>CM056589.1:50461482-51816482 GCA_029721435.1 Gymnothorax reevesii | reverse complement strand
GTATTGAGAAACCGCTCGTTCCGCAATTTTTGGAAGCATCTATGGCTTTGATTTATAGGTTTAAGTCTACCTAAAAAAACTGCCAATACGACATATTCAGGTGTAATATTTGGCAGTCATCGTGACCAAATTATGCATTTACCAATTAGAGACCACTAGGTTCGAAAACATAGATGCTAACTTGCATAGTTGGGACCATTGACTGTGAATGGATGAACTATGTAAGTTGGTTAGCAACTATATTTTTGGGAAACACACCCCTGTTGGGTAATATTCAGTTCCCTTTGCAATTCACAGGGGAAACTTCCCTCATCACTTTTTTCCCCCCTCTTGCCCTCGACCTTTGACCTGTCACTTTAACCTCTGTCCCTCCTGTAGGTGTTTGAGTTGGGTCACGTGAACCGTGCCACTGCATGCACCAACCTGAATGAACACAGCTCGCGTTCCCACGCCCTCCTCATCGTTCACGTGTCTGGGTTTAACTCTTCGACCGGCCACCGAACCTCAGGTCAGAGTGCAGTGCAGAGTACTGGACAAACACACACACACACATGCACGGGCGCACATTCCAAGTTACACATGCCAAGTCAACAGTCTAGTGTTCTGCTTGGCCTTTTTGAATCTAGTTGTAACCACTGACTATGGGAGAAGCACAGTCATGGCACATTACAGAAATACATGCATGGGAGCTGATTTAAAAATGGCGCTGGAGTACAGTCTGGGAGTTTGTCAAACACTGTTTTGGTGAAGTTTTTTCATTCATTTGCATTTGCGAGCTGCTTTGACCTGACTGGGTCTGAGGACGTTGCTTCATCACCACTCCATTTTATCATTTGTAATGACTGAGAAGATTTATTAAACCTCTGCTGTCTTACCAAAAAAAAAAAAAACATGGCATTATCATCAATATCCCCCATCACCTTGGAATCCAGTTTTCGAACCCAATCAATGTCATAGCTAGTAGCTTGTATGCGCAAAATTTAATTCATCGAAGTGGTTTCCAAGAGATCTTGCCCCTTCCTATCTGGACGGATAGGATTGTCAAAATAATTCCACGGAGAGTTTGTGCCTTAATCAAAGCTTATTGCAGTCTGACAAAGTATTCGATAGGTGTGTCTTTTTTTGCCTGGATGTGTGATATTGTTGCTCACTCACATCTGCACTGGCCAAAGGCTGTTGATGTGGCCCATATGAAAGACATAAGCATAGTGTTCCCTTTACGGTTACCGAGTTTTTCAGGGTTGAAACAGTAGAGTGACAGAATATTATAGTAAATGTACATGGAGTGGAAAATCGGTGTGGTTTGTATTATGTAACAGCAAAACAGGCTCTGTAATGTGTCAGTGCTGGATGATCACTGTTCACAGTAATCTGGAACGGCGCATACGTCAACACTTAAGTGCTTAATTTCAGTCTCTAATTGCATCAAGAGTCAATGTACTTTGGCTCCAGTGCATAAATGGATGGATTGAAAAGGCTCTGGGAAAATCCTTTTGCCCTTTCGAAGTCTAGAACTGGAGTCAAACCTACATGAAATGCAGTTTTTCAGAACTGGTGTACAGCACTGCTACTGTGTTCCAGTGATCGCTTTCAGTTGTGTTAAAGAGTTCTGCTCACTGCTTTTACAGTTTGAAGTAAATCCTGAGTTTCTCAAGTCAGTTGCATGACTCGCTCAAATCATCTCCTCCAAGGAGAGAAAACCATGGAATGATTTTAATTATACGGGCAAGTTAGGCTATCCCTGCTGTGTGGAATATTCTGGTTGCCATTTTGACTGTCCCAATTGTGCAGAATATTCCGGCTGGTGTTTTTTTATCTCTGCTGAGTGGAAGTACTGCAGCCATAAATTAAAAATCTCACCTCCACAGGTAAGCTGAACCTAGTTGACCTGGCGGGATCGGAGCGCATCGCTAAGTCGGGTGCGGAGGGGAGTCGCCTGAGGGAGGCACAGTGCATTAACAAGTCCCTGTCGTCCCTGGGGGACGTGATACACGCCCTGCGCTCCAAACAGGCCCACGTGCCCTTCCGAAACTCCCGCCTCACCTACCTGCTCCAGGACTCCCTCAGCGGTGACAGCAAGACTCTGATGATGGTGCAGGTGAGCGGACGGGAGGGAGGGTACGGGGCTCGACTTGCGATTGGTCGGCAGAGGGCGCACAGGGTGGAGTTAAGGGGTCAAGGACCTGCAGGACTGGAGTTCAAGATGTTCCTCCGAGCTCATTTAGAATCTGGATCTCGCTGTTCATAAAGATAATCTGCTTTGCTATGACTAAAAAGATGATGCTGATCCTGTGCTTCAACAACAATCGTCATGTAAAGCGTCTTCGCGCACTCTGTTAAAGTATTATACTAAAAAAAATTGAGATGACATGATTTGAAATTCATTTTGATTTGTGTTAGGATTCATCACATATGAGCAAAAAAAAATCCAAAAATGATCCCATATTTGTCCTCATCACCTCACGGATGTAATTGTTGGTTACAGCAGTGTTAAGGAGAGGGGTTCTAACTGGAGCTTGTTTATGGTAAAATCCTAGCAACTCAGGCACATGTGACCTGCAATGGGAAACTACAAAAGTAGAATTAATCGATTGCTGGGGGATGCAGATAATTCAGCAGGCTCTGTAACAGACAGCTGCATCAGGAAACTGGAATGGGCTTTCTCGTTTGGAACGTGATACTTCAGTGGTGGAACCTGCTCTGATTGTTGGTCTGTGGGCGGAGTGCTTCAGGAACAGTGGGCCTAACTGTGTTCCAGTGAGGTCACGTAAGTCGTCTCCTTCATTGGCAGGTCTCCCCGATGGACATCAACGTCAGCGAATCGGTGTGCTCCCTCAAGTTCGCCCAGCGAGTGCGCAGCGTTGAGCTGGGCTCCGCCTCCCGAAAACAGGCGGAGAACTCCTCCACCTCCTCCTCTCCTACTCACGACAGCGTGGAGGTAAGAGCACTCACCTTCTGCCCCCTGACCTTAAATCTAACTTAAACGTTTTCAGCCCTTTGTTGCATAGTGGTTACTTAAGTAACCAAATATTGTCAAATTTGGGTTGGTTTACTATTATCTGTTCCAAGTCGCACAGAAATGTACATATTTATCAAAATCCATGGTGACAAAAATAGTCATGCAACAACAGGTTAAGGATACTTTCAACAAGTGTCCCTCAGCAAAGATATGAGTGTCGCACAATGTTTGCCGTCTATACTTTGGCGATATACAAACTGTCCACACTGGAAAACAAATAGTGATAGTGATGGCAGAATTCTAGCAGTGTGAAACATTGACAAGCTGGTTTGGCTCTTTTTAAAAGTTGAAAATATACATTTTATTCAGTGACACTTGCCAAGTATTGTGCTAGTTGGCTCTAGGCCTCAATTATGCCACATAACTAATCCTATGCTTTGTGCTGAGGACGCATTATACCGCGCAGTGACATAAGTCTCATGCACACACACACACCTTTCAGGAGAAGAACGAGAAGGCTGAACACATCACATTTTCTCCTTTCAGTTATTCTCCCATCAGCTGTACAGTGGTGCTTTCGGACCTGCTAGCAGTCGTATGAGAGACCTCTGTAGTTTGTGTGTAATTGTTTTGTGTTAATTATGGCCAATTTCGATACATCTGGTCAGGAGTTTTGAATTTGTCCACTAACGGTGCTTGATTCAATCAGTTTAATCAGCTAGAAGTCTTGCCTCCTAAGGCTCTGCCATCACTAGTCTGAGAATGCTGTTTGAAACACACGAGGAACTCACGAGAGAGAAATATTACCTTGCACTTGTAACTTTTTTAGTATAATGCAGAGACATGAGATTTACTGCATATTAATTCACTGACTAACAGCACAGTATACAAGTGTCCGTAGAAAAATTCTGATTTGTAGCCTGGCATTTCAGTCAGTTTATAAGTGAGGTCAACACACAAAGCAGCACTGTTGCATCAGGAAGCTGATATACTACTACTGAGGGATTGGGCCAGTGGTTGAATGTCCTGTGTTGTAATATTTGTTCATTGTTTTTTGGTTTGAAAACACGGATGTTATTTTTCAAGGATATTTTTTCATAAACACAATGGGCTCCAGAATTATTGGCATGAATCACTGGAAATGCTCTAAAAATACAAGTGGAAGAACCAGAGTTTCAGTAAATGCACAGCTGAATTGGAACTCCTGGCAGTCTGCTGCCTGGTCAAACTAGTGGGCTTTATCTGGGACAGGGACTATAGCTCTCACAAATATTGGTAACTCTTTTGCTTTTTAGCGGGCACTTTGAGTACTCCAGCTCGCACCCTCACAACAATTTCACACAAAACCTCCAGGAGGGGGCACTATAGCAACAGGTCGCAATTTTCAACTGAGAGGCCATCGCGATTGAACTGTTGCTCAGGGACATCGAATCAGCTCTGCCGGATTTTTCTTCCTCAGGACATGAATGTTTTAGTTCGATAAGTTCTGACGTTCCCTCCTCGCTCTGTCCTGACAAAGATCCCTCCCCCCCACTCATTCCCTCAGGCTCTCACTACTCTCTCCCATCCTCTCTCCCTCTCACACGTCCTCCCTCTCTCCTCCAGCTGGACTCTCCTCCTGTGACGCCCCTCCCCATCTCTCGCACCAGCAGCTTGGGCTCCACCCTGGCCGCAGCCGGGGGCAACAGGACCCCCGGGTCCCGCCGGAGATCACAATCCCAGATTACTGCAGGTGGGTACAAAAAAACACACGCACACACATGCACACACGCTCAGCTCTTCCTGTGCAGACCTCGGCCTGACCCGGACTCGTACTTGCATTTCTCTGCATTGCGTTTATCTTTCACAAACTGAACCTCAACACCCTGGTACAGCAGCACCATTAGAGAGGCGGTGTTTGGATAGCAGACACCTGCTGTCGGGACCAGCCAGGTGAGCCTGACACCTTATGGTCACTTGGATTTCCTTTTCAGGGACGTGAAGTTGTAAATTGAACGGCCTGTCCACCTTTTTATTGGTCGAACACTGAGCACCGCTATGTCACTCAAGAAATGGAACCCACTTCCAGTCAAGCTGACAAAAAACAAAAATTTAATGCTAGAAACTTCATAGCCAACTAGCTTGCTTAGATTCATAACGTCCATCACTCCACCAAAACAAGTTGCCTCTCATAAAAATCGGTTTGGAGTGAAACGCCAATATAGCTAAAGTTAACATTATGTCGGATGAAAATCCTGATTATAGGCAATCAGTTTAATGGCTAGTGTGACTATGAATGATCTCTGACAAAGTCTCAGCTTTCATCACAAGCCAGCTAGCGTAAGGTTTTAATATCTGACTCTATGTTGACAGCTAATGAGTTGGCCATTAAAGTCATAAAGGCCAACTACAACTATATTTAGATACCACTCTAAATATCACAGCAACTTTGCTGTACGATCCAGCAGCCACCCTGGCATCTTAGTATATTGGTTTACGATCACGATGGCTAGCTCAGTGGC
Organism: Gymnothorax reevesii; assembly: GCA_029721435.1. NCBI lineage: Eukaryota > Metazoa > Chordata > Actinopteri > Anguilliformes > Muraenidae > Gymnothorax > Gymnothorax reevesii. Next base: position 51,811,022 of record CM056589.1, on the reverse strand, counting down.
TAACAAATATAGAACACCGACAACTGGAAATCTCTTCCTTTTCTACTGGTTTTACTTCTGTATTCTACAATATCCTGTGTGAAAAGGTGGCTAGTTTTTGTGTAATGATTAGTCTTACCCCCTCTCTCACTAGCACTTGTTCTACAGTCTCTTTCTCCCTCCCTGAAGTACACTGTTACCTCCAGCCCCCTCCTCTGTTCTAATTGGATGCTCTTGACTCTGGTTGATTTGCAGAGTGATATGTAGGCCTGCAAACCCCACACAGGGTGCGGGCCCGGAGGGCAGGTAGGTTGGTTTTACTGGACGGTTCAAGCTTAGCATGGAAAAATCGTGGCCGCTCAGCATGGCTTGGTGCCCACCAGTGTCGTACTTCGCCGATACGCCACACCTGACTCTAACACACACCCTATCCTTTCCCTGGACCCCTCAGTCAGCTTTGTTGTGTGCGAGTGTGTTTGCTCACTCATTTCTGCTCCCGCTCTCACTCTGGGCTGTTAAAGGACCTGTAGACGCGCTAGCACGTCTGAGACGCTAACGAATTTCCATCTTTTTGTCTGCTTTCCTTCTAGCAAGGATGAAGCTCACTGCATAATGGGAACGTCCGGACAGAGCGGGGCTCAACGGTTCATGAACAGTCCATCACATTCGGGGCACACAAAAAGGATTATTTGACAACTTGGGAGGGGTATCTACCAGCACCGTGGTACCCAAGTTGGTGGTTGGTCAAGGAAGCTTGTTTTCGTGCCTGGTTGCCCAGTGAACATGTCGTCTTGGCCTATACTGGTGGATTAAATTATCTTTTCCTGTGTGGGAAGGCAAACCCAACCAGAAACTTGGATGAAAAGCTAACATTATCGACAGATTTAGCTCAACTGAAAGAAACTGTTTTGATTACTCCAATGGGGACCTGCAGTAACGACCTTCTATGCTTTACTGACTTAATCTCCTAAGAAGGATTAGGGGCAAAAACTGCACCAATGAGAGTTCCTGATCCTCGTAAAATTTAGACAAGGAATGGAAACATGGTGAAGAAATGCCTCATTTCCACTCGACATGAAAATCAGACACAGTGCACCCCTGGCAATATTCTCCTGAACAAAAATGGAGTCTTCCAAATACAGTATTTTATATTTTTTATCATTTAGATATTTTTTTTTTTTTGCAAAATGCACTTTAGATGAAGCTGTTACCATTACTGTGTTGTAATATTGTATATATTTCAGCTATCAATGTCTGTGAGCAGTATATCAAATGCAACAATTTTGTTTGGATCAGTTGGAGCTCTGTAATTTCACTCCAAACCCTGCACCAAATAAAGCACTGCAGTGTTATATATCAGGACGTTTGGTTTTATTTCATTTTTTAAAAATGGTTTTATATATAAATTAATTTAAGCAATAATGAAGTTGTGTGTATTCTGTGCAGACCAAACGTAAATGGCCAGAGCTGCTCCGCGCAAGCATTTTGTTACCTTGATTTCTTCAGAATAAGTCTGTCGTCAAGAGGGTAAACTGGTGGAAATGGCAAATTCTCCAAACCTGCAGCATCCGCAGTAACGAGGTGCAGCTTTGTGAGGACTGAATTTGTATTCTCAAAATCAGCAGCCCGTTTTCACTGCAGGAAAGTGCTTGGTACTGCAGCTAACAGGGTTTGTGTGGAACTGTGCTAGCATATTGAGGCCCAAATGCAGTGTTGATTTTGTTTTTTTTTTGGGTTGGGGGGGGGTAATGCTTGCTTGCTTGAATTTCCTGAGCGCTACCGGAGTAGATTTCTACTCTTGTGTTTTTGTACATTCTTTATAATAAAGCTAAAAGTAAAGCATTTTTGTTCTGCGTCTGTTGGGGGGGAAAAGTGAGCTTTTTAGAGTGAAGTCAGAACATAACGCTCCCAGAGTAAAGTGCCAGCATTACATACTTCAAAGTATCTTTCAAGCAGAAAGCAGTGAAGTCTTGGTCTCACATTCCAAAGTGCTGTGTTATGGTTAACTTTTAAACTGTGCTACATTAACAACAACACTGCATTCTGCATCATTTCAGGTAGAAAAGGGTATATTTCTGATCCATTACAGGCGACACTGGTGAGCACGAGCAAATACATGAGCTCAAACCGGCAAAAAAAACAGCCACACGAGAATACCGAACATTCATCTCTTTTCTCAAGTTTATTTGTCAAACTAAACATTTCATTTATTTGTTAAGTATTGCTTATACAAACATCTTTTGTGCCAAGGGCAAGAGACTCAAACATAAAATTAATTAAAAAAAAAAAAAGACTTCAAACAGCTGCTTTATTTTAATACAGTCAGGAGAGTGCATCAGGTATGTGAATATTTTTACGTCAGTGTTGTTAAGGAGTCTTTATACACGAGCTGGTGATCGTAAGCCTTGCTCACTCAGAAAAGTCGGAGCACCAGACTGGTGAGCCAGCTCTGCACATCGCTGGAATCTACTGGACTGTTCCTTTCATTCATTGAGCTCATTCAACAGGCCAGCCAATCGGCAAGAAGAGAATAACGCAGACCGGCGTCCTCAAACGTGTTGAGGTAGAGTGGACATAACGTTAAGGGGCAGGCTCGGACTGTGCAAACGGTGAGGAGTAGGTTTAGCCAAGTGATGGGAACTGCGTAGGTGCCGCATTAAATCAGAATTAGACCATGAATACTCCGCAAGTCACAGGTAGCGGCGGTTAAGTCCGGGAGAGGAGAGACTCTCCTGCAGAAACGAGTGGCCTCATTTATAAATGGTGCTTGTGCTTTAAAAAAAAATAAAAAGTGCACGCCACCATCCTAGCAGATTTCAGATTTGTATAAAACAGCCTGGCATCAAACCTTCAAATTAACAAGACAGTGCACGTGTGCTAAACTATAACTCTGCGGCATAAGAAAAAAAATAGGCGTGCAATGAACGGAATACCCCTCAGCCCGATCTCGAAGTTTTTGGAGACGCCTGCCCAACCGCACAAAGGATAGCAACATCCCGTCAGCCTCGAGGGCCGAGGGGTAACAAAAGGATCCATTTTACTGATCCAGATTGACAATATACAGGTTTTTTTTTTTTTTTTTTTAAAAACCATATGCCATTTTGTTTTTGTGTGCACTCAATATTCACCCTTGTTTTTATAAATGAGGCCCTGGGAGAGAGGGGACTTTGCTGCAGATTACAGCAACAAAGACCAGGAGAGAGGGGACTTCGCTGCACAGACTGCAGCGATAAAAAAGACAGCAGACTGTAGTGAAGATGAGATGAGAAATTTCACAGCGCAAACCGCAGCAGGAAAAAGGCCTTCAGCGCAGTCAGGTATCCAGTGGGGCCAGGAGCAGCTGTAGCTCCCTGAAGGCGCTGCCATGACGACCAACTTGCCCCGCCTTCTTCTTCACCATGTTGCTCAGGTTCTTCAGCTGTTTGTAGCAGGTCTTGCACTTTTGGTGTCTGATGGGAAAGACAAATTTACTCACTGGAACACGGACGGTGGCTAAACGCGACGTTCCAAGGTTGATTTGCCTAAGTTATCTGCGTAATTACGTTATTGATGAGCTTTATGGTTATTGTCATTTAAACCTTTGTTTCAGTTGTGAGCAGTAAATTACATGTACTGCGCTTTATGCCAACTTTAGTGTTAATTTTACACAGATAATGCTACGACAGAAGGTGATGACTTTAGGGCAATACACACACCCAGAGTCTTACTTGGTGTATCCAAGTGAAAATGTCCTGCAAATTGTTTAAACTATAAATTCAAAACCAGTTTCAACGGCAAGACAGAAATAAACACCATAAATGCGGAGAAAATGATCGGCGCATCACCTTTCCTCTCGCGAAATATCCACCCCGACAGAAGGGGGCGCCAAGAGCGTATCGGAAATCAAGGTCCAGAAGAGCTTGAGGATGAGCTTCAGAGATGTGCACCCCGTCTGCACGTAGCTGATGGACGGAAGGTGCCAGAAAAAAAATCAGAACAGATGAGGTTTGCAGAAAACTACCAACTGCACAAGCAGCTATGTTCAGTCAAACTTCAACCCTTAGCGTGCTGAAATCATTTAATTTATAATTTTTTGAAAATTTAACATGTGCTGTTGAAAACCTATCATGTGGTGACTTGTTTAAAAGAGCTCCCCAGGGAGCTCTTTTAAACAAGTCGCCACGTGATAGGTTTTTAACAGCTTTGAATTAGATACCTTACGTCATTGAGCAGCGCTGTTGGTATTTAGCGCTCTGAGGGTTAATAAAAAAGACGTGCCGCGCGACAGGGACAAAGTCTGCTCTCACCCCTCATACTTGCTTTGCAGAAGCACCTCGATCTGCGGCAGGATGGTGGGACAAAGGTCGAGCTTCCATAGTGACCTGCGGACACAGTGCAGAGATCCAACTTACTATGGTAACTAAGAAAAGCCTCCGAACATCAGCTGTGGAACGGTTTATCAGGAGCTTCCCAGCATAAACTATGTAAACTAGAAAATTTATGTCCATGGACACCGATGCCCCCTTGTGAAGCTCCTTAAACTGAAATCATCAACAAATTACGAGATGCACACCTTCGGTCTATCTATGAAGCACCTATCAAAGATTGTGGAATTCAGTCCGTCAGTTTTTGAGGAGAAGTGGATAGACAACATCCTCTATAAAATACGATACGTGTGAACGGACAGACCTACAGACGGACAAGGGTAACTCTATATGCCCTTCCACATATATGGCGGGTGCATAACAAAATATAAGGGGCATTTTCAAAGAACTATTGAACTAAAGCTAAGTTTAGCATGATGATGACAGGTGTAAGTTTGAATTGGGAATATTGTCATGATATATTAGACAAAATACAATGTTATGTCTTGCGTCCTAATATTTTCATGGTTATAATATTTGTATTGCTATGCAGTCTTAGAGTTAATGGTTAAACAGTAGATTCAAAGGGTGACCTGAATTGTGGATTTTACATATGGCATATGAGTGCGGATATATGGTAGCAGTGAGACTAAATGATTCGGGTATTACACGTATGCACTGCTATTCGTAAGGGCCATGTTGTGTACATTGTCTCTTAAACGCGTTAATCTGCTGTATACCTCCTCCTGTCTTTGTACACTGCATTATAACAGTATTCACTGTTTGTTTTTACACTAAGGGCTCTTGGAAGGACAGGCCAATAAGGCGAAGAGAGATACAAACAAAGAAGCATCAGAATGGGATGACATCACAAGGCACGAAAGAAACATGGCGTCCTCATAGAGGAAATGAATTGAAATCAAACAGAGCGAGATGGACACTCACGGCTTGAGGTTGACGATATTCAGGATGTCCACGATGATGGACAGGTCATTAATGGACATGGCAGAGTCCAGAGAAGTCTGTGGAGAAAAGGAGGAAAGTGAGAGTCCAACGGTATAATTTTCTGTATCAACCAACTATTATTTTAACAATCTTCAGCAGGCAATTTTTTAAATGTCAACATAATATGAACCACTTTCCCTTCAGTGTCTCACAATCCTGGAAGTTTTCATACATCATTTTTCACTTATGCCACCATTCGGCTACTCTGGTCACTACAGTTCATTTTCTCACACCTGATTTCTGAGTTTCTTATGAAGTTACTTCATTCATCCAGATGCTATGTATGTCTAAGAAGATAATCCAGCAAAAGTGCACTTAAAGAAAGAAAACCACAATTGTCATCTGAAATGATTTTGCCAGCATTAAACATAACTCTGAATACACTTTTTACAACCTAAATTCCATGAGGATGTAGAATGTAAGCAAAAACAGCAATCCATAAATTTGTAGATCCTTTTTAAACTGTATTAAATTGTGGGGAAAAAAGTGAAAATAATGCTAACAACACATAAACTTCATTGTATTTCTAAAATAAAAGCCATTTTGAAATGTGGTGTCTATGACATGTTCCAGTGAGGTCTCATTTTAATAAGAGGTTTCAATAACAGTCGTCATTTTGAAACTGAGGACACTGATCGGAGTCTTGAAAACGGATTTTGTTCCAGGTGTTGCTTGATGCAGGACTTCAGCTGGTCAACATTTAGGGAACTTAACAGCTGTAAAGTGCACTTCGTGATAGGTCCGGGCTGCAGGCAGGCCAGTCTAGGACCCACAATCTAACTAATAAGCCACGCAGTTGTAATGTGTACAAAGTATGGTTTGGCTTTATCCTGACGGAACCAGCAGACAAGTCTATGAAAAAGACGACATCTGGAAGGCAGCATATTTTGTTAAAAAAATGCACCTTTACCCTGCTGGGTCCATTTTGCCTTCAGAGATGTGCAAGATGCACAAGACTTAAGTTTCCACAACTTCTCCAGTGTTACCGTTCTCCTAATTGTTTACAAACACGTGACAGGCATCCAATTAGGAAGTGGGTGAATATTATTTTCAAATAAATGTAGGAGAGAAAGAATCAACTGATCTTTTAATTTTGTTTTCATATTTCATATAGCGTCCTAATTCTTGAGGTTGCAGATTTTAGACACGGAGGCAAAAAAAAGCTGTCTGCAGTTTAGAGCAATAAAGGAGACATTACAAACTGCAACTAATTGAACTGATGAAACACATCTAATTTGCCTTTTTTTTTTTATTATTTAAAATTACAGATTGAAACTATACAACAGATAAGGGAAAGAGTAATGTTTGGCAAAGACTGTAAAATGGCTTCAATATTCTGCAGAAAGCGCACTGAGGGAGTCCGGCGCTTGCCTTCACGTCTCCGATGCTCCACACGGATCTGACGGTGGCCAGGTTCTTGTGGCGGCTGGACAGCATCACACACATGGTGTCGTGACCCTTCCTGATCTGGGACAGGGCGTCCTCATCGCTCAGGGACAACGGCTTGTTGTTCCTGGAGGGCTGGGGTGGGATTGGGGGGGTAGGTGGAGCAGAGGCAGGTGAGCGACGCTAATCTGACTGCCTCACATAAAATAGCAACTTTCTATCGCCGTTTAAACGTACCAACCATTTGGTTAGGGTAATCCCTTTAACATGTCAGTCAAACATTAAAAGAAAAGAACTGCTTATCTCTCAGTCTCCGCTCCATTTTGATCTCAGACAGTGCCAAAGAACATGCCGGTACATACTTCACATAGTGCCATCAATCTTCTACAAGCTCCAGCAAAATTTATTTCCTCATCATTTTTAATATTACAATTATATTAAAATTTGTAATGCTCAAATGTAGCATATTACTTATTTTTCCAATGTACTTGTATACATCATGCACCAACTTATGCACAACCAATGCCACAATTCGCAACATGTGATTGTTATAAAATTCAGTCAACTAGTGGGCAGTTCAACATTACCACTAATTAATTGGAACGACATGGTCAACAACATGCCTGGCCAATCGTGTGCTTCTTATTTTCGAACTCCATCAAGGCCTTTATGGTCTGAAGCTACACACCAAATTTGGTTACTGCATCTGTAGAAGTATCTGAGTAAAGCTGTCCCCTTTATCTCGGACGGATGGATGGACGCACGGAAGGACGGATGGAAGGACGGAGGTCAAACCTATATCCCCCTCCCACTTCGTGTTGGCGGGGGATAATAACCAACGGGTGATGCCTTGATAGCTTTCCCGTCAAGCATAACTGCGCTTAGCTATAAAATTAATTACGGAGGGCAATTTCACCCCAGTCAGTAATAAAAAGACTCCCCAAAAAAATATAATGACGGGGGTTAAAAGTTTCCAAAATATTGCATCTGTATCAAGTTCTCTGATACAATTTCTAGTCCTGTCGCATCCTCCCTCACAAAATCACATCGGTATCATCAAGTCACAAGTCACGCTTACAAGAGCAGAGCAGCGAGCACAACCATGTACCAGGCAGCACTACATGCAGACAGCGCCAAACATGCAGTTACCTGGCTAGCCAACCCACTGCTGAATTAAGCATCGGGACAGTTTGCAAAAAAAATTAAAAATTAAAAAAAAAAATTAAAAAGAAGCCTTCATTGTCAGGATAGCTACTGCACTAGCTAAAATAGCTACAAGTTCAAGCCATCGGTGAAATAGCTGTTCAGTTAATAATGCACCAGAGCTGGCCCGAGTTTTGCTCAATTTATTGATAGAAACTGGGAGAACAATGAAGAGATGACTGCTGAGATTTAAATATGCATTTGAAAAGTTAACACTGAATGCTTTGGCTGCGGTTCCTTGGACTCGAAATCACCCAGCTTGCCAGGGTGTAATGTTATTAAGTGCCCTCAGGGTGCTCGTCATTGAGTGAGATTTCATTCCGACTTTGCATATTAAGCAGATTACGACATCTTCATTTGTTGCGTTTCTGTTTGTCAACATAAATGAAAAAAATGACCACAAATCACTTCTTGAAAGGTTAGGCACATTGCTTCCGCCCATTTCAGATGGGGAGATTGGGACTCAGAAAACTTCACTGTTCGTCAGAGGTGACAAATTCCGTTTTTACTTGCAGACAAGCCAAGGCAAGAAGAGTGAAATTGGCTAACATCAGCCAAAACATTTTTAAAACTAAGTATTTGAATGGTAAAAACATTTGAATGGTTATTTCAGAATTTGATGAGCATTATTTTTTTACCAGCCAATTTATATTGGACTCCAAAAATTAATTCCAACAGCACAGATACAGAGGTGTAAAATGCCTGCAAGGACAGATTTATGAACACGACTGTAGTCAGTCAGATGCTGCGACAGACAGACAAGACAGAATGTTCTGATGCTGCTGAGGCCCAAGTACGCACCGGGAGGAAGTCGCTTACATTGAGACCGATGGGTTCGTTGCGGGTGGCAAAGATGATTGGGGGTTCAGGACGGGCGTGAGCTGGACCAGGCCCTGGCATAGGGTGGGCAGTCAGGGGTGCCACTGGGGCAATAACAGGAAGGGGATTGGCCGTTGAGCTCACCACCACTGGCTCCGTTCGAATCACAGGTGTCGAAGAGACTATGGGAGGATTCCTCAGCTGCTAGGAGAAAAATAAAAAAAAAAATAAATAAAAAAAAAAAGACAGACATGAATGCAGAGCCCCCACCAGGGCGGTCCAACCCTGTTCCGGGAGATTTAGCTACCATCGTGAAGGTCCGCATTTTAACCCAAATCCCTAAAACTCCGGACTCAATACCCGAATGTTTTAGTTATTTGTTTCCTATTCACTGTTTCCAATAAGTGGTATTGCTAACTAGGTAAACACTTTTTTCTCTTTTTTTTAACCAGCCAACATGATTTAAAAAGCCCAATTCCATTAAAAAAATAAATAAAAAGTAGACACTAGTGTTCTTGAAACTTTTGATGCAAAAATACCCTGACAAAATGTTTTTTGGTGACGAAGTCTGAAGTGAATCTCTGCTCATACAGCTGTTCAATCTGAGTTCAAAAAAGTTGGCACTTTTGAGCTGCGGGTTCCTCTGAAAAAATGGGATCTTGCAGGGACGCAGCAACTATACCGATTTAAAGAAGGATAAATATCTTTAAGGCAGATATCATTAGCATTGCATTTTTTTGAAGTCCATAAACAGCAAAAATGACCATGAAATGACTTCACACAGCTTGTGCAGCATACTCAATGTCCCCTGAAGTCAAATGAACACATTGCAACAGTAAAAGACCTGTATTAAACCATAACTTGGCATGAATTTTAACTGCAGCAGTTATATTTTAAAACGTGAACAATTGTGAGCACCCAGCCCATCCTCACTCATTTGTGCTCAGTCAAAAACTCCCCAGCACTTCCTTATTTACCCACCTATACATGGGCATTCGTCACAGACAGGGAAAGAGCTCTCCTCGAGCAAACTGTACCGCTCACCATTCAGCCAACTAGTCAGACTCAGAGAAAATGAGCGACGACTTCAATATACACGAGGAAAAGTTCTTCGCCCAGGCTCATTTCCGTACTAAATTGGGAGCCATTTTTGACAAGGCCTGGAACTGAACAACCAATTATTAGAATAAGGGGAGCGAAACTAAAGTTGGAGTGAAATAAAGAGCAGGATGGTTGACCTCCAGGTACAGGAGAGGGCAGTCCTGGCTAAACCAGCCCATCTTACCCCTAACACGCAGAAACCCAACACCTACCGCCTGTCTGTCGGGCACTGGAGTCACCAAGTCCTGCGCTTGATTGGGCTTCACCACAAAGCTTTCTAGGAAGGAACGGAAAAGTACATCAAAAATAACTGTACATCTGTAGTGTGGTCTGTAAGCATTCAGTCTTTTTTTTTTGTTTTTCACCTGCATGTAGGATTTGAAAACAACGAAAACAAGGTTAAAATAGAGACAACGAGTTTCATTTGCAAATTTTTTAATTCATTAATTAATCTAATTTAAATTATGAAGTAATTACAGATCTTTACATAGAGGGTCGCTGTCCAAATATGTGGAGACCGCACAATCAAGAGATAACTGTAAGACATCATTTTGCCCACTATGGAGAACTGATTTTAACATCTATACATCCTCATGCAAGTAAATGTTATCACCACCCACTGAGACCATTCAAAGATAGGCCTCACTGAATATGATAAAATCTCAGTGCTTTTCCAGTGACAGATTAGGAGACCCTGGCTTAACTCAAAACTGACACCAAGTCTTGGATGAGCGGAGGGCACTCACCATCATCCGGTGGAGCTGGGAAAGGTTCGCTTTTCCTTGGTGGCGTTCGAGCTGCATAAGAGAAGGGAAGTACAACAGAACAAAAGTTTTTAAAATGCCACTGGTCTGAATGACGAATATAGCAAATTTTCAAATATTCTTTCATCTTGAAGATCTTAGATGTTTTTCTTGTTTAAAAAAAAAAAGCTACATTTATGCATTGCATCATGGATTTTGCTAGATGTCAGGTGTAATACAGATTTCACCAAGTCAAGAAAATAGACCATACGGGACTTATCTTAATCAAGATGTTCTTATTAACGAGAGATATGTTCTGGCCACTTGGAAGCACACCTCCTGAGCAAGAAAATTTCTCAGAATTGGCCGTAAGAAAGGTGTCGATTCCATGATGAGCTGAAGCTCGTCAAGTGGTCAAGAGGATCATTATATACATCTCAAAATTGACCGGATTTGGCTTTTTAAACTTTTCTGAGCCTTAGGCAAACTTCTGAGGAATTTTCTGGACTTATTCAGATTTTGCCTAAATTTCAGTCCCCAAACAAATAATAAATAGCAGTCCCATACCTCAGAGACTGCAGCTACAAATAAAAATGTTAAAAAAAAAATCTCGAAAAAACCAGTGCGATATACAATACAGTGTAAATCTACCAAAATCCACGAAGTAAGACGGCAGTAAAATCGTGTTGAGTTACACTCTCCTACAAGAACACTCAGTAGTATGCCTCAGTCACTTACTCACATGCATGAAGTACAGTACTTCAGAAAAATAAATGAGCAGAACAAACAATACATTTGAATAGAGCACATTCCATTCATTGGAAAAAATAAAAAAAAATTTTTTTTGAATAGTGACTCGAGGAACCTACAGATGGCGTTCTTTGGCTGGAAAATCTCCTTATAGTCCTCGGGGTTCCGGATTTCCGCAGTGGACTCCTTCTCATCGCGCTCGTCTTCACTGCTGGGACTCCGCCTCTCCCCTTCCGGGCTGCGGCGGTCCGACTCAGAATTCTGCTTCACCCTGCGAGAGAAGCTGCAGGGTCACGCTACAGCTGCTACGACTGCTGAACGGGTTTTAACCAGTTTAAAAAAAATAAATAAATAAAATTTAAAACCATGGTCTTAAATCATAAAAAAATTTTTTTTAATTAATTAATTAATTAATTAAAGAAAACTGTCAAAATACGAGAAAGGCAATTATGCTATGAGGCCAACGAAACGGTCCCAAATGCACATTCACTTAAAGCTGTGGATATTAATGTGAGGGAGAGAGAGGTGCAGCAGGAGCGAAACCTCTGATTGGCGCAGGTGGTGAGCGGACGCTCGTAGTTGCGGCGGATCGTTGACCCTTTTATTGCCGGCTCGGTGAGCGGCTTGTCATCCTGAATCAGCCCTTGGATCAGAGAACCAGACTTTTTAACCCGGTTTAGGTCCACCACGTAGGACGAGACATTGGTCAGGTAACAGGACAGTCCGATCTGAGTGGGACAGAGAGGGAGCGGGGTGGGGGGGGGGGGGGGGGGGATGTGGAGAGAGAGAAATGGGGAGGGACATAAGGAGAGAAAAACAGAGGGAGAGAAAGGTATAGAGGGCGCTTCATAATGAGAATAACCTCCTGTACTGACTGCATAGCTGCATAGTCAAGTCTGCCACAGGATCCGATCCCAGGGGGTGTGCAATGCACCAATCGCTGCACTCGATGTTAGGGTGTGCAGAATGTGTGTGCTATAGGGCTCTCACCAGTTGGTTGTTGCAGACAGCCATGTCGGCCACCTTTCCCCAGCCCACAGGTACTACATCGAAACAGCGATCGGGCTCCCAGCCGTACACCCGTAAAGAGTCCTGCGCCCCGCAGTACAGACAGCAGCCGTCGGGACTGAAGCATATGCACCTGTGCGAGAGACATATCACTCAGTCTCTCGGATAAAGCACACGTGGATTAAACACCAATCCCTTAGGCACAACACACTGAGATTAAAGAGATGCTCCACTCGTTCATCATATCTGAAAAGCCACAATTCTTCGCTAGATTATCGTAATCTCTACCAATCTAGAAATTCTCATTGATTTCAGAGGTTATTTATCATTATATCCCCTTCCGGGGATATTATGTTTTTGGTCCGAACGCCGCCGCCGCACTACGTGTTAACACGATCACTTCAGTAATATTTCAATTAGAAATTTCAAGTTTTGCATGTAAGTAAGTATCATAAAGAGGAAGAACTGATTCGATTTTGGACAATTTACGATTTCTACATTGGCCAACAGGAGCCAAAAACTGATTTACATGTTAACGCGATAACTTCAGTAATATTTCAATTACAAATTCCAAGTTTTGCATATAAGTAAGTATCATAAAGAGGAAGAACAATTTATAATTTCTAGATTGGCCACCAGGGGCCAAAAACTGAAAAATCACAGTTTTCATCATATCTCTGGAAATATTTGTCCGATTCACCTAAAATCAAGTGCAAATGAAACGTCATGACCTGAGGGTGTGTCCCACGATGACATTATACCCGTTTGGTTCAAAATTTTGACACAAGGTGGAGCTTTGTCACATAAAATTCACCATTTTTGCCATATCTTTGGAACCATTAGTCTAATTGACATGAAACTATGTGCAACTGTATGGTCATGACCTCACAACGTGTCACATGATGACATCATACCTGTATGGTTCAATATTTTGCCACCAGGTGGCGCTTTGTGATGGAAAAATTACCATTTTGGCCATATCTTCAGAACCATTTGTCCGATTGACCTGAAATTAAGTTCAAATGAAAGGCTATGCAAGGTCTATTCAAGGATTGGGGAATTGGAAGATTGGGGGCGTTCGGGGATATACCCCCAGATGTCGTCTCCGACGGCATAAGCAAAGTTTTAAATAGATTTTTATGGCATTTATGATGAGTGCAGCCATTCTTGATTCCGTAAAAGGAAGTGACGACAACAGAGCTGTAAACAACCGGGCAGGGCGACTAATGTTTGGCTAAATGGTTAGGATTGCAGTAAATCTAAACGTATATTGCATGATGTCATATTGTACCACTGCCGTGTTAGTGACATAACTGTCGCTACTGCACTTACTCTGCAAGAGATGTCATTTTCGCACTGCTGGCTTAGGTTTTTTTTTTTTTTTTTTTTATAGTTTCTATTCAGGATCCAGCAGTAGGCCAAGCATGCAGTAGTACAATCTGTACTTCATTCAACTGCCCAAGAAGCAGAAACTGGGCACCAGATGATCGAAAACGCATGAGCGGACATCACTCATTCCTTCGGGAGAAGTACAAATGGATTAAACATCACTCAAACCCCTCTGGAGGGGGTGTGTCCGGAGAGAATTCTGCAGGAGAACAGACAGACCTGACAGGACCCGTCTGCGCCTCTGAAGAGCCAATCATTTTGAACTTCTCCAGGTCCCATAATTTGATGGTCCTGCAGGGGGAGAGGGGGGGAGGGGGGGGGGGGGGGGAGTACAGTATCTCACATCTGCAGTCTAACAGAGACAGTTCCACCTTCATATGATCACAAGGATTTCAACCCCAGCTTCATAACATAATTCAGCAGGTACAAGTATCCGACTGCAGCAGACAGAGAATCCACAAGGGGTTCAGGAGAAGCCTGGATGCAAGCGAGAAGAATCTTCATCCAGCTTCCTGGGAAAGTCACGACAAACTGACTTTCACCATTCAAAACTCTGTTTACGATGACTTCCCAGTCCAGCACATCCACTAGTGTTTATAAGGCTGTGAATACCAGCCCTCACCTCAACAGTGACTGACCTGCCTGAGCTGTAATGCCGCTGACCTTCTCAACAGGGACCAACATCTCTGAGCTGTAATACGAGGACTATTAACCCTCTCGTCCAGCAAATCACAAGTCTCAGCTGTAATGCAGTTTCTGCATCATTAACCCTCTCCTGGCCAGTTACCCACCTGTCTGAGCTGCCCGAAGCCAGCAGGTACTCATTGGGGTGAAACTGTACGATGTTGACAGCGCCGGTGTGAGCGGTGAACTCCGTGATCATCTTCCCACTCGTGAGATCCCACAGCTACAGGTAAGGACGTTGGTATCAGACGAGCTTACGGCCTCCTGGGCCTTACAGATGATGCACAGCCCTTACCAGAGCATTCAGACATTTTTGTTGTTCTAGCCAACTCCTGTTTAACTGGCCACACCCCCATTTCCCCCCTCCCTCCCACTCATCCCCCTCCCCCACCTGAGAATCACAGAGCAGCACAAAGGCAGCACTGTACAGCTCACGGAGAGTTCATCATCTACCTTACAGAGGTACAAAACCAGTGAAATATGATTCTTTTAAAATATAACTTAGCAGCAAACACAGCAGTATACTTTGGACCCATACAGCTTATTGTTAGAGATTTTAGCCAAGTAGCTGTGAGGGTGCTTTTGATAACTGTACAATATTAACAATAGCAAGCCAACAGGCCAACGTTTGCTCCCAGCAAACAATGATAAAGTTAAGCAGAAAACTTAATGTCCATAGCTAAGGGCAGTCCCTCTCACCCCTGAGTGGAAAATGATTAAATTTAAAAATCAAAATTTAAGTATTCAAGGTCATTCGCTCGGCTATGACGCTGGTTAGCACGGCATAGTTTTATTGACCAACATGCTGTAACATTGGCCGGCTTTCTTACTCCAACCAACCAGCAGGAAGTTCAAGAACATAACAGATAGAACGGTACTACTGCATTCTATTCCCAGGATATTACCCCTCCGTCCACTAATCAGGTGGAATAGGAAACACCCTCAGTGAGTTGGCTCCTTGAGTTTTTTCCCTTCCATCTACAGTCATTGCTGTACCTTTATGGTGCAGTCATCGCTGCCCGAGGCCAGCCACTTCCCATCGGGACTGAAGGCCAAACACCTGACCACCTGTGTGTGGCCCTGTGGGGGACGAGAGGACATCAGTGGAGATGAAGACAAACATTCACCCTCCCTCCCTCCCTTCCTTCCTTCCTTCCTTCCTTCCTCCCTCACTCACTCACTCACTCACTCACTCACTCACTGTGGGCAATCATAGTCAGAGAGTCTCATTATATTATTTTAAAAAATCCAATCAGAAAAAATATAACGCAATGACACTATACCAAGAAAGATGGTGTGGAGTGCAACACTACATCAATCACGAGGCGCCACTCGGGCAAAAGCAGAACAGAAGAGGACAAGAACTGTGGCAAGACGTGGCAAAAACAAATGTGAATATAATGAAGATAAATGAGCACCTGGACCACAGGAGCAGATTCCTACCTTATATCTGAACACGCATCCCCTTCTCCTCACGTCCCACAGCTGAAACAAAGTATTTATGGCTCATTTATTGATTAATGATTGCAACTCAGAGGAATTGAACTTTGATAAATGCATCTGGTTGTGTCAACTTGGATGCCCAATTCCAGAGTTTAAACTCCCAGGGCACTGACAACAAATGTAACATGGAGTCAGCTGAAGTACTGATATATTGCGGGACTCCCCAAATCATGGCCCTCAAGGCCTGAGAGCTGCTGGTTTTCCACCCTCCGTTTAGCTGGGAGTCAGGTTTGATAACAGTTCAGCCAGTCGCAGGCAATAATTGTTCACTTACTGGACCAGAACGAAAGAAAACTAAGGCTGGATTTCAATTTGAGGGCCGGATTTGAGAAGCCCATTATTGACATCAAACTGCAGTACCAAGATGCATAATTCATACAACAGAGCTCAAGAAAAAAAGATTGTCTTAACATAAACAGAAGTACAATCCATTCTGTTAGTGCCCTACACAGGGTGGGGGGGGGGGTCATAACAAGCACCGGCTGATGCTCCTGACAACGCCCCACACATTGATGGATCCTTCGCACCTTAATGTTGGTGTCCATGGAGCCTGAAGCCAGATACTCCCCATAGGGGTGGAATTCCACACTGCAAATGTTCGCTTTGTGTCCTGTCAGAGTCCGCAAGACTGTGATAAAAAAAGAGAGATACTCATATGGTTTTGTCCAAGCATCGTTAGAATAAGGGATAAGCTATATAAGGCGGGCACAGATGACAGCGGTAAGGCGGGCACAGATGAGGGCAGTAAGGCGGGCACAGATGAGGGCAGTAAGGCGGGCAGAGCATCACCAGGGAAGAAACCCAGTGTCTGATGATATCTATGGGTTCCAGGCTTCAGACAGGGTAGGTAGGGTAGAATCTTGCGTTTGAACCCGACCCTGGGGGCAACCGACAGCGCTTAGCAGGGGTGTATTGGGCAAAGTCTTTGGGAGTTTCATAGTTCGGACTCACTTTTGGCTGCCTCCAGGTCCCAGACGCGCAGCGAGCCGGACCATGACCCGGCCACCACCTGTTCCTCAGTGCTGCTGAACTGAATGCATTCCACCGGTGTGTTGTGTCCTGTCAGGCTCTTTAACACAGAGGGAAACGGAAAACCCTCAGTGTGACCACACCCTCATTCAACCATCAGAATCCAGGAGCCGTACTCCCATTCGCCAGACCTCATTGGCTCGGAGGCTTTCTCCAGAACAAATAAGACAAAGTCTACACTGGATGGCTATAAGTAGGCCTGTGACAATACCTCCACGACCGCAATACTGCGGTCATGTGATGCCTACCGAGGGGCTGACCCAATAACAGTCATCACTGCGGAATGATAACCCATCATTTCAAAGCTTCACCTCAAGGTGACATATTAAGAGTATTATTCACCAAAAATCAAACTGACAGTTATAGTTCTTGTAAGCTACAAGTGCATAAAGCTTTGACCAGCTGCTATGGCAAAGGGCAGGAAAACAATTTCATCATTTCAAATAATTTTATATATTTGAACTGATATGCTGCTTCAAGTACTTAGTTTTGCCAACTCTCATGCATCTTCATAATCTCCAGATCATATCCTTTCCAATGATGCCAGATACAACCAGGCACTAATTTGGTACCAAAAATGATGGTCGGGCTGAAGGCCTAAAATGAAACAATCATAAAAGCTGTACTTTGTGTTTACTCATGTTTGCCTTAATTAGTTGGAAAATCAGAATCATTAAAAATGCAATTAAAAAAATTGAGGTGATGACTAATTAGCTCAACCCCATTGTAGGCATCACATGGCCACAGTATTTTGGACATGCAGTTCTTGTCATAGCCTAATTCGTGACCAATCTTGCATTAAAACGTGAAGTTGCCATTGACCTTGTGTTTGGTTTTTAAAGCAATCAAAAGTTTTGCTCTCAGTTCATCCCACAATTGCATGAGGGTTTAAATGCCATAAATGGACAACGAAGTCCAACTAGGCCTACACTGTTGGCGGCCGACAGCAAGGGGTACATCCCCTGAAATTCCCCAATCCTCAAAGCCCCCTTTATTAGATTCCCCTTTACTAGACCTACAATATGAGCCAAATTTGAGGTCTGTGTAAGTAATTGTTCCAGAGATACGGTTAAAAAACTATTTTTTTTTTTCCAATATACAGCGCCACCTGGGTGACAAACCTAGGAGTGCATGCTTGCGCAAAATCTAATCAGTTCATCCTCTCTACCATATCTACCCCATGTGCTAAAAATGAGAAGCCAATATAAAGTACTATGTGAGTTATCGCGCTAACGGCTAAAATCTGCGGACGTGGCGGCGGCGGGTGGGGAAAAACCATGATATCCCCAAAACTCATATTTCAGGGATATTATAATAAAAATAAGTCCACAATATTTTTTTTGGGAGAGGTGGGCTGGGGTCAGGCACGCCTGGGGTAAGGAACAGGCACAGAATGTAATAAGATTAGCCCCTGGAGGGCAACAACAGATGGTACAAGAGCACTTAGGAAAAGTGAAGTGTGTTGTTATTGCAGAGTAGTCAGTCTCCCTCCCGTGAACATTCACCAGGACAGTGTCACCCATCCTAACCACATGCTCAGAAGGAACAGCTCCAAACTGACGGAGTTCGTGTCGAACCCCAAGCGCACCTTCAGTGACGCTGCCTCTCGACAGCCCTTGCATCTCAGAGTTTCAGTTGCTTCCGTCTGGCTGTAGATTTAGGGTGCCAAAGGCCAGCCGGAATATATATAAAAATTCCTTTGTTCCTCATGCTGTTCTGGCACTGAATACTGACTGACAGCGTCTGGTTGGACCCATGTGGTTTTCATTTAATAGTTTTTACTTGTTAAGCACATGCATTTTGTTATTGTCCTTGATGTTAGGGGTTATGTAATATGTAACATGTCATCTGCCTACTGCGGCTGGTCAGGCCACTGCCACTGCTGTATTCTGCACTGTCACTGTTTATCCTGTGTTGTGTATCTGTTTGTTTTAATGGTGTGTTGTCATCTATACATATCTGTGAGAAGCCAAAGACAAATTTCCACCTTGGTGGCCAATATTCAATCAATCAATCAATGCTGCACTCAAACTCAAAAAGTATAGGAGGTGACATGGAAAAAGTCGTTCATGGGAGGTACCATGATGCAGTTGGGTTTGCTGACAGACCAGATGTTGACACGGCAATCTTCCCCACCAGTAGCCAGCAGCCGACCGGACGTCTTCCCCAGAGCCAATGAGGAGACATTACTGGAGTGGGCTGCAATCTCTTCTGTGGGTCAACAAGTCAAAAAAAATACCGACCAGGTCATCCAAACAAGGAAGTCGCTAATGTTTACCCTCCCAGGCACAATCAACGATTTATTCTGAAATGTCAACTTGGTGCAGAAACTCGAGGACTAAAATTGGAAATAAATTTCCCAAAACTGTGAACAAGGTTAAAAAAAAAAAAAAAAAAAAGTCAAATCACAGGCAACTATTCTTCAAGATCAGACCACATGCAAGTCTGATGAAACTGAGATCAGTAACACCAATGGCATTGAGACGAAAACTAGCCTGCTCTCTATTCTAAGTGCATTCTGCGATGGTCATATAGGCGCCAGCTTCCGGTCATGGCAGAGCGCATAGTAAACACAGTAAACACCCCTGTTCAGAAATACATAATCATTAAAAAAAAGATTGTTCTTACTTGATAAAGTGCCATGTGGCATACTTTTAAGTGAAAACTTTCAGGACATAACCAATATAACCAAAATCAGGTAAATTGATAGTTTAGAAAACTCAAATATTCATCTATCAATATCAGTAAAACTACCGTTTTAGGGACACAAAAAAAAAAAAAAATTATGCACAGTTTTCACAGCCAACAGCGCGACAGGAAAAAACCATTTTAAAACACAAATCATTCGCATCCAAATTGTTTAAAGCCCTACATGCTTTGTTTTGCCATGACCGGGATATTAAAGCCAACTTATTGCAAGAAAGGGGGCTTCGCGCAGTCTAGTTTTTTCTCTCTATGTCGTGGAGTCACATGCAATTTTTTATTTAATTGCAACGCTGCCCACAGGGAGGAGACATTGAGTCAGTTGGTCCAAACGACCTGTCATTATACACAATTCAACAATAGAGAGCTCCTAATTCTATAATAACACGTCAAAGCGCAAAGGAAACTAATGTTATCAACAATGTAATTCCATTGTTGTACTTTCTCGCTAGAACTGTGATGCCGAGGGCAAATCTGCAGTAAATCATGTGACACAATTTTAACCAATCCCATGAAAGGCACCTCTACAGGAAACAGTTTATGATTAATTTCATGAGAAATGAATAAAAGCAAGCAGAAAGACTTAAACACTCAAATGTTCTAACGACTGCCATACTCACGTAATTTCCAAGATGTTTTGGTGGCGTTTGCAGTGGCCATATTAAAAAAGAGCGTATTAGACACAAAGAAAAACAATGAACACTTAGTGATGTCAGAACACCAATGCACTGCTCTACATTAGAGCTTTATTAAGAGATTGAGGTGAATTCAGACGTGTAATTTGAGTTCGCCGGCTGGTCTCTTTCGTGGTCATCATAATTCGTTCACATGGTGTCTGATAAAAGAAAATATGAAGCCACGTCACTTTCAATGATCAATACTCTTTCAATCCAGCTCCAAACATTTGTGAATGGCAGATGAGGCAAGCACACAAGATAAATTAGTATAATAAATCCGTTTAGGGTTTATTAGCATTTTTAATCAAACAGCAATTTTATCACCAGCATTTTATCTCCAGAATCACTCATATCAACTCCGCTGAGCTGTCATTTCATTTCTTCTTCTGGTGAAAATTCCCAACCTCGGACAGATGTGCCGAAAACACCTCGAACTGTATGTACTTACAAAATCATCTATAAATTCAGATAAGCAGACTGGACACAGTTCCAAAGCACTGTTCTAAAACTTCCAATAAACATGAAGAGTGCCTGACCAGCAAGCATTGACATAATTGACATAACACAAGGTAGAACAATAATGAAAATTATAAAGAAGTTTCCAATTATAAAGGACGACAACAAAATTGTTGGCGAAGTTTAAATTTAGACTTCATCAGCAGTTTCCAAACTCATTCCTGGGGACCAAGCACCGTATTTGCAGTTTTTTTTTTCCCCAACCGCAAAATGAAAAGAAAAAAACAAGTCAGTCAGCAACTAATTGGTGAAATTTTCAACACGTGGTCACAATATTGACAAAGCCAATGACAACTAGCAAGAAATACTCAAGTCCTCCACCAAAGAATGGCTGATATCTGGCCAAGAAACAAAATGCAACGGAGGGACGGACGAACGAACAGGAGGATAGACGAAGTATAAAAAGACACATCTACACAAAAGATGTATCCATATTTTACATCTTGTCTGGAAATACCAATATATAAAAAGGTACATGGACACAATATGAAATATGCAAATAGAGAATTTAATGGAGAAATACTGAACGGTTCAAGAGTTCCGGCCTGAAATAGAAGTGTGATGGACAGACATGCGGACAGAAAACACTCGTGCCAATATGCTCCTTCAACAACATGACGATGTGGTATAATTACTAAGACCTGGCCTCCCCCGGAACCAACAGAAATCTGACAGCATCCTATTGAGTCACCACAGTCTTGGAAAATATTTTCCTCATAAAAACACTTGAAATATAGAAAAATTAGCACTTCAACACTGGGCTTTTATTCTTCATGACATGGCTATTTTTGTCTAGAGGCTTTAAAACGGTAAACAATCCCACTAAGCAAGAAAAATCAACAGGCAAAAGAATCTACAAAATCATTTTCATTAAGAAATCTGAACGCCTCCTGAAAATTCTGCAACAGCAATTTTGAGGTTGGACCAAAAAAATGTACTTTGAGAATTGCTGGTATCGGCAGGAATTGAACAACAAGCGTAACGTGTCCGTCAGTTACTGTTTTGTAATTTACGCTTCTTGTTATAAATGCACTGCTGTGGTGAAAGAATTAGGGGACATTTGAGACTTGACGTGAAATGAGAGATTGGTTTGAAGCCTTGTGTCCACAATTCAATATTGAGATGTCACAACTGCCCAGGTTAAAAAAATTTCACGATGAGAGGAAATGTAGTGACAGGGGCTGTTTTAACCCATAATTGCATGATTTATTCCCACATTTATTCGATAGAGTTTCACATAATAATGAAGAATTTGAACAACAATGGGCAGGGCTAATCTGCTGACTGAAAACATTCTGCTGAAAGTTCACTTATTAATTTTTTTCCATCAACTCAACTACATATTGATAGATATAAATCTCAAGAATAACTGGCGCAAACTTCATCAGAAAATATTAAGAAATAAAGAAATTATGAAGGAATGTATGGATGGTTGTAGTTTTTCAGCAGAATGTTTTCTTCAGATTAGTCCTGCCCAACAGCAATATTATTATTAGTGCCTTTAACTTAGCCAACTAGTATCTGTAGCTAACTTTAGCCAGCAAGGGGGTCCAAAGTTTATTAACTGGTCAGATCCAGCAGGAGGATGATGATAGAACCAGGTGTTCGGTCATGGAAAAAAGCAGCACTTTAATGATCCCTCATCGCATCAGATCTCATTTCCACAGTCTGGCTAACGCCAACAAGCTAGCTGGACATCCTTCACACCAAAATAAAAATATACGAGTTCAATTCAGCGATAGTTTTCAACGATCAATACGACACATCTCTGCAAAACTGTAGCTGCTTTCACACCGGACGCGAAACGAATTCTTCGCACGACTGTTCACATTCAAAGCCCACCTTTGCATTGACTTTGAATGTGCGCTAAAAATTCGTTTCGCGTCCTGTGTGAGAGCAGCTCAACTGTCCCAGCGCTAACAAGTCAGCCAGCATACTAGTTAACTAAACTTCCAGCTGACTCTGGATATCCAGAAATGTGACATTAGCAGGTAATTACCCAGCTAACGTTAGCAAGCTAATGCAGTCAGAACGTTTTGCAGGTCAGTCATTTCACAGTAATGTCACCTGTAACGTCCACAGCACAGGCTCATATGAACAGGTCACTGACGCATCGTAAGACGGTGTAATAAAGTGGAATTCGCTGCGTCTGTAATTTCTGGGGTGGCTTTAACTGACCCGCAGGCTGAAGCCAACAACACAATCGTCGGGCAACTTTAGCTGGCTAACGCTAGCGTTAAAGGGCGTCGAAACGTAACCACTACATTAGTGTACAACTTACCAAACTGTTTGATGTCGCTGGACACAGTCGGGATAATTATTCTACAGCTTCACTGTACGAGGAAGTGACGCGATGGATCACAAACATCAAAACTAGCGCCTCATTGACTGTGATGTTTCGGGTTTGTTGTCATGTTTCTCGAAGTCGTCGGCTAGTTCAAGTGGGCTCGACGTCAGCGCCTTTTCAACAATGTACGTTCTGATTGGCTGATACCTATCACCTTAGCAACCCTGTAGCGTCTAGTGATTTCTCGCTTAGGAGTGCCTGAAGAGCAAGGATGACGAGCGCCATTGGCATGGATGAAGTTTTTGCTTAGTTTCACTGACGTAGAGAAGAAATTACTGCGCAAAGCCCGTTTCTCGCTGTAAGTTGGCTCTAACTTCCGGTCATGGCAAAAACAAAGCATGCAGTGCTTTAGCCAGTTTTGATGCGTTAGGATATATGTGTCAAAATGGTGAGTTCCTGTTGCGCCGTCGGCTGTGAAAACCGTGCAGACCGAGCAGAAATATGTTTTTTTTTCTCTCTAAAACCGTAGTTTTACTGATATTCATGGATTAATATTTGAAGTTTTTTTTTTTCATTATCAGTTTACCTCATTTTGATGATATTGCTTTTATCCTGAGAGCTTTCAGTTTGCCCTTATTTGAAAAAATGCGTCTGAGCAACCTTTTTTTTTTAGATCCCTTTTTTTGAAGAGGGGTTTTCACTATGTTTACTATGCGTTTTGCCATGACTGGAGGCTGGCGCCTATGTGACCATGGCGGAATATGCACCAACAATAGAGATTGCGCTGTCCGTTCTTTTTCCTCTACGTCATTGGTCAGTCACTTCTCGCTGAAGCTCTGCGCTGACTCGGCAGGTATGACCCGTAGACTGTATAAAAGATGGACGGAGCACCCGGGTCTGAAAAGTGAAGCGAATGCGGAATTCTCTTAAAATTGCATTCTATTTAATGGAAAGAAGTTCAGTGCTATAGAGGTCTATGAGAAAATGACCCTACTTTTCCACCTGATTTATTATGTCAATAATGATTTTCCACATTATTTTATGGTATCTATCAAAAGTTTCAAGCCTCCTTCGATGTATCATGACATTCATTTTTGTAAATTATGGTCCCAAATAGACTAGGATAAAGCTTAAAGCCAGATATGCTTTAGTGGCGTGGCAATCCTCTGGTCCTCATCATATACGGTCAAACAGCGAAGAAACAAAACATAAGAGAGCATGACAGAGCATGACATGGAAATAACTGAGGATTGGAGATTAACATTAGTGGTTTTTTATTTTTTTTTCCGAAAAGTTTATCCGCTATTGCTATGGCACACAAATGCTAAGGTTGCAATGAATAGCTTTAGCCAGCAATGGAAATACGGCGACAATGCCCTGGTTGCAATGTACTGTACAGCTTTCAGCCAGCAGGTGAAAATATTCAGGAATGACTGAAAACAGTAATTAGCCTCGGAAGAAATGAGGCTCTGATAAGCAGAAATTTTGCAATGATTGGACCTGTTTCAAAGCTAAAGCCTCTGACTGACTTAATCCTTGTGAATGCAAAACATGAAAATATGAACACAACGAGATCGCAGAATGTAAGTTTGAGCTCGGCCATATTAATTCATTATTAAATTAACATAAAATAAACAAAAGGGTACCAAGTGTATTTGACAGCTTCATAAATATCTGTCACCTGTGATTCCGGGTACTCTGGGCCACTGGTTTATCCATGACCCCCTGTGATCCTGTTTTCTTCTCGTTGTTCGGTAATGTGAGGTGCATGAGACAGCAATGGCCAAAATAAAAGCTCAAATATGAAATATCATCAAACGAAATGACAAAACAGCTGAAATATTGTAGTATTTAAGGATTGCAACAATATATTTGAGGATCCAAAAAATTCATTGCGTATATTGAAAACATAAGGGTTACAATTTCAATATTGGAGCAAAAATTTACGCATGGACATGTAATGATAATGCCTCCATAAACTTATGAAAGATTTGGATATCAAGAGGTTTTAGGATGTGCACAAATTTTGCAATACTGACCTTTTCAAGCAAGTGGTTGAATGAGTGAAATTAGGAGGTGGTGTTTGCATGGTCAAACCAGTTAGTCACCATTGAAGAATGCTGAAAAATCCTATTTTTGTGTCGCCTGCGAAGCATAGCGGCACTTAGGGATCACTTTGTCCGGCATCTGTCTGTCTGTCCGGTAGTCACACTTTCACATAAGCTTCGCAGGCGACACATGTGTTCACCTGAACACTCTAGTATTCAGTGTATGCATGGCTGCATGTATTCTGGAATATTCATACAACTTTCACTTTTATTCGCCACGTAAACAGATCAGTGAGATTATTGTCTTTTTTGTAAAAACCAGAATATTTGTTGCATGAAAACATAGTCAATGAATCCAAAAATTATTTTCTGTGATGTCGACTTTTCTTCAAGTCAAAATACAATGACATGGTATGAGAAATATCAAAGGCTTATACATTACAATGCAAACTGAATCCAGTAGTTTTGTTGGTAATCCACAACATCAGCGCGAGTATAAGGCAATAGTGCAATATCGGCAAGCATCTCTTTTTCAAATCTTGTGAGGTTGGTAAACAATCTGGTTTCCTTTAGGGGGCCCTACTGAGGGCCTGATTCTCTGAGACACCTGGCAGTAGCAATGTAAAAAATAATTTTAAAAAATGAGATCCTTTCATGCCTAGAAGGTAATAAAATGAACTACGTTCCTCGTATCTTTGTGTTACACTGTGTCATGCATTGCTAAAAACGAATGGATAGCTCACATTCCAGTGGCCTAATCCCAACACAGATTTTCTACTTAACGTTTCACGAAAATCTATCATGAAAGAAAGTTCACACTGTCCTCTCATTTATAACCATTCAAATGTTTTGCTAGATCACACATTGTATGTTATTCCAGGAAACTGTGGTGCATTCTGGGCCAGGATACGAGAGATCTAATAAAAAAATAAGAGGTGCTGGAGGAAAAAAAACCTTTCTTTTACTTTTTACCTCACTGTACACCGTGGCTGCTGCAAGGTATTTGTATATTGAGTGCACTTTGCTTATGAAATGATGCTGTGATTTGCCTGCAGTGAGTCAATGCTACAGGTAAGTGGAAAAGGTCACACTAATGGGCCGGTCCTGACAGGTGGGCCTGTGTGCTGTTTGGCGATAGAGGAAGCTCCAGCACCCTCTTTGTCATTGGATTGCCCTTGGTTTTTCTCTGCATTAATCTTTATATAGGAAAACAAGTAAACACCTCCAATGCATGAAGGCTGTTGACAGATCTATTCAAACCCGACTGTCATGCAAAGTGCATCTGGACAAGTGGAAGATTATCATTCCCTATCAAGTCATTGCAAAGATACTTCTGACCAAAGCAACTTTTAAAACATTGTTTTAGATTGGAAAAAATAAGGGTACCTCTCATGTAAACATTCAAAAGTTTGGAATCAAAGTTTGGTGCATTTTCAGCCTGCCTTACTCCGGTGCATTGGGTTCCCCAACCTTCCCTTGAGCCCCCACATTTGACATCACTTTATTATTTTACATTCATACATAATTACTGGATTTGTATTGCCCCTGAGCCAACTTTTTACCACTGCCAATGTCAAATAAAGCTTGAGCATGTTATGTTAGGTGTTCACCCATGTCTGCTTGACTTTTTTTGTCCAGACATTATCTCTGAAATTGATGAGCCTAGTGCTAAAAGTACTTCAGGCACATTTTGACACACTGTGGGGCAAGGACTGGAAGACATCTTTAATAGTTATCCGAGTGGATTTCCTCAAAATGAATATTTTGTGACTTTTAGTACTTTTAGCACCAGGGTCTTCAATTTCTCCCTCAATTTCAATGTTATTTTGTGGAAGGGCTATGGCCTATCAAACAATCCATTAGATTTTGCTGGTGATCTGCTCGAGATCCAGGAATCTTTTTAAAGGATTCTTTATCATAATAGGATAGCAAGATCGGAATAAATGCTATATGTCTTAAAATCCACCAGATGTGAAGTTAAATGCAACTAAATTTAGCCAATTGTGCAAATATGTTGGTTGCCCTTGCAGATCTGAGTATCATAGAACAGTGGAATATTGGCCTTGGTGATGGTCTGCACTTGTTGTAGTGTTTTAATTATTGTAGGGGTAAATGGACTTTAAAAACTACTCCTTTGATTTTATTCGAATTTTCCACAATATGCCAACTCCTTTGGAAGTGGGGCTGTACACTGGCATCAAATAAAGTTCAATTTTGGATTAATCTTGGCCAAAAAGAAAAAGCTTTCTCTTGAGACCTGCAAGTCAAGTTCCAAGGACGAGAAGGATGAGATTGCCACCAAACTGAAGATTTCATTTGAAGAGCACAAACTGGACCTAATGGCCATGCTCCATTGCTGGCTTCGAGCAGGGCATCACATCAGCGGTTGTGTTCTTGTTTGAGATTGTTGTTGCCATCAATGAAAGGTGCGCCACTGACCGCGTTTTGTCGGCAGGGTGGTATTCCAGATGATTGCCTCCAAACAAAAAAAAAAAAAAAATCAGTAAACTTCAATTTATGATGTAAAGCAAATGCATTCACTCACCGAAGGTATTGAAAATGGGTTGTTTTCAAATTAAGCTGTACTCCATTCAATCATGGTATTAATTTAAGCAGGTTATTTAGACTACTAAGCACAAGCTACAAAAACAATTGTCAGTTTTAAATAAAAATTGGACCTGAAATGTGGAATAGAGTTAGAAATTAACAACTGAAAAGGTATTGGGTGTAACTACTGCATATACAGTGGTTGACACCATAATATTTCACCTTGAAAGTGCCAATTAGTTGTAAAAAAAATTTAGTTCTCGAAATTCTCTAACTTTGGCTGTTGGACTACAGGATCCTTGGTTCTATTTTTTATTCAAAGTGTGTATCCAAACTAAAAGTGGCCCTTTGCCAGTCTGGATAACTGCCACCCGGAGCTGGAACCACTGGCATTTGAGGACTGTCGCCCTCTGAGAAGGTCTTAGTACAGCTTCAGCTAATGCTAACATCACATAGCCGGGAGATGTTGAAAAGCTTTAGCAGCCGAAGAATTTCGTTATTCCAGGACGACGTTTTGAAAATGAAACCTTCCCTAGAGTTTTTTTATTCGAAGCAGGTTGGTTTTGAAGATGAAAATTACTTGATTATGTGCAAGGGATGCTGACAGGTCCGTGTGTTTCACTTGCTGCCGTACAGTTGAGAGCCTAGCTAACTGACTTTAAGGATGAGAGGTGATGGCGCATTCGCAAAAGTAGTCTTCGCTGAAAGGCAGAAGGCAGGGGACGTCGTGGTTTAATATGTTTCAGCTTTTATGTTTATTTCCGCTGAATTGATTTCATTTGTAGGATTATTGTTCTGTTTATATCATCTTTGATAACCTTTCTTTCTTTTCCTCTCTCTCATTCCCCGGTCTGTGCCTGATTGCCTCTGTTTACCCCATGAGTAACTATGCTGGCGTCCTGACACTATGCCTCCCTGTTCACCTGCCATGTGTTCCTGTAATGGGTTCCCTGTGTTTTGTCTTTATTTTGTTCTCGTTTTAGTTTATTTTTCACTGCTTTGTGTATTTTGTATTGTTCTCTTGTTCTCTATTCTAAAAAATGATCCGGAAATAATTACGTGGCGGCCATGATAAGTGTATTTGAATTCTTCAAAAGTTAAGGAAAGGTGTCTGTTCTTCCTGATTTACCTATTTTAGCATAGAGTTCACAGAACCATCCTTTTCGAAAAGAAAGGAGATAACGCTATCCCACAATTCTGCGCAACAGCAATATTTCAAGCGGCGACCACTCATCCGGCCAATCGCGTAAAGAAACGTATATGATGGGCAGGGGACTCATGATCACGTTGCCTAGTGATAGTGCATTTGGATTCTCAGCACGGTTGTCTTCCTAAGCCATCCGGAATTCCCTTTTACACCTTCCCTTTACCTTATGACGTTTTCCACAAAGGTTAAAGGAAACCGGTTTGGGATTAGTGGATCGGACGTAATTTTTTGAATATTCAGATGCAGCCCCTGTCTTCTTTATGGTCTCATCTCCTTACCCTGGTACTGGTCCCTTTATGTTCTGTCTTTTAGAGTATTCGTTGCAGCCTCGTCTGATGGTCATCCCTGTTTATCAGCCTGCCATTCGTGAGTGCTCCCCTTTTTATATGGTTTATGGTGTCTGCATTAGATTTAGCTTCCATTGGTGCTTGTGCCTGGCCCATGTCCTGATTACCCTTGTCAGTGGAATGTCATGCATTCTTAGAGAAGCTGTAATTCAGGCCTTCAATGAAGGCCAGCAGGCAAGACTTTTTGGTAATTCTTTTCACTGCTACCATGCAAAATCGGGTAATTCCACGGCGTTTTGTGATGTAGATGGACTTGGCTGCTAATCAGAAGTGTTAATGAAACAATTTTTTTTTTTGATTAAGTGGGAGATGCCAGCAATGACAGTAACCCTGGAGGCGCGTGAATATTTTACCTGTGTGTGGGAATTGCTTGACATTCAACCACTGCGAGTGGCGTATTGTGCAGCCCGTCATGGATTTAGGAGTAGTGGTGTGTTTATTAGCAAAATGTTTGCATGACAGTGCAATCAGTAGCATCGTACAATGTATTTGAAAACAGGCACCTCGATGAGTATGTGTCCACTGTGGCTTGGTAGTTCACTGCAGGCTAAAAAATTTTACTTACAGACTTACAGTCTTGTGACTCGATAGCATAGTGTCTACTTGTGGACCTGCAAAACGCAAAAATTCTTAATTTTTTTATTTAACCCTTATATAACCAGGGGAGTCCTGTTGAGATTGAAATCTCTCTTTCAAGGGAGCCCTGGGGATTGAAGTGGGGAGTGAGAGGGCAATTTGCACAGCCAATTAGATCAGGGGGTGAATAAGTGGCAGGTCAAAAGAGCCAGGTTGGGACTTTAGCCATGACACCAGGGAACCCCCTACTCTTATCGATGAGTGTTGTAGGATCTTTAATGACCTCAGAGAGAGTGGACTTCAGTTTACCATCTTATCTTATTCCTTCAGTACAGTGTTCCTATCACTGCACTGGGGTTTATTCCACCAGATGGAAGATCGCAACCTACTGGCCACCAACACCTCTTCCAGCAGTAACTTGGTTTTCCCAGGTGATCTCCCATCCAAGTACTAACCAAGCCCACACCTGTTGAGCTTCAGCCACACGGCTAGAGCAGATCAAATATCAATATGGCTTGTTTTGTTAATTCTTGAAAGATACGATCAACTGCGATAATGCATTAAAAGTCGCCTTTGTCGCTCTTTCATTTCAAGCTAGCTATTCAGTTGCACATGTACACGCCTGATTTCTGATCGTCTAGCTGCATTCAGATTGTAGTTAGATACAAGCCACTTGAAATGAAGAATGTGAACTGTCAATATAGGCATACAATCAGAAAAACAGTCAGAATTGAACAATGAGGCTTGTAATGTGAACATAGCGCATGTGACATCAATCAGCATGCTGTGGCAGAGGGCGTGCTGCTAATATGAGGGGGATTAGATGCAAATCAAACAGTTCCTTTCACCTCACGCATCTCCTGCGATAGACAGTAACAAGAATCCATTTTTATTTCAAGGATGAGAACATTTTTGTAAATTACATTTGTTTAAATCACTGCTGTCCTGTGCTTTCAGATGAATTGCTCAGAATCATCTATTTGCAGTTTGCTCTTCAGCTCTTGGTGGACACAGTTTGGTGTTTGCATGAGGCAAGACCATGATTTGCCTGCTGTGTGTCCATATAATACAGGACAGGGGCTGTTTTACGGCATGAACGCTCAGAGGGGAACCGGCAGAGCATTGAGACTGAGGCATTACACCATGCGTTGGGTTTTAATGGGTGGCGCTTTCACCATCCTCTTCCTTGCAGGGTTCTGTGAAAAGAGCATAATCCTGGTCAGGGAGCATTTTTATATGAGCAGAAAGATGAAATGGACTGAAGCACAGAACCGCTGCCAAGAGGCCTACACTGAACTGTCTCCAGTGCTGACCGAGGATGACGAGAATCGTATAATTAGTGCCGATCTCTCCTCGTCGTATGCTTGGATTGGTCTTAATCAAGCTTTTTGGCTGAGATGGACGTGGTCCACAGAAGATGAGTATTTGTTTGAGAAATGGGCACCCGATGAACCACGTAATGATTTTTTGCATAAATGTGGTGCTGTAAAGAGTGGTCAATGGTACAGCAAAAAATGCGGCGAAAATTTGAATTTCTTTTGCTTCAAAAAGTATGACAGGGTGTTGACAGTAGTGCAGGAAATGATGTCATGGGAAAATGCCCTAGTTTATTGCAGGAGTGAGTACACTAACCTTGCCAGCCTTCACTCAGAGTACACTGTCACGGAGATTATGAAAGGCGCAGAAGTCGACACTGACTTTGTGTGGGTGGGCCTGCGTTTCCTGGCAGGTAGGTGGTTTTGGGTTAATGGAGATGGGATCCGTTATTTTACCTGGTCAAATCCGAGTCATTCCCATTGCCCACCCATGCCCCTCCGATGTGGAGCCCTGTCAGTTAAAGCGCGAGTTTTTGAAGCAAGGCCCTGTGAGGAGGAACACAACTTCATCTGTGAAAAGCCGATATAAGAGCCGAGAGGAGAGTAGATCCATGAGCTCAAACTGTAGACACATGCAGCTGGGGGGGGGACCATCGCTGCTGATGATTCATGAAAATTCCGGTAGAATGAGGGGCCCAGAATTCATAGCAAAAGTCCTCGGGGTTTGTACAAGACTCATTTTTCTCCTGTGACTAGTCTCTGCCACCTTTCCCTGAAATCACCTTTTATTTATCTCCTTCCACCAAGTTTTTCTTTGTCGTTGTTGTTTACTTCTAGTGAAACGATGCCTCTGAATTGAAGAAGGTTTGTAGAAACAGCAGATTGTAGCTCATGCTGGATGGAATGGTTGAGTTGGATGGAATCGGACACTAGAATAAGCGGAATCGAGTCTGGAATCCAATTCTGTCCAACAACGTGAAACCACAGGAGACTCAGACTGGGGGAAAAGCCTCTTGCCAGAGTCATTAAGGCCACATTGAGGTCCCTGATGCTCCTGGACAGGTGAGAGGATTAAAGAAGAAAAGAAGGGGATGGGGAGGTCAGATGAGACCAGCGTGGAGAACTGAATTCAGGCGTAAGAAAAACACCGGTTGAGTAAGAGCTGGAGTGGAGCTTAGGAGTGGTCTTGTTCTTAAATCTGCATTAATTTAACTCAGTTTAAGAGTAAAGGAATATTGGTGTGTTTCTGGAAATGGTCCCTGAACTGGAATGGTTTAGAACTCACTTGTCTATTTTCATGCATAATGGATAAATATATACATATACAGTTCGAGTCAAAGGTTTGGAATACCCATATTTTTTCTTACAAGACATGTAAAATAAAGAAATAGGCACCGTTTATTTTGCAAAAAAAAAAAAAAATCTAATTGTTAAATCCATCAAGCTAACCAGCATTTGCTGCCATATTTGCAAAGCATACTTACATTGTTTTTTTTTTTATAATGGAGCAGTTATATGGCTGTAATGACTTTGCTGCTGAGCGGCCGTCCAAGTTCCAAAAGAGTTCCGTCTAAGTGCTGCACTTGTGGTTTGCTTTTCATCAACTTTTTTGCCCAATAAATTCCAAAACAGCTTGTCTTTTTGGCTGTTGGAAAATGGAAAGAGCTTGTTTGTCTGCTTACTTAACAAAATATAGCTTCTTTGAGAATTCTAAAATTTTGGAAACTATTCAAACAAGTAAATTATTCTCTTGTAACTTCTGAGTGTTTACTTCTTATGAGATTCCATTTGAGATTATATAGAAAGGTCAGCTGGCTAAATTTCTTTAAAAACAGAGTGATGTGACAGGAAAGTGTGTCCAAAATTTTGACTGGTACTGTATATGATAATTTAACTTTTTTTTGACATGTTGCATTTTTTTGAATGAAATACAAAACAGATGTTGCTGTAAAACTGGTTCATGCTTCTACTAACTATAAATGTCTCAGTTTCTTATGTAATAACATTTCTGTTTCAATGAGCTAATTTATCTCTACTTTAAATGCGTGATGAATGTCTCACAACAACACTCACAGACATATTTTGGTATTACAGAGTGAAATATTTTTTTTAACAATGCCTCAGAAATATTATTCTGTCAGTACTGCAGATATATAGAATGTTTTAATCAAATGTATGAACAAAATAGATGCAATATTATGAAAGGTACTTGCAAACAGTTTTTGCATTATGATACACTTTCTCATGTCATCATCCTCTGGGCTTTTCCTTTCTTCTCCTTGATCAGATTATTCAGAAAATGACAGAACGGGTGAATTTCTCCACAGAAAATATCATTAGCTACACTCTGCAGTCTTCTGAAACTACAATCACAATTCCAAAAAGTTTGCACATTAAGCAAAATGTAGATGAAATCAAAAAGGACTGCTTTGAAAAGTCCATTTACCCTCTACTACAAACCTATTCCAAAAAAAGTTGGGATGCTGCATAAAATTTTCATAAATACAGGTTGCAATAATTTGCAAATCGCTTAAGTCCTGTATTTTTTTTTGAAAATTGTACAATGACAACATATCAACATGAAACTGGGTTTTTTTTTATCCTCTATCCTCTCTAAAAACTATCCTCTCATTTTTAATTTAATGCCTGCAATATGTCTCAAAAAAGTTGATGAGAGAACCAGACAGGTGTGCTGGTTTGCTGGATTGTGATAGAGGAAGCTGTTCCACCCTAGTTGTCATTGGCTGGCCTTGGGGCTCCTCTGGAGCCATCTTTATATAGGCAAACAAGCAAACAGCACCATCCTGTCGGTCATGCAAAGTGCATCTGGACAAGTGGCGGATGAACATTCTCAGTCTAGTCCTCGCAAAGATGCCTCTGACCAAAGCAATCCCCAAAATTTCAATTTACGCTGGAAAGAAATAAGAGTAACACACACATATACAGAGTACCATTCAAAAGTTTGGAAAATGTTATGTTAGAGACTCATTTTCAGCAACCCCCTACTCTAGTGCATTGGATCCTGAACTCAGTCCTGGGGCACCCACCTATTTCACATCAACTTATTAACTTTATACATAATTATTGGTTTCTTATATCCCCTGCAGGAACGTTTTACCTCTGCCAATCCCTAGGAAGTTGGCAGAAGTTCTACATTCAACCAATGCTGTTTGTCCAGACAGTATCTCTCAAATATCTCAATCAATTTCATATCCATATAAAGATATGATATGGAAGTGTGAGCCATCACCCAAGAAAGAATGCATTAAAGTTTCTTAATAATCTACATCTCTATCTGGATCTAGGAATTTTTTTAAAGGTTTTTTTCTTTGCCAGTATGGGATTGCAAGATTGGAACAAATGCCATCCTTTTTAAAGTCCTCAAGATGAAAGTAAATTTCAGTGTGACAGAACTTAGCCAATTCTACAAATTTGATGGTTGACCTTGCAGATTTGTCCTAGAAGAGTGGATAACTGCCCTTAGTGAAGGTCTGGGCACTCTGAATGCTACTCTCATATGGAGTTTGTTGTAGTTATCAGTTTTTCATTCATTCATTCATCCTCTATACCCGCTTATTCCTCACTAGGGTCACAGGACGAGCTGGAGCCTATCCCAGCTGACTACGGGCGAAGGCAGGAACCCACCCTGGACAGGTTGCCCTTCCATCGCAGGGCGCACACACCATTCACTCTCACACTCATACCTGTGGGCAATTTAGTGTCTCCAATTAACCTGATATGCATGTCTTTGGACTGTGGGAGGAAACCGGAGTACCCGGAGAAAACCCATGCGAAGAACATGCAAACTCCACACAGAAAGGCCCCAGGCCGGATTCGAACCCACGACCTTCTTGCTGTGAGGCAGCAATGCTAACCACTGTAGCAGTATTTCAATTCTAATATGGGGTGATTTTTTTTTAATATATATATATATAATTTCTTTTTGATTTTATTAGAATTTTCTAACACGCTAACTTTTCTGGAATCGGGGTTATGCACTGGCAGGAAATCAAGTTTGATGTTGGATTAATCTTGGTCCAAAAGAAATGGCTTTCTCTTCAGACCTGTTGGAGTTTGGTTGATTTGAGAGCTAAAGGCTGTTCAAAGAATGAGATTGGTGCAAAACTAGAGGTTTTCAGCAAAGATTTCCAACCCCAGGGCAGCAGAAACTAGGTCCTGTTCCCTTGCTGCCTTTGAACAGGTCGTCACATCAGCATTGCATTCAACGTATGAGATTTCGTTGCCTTCATTGAAAGGTGCGCCACCGACGGCATTTTTTCTGTACAGCATTATACCAGATGATTGCATCCAAATGACAAAAATGGGTGAACTTCAATCAAAAATGTTAAGTGAGTGCATTCACTCACTGAAAACATTAAAAATATGTTGTTTTCTTTTTACAGTGTTATTTTCTGCCCCAGTGTGCAGTACTCTATTCACTCTTGGCATTGATTATAACAGGTTAGTTAGGCTATTAGGCACTAGCTACAAAAAAAAAATAGTTTATCTATTACAATAAAAAAATATTGCAATCTGAAATCTGACCTGAAATAGAGTGTAAAATTGATTACTTTCAAGGAAGAGGGTTTGTATACTGCATATACTTACAATTGTGCACCTGGTCACAAAGTACAGCAACACATTCACAATGCTCCTTTGAGAGACAAATTGGATATCATCGGTGCAACTGCCCACTTGACGTCCACAGCCTGTTGAGCAGGTTAACCCTCTCCAGGCTTATGTTGCGAATTTTCCACAATAAATCAGTTGATGACTGATTATAAAATATGAAGACCACATGGGAAATGGTTTGATAAAGTTAGCCTTCCAGCTCAGTATTGCAAAAATACAATGTTAGTTCTACCAGCAGCCACTAGCGTATGAGAACTTTTCTCCATGAATGAAAGATTTTTCAAATCCCAAAATAATAAATTGGGCTGGAGAGGGTTAAATGCTATGACTGCAACACAATGCAATGCTGTTGGTGGAGTTTTTATTTTAAAAGGACTGAAAGAGATATGGAAGGCAAGGCTGGGCTGTTCACCTGTGCAACAGGCCATGTTCATCAGAGTCTCTAATTTGAGAAACCAATCTCTAGGTTCCCGTCTGGTAGTTTATTTGAATAGTGCCACACTCCTCATCTGAATGTCTTCTGTGTTTCCTCTTGTTCATGAACTTGCGTGTCAGTAAGAGGTGACCTCTCCTTTGCGTCTTGCATGTTCGCTTATCCCGGCTTTGTCTTGTGTCATAATTACCTCTCCTCTTGTAGCTGTGATGTAAAAATAACCCCTCCACTGAGTTGAAAGTTGCTGGATTGTAATTTGCTATGTGTGCTTTGAACCAGTCAGCATGTACTAGTAAAAGTCTTTGGGCTCTAAATTCGTTGACCAGGCGCAGGCACGTCGAATCGGGGGAGCGCCGCGCCAATGGGGTGTATCCAGGCGTATTTTGCAATTTCGTGCCTGGTGCAGCCCGGCGCAAGTACTCCTCTGTCCCGCTTCTGTCCCTCCTGTCGGCGCAAGTGGCAAAGAGAGAGGAGAGAAGCCATGAGTGGGTTTAACACAGCCAAGTCAAATCTTCACCGATCAAATGACGGTTGCTGTCACAACCCTTGTGTGATTGACTTCTGTGTCTCTGTCGATTCGGCAACTTGCGTGTCTATTAGAAGCATATCTCTTTTTAATGGGTTTGCATCTAGAGTATTGCCATATCCTCGCCTGCATCTCTTTTCCAAACTCTGACCCTTTGTGCCCGTGATGTGTAGCTAAACCTCCTCTTTTGAGTTGCAAATCGCTGGATTACAGTTCACTTTGTGTTCTTAAACCAAGTCAATGTTTTCTAGGTTAATTTTGCATCTTCGGAAAGTAAAACATAGCCATCATTTATTTTAATTACAGTCATTTACAGTAACTATCTTCCTGATTTAGTTAATAAGAACAAGCTACCAAGCCTCACTCTGGGTCCCAGGCTCAGCACCTTGTTCTTGTTTATTCCTGTTCAACTCTGTTCCTCAGTCCTGTTTATTAGGAACAAGCTCCCAATCCTTCTATGGTCATCAGGATTGGAACCGCACCCCTCCTAAGCTACTCTTTCCTACCCTTGGACAGTTCGGCTCTGGTAAAGTGGCTGTCATCCCGTAAAGCCACTCGCTAACGGTTGGTAACGCCTGCTCACTTCGCCCACAACATCTGAACTGAACTGTGCTTTTTTCCTCTGGGTTCCATCCTTTTGTTAATGCATTACTATCAGTGAACCCTACCTCTCGATTGTACTTGGCCTCCTTACTTGAATCCTGGTCTGGATAAATAGACAACAAATTATCCTTGCTTCTTCATCAAATACAAATGAGTTATAATGTGCCTGAATGGTGATCGCAGGATATAGCATTTTCGTTAGCAGCCTCCCCAATACTGGAAACATCTTGGCAGGCCTATGTATAAATTGAATTCTAAACAGTGTTTGCCATTCAGTAATACTTTGTTTAATTGCCAAAAACAATGTTGTGTATGTAGGCACTTATAATGCCACCTAGTATTTAAATCATTAACCCATATTACATGAATACATTACTGCTATCTTCTGCTTTCAAATGAATTGTTCAGATGTATTTGCAGTTTCCTTTTCAGCTTTTGGTCTTCTTCATGGTTTTTGCATGTCACAACTGAGGCAAAACCTTGATTTGCCTGGAGAGTGTCCATATAATAGAGAACAGAGGCCTTTTAAACAGGATGTACACTCAGAAAGGAGTGAGACTGAGGCATTACACCATGGGTTGGGTTTTAATCGGCGGCACTTTCACCATCTTATTCTTTGTAGGGTACTGTGAAAAGAGCATAGACCTGCTCAGGGAGCACTTTTTTGACAGCACAAATTCTGATCGGAGAACAGCTCGTACCCTCTGCAGAGAGAAATATACTGATCTGTCCGCTGTGCTGACCATGGATGATGTGGATCGAATTATCAGGGCTGATACCTCCAAATATCCTGCTTGGATTGGTCTGAAAGGAATTCTTTCAGAATCTTCATGGACATGGACATCAAATTATGCAGTTTCGTTCGAGAGATGGGCAAGCGGCGAACCAAGTTATGACTATTGCTCATGTGTTACTGCAAACAATGGTCAATGGTTTTGCAAACCATGTCAGGATAAGTACAATTTCATGTGCTTCAAGCAGTATGACAGGGTGTTGACACTAGTGCCAGAAATGATGTCGTGGGAAAATGCCCTGGTTTATTGCCGGAGCAAGTACACTGACCTTAGTAGTCTACAGTCAAAGTACACTGCTATGAAGATCACGAAAGACGCAGAAGTCAACACCGAATTTGTGTGGGTGGGCCTGCGTTTCCTGGCAGGTAAGTGGTTTTGGGTGAACGGAGACGACATCTTTTATTCTACCTGGTCAAATCCGAACCATCCCCTGTGCCCAGCCATGCCCCTCCGATGCGGAGCCGTGTCAGTTAAAGCTGGAGTTTTTGAAGCAAGGCCCTGTGACGAGAAGCACAGCTTCATCTGTGAAAAGCCGATAGAGATGACCGCAGGATAGTGGATTCCAGGGCTAAAATGGTAGAAGCCTATAGCTTGGGTTTAACTACCGCTGGCAGCGACTCCTGGTGAATGGGAAGGGCTCAGAATTCCTAGCTAAAGCCCCGAGGGTATGTGCATAGCCTGTTTTGCCTCTTGTGAGTAGTCTCTGCCACCTTTTCCTCAAATCAGCTTTTATTTGACTTCTTGTACTGAGTGTTATTTTACGTCAGCTAACCATCATAATGCCTCCGAATTGGGGAAGGTTTGTTGGAATTCATTTTTTAAAAAAGCAGGTTTTAGCCAATGCTGGACAGAATGGTAATGTCGGATGGAATCGGACATCAGAGTAAGCGGAGTCGAGCCTGGAATCTAGTTCTGTCCAACAAGGACATACTGCGGGAGACAAGACTCATACTGGGGGAAAGGCATCTAGCCAGAGTCTTGAAGGCCACATTGAGGTCCCTGATGCTCCTGGACAGGAGAGAAGATTCAAGAAGAGAAAAGGCGATGGGGAGGTCAGATGAGACGGACATTGAGAACTGAATTCAGGCGTAAGAAAACCAGCGGTTGAGTAAGAGCTGAGTGGAGCTTAGGAGTGGTCTTGTTCTTTAATTTGCATTAAATTGAGTTTAATACGATGAGAATATTGGTGTGTTTCTGGAAATGGTCCCCAGATTTGAATGGATTGGAACTCAATTGCCCATTTTTATGCATAAAGGATGTATATATATATATACACACACACACACAGAAATACAGATAATTTCAGTTATTTTGCATGTTGCATTTTTTAAATGATATACATAACAGATGTTGGTCTAAAACTGATGAAGTATGCTTCTACTAATTGTGAATCTTTCAATTTGTTGTAGAATTACATTTGTGTTTCAATGGGGTACTGGTTTCTCACTTAAAATGTGTGATGACTGTCTTACAACTACTCTAACAGTAATATATTGATATAACAGAGTGAAAGGTTCTTTAACAATGTTCTTACAGTTTGGTCTGTCAGTATTTCAGACACATAGACATTTTCAGTGAAATGTATGAACTGTGAACATGAATGTTGAAAAACAAAATAAATGTTATTGTATGAAACTTATTTGAAAAGTTTTTCTATGATGATACATTTTCTCATGAATTTTATCCACTCTTCTGGCTTTGCTCTGTCTTCTCCTCGATCAAGCATTCTGAAAATTACAGAACGGGTGAATTTCTCCACGGAAAAGATCATTAGCAACACGTTATAGTCCTTTGAGTGTAAAATCACCATTTCAAAATAAAATAAAATCAAAAAGATCTGTTTTGAAAAGTCTATTCACCCTCTACGACAACCCCATTTCCAAAAATGCTGGGACACGGTTTAACACGGTGTATTGTGACAGAAGAAGCCTCACCACCCTCTTTGTCATTGGCTTGCCCTTGGGGTTTCTCTGGAGCAATTTTTATATGAGAAAACAAGTAAACAGCACCAAAGTCTGTTGACAGATCTGTTCAGACCTGTTGGTTATGCAAACAGCACCTACACAAGTGGTGGATTATTATTCTCAATCTAGTCAATGCAAAGATGCTTCTAACCAAAGCAACTCATAAAATTTCATTTTTATATGATTTACACATGCATATACAGAGTGGGTTTCAGAAGTTTGGATAACGTTATGTTTAAGGCCTATTTTCATTAACCCCTACTCTAGTCTATTGGTTCCTTAACTCCGTCCTGCCCCCCACCGCCCCCCTTCCCCTTCCCCCATTTCACATCACTTTATAGTTCTAAATTCTCAAGTAAGTATTAGTCTTATATTGCCCCCGCACCAACTATTTACTCCCGCCTATTTTGTGTGTTTATCCAGCCAATATCTCTCAAGTTTTTCAATCAATTACAATGATATTTTATGGAAGTGTGGGCCATGGCTCATGGAACAATCTATTAAATTTAGCTTGTTATCCGAATCACCATCTAAATCCAGGAATTTTATTTAAGGATTCTTCACACTGATCTATATATAACAAGTCGACATGGTCTACAACATCCCCTGCCAATCGTGCACTTCTCATTTTCGAACTCGATCAAGGCCTTTATGGCCTGAAGTTACACACCAAATTTGGTTACTGTATCTGTAGTAGTTTCTGAGTCAAGCTGTCTCCTTTATTTCGGACAGACAGACGATCGGACGTCAAACCTATATCCCCCTCCCACTTCGTGTTAGCGGGGGATAATAACTTCACCATTACGGGATTGAAATAGATGCCATACTTTTAAAATTCCACTAGATGGCAGTAAAGTTCAATGTGACAAAACTTAGACACTCACGAATATGATTTCCCTTGCAGATTTGTCTATCAAGGAAGAGTGGAATATTGGCCTTGGCAAAGGTCTGCACTGTCTTAGTATCTCTATAATTTGGAGTCTGTTGTTATCAGTTATCAGATCTTCGTGTTTATCTTCAAAAACCAATGCAATTCAATACTTGAAGCATCAAATACTGTGTTGTTGTAGTGTTAATTTTAACTTTGGACTTTTTAAATTACTCATTTTTGATTTTATTTGAATTTTCCACAATATACAATTTTTTCTGGGATTGGACTTTTCAAGTGGCACTGAATCAAGTTCAATTTTGGATTAATTTTTGGCCAAATAGAAATGGCTTTCCCTTGAGACCTGTCAAATCATTTATTGTTTAGGAAAATAAAGGTAGTTCCAAGAAGGAGATTCCCACAAAAATGAAGATTTCATTCAAAGATGAGCACTTGAGCACATACCGGGTCTAATAGGTTGCCCTATAGCTGCCTTTGAGCAAAGCGTCACAGCGTAGCGTTCAATGTTTTGGATTGCTACCACTGGCACCAATGACAGGCGCACCACTGACCTTTTTCCTTTGGCATGGTGTCATACCAATATTTGCATCCCAATGAAAAAAATTGGTGAACTTCAATTTACAATGTAAAGCAAATGGCACCACCCAATGAAAACGCGAAAACTGTTGTTTTCTTTTTTATATGTAGTTTTCTGATCTACTGTGCTGTACTCTATTCACTCTTAGTATCAATTAAAACAACTCATTTGGGCTACTCGGCACAACCTACAAAACACAATGGTTTGTATTATAATTTGAAATATGATTTGAAAGTGAGCGAGATATTGACAACTTTAGTGGAAGGGGGTGTAAATGCTGCATATACTTACAATGGTCCACAGGGTTAGATCGTTAGCACAGCCCAGGCAGCAATCAGCCACGGCCAAAGGGAACGTTAGCTGTTTGTGCTCAGCATTTCACCAAAGACAGCTTTGTTAAAGGAGAACTCCGGTGTGAAATTGACTTGGGGTGTATTGAAACATGATAATGAGTGTTAACTTTTGTCGGATACCCCACCTCCGTATGCATGCAGCATTTCGAAATACATGACTTTTAAGCTGAAGCTCCTAACAGGCTTACAATGGTAGTGAATGGAGCATAGCATTGCCATGCGAAGAAATCGCTATTTTTACATCATTAACAAGGGTCTAAGTAGCTCCACACTTCATTGGTAGAATTCCGAGGGGCCTGGCATTTAAAACGAGGCACCAAGAACTTTGAAAATGCACAGGTAGTTTATTAAAAAAGACTGTTTATGCAATGATGAAAAAACAGTGATTTTTTTCCATGGTAATGCTATGCCCAATTCACTACCATTGTAAGCCTGTTGGGAGCTTCGGCTAAAAAGCCATGTATTTCGAAATGGTGCATACATACAGAGGTGGGGTATTCGACAAAAGTTAGGACTCGTTATCATGTTTCAATATATCCAAAGTCAATTTCACACCGGAGTTCTCCTTTAATAAAGGATAATGCAACACTGGATAAGCTTTTCAGCCACTTCTCAAACCGGACGCAGTTGCATCGATCAAGCGCTCAGAGCCACAAGCTGCAAGTAACGATATAACAGTAAATAATGTAAGTCAAGCTAACGTGTTACGGGTGGCTAGCAGGACCGCTAACGATAGTTAGCACTAACAACTGGCCTCAAGCACAGGCTTTGTAAAATATCTGAAGATAAATCCTGGATCAGTCAAGACAGTCCCTGACTCACAGACGCAAAAGCTGTAGGTTGCTTTTACTGCAAAAGCCAACCTGAAGTGATAGCCAGTTGATTGTGGCTGTAGCACTGTGGCTAACATAGCCAAGTTACTGTTGCTAATGTTTGTGTCCTAAATATGCAAGAGTGATATCGGGGAAATTCTACAGAAGGTGTGTGAATATAAACTTCATTTGAAGCTAACTTTTTATACTTGTTTGTAATTTGGATGCTTGGTACAAATGTCCACCGCGACGGAACTTGCAGTCTGCAAAACCTGTATTGTAAGGATTTGTCTCTGTGGTTGTTATGACCGCTCGGTTATCAGCTACTGCATGTTAGTTCACGTGCCGTGCTAATTCAAAATGCTCCTGGATAACTTACATGCAATAATTATGCTTGTGTTACTTCGGTAAAAATCAATGTGGCAGTTTTATCATAACGTTGCCCGATTGTAGCCACTACAGTCGAAGCTAAGCGGAGAGGTGCTGTATGTGTCCACAAAGTTAGGCTGAAAAGGCTGCAGTTAGACCAGACATAGGTTTTGCAGAGCTTGGGATATAGCTGCTTGTGATTGCTTCACTTATCCACAACAGGGATCAGCCGAATACTTCACAAATATCTGAGCAAGCTCTCTGATGCTACCGTGAAAGCAATGCGATACACAAAAGCTCTACCTAACCCCATTCGTGCCTCCGAGGGCTTGTTTTAACATTCTGACATTTAATGGCCCAGCGGAGTCGCATGTCGAACCATTGACAAAACCTGCAAAAATGGAAATCGCCAGACACCACTTGTCTTCTACCGCTGCTAGCGTCAAAACTTTCTTTTGTCTTACCTTGTGTCTGGTATCGGCGTAACAACAACATATTAAAGTTTTGTTCGGCACCAACCTTTCATCGTAACTGCCTCTCGTTCCGAAGAATAAGTCAGGAAAAGACAAAACTTCATCCCTGAAATCTAACTTCCTGCCCGGAATCATTCACGGCAAAACACCACACAGTCATTAGATTCTGACATGCGTGCCAGGTCTCTAAAGCGCCTGCCAATCAGCACGCGTTACGATTTCACGGCTGTGCCATGAACGATTCTGGGCAGGAATTTAGATTTCAGGGCTGAAGTTTTGCTTTTTCCAGACTTATTCTTTATTTCATTAGATCTATACACATGTGCTGCGTTTGATTGCGGAATTTGCCAGTCGATTCCTTCTCAGATGGCAGACGCGTCTCAGTTTCACTCTGGGGAAGCGGACCCGGTAAACTGCATTCTGCTGCCTCATACCGCCTAGATCCGCCCTCCACAGAGCTGGCCAGTAAGAAGAAAGTGGGCACACGGGGAGGGGGGGCCATAGCGGAAGAGCCACCCTAATGAGGTGTTTCAGGCAGAGACTACAATGGACTACAAATGGGGTTTTTTGAGGTTGGCTGTATGAGCTAAATATCGACCCTGTTTAGGAGTTTGAAAGATCAGGAGTGCTCTAGGGGAGTCCAAGATCAAAATATAACCTTGGAAATTTAACAAAATAGGTCCCCTTTAAGTTAGAAGCAGACATTACAAAACCGGGGGATGATGTGCCTGGGTTATGTGAGGGATGGAAGTTCGGTACCCCTGAAACTGAGGCAATAACGCTTTGCTCAGTGTTGGAAGATGTGCTGACAGTGGATGGGCTTGACAGTGGAGGCAGACAGAGCAGTTTGGAGAAAAAAAGGCAAGCTAGGCTCATCATGTACTGTTTAGATTGTCATTTGTTTGGAATGGTTTGTACTTAGGATGGTTTATTTTTCTATTTCATTTAATTTGATTCTGACATCATAGTAGGATTAGAATTGTAACATGCATTTGTGCACAAGGACCAGATGCACTATTTTTTGTGTTTCTTGCAAAAAGCAAATTTACAATATTTAATACAAATAAAACGTTCAATGCACTTGCAATATGTTTGAAGAGCCATTTGAGAACCAAAAGAGCCGGTTCTTGTTGCTGAGTTGAGCTAAATGATCTGGCTCACCTGAAATAGCCGTAATTCCGTATCCTCGCCATTAAACAAATGATAACTCCCGATTACTTTGCTTGATTAGCAATCAGAGGACTTATTGACTAATTTACTAAGGCTAATCGGCAGAATGATGATCCAATTTCTGTTTCCACGCCATTATTGCTCAGTGCATTGAACTTGAAATGTTCATGACACCGCCAATTTGCTCACATTT
The DNA here is from genome assembly GCA_029721435.1 of Gymnothorax reevesii. Lineage (NCBI taxonomy): Eukaryota > Metazoa > Chordata > Actinopteri > Anguilliformes > Muraenidae > Gymnothorax > Gymnothorax reevesii. The sequence goes on along the minus strand of CM056589.1, from coordinate 51,766,068 downwards.
GCTTGCAGGAAGCTAATGTAATTCCATTAACAAACATTTTAGACAGTGGCTATTTTTACATCGGTGTTCTGTCAAATTTTGCTCCCTTGTCAAAAAAATGCTACCATAATGTGAAGCGATCATAAAATCTTTGTTTTCGCCTTGATATTGCAATATGAATCAGTTTACAGTAGTAACTTTGTTATTTGTTAGCTTATTATAACATAAGCAGATTTTATAACGAGTTGAATAAGTTTGTTCAAAGATATATGCCCATATACGCCATTATCATCTAGTTTCTGCATTGTCAGGAAAATCCAGGGTGTACATGCAAATATATGTACACTTACAGGTTGAAATGTGCACTGAAAATACATCTATTTTTTAGGATTTTAGAAGATACTTAAGATATAAGTGAGGAAACAGCCCGAGATTTTAGGTTTGCGCAAGTGCAGAACCGCGAGGTAGCATATTTTGATAGGAAGCAAAATTTGTCAGAACACCTGTCGTAATCTTACTCCAATTTGATATTCTTACGAGCTTCCGTATGTGCATGAGAAATGTACGAAATCTGGACTTAGACCCATAGAATTTTTTGTGCAGTCTATGCTTATAACACGGCATTAGCTATAATGTATCAGCTAACGTAAGCTAGCATGACAGCTACAACTTATAATGTTAGTTGCTTAACCTAGCTAATGGGTTAGGAAGTTATGAACGTGTAAATCTAGGTTCAACGTTTGCTCGTTAATATTTGGGGAGCTGTCTGGTCGTCACTCTGCAATCAGTGCAGTGGTCAGTAGTGATTAGTGTCATGTACCTCACTCATCACCTGTATCAGATGGTAACAAGAATCCATTCTTATTTTAAAGATGAGAAAATGCTTGTATATTATGTATAAATAACTGCTATCCTGTACTTTCAGATTAATTGTTCAGATTAATCCACTTGCAGATTGCTTTTTGCTTTTGGTCCTCTGCATGGATTTTGCATGTCGCAACTGAGGCAAGACCATGATTTGCCTGCATTGTGTCCATATAATACAGGACAGGGGACTGTTTTACGGCATCAACGCTCAGAAAGGAACTAGCAGAGCATTGAGACTGAGGCATTACACCATGCGTTGGGTTTTAATGGGCGGCGCTTTCACCATCCTCTTCCTTGCAGGGTTCTGTGAAAAGAGCATAATCCTGGTCAGGGAGCATTTTTTTGACAGCAAAAATTCTGATTGGACTCAAGCGCAAAACCGCTGCAAAGTGGCCTATACTGATCTGTCCCCTGTGCTCAGCGTGGATGACGTGTATCGGATCACGAGTGCCGATGCCTCCGCAAACCCTGCTTGGATTGGTCTAACTCGACTATCTTCGGAACCCTTTTGGAAGTGGTCATCAGCAGATACGTTTTCGTTTGAGAAATGGGCACCTGCTGAACCTCATCATGACGATGACCGTAAATGTGTTGCTGCAAACAACGGTCTGTGGTATGCCAAACGATGTCAAGACAACCACAATTTCTTTTGCTTCAAGAAGTATGACAGGGTGTTGACAGTAGTGCAGGAAATGATGTCATGGGAAAATGCCCTGGTTTATTGCAGGAGTGAGTACACTAACCTTGCCAGCCTCCAATCAAAGTACACTGCTCTGAAGATCATGAATGGCGCAGAAGTCGACACTGACTTTGTGTGGGTGGGCCTGCGTTTCCTGGCAGGTAGGTGGTTTTGGGTTAATGGAGACGGGATCCATTATTTTGCCTGGTCAAATCCGAGTCATTCCCATTGCCCAGCCATGCCCCGCCGATGTGGAGCCCTGTCAGTTAAAGCGCGAGTTTTTGAAGCAAGGCCCTGTGAGGAGGAACACAACTTCATCTGTGAAAAGCCGATATAAGAGCCCAGAGGAGAGTAGATCCATGAGCTCAAACTGTAGACACATGCAGCTGGGGGGGGACCATCGCTGCTGATGATTCATGAAAATTCTGGTAGAATGAGGGGCCCAGAATACATAGCAAAAGTCCTTGGGGTTTGAACATAACTATTTTTTCTCTTGCGATTAGTCTCTGTCACCTTTCCTTCAAATCACCTTTTATTTATCTCCTTCCACCAAGTTTTGCTTTGTCGTTGTAGTTTACTTCTAGTAAAACGATGCCTCTGAATTGAAGAAGGTTTGTAGAAACAGCAGATTGTAGCTCATGCTGGATGGAATGGTTGAGTTGGATGGAATCAGACACTAGAATAAGCAAAATCGAGTTTGGAATCCAATTCTGCCCAACAACGTGAAACCACAGGAGACTCAGACTGGGGGAAAAGACTCTTGCCAGAGTCATCAAGGCCACATTGAGGTCCCTGATGCTCCTGGACAGGTGAGCAGATTAAAGAAGAAAAAAAGGCGATGAGGGGGTCAGATGAGACCAGCGTGGAGAACTGAATTCAGGCGTAAGAAAAGCACCGGTTGAGTAAGAGCTGAGTGGAGCTTAGGAGTGGTCTTGTTCTTTAGTCTGCATTAAATTAACTCAGTTTAACACTTACGGTCTCTTTAGTGGACTGGTTTGGAATGCACTCGTCTATTTTTATGCAGAAAAGATGTATATTCATGTGTATTTGATAATCAGTCGTTTGACATGTATTTTTTGAATGATATACGAAACATGTTGGTCTAAAACTGATGCTTCTGCTATTTGTAAATGTCTCAGTTTATAGTGGAATAACATTTGTGGTTTTGTGGACTTAACTTCTCTCTCTCTCTTTACATGCGTGATGACTGTCTTGCAAGTGCATTTACAGTCATTTATTCCTCTAAAAGTGGAACATTATTTAACAAAACTCAGTTTAGCCTGTCAGTACTTTAGATAAATAGAACTTTTAAATGTGGCGTGTGGAGCTGTGAATGTGACTGGGTGAAACACAAAATAAAGGTAATATTATGAAATGTATTTGAGAAGTTTTTGCATTGTGATACAGTTTTATACACATGTAATCATCCTCTCTCTTGGTTTTCTCTTTTTTTAATTTATCAAGACATACTATAGATTACAGTACGGATGAATTTCTCCACGGAAAAGATCATAAGCAACACATTACAGTCCTCTGAGTGAACAATTACGATTCCAGAAAAGTTAGCTCATTGTGGAAAAAGCAAATAAAATTAAAAGGTACTGATTTTAAAAGTCCATTCAGCTTCTACTACAACCCCATTTCAAAAAAAAAGTTGGGACAATGTGTAAAATGTAAATAAAAACAACGCAATGGTGTGCAAACAGTTAAACCCATTACCTAACCTTATATTCAGTTGAAATTCGCACAAAGACTACATACTGTCACAAGTTGAAACTGCAAAAAATAATTGTTGCATGAAAAATATCTGCTCATTTTGAGTTAACAGGCAGGTCCAGACAGGTGTGCTTGTGTGCTGTATTGATGAAGGAAGCCTCACCACCCTCGTTGTCATTGGCTGCCCTTGGGGTTCTCTGGTACCATCTTTATATAGGCAAACAAGCAAACAACACCAAGGTCTGTTGATAAATCTATTCAAACCTGGCTGTCATGCAAAGTGCATCAGGACAAGAGGCAGATTATTGTCAATCTATTGTTGCAAAGATACCTCTGACCTGAGCAATGAGTAAAATTTAATTTTACACTGGAAAGAGGTAAGATTAACACATGCACCAATCAAAAGTTTGGATAATGTTAGGTTTAAGGCCCAATTTTGAAAACCCTAACTGCATTGGCTCCCAAACTCGGTCCTGGGGACCCCATCTGCTTCACATGATGCTTTCACATAATTGTTAGTCCTGTATTGTCCCTGCACCAAATTTCTACCTCTGCCAATGCCAAAAAAAAAAATTGGCTGAGGTTATGAATTCACCTATGTCTGTTTGCCTATTTATCCAGACAATATCTTTCCAGTATGGAAATGATTTTTGTGGAAATATGGGCTATGGCCCCATGAACAAGGCTTTTCTGGTGATCACCATCAAGAAGACGTCTAGACAGCAGCATGTGTTGCTCTGAAATTCAAACTACAACATCCCTAGATATGCGCCAGTCTGATTTGGACAGCTGGAAGCTTGCAAAAATTCACAAAGTGCAATATTACAGCTAATTATGACTGTTCTGGCCAATATTACACTCTAAATTTATTATGTAAACTATGCATACACATACCAGCAACTACAAAAACAACACTAAATATGAATATGATTGAAGATTTAAATTAAGTTCGAAACAAATAAAAAATGGCGAATAAAATGACAAAAAATTGCAATGGCAGAATAATAGTAAGCTACACATCTTGAAGAAGAATAGAATAAGTATTATCATCGGAAAACAAGTTGCAGATTAGGCGGGAAACTTGGTCAAAACTATACCACTGAGTTAGACTCAAGAAAAATGGTTTTACAAATAGCCGGATGTGTGTCTTTACAATGCCAACTGTATAATGCTTTTCTGGGGTTTTATTTCGCTGCCTTCTTGTTCAGGCTTGACGGGTGTTTGCCCAAATCCCCAGTCTTACTACCATCAGAACCTTAAGGGAGAGAAAAACTAAGAGTTAGACACAAGTTTCATGTCCGCACTCCCCCCACACAACTGCCCGGTTCTCTGTTTTAAGCTGTGGTTGTCTGTGATTACCATGAGAACCAGCTGTGTCACCTCGTGCGCCCTTTTCCCAGGCCTGCCAAGCCTTATGACTCACAGCCGGCGGGAACTGTCCAGCAACACGCGAGTCTAGGGAGTGCTGAATGGCCATTGGCTCTATCGCCGCTGTCCAGGGTGCTGAAGATCTGCTCTGCTGTAAGAATGAGAGGGAGGAGAGTCGGCTGTTGTTGGTGGCTGACATGGTCGAGGAGTGTGGCCACGTCCCGGTTTGTCAAAGCATTCAGTTCAATAGTTTGTAAAATATGTTCTTTTTAAATTCTATTCACTAATTGGTACCTGGCCCAACAGTGGCAATCACATTGCCGAACGAAACAGAAAAGATCTGATCAAGGCTTGAGTACAAGTCAGTTTAGCCCCTTTCAAGATTAGAGCGCCAACTGGTATGTACCTCCGAGTTCACTGATCATGTTCTATCGATCTGAGCCACAACTCAATCGTGCACACCTGACCTAAATTGCCAGGAAAGTGGGGCATTTGTGTTCTGCAACCGCTATTGAGGCCGGAGTGATGATAGTGGATCATAGTCGATCATAGTGGAACCAAAAAGGCGAAAAAGGAAGCAAAACATATTCTTATGCAGGAAAGTACATCCTTATAGACCTCGTAGACGAGCAGACAAACGGTGTTGAAGATGATAAGCATGACTTACAGTCATCAAAAAAGACGGAAGCTGCATTTGACAAACCAGTCACTAAGTGCAACGCTGAGCCACACGTACATCAAGACAAAATGCAACTGTAGACCCTGAGTAAGAATCTCAAATGAAAGCCATGAAGGACACTGCTGAAGAAAACATAGGAGAATTGCCGTGGGCGGAGCTAAAGAACCGCCACTGGTTAGCATTTTCACCGAACGAGTTTCCTCAGTCGTCCCATCGCAAATGAAACTGTTCAGCAACTTGTACAACAATGATGCCAAGATGCACGTTGATGACATATTTCCTGATACCATGGATACGCCACGAACACCATCAAGGTAAACCTTTCTGACATCGACTGTAAGGTCAAAAACTGCATCCCAAGAACCAGAGGCTGAGGCTGTGTGCCCGCTCTGTTCAAAATCGACAAAACGGTTACCATTAGTTTCTGAGGTCACTGCTTAATTATGTGTGAAGACGCCCCATCCTGATTCTGCAACCAGTGGCAGGATGTCTAAAGCAAATGCCTGGAAGAAAACAGGTTTGTGCAAAGGTGACGACCACAAAAGTATCATCAAAAGAGCAGCTGATTACATTTACCAGGTAAGAACATGAACTGAAGATGAACCAATAGAATTTCAACTGGGAATTACCTAAAAAAAGAAGACAAAACGGAAATGTTGCAGAACGAAACACAAGTGTTTGTAAGACTGGGGAGAAGTGAGTCTGCCAGTTAAGCTCAGATCTAAGGTCGCCAACAGCAGATTCATCTGGCATCGGTAACTGATTGGTTAAATGCAGCAAGTCAGGGAAATATGGAATAAATAGCGAGAGTAACTCTTTACTAATGGAGGATTCCAAGGTGAACCCTTAGCTAAACCGCACGAGTATGATGTCAATCCTGCCACATCAGGGGTTTTCACTTTAATGGGCTTTATAGGTTTCCTTATCTTATCCTGCAAATATGATCCATTTTTGTGAGACCTATTTCAACGTTCAGTATGTTTACTGGGGCTAGGGAATGCAATCTGTGATGGTAAATCCATAGAGGACCTTTTATTTTGAATAGTAAACCTGGTACATATTTTCTCTCCCCCATTTACATACCAGGTGTCATGGATGTTATGTCATGTCTTCTTACATCAGTACAGTGAATACTTGTTCATGTACAGGTTTAGAGAGACAGTATATTGACAGCCAAGACATATTTTCTTCATCATCAATTCACGCCTGAAACTTTAAAGCAGACGTTGCTCAGCGCGCCTAGATCTTTCCAGCTATTACATTTGGACATGCGGTATTTTTGCAATGGAAGAAACACAAGTTAGGAAAGAAAAATGTCCAAATACTTTCCATGGTTTGGCTGCTGTGACAAGAGTACAACCCAAAATATGTGCATGCATTGATTTAGGTACGGACTTGTCTAGCTTGGTGTCTGCTCTTTCAAATGAGGGGACGGTAGATTAGTATGGCTGCCAGTGGATTCAATGCCATAGAACCAGTGGTCATGTCAGATTCAGCACTAGATTCTCCAGCGCAAGCAGCAAACCATCGGTGTTTGAAGACTTTGTTGGCTATGTGAAATTCTGCTAATTTTTTTTTCAAAAAAAACGTCCATTTTTAACGTTCTTTGGTGCACCTTTCATGTTTTGTTAAATGTAAGAAAGAAAAGATGTTATTTTTTGGAAAACCACTTTTTATTTATTTATTTATTTTTAATCAACAAATGATATATTATGTTCAAGGTTCGAGAAAATGTCCTCGTCCAGATCTGAGCTCTTGTCTCATGACATTTCTCTCTCCCTCCACTTGGTCTTTTGATAAGAGGTTTTCACAGTAGACGCAGTGGCTATTTCTGTGTCTACTTTTATGGAAATTTTAAAATGGCCAAAATTTAATCTATGAGATTTTTATCTGACACAGACGAATCATGTTCAGTATTAAGAGTGCAGTCTCATCTCGATGCGTCATATATTGACGCAACCTGGCCAAGCATCGATATACGACACAAAAGGTTGCTTTTAGCGTCCTCATTTGATGCCAGTTTAAAACGAACCCTAACCCCTAATCCCTAGCCCTTAACTCGAACCCTAACCCTAACCGTCAAATAAAGACGTCAAAAGTTTACTTCTGCGTCGTATATCGACGCTTGGTCAGGTTGCCTCAACATATGACGAGTCCGGATGAGAATGTGTTATTTAATACATAAGTAAATTTTACATCAATCACGGAATAATTAGTTTTGACCGGATTAGTTTATTGTCTAAAACATAAACAAATCTTCAGTCCTCTTCTTTGACTAAAAATCCTGTGCTTTCAAAGTTTCAAATGAATTGCTCAAAAACATCTGCTTTAAAATTATCAGCCTTGAATGGCATTGTTCATTTTGACTAGCATTTGTTCAAATTGTTTTCCTTCTTTAAATGTCCTGAATCTCAGGTTCTGTTGGGAGGTTTGTGACCTCAGGGACTGTCTGTTTCATGCTTGCTCAGATCACTTGAGCGGTGTCACCGCTAATCACAAATAAATGTTGTTCTGTCACAAATGGTTAAACATGCTCACATCCACACCCAACTGGCCATTTCACCGGAGCTCTATCAAGTGTGAGGAAAAAAAGAAAAGATTGTGGGAATTTGCTCGACCAAAAGCACAGCAATAATAAAATGACTGCCAGCAAGCGTTTAGTAGTCTTTAGACGGGAACTCTAGCTCGTTCAAGCCCTCTGGTTGGTATTAGGCAGAATTTATAATGATTAAAGTATAATCATAATCATAGAGAAATTGAAACCTGTTAATTTAGGCTTTTTTTAATTTTTAAGAGGAAAACATAAGTAACTGCCATTGACAAAATGGTTTGAACACATAATAGTGCAATTCCATTTCAGAGACAGTATCACTCCAATTATGGCATGTATCCACAACTGTCATCTTTCTTTGCTTGGCCCCCTAAGTTCCATCACCCTGGATAGAAATAATCCTCAGGGTTTGATAATGACAGTGGCCTTTGATGACTCCTGGTATTTAGCCAATATGTTATATTTTTGCAAAGAAACAAACTCAAGTTTGGGTAGAAAACTTTGTCCTGTTCAGTAGCTGCTCTTTCAAATGAGGTGGCAGAAGAATATTATCGCTGCCAGCAAACTTGACCTCATGGATCAACTTCAGTCAGATTCTGCACTACACTGCCCAGCCCAAGCAACAGATGTTCAAGTTCATCCCAGATATTAAAATAATAATTACTGATGAGCTGATGAATTTTTCATCCAAGCTGTAAACAAACTACAAGTGTAAACGTCTCCAGTGAACTTCTTCGACTAAAAATAATGTGGTTTTGAACGTATCGCAGAAAGTCATCTGTTTAAAAATTGCTCGTCAGCCTTTGATGCAGTGTAAGATATTTGCATGACACGACTATAATAACTTTGGAGGTGAAGCAGAGCTGGGATTTGCCTGTGGTGTGTCCATATAAGACAGAGGACAGGAACACTTTGGGAGGCGGAGGTCCAGTAAGAAACATACAGCCTTGTGAGACGGCGGCGCTGTCATGTTCTGTGTTTTCATGAAGACTGCTTTCTCCATACTCGTGCTCACGAAGCTCAGCGATGGGAGCACAATCCTGGTCAGGGAACATTTTTCTTTTGGTAATCCCTCTTCTTGGTGGGATGCAAGGCGTCAGTGCAAACAGAGGGGTGGTATCCTGTCCACTGTGAAGACCGAGGATGATGTAAAGCGCCTTATCAATGCTGCTCCAGCAAATATGATCGACCCAGCTTGGATTGGTCTAAAGCGAATAAATTCCTCTGAACCGTGGATGTGGTCGGATCGCACTGCATTGAGCTTTGAAAAATGGGCGAGTGACTTGACCTTCACTTACACAGGCAGGGCATGTGTTTACATGAGGGATGGTCGCTGGTTTATGAGCAGATGTGGTATAGATTATGCATTCTATTGCTCCAAGACATATAACTGGATGCTGACTCTAGTGCCGAAGCCATTGTCGTGGGAAAACGCCTTGGTTTACTGCAGGAGTGAGTACACAGACCTTTTCAGCTTACTCACATGGGACACTGCAAAGGAGGTAATAAACAGTGCAGAGGTCAGCGGTGACTTTGTGTGGATAGGCCTGCGTTTCCTGGTAGGCAAGTGGTTTTGGGTGAATGAGGAGACAGAAGCTCCCAGATTGCCCTGGCCAAGCAAAGACAATATTACATGCCCAGTCATGCCCCGCCGCTGCGCAGGCCTGTTGGTTACCACGAGACATTTTGAAGCAAGGTCTTGTGAGGAGAAGTACAACTTCATCTGTTACTCCAAAGACAGGACCTAAGGACTGCGTATGTATACACTAATGCCCAGCATTTTCTCTTTGTTTAAACTCAACCACCTTTATTGGATCGTTTTGCATTCAATCACATTTTATGTGTCTAATTCAATTGTTAGTTTTGTGCAAGAATTCATTTTTCATTTGGCACAATCCAAGTTTATTTCCTATATGCACTTGGATTGGATTTGTTTGATTCAACATGTTTTACAGAATAAATGCCTGCATGCACATTACCTTGTGTTTGTCTTATTGAAAGGGTGATTGTCTATATGGAGCTTTAGCATGAGTTCAGGCACCTCCACCTCACCAGCCTCCTCTCCTGTGATCTGGAAGAACCTAGTAAGTTTATCAGTGGCGAAGATCTTGCAATTGAACTAAAACTTTTAGGTTCTGGACATCTCCAAACAGAAAAAAATGATAGAAACTTGATTTTGAAAGTTGAAATGACACTTTTAGCTAGTGTTTTAAGATTTTTACCACTTTTAATTACTGCCAATGAAGGTTAAACTCAGTTACTCCCGTTTTTCCAGATCACAGGAGTCCTCCTCCATAAATTGCCTTGTTCTTTGTAAGGAGCATTTGTGCATATCATGTTCATTATTTAAAAGTCCTAAATCTGAAGTTCTGCTGGTGGGATGTGATCTGTACCTTGCACAGATCACTTGAGCTGCATAACCGCTAATCCCAAATACATGTTATTCTGTAATAAATGGTTAAATCTAATGTAAGAGTCCTGTTTTCTCCATTTGTAGACAATAGATCTCACCATGGTTCACTGTAGTCCTAGAGCTGTGGAAATGGCTTAGAAATTGGGAAGGGGGCAAATACTTTTTCACAGCTCTGTAATCTTGTTGTATCAACATTCAGAGAAAGCAGGTTTTGCCTTGAAAGTGAGTATGGAATTGTTGGGTTTTGGTGAAAAATGCAATTAAGCATGCAATGTTATTCGTAAGGCAGTTATCAACTTGTGATTTTTCACAGTTTTAGCATATTGTGGAGTGCCTTATGACCTGTATTCTTGCCATTTAATTTAATTGGATTTACAAGAGCCTGCCCAAAGACTAGGAGTCCCAAGACAAAAAGAAACCGCTGGCGTACGGAGCAACAGACATCAATCAGGGTGACCCAGGAAAACAACCGCAGTTGACGACAGAAATATTTTAAGAGCTGTGAAGAAAATCCCCAAAACATATATCAGCGGCATCACAAATAATCTCCATGGAGGAATGGTGAAGATAAAGAAGACTTATAGAGCAGCGATATAGAGGTTATTCCACAAAATGTAAACCAAAATGTAAACATCATGGCAAAAATCAAAGTTTAGGATCACAATTTACAAAAAAATATAGCAACGAACCACAAAAGATTTAGAGCAGAGTTTTTGCAGAGTGATGAGACCTAGATTAACCTCTACCAAAGTGATGGAAAGGCCAAAGCGTGGAGAGAGACCGTTTCTGCTCACGAGCCAGACCATATAATAAATAATGAATTGATGAATAAATAAATGGCTTACGTTAAGAGTTTTTAGATGGATGTACGATTTTTTACTTGTAATTGCACGTTGCAAGTGCACGACTACTGAAAGGTTTTGTTTGCGCCGTTCCTAAAACTGGTTGCAAAATCCAACCAAATGGTTACAGTGTAGAGCTCTGCGGACACTACTGAATGGAGGTAGGGTCTGTTATGAATGGGGATTATTGTGCCCCAGTGGTTTTGGTTACTCTAACCAGTGCAACTTAAGCTTCTTTGAAAGCTTTCTTGACATCCCTCCTCCCCGATTTCCTCACCCTTAATATATGAGTCAGCATCTGGAAGCCAAAGTGGCTACGTAGCTTCATATCTGCCATATTCTTTGCCAGCCGCAAGGAGCTGTGCCTGGTCATTCAGCTCTGTGTCCTGTGGGTTAGATGGATGTTCAGCTCCATATCGATCTTTGTCCCAGTCAGCCTGGGGTTGTAGTCTTTGGTCTTTATTGAGCCTTGGTGGCATATCTGACTCTCCTCTTACAAGCAGATGGTCAACGTGATCTCAGCACCTGGCCACTCACCTCTATTCTGTATGAGAGAGGACCTGTGCAGACAATAAGCACTCATTTCCTGTAAAATACCTCCCCCAGGCCTGCGAACCTTGTGCTAGTGCTCTGGTTTGCCTGGTGCTGTTCTTGCAATAAGTCATCTGCTCTTGGTTTTGAAAGCTAATAATCTCCAGAGGTCCACTGTTTTATTTGATGGCTGTTAGTAGGAGCTGTTTTCAACTGTTTCAATAGATATGTCTGCTCAGTTGTGTGGAGAGAGCCAGAAGCTACTATCTAGCATTTGGTGGAAGCGTGTGTAGCAACCCCTGACTTTGCGTTTTGTTTTTGTTCCAGAGATTATTATGATGTAATTACATTAGATACTTATGGGTGGCAGCACATGACCTTCATTTCCATGTGAAACTAGGTACTGGAGGAACCAGACCCTACTAACAAAATTCTAAGATGTGAAATTTAAAACATTTTCTAGTTTCAGCATTCTGGTACACAGCTGTTGGAAGTTGCTGATTTATCTGTGTTTGGTTTTTATGCTGTAATTCTCAGAAAAATGTGTTCTTTCTGAATATTTTTTTCTTCTTCATTGTCCTGCCAGTTCTATTTTTTTTTTTCATATTCATCTCAGTTACCGGGTTTTGAACAAACTTTTCACATCAAAGTTTTTCACTGAATAATTCACTTTGTAGGGCACATTTCAAGATGAAACAAAGATATACGCATTTCAAGATCAGTAACCGCTCTCGATAACAGGGTGCCATGGTATTTTAATTGTTCATTCAATTATCTTTTTCATTTTTTACAACGTCGTCACGAATAACCGCCCACAAGTAGATGGCGGTAACACGCTATTCTGTTCGCAAGATATAAAAGAAAAGAAGAAGAAGTATCTCTGGATCAGATTCGTCCTCGTCCTAAGCAGTGCTAGAAAATAGGCAGTTGACCTACGATGTATGTGCATGATAATGTCTGAAGATGGATTTCTCGGAAAAGAAAAGCCTCCAACATCAGCTGGTTCGCCCTGGTCTCATGACCTATTGGATGTCAGATGATTGATCTTTCGTGCAACATCACTGTAACCATGGAGGCGCCCGGTTTACCTGTTGAGGTAGGTAACGAAATAAATTCAATCAGAAAATGTTACTTGGTTGAAAGCATATATTTATTTTAAAGGGAATCTTGTGTACCGATAGCTAATTAGCGTAACATGGTAAACTGTTGGCTAGTTAGCGGCAACTTCATAAGTGAGTTCACAGTTCCGCTGCGATGGGGCCGTGTGCACAGATCAAAGGTCAAGGCTCATAAACAAACGCAACTCGCTTTTTTTCTTTGTCGAAGTGACGGCAAACAGTCTGACGGTGAGAAACTGTATGTCTGTGCGGTATCGTTTGCAATCACACTTGCGTGACAGGGGCTTGCCTGTTATATTGCACATTATGTTGTATTAAAATATTGAAGCCCTCCCGTCTTTGGCTTCTCCTAAATTTTAGTTGTGTTATACTCTTTCCTTTTTTAATCTAGTCAAGACAAATTCAGATTAAACCCCTAAGCATTTAGGCTATAGGCTACCAATGACTTCCACCAGGTAAAGTTTACCTCCGTATAAAAATGCATTAATTTTTGCCCTGCATCTACGAATCTCTGCCTCTTATCCATTGTAAGCTGTTAGGAGTACTGTTATCTTGACATAGTATTATAGATCACTATGGAAACAAAATAAAACTACTGCTTAGTTGAAAAGCAGGAAAGCAGTGGAAAAAAAATTGCAGCCATACTGTGCATGTCAGTTTTGTGACCGTATTCCTGAATGAAATAGCCTGCGTATTCTGTAATAGTTGTTACTTGTTCAGAAGCTGTCACATCAAATTAAGACCTTGAATCCCGGACAGATAATTGCGTACATTCTGAGTTTCCTGCGAGTTCCAGACCGGAAAGAAGCTTCCATGGTCTCCAGAAGCTGGTACATTGCAAGTCAAGACTATCAGTTCCAGGTAATGCTGTTAGTCAAGTGAATGAGTAAACTCCTTTCTTTTGGGAACATTGTGAACACTAATCAGGATGTTTGCATTTTCACTATAAAGTACAGTTTTGCATTTTCATTATGAAGTTTTTTTTTTTTTTGTCTAATCAGGACCAATATCAATTTGAATGTCTGACCTGTCAGTCATTAATCTATTGATAATGAAGTAGGGATGGAAATATGCTGTACATACTGCTGGAGCCATGCAAACACTGCTTCTGTGAAGCCCTTTTGTTTCCTTCCGCTACCTTCACTGTCGTGCCACCCGTTTTGCAACCTCTATTCTTGTCCAGTCTATCCATTACAGGCTTTAGTAATTGTATTTGCACTTTCGCAGAACAATGTCACCTGAGAAAGCTGTATAATCCACAGATTGGCTGCGGTTGACACACATTGTCTTTACACTATTTCAGAAGAATATCACGTTCAATGTTCCAGCGTCTTCCTCATCCCTGAAAGGGATCCGGAGGTTGGCAAAGCGACCTCGCTGCAGCATCACCATCAGCCAACTGGATGGCTCCAGAACGTCGCGGGAGGTGCTGTGGGAGGTTGGGGCGAGTTTGGGCTCTCGCCTGGAGAGCCTGTCGCTGCCGGGGAGCAGTGTGACGGAGTCCTCCCTGCTGGGCTTACTGCCTCACCTCACCGGCCTGCGCCGGCTGGACCTCCAGGGTTTGGACAGCCTCTTCATGTCTGGTGCCTTCCTGTCCCGGGACGAGAGCCGAAGGCAGGTTCGAGCGGCACTGGGGCGTCTGGAGGAGCTGGATCTCTCTGACCTGCGCTACCTGTCGGACCTTACCCTGACCCGGCTCACAGGGTGCACCCCGCAGCTCCGCCGGCTGTCCCTGGCTGGCTGCCGCATCGTCTTTGAGTACGATCCGTACCAGGGCTGCGCGTCGATGGGAGGTATGCCTCCGTCCTCCGCCCTGCTGTCCCTACGGACCGTGCGTGCCCTACTCCAAACTCAGGCCTCCACTCTGCGGGCTCTGGACCTGAGTCGAACCAGCATTACCCCGGAGACCCTTCGCTCCCTGGCTCAGGTGATTGATTAGAGATGCGTCACCAGAAGTGTATATATAATTTATGACGGTGTCACAGCATTCGGTAGCACTGACACAGTACTGATATAGCTCTATGTGGCTCAGGTCCTGGCTCTGAATAAATGAGATGTTTCATGTAATGGAAAAATGCTGTGGCATCAAAAGTGGACCTTGATAACAAAATGGCTGGGTGAATTTTTTGCCGCACCTCATAATTCACTTTACTTTTGGGCAAGCAAGTTTTTTTTGTTTTTTTTTTTTTTTATGGATGGATACGAAAAACAGGAATAAAGGATTTGTAATTATCAGGATTAAAGGTTGCTGTCCCTAGTTTTATGCATTTTGGAGGGCTTGACATCCTATGGTGAAACTGGCTGTCGCAAATGTGTAAATTTTACATGAGTAATCCTCGAATGCCTTGTAAAGCAGAATCAATTATAAAATAAAAACCAGCTGAAGGTTATCTCGATAAAGTAAACAAGTGGTTCACTGTCAATCCTGCGGGCCCACTGTGTCTGCTGGTTTTTGACTAAACAATATTGTAGCTGTAGGATTTTAACAAGTTATTTTAATTTGGTGCATTTCATGTACTGTGGCGAACAAGCCTATGGACACACCCAGCGTCCACGTCACACACCCCCCGGAACTGGCAGTGCTCGTCCCTGTGACATCTTGGCCTTTCAGCACGACGAACAGTGCATGTCGGCCGGAAGTCTGTTCAGCACCCCTGGCCGCCGCTCTACCATGACCAGCTCCCGCTAATTACAGCTAGGCATGCGAGAGAGGCTCTCCATGCGCATTCCGCACAAGGCCACGCGCCTGATCCCCAGAGACGGGGACAGGTTGGCTGAAAGTGCCTTTCGCAAGTGCGGTACTATACTAACCTCTGTTTTCTCTCCAAGAGTCCGAAGGGGAATCCCGAGTTTACGCTCCCTCCAGAAAGCCTCGCTCTGGACGTTACTTTTTCTCTACCTTGTTACAGTTTCTTAAGGCTCAAGACGCCTATTGTATTTTTGGTTGATCTCTGTAAATAAAATTACCGCCCCGTTGCGCTGTCTGTGCCTGCTTTTCTGATGGTTCACCACAGTACTCTTTCAAGCAACATTTTGACATAAATATTAATGTATGCCATGAAGAGTAAAATACCCTTGAAGATATTGTGGTTTTTCTGTATTGCAAGTACTTTCCAGTAATAATAGATTTGAGCAGATGATATTATGCTTTGCGAATTTCTAAATTAAGCTCTAAATTAGGTTGCTGAACTCAAGTTTCAAAATACTTTGCTCGAATTTGAATGAATAAGCATGGCATAGGGTGGGTTTGACTCTTAATCTTTTGCCTGCATTATAAATACTAATAAATGGTGAGCAGTTGTCAATTAGTTTTCACCAGTTGGGAACATGCAACTAAATATTGCATTGGTTACATTTTTGCCCCCTTTTTTTTATGTAGTTGTTTCCAACATATGTCATTGTGGTTATAGAATTTTTATTCCCCATGACTTGCCAGGATATTTCTGTCCAAATTCGGCTTGAAAGGGTCAGTAATTGCTGTAAACACGAATGCGCCTAATGAAGAGAATTTAACAGCTTTCAGAATCCTACCACTGCAGTTGTGGATGGAACTAAAAAACCAGCAAACGCAGTGGGCCCCAGGACCGATGTTGAGAACCACTGAAGTTGACTGCCTTCAGACAGGCAGACAGTCATCTGACACTTCTGTTATTCAACATAAATGGAAAGTTGCTTCTTAGATTTTACATGCTTCCTCTTTGTGTATCAGACTTTAACAAACACTTGCTGCCTATTTCAGTACTAGTAGTATAATTTTAATGCATGGTGCGATTGTTGTACCCAACATGTTTATTACATCATATGAAGGAAGTACATAAATGCAGACACATTGAAATAGTATTGCTATGAAATTGCCCTCAACATAAAAAAAGGGAAAAAAAAAATGCGCATCAGCACTGAAAGGAGAACCTTAATTAAATGACCTAAACATATCGAACCCTGTTAATTTTTTCCTACTGGAAAGGGGCAGAACACTGTGGCATTATTAACCCCTTGACACCCAGGTTTTACAAAACCAAACATGACTGCTCTGCCCAAGTTAAGACCAGATATGCTCAATGTTGTTTTTTTTTTTTGTTTTTTTTTCTTAACCATGGCATTTAGTGGTATGAAATACTAAAATTAAATGTTGCTTGCACATTTCAGCACGAGTTGGATGCATTTAGTTACAGAAAAATGTAACAGATTTTATATATCCAGTGCAAATATTTAGAGATACATGACTAGTTTGAATTTGAATCTTTGCTGAAGACTTTGATTAGTACAATCCAGTGTGTAAGAGCTTAGTTGGATTGAAAGCCTGTATCCACCCTGGCCCTTTCCGGATAAGATTGAGGACCCCAAGGCAATCGAAAAACACGGAAAAATCAGGGTTTGGGGGGAGTAGTGTATTGAAATTTGCCTATGCGAACGCAAAAGGTTTAAACACAGCCCAGCCATTCGCGGTGAACTGAAGATTTTTTA
This sequence comes from Gymnothorax reevesii, assembly GCA_029721435.1. Classification (NCBI taxonomy): domain Eukaryota; kingdom Metazoa; phylum Chordata; class Actinopteri; order Anguilliformes; family Muraenidae; genus Gymnothorax; species Gymnothorax reevesii. The sequence goes on along the minus strand of CM056589.1, from coordinate 51,748,861 downwards.
AGTCTGAATAACTTTCATTTCCTGTGAGGACTTTGCGGGCCCCTGGTCGATCTCTAATCAGAGTGTCTCTGTCCAGGTGGAGGGGCTCCGGCTGCTGGAACTGCGGCTTCAGGGCTGCAAGGAGCTGACGGACAGGGCTGTGGAGGCCCTGTGCAAGCTCCAGCCTGCCCTGCAGACGCTGGACCTGGGTGCCTGCACCGAACTCACCAGCAGGGCGGCGCTAGCGGTGGCCTCGGGCCTGAAGGACTTGCAGCACCTCTACCTGTCCCAGCTGTGGAGGGTGACTGAGAGAGGGCTAGGGGCGCTAGCGGGGCTGAGGAGCCTGGAGACATTGGACCTCTCGGAGTGCCCCCAGGTCAGCGGGGCGGAGCTGGTTAAGGGACTGTCCTCTCCAGAAGGCGGGGCTTCCCTGACGTCCCTCAGTCTCCGCTGCTGCTCTTATGTTAAGGTCAAGCCCTGGGAGTGTTCACATGTACCTTGTATACACTTAAATTTAAATTTAGGCCATGGCAGAAATGGACTTATGAGTCTAAAAATGAATTTACTGCTCAGCAGGAATGTTTTGAACCACATGTAAGTGCCGCTATGAGTTTCTGTGAACGCCGAACACGGAGATAAATCACAGGTGTCATCAATTTGTATCAGCTGTTCCTTGAGTTTCTTTTCTTGGTGAAAAGAACGTATCCTCTCCTTTTCCAGGATCTGACTGTGTTCTCATTGGCCCAGCTGCTGGGCTCTAGTCTGCGTGAGCTGGACCTCACATCCTGTCTCCACCTGACTGATCTCAGTTTGTGCGCCATCACCACCCACCTGCCATCCCTGCTGGTGCTCCGATTGGGTGGGTGCAAGGAGATCACGGACTGGGGCATGCTGGGAATGGTCGAACCCTCCAAGGAGTTGAACCGTGAAACGGAATTGGTAAGAAAAGGGGGCGGGCACAGCAGAGGAGGCGATGTTAAACAAAACTACAGTATAGCATTCATTCTTAAGAAATTTTTTTGCCATATCCAATTCCACCCAAATCTAGAATGTCCAATCAGCGAATTATGTGCCAACATGCTCATATGCAACTCATGCTGCCATTTCAGGAAAGCGCAGAGAGTTTGTGGTTCTCCTCTGAAACATGTCAAGCACTGCTTCAAACCTTACTGCCTCAGAGCAAGGGTGCAGGAAACCCAAATGTGGTCCGCCTAGAATTTTACTGAGGGCCACTCGGATGGCTGGTGGAAACGGACAGTGTCCCTCCCACGTCCCTGAGCAGCGCAAAGTCAAGTGTGCGCTGCTCTCAAAAGACTGCCGGCAATGGCAAGATTCGGTCCAATGCCACGGTGCCTTTGCAGAGTGCGTCAACCCGTCAGCCGCAGTGACTAAAATCCCAGCAGACTCTTCAGAAAAGATATTTTGGTTGGCATCGGTCTGTGACTTTGTTAGTAATCTCATCCATATTATTGTTCATGATGTGTTACACAATTCCTATTAATCTAAACCCAGATGCTAGGTTTGCTTAATGAGGTTTTTAATGAGATTGTTGCTTTTTAACTGGACCATCTGAACAGTGTTTTGCTTAACCCTGTAAGACCCGACGTTGCAGAATTACAACATTTTTATTTTTTCCAAAAAAAGGTATCAATGTTTTTTTTTTTGTTGTTTTTTCACATTAGCATAGTCATTGGGTCCTATTGTTCAGTCTCACAATGCTATTGGATAGGACATTTGTATATAAGTCCGGCCCACAGGTCCAGAACTTTCACAAGCTGCAAAACTTTGGCTGAGGAACAACACTTTGTTTCATTGGACTGGATTTATCTGATTTAAGTAAGTAAAATGCCTTTAATATTTTTTTTGGTGATCATTACACTGTCTAGAACATGTACATATGTAGTTATTGTGAAATACATTCCTCAAATGTAAATTAGAGCATGTTGTATATACGTTGTAATTATACAACACTGGGAGAGTGTGGTAGTCAAAATAGCCATGTTGTAAGTTTACAACATACCTGGCTAAGTGTAGTCTAAATAGACATTTTGAAGGGGACCTTCTAGTTTTCACAATATATATACACATTCCAGACCTTATTATGTAGGCTGTATATTTTTACTTTAATTTCCAATCCAATACTATTTGGAACCCATTGTACTAGAAGCTGAATTACAAAATATATTGCAATAGCATATCACTTTCTACTGCTTATAATGTTATAGTAATGACCTTCAACAGTTCAGTTTCCCATTCTGTGTGTACATATGTGCCCATTATTTTGGCTCAATTCTTAATCAAAGCAGTTAGTTCTGGGGGGATACTGGGGGATGCCTGTTGCATTGGACACTGTGGCTCAGCTGGTGGAACAGGTGGAACAGGTGAGAATGTTCAGGAATGTGGAATTATCATCCTAAAAGGAATGCTGCATGCATTTCTTTTAGGATGATGATTCCACATTCCTGAACATTCTCACCTGATAATCAGAGAACAATAGGTTGGCCAGACAGTATTGTGTGACTAGTGAAATGTGTAAATAGGATACTTTAGTGAAAAGTGTAAACACTTTGCCCCACCACCCATGTACTAAAGGTATTTCCATTTTATTTTTTTAATTTCAGAATGTCTTCAGCAAGGAGAAAGCCTTACTACACTGTGCAGGATGTCATTGATGCTGTCCAGAATGGAGAGAGTGATGTGGACATAGTCTTTGATGAAACCGATGAAGACTCAGATGATGAAGCCCATGTAGAATTGGACAGAGAAAACTATCCACCCATTGACTGCCCAGCTGATGTGGACACTGAGCCCCAACCGGCCAAACATGCCAAGACCCGTGATAGATATCGCTGGCAGAAAAAACATTACATCAGCCCTAATACGGATTTTTCTGGTCCACCTCTCACCGAAGAAGTGCCTTCCCTCCACACACCACTCGAATACTTCAGACAATTTGTGTCTGAAGACATGATTGAGTCACTCACAAGGAACACAAATGAGTACAGCTTTCAAGCAACCGGAAGATCCGCAAACACCAACAAAAAGGAAATGGAAAAAATGATGGGCATGTACCTGAAGATGGGCCTAGTACAAATGGCTGGAATGCGAATGTACTGGGAGACAGACACACGGCACGCCCCTGTTGCTGATGTGATGCCACGCAACAGATTCCAGTCTCTGTTGACATTCTTGCATTTAGTCAACAACTTGACAGTGTCAGACACAGACAAAAGGGACAAACTCTGGAAAATCAGACCATGGCTTAATTCATTCAGAGATGTGCCTGCAGGTGGTACCAGAAGAGCACTACTCTGTGGATGAAATGATGATTCGAGGCAAGCCACACCCATGGGGCTTCAAAGTATGGGTGAGAGCTGGAACGTCTGACATGATGTGTGACTTTGATGTGTACCAAGGAAGTAACAACGGAATACGAGCCAAGCCTGAATTTGGTTTGTCAGGTGATGTCGTGATGAAACTTGCTTCAACACTGCCAGAAGGTCAGAACTACAAAATCTATGCAGACAACTACTTCACCTCTGTTCCACTGATAGAGAAGCTCCTTGATCGTGGAATTCATTATGTGGGAACAGCCAGGCAGGTGCGCCTACCCAACTGTAACCTAGAAGACGACAAGAGCTTGAAAAAGGAGGGGAGAGGAACCTTTGACCACAGAGTGGAGGTGAAACACAACATCTGTGCTGTCAAATGGTATGACAACAGAGCGGTCACACTTGTGTCATCCTTTGCTGGAACAGAACCAGTGCAGAAGATTCAACGCTGGGACAAAGCCAACAAGACCTACGTTGAAGTTGAAAGGCCGTACATTGTGGGTACCTACAACACATACATGGGAGGTGTGGATTTGTTATATATAAGTTCCCCCTGAAATCCCGCCGCTGGTACATGTACATCTTCTGGCACACCATCACCCTCGCTGTGGTCAACGCCTGGCTCCTCTACAAGCGGGACTGCCAAGCTCTCAAGATCTCCAAGAAAGAGACACTGAACCTGAGACATTTCCAGATAGAGCTAGCATCCTCTCTCATTCTGGTGGACACAGTCAAAACTCCAAAGAGGGGACGACCATCTTCAGGCAGCCCAGAAAGACGGATGGTGACAACAGGCAGCCCTTCGAATGGACAGAAGAGACCATCCTCGGGTGATGGGAGTCCAAACAGCGTCCCACAGAAGTGGCCATGTGCACACCCGCCACTGAATGCACGCAAGGACCTCATTGGACATTTCCCAATGAAGACAAAGAGAGGGCGCTGCAGACATTGCTCTAAAGGGTATACCAACACACAGTGCCGCAAGTGTGATGTTCGTCTGTGCTTTTCAGAGGACAGGGACTGTTTCTGGAACTATCACTGTAATTGATTACTGCACTACTCCCCAACCTACTACTCCTTATACCCCTTGTACATATTTCTATAGTGTACATGTTTGCCTACATGCATGCGCGTGTTCCTGTTTTTATTTATTTGTTTTTAAATAAAATATTTCATTCATAAAAATATGACTAATGTTATTATTATTATTATTCATATTATATACTGTTCTGTGGCTAAGTAATAAGCAATCAAACATGCAAATGAACCCTTAGTGTTTTTTACTGAGGTACAAACATTTGTACCTTTCTGTTCAGACAATGAGTACAGATAGCCTACAGGAAATTCTGCTACCCATTTCACCCAGCGTTGTAATATTACAACGTTCCCATAAAACCTTACAAAAACAAAAATTTTTTACAAACACTTCATTTTCATCATCAAAGGCCTCCTACAACACCATCTAAGAGGTTGAATATTTTTTTTTTAATGTTTTACTATGTCTGGGTCTTACAGGGTTAATTATATCCCCGAAATACGAGTTTCGGGGATATCATGGTTTCGCCCCACCCGCCGCCGCCACATCTGTAGATTTTAGCCCTTAGCACAATAACTCACAAAATACTTTACATTGGCTTCTTATTTTTTGCATGTGGGTAGGTATGGTAGAGAGGATGAACTGATTCAATTTTGGGCAAGTATGCACTCCTAGGTTTGCCACCAGGTGGCGCTATATATTAAAAAATCAATTTTTTTTTAACCATATTTCTGGAACAATTACTTTCACAGACCTCAAATTTGCCTCATATTGTAGGTCTAATAAAGGGGGATCTAATTAAGGGGGTTTCGAGGATTGGGGAATTTCAGGGGATGTACCTCTTGCTGTCGGCCGCTGACAGAGCAGGCCTATTTTAAAATTGGACTCATCTGACTTCAGATAGAATGTTTATTGCTCATTGAAAACACTCATACAACATTCATTATTATTTAAAATGTTGAGTGCATCTGAAAGCTGGGGTGTTAGTGGCCGGTGAACGATGGTTTAACGGTCTGTTTCGCATCTTTCCAGGAAGACAAGGGTCCACGTTTCACCCGCACTTTCGGAAACATGGGGTTCTTCCGGCCCCCGTGTATGCCGTTTGACGAAAGGCCGAGACTGCTGACGGAGGACGACCTGGATAGGTTTCGTGGACAAAAAGGGGCCTCATTGCTGGCCCTTAGGGGCCTCCAGGAGCTGGATCTGTCTGCCTGCTGCAAGCTAACGGATTACAGTATCACAAAGGTAAGGGTTACGAGGTGCATGGGGAGGGTTTTGAGTAATTGAAGTAGGGGATAGTAGCATAATCCTGGTGATTTCCCAAATGTTTTGTTTCTGCTCAGGAATGCGCATGGAGCATGTTGGGGCATATCTATACAAAATATGTTCATCAGGGAACCAAAACATTAAAGCCACTCAGATTAAGCTGATAACATAATTGCGCAACAAGGGCGCGTGTCAAGCTCTGCAGACGGACCCTAGACGAACAGTCATTCTCATGGATATTTTGGATGTGGGAGAAATAGAATCTGAATGACTGTGCCAAGGGCCAAATAGTTAGGGACAGAGGAGTGGGTCAGAGCATCTCTGAAGTGGCAGATGAAAAGTGTCCAAATCATAGTCCTTACCTTCTATCTTCACATGACAGGTTTGGTGTTAATGCCAGCAGTACCCACCTCCCTTTTTATGAACAGGTGGTGCGTTTCCCGGACTTGCAGAAGCTGTCACTGAGCTTGCTCCCTGAGATCAGCGATGCCAGCCTAGAGTCGGTGGCCATGCATTGCCGAGGTCTCACCAGCTTGTCCCTGTCCCACTGCCCGCATTTGAGTGACCAGGGCGTGGCACGTGCCACCCAAAACCTGCACAGGCTACGGCACCTAAACTTGGCCTGCTGCAGCCGGCTGACTGACAGGTGAAATATGGAGGGACGGGATGTGGGGGGGGGGGTGTAGAATCTACTTCTTTGAACTTTTGAATTACTCTCAGTGCAAGCTTTATTTTGACAGTAATGCATTTTTGGGGTTTTGGCTCTGTGCTCTGGCCGACTGGATTTGAAAACAATGTATACCTTTAAGAATTAAGACTTTGCATCATTAATTTGTGGATACTTATGTTCCTACCATGTGAACCATGGAGGAATCAAAGCTGTTTTTGCTTAGTGTCACGATCCAAATCCTCATGCACTACTGACCCAAAAAAAAAAAACTGTAAGAGGGAGCACTGGCTCAAAACACTGGGAAAAGTGCACCATTTAATGTTTGGCTTTAAATATACCCTTGTATTTATTTTTTTCTTATTCCTTTTTTGCACAAAATTTTATACATTGTTGCTTGCTTCGTTTTTAATGCCTCTCAGCAAACATTTTCATAGCAATGTACTCTTCTTCCACTTTATTCGTGCTTCACCAATTTTTATTACCTCCGCCGAGGAGGTTATGTTTTTGGTGCCGTTTGTTTGTTGGTTTGTTTGTGTACAACATAACTCAAAAAGTAATGGACAGATTTTGATGAAATTTTCAGAGAAGGTGGGTATTAAGTCAAGGAACAGGTATTTAATTTTGGCATATGTAGGCCAAAGTACTGCTGCGATACACGCCAAAGTTCAAGATTTCAAGTCTTTCCAATGGGCCAGAGTTCCAATCGCCGTGCTCCTAGGTTTTGCTGCCCCCTGGCGGAGGTCTGCGCTCTCTGAGTGCTTTTCTAGTTTCTAATAGCTAATGGTGTGGGTTTACGTCAATTTTTATCCATTGCAACTCAGATTTGTTCAAGTAATATTCGTTGGAATTCGGTTGTCTGTATTGTGTACAAGGTTTAGAAAAGTGTACAAGAAGTTTATAAACTTCTTTTCGTCATTTCAGTCTATTTGTCCTCCTTTCAGTCTATCTTACAACCATGTAAATATGGAATATCGAGTTTATATCTCTGACTTTCAAATTTGTCAAATTAGCTTTTTGCCTCTCAGCCCCGGCTATGGGGAGAGGGGTATTTTCGTCATGTGTGACGTCCGTCCATCTGTCCTGTAAACTTTTGTATTCTGCATGATAACTTGGAAACTCCTTCGTCAGTCAATGCCATTTTTGCTGTGTTGCTTCGTCTTGTGTTCCTTCAGAACCCTATTGATTTTGATGGCGCATGGATGGTCAGTACGGCTGCTACAGCCGCCATCTTTAATTTTGTATTCCACAGGAGAACTTGAAAAACGCCTTCGTCAATTTGCATTCATTCCAAACAATTCAGGGGCTGAGGGGTAACGCCCACTTTATGGGGGCTATTTTTCATGAAAGTTTTGTATAATTTTCTTTCACCTTAAAAGCACGCACACTTTCTTCAGAAAATGCATATTTAGTCTTAATAATATTGCTCCGCCTCACCTTAAAAAAAAAAAAAAAATAATAATAATAAATTAAAAAATTATGTTTTGATTGGCAGCACTTATTGATTTTATAGGACCCCATAGCTGTATCATTTCAGCCAGCTACAAGACGCTTTCACCAAACATGTCAGCTTATACGGAATGCCCACAAGTTCTACAGACTTTTTTAATTAGAAAGAAAACTTCCTTCAAAATATAAATTATTGAAGACTATTCAATTTGATGAGGATTTAAGAGCGGATTAACACACACCACGGTCAACGAATAACAACCGGATGCATGCTTTCGTAGCACAACGATAGCCACAGTGTTGGCCATAGTGAACCACTTTTCAGAGCTTCTGCTAAAGATGCATTCAGAATGTATAGAGCAAGGTACAGTCCACATACTTTCCTAAAGTATTACTTGCAAACGTGCAAACAGAACACAAATTATTAAGAAGAGTTTGGTTCCTGAGGCTGCACAGCATTGGCTATTACTGGGTGTCGCCATTCTCTGTCTTGATTGATGAGTGTTTTGATAACAATCTGGAATGGAAATTGGTGATATTGGTTAAGCTTTTCACACTGGAGCAAAGTTGAGGATCCTTAACACATCCTCGTGTAACACTGGCACAAACGTGGCAATTTTTACAGTCCGATATGAGGCTTTGAGGTTTTTTATTTACATACTTGAATAGAAAGCTTTTAAAAAATATATTCCGGAATTTTTTGCGCTCAAATAATTTCATACCTAAAAAGAACTTTCATTCAAAGAAATACTTTTTAAAATCTTACGGATTTTTTAAGGATTCTATGGATATTTATTGAAGGTCATACAGATGGGAACCTGAAGGGGTTGACATTTATACTAGACTTATTATTTTTTAGGCTTTAGCCTACCCAATGCTGATCAGAAACCAATGCTTCTTCTGGTGGCTTGCATTGAAGCTGGGTACCTTATTCAGTGAATGAAATGGTGATGTTTGTTTAGCCATTGTGTCTAGTTTTAAGACTTCAGTTGGAAGTTGGCCGAAATCATGAATAAGGTGGCCAGCTTTCTTAGTTGGTTGAGGTCAGAACAAAAACCCATGCAAACCAGCTTAACCTCGGCAGCAAATATTTAGAAAGAATGCTCTGAGGTAGTGGATCAGTCAAGATGCATTTTCCGGCAGGTTTTGATTTGTCAATTTTTTTGCTGTTTCTATTGATGAGTGAAAATTGATTGGTTATAAAATTCAAATATAAGACCATCAAGCTGATCTTAAAAATTCTGGACCAACAGGAAAGTTTCGAGGCCCGTAAAGTTAGTGTGGTGCCGCCACTGGTAAGGAGCTTCATAAGGTGCATATATATGGCAGTGGTGCCAATGATTTATATGTATATGTGCCTTCACTGTACAGTGTGCTATATTCACTCTCTCTTTGATCTACCCAACCCCCCCCCCACTGTCTCAACCTCTGCCCTCCAGGACCCTGGATGTTCTTGCTCAGAACTGCAAAAACCTTAGAACTCTGGACATTTACATGTGCAAAGAAATCACAGCGGCAACAGTTGACCACCTACAGTCGCAGCTGCCCTTTCTGGAGAACGTCCGATTCCGCTATGTAGATGGTGAGGAGAAAGCCTAACTTCTTGACAAAACGACACGATGAGATGTGAGGACAGCATCCCAAGTTGTCCTGCATGGTTTGGGGAAAGTGTGCTGCGGCAAAACAGATTTATACTTCTGCAAACACTCTACTTTGCTGCTGGATAGTCCTTGAATCACTCTACTTGAAACAGCTGGGTTTATTCAATCTCTTTGTGCAAGATCGCTCGGTAATATGAAGGAGCTGTGTCAAACTAGATTTTTATTTAGATAAAGCATTGGGCTCCGTCCGTACGGACACTTAAAATTGAGGCGGCGGGGGATATTGCCATGTTAGTGGCAAACACTAGTTTCGTGTTTATAAATGCATCGTGAGGATTTCAGTTCCTGGTCAATGGCATGTTCAGTTTTCCTGAAAAATATTTCTCGAAACACACGGTGCTCTGAAGCACCTGCAAGCTGCTGCCAAAAATCTCTTCGAAACACTTAAGATAGTGGAGAAGCTAAATGCTCTTTAGTATTGAGCCTGTCTAGCCTGCTTCCTCCAGACAGGTGCTCACCTGAAGCACAAGAGTCAGAGATACTCTGGTAAGGCGCTGGTGTCTTCATCGAAGCCACAGCTTCTCCAGACAGAAGGTACTGACAGTGTAGTCCGGTGCATTAATGTGGTTTATGCATCCAACCACTCATTAGCCCAGGTCTTATGCTCATGCAAAGTTATTCACAGGCATGAACAACACCAGGGATAGTAATTCTCACTCTATTATAGAGTGTATTTTATCCCTTCAGAAATTGAGGATGTAAGACTAGAAATTTGAGGTGTGCTGAGCTACGTGACAAGTTATCCTGCGGGAAAAGTTTAAACAGCCAGTTCCTCAGTTGTGCTACCATTTAGACCTCATATCTCTTCAGAATGATCTCACATAATTCTGTTCCAGTTTGTGTTATATTGTTGCTGTTGAAGGATTGGGGCTTTCCTGTAGAACTGGTGCCAATTTACTAATGCTGGAAACTAGTGTCCATGCGCATGGTTTGAAGACCATAAGAACATTCAAATGATTTGCCCACAATTTATTTCATAAAAGAACATTCCAGCCATAATTTTGGTAGCTTGGTTATACTTGAAGTAATATGTTCTCAATCAATTTATCAGTAGTACAAATACAACGAAAGACTTTTCCCTACCAATGACTTTCCAGAAATGCTGATGATGTGATGACCTGTTTGAATATTTGAGTTATGAACGGTTACAAATATTCTGCATTTTAATGTACTTGGTATGGGGAGTGATCTAAATGCAAATCTAAATTAATTTTTAATGAGCTATAGGAAGGAAGTCATTTAAAGCACGAAATGAGTAATAGACTTGCACGATAATTCAAAAATATGATTTAAGGAGGATTTTATTATACCCCTGACCCAAAAGGATGGGGGTAAGTATATTAATGCCAAAGATTCTGTCTGTCCAAAGACATTATTGTCCAACCGATATCTCAGAAATTTTGCATTTTTAAATTTTGCAGACGCAACCTGGGTTAATGGGAAGAGATGCTGTGCCAAGTATCATAAGAATCCAATTTGTTTTTAAAATAAATATTTGAAAATAAGTTTTAGCACATGTAATTCACCGTGTTCATAACAGTCAGGCTAACCCTTTTTGCTGAACCAGAGTTCAAGTTACACTGACTCAAAAGGAAAAGCAAAGATTTTACCACTCACTCTTTGGCATGCTGTCATATTATTTGAGTTTAAGAGCGACTGTCAGTACACAAATTCAAGTTTACGAAGTCAACTTTCCCCCAATAGGCAACAATGTTTAAAAATGTATTGGTTAAGGTATTGTACAGTAAAACAATGCCAATAAGTTATCTTAGATATGTTTAGGGGGTGTTGAGTTATTTAATGAATTTAGTCAAGGTCAATAAATAAGGACCTGAACCCAGGTGTCGTTCTTTGTCCATCATGGCGAGTCCTTTCATTGAGGATGATTTATTTTTATATATGAATATAAACTAGAGCCGTTTCACAGTATTAGATGAATATCTCTTCTTCCACTAATACTGATTATGGTACGACAGCTCAAACATGCATCCAGTCCTCCCACAATGCAAAGTTACTGTAGTCAAATGCCAGTCTTAAAAGGACTGGTCACCTTTCTTGGCATATAAAAATATTTGTGTGCATGTTTTGAATTGGCCCTGCCAGTTTTTTTTTCTGACCTGCTAAACCTATTACAAATCCTCTGCCTGCAATTTTAATGTTGGGAAGATGTCAGAAATAACTAACTTAAAAAATGTCCAGGCTCACCAAAAATCTACTCTAATGTACTTTGTCAAAATATAGAATCTCAGATCTGTCCAGTTGAAAAAAATGAGAGCTGACCAGTGGTTAATCATTTGCATTTTGATTTTCCAGGGAAGGCTTATACAACTGGCAATTTGAATACCTTAAAATATGTAAATATTTGCAGCCTACTGCAGGGCACAGGAGTCGTTTACTGCCGGCAGAAACAGTGACTTCATCCCCAAAACTGAATCACACCTGCAAATTTGTTTGGCAGAAAGCCAGATAACAAAAATATTGACTTGTATATTCATGTCCAGAATATATAGAGCAATCTGTGACGCTAGATTGAAATTCCAGCATTATTTAAACAGATGAAAAATACAAATAGAAGCTAGCTTCCAGTTTAACCTTCAGTTCATTGCATCAAGGATTATGTTTGGAACACAGCCAAAAAAAAGCAAGAATTGTGTCAATGATGAAATATTTACAAACTTTATTTGAATGTGAAAGGGGTACAATAAGCATTCATCTGTCTCCAGGGTGCCAAAGCCATTCTAGATGAGGAGGAACTTCTGACCAGGGTGTTTGTACTTTCCGGATGTCTGCAGACGATAAGCTGTTGAGAACAGATATAATTTTCGGCTCATCTCGAGTTCCTGTATCAGGGCTCCCAGCTGCGCTCTTTGAGGGACAGTAGCGTTACCCCTGGTTACCAACTTGTGTGTCCAGGTTCTAAAATGTCCACCCATCTGCTCAGATTCCCAGGCCCCTCCACAGCCCTCTTGGATAAACACTGCAGAATGAGCCCAGTTAGGATTCTGTAGCATTGCAGTATGGCATGGGTGGTGCTGGCGGATCACATCGGTGTGCAAACAGATTTAGTACAATGCACTAACTAACACTCACTCCAAGACAACTCTCCTCTACAGACGACTTCTATTATCTGAAGCAAATTTTTTTACTTCAGTTTCATTGGACAAAAATTACTGATGCGAGTTTCATTCCAGATTGCAGTAGGATAAGAATCACTCGTTGCGTACCTGGAACAGGTTCATTTCTTTTTTCGCCCCCTTTGCTGTGACCCTGACCAGTTTTAAGCCGTTTTCACACTGGACGCGAAACTATTTTTCCACACGACTGATTACATTTAAGGTCAATGCAAAGGCGAAACGCGTGTATTCGTGTCTTTGCGTTGACTTTGAATGTAATCGGTCGTGTGAAAAATTTGTTTCGCATCCGATGTGAAAGCAGCTTTACTCTCGGCCATTCCCACCAACATTGCAGTCGCATATGCTGGCAATTCAAACTCCAGGAATTACTTTATTTTGAGGCCGCTAAATAGTTGAGGTTATGTTATCCAGTCCAGTTATGGACCAGTCATTTCAGATGTATCATAAATGAGGAATTGCTTGTTGGGCTTTCTATAAACACAGAATACCAAGCACCAAACGCGCTATAAGCTAAATATGGGTACCATACTTGAGGATAAAATTTTGTACAACTTTTGTGTCTGAGATTGTGTCTAGCACCAGTCAAAAAGTTTGGACATGCTTTGCATGAGTTACAGCGCTCAGTTTTCAGTAAAATTTAAGTGGTATAACTCGAATGAGCCAAGCTTGTCGTGGAGATATACAAATAGGTACCGGAGAATCAAAACATAACTATAACATTCGTGGGAAAGCGCAGATTTGAAATCGCAGAGCCATATAGCTGCCATTGCTGAAAAAATTCAGAGTATGCCCTACTAGTACAATTAAAATGTTTATTTTGATGGGTTTAAGATTTTGATCATTTTTTTTTTTTCCATATAAAAGGGGTTTTACTTTTTTTAATATTTGGTTGCTTGAAAAATGTGGGTGTGTCCAAACTTTTTACTGACGCTGTATACAGTAAGTTTATGCTCATGTTTGCCAGTAGTAAACCCTTGTTTAAGAAGCAGTGCACACTGTAAAAAGCAACAAAAGCATTACCACATTTGCAAATCTGAGACTCCTGTGGTGAGTAGGTATTTAGTTGGACAACGACAGGACAAAAAATAGGGCTTTTAACAACATCCTAAGATACCCTACAGCCTTTGAGTGTCATTAATGTGTAGTGGCTTGTATTGCACAAAAATAGGTTGCTTCCCATGTTTCTAGCACAAGACTAGTCCCGCATGTTGAAAACTGTTCCACACTGTATACAAACCTACTGTAATGGCTTGTCCATGATCAAACTCGTTTATACAATGGGACCTCATGTACTATGCCACTTATATTATAGACAACTGGACAAATCAGGCATCAAAGATACCAACTACTGCATTTAACAAACAGTCACTGAATCATTGATTCATTTGTAATGGGTCACAGTTAATCACCAATTCTCTTAAAGTAAGCAAATACTTTGGGACAAGCTGAAAGCAGCCTAAAGGAAGCATAAAAGGTCTTATGGTTCAATTTATGTCAGACAAAATGCTCTCATAAACAGAGCCATTTCATTCGTCAAAACAAAGACAAACACATGAATGTACAAAAATTTTCCGCGGATTACTGTTTCTGTTATTGAGCCTCTTCAAGAAACCAGCAAATCCATTCTTTTAACGTACCACATTCTGCTTTTTGCTGTTTTTTGGTGTAAGAAAGTGCACTGTTGGGCAAGAAAAGGTGATCGAATTCAGGGATCTCTCCGTAGACTGAACGTCCTGTACCATTCATCGCGTGCCCTCCACAGATGGCCTCCATGTTGGACTTCAGTTGACCGGAAGTCATGGAAGATAACTGTGTCATACCTCATCTTTTCCTTATTGTCTGCAAGTCTTCTGATGACACTGGGAGCCAGTGAGTCATCAGTGACTACCTGACTTGTACCACAAATTTGAAAAAGAAAAGATGTAGATGAATGATAAAGGAAATATAGAAATAATCACCAAAAAGTTGGGGAGATAAGAGCAAAGCAGTGAGGCCAGCAACTGGAAATGTCTGTTGAGGACAGAATAACTCATCTCCAGACTGAAACGCTTTGCTCATATCCAGAACGGAGTCAAACGAAAAGAAAAAAATAAACAGCTCGGTGACGTTGTGGGTCCTGGAGACTTCACCAGCCCGTTGGCCCCACACGGCATTTTTTTAAACAGTCATATGCTTTCATAAAACATCCAAATGCCATACCTGGGCACACTACCACAAGGAGAGTGACCCCAAATTTCATGCTAAATCCAAATGTCTGCACCAGCTGACTGAAGAATTTTGCAGGCACATTTGAAGGTTGCCCAATTCTGGATCTGGCTCATTCAACTTCACTGGACTTTGCCGGTGAGATCACTTGATATTCATCACAATTATGATGTGAGGACATGGTTAACAAAGTCATAGAAGCAATGCAATGAAAAGAGAAAATTATTCAATTAAGTGTGGAGGAAAACAATCAAAGAGGGTATTCCACGGAATGTGTGATTCAGTTAGCCTAAATTTATATATATTTGTGGACACCCATTTATTATTTATTTTAACGAGGGGTCATATCCTCAGCAATGAGTGAGTTCATACATCTTAAATCTAGTCTTATCAGAGTATTAACCCTTGCAGTGCTCTTGCAGACTTCTCCAAATGATGTAAAGCTCAGCAGATGACATCACTGGTGAGTAAGACTGAAGTCTGAGCTACAAGCTTGTTTCTCTGTGGTGCGGACATTTGGATTTAGCCAAAGGCGCATGCTTCGAAGAAGCCACACCCAATCCAAACACCACGCCCCTCTCTGTCAGTGCTCTACCAGTCGGTCATAAATGACTCTACCCCCACGTTCATAGCCAATCCCTCCTCCCCCCACCCCACAGGTCCTACTGCTCCGCTTGGCTGAAGTCGTAGCAGAAGTTGAAATTGCTGGGCGGTTTGGGAACGGGGGGTGCGGTTTCAGGGATGGGCACATTCTCCAGGTCAAGGAGGCGGAGCTTGATTTCCATGGAGAGCAGGATCTCCAGTTCACTGCGCATGCACTCGCTCGTCATGTCCCGCCCGAGCAAAACGCTCAGCCCGTCCGTCCACAGACAGAACTACGAGAGTGTGAGAGAAAAAAATATTTTTGTTTTTCTGAAAGCTTTCAGCATCCAAAAAATTCAAACTTCATTAGAGATGCCATTCTGGAAACAACGAACACTCACAGTGAGAAAGGTGTGCATTCTGCTGCGGAAAATATCAAATGCAGTACCAGTCAAAAGTCTGGACATACTCACATTTTTCTTACAATACATGTCAAATAAAGAAATAAGCACTCATCATTTTGGAAAAAATATCTAATCCTTTAATACATCAATCTAACCAGCTCTGGTTGTCATATCTGCTGAACACATTCTCATTTAGTTTTTTTATGAGGGCAGTATTATAGCTATAATGAGTTTGCTGCAGTGCAGTCCTGTCTAAGTTCCCATAGATGTGCTGCACTTGTGGTTTGATTTTCATTGGCCTTTTTGCCCATTAAGTCCCAAAACAACTTGACTTTAATGCGCCTGTTGGAAAATAGAAGGAGCCTCTCTGTGTTTATTGAGCAAAATATGGCCTCTGAGAATGCCAAAAACTTTAAACTCCATTCAAATAAGTAAATTATTCTCTTTTAATTTCTGACTGCTTACCTCTCACAGGGTTCCATTTGAGATTGTATTGCCAAGTTAAGCCATTTAAATTTGTCTGAAAACAGAGATGTGACAGTGCGTCCAAACTTTTGACTGGTGCTGCATATATTTAGAACAACTGCTAAAATATATGAATTGAAAATATCCAGATAAGATAGGGACCTGTCAAAAGCTGAACCCAAAAAGCTCCCTCTGGGGCTCAGTTCACCGACCCCCACCAACCCCGTTCAGCCTTAAGACAGATTATCAATATACAACGATGAGCCAAAGCATTACGTCCACCTGCATAATCTGCCGTTGGTCTCTGACCCACCAAGACATGGACTCTCCCAGACCTCTGAAGATGCTATGCGTTATCTGGCACCACTGCATTATCAAGGGCCATTGTGTATCAGACTTGTTCCAGCACATCTCACAGATGCTCAATCAGACTGAGGTCGGGGTAATATTGAGGCCAGGGAAACGCATTGTGTTCCTCAAACCATTCGCAATCGATCTGCGCAGTGAGGCAGGGAGCATTGCCCTGCTGAAGGAGGCTGCAGCCATCAGGGAATACTGTCGCTATGAAGGGGGGTAAGCCCTGTCTACAACGATGTTTCGATTGATGGGTCGAGTCAAGTGGACCTCTGCATGAATTCCTGGACCCCAGGGGTCTCAAAAAAATGACAGATGGTCTGCATTCATGGGTTTTTTTAACTCTTATTTATTAATGCAGAAACGCATCTGTGTAAAATCAAATTCTTCTAAAAAGCACAAATTTTACCTGCCGGCTGATACAAAAAATTGGCAGATTTCTCATTTATTTTGCCACGGTTAAAGGCATAGAACCTAAGCTTTGCGTGAACTTTTTAGATGCGGATACCTGGCAGCATCCTTATTCAAGCATTCTTCAGTTCCTCATCATGACTGGAAGTGGATGCTAGCATACCGTTGCTAGATGACAAACTGCATTAGCCTTTCTGCAACCTACCGAATACAGGACCCCCCGAATTCCCCCCGAATAAAGCAAAAAATATGCAAATAAACTACTTTTTAGATTACTAGCTTATCTGAAATACGAGACAACCCAATGCCCAATGTGAGCTGACGAGAGCGTGCATCAGGCACACAGCACGCTGAGTGATGCAGGACGAAAGGCAGCGCCCCCAGGAGTCCAGGGGGAGATGGGCAGGGTTCAATGGATTTGCTTATGTACCAATTTAGTTGGTGCTTCTGGGGCCATTTAGTGGACAGAAATTGCTTAATTTAATTACGCAAAAAGTGTGAATGCTTACCATGAATGTCCCACGGTAGCAGTAGCACAGTGGTCAAGTAGGCTGGACTTGAGATCGTAAGGTCCTGAATTCACGCCCCGGCCACGGCCTTCGCGGTGTGGTCATGGGCAAAACATTTTACTCCCACACTCCACGCCTCACTCCACCCAGGTGTATAAATGGGTACCAGCAAATAGGCAATAGGAAACTGGTCTAAGAGCTGGGGGGAGTACCTGCGATGGACTGGCATCCCATCCAGCGGGAGTAGCAATACTCCTAGTCGCTTCATACCATGGAAACCGGGGTCAAGCACCGGCCCGATGGGCCACTAGGCTCGCACAGGCTTACTTCTTCCTAACAGAACATTTCCTAAGGCATCACACTCCCACCCCCAGGTTTTGCACATCCCACAATGCATCTTGGCGAACGGCACACACGTAGCTAGCCATCAAAATATTGTTAAAAAAAGAATTAATTGGACCAGGCAACCTTCATTTATTGCTCCAAGGTCCAGTTTCCAGGCTTGTGAGTCAGTTGCAGGTTTTTTTGAAGGTGGACAGGGGTTAGCAAGGTTCTCTCACCAGTGTGCGTCCCTGCAGCCCCATACGCAGCTGGATGAAACGCACTGCTTGTTGTGACACATTCCTGCGTTGAACATCATAAAATTTCCAGTGAATTGTGCCACAGAAGCCCCTCTGCCAGCCCAGATGGGACGGACTTCATTGCCCTCGCTCATCAGTGAGTCTCGGACGACCAACACGGTCGTCGGTTTGTGGTTTGCCTCGCCTAAAACTACGGTCGGTATTCACTCACCACCACGGAGGAGCACCCCCTGAGCCTTGCCATTTCAGATGCATTCTGACCCAGTCATCTGGCTACAATAATAAGGCCCCTTTTATCGCAGTTCCGGTCTTTACATTGATTTCTTAATATTCATTACTATTGAATACATCCTGATGTTGATGTGCGGCTGTTGTGAGATAATCAACAGTATTTGCTTCTTCTGTGATACAATGGTTTGGCTCATCGATGTAGCGACATATGCCGCCTTCCAGACCCTGTCTTTTACATGGAGGCCCCTGCTTGCTGCAGCAAGATAATACCAAGCCACAATCTGCAAGTATGAATCCCCAGCAGTTAGGGTCCTCCATCTCAAAATGGCTACTGAGACTTATTACAGGAGAGCTGATGTTACAGTGACAAACATCCACCGTCCCAATTTCATTGGAATGTGTTCCAGACATCACATTTCAAATTAGCTAAAATTAAAAAAAAAAAAAAAAAAAACAATTACAGGAAAGTTGATGAGATCAAACATTACATAATGCAAAGAGGGGAGACTCACATCTGTTCTGGAGGAGGCGATAAAATTGAGGTTGTACTCCTCCACGTCATACGTAATGCTGAAGGCCAGGTCCAATACTTCCTGCGTGAAAAGATTTGAGTGAGAGACTGTGACCATCATTTTATTAATATTTATCAAGGTCATGGACACAATATGGCAGGTTTTACAGATCATTCCTTAGTAAAGGTGCACTTTTCACCCATCGATTGGTTAAGTGGATAAATATCCTGCATGCGTGCACGTTAGCATGCTGTGCGTGCTTCTATAATGCACGCCAGTGCGTGAGAGATTATGCAATGTTCATGCTGGTAAATGTAATCATGTCCGCGCGCGTGGGTGCATGTGTGCTCGTACTGACTCACTTTGTTCTGTTTACCCTTGTTCTCTTTCATGTGCGGACAGTCTTTCCCTGTCAGTAGTGCTTTGATGTCAGAAACAGGAACTGCGAAAGAGAAAAGGACGGTCAGACAGAGAAAAGACAGGAACTCAAAGAGTCGAGAAGCATCACTGGCTTCCAGAGAAAAAATAATCAGACAGTGGTAGCCTACCCAAGCCATACTGGTCCACAGATGGTGCTGGTTTTTCTACCAAAAATTAAAGCTTTCTAGCTGCAGAGGACTGATTAGGATGCAAAAACTAATGTATTCAGGACAGGTTAAACTAAAGGTAATAATAACAATGCATCAATTTTATATAGCTCTTTTCTGCTTTTCTGGACACTCAAAGACGCTTCACAATGGATACATTATTCTTTCACTCACACATTCATGCTCTGATGGTGGTAAACTAAGTTTTTGTAGCCACAGCTGCCCTGGGGCAGGTGACGGAAGCGTGGCTGCCAGTACGCGCCTACGGCCCCTCCGACCACCACCAAACATTCACACACAGCCATACACGGGTGTTTCCTATATTGCATGTTTTTGTGAGTGGGGGAAACCGGAGAACCCGGAGGAAACCCTTGCGAACACGGGGAGAACATGCAAACTCAACACAGAAAGGCCCCATGCCAGATTCGAACCCACAACCTTCTTGCTGTGAGGCAGTAGCGCTAACCACTGTAGAACCGTGCCGTCCAAAGGTCTGTGGTTTCCCAGTGCAGAGGCAGTAGAGATTATGACTCCGCCCACTCACTTTTCTCCTGGAGATTCTCTATTGGGGGTGTGTCCGTTTCCTCCTCAACGTCCCCATAGTGCAGGACTTTGTGATTGGGCGAGAGCCGGCAGTACCACAGCTTATCTGAAACGCAGAGCAACAAATGGTGAAGGAGTGAGGGCATTATGGGAGAACATGGTATCCCATTTCACAAAAATGCCTTCAATCCCACAGTAAATGTAAACCCATAGTCTCCCCTGTCATTACAGAACAAATCTAGAGAGAAATCTTTCCTAAAACAAAAGGGAGCGGAGTTACTCGTCATTTTAAATCACGGTGCAACCAAAACTCTGAAAAAAGTTGGCACATCATGGAAAATGCAAATTAAGTCTCACAAGGTGGATGTAAAAATCCGCTTCATCCAGGACGGCGTTTAAGAAGTACAACACCGCATTTCTAGCTCGTTCAGATGGTCCCAAAATGTAGATGGGTGACAAATTAAGGGAGAAATCAACATGAACACTCTTGGTAAGGTGTTGGGCCTCCATAAGTTGCCAGATCAGCTGAGTACGCTACAGCACAGAATTTACAAATGGAAAACTGCACGCTTGGTGTTCTCATAATCTAATTTAAACTGAACCAGCTGATCTCCACAGGGTACTGAAGTCCAAAAGGGGGCCTCTGGCAGTTGTCAGGGATGCCTTGAGAACAGTTCCATGTCGGTCAAAAAAATTTGAAATAACCTTCTTGGAAATGTGATGAAAAAAGTGACTTCACAAAATTCAAAATTTTTTAATTATTGTTGCTTTCTGCTGTCATCAGCAGAATGCAATTTGAGACCCTAAAAATAAAGGAAAATAAGAGAAAATTCCAAAAAACTCACCTTTTTGAAAGCCTTTTTATAATCCATATACTCAGCTGAGAGGGCAAAAAGATGGATTTTAAAGATATCACTGTTTCTGTAGCATCCATACCATAATAGGCCATTCAGCCCAACCAGACTCACCTGTCACTAAAGCAAACCTAACGCTTTGGGTACTTTAGACTAAATGGTATCCAGCTCTTTATAAAGCTTGGTCTTGGAGTTTTTGCCGCTAAGACATGACCAGGTAAGCTATTAAATACTGTGATCACCCTGCACAAAAAAAAATCTTCCTAATACTGGAGGTATATTTACCCTCGGCCAACTTCCATTTATGACCTCTAATATTGCAAAGAGAATTTATCCTAAATAATCCTGCATAGTTAAAACTCATACCATTTACATATTTAAATGCCTCAATTATATCACCCCACAATCTCCTTTTTCTAAGGCTGAGGAAATTAAGATTCAATTTAATTTCTTATCATTACCATTCCTTTGTGAGATTTTATCTTCCTCCACCCAAGCGGGATTTAATAGGTTAAGTTACCTCAGAGAGGGGTTCGCACAGACTGCTGGGAGCTGCCCCCGATGGTGGGAAACGGAGAGTGCGATCAGACGGCTCGAGTTGAGCTGAGCAAGATTCTCACGGCACAATCTTTACTGTTCCGTTTCCATTTCACATGGTCCTCATTGTGCATTGAGGAAGCAAGGCCACTACTTTCCAAAGCCCAATCACCCTGACAACAGCCGCCCTTAGCAACACAGCTGTTGCGTAATAAAAAGTGCTCTTCGGTTCCGGGGAGGCAGGAGCGCTACAGCCGTAGATGTGATTACCTTGCCGTCGCCGGCTGCTGATCTTGCGGAAAAGCGTCCCGTGACACAGGCGGTTTAGCCTCTGCTGCCGAATCAGATCCAGGAGCTCCGGCTTCAGCCGCTCCTTCAACTCTCTGCAGGGACGGACAGACAGACAGACAGACACAGCGTCAGACAAACAGACACAGCGTCAGACACACAGACAACAAGGTCGGACAACTGGACACAGCGTCAAATGCAAGAATACAGGGTCAGACGTACAGACAGAAACATGCACACAGGGTCAGACATACAGACAGAGATATGGACACAGGGTCAAACATACAGACAGAGATATGGACACAGGGTCACACATACAGACAGTTACATGGACGCAGGGTCAAACATACAGACAGAGATATGGACACAGGGTCAAACATACAGACAGATATGGACACAGGGTCAATCATACAGGCAGTTATATGGACACAGGGTCAAACATACAGACAGAGATATGGACACAGGGTCAATCATACAGACAGTTACATGGACGCAGGGTCAAACATACAGACAGAGATATGGACACAGGGTCAAACATACAGACAGATATGGACACAGGGTCAATCATACAGGCAGTTATATGGACACAGGGTCAAACATACAGACAGAGATATGGACACAGGGTCAAACATACAGACAGATATGGACACAGGGTCAATCATACAGGCAGTTATATGGACACAGGGTCAAACATACAGACAGAGATATGGACACAGGGTCAATCATACAGACAGTTACATGGACGCAGGGTCAAACATACAGACAGAGATATGGACACAGGGTCAAACATACAGACAGAGATATGGACACAGGGTCACACATACAGACAGAGATATGGACACAGGGTCACACATACAGACAGTTACATGGACGCAGGGTCAAACATACAGACAGTTACATGGACGCAGGGTCAAACATACAGACAGAGATATGGACACAGGGTCAAACATACAGACAGGGACAGGCATGGTCATATGATCAGATGATGATATGATGACACAGGGTGAGATTAGTACATACGCTAGGATGCAGGGTCAGATATTCAGCCACGGGGTCAAAAACAGGGGGAAAAAAAGACATGCACATGGGGACGGACACACTGACCCAGGGTCAGTTGCATGCATTCAGGGTAAGATATAATGACAGACACATGGGCAAAGGGTCAGATATGAGGACAGAGACCTGATTCAGGAACAGCCCCGTATGTGGTAAACAGACCTTTCAGTTTAAAAGTAGACAAAGAAGCCTCTTTAATAAACAGCATGACTTTACATTAGTAATTTATTTTGTAATAAATTCTACTAATGAATATTATTGAAATAATCCTGTCAAGAAGTTTGCTCCATTTAGTTTTTATTTGGCCTGTTGTTGTGCATCTTAGATTCAGGCTCTAATATTTTTTTCACCCCTTTTTTTAAGATATGTTGGGATTCTTGTAGAATACATATCAATGTGTTTCAAAATACAGCACTGACAAAAATTATACACTTTCAAACCTGACTCTTCCATGCTTCCTTTATCTTCAAGATTCTTGTAGCTATTTTTTTTTTTTTTTTACTTCAAGCTCTCACGTTCGTAACGCAGTATTGCACATATTTGTTTTGAGTCCGAACCACTGAAACATGCAAAGTGCCTTCCTGAAAAATACCCCTGCATGCCATTTTTTGGCCAAATATTGTTAAAGTGCAAACACTATTGCCATTAAAGGTGAATTACATCTAGCTGTTTCTTATGCAACTTTTTTATTCCTCGTTTTTGCAAATGAAAACTAAGCAAATTAATATCTAGTAGATAATAAGGAAAAATGATTGGAAACCGGTTTGGAGCGATCATGCTTTATGTGGGGGTGACTGAAGGGATTTTATACCTCCAATAGCAAGTAAATGAAATCCCAAGTTTAACAGATGAATAGTTCATAATCAGATGTTGTTTAGATATATGAAAATCAAAGATGGTCCATCTAGACTGTACTAACCAAGAAGCAATATGTACTCAGAATTACAAGACGCAGCACAGATGAGGCAAAGACTGCGGGGAAAGTTCTTATTTCTGACTTTAGCAAACAGTTTCATCAGATATCTACACTATCTCAACACTTGAATTGAATAACACGCGATTAAGCAGAAAATGCCTCATCCCATCATTTAACATACCTTATCAAATCCATTCACCAACTTCGCTTTTTAGAGAAGAAAAAAAAAAAAAAATCAAGCAAACTGCTCTGTTTCGATCTCTTTGACACTGAACTGGATCATGCGGGCAGATTTTTGCAAGAAGTAATTAATCATCTCGCTTGTGTTTGATCATGTGCAAAAGCATGCAGTTGGTGCGCTGATTTTAAACTGTGCCAATACATGAACCATCCATGAACCAACCAGCAACCTTCTTCTTTTCTCCCAACAAGAAGAACAGGAACACCATCCAGAGCATCGATACACTGATATAATGCAAAGTTTTGCATTTATGTTTTAGACATGTTAGTAGACCAGTGAAATTTGCCAAAAATTAGTTTGTTGTAAATTTTTGGAGTTGGATTCTGCCTTTTTTCAAGTGAGAGAAACCTGCGTTTTTCAGCAATTTCACAAAGCATTTGAAGGTAGAACAACTGCATGAAAAAAAAATTGTGATATATGATAAAATTAGGGCCAAAATAGACGGTGAAATGGCCAGCAGCCTTGCTGGTCACCAGCGGCTATGGCTTGGACAGGTGGCAACCAGGTAAACTATTAATATCAACAATTCATGCTGCTGCTGGTACTACTTCTATTGACAGTAACAACAATAATGAAGGTGCAGTGAAAAGTTAAAAATGATAAAAGGAATAATAAAAATAAGGACAGGGACACAGTGAGAGGAAAACGGACGGACGGACGGACGGACGAACGGACAGACAGACAGAGATCGGAGCTTCTGCACTGGATGACACTGCCTTATGCTGCTCTTTGCTATTCAGGAAACCTACAATGACCAATGAAGCTGAGCTTTTAAATGTCAGCGTGTGGCTGAGAAAGACAGCTGGTGGGGGTGGGGGGGGGGGAGGTGGTGATGGTGCTCGGCGTCCTGCGTGATGCATTATTGATAAATGTCACAGCCGTTCCCCCACATTCCTGCTGCCCCGTCACGTCTCTAACACCCCTGAAAACACAAAGCAGGGCCCCACCTAGCCCCTCCCTCTGCGGGCTCGCACACCGCCAGGCACACGCCGGTGAAATTCCACTGCGCCACGACTCCCCAGGTCACGTGACTGGAACCGTCATGCATGCTGGGATTGATGCGCGGGGCCAGAATGTTTAGCGACAAACACAGGGCGGCAGAAAATGGCCCCATCTTACATTCCATAGGGGTGCGATTAGCAGCGCTCACCTGAACTTCCACATAGAGTGGGATTTGCAGCTTATCATATCAGCGAGTGGATCAATTCCTTCCTACTCCACAGAGCTCCGGAATTAGACTGAACGCCAATTCTTGGATCTTAAAATGGCAATCATGTTAAATGGATATTTTTGAAAAGTTATAGAACTTGAAAGTGGAAAAATTCACCGAGCCACACTCCTCGTTTTACTGCACTTTTATCTATGGGAAAACTAATTAGGAAATGTTCAACAAGCCGTAACTTATGTCTAAAGTCGGGAATCAGTCTGCTGTCGGTTAGTCCTTCTCATGACACATGACTCATGAAACATAGATTCAGCAGTACAGCTGGCCCATGACAAGTACAAGGTACAACATTGCGTGCGTTTAAAACTACATACTACTTTTGGCCTACTGTGCTTGCGACGCACTTATCTCTTAAGGACACAGATGGAACGAACCGGAGAACAAGAACAGTCACTGCCCGGCAAGACAGATGTCATTATGCGTGATGTGCTTCATGCGACTACGTAATTCAGATCAGTTAAACTCCAAATAAATCTGAGTGAATGATGGTCTGAAAAGATGTGAACAACCTTTTATTTTTGCTGTATATATTTTTCAATCAGTCATTTTTAGTCAGAACGGTTTCAACAATGGGCTGTGATGTCACAAACCAAACGACCCCGGGAAGAAATGTGACTTGCAGGCTCTATTGAACTTCCTGAATTCACTCAACTGCAAGGAAATGAACTTCTCAAACCCCATTGGCTGAAGGCGATCGCCATCTCCTCACTATCCAGCATCACGATGCCCTTCAGGCAGAGTTCAGTTGTGCTGAATCTGAGTATATAAATGGATCTGCGCAAAATTTCGCACAGACATAATGACCCATCATTTTGCGCACAGAGAGTGGTCACAGTGTGGATCTGGTCCATATTCAGGTCGGGCAACAGAATCAGAGACTCCGGGGTTTTCCCAAGACCGAGCTTGAGACTTAAACTACAGAGTCGGTTGCCTGCAGGTCGACGTTTATCCCTGGAAATCTCAAAGCAATCACACCCGAAATCGATAGGCTTTGTGAACTTACGACACACAAGGTCCGTGTCAAATATGAAATGAATCCAAGAAGACCTGCGATCTGTAGAGCAATCACAAGAAATCTCTACGGACAAGTCGAACAAGGCGGCAGACGCAGTGTGACCATCGCTGATCCCTAGTTTCCCCGACTCGTTGTCCGGGGATACAATTACCTGATTAAATCTTGCTATAAGGCAAATTAAGTACCAGGTGCACTACAGCGGTGGACCGATGACAGGAATTTTTGGGCTTTGACTGTATGCTGTTGTCATTATGCTCTGCTCCGCTGCGTTACAGTATGCTACGCCGTGCGATGCTAAGCTAAGTCCTCTCGGAGGTGGTGGAGGTGAAGGGTCAGGACTCACATCACGGGAGGTGCAAGGATCTCCTCCTGATGCAGGCGCTCACTCTGCCGCAGTTTGAGGATCTCGCTGTAGTTGAGCGCGTTCACCTTGTTTTTGAACAGCTCCAGGGAGGTGGGCTTGGCGGACAGGGTCCGCGTGATCTGCTCCCGAACAACCTGCATCACCTGTGCAAAAAGAGAGCATTATGTCAGCAAGAGGAGGCTGGTCAGTCATCCCTCTTCAAGAAACAGGTGTGGGATACCGCAGGGCTGGGGGTCGACCAGGCCAAGGCGGAGCTCAGGGGGGCAGCTTTGGCCTGACGCAGAAGTGTGAAGCTTAGACCAGTGGATGTATCAAGCAGCGACTGGATCTTTCATCGTGGTGAGCTATGACTTATAAAGAATGAAAATACATTCTCCTGTTAATTCCAAGCACTAATAGAAGCCAACAACGCAGGAAATTCATATCACCTTGAGTTCCTAGATAGAAAGTCGAAGCAACTGAAAAATAGGAGCCATTTTGTTTCCATTGCGCAAAACCAAGCCATGTCGCTCGATGGAAAATCGTCAGATTTTTTCGTTCTCGTCTTTGCAAAGGAAACATATTATTTTCATAGAATGAACAACAAACCAGCCAGCAATGATTTTGAAAAGAAAAAGAGGGGAAAATGTTAGGACATTAAAGAGAAACCATAAAAAAAAAAAAAAAAAAACCCCATTCACTCGAAGACGATGCCCGATAACACGATGGCAACAAAATGGCTCCATGTACAGATTTTCATGGAGCCCTCAAGTCGCAACTAAATCCAGAAACTCTAATGTCACCACATGACGCTGCGAGGACTAGCAACGGTCTTCCTGTTCAGTTAAAAGTTTGCGCACTTTCATGCACATTAATACACACACAAACAAACACACACCTCACTCCCTCATACGCCACAGGGGCAAACCAGCATCTTTCTGGGGCTGAGGTCACATGACAGGGGACTGAAGTGGAGGACCTCATGTCCTCTCCTCCTACAGCCAGTCTCCCTGTCCGCAGCACTGAAGAGACAACAGCACACAGCCACCTGGCCCGGCACGTAGAGGAATTTATAACACGTCTCACCATATTCCTCCTCCTTCCTTATTTTATAACCCCCCCTCCCCCCATCTCGCTATCCCCCTGTGACACAGGCAGCCGTCTCCAAGGCAACGGCTGCTACGTGAACGTCATCTGACGACCCTGTCAGGGACGCTGCGATGCAGTCACCGTCAGCTCTTTTTCTGGAGGCTGGGACAGAGCTTCAGATGCAACGATACAAATATCAGAGCCACGATCGCCGTTTCCACGAGATTAACAGTTACGTACGACTCAGAAACCATTAATGCATACAGACCTCTGATTAACAATCTTAATAAAACTATTAATTACCACAAAGGAGGAGGAACAGCTCAAGCGTTCAGTGAAGCAACACAATTTTCGTACTTCTGAATCCTGACATAACTCCACACGACACTAAAGACACCAGTGAACTACACATCACTGATTACGCAACATTTAATATTAAATTCCTTCAGTATCTAACAACAGACAACCACACGGTGAGTGTAATGAAGTGTTGATAAAACATCACAAGGTTCCACTCTTTTGTTGGGCAACATCACACAACACTGTGCAACGCAAACCTCAGCTAACTTTCACAGAAGCTATGAGCCCGTCAGACAAGCGCACAAACGCAACGACACACAAGTACACAAACACATGCAAACACACACAAGCAAGCACTGCATCACACACCCTGGAGTAAGAACAACCTCTGTATGGTGTCCCGCTGCCAAGTCCCTGAGCGCAAAACAATTTTGCTGTCAAATCAGGAAAACGCATGCAAAGCTGTACCACGGAAATACAGGAGGGAAGAGCATTTCCACCGAGGGGAGAGAGAAACGGAGATGGACAGAGAGGGAGAGAGAGATGAGGAAGGGGGGATGATAGAGAGAGGTAAAAGAGAAGAAATGACAGAGTGATCACCTTTGCGAAGGCAGCAGGTCAGTTAGTCCCTGTCGATGTGACGGCGCTGCGTACAGACACCTCCTGCTCCACCGGAGCGAGTCCAGCCCAGACCCAGCCCACAGGGGGGAGAGGAGAGAGAGGCGTCCCAGCCACAGTAACGTTACCCAGGCCACTGACACGCTACCAGTCCCTCATCCCTCCACCAACAGCCAGAGAGTAACCCCCACCAAACAGACCCCACACCCATCACGAAGCAAACGCACCCCCCTACCCCCCTCCACACACAAGCACGCACACACACACACACACACACACACACACACACGCGCGCACGCTCTGACACAGCCAAGCCTGCCCCGCCCCTCACTCTCATTGTCAGTCCCTCTTTTACTCTCTCTCTCTCTCTCTCTCTCTCTCTCTCACGTGCACAGTCGGAGACGCACTCCTGTGCGCACAATTACGGGCACAGAGGAACACACACACACACACACACACACACACACACACACAATCAGAAACACTGACAGACAATTACACAAACAGACACAATTATTAATATACTTTGCTTTGGCAACCCAAATGTAAAACTTTGTCATGCCAATAAAGCATTTTGAATTTGAATATTAATATACCACAGGCCAATAATAATATATATATATATATATATAATTATATATATAATTATACATTATATTATTAATATTTCACAGGCACAGACGCAAGCGCGCACACACACACACACGTGATTACAAACACAGTCAGAGACACACTGTGATTTATAAGCGAGCTGCACACAATCACACGAACACTGACAAATACACAGACACATGCCCACAATTATAAATACAAAATCACAGGCACCAGAAAAGCACAAACACACGCGCATACATGCACAGACACACACTGATGAGCACACAACTACAGGCACAGACGTGTAAACACACACAATCCGAAAAACACACAAAAAATATACCAACACACATAAGTATTAATACGCAATCACAGGCACAGACACAAGCACCAAACACACTCACACAAACAAATACACACACACATACACGAACAAATATACACACCATTCCCAGCCCAGCTGACACCACTGAGTCTAGTTGATCAGCAATAATTACCAGCCAATGACTCAAAAGCACAGCAGTTACAGACTTATTAGACCAGCAGGAATAAGTGTGTAGTGGGGGAGGGGGGGCATTATAGATGGAAAGAGGAGGTGTGAGTGAAAGCAGGATCAAACAAGAGAGGAAGGGCAGGTCAAAGTCAGCAAAGGACTGGGGAGTCAAGAAACCAGCTGTGACTCTTCAGGACCTGGAGCAGCTTGTTCTTGTTCTCTGTACTGCATTCTATTTTGCCTGCCCTTACAGCCGGTGAAAATTAGGCACAACCTAACCAGAAGCAAGTTGAAACAAGGGAATTTTGCATCAAATCACTGAGCAAGAACAAAGCATTTCACACATATTATAGCATTGCGCTTCTCTCCTCTGCAAGTGGCAGACAGAGGCGAAAACCTCCAGGACTTATCAAGGACAGTATGATTTCAGCACCAACTGAGTAACCTCTCTCATCAAGTGCTTTTGGAGGTCAGTCACAGACTCAGACTCTTTTACATTACTGCACTGGAGGTTATGAGATTGTCATGACATGCGGTGGCAAGAGCAATTCAGAAGCTGTCCACCAGAGGGCAGTATCCAACCGAAAGACAGGAAGGGCCACAGCTACAGGGACTGTAAATCACCTCAGCAGTGGCCCGCTGCCTCATTATAAACTGTATAAAGGTAAATGACAGAACTGGAGATGGAATTACAAGAAATTCTGCAGCCAATACCAAAGATATACAAACAAATTTAATGCATCTTAGTCTCCAACAGAAAAGTGAAATTTTGGGAAAACACCACTGAATTGCAACAAACAAAGGTAACAAATGTCTAATGAACAACCTATGGGTTATTGCCATGCATGGCACATACAATAACTAAGCCCAACAAAAGCAGGCCAAGTGCCGGGTTCAATTTATCAGAAGCTTATTCAGATATTTTTAGAAGAACAATGATTACAGCAGGCGGCAAAATTGAAGGAGAACACAAGATCGCTGCTGAAACACTAAAGCTAACAAAGGAAAACGCAGCACCAAACTTACAACTGCATACATAACACAACACTGCCAATTAAACTGCAGCTATATTCCTTTGCTTTGTCCTCCGTCACATTCACGATTGCATTCATGGCTCTAATACTCAAGTTACTCCAAAATGTTCTTTTTTTCATGCATTGTACTCTGAGTAGAAGAGCCCCCTGACAGCCCCCCGCAGGCACTGAACTCTTTCTTTCGCCATTATAATTGTTGAAGTTTTGGCATAGCTCACCTTCTATGGGTTTCGGCAGTACGTATGTAGAAAATATAAACAGCACTGCACTCAGCAGGGGTCGTATGCATGGAGGAGGGATGACTTTACCTCCAGATAACGCCTATACTCCGGATCACTATCCGAGGTATAACTGCCGCATGCTCTCCGTATGCATGAGTCAAGGATAGAGTAGGGAATAGCTATCCCAGGTTTGCACGCAAGCGTTATTTTTAGAAAGGGGGACTCGCTGTGTTTTATAAGATTCTGCACGTCGGTATGGGATTCCTTGTGACACACGTACATAACAATACATTTCTCGTTTTACAGTGGTACAACAAATAGCCATTTTCTACAATGCAGCAGGTGTCAGTTGTTTCACAACCGAAGTGGCAGCGGAAAAGTAACTTTTAAGACACCGAAATCTGCGTTCTTTTGGTGGGAATCTCGGTGGAACGTACAGTGCTGTTTACAGCTAATACATGTGTCGAAGCAAACAAAATTAATACTGAAATTTGGACCCGAGTTGCCGCAAAGGTGAATTTCTGTGGCTGCGCCGAACGCACTATTTCAGAATTGAAAGATTAGCGGGAGTCTCTGAATGCAGCTGTACTAAACAGGCAGCGAGACCCGTGGAATAAAGCTGCTATCCCCAGTTGAAACTGTATATAACTTTATCCCCAGATAAGGACTGCGGATAGTGCTGTCCCCTCTACATGCATACCACGGTTACCTCGCTAGGCTGGGGATAGTCTCTTGTCCTGGCGTCATGCATACGGCCCCAGAACTCCGTGGAATAAAACACCTTGGCACTAGATACTCTGCACTTTAGAGTGAAAACATGAATTGCACTCATCGCAGTCGATGGATGTGGCACAGGCTTCTCTCAACGGCCTAAGGCAGCACTCAGAGAAAGCTACCATTGTACTCCTTTCGCACATTTGTAACAAGATATTCAGTCTGTTAGCCAGTAAGGGACATTGCCTGGTGTAGAGTGGCTCTTCCAGGATGCACAAGGTATGGGCATTAAACAAAGCGAAGCATGAGAGCTGAGCTAGATTTGCTCAAGAGAGTGATTTCACAAGTATAATACAGATTACCAGCTGTTCTTATATTCCCGTGCTCGAATCCAGCACCATATTGCCTGAAGTGGTTTTGCCTCCAAGGCCCAACAAGGGCTGTTAGATGACTCCCTTAAGAACCAGCGGCATGAACTTGCATTCTTAGTGTCAATGCAACTTCGGCCTGCTGGGCACTGACCATCTGAGGCCCGTCATTTTCACCCGATGAGCATGGAAACTCCCCTCCCGACACCAGTACAAACCCCCCCCCGTTATACCTTGTCAAAGTCCTCCTGCGTGGCCCTCATCTCCTTCCAGGTCTTGTTGAGCAGCTGGATGCAGATGCAGAAGAGCTCGTACACCAGGTTGTCCTGAGAGAAGAACACTGGATGGTAGTCTGAGCCCGTCTCCGAAGCTGAGAGAGAAGATGGTGAGCGACTGTGAGAAATCCCATAATTCCAGCTGGTCACAGCAAGGCAGTGGGATCATGGAAGCACATGCATGCTACAAGCACAAGAATTTCACCAGAGCCCAGCGCTCGGCTGTTTGGCGTTTGATTGGGCTGTACCAACACTCAGCCGTTCAGGATTCATCAGATGCTCTGTTATTCAGTACATCACTGCACCTTACGAAAGGCTCTGCTGAGCTGTAATCCTGCAGTTACTCAGGACGTGACAGAGATATTAAAAAAAAAAAAAAAACTCTTCAGGATTTGACTTCCCAGCACTAACCCTTGATTATTTAGGGTTTGATTGAGCTGTGCTGTCTACTTATTTTGGGCTCGACTGAGCTAAAATAATGCTAATTTACTGGGGTTAGATTGAGCAGTTCTACCGCCCATTTTATTCAGATTTCGATTGAGTTGGTCTATTGCCCGTTCATTCAGGGTCTGACTGAGGAGCAATAATCCCAGCCTACTCAGGGTTTGACTACGCTGTACTAATACTCAACTATTCGGGGTTGAGTTAGCTATGCTCTTGTTCAGTACTAGCAGTTGGTCATTGAGGGCTGGAGAAAGCAGCGTGCTAGCGCTCGGTTACAGGAGGCGTGAGTGAAGTGTGCTTACGCGGCTCCCCGATTCGAAGGATCTCACACAAGATGAGAGTCAGCTGGATGCTGCTGCGAGCGAAAGGGCATTCGTGCTTGTCCTCACGGCTGCTATTCTCCAATACAAACTGAGACAGAGAGAGGGAGAGAAAAGGAGCAAAGACAGAGAGAGAGATTCCTTCACATTCATTTTCAAAATCTCTTCTTTTTGTACTTTAATCGACTGGAGCCACAGGTAGCTAATAAACTGAGGTGAGGCGGCACAATCTTTGCCGTCAGCATGAACCTCATCTGTGTGGGATGATATTTACTATTTTCTGAGGTCGCTTTCGTCTGCTGCCAATGTGCTTTGGAGCCATGTGCAGAATGCCAGTCGCGGCGACATTGAACTGGCAAATTTACAAAAATATCAAATACTCCTGTGGTGAGAGCTGTAGGCTAGGATGAGCAGAAATGGAAAAAGGAGACGACGACCTCCTCTTCCTCCTCTGACCTCCTCGAGCTCACTCCTCCTCCTGATCCACAGCCCCTCCTCCCCTACCGCCCACTCTCTCATCCAGCCAGGTTCAAACCCTTCATCCCTCCCAAACCCGACCCCTGACATCTGACCTCCCTCCACTCGGCCCCCCTCCTCACCCTGCTGTAGGCGTCAGAGTAGCGGGAAGAGAAGTAGGACATGGTGTCCAGGGCGAGCAGGCCGGGTGGGGTCCGGATCAGATCCTGTCCCGGATTGCTGTTATTCTGTAGGACACGACGGAAATCCAAGAACACAAACACACACGTTACAGTATTTCTCCTGTAATCTGGAAAAACCTAGTGAGTTTATCAGTGGCAAGGGTCTAGCAATTGAACTAAAACTTTTAGGTTCTGGACTTCTCCTAACAGATAAAAAAAAGTAATATCTTATTTTTGACAGTTCAAATAACACTAATAGCTAATGCTTTAAGATTTTCGCCACTCTTAATTACTGCAAATGAGGGTCAAACTCAGTTTCTACCTGAAGTGACATAGGTACTAGGTTTCTCCAGATCACAGGAGATTAGTCAGGAAAATGTCAAATAATAACCAAACCACTGAAAAAGTTATGGTCCGTGTAAATCAAAAGAGAGCACAAAAGAAATGAGAAGAAGAGGTCACTGATATCGACCGTCTGTCTTCATGATCAGATGCGGAGTTGTTCGCGTGTCGTTGATGAAGTTGTTTACCGACAGCTGTGTTGAGTAACTCTCAGTAAGCGGACTGAGTTTGCGAGGCGCGAGCTGTGAATTGCAGAGGATTATGGGAAGAGGCTCAGAGTGGGGGGGGGGACTCACGGAGAAGCCCAGCTTCTTGAATTCTCTTGCGCAGAGGGAGCGCCGTCGCTCGTGACTCAGGCCGCTGTCAATCTCCGACTCAAACGCGGCCTGACGCAGGGTGTGGAGGACATCACGCTGTTCCTGAGAGAGAGAGAGAGATCGACAACAACAATCAGAGAGAAACACGTATGTTTCTATCATGCATGGCAGTGCAGTGGTCAGCACTGTAGCCTCGTAATAATGAAGTTCTGGGTTCGAGCTCCGGCTGGCCAGGACCTCTCTGCGTTTGTATGTTCTCCCCGTGTTTGATGGATTTGCATCAAATACGCCGATTCGCCGTTTCCTCCCACCCCGAAAAACATGCCCTACAGGAACACTCCTGCCGGTGCCCCTGACCGAGGAACTGGCTTTAGAACTGGAGTTGGTCCCTGAGTGCTGTATTGTTGCTGCGCACAACCCCGAAGTAACTAGGATGGGTCACATGCAGAAGACCACTTACTTCACAGAGTTTAGTAGAGTATATCTAATCTTACCTTACTCTATTCTTCCATGACTGTCCATACATATTATCCAGATACACTCTTCATAGCGTTGCTACTGCAATTATATTTTTACATTCATTTTTCTCATAAGATAAATTGGTCAGTGGACTAAATTGAACACAGTAAAATATTACTCCGTTCTGTTTCAGCATCCTTCAGGGTGTTGCTGAACATTTATACTTTTTTGAAGAGAGAGCGAGAGTGAGATAGAGAGGTGAGGCAGTTCTATAAAATGGCTTTCTCGCTCTAAATGTGAAATGAGAGCGTTACACCATCAGCTGCAGGCACCGTGTTTCAGGAAACACTAGGGGGCGCACCGGATTGTAGGAGTCCAGCGGAGTCCTCATTCGTGACTCCAGGTGATTGAGGGAGACGGACTGTAGGACGTAGAGGTAGTGGGCCATCTCGTCGCCCACAGAGCCGGAGCTGAGGATGATGTTCTGAGCACGAGCAGAGAGTCAGGAGGGAGCAGTCGAATGAGACAAGACACACTACCCATCATGCATTTGGGGACAGTGGCACAATTCCTGTCGTTTTCCATGCTGAAGAAACCAGCACCAACCAGCTAGCATTCCACCCTGATCCATGCTGGTTTATATCGGTTTAGCTGGTGAATCTGCATGGCCACGGGGTCTCGAGCTGGTCAGCCAGCATAAACCAGCATAAATGTGTCCAACACACATCTTCAGCGAGACCAACATTGACCAGCTGCACTGGTTTTTTCTTGCAGGGAAACCAGCATAAACTAGCACTGACCAGTATGGAATTCATGCAGAGTGAGCACAGAGGATGCACGTTGCTAGGGGATATCCATGAGTCACAGACAAATGGCCACATGTCCAATTTGCAGTCAGGAAATGGAAGACTGTGTATAAAAAAAATGCCGCAATTCTACCACTGATCATTGAATACGCATGTAAACACCATCAAATTAAAATCGGCAGTTTGCTCTTTTGAACCTGATACTTGCGCATTTCATTTCAAATCAAATCAGCGGCTGCACCAAGCCAAAGCAACAAAATTGCGCCACTGTCCCCAAACATCTGAAATGCTACGAGGTCAGGAAAGACGATGGCAAAGACAATAAACCACAGCAATAACAACAGACACCTGCGACACAAACCGATCAGATGGGAGCTACTTAGCACCTGAGGGCGCATCTCTAACAGATCCTCAAGTTCCTTAATGGTTATTTATGCAGTGAGGCTTGCAATGAGAAAAGTAAATTTTCTGTAAGGAGAGACAAGGACCAACTTAACAAATTGAAACATGGGAATTTTTGCATGGTGGCTGCGAGTGAGAAAGTCTTGTTTTCTCTTTTATATTATAGAAATGTGCTTCTCTTTTGATTGACAGCATGATCAGAAAACATTAAGCGGAACATTAAGTGGAAGGCATTTCAGTGCGGATAATGATCAGTAGCCAGTTACTTAATGATGAAGGTCATTTCCTCAAGAAGTATCAATGATAAAAAATGTAAATTGGAGGGTTTGCCTAGTGCCTACCTCTGATTTGTATCAAACAAAACTTTTACCTGTCGTTTATTTTGACATTCAAGAGGCTGTCACAAAGTTCTGTGGAAGTAAAGCTACTTATCCCACAGCCGAGCTAGTCGCAACAACAGTACTACAGCTACATTCAATTAAACTATAATCACCAGAAAAATCAAAGGACTATATTGATGGTCTATGAGCCAGGGCGTGCATCTCGCTGGAGGCTGAAAGTCATTCACTCGGATGTGAAGATATTTTTTCAAAAGAGAAGCAGGTTGTGCCCCAGTCTCTCCTACATGCTCTTTTCAAATGGCAACTGGCAATTTAGAGATTCAAAGTGTTTTTGTGACTACGCCAAGATATGTACCAACAGCACATAAGAATGCTATTTTTTTCCCTTTGCATGTCATCTGCTGACGCAGAGTTCAACCAGAGCTCGGCAATTTAAATTTCAAATGAGATAAGATTCCGTGTTTGCATTCGCACGGCGTCGTGACTGCTGTCCCCGATTCCCATTTATAAGCAGAGATGAGAAATTATCTAAATAAAAGATTCATTCGGTAACAGGTGTGCAGCTGCACCCCTTAAATCTCACTCAGACACGTGACACTCAGTCGGAACCTTTCACGACAGAAAGACAGGATGAAACGAGTGAAAGACTCATCTGAATCCCATGCAGCGCATCGCAAACTGCAATTTTATATGATTATAGTTCTCCATCTATATCTAGCTAAAAATTACTATAGCAGTAACACAATTTTTCCCATTTAGAAGCAAAGCCTTTTCATGAAATGTATTTCAGTAACAAGTAAGGCATTTTATGGATGTCCTTATCGAGCGAAATTTACAAAGCTTACAATGATATAATGAAACATTTTCATAACTCACTTTCTCCAAGTAGCATAAAAAAACCAAGCTGATAATTGACAAATAGTTTTTACCTTGTAAATATATTGTCGCAAGTTCTTCTTTGAAAAGAATGCAAAAAGTTCCTGTCGGTGAAATAAAATTTCAAAACAATTATTAATTGGTGAAACAGACAAACCATAGATTCGCAGAAAACAGCTTGATCATGAGGCAGTCCCATAATTTTTTACAGGGTGCAATGATACCAAGCTGCCACAGAGTGGCAGCAAGCTCACTGTCAATAACGGGAGTTGCAGGAATTTTGGAAATCAGACCTTCTAATGCTTAACAATGATAAACAAACCAACTCCGTGGAAAATGCCAAAGAAGTAAAATTTCAGTAACCCAATAAACTCTCTGTGAATAAGCAGAATAAACCGATTTTATTTTTAAATGAGATAATGCCAAAATCAGGTCTAGCTTCAAAAAAATATCAAAAGGCAGAGATAAGTTCATTCCTTTCCCAGGAGGGCAGTCAAATTTCACAACTATTTGAACACTTGTTTTTGAATATTTGAAAAGATGAACACACTGTGACAAAACATTGACATGGTTTAAATAATGCAAGACTTTTTTTTTTTTTTTTTTTTAAATTTTGCATTGTTAAAAATGTCCATTTCTGTTATGAAGCTACTGGAACGCTTATGCGCACAAAAATACTGCATTGGTTTCAGACAGTAGACAGAGCTTTCGGCTTTGATTCATCTGCAGACAAGCTGGACCCATAAAAGGTCTACCAGTAAAAAGAAAAAAAATCATGCATTTATGCAAGGCTCTGAGACAGTGGACGTCCTGTATCACAGCCCCATAAAGCAGGACTAATCATCATGTTTATTATTTCATGTTTTATCAATCAGTAGGTACAAAAAGCTAAAGGCAATGCTAACTGTGTTTCATGAGTCAAAAATCATGAGGGGCTAATGCTAGAGTGAGCTGCTCTGAATTAGGATACAACTATGAAGCACTAAGTTGTTTTGAGTTGTTTTTCATTAATGAGTAATCGCAAAAGGCTGAAGCCAAAGTGATTCACTAGTAGGTACTCAGAAAAGACTAATGCTAGTGTCAATGGTGTTTGTTAAGTGAGCGATCTTAAAAGGGTAACGCTAATGTGAACGGATACAGATTAGTGAGTCATCTCGAGAGGCTAATGCTAATGTGAACCGTGTCAGATTAGCGAGAAAAAAACAGCACTGTGAGTTGTGAGAGAGGAAGCATGCCGAGCTAAGGAGAGACAGACTGTGTGCAAGACAGAGAGAGACAGATGAAGCAATACCTGTCTGTCCGCCTCGCCTGCGGTCTGTAGCAGGGCCATGAGAAGCGCCATGGCTTTGGTCTGGATCTGTTGGTTGGTCCTGATAGAGACAAAAAAAAAAAAAAAAAGATTAACAAACATCGGTAAAATGCTGTTTTTAAATGCACTGCTGACTGCTTTGCCAATTAACAGTAATTATGGGCCGGGCAGCCTAAGCTGCCAGCACCCTATTGTTATCCTGCATTTTCTTCTTTTATCTTCTTCTTCTGAGGAAATCCTACTTCCTATGCGCGAAGAATCACTAAACTTTGCACAAAGGTCCAGTCCCATACTAGATTGCCTCAGCTGCAAAAACAGGCCAATAATCCTGATGGTGGCGCTACAGCAAGCCTCTAAAGTCCAGAATTTTGAAAATTCACAACAAATCAACCATATGTGCTACAGATTTGCAGCTTTCACCAAAATGTAGCCCCAATACTGAAGAAACTTTTGTACATTTAAACCTATTGCAAATTATGAAGTCCATTACTCTTTTTTTTTTTTCGAAAAGTGTAAAACTTATTAAACCAATCTCTTACTACAATTTTTACTCAATTGACACCAAACTTGCTACAGAGCATCTTCCGATTGTCCTACACAAACGATCCACACAGATTTTTGATTTATCGAATATTGAGCCTACAGTGCATCAAAATGTTTGACTGTAAACGGTATTGTAAAAATATACTTGCAAATTCTCGCAAAGTACATTGTCAATGTTCATTAAAAAAATGACAAAATTTTGGAGTCATGGTAGATGATGTTTGGAAAATATCAGATTTTTATCTCAAAAACTGAATTTTTTTACAGCATTTTGAATTTCGCTCAACGCAAAAATGGCATTTAAAACATCGGTTTTTCACTTATGGAGCCAATAAATCATTGTTTAAAACAAATTACCAACATCTCCATGCTGTCTAGATGCTATTTGTCTATTCTCGGATTTTTGTCTGAACTGAATTTTTGACAGCAGTTTGAAATCTGCCTTTACACGCTCACAGCTGCTGTCTTGCACACAGGTGACTGGCTTAGTCAATTTGTGAAGCTACATGTGACATTTCCATTTGCCAAATTAGCTCATGGAGACAGAGCAGAGTCTCTTATGCTAGAAATTGTGAGTTCAAGCCTCAAGTGATCTAATGTGCATTTTACAATGCCACCTTTTTTTTCCCCCATCTTTCTACACTCTGCTTGTTGCTCAGAATGGCCTAATTTTGCCTAAAATTGACCAGCCCCGAGCATATAATTACCCGTGTATTTCCAGCCATTAAAGTGCCAACATTGGACAAAAGCAACCAAATTCCTGTCTGCCTATACTTATGTACCAGTGTGTGCGCATGAACACTACCACTAAAAAGTTTGGAATCACAAGTGACACTCACATTGATTAAATGGAAAACACCTCCATTGCAAAACATAACCCTGCCAAGAACTCTCGAGAGTGGAAATTACAAAATATGAATCAGCAAGCTCAATCACCAGACTTAAACCCCAAAGAGCCATTG
Organism: Gymnothorax reevesii; assembly: GCA_029721435.1. Taxonomy (NCBI): domain Eukaryota; kingdom Metazoa; phylum Chordata; class Actinopteri; order Anguilliformes; family Muraenidae; genus Gymnothorax; species Gymnothorax reevesii. The sequence continues at coordinate 51,709,013 of CM056589.1, read as the reverse complement.
TGAGATCACCAGAGTCATTAAGTTCTGAGTGCACACATCTTCATTGGTACACCCGTTCAAAATATTGCAGTTCATTTGGAAATCTATTGAGAATGTTACCTCAGTAAAAGTAACATCCTGACTACTTGAAATTTGCAAAGCAGTGATGAAAGCAAGGGTTTGAAACTTTTTTTAACCGATTCAGGGCCAATATATTGCAATAAACCTCCAGCTCGCTGGACAGCGGGTTCCAGATGACTTCTTGTTTCTAGCTTTGCCAGATATCAAACATTACCACAGCCTAGTGCCGCTAGCTTGGAGCCAATACATCAAAATCTATTTTCAATCACATTTGCTAATACTTCAAACATTCCTACAGTAGCTGTGACTAATAACAAAGCAGAGCTCATTATCTATGTTAAATACAGTGTTACGCATTTTCTTACGCGTGAATGAGACATCACATAGTCTGATATGGACCAAGATGTCAACTATAACTAGTGCTACTCTCCTCTCCCTAATGCTCGCTGCGCGCCATATTTCTCCCATGAGAAGACAAGCAGGGCGCACTGACATTTTCCAGGGGAGGGGCTATGGGGGGGCCGGGTTCAAATGATAGGGCGGGGTGGTTACTCTCAGTAAATCTTGTTTGGCTAATTTTAACATAAGTTGCCAACCTCAGGATACTTCGCTGGGAAATCACCGATTTGAAACTTGAAATACTAAATGAAACATCTTAAAATACATTTCGAACAGCTGTCTTATCATTTTTAAATAATACTATTACTTTTCCAAAATTAGCACACACTACTTAAATGGAAAATCATTCCATTACTTTTTCGCGATAGTGCATTTGCCCACATGCGTGTACGTGCATTGGTGTGAGTATACGTGCGAGCTCAGTCAGCGTGCTGTGACACCTCGTCTCCACCAAACACAACACCTAAGAGTGCAGCACCACAGACGATACCACAGACACGCCCTCATACCTGCTGCACAGTATCAACCACTCTCCGCAAGGCAGGGTGAACATGACCTCAGACTGCAGGGGCCCAATACACCATCCCCCCAATCTACAACTCCTGAACACCCCACACCGTCTCAACACCAAACCCTCGGACCTCTACATCAACAACTCCCAACCACGCCTGCCGCAACACTCTTCCGAATCCCATCAAATCCTCCTTTCTGAGATCTCCCAACATCCTGCCCGCACTGGAAGACTGTTATTCCCAGTAAGGAGGTATGAGATATTCGCCAGGACCACCCTGCTGAAAAAACCAGCACTAAACAAACATCAATTCCATACTGGTCTAGCAGGTAGACCAATATGGCCATACTGGTTAGTGCTGGTCAGCCAACATAAACTAACATCAGTAAATGTGTCAAAAACACAACATGTGTTGGCCATCAGCAAGATCAACATAGGCCAGATGTGCTGGTATTTTTTTGTTCCCGCAGGGAAACCACTACAAGCCAGCACCAACCAGTATGGAATTCATGCTGGTCAGAGCAGGTTTATTCAGCAGGGCAGGGGGGGGCAGTCAGAGCAGGTTTATTCAGCAGGGCAGGGGGGCAGCTCACTCCCTCACACTTCCTCCTCTCAACGAGCGTAACCAAGGCAGCCTCCGCAACGCCATAGCTAGCGCAAAGACCGGGGCTTTGATGTGGGAATCAGATGTTCCTGACTGCATTGACAGCCCTCTTATGTCTAAGACCTGCTATCCTGACCACTTTGTCACACCCACACGTTTTAAGTAAAGTTTTACAGCCCCTGAAACACCGTCAGTCAGCTCGAAGGGCAGCTGCGTGTCTGAAGAGGAAATGAAGTCATGATTCATTCCACGCACAAAAAAACTGAACTGAGCTGACCACTCATTCAGGGCCTTTGAGTCAAATCACTTGTGCCCTCTGGTCTGTTTGTATTAAAATAAAAGATCCGCACACACAGTCGTGCTCCACTGCTTCTCAGTAAAGCGGAGAGGTTTACAACCCGTCCAAATACACACACAATTCAGTGCCGCGAGAAGTTAGCCAAAGAAGCCAGATTCCTGGGTCGGGGGGCCCACAACGGCTTCAGTAAGTGCTTTTTCTAGACCATGTGACTCACTTGTGCGTCACCCTCACTGTGCTGCTCAGCGAACAAGTCACTGTGTGGAGTGTCTTCTGCAGCTAAACAGCTTTCATCCTCCGAAGACTGACCTCTTTTTTTCTTTTTTTATAGAGTGTGTGCACCAGTGTGTTCGAACAGTGTTTGAGAGCGCGAGTAAAGAATACGTATCATGGATGTAAAAAGTCTGCACACCTAAGTTCTCGTATTTTTGTGGAGAACACATTTAATTGAGAAATATCAGTTTTTTGCATTTAATCAGGTATTGCAACCAAAAAAGTTCAAGTGAAAAATAAATCAAAACTTTTCATGAAAAAAGTTCAAATAACCTGGTTGCAGATGTGTTCACACCTCAACAATACTATTTGGTTGAGGCAGTTTTTGGTTGCAATAAAGCTCTCAGTCCGTTACTCCATTCGGGGAGGAACATTTTGATTTGTCTATTTTATTCCAGGCTTACAACTAAAAAAAGCTCCAGATTTATTAAATTGCAAACGAGTCACCTACATCCAATACACTACCATATTCTGCCATTTTATGGTCAATTATTCTTCCACCGACCATAGAAAGCCTTGCAATGTCACTGATGGACAAACCCACAAGCAAAAAACTTTCCAGAGCATTTGAGGAGAAAACATGGGGGAAAATACATGGGAGAATTATTCAGAAATGAACAAATAAATCAATTTAAACATGAATGAATTAACAAATAAAATAGAAAATTAAATGAGAAAGGAAATTGATAGGGGAATTAAAACAAAGGTAATTCAAGTAAACAGAATAAAAAATATCAATATTTGTCACATTTCATCAATTAATGCCTTCATTTATTGTATTATTATTTCTTATTATTACCATTATTTTGTTGCATTTAATGACACGTTCATTTAATGAGTCATTTATTACCTCTACATTTATTTTGATTTAGGCAGTTTCAGTCAACTATTCAAGTTTCAGTAACTTATTCAAATAACTGTGGCACAATGCAAGATATAAATAGTGAGAAATCAAACAGAACCTCGAATTTCACAGGATAGTTCACTGAGTAAATAGAGAAGCCACAATTCATGAGTAAACAGACTAAATAATCACTTTAATTTCCCAGGAAGTAAAATAAAGTGAATTTAGGAGCTGTCTGACAGTATAAGCAGCAGCCCACAATATGACTGCCAGGACATTTCTAGAAAAACATCCAATGGACAGACGACCCAAGGATCAAATTGTACCAGAATATGCGTGGAAAGAAAAGAATGAAGAAAGGACCGAACTGCTCATGATCCGATGCCTGCCACTTCATCTGTTGAGCAAGGCGGACGTAGCGTTATAGTGCGGCATAAATGGCTGTCAATGGAACTAGTTTATTTTTCATCTTTGCCAAAAAGGTTTCGACCAATGTGTCACCAGGATTTTAGTCGCAATCCCATATTAATGTAAGAGAAATATATGATGCGATTCATCTCGTTTTAATTTTTTCCACAAAAAAAAACAGCAATTTGAAGAGGGGTGTCAAGACCTTTTACATCCACTCAATATGACGCTGAACCCGAGTATTTGCCCGTGTTATGTGCGTAACTCTGTGCGAGTTTGAGGGGTAAATCTGTGCATTTTGAGTGTGCATGCATGAGTAAAGGCAGCATGTGCATCAGGGTTTCTGCTACATGTAATTGATCATGACGCACCGCCACGGCTAAAAAAAAGCCGCCACACCTGTGGAAAATGACTTTACATAAACTCCAAAAATCCTAAGGACAATCAGGTGTCGCCAGTTAAGTTGAAATGAGCGCTAATAATTCTTGACCTGTTGTCAATCATTTTGCTTGATGAACACGTTTTCCAATGAATAAAAATTAGCCATCGGCAGTAAAATGCGCTGCTTTCTCCTCAATGCAATGTGTGCAACCATTAGAGAAAAAATATTTTGTTCACTTTGCAAAAACGATAAACTACGATGTTAACTTCTGTGTTTGCTGTGAGCACATGCTGCTCCGCCTAAATGTATCTTCATGATTCCAATTCCGGAGTCATAATCGGTTTTCATATTATGTGTAATCCTCCGTCAAGCACATGAAACTGATAAACCTCCGTGCACATAGACTTCAATTATTACATGGCCTACGTGCTGATTCATGAAAACTGGCCACACCTGATAATGCTGAGTTTTGACCCGACGCTGAAGCCCTGCGCCACAGTTTCAAAAATCCTGGAGGAAACCCTGTGCATCATGACTCACACTTGCAGATGTAAGATCAGCCTCTCCAGGGTCACCTCCTGCTTCACCAGCTGAAAGAGGCTACTGCTGCTCATGACCATGTTCTCCAGGATGGCCAGGGACAGCTGCTGGATGGACGCGTCCAGGACCTTGGCGTTGACGAAGCCAGCGATCTGGGGAGGGACCATAAAACTGTATCATATCTAGAATGGAAATAAGGCCTTTCCCATTCAATCCCATTCCAATGAGCTCTTCCACTGGTGCCACCACCGCAAAATGGCTTCCATCGTCCGGGAATAGAGTAGTGATCGTCTCACATTTATTTCCGAGGAGCGCCCTTACTCATCACAGTCAATGCAGGGAGATATCAGAAATGTGAGCTTGTCACCGCACTGAGAAATTAGGTAGGAAGTTTTTCAATTTAGTGGTGTAACTTACAAGCACTTTCATAGCGCACCAGACCACCAGGCAGCAGAGGTTTAGCATTAGTAGTGAGTAGAGACTGATAAAAACCTTGTGATCTCATGACTGATGAAACACTTCACAATGCAGCCAAATCTGAATAAGTTCTTGATCTGAATTTGCATCCCGCCTTTCATTTCGTCAGCCATACTATTGGCATAACTAAACCAACTTAAGCAAGTTGGGGAGCCTGTATATATTATCTTTCTAGTGCACTAACTAGGCGAGTATTGAAGTCTTCTTTGTAGCAGGCGGGCCTGGGAGCATACAACCTAGGGAATATGGGAATTACCCCCCCCCCAGCAAACTTTCATTTCAAACACCAATTATCCTCACACTAGAGCTAAAGGATTAGTCGGTTGGCTATTTATTTATGAAGCCAATTCCCGCTGATTGCCAATATATAGAGGACCCACACTCGTTTCTCAGCGTGCCATTCGTTGATATATCATCCTTCAGTAGCTATTTCCTTGTATGATGGTCCTTGATGAGCTTTAGCCTAGAGGCAGGACTAGGGTTTAAACAGAAGTAGGCCGATCAGAAAGGCCTGATTCAATTTCCATGTAACAGGCATGGCAACAGCTGAATTTTTTTTCTGCGGAAAATGTGTTCACGGGGGCGGCAAAGTTGTTGAGCGGTGGGGGGGGGGGGGTCGAACGAACGAAAAGTGAAATGACTTTTCCTCTTTAATCGCAAAAAAAATTCCGTGCCGATCGGCGTAAAATCGCCATTCCTGTTCTAAATGCCAGTTTTGACTGCAGGCTTAGCAGTGGATGATCACGCAGGCAATACTGACATGCAGGTGAGGAAAAGCACAGAAAAAGTAATGACAGCTTTTTTTTTTGGATGGATGTCATGCTTGTGAGATATGCTGCATGTCTCAGTTTAGTGGATCACAAGAACTATCCCCAAACTCCACCCAGCATGAAAGTACATGCTACCACTGAACAAAAATGACTCTTGACTCCAACTGGCAGGGAGAATTAAACTGGCTCATTGACATTCAGTATCAGCTGTAGTTGGGTTTAGCTGTACTCCAAAAACACCTGAGAGCTCAGAGCAGTCAGCTAGCAAAAATGGCAAGGATTGTGAACATTAGCAGTCATTACAAGCTTACAAACCACAAAGTTTGCCAGAAAGTTCACTGGAAAGCCTATTTAGAGTGAGGAGGTTGAGAATAACCACAGTCATGAGAGATGTCACATTGCCCAATCGGGGAAAAATGGCAACGGCAAAAGTAGTATTTTGAAATGGTAAGGTCCATTCCAGTTCTCACAGTTCTTTGGGATGGACCAACGTGTCAGTCACAGGAAGGGCTGGGAACCCTTCAGCCTTGTTAGTTGCGACAGTTCCCAGTGCAGTTATGTCATGATAGTAGCAACATTACCTTCTTAATGAAGACGGAGGAGAGGTTCTCCCAGGAAACTATCCCATGATCCATCAGTTCCATGAAGGCTTTCAGGGTATGGGTCATGATGAGAGCATTCCTGCGACAAACAGGAAACGGCAACATCAGCGCAGCAAACACTGACATCACTGTACAGCATTGTGACATCAGCAATGGGAACTCTGACATCACCGCAAAGATGAGCAATTTTAGGAAAGTGTAAGCATGAGCAGTAACGCTTGCACACACTCTTTTTCCACTGCACATGCAAACTTACACAAATGCTCACACTCATGTTGGTGCGCCCCCATACAGGCAAAACCCAAAATCACTTCCCCATTCCAAAAACTAAATTTTCAGCTACTGGGATTCTCTTCAAAGGGACCTCCGTCACATGCAAATACTCTGGGCATGAGGATCATTTAGCAGAAGCTGACTCATCAAAGCCTTCTGTCACACGGCATATTTATATATTGCAGAAGCTGAGGTAAGCATGAGTACTCAAGGCAATTTGAACAGCCATGAGATCCGTTTTAAGATTCTGTCTGTCTCCTATTTGCGCATGGGCGCAAACCTGTATTCGCATGACCTATAGACTCATAGAGATGCACTTAAATTGCCAAGGCAATCAGGTGCAAGAGCCAGAACTGTGCAAGTCATCAGTTGAGGGGTAGTGTGCGAATTAAGCATGCATTCCACATAGAAAACTTTTTAAGGAGTAAACCATCAGATCAAACATTTGCAGCATTCCTACAAGGTACAGTAGTTACTGTCAAATAGCAGAGAGAGGGACAGAGTTAAGGAAAGGAATTGGTCAACGCAGTTTAGCTCCACAGTGGAATGAGTGTATTCATAGTCAAGTCACCGGAGGAAACATGGTTTTGACACCCACCATCTCAGATGCAGCTGGAACTCGATCAGGTGGTGTCCACTGATGACAGAAGGGCTCTTGGATTCATAAATAATAATTTATTTTGGCCAATCAAGCATTTTGACACTAGATATTCTAAATAGTTCTCAATAACTTTAAAATTATAACCCTGATTTGGACCATCTTTAACAGCATTACTGATTAAGCAAGAAGGTATCCAAAACAACAACCAAACACCGCTTATTAATCTTCTGAACCCCGTAATCTGAGTAGTCAGCTGGACTGCATTCAGGACATCACCAATTGTACTCTGTGGGACAAGACATTCTGTAGATTTGATAGATCGTGCTAATGGAAAACCGTGATGGCTTTTTTCTGTCAGGAGAATTAAATCTCCAAAGGAGGTTTTGCAGGGGTTAGGCAAATTTGCCCGCAGCCCAATCTGAACCATCTTCTGGTAATATGAACTACCTACTTGTGGGACTGTCCACAAAATAGATTTGAAATGTGAAATTTGCATACAAGAAGTGAACTGTGACCTATTTAGTGATTTCAAGATTTTTGAGGGGCAAGGCCTTGAAAAGTCCATATATAAACCCATAAATGACTGTTCTGAAAAACCAGAAGTTTTTTTAATGGCACCACAACATGATTGACATTTTGATACCAAACATAAGTATACATGTGAAAAACTGAGGAAGTTTCAGACAATTTTCCATTGAAAATGCATCCGTCTTGATGCAAAACGTAAAGTTCATCTTGAAAAGTAACCAGGTTCCTATGAAAACACACCCAAGATATTTTCACAAAAGTTGCCTCATATAGTTGGCTAAATAATGTGTGAGTGTTGTTGAATTGCGAGAGCGGTAACATGGTGTATTCAAGCAATTTTAATTATATGCTCCATATTTCTCAGAAAACCCATTTAGATGTTTTCATAAACTGTTGTACATTGTATAGGTTGTATACAGGCCTTGTGGATTTTAGTATGTAATTATAGACTGATAAGTTTCCATTGATATTGTTGAGCATTGGCCATTGTATTGTTTACAAATGGAACACCTTCGATGTGATGATGTTCCATACATTATATCAACAGTTGGACAGGATACATTGAGAGGATTTCCTTGGATAAAGTCTTCCTCATCTGCCAAGATTTCCTGAAGAAACGCAGTCTCTGTTTCATCAATGTCATTGTTTGATGTAGTAACATCATCTGTTGTGTCAGTGTCTGCGTCTGGTTTTGGTCGTTTTTTGACACATTTGAAATAACATTTGCAACATATCTTGTCACCGTCTTGTATTGTCATCCCCTCATTCACCAACAATGAGTACAGCCATTGATTTTGTTGTCCATTTAGATTACGAGCAGCCTTACTACACTTTGCACCATCTTTGAACCTCGAAGTGCTACTGTTTATCCCATATTCCTTTGGCAAAATTGTGTTTTGCAATCCCAATGCACTGTATGAATGATTTATAAAATGTATCACATGAAACAGCGGCAGTATGTAAAGCATGAACATACAAAAGGGGTGGGAAACCTCCTCCAGAAAGAGCCACTGTGCGTTGTTCATACAACCAAGCTCCTACACACCTGATTCTACTAATCAAGGCCCTTAACAAACATTCGAGAGGTTGATGAGTAGAATCAGGAGTAGCAGCTTGGTTGGTATGAAAGCTGCACCAACCATGGCTATTTCTGGAGAAGGTTCCCTACCCCTGGCATACAGCAATGTTGAAAGCTTTGTGGTTCACAAAATCATTAAAGCATGACCACAAGCGCAGACTACGCTTCGCTCAGTGGAGTAAAAACAAGGCCTGGGAGATATACAACCTAAAAAAAAAAAAAAAAAAATCACAAAATAGGTCACAGTTCACTTTCTGTATGCAAATTTCACATTTTCAAATCTATTTTCTGGACAGTCCTACAAGTAGGTACATATAACCAGAAGATGGTTCAAATTGGGCTGTGGGCAAATTTGCCTATACCCTGCAAAACCTCTTATCACATTATACATCATTATACATCATCCAAGAACATTCTAAATATTTTTTCTGGAAAAAATAAGCAACAAGAGGCTGTTGTTAGTCGGCAGCCTGTAGCCTAATGTCGTGATGTGGTAAGTCTAGACTGATACTGGTTAGAAAATAATGCCCAGATTTGACAAACACTATTCATGCTCAATGCATTGGTTGCTCATAAATAAGGTCCATCAAGTGAAGCCCACGGGCAATGACGAAGCAATGTTCCTGAGCAACCTACTGAGGGGGTCTTACTTTACGCAGTTCTCAAATGCAGTACTCCCCAGACACACTAGATGGGGGTAAAACATTACAAAACTCATCTTTTCTTGTATCTAGCACCTTAAGGAATTCTCATGACTTCAAGTAAGGCAATATATAAAAAAAAAAAGAAGTTGGTGATCATCCTTTTGGGGATAAAAAAAAGTGAGGGGGGGGTTTTGAAAGACTGAAACCGGTGGAAACGCGTTTTAACTGAAGACTGTTCAGATATTTGCGAATGTGCGGCGTGTTTCAACAAACACTCGCTAGAGGGCCAGTCAGTCATCCCAGCTGAATGAAAATACTGCAAAGTTTGAATCACCGAAACGCCATTTTTTCACATTTTTACGCGATTCTAGACATTTTTTGATGAAAAAAAAGATATTTTATTAAATAAAAAAATTGGGTCGGCACCGTTTTTGCCAGTCGGGAAGGGATGATCACCAACTTTTTTTTTTTTTTTACATGGCCTTATTGGAAAAGCATAATTTGGGGATAGGGGTTAAGGTACGGTATTTTTTAGGGGTTAGCACTGACTCATTAGCGCTCTCCACGATGTGCACTAGAAGGGTGTGCCCGTCGCGGCTGATGAACTCCTGGGCAAAGGTGACGTCGGTGGATATGCCGGCCAGCTGCTTCAGGGAGTCACAGCGAACCCCAGAATCCAAACTCTTAATCCCCTTATACAGGTCTTCTGCACAGCGCCCCTAAAACACACACAGGGGACCTTCACACCGATGCCTTTACCCAAAGAGGGCCTCCACACAAATGCCGAATTTCAAAGGATGTACAATCCTCACATTCACACAGATATCATCGAGGCCAGAATAACTGGCGGCCTTGACGTGGCTTGCACAAACAAAGTACACCGTTAAAAATCAACATGTTAAGTTCAAACATAAATGAAACTACAGCTCAAAAGTTTGGAATAACTGATTATTTTATTCAAGTGTTTTTATAATGGTGAATTGCATGAAACAAGCACCATAATGTATTTAATGACATTTTATTTAGTACTTACAGTGCTTGGATCCAAAAAATCTCATTAAACAAACAGTACCGAAGGTGGCTATTTCAGTCATTTTTCAATTAAGGGTCCATGATGAGATTTAATCAGTGCTTTACAAATTCTAGGCATTTGGGATATCAATTTTACCGCCGTTCATAATTGACATCCATATGAACTGCAATATTTCCCAAAGGAGTCTTTAATGATGGCTATACTTAAAACTCTGATCGAGTCAAGTCCACAAGAGATCAATGGGACTTAAATGAAGAGAAAAATCCCAAACTTTTGAGCAGTATTAGATACACGTTTATTTCAATATTTATTCTCATGTTTCAGTATTTCCTAAAAGGCAATAATTTTTTAGAAACCAATACCCATCAACAATTATCAAAGAAAATATTGGTAAAGTTTATGTCTAATCCAGTTCACCTAAGGCCAAAGGAGCCATATTGTGCTATTATATTATATCCAGATATAAGTCAGAGGGGTAAAAAAAGCACTGTGAAATTTGGGGGGAATCAAACCCGTCTCGGCTCGGAGGCTGACACTTGCTCACAGCTAGAGTTATCAGCAAGTCAATGACCTCAAAGTTGCATCGAAATTCACACAGAGTGTTACGCTATAGCTCTCTCAGTCCCTGAACTTAAATCAACCCTGTGGTCAGAACAGGATGCTGCAGTGCAGAAGCGCAAACCCAAGGAGATCAATGACCCCGAAATTTTTTGAATGGAGGAACTGTTTAAAAAAAATAAATAAATAAATAAAAAATCCCTCCGAACGTTTCATCTAACCTCATCACAAATTACAAGTGAAGATTAACAGCTGTTAGCTTTTCCAGGGGCCCTCGCACAGAGTACTGAAGTCATTTTGACAACTCCATTTAGATTACTTTATGAAAAAAAAAATACTGAAACACAAGAATAAATGCAGTAATATAAATGGAGGCCGTCTCCCCAATTCCAAATGTTTGAACTACTCTGTGAATCTTCATTTTGTTTCAATCAAGTCAAACAATCATTTTGGACCCAAATGTCCTTTGGGATTACACATCAGTTCGCACATCTTCCATGACACAAGAACTTCACACATCTTTACATAGACGCATACAGGGAAATTACACATATAGTATGATGATAATACGGAGATAGCATCTTTACAGATACATACATAAGAAAGAATAAAGAATCAGTTTAGCTATGTGATCTTTACATGAATACAGAATTTTTAAAGAGAAAATCATTACACAGAAACAGGAACACGACACAAATACAGAACTGTAAGGGAGTACAAAGAATCCATTAATAAACAAAGGACACATTGGCTATATGCCAACACACAATACTACGGCTTTGTAAAAATAATTTGAAATCTAGCCAGGAAAATGCTGCTCACTGAGGAGAGGAACTTGCCTGCAGACCTATATTGCCTGTGTGTGCATGCCTCAAGGTGTATGTGTACAATCAACTGTGTACTGACTGGTTCATAAGTATTTGGACAGTGATGCAATTTTCATCCTTTTGGCCCTTGTATGCCCCCACAGTGGATTTTCAATGAAACAATAAAGATCCACTTGAGGTGGGGACTTCGTGCTTCAATTTAGGTGTTTTGTCAAAATTATGGTTTTTTTAATGCATGCCACCTCTGCACCCAACGTGTAAAGTGTAAACTGTGAATAAAATCAAAACGCAATGACTTTCAAATCACATCAAGCCAGTATTTTATTCACAATAGATCAGAGATAACATAGCAAATGTTGAAACTGAGAAATGTTACAATTTTAACCACAAAATGAACTCATTTCAAATTTACTGGCTGCTACAGGTCTCAAAAAAGTTGGGACAGGGCCCTGTTTACCGTGGTGGAGCATCCCCTCTTCTTTTTAACACGGAGTTGAGGTGTCTGGGCATTGAGGAGACGAGTCTTGAGTTCAGCCATTGGAATTTGATCCCTTTCTTGTTTAATATTGGTTTCCAGCTCCTGGAGAGTTTTGGGTCTCCTTTGTCGGACTTTTCGTTTAATTATGCACAAAATGTTCTCAATTAGTGAAAGATCAGGACTGCAGGCAGGCCAGTTTGGCACACAGACTCTTCCACTACGAAGCCATGCTGTTGTAATAGCTGCAGTATGTGGTTTTGCATTGTCCTCCTGAAATGCACAAGGCCTTCCCTGGAATAGATGTTGTCCGGAGAGGAGCATATGTTGCTCCAAAACCTTTATACACCTTTCAGCATTCATGTTGTTTTTTAAAACATGCAAGTGTCCCACACCATATGCACTATTGCATCCCCATACCATCAGAGATGCTGGCTTTTGAACTGGACGCTAATAACAGGAGGGGTGGTCTTTCTCCTCTTTAGCTTGGAGGACATGACGGCCATGATTTCCAACAAGAATGCGAAATTTGGACTCGTCTGACCACAGGACACATTGCTACAGTTCATTTTAAATGAGCAGTGGCCCACAAAACAAGGTGGCGCTTCTAGATCATGCTCAATAATGGCTTCCTTTTTGCACGATAGAGTTTTAGGTGGCATCTGTGGATGGCAAGGCGGACTCTGTTAACAGACAGTGGTTTCTTGAAGTACTCCTGGGCCCATTTAGTAATGTCAGTGACAGAATCATGCCGGTGAGTGATGCAGTGGCGTCTGAGGGCCCGAAGATCACAGGCATCCAGTAAAGGTCTTCGGCCTTGTCCCTTATGCACAGTGATTTTTCCAGTTTCTCTGAATCTTTTGATGATGTTATGCACTGCCGATGATGAGACCGTCAAAGCCTTTGCAATTTGATGTTGATGAACATTGTTTTTAAAGAATTCCACAATTTTTTTACGCAAGCCTTCACAGGTTGGAGAGCCTCTGGCCATCTGTACTTCTGAGAGACTCAGCCTCTGTAAGACGTCCCTGTTATCGCCAATAATGTTACACACCTGATGCCAGTTAACTTAATTACTTGCCAAATGCTCTTGCGGCTGATTCTATTAATTAATTGCTATATATATTAATTGCTTTTTCAGCCCTTTTATGCCTGTGTCCCAACTTTTCCTAGACCTGTTGCAGCCAGAAAATTTGAAATGAGCTCATTTTGTGAATAAAAATGCTAAGTGTCTCAGTTTCAACATTTGAAAGTTATCTATGTTCCATTGTAAATAATATCTCGGCTCATGTGATCTGAAAGTCATTGCATTTTGATTCTATTCGCAATTTACACTTCATCCCAACTATTTCGGAATTGGGGCTGTACTTGACAAACTACCAGTCATGAATTACATTGTTATTTCTGATAATTAGCTGCAAATCATTAATAAATTACTTGCCCGTACTTTACTGCAGCAGTCTTCAGTTCCTGCTCCCTCTTGGGGCATTTGGCTTCAGTTTTGCTTTTAACAACTGAAATGCACACTCAGGTGGCTTTGGCTCAGGTAATCGACTTTGTCAAGCATTCCATGTCTCTGCCACTGACCAAAAGTCTTGGATTGCTTTCATGGTGTATGAGGCTACTGTACGTCTCCCCTGTGAATGACTGATCAATTTGTTTTGAAGGCATATGCATGAATAGAAGCTGATAAAATAGCCCAGTATAATTCAGAGTTGATTTTGTCATCAATCATACCATTAATAGAGGCAGAGAAATCCATATATCGGGCAGTCATACATGCCCACGCCATAACACTGCCTCAGTCATGCTTTACAAATGAGTGAGGCATTTAAGATCATGAGCAGTTCTTTCCCTTGCATATCCTGTTCAATATCAACCTTTCTGGTACAAGCTGACCTTGTCTCATCTGACCACTGGATGTAGTTCCATAACTAAGCAAAATTTTTTCGATGTTTTATGGCAAACTCCAATCGGGTGTACCCATTTTAGAGGCTTAACAATGGTTTACATCTAGTATTAAATCTTTTGCATCTTATCTTTATTATTGCCTCGGATAAAGATATGCTGGTGTTCCCAATCAGGCCAACTGTTGTGAAATTAAATTTCTTACCTCATACACCGCAGTTGTCATCTGTGAACAGTTGTGATTTGTGGTGTTTTGGGGCGATTAATCAATAAATTTATGACACCTTCAGCACTTTACAGCTACAGTGTGTCAGCTATTGTGTGCAAATCAAATGACACACAATTCACTCAGATGCTCATACATTTATCCACTTAAGAGCCTCCAAGTAAACCCATGTGAGCACATGCTGTAAGAACACGCAAGCTCCCTCCAGAGCGTTCAAACCCGCGACCTTCCTGCTGTGAGGCAACAGCGCTACCCACAGTGCCACTGCGCCACCTGCGCCTTTTGGAGTCCCTGAGATCACCAGTGCATTCTTTCATTTTAAGAATAGTAGTCTTGGTCACCAAAGGTACCAGAGGCACCAACTAGTAGACCTGGCCACACTTTATATTTTTGCCATTCCTTTGATGAGTTTGGCTTGACTTAGGCTTGCCTCACTGGCAGTGACAGGTTTTGGGCCTCATATTGATAGATAACAACAGAAGATTCTAAATGCCTCACTTGAAATCACCTCTAGACCTTTTTCTGTTTAGTTATGAGGTAATAACACGCCTGCCCATGGAACAGCAGAGCAGCCAACTGTCCAATTACTCTCAGTCCCTAAAAAAGGGGGGGGGCCACATATAAAAAGGTGTGGGAATTCTATACCCGATTTTAAAGTAAATATCCTGCAAACGAAAGCGGAAAGTCTGTACCTTGAGCTCATGTTCATTATTTAATTTCATCACCATTATGCAGTGGAAGACTGCTAAAGTAACAATGAACGTCGAAATATTTAAGGATCTGACTGCATATATGTGCACATGGCTGAGTAATGAGTATGTATACGTGTGCGTGCCTGAGCGTGCAAGGAATTGTGATAGATGACAGAACGTGGGTGTCCGTGATTGTGCGGCCGAGGACCACTGCATAAGCTCCACGTCGTCCCTTCTCTCCATTCTACAGATGGCTTTATTCTCCAAATGTCCTCACAATTCCCTGATTCAACCAATCTCCTCCACCAGAGAACAAAGCCCTGAGCCCCCCCCACCGCCCCACCATCCCTCCTTTCCTCTTCCCCCACAGTCACCACCACAGGACTGCAGTACATCCAGCCAGCTGATTTCATGACTGTAACGCCTGGTGGACCAGCTCAGACGGGGCCCCACAATAACGTCTTTGTCAGAGCCAGCCTAGCAGGCCCAGGAATATGAGGTGGTGCGGGGGCTAAAGGGACGGCTTCAATCACCAGGCTGCTTAGTCATCCGAGATTCCAACGATTATCTCTGATAAAAGGACCCATTGTAATGTGGTCAGGTGGACCTGCTTTATACTAGGAGCTGATTTTTCTGTGTGTTGAATACCAGCCAGGATTTGGGTCAGGAGAGTGTCTGGCCCTGGGCCCAGGAGGAGAGGTGGGGGGACATGCTGAGGGTAGGGGCAGTTTCGGAATGAGTGGGAGGTTGGGAAGCCGGGGTACCAGAACGCAGGGATTGTGAGGCGCCGTTTCTCGCACACACTCACCGGGGCCGTCGTCAGGCGAAGAATGCTGCCGTTCTTGATGTCCAGACGGTTCTAATGCACGGGGACAGACATGAACAATCAAGCACAGAAGTGCAATCTGCACAACTGACAGGTCTGTTAGAATGTTTCCCCAGACTGGATGTGTCCAACTGACCAAAAACACACTGTACGCTGCCAGAATCCACACACTTGCATACAGGGTTACCTGTGCACCCTGTACACCCCTTTGTTTGACAGGAAGTGCAGCCCAGCGTGACTCACAGGGACAGCAGAAGAGAAAGTAAGGGAGGGCAGAGGGAAGAGAAAGACAGGGGGGCTTGCAGACAAAAAGAAGTGAGAACAAGAGTATGAGGCGCCAACACCGAGCGAGCGCACCGTGGGCGAGAAACAGGGAAATGGAGAGAAGAGCCAAAAAGTTAGGAGTTGGACAGAGGAAAAGAAAAGGACCTCTGAAGGAGGTTTGTTGCTTGTCCACACTTGCCCGAGAACAGCTAGCCTGAGCCTGCAGAAGCCCATGCACAGAGACACAAACACACACACACACACACACCCCGAGTCCAGCTCTGTACTGACTGGCCCACACACATATTTGAGATACCGCCGATTCCGGCTCAGCACAAAAAGCTCACTCTCTCTAAAGCGGCGAAACCTCTGCAAACTCAGCACAGGAACCTGGCCACTAACAGCAGGTTTTGCATTTAATTTGCAGGTGGATACTAACGTTAATTAATAACGAAACTAGAAACAGGTTATGCCAGGTTAGAACTGGACTAGCCAGTGGGTCAGCAACAATAAGGAATATGTGAAGATTATGTCACCCATAGCCAAACTGGTAGCCTCCGACAGAGGACAACTGACATCATCAGAAACTTTTGGGCAAAATTATGCAGTGCACAAGAACGCCATGACCACATGTTCATTCAGAAATAGCCCAAATCCATTCATTCCATCAACACTCACTGCACTGATTATGTTGCATTCCGATTGAGTTTAGCAAATTAGGCTCAGTTAGTATTGTGCAGGACTGTAGCTTTTTTTCCCCCCTATGCTGGTGTATGGACCACCCCACCAACAGAAAAATGCAGTCACCACAAAAAGCATTAACAGCGAGGTAATTTCCATTGTTTTTACTATGCACCAAAGACAACGCAGTTTGAGGTCAAAAGATGTACATGAAATGACAGATCTGAATTTCGTTTTTTTTTTTTTAATTTACAGCTATTAAGATCTAGATTTGTCAAACAGATTAGGACATACTGCAATTTGTATCAGACCATCCCATTTCGAGGCGGGCAAAAGTACCGGAACAGGTGACAGCTTTCCTATAGCAAGCTCTTGGTTTCAGCAGTCACCTTATTTGAGATGAAAGACGGTATATCGATACAAGAGGATACAGCGTTTGCATGTTCAGCAATGGTGGCTGCAATGTGCCATACGCCCGTTTTGACAAATTCAGTGATTCCAGGAACACAAAAAGATAGCCTATTTAAAAAAAAGAAATAAATAATTTTATTTGATCCTTAGACCTGATAGAAATGCAGCAGAACTCTCGATTATGTTAAGAATGAGTGCAAAAAAATTATTATTTTTTTTTTTTTATCTCCCCCTCCAACTTGGATTTCACAATATAAAATCTTGCAAACTGAATGATGAAAACCAGCCTCAATTTATGCACTGAAGCGCCCCTTTTCATGAGGCCCAAACACTTCAGAGGCAAAACACTTATTTTAGAGCAGGAAACTGCTAAAGTGGGCGAAGGTGATAAATACGCGGTTTGCAATAGATGAAATTGTGCATAATTCTACCGCCACAATTGTTTACCTAAGTGAAGGCACGACTATAGGGCCCTTCATCTGCCAACTTACGATGAAATATGTCAGAAGTAACTAGGAGGAAAGAAGCAGTTATTACGCTGGCCAAGTCCATCACCAGTCCATCACCCGAATGAGCATGCATTTCACTACCTGAAGAGGAAATTGAAGGGGGAAGCCCCCAAAAACAAACAACAACTGAGAAATTCTGCAGTAAAGCCAAGAAAAGCATCGCAAAAGAAGAATGAAACCGTTTGTATCAAGTCTGCTATCCATGGGCTTCATCAGTCATTGTGATGAAAGTTACGCAATCAAGTATTGAATGAATTTATTTCCATTTACATGAATATTATCTATTCAATACGTTTGTTCACCCAAAGATTGCATGATACAAAAGGTGCCTCACCCTTTACCACTCGATTGTCCTCAAGCAGTTCTCGTTCAAGTTCACCTTATTAACAATCAAACAATTCATCGGCTGAAAAACCAAGAAGAATCCATGGCCAATAATAAGAAACGATAATGAAAAAACTGAATGCCCACTGCCTTAATTTATATAACTGATATGGTATTGTAAGGACGGCAACATAAATTCAAAAAATCCTAGACGACTTCTAACTTTGCAGCATTTATTTTGGCCATCACTCAGCTGTGCAGCCTGCCTAACAACGCCCTTTAGCGCGACCAGAATCAGAACGGATTCTCGTGGCCAATTCCTTAATGAGCCTTGCAAACTTTAAGCAAATATTCGCTGTTTCACGAGCTACAAGAGAAATTATAAAGACATAATTATATTCTACGTTGTCATTTTTGCACGGAAGAGAACGCCTGTTAATTTTGTAGTGCACTGTAGAACAATGCTATCAAAAATAAATTAGACTGTCAGCAGTCCCACCAATTAGTCTGGGCAACGGTAGCTGACTGGGAAAAGTAAACTGCGGGAGGTTTGGGTTATTAAGCATTGAAGGGCGAGGTTTCTGAAGGCCGGCGGACCGCCACTGGTGGAATTATGTCTTTTTTATATTTTTCACTACACAGGTGTCTACAGATACTATATATGACGAAAGGAAATTTCAAGTACTGAACTTTATATGCATGAATCAGGAGCCAAGTTTTATTTTTAAATAGCTTATTTTCTAAAGCAAACCATTAAGAAAGTGGACGATTACATAGCTTATCTTCGTTTCAACTTCACGAAGGGAGGAATGCTCGCTTATGCATGCAAATGTGACCATCTTCATTTGTCATCTCCCCCTCAGGAATCGGAAAGCCATAATTATTGCGGCCATGGGCCAATAGTGTTAGTCATGACATCATGACTTCAAACCACACACTGGAATGGTACTCTGCCAGTGTGCCACGTGATTCACACAACAGTGAAAACTCACATGCTCTGGAAGGTGTCTGTCATTCTATTCATCGGCCATGTTCAGAACCATATGTTAGAAATTAAGAAAAAATAGCATGCACATCCACTCAACTGAGGTGCAGGACAATGTGAAAATAAGCAAAAAGACAAATGGTAACGGACTGGATAACTAAAAAGTTATGTACGATTTGGCAGGAAATTTGGCAAGATGATTGGTAGTAGTCCAAGTTCATTTAAAGGTGAACGGATATTTAGCATAGTTTTAAGGATATAGGAAATGTTCTAATATTTGGCAAATTGCGCTCGCCGTCCACTAACATTTCATACCATGATGTGAAAATGGCACTCCCGTTCAGAACCACAAGCAACTGACACTTAATTTGAAAATTTACAAGTGGGAGCTGCTCAGGTAGTGAGTTGTAGGTCCTCAAGGAAGATGAAAAATGCTCTTTCAGCTTGGTAAGAAGGGCAATTAACAAACTGCACCAGTGGTGCAAACAGATATTGTAACCTGCAGCCATGTTTTGACTAGGTAAAGCAGTCAGGGAGAAGGGGACTCTGCCAAGAACAAGTGTTGCCACTAAACGTGGGCATGTACCCCGCCAGGTCACGGAAATCGACGGGGGACGGCGTATCACACTAATACACATTGAAGCCACAGATGAATGAAATCGGTCAAACCGTTCTTGAGATATCGCATTCACAACAAACGGGATGTGACGGACGGCCAGACGGAGCTGAATACCATGTCCGCCGCTCCGCTCGCTGCCGCGGGGGACAATTATCGGCTCCCCGAATACCCCTGTTCCTCAGAGGAGCGTGGTCAATATTGACCCTTTTCAACTGTAGAGCTGGAACTAGACTGGCTCACAAATACCCACTTTCTTCTGTAGAGATGGAACCAGACTCACTCAATAAATACCCCTTTTCCACTGCAAAGCTACAACAGGATTGGCTCACTAATACTCTCTTTCCTCAATAGAGCAAAACCAAAACTGCCCAAAACCCCTTTTCTTCAGTGGCACTGGAACCTGCCAGGCTCAGCAGTACCATTCCCACTATGGAGCTGGAGCCAGAATGGCTCACTGATGAGCCCATTTCACAGTAGAGCCGAAACAGTGCTGGTTCTTTACCGCTTTCCCTCAATATGATTGAACGAAAGCTACCACTGAGGCTCCTGCTGCACAAACAAAATTCAGGCGAGTTTAACAGACTCAAAATGAAAGGAGGAAGAGGAGATTTAGCTCACCGACTCAGTGATGTAGGTCTGAACGCCATCAGTGTACTGCAGCGCATAGTTATCCGGAACAGAGATATTCCAGCTACACAGAAAGAGAACAGGTTCTCAGACACACCTTCTGCAAACATTTCAGTAAATCTTTACATGTCATTCAGGTACTGAGCAGATTTTCTTACTCTGAGCAACTTGCTTAACTCTCATTTATACAGAATGTACATTTACTGTGCTGGATGAAAGATTTGTTAAAGAACCTTCTCCAGGTTGCAATGAGAGCATTTCATCTGGGAACCAGACCTACAACCTCTGGTTAAAAACCTACTTCAGTAGCCATTAGCCATTAGGATACACTGCAACTCATCCTGTGTTTGGTGTTACACACGTTTAGAGATCATTCAGCCAACACAGAATGTTCACACAATATTACACACAGCAGAAACATTTCGAGAGCATTTTATGAAGTGAACGAGGTGACTCAGATGTCTTCTCACACAACTCTGCTGACCCAGAGTCAGTTTCATGCCTCACAGTTTCAGTTCATCTAATCCTGCAATACAAGCCCAGTACCCACACTGAGACTGATAAATCTGTTGCAGCGCTCTGTTGACCTTTCAATCCTAAAAACACCGAACGCACACAAAAAGCAGAAATACTCATGAAACACTCACCCACAAGCATAAATTAACACCAACATACACACAGCCACATAAGATGTGCACAGAAAGCTATTTTTAGATGCAGTAGAACATGACATCACATGATATTGCAGAAGAATGTTCTACTTTACAATCGTTAAGATCCAGCAAACCAGTGAACCGCACACCAGCCTTCTGGGCTGCACGCCTGGGACCTACTCCAGGGTCAGTGCGGCGGAACATCCTCCAAGTTTTGAGAACTGGGGAACTGCACAGCGCATCATCTTTCCAGAACTCCGGCGGCTTGACTGTGAACCTCAGCCAATGCCTAAAACTGCATGAGACAGCTCTGGCCTTGGTCTGCACACAGCAGCCAAGTTAATTTTTCCTACTTATGAAACTTCCCTTGCTTGCGATGGTTTGTGTTTGCAAAATTAAGAATTCAAATTCTAACCACTGCCAAAAGAAAATTCAAATTTATTGTCTGTTCAGCATATATTCTTGGCTTGTTATAGTTTCTTCTGCATTTTCTTTCCTATGCTTTTTACCATCATGCTTCAGGAAAGAAACTAAAAACTAATAGATATTAAAAGTTGTTGGTGGTGCCCATTGAAGAGTCGGTTTTTTCCATTTTTGAAAGCTGATCCTCTCCTGATTCCCATCTACAGATAGCTGGTAAGGTGCTAAAAATATAATAAATTTATCATCTTTTACTCTGAACAGATGATATGAGGCATTACACATGAAAATAATTTCAGCTTGCTAAACCTCACAGTATGCTGCGCTCAGATGTTAGCATGCTAACCACAGAGCGCAGCATTACAATCTCAATGACTGTAGTAACTGTTGACTGACTGAGGAGAAAATATGGACGTCATCTGTGACATCATCCACCGACTTTTCTGTGCTGTTCTTGAGTGTTGACATTTTGTGCAAACTGGAGCCGGAGTTTTTACAGTAAAGCTGCAGTCAGAGTCATCCGCTAACAGAGTGATTTTAAGGGGCGCCTCCCACGAAACCTTTTTCAAAATAGCTTCACAAAAATAGCACGGCAGCGGGGAGACATAAGACGTACAAAAAAAATTTGAGTTCCCATTTTCTTATGGGAGGTGATAATTGATTTTGGATTTTGACCACATTTGCACCATTGACTCGAACTTACAAGACGGTTTAAACGGCCAAAACTGGAGCAAACTGCAGCAGTGCTAATGAACATCGTCCCCAGACACAAGCAGGAAATTAACCTCAAAAACAGAGCAAGTTTTAGGGCGCCCTGAAGGCACATCTGTCTAAGCGTGAGCAGCATAAAGGCTATGTCCTTCCCGCAGCGGCCGAGGCTGGACTCCAGCTCATGCCGTTTGCAGCATGCCTTCCCCTCTCATCTCCACAACTTTCCTGTCTCTCTCTACTGGGGGGGGGGGGATTGAGTTCAAAAATAAAAGAGGATTTTTTGATGAAAACATGCTTACCCATCACAAACTTCCTTGATGACTGCAGAGAGAGGCTTTTTCTGGAAGAAAATGAGAGATGATGATTATCCACTTTTGTAGAGATCATTGCCCTGTTGCATGTGTAAAAAATGTGCAATTACGAAAAACAAAGACTCGTATCACATCAAAAATAATTTTCAGGAACTTAAGACACTCAGAGGTTCCTGTAAGATCTAAATATGATAAAGTGGGTCTCATATCTGACCCAGACCTGGCCCTCACATTTTTCTCCAAAACTTTTTATTCCATTTCTGACAAACATGCTCCCTTCAGGAGATTACAGATTAAGGACAGACAAACCGCCTGGTTCTCACTTGAATTATCAAAAGCAATTAACGAGAGAAACTCAGCATGGGCTAAAGTCAGAAAAACAGACGCTGCATCAGATTGGTCTGTATTTAGGCAGCTGCAAAACAGTTGCGTTAGTATGATCAGAAAAGCGAAATCTGCCTATTACCTCAATTCCTTACACCTGAGTGCTGGCAATCCAGCTAAATTCTGGAAAACAATTAAATCAGTGAACAATATTTGTGCCCCTACACTTCCCCTTGAGCTACTGTCGGACTGTGGCCTCATTAATGACAGACTAGAAATCTGTAATGCTTTTAATTCACATTTTATTAATACAGGATATTTGTTTGATAGAATGAATCAGTCCGACAAGTCCGAGAAAACCATTTCACACTGACAGCTGTCATTCAGGAAATGAGCTTAATTACAGGGATCAGTGTAGTTTCTCTTTTAGTCATTTCTCGGAAACAGAAGTGGGTGATGCGTTTCAGAGGACAGACACACAAAAAAATCCACTGGGGCCGATCAACTTGACCCTCACCTTTAGAGCATAGCTGCTTCAGTAATAGTTGGGCCATTAACACATATTTTTAATCTCTCTCTTTACTCAGGAATTGTCCCGAAGATCTGGAAAACTGCACGCGTTTCCATTTCATAAAGGAGGAGACAGTAAAGACTTAAATCATTACTGTCCAACTTCCAAACTTTCCTGTCTAGCAAAGATCCTTGAATCTTTTGTCAGTCACCAGTTTAATTCATTCTTAAAGAGACACTGTATTTTGAATAGTTTTCAGTCTGATTTTAGATCTGGCCAACGTACCATTTCAGCTACATCTCCTCTTAATGATATTATATGTGCTCTTGATAATGGACAGCATTGTGCTGCCTTTTTTACTGACTTTTCCAAAGCTTTCGACACAGTTGACCATTCAATTTAAATAGATAGACTGGCCTCTGTCAGTCTTGATCAGAATACTTGTCAACAGACTTGTGACAAATTCATTTAAATCAATTCCAATTCCTTTTAAAAAATATTCTTCAATTCCAATTCCTTTTGGTCAATTTTAATTCCCCAAATCCTTTTCGCAATTGCATATGTAAACTCTAATGCATGAACTGCACTTTAGTATGAATATGGAGTGGTGAAACAACAAACACTTTCTTTTGTATTTTATTATTACATACTAATGCTAAATTAGGAATTGGGGAATTGGAATTTGGAATTGACAGAAAGGAATTTGTCACAAGTCTTGTCAATGGTTCATAAGCCATCGTACAGACAGAACTCAATGTATTGTTGCTGACTTTACTCAGTCCATTGTTTTGAATGTCACTAAAGGTGTACCACAGGGTTCAATATTAGGCCCTTTACTTTTTACATTGTATATTAATAATACTGCCTCTTTTAATAATGGCAGTAAGGTACATTTTTATGCTGATGATACAGTGCTTTATTCATCCTCCTACACATTGAGGGGAGCCATATCCACTTTGCAGACTAGTTTTGAGTCATTCCAGAACTCACTTTTCGAACTTAAGCTTGTTTTAAATGCAGCTAAAACAAAATTTATGCAATTGTCTAGATCCCGCGTTATGGAGGAAGATTATTTCAAAATTAGCACTTTGGACGGCTCTGAAATAGAAAGGGTATCCTCCTATAAGTATCTTGGAGTTTTTAATTGATTAAAAACTCACCTTTAAATCTCATGTTGATGTGCTAGCAAAAAGCTTAAGAATGAAACTTGGGTTCTTTTATAGAAACAGATTGTGTTTTTCGGCTGAAAACAGAAAGCGGTTAGTACAATTTACCTTCCTGTCTGTAGTTGATTATGGCAATATTCTTTATATGCATAGCGCTTCTACCATCTTGGAACAGCTTGATACTGTTTATCATTCAGCACTTTGTTTTATTACTGGTGATCATGTCAGAAAGAATCATTGCAACCTTTACTAGGCAGTGGATTGGCCATCCCAGGCTGCTAGGAGAAGGAAGCATTTGCTTTTGTAAGCGTATAAAGCTATCAATTTAAAGCTACCCAATTGCTTAACATCTCTCATTGCAAGGTGTTCCAATCGCTATCAGACAAGATCTCAGGATTGGTTAGTCCTAGGGGTGCCACAAGTCAAAACTGAACTGGGAAAAACTGCATTTAGCCATTGAGTATCTAGTGCCTGGAATAAGTTCCAGGAGACTGCTAAACTAAATGTCCTTCTCTCATTGAGCACACTCAGAAATTTGTTAAATGAGCTTGATGTTGAGGTATGTGAATCTTTCAAGTACTGATGTTTTATCGTCTTTTTATTGCTGATTTTCTTCAAATTATTTTTATGGCTTCTTTGTTGTATTTTCTACGATTGTAAATTGTATTGTATGTAACCAGGACACCACTGAAAATGAGACCTCAAACTCAATGGGTTTCCCTTGCTAAATAAGGGTTAAATAAATAAAAAAATAAATACATTATTTCAGTAAAGTGCCACTGAATTTCAAACCACAGGCGAGTGGATGTGCCAATGACGAGCGAAGAGACGGACAGCTCCCAACAAGTGCGTGGGAGACCAGGATTATGAGGGCACTTTGCTAAACCCAGGACAGTGGTTTATTTTTTTAAAACTGGAAACATAAGTGACTGAAACATAGAATTACTCCAGCCTGTGGGAAGCAGCGCTGGTGTCTGTGCGCCACTGCCATGTAATTTGTGGCAGCCTGGTAGCCCCAGTGCTGTGCCAGCTGAAATCCATAAAAGGCCAATCACGCGTCAAGTGATGCATAGAGGGCACCAATCACAGTCCCTGTAAGATGAGGGGCCTTTGAAGCCTCCACACAGAAGCCACAGAACAAACTCGGGATGGACAAATGCCTGCCATATTCCAATTGCCTCATCAAACACCACTAAAAATCTAAAATGAAACTCAATTCGCAGGACAGTTAACACCACATTTAAAATGTACACCCATTTCTCTCACATACTGTACGAGTTCAAACTTTAGACACAATTCCTCTTACCCTTTAGTACTTTGTTTAATGAAATGCAAGTGATTTAACTTTATTATATAACCTGGAACGGCACGTGGCGAGAGGTAAATGGTAAGGAGTTAAAAAAATAATAATAATTTACTTCTCGCTGAATAGTGTCCAAAATTTTTAAATTCAAAAATAGGCCATATTTGGCAGTATAAACAGACGCTCCAATTCTTTCCATTTTCCAAAAAGAAATCAAAATCAAGCTGGTTTGAGATTCATTGAACAAAAAGAAATAAAATCAAGGACAAGCAAATATTCATGGGAAGATCCCGTGGGAACCTGTAGAGCAAAGCTGGTATGAACTCTCCTGACCATGTGACCCCCTTGTAGAAAAAAATATACAGGGGTATACTCAAGCGATTATGGCAACAAATAGTGATCAGATTAAAGGATTCCAGATCTAGAGATCAATTTTTTTAATTGAAGGTTTTGATGTTTAGAATTGAAACATGATTGAAAACTGCTGTTGAGTCAAAACTTTGACTGACATTGTACACTCAAACTTCTACAACAGTCACTTACTCTTGTAGAGTTTATTCTTACTGCAGTCAAAGCAAAACCCAGCAGACCCCACCCCCCAATCCCCAACCCCCACCCCCAGTGCTGGCGCCTGCTGTACCTGGTCCAGCTCAATAAGCTGGGGGATTGCCCCAGGCATCTGGATGGCGATCTTTACTATGTCCTTCGGCGGCGGCATGTTGAAGTGTGTGAGTGCGTCTGCCTGGGTGTGTGTGTCTTAGATGCTGCCCAGCCCAGAAGCGAGCAAGACCTGAAAGAGGAAAAAAATGAATATACTTAGAAATCAACATTAATGCTTTCACATCCCAACAAAATGTCCACCAGACACCACAAACACCAGCTAACTAAAGAAGCAGGAAGGCCGGCCACATAAATTCAGATATCATATATTAGACTCATGCACTGCCTCCCTGTACCGGCTACTAGGCCCAGAGGGCTGTCCGTTCACGCTGCCTGTTTAAAAAGAACACACTCTTCACCAGCAGCAGTACTGATAAAGCCTACACCGGCCTCGTTGTGTGCTTCTCTTTCAGAATCAATCGGTGCTCACTAGCAAGTTCCTCTTTATAACCAGAGATAAGAAATGCTCCTGTGCTTCCAGTTTCATGGCCACGTGCGTTTTCCAGCGCACGCCTGCCAGACAAGCCTTAATAAGCAGAGACTACCTCTCGCAAAAACTTCACAACTACTTGCCACACCCAAATATGAAATTTGCACCCATCATACCCCAGCCACCCGTCCACTGTACTCCCACCACCCAAGATACAACATCATGCACCTCCTTTAAAACAATAATTTCATTACTTTCCTACAGTTGCCAGTGTGTGCAATACATTTTGCGATCGACTCGCCTCGATTCCATGTCTCTGTAACAAAAAGGAGGCATCGGAAGCTTACCTCCCTATTCGCATGCACTGCTCCTACCACAACCGTTGAATATACAATTTGTACACTTCAAAGAACCTATCCAATACTGTGTGTTTGTGATTTTTTTCCTCAAAGTGGTCAGTTAAATTTTTACTGAGAAGTGTTTTATTTGTTTGGTCCTATTCTAATTTCACCGCGCTGCTGGTGAAAGTCGTGCCAACGAGCGGTATCAACATAATCTCCTCCCGGAATTGGAGAGTTTGTTTATTCTGGAAAAAGACCCTCCCCCACTAGGTGGTCGAACCAATGGGGGAACATTAACAGTACACTGAGATCATGATTGAGGTAAAAAAATTTCCGGTCTGAGAGACCGCATCTACTCGCATTTAAAATGGCATGAAAATGATAACTAAGACCAAGGACGGAAATTACTAATTACAGCAGACACTCTGTCGTAGATCCATGGTGTACTATGGCGCATAGAGACCAAACCCTAGGAGAGCATAGGTCCACAGCCTCACACCATCTTTTCATTTCATCTGGAGTCATGAAAACCAGACCAATCAGATATCAATCGGGACACTTTCGGACCTTACGCTTTCCCCAGTATGTAGATGAAAACGCCGTCCCCCAAGCGCTAATCGCACTGAGCGAACGCATGCACCACTGTTTCCGTTGCACAACAGGAAGTACACCTCTCCGTAAGGCTCGAGTCCACCTTAGATAAATATGTGTTGGGTTCAGAGGGCCCCTTGAAACACCCACCACAGACGGTCTATCTCTTGGATAAAGGAAGTTTGCTCAGTAGCCTAAACCCAAACCCAGGCTGCTTTGTCCTCCAAAGAAATCCCACCACTGATGCAGCCTCACATCCCACAGGACAGAAGAAAGAGGAGGGTGAGAGAGAGAGTGTGTGTGTGAGAGAGAGAGAGAGAGAGAGAGTGTGTGTGAGAGAGAGAGAGTGTGTGTGTGTGTGAGAGAGAGAGAGAGAGAGAGAGAGAGAGATGGGCCATGCAACAGCTCAAGTACAGGAAGTGTTTCCACTTGATCCACAGAAAAGCTATTGCAGATGTGTTTAACAGACTCTGGAGTTCCCAGAGGGGATTCTGGGTAATTCTTGGTACTGTTGAAAACAGAATACCTTGACGAGTGATCCATTAGGCAAATAAGTGTGTGTGGCATTTTGGGAGAGAATTTTGTGCCTCTCACTGCCTCACTGCCTAAACTACAAAACACTTTAGAGCTGATATCCATGTGCGCAAACACAAGCAGACACTATTAGAAACTGAACTCAGCGTTGAAGCTGAAAGGGTTGAGCATTGAGCACTGCACTGAGCACATTGAGCACTGCATCTTGCACTAAATCTGCATAAAAATTCCAGCTTGTAAGTGGACTTCATCATAAAATCCAGGTATGCAATTTTGCAAATTCTTTCTTCTCATTTTGAAATAACGAAACATAATTTTTTGACAAGTTGAGCACCTCAGCCATCTTTGTGTCGCACAATGTGCTCAAAGGATCAAGTTCAGCCACTGCCATACCATCAACCCTCAGAGGATTTTTTCAGACTGTGCTACATGGCTGAGAGCAATTCTGACATACATACATCATCAAGTATCCCCAAGCATTGTTTAACATGTGGCTGCAAAACATTGTTTATAATATTTATACTAAGCTACACTTGACAGTAATTATGAGATGCTGGTGGATCATCAATTAACTTCAGTATGAGGAAAGAAATCTCAGGAGAGGCCAGGAACAGTTTTTCCAATTAGGGGAGGACTCTTTATGCAAATATTCAATAAAAATCTGAGTAAACCTGGGCTCTTGGATTATGGTATCTGCTAAAGGTCTATTCACACATCACAAACAGGATGGTACACGCTTGCTTTTGTGAACTGCCGCCAGGAATTATGGGAAAGCAGGAAGAGTATAGTCCTCCTTATAGACACATGCCATTGCTTGATTGGCAGGCGAGGTGGGAGAAAAGCATTGAAAACTTCCTTCCTGCAGTGAAGTCATAATAAAACTAGGCTTGGTGGACCCTATAAGCGCATTTGCAACAAATAAAACACCCCCAGTAACAGCAACCATGGGACATCAAGTCATTGAACACGACCATCCTCACGTAAACAGGAATAATCGTATCAAATCTTAATCAGATTTGAGCAGCAGTGTACAAAGTAGTTGAACCTCGAATGCAAGCGCACAGAATGTGCATTGAGGTAGGACAGGAGATTAAGGGCTCAGTTCGTGTAGGTGCAATGCAGGGCGTGTGCGTAAGAAAAATGTGTGTGGGGGGGAGGGTATCACCCAGCTCATAGCAGCAAGCTGCTGTCAAACTATAGCGTCTGCTGCCCTTTGACCCCAGACAGACGCGGGTAACAAGAGCTCCACTCAGGCCCCGGGGGTCTGGGGGGCTCCTGGCTGCCTGAAATTCCATCACTGGACCAAAAGAATCAGGAGGTGCTAAGAGTACTGCAGATCCCCCGAACAGCACATTTCCACAGTCCTGGGACGAACTAAAACTCCACACCAAAACATCGACAAAAATAAACGCCCCCAAGATACCCACTTGCTTCTCAGCGGCACATTAGAAAACAATGGGCAGGTACAAGATTTTACATAATAGCTAAACGTGGCCAGTCCACTCAACAAATGTACGTACTTTATGGGTGCGTTTCAAATGGTCACTGATCACAGCTGGGTCACCAGCACAGCAACATGGGCTGATATGAGTTTGCGGTCTTACTTCCCGGAGTAAATCGCTTTAAAAACTCCGATGTCACTGAATGATACTGTGAAACGATAATCGTCACATGGAATCGGTCTCTTCTTATTGTACGCCGCCTGCTTTGATACTTCACACTCGGACTCTTTGCACGGCGACGATGAATGAATCGTCCAGGCAGGAATATCAAGAGAAAAACTAGGACTGAGAACTTCACAAACACATCACTAAACCAATTAATTCAGACAGAAATAAAAGTGCACACTCAAGCGAGATTAAAGTACTCAAGCCCGTCTAATGCTGCGCTTATCTTTGAATAGGTGACCTGCCAATAGTAATGCAAAGTAACAGCCAAGCGGCCAGATAAACCTCCTGTGGTTCCGAATTTGACTTTATTGATATAGAGGCTTACAAGCGTAAAACTGCTTTCACACTGGACGCGAAACGAATTTTTCGCACGACAGATTATCTTCGAAGTCAATGCGAAGACGCGAATACACGCGAAAAAAACAACGCTTGTATTTGCGTCCTCGCATTGACTTTGAATATAATCTGTCGTGCAAAAAAATTAATTTCGCGTCCGGTGTGAAAGCGGCTTAACTAATCAGAACGCGAACAGGTCATCGGAGAACAAGCCCCGGGGCAGCAGGATTCTAACCGCACGCACGGTCCACTCAAGCAGGTCAACCCCAGACCAGACGAAATAAAATATCTTTTGTTGTGAAGCGCTGCTCATTGCTCTCCTACCTGTAGAAAACGCGAATTTACTGTCCTCCACAATGCGGCGATGAAAATGTGAGAAGCATTTGTATTTAGTCTCAGCGAAAGCGACCAGATCTGAGCGGGAAGTATTCCGAACTAAAGTTTTCTTGCTACAACAAACTATCTTTCCAGTTTCAAAGCAGTTAATTAATCACTCACACAGTTCCGGGTTGAAGTTTTCGCTGGAATCCCACTCGCCCCCTACAGGAACTAGAAATCGAGACTGCAGGCTCTGTCGGAAAGAGCGTGGTTGCCGACTACTGTACATCAGGGATGGGCGACTCCAGTCCTGGAGGGCCAGTGTGTATGCAGGTTTTTATTTCTGTCAATTACCCTGACTAATTGAGTAAATTGGCTGCATATACAAATATAGATTTTTGAAAAGGTTTGATCAAAGAAAAATGTCTTATGCAGGGTGACGAGAACAGTCCTTGGTGGTAATTCATGATAATTTAAAGAAATGTCAGATTTCTTCTTCTTCTTCTTTCTTTATTCTTTATTTCAGACACAACTGGGTACAGAGGTCCATATAAAAAAAAAGAGAAAAATTTCATGAATAGTTTGGCTAATTTAGATAATTAACCAATTAAAAGCCAGAGGTTGGTGTGAAGACCAGGGACAGATACGGCCTTCGTTGCCCATCCCTTATTGTAAGTAAATGAGCATCGAATTTGGGATCCCCTTTTAAGTGTTCTTCGTTATTAACCTCGACTAATAGTGAACACTCTTTCAAATTGCTGACTTCGGATGATTTCATAAGCTCCGCGAATGGTTTTGCAAATCTCATTTCTTAGTGGCGAGAATAAGAAATTGCCTTTCATCTAGTTGAATGAACTCTCACCTGACAGCTCCCCCTCGCCTGCAATTCTGCATTCTGTTCTTGCTTCAGCAGCCTGACTGAAAATTGACGGAGAGCCTGTAGATGGTTGTTCCTGCTTACCTCTATTGAGCAACTTGCCAATAATGTGTGGGGCTCTTTGGATTTATGTAAACAGTTAGATTTGTTATCTTATGGAAACCCTTCGCTAAGTTTTGAAATTAATGCTCAAATTTCTGCCGCTGTCCAAAGCTTTATAAAAGAAACCAATGTTTTTCGTGCTAATATAAGTTCCTTCTTTATAGTGACCCACTTTTCTTTGTCTCTCTCTCCCACCCCACCTCTCCCACCTTTTTTTTTCTCTGTGCGTGCTTTTTCCTTGAGTGTAATTAAATTGTAATGTCATAGGCATAGGCTTGAGTCCCCTAGATGAGCGACTATAGCTCTTGGGACAAACGCTTAGAAAGTTATTACCTGGCCCCTCCCCTAGGGGCCCAGTTTAAGCAATGATCATGTCTGTGTGTGTGTGTGTGTGTGTGTCTGTCTGTCTGTCACTCTGTCTGTCAGCCCGTGGCTGGGGCCAGGTCTGCTATCTCTGATTGCCTTGTTGTCTTAATGAAAAGGACTGGAAAGACACTCAGAGAGCGCCTACCTCCGCCAGGGGGCAGCAAAACTCAAAAGCACGGCGATTGGAAATCCGACCCATTGGAAAGACTTGAAATCTTGAACCTGTGACGTGGATATGCCAAAATTTAATAACCTGTTCCTTGACTTAATATCCACCTTCTCTGAAAATTTCATCAAAATCGGTGCATAACGTTTTGAGTCATCTTGCTAACAAACAAATAGACAAACGCTGCCTAAAACATAACCTCCTTGGCAGAGGTAATAATAAAAACCTGTGGATTTTTTTTTTTTTTTTTTGTAACAGTGTTTTCCCCAGTCAGGACCAGTTGACTGGTGGCTCCCACACCAATCACAATTTACCATAATCACAGAAAGCAGACCAAAAAGAGCTTGATATGTTTTGGATTTATTTTATATGTAACTCAACAAAGTAAAAAACAAGGACCTGGGCTGATCTGTGCAGATGATAAAAAAACAACACTCCGTTCACAAAAAAAAACCCACACACAGTGTGCACCTCAAACAAAGAAAAGAGAAAAGAAAATTATTTCTTCAAAATAAAATTCTCCACCTTACATTATGCTTCTTGTCATTTTTCATCTGCTTTTTTGATGGTATCTTCTGTCCCCAATCATGCATGTCCCTCACCTGTTTTATTAGGAAAAACAAATAAAGCCAGACACCATTAATCACCCCCTATACCCCCTCCATCCCAAACTCGAGACAGTACATAAATGTATCATATATTTACACTTCACGTCTGTATCCCTCCATTGACCAGTCAAGTTGCAGTTTACATCTCTGCCTGTCCAGACTCATACAAAACCATGAAGACTCCGGAGGAATTCAATAAAAGATAAGCGTATTTTTTTGCGAAACATAAGATTCCAGTGAATCATGTCCATTAAGGAATGTGCTTAGAGACTTCAGTTCCTAGATAGAGACGGTCATAGAGACTCCGGCTATATGCAACGTACTGCAACCCTTTCTAGAGCGCACCTCCACCACAACCACGCTTCCTAGATTGAGGTATTAATGTTTGGTTATCCTACGTCTGGGATTGTCTAATCTTATCCATTAAGGGCTGGGGTGGGTGCACGTTTTTGTTTTAGCCCTGTGCTACAACATTTGATTGCGCAGATTCGCCATTGGTTAATCCCACCGAGGCTCCATCTCGGTACCCAAGACAAAAAAAATAATTGCACTCACTGCCCCATAGCAGGGGTAGCTGCACCTTCCTCCTAAAAAAGCTCTGTCACAGCTCATCTCTCTTCACTCAGCCTCTGAAGGAAGAAGTTACCCGCATAATTCTCGTCACAATCCGGTGTCGCGATTCCTCAGGATGTACCCTTGGAGCCAGCAGGCTGAGACCCCTTACTCAACACTTAGTGAGGAGTCACTAGTAGGATCTTCAGACTGCAGTAGATGGCTTTCCAGGCCAGCAGTTTGGGCCATTGGATCAGTCTGCCCAGCAAATGTTGTCAATTAATACGGTCCTCCTTTTAGCTCTGGAACCAGCTTAGAGGATATGTGATTTACGTGCCCTTTCTATTCAGCCTTCATGCACGGCCATTAATAAGGGCTTGGTGGAACTTAGCCCGCCACAGTCTTTTCGTCCTAAGTTCATCACCTCTTTGATTAAGTCAACAGTCATACTCCTGAGAGTATTTCCCCCCTCCGCAAGCCATCAGGGAGGAGGAACGCCTTCATACTTTGCGCCCAGTGTGCATGCTCTGTCTTTATTCAGAGCGTACTTTTAATTTCAGAAAATCTGAATATTTGCTTGTCTGTTACAGCGGTCAGGTTCAAAGGGCCCCTCTGTCAGTTGAGGGCCTCGCCCACCGGGTCCGTGTGGTGATCCGCAGAGGTTACTCAGCAATGGGCCGTGCCACTGAAGTGGGCTTGAGGGTGCACTCTACTCGCTGCATTGTGTACTCTTTGGCGCTTTTCAGGGGTGTCCTTGTAGAAGATACACTACCGCTCAAGAGTTTGGAAAACAAAGAAATTTGCAAGTGATCCCAAAGAAAAATACATTTTCATGCATTTTACAACATTTTTTTCCCCACTTCACAAACAATTTTTTTTCCATTTCACAAACGATTAAAATTTATCAGATGATTTTCAAAGAATGATCTACATTTTTGCATAGAGGCCTATTATCAGCAACTGTCAGTCCTCTGCATCAATCTCCTGGTATGGCTGCTAATCCAAGTCAAGCACTTTATAACGCTAATTGATTATTAAAAAACCCTTCTGCAAATGAGTTGCACAGCTGACAACTGTTGAATAAGGGAGCGCCAAAGGGAGCATGGCATTCTTGAGGTTGGTTTAGTGCCTGAAGCATCAGCAGTTGTTTGTTTACAGGCTCAAAATGGCCAGAAAGACAGAACTTCCTTTAGAGACCCGTCAGTCTATTGTTGTGCTTAGAAAAGAAGGCTATTCAATGCAAGAAACTAAAAACTTAAAATCTCTTGCCATGCTGTCAACTACTCCCTTCAGCACAAACTGGCACTAACAAGGACAGAAAAAAGGAGTGGGAGGCTCCGATGCACAACTGTGCAAGAAGACAAATATCCGTGAGTGAGCAGTTTAAGACAAAGATGCCTCACAGGGTGTCAACTAGCAGCTGCGCTAAATAGTTCCCGTCAAACACCAGTTTCAGTATCAACAGTGAAGGTGTTTTTTTTTTTTTGATGTCAAAGTTTGAAGTACATATTCATCATTTTCCATTAAAATCATTATTTCTAACACAGACTCTAGCTATTTTTCCATCCACTTGTCAATTGAACTATCTGAAGTTCGCCAAAATTATAATGCGAAAAAAAGCAGGTGAAAATCCGTTTCCATCTAATGGCATTAAAGCAAATAAAAAGTTGTGCGTAATGACGTCACATGCCATTATGCGATCAAATTGGTGTATCCAATGGATTTCTGACATTTTTAAGCCATTTCCATTCATTTTCTGACTGAATCGCAGAACCTTCAAGTGAGCAAAAGTTGGGCGTTAGCCGACTAATTTAGCTAGTAAGCCAAAATGGGTTGCGTCTACCAACAAATGATGATAATAGCACAAGTTGAACGTGCTTATGTGCTAGCTATTAGCAACATAGCAAACCATTATCAGAAGGCAACGACAGTATCAAAACACCATCACGATGCAGTAGCAGATTTATTCGGCAAATACCGTTTCCATCAGCATTTATCGCATAAGCCTTTCACCGATCAGGAGAAAATCGGATCAGATCAACCGTATAAACTGTGTGTCGATTTTCTTGAAGTCAAATCGAATTTCATCATTTCCATACGGCATTTTTAATTAGTTTTGACTTAATTCGCAAAAGAACGTGTGGATGGAAACATGGCTAATGTCAGCATGTTCCGTTCATTTGCTATATTTCCTATTCAGACTAATTCCATGTGTGTTTCCATGGAAAACAAGAACATTTCCAAGTGATACCAAACTTTTGAGCGGTACTGTACCTCCATGGCTGCTTTTTGGTCTTCTGCTGCGCGATCAAATCTCAGGGATACAACTGCTGGCCTAATATCTCATTCAGTTTCAGGGACCGTGTTTGCCAGCTGCCTGAAACCACAGCTGGATGTGAGGTCTTCAGGAAGGCAGTGTTTGACCATGGGATTGTGGTTGGTCTTTTTTGTAGTTTGCTGGATTGGAACCCCTGCGGTTTGGGACCAGCTGGGAGTACACTCATCCATAACAGCCTTCGCCTTTGGGGTAAACCAACAGTGCAGTCTGTTAGACTACAAAGCATGTTCAACAGAGTTTGCGGCGTTTCGAAGGGGAGATGAACAGCGCCAGAGCTTTACAGGAGGGTGCAGCTACTCTTCCTAAGGGGGGGGGG
This sequence comes from Gymnothorax reevesii, assembly GCA_029721435.1. Taxonomy (NCBI): domain Eukaryota; kingdom Metazoa; phylum Chordata; class Actinopteri; order Anguilliformes; family Muraenidae; genus Gymnothorax; species Gymnothorax reevesii. The sequence goes on along the minus strand of CM056589.1, from coordinate 51,673,152 downwards.
GGGCTGATTACAATTGTCTTTTCTTTCATTCTATCTCCCAAGCCATGTGGCTTACCCGACCAGTGCTCAACTCCAATTTCGATAACATGGAAGCATCGCAACTAGGAGTATTGGTGCTCCCCCTGGATGGGATGATAGACCATTGCAGGTTGCCCCCCCACCCCCTCCAGTATTCTGTCAGGTCTCCCCAACAACTTTCCTGTATCCAACTGTACACCCAGGCAGAGTGGAGCACTGTGGGAGTGACATGTTTTAGCCCATGAACACAACATGAAAGCTATAGTGCGGACTTAAACTTATAATCTTACAATCCTTATTCTAGCACACTTAACCTCTGTCCTAACATGTCTCCCAGAATGATCTTGACCTTTGACCACCAAAATTCTAATCCGTTGACCCTCGAATCAAAGTGGACAGTTTTAGTGCAAAAAGTAATGACATTCTGTCCAGGCGTTCCCGGGATAAAACATTCACATGAATGGGATAGATGTGAGGTCACAGTAACCTTGACTGTTCACCTTTAGCCATCAAAATCTAATCAGTTCATCCTCGAGTCCATGTCACCGTTTGTCCCAAATATGAGGACATTTCCTCAAGGTGTTTAAGAGATAACATTCTCAAAAATGGGAAGGACGGACTTACAGACGCACTATCCGATGCCACCGACCACGACCATCGCCAGCGCAAATACCCTGAACTTCAGCTTTATCTTTCCCACCAGCTCCTGCAATAAAGTGGGCAGGAATTTTGAGTACGGACCTTGGAAAAGGCAGCATTCTTTCACACCACATGATTCTGACAAATAAGTCATCGGCTGGAAACAACTGGTGCCAACTAAATGTACGTCATCGGGCTCCCTGACAGCCTCATTCACCGGGATAGGAGTGGTACTGGGATGCCTGGTGGTGAATCTTGGGAGAATGACAAAAACTGGGGGCACATTGTCTGAATTTTTCAGTGTTCATTTTTTTTTTTTAATACCTTGAAATATTTGCTGTCGCAGCCAGTTAGTCTGTACAAGGGTAACAACCACCAAGGAAGCCTGACCACCTCACTGTTCAAATGACTGTACTTAATACGAAATTCATAGTGTTGAACACAATCAGAAAGTGACAAGCAGAAGTACTAGCTTTTGACCTCCATCCTAAATTGCATGTTACGGACTCAGAATAACACAAGGCAAGAAAACCAATGATGCAAAAACATTTCATGTCTTTTTTTTATTCAACTCTTGCAGTAGTAGGGGTAGTAACTATAGACATACAGAACCACTCTGTTACAAATATTCTCTTACATATGCTGAGCCTCTCTACAAATCCTGAGGGTATTTTAAAAATATATATTTATAAAGGAAGAATTTCCTGGACAACAAAGCCTGCCAGGTTGAAGGTAAAACCTCAAAATACAGGCGGCAGCTTCAACACCAGGAGTCCTGGTGCATTTTAAACTGGGAGCACTCTTGTCGATATCCATGTTAATATGACCTGGATTTATACAAATTATATATATTCATACATACATAGAAAACAATCCAAATGGTTTTGTTGTATAATTCCACAAATATAAAAATAAACGCTTACTGTATACAATCAGATCCACCCTAGAATGGCATGAACAAGTTAAAATAAAATTAAAAAAAAACAAAACAAAAAAAAAAACATGCTAATGAGCTCATGAGTGTTTGTAAGCACACTTGGGACACACACTCTCCCCAGGCTCGCGCACACACACACACACACACACACACACACACACACACACACACACACACACACACACACAAAGATGGTGTTTTACAAGTTTAGTCGACAATGCGACGCAGAAACAGACATCGAACCAAACAGAAACGATGATCTCATGCAAGGCTGCAGGCTTAAAAGAAGTGAAGCTCATGGTTTAAAAATATCTATACAACAGTTCACCACATTAGTTTTTGTCATGGCAAACGTTCAAGAAATCATTCCTAGAAAGACATTTCATCAAAGCTGATTTCACATTCATTCATTCATTCATTCAGAAGTGCTAGTACACACGCACAGGCCCATTCACCCGCACAGGGGGAGAAAAAAAAAAAAAAGCACAGAGGCAGACAATTTTAGTAAATAACCATGAAGTAACTCATTCCTCATTAAAATGCACAGTACAGCCATGTTTAGGCGACACACACACAAAAATTCTTCAGTTAGGTACAACACCAGGGTAAGTGGAAGCCATTTAAGAATACAACTGTGTTACTACAAAGACAACCATAAACAATGAGGGGGGAAAAAATAAAAAAATAATAAAAAAAAAAAGTCACAGAGGATAACGGGAAGCTGCACTTCTACCAAACTGTGCGTTTAGCCAATCATAGAGCACCACAATTTTCATCCCCATTCCTGCTACTGCCCTCCACTGCCAAAATGAAGAACAGACAGGCTTGTCAGGCGAGTGCCAACTGTTTCCCGGACAAAAAATCAGCCTCTCTGTTCGGGAGAAGTAGCACCACTTTAAAGTATAAACTGCCCTGACAGCACAAACGCATACAGACGCACATACCAAAACACACACGCACACACATTCCAATAAGTAGAGCATATAGAGTGGTCCTGGGCGCCCACAGTGTATGGTGGCTTTTGTTCGACCCTTCACCTCTCCATTCTCTATAAAGGGTCGTAGGAGAGCTGGAGCCTATCCCAGCTGACTATGGGAAAAAGGCAGGGACCCACCCTGGACAGCTTGCCGATCCATTGCAGGGCGCACACACCATTCACACACCATCCACTCTCACACTCATACCTGTGGGCAATTTAGTATCTCCAATTACCCTGATGGGCATGTCTTTGGACTGTGGGAGGAAACCGAAGTACCTGGAAAAAACCCAGGCGAACACATGAAGTACATGCAAACTCCACACAGACGGGCCCCAGACTGGATTAGAACCCACAACCTTCTTGCTGAGGCAACAGTGTTAGCCACAACGCCACATAAATTCCAACCAAAATTGCAATAAAAGGATTTTAACAAGCTGTTAATGGGTTTTACTTTGGTGCATTCCCTGTATATAGCAATTATTTTAGCAATATCCACACATGCCATGAAGAATAAAACATCCTTGAGCAAACAGTGTCTTTTCTATGTTGGAAGTAGTTTCAAGTAATAAGATTTTTTAAAAAGCTCAAACAAGAGGCTGGGAAAATCAAAGCCCTCCAAATTTGGTTGCTGAACACAATTTTTCCCTGATTTAATGCAGTTGTCTCCAATATATCACATTACAATGAGGATATGAATTGTTTTTTTTTTATATATCCTTCTCGGCATGCGTGGATATTTCTGTCTAATGTGGCTTAAGAGGGTAACTGCTCTAAGCATGGGATTTGCCAGACGGAAACAAATTAACAGCTCGTTAAAATCCTGCAAGCGCAATTTGTGGCTGAAATAAAAACCAGAGTGCAGTGGGCCCACAGGACTGACACTGAGAATCACTGAACTAGAAGGACCCCCTTACCCAGACAACTCCACAGGGAGTCGGACACACACATATACTCTGGTACAATAGTCTATTCTTTGGGCAACAGTACAGCAGAATATATATTCCCCATAGGGCAGCATTATCTGTATGAACTGCAGTTAGACTGAGGGAGGGGGCGACTGCTTTGATTCTATGCCACCATCTGTCCTGAAACGACAGTTGCGCTAACTGTGAGTCTGCCTCATCTGACAGAGCAGACCCTCTTCCAAATTTGGATTTGAACGCCCTGCACTGTGCCAAACATACTCCAAAACATTTCCTAAAAAGGTGGGGAAAAAAAAAAAAAAAAACTGAACTGAACTGAACTGGCCAAAACCAGAAGTTGGCTCTGGTGCATTTATCTAATCATTACACCCAACTGTTCCAAGAGCTCGGGGGAACATTTCATAATGTGTAACCAACTCCTTGAACCCCCTGGAGGAGAGACAGGAGGGCAGCCGGTCACCTCAATTGCAACATCATTTCATTCTTACAATTGGAAAACAGGGACCAAATTAAATGCAACTAAGACCAACATGAAAACCGACAACTTCCCTACACATACTGACATGTTCTTAAGTCCATCAATACAGCGAGTCAACAGCAAACTACACAAATGCAACGGGCCGAGAAGCGCAAACGTAAAGCACTTTATATACCATAATAATTCCACAGGACTGCTCTAAGATTAAAACCACACAGTTACCTTGTGAATGGGTAACTTGTTTCTAGCTGACCCAAAGAAAGAAAAAAGCACTACACCTCTCATTTCTCCCAGCCAAAATATGATGCAGTAATCAAAGGGCACCCCCACTTAAGATAATACGCAAAACAAGGTAATGTACGATGCCAGTCACCCTGACCTGCAGGAGACAGGAAATCCGCAAATCACTCTGTCATAACACCACAAGGGGGCAATGATGAGAGCGTTTCCTAAGAGTAGGTACAACTAGAAGTCAACTTGGCAAGAGGAAATGAGAACTGTAATAAGAGTAAAACGTCATTTTAGAAGCACTAGGATCCATTGGGCTGGCCCATTTGTATAAAATAGCACTCCAAGCCTTGCTAACAGGTCTACGTAGTCACAAAAAAAAAACCATTACATTTTTTCTTCGTTTGTGATGCGTCCATGTCCATGATAAAACTGCAGCCAGTGCAGTGCTAGCCAGTGTGTGGATAAGGACAACAGACATGTCATGGACACAGAAAATTAAAGGGGGAGTAATACAGGATAGGCTGGTACAGACTCAGCCAGGGCCTGAATCATTTCCAAGCCACAGACGAAAAGCACCTTAACATGATGTCAAGACATCTGCGAGACACATGGATTTCAGGTTTACAAATATACATTTCTGAATGTGAGCATAATGTTTTTAAGAAAGACCATTACTTCTCTCATGCAAATGGTTTCTAATCTAAAAGCACACTTTTGGCAAAATGGGTCTTAAAAATATACTCTGAAAAACGTACACTGGACATGAAATAAAAGCAAGATGGACTTAAACCCCTTTCTTAAACGAGGAGCAGAGCAGCTTGTAGAGTATGCGATGACAGGATGGACGTTTGTAGCGAGACAGGTGGAATTTTAGTGGAGCGGCGACAAACGGTCGCCGACACCGCTTCCATCGCCATCTGCTGGACAGAACTGTAACTGCATCCTTTTGAACAATGCTTGTCCTCAGCGCCACAAAGTGGATCCAGTTTCCTTCCCAGCCAACAATTTCAAATGATGGAGCGCTGAACTCAAGTGTGCCTCTTGCTCTCCTTCAGCGCACTTGTTCAAAATATGGAATAAGAAAGACGAAAACAAAAAAGGCAATACACATCACCCACTCGCACGCCTGTTCTATAAATAAGGTTAGTATTGATAAGATTACGAGTCCTGGACACACAATGTGCACCATATGACAAGAGCCATGAAGCAAATGCGGATCTTCCATCGGCCTTTGCTGTCACTAGCACAGAAAAATCTCAATCTTTCGGTTTCAAAACAAATGGCTAAGGGTAAGGGAGGAGAGGGTGGGTGGTGGTGGCGGGGGGGGGGGGGGGGGGGTTTGTGTGTTAGTTCACCAAATCAGCTTATAATACAACCAGGGCAGGGATCCAATCAGGGATCCGACATACTCAACTCAAAAAAAAAAAAAAAAAAAAAAAAAGGAAGTTTTTCTTCCTGATAGATTCCTATTCCCATGTGCGCAATGCCAGAGTTCAGCGGTCAAAGGTTAAGGATTGGAACATCAAACAGGTCACAGAGACCTTCGCTTTCATCCAGGTTATAGATGTAGTCATGGTCACCGGGTGGAGGAGAGAGACGGAGGAGGGGAGAGAAAACTGCAAGAGAGGAGAGAGACGCACTTTACGAGCCAAACGACATTCAACAGAGGCGAAAAACATTTCAACTGAACAGCCGCACAAGTTTGCGAATGACTATTGTACCACAAAGTGAAAAAAAATTGCATCTAAACATTCAAATCTGAGAATATTAATCTGCATTTGTATTTATGAGTCACATGCTTTGGAAGGTGCCCAATAGCTGCACAAACATTGCCAATCTAACGCCATCTTCCAACAGTAAGTTTGGTTTGTTTTTTGCGGCTTCACCTTCTGAAGACATGAGTTCCTCCAAAAGGTCGGTGCTCATAATTTCTGCGAAGACAGAGGGAAAACAGAGAGGCAAAGTGAGGATGGCACAAATATTTAGTTCGGCAAGAGAAAGTAGCTTAACTTGCCTTTTCTCAAATATTAATTTTTCAGCAGTTTATTCAACCAGCTTTTACCTTTAGTAGGATCAAACATCTCCGAGAGTTCTTTCGGGAAGTCCAGCACTAGACAAGCACAGGGGGGGAAAAAAAACAAGGTTAACATAAAAAAACAAGATGGCAGCCGAGTTTTTGTCCCACACAAACTTTAAAAAAGAAGGGACAGTATGTTAACACTTTCAGCAGTGAGTTATAAATGACCTTTGACATATACTGCCTTTAAAACAATCAATAGCAAATTATTTATCATTTCACCAGGAGTTTTACAGCAGTTTTCAAATCAACACATTTCACTTTTCATTCTTGCAACATTCTGAGGAAGACGCAAGTCGAAATGTCAGTCATCTTTTCCCCTCAATAAACGCGCAGATTTGTTAAGTGTGCTCCAGTGTTTTTACTTTTGGGTAGTCTTTTTGAAGTACCCAGGTAAAAGCTTTTTTCTATTCTTGCAACATTTAAAAAAGAAAAAAAAAAAAAGTTGCGATGGCAACCAATTAATGTTGCTCTTCCTTATTGCAACATTTAAAAAAAAAAAAAAAAAAAAACTTTTAAGGTCTGAAGACAGCAAGTGATCACATGCTGCGGGTGGAACAGTCAAAATGCCCCACATTTTGGGAATAACTCGGGACTGCAGGCAGGCTGGCCCGACACCCGCACCCTCTTCTTGCATGGCCATGCATTTGTAATGCGTGCAAAAATGCAGTCTTCCGCTGCCTTGTAGAAATATGCGTGGGTGTCTCTGGAAACTACGTAGTTTTGAAGGCAGCAATTGTAAAATCTCAGAGAAATTTTCAGCATTAATGGTGCAGACGAATAAGTCAAGATGCGGTTGCCAAAATCAGGGACAACTCCAAACCACAAGAGAGTAGGACTTAGGAATGTATCGTTGGTAACAGTCTGGATGGTCCTTTTCTTCATTGGTCAAGATCCCACCATTATAGCGAGCATCGATTTGCAGTGGTCCAGGTGGTGGTAGTAGTAGTGGTAGTAGTAGTGGTAGTAGTAGTAATAATAATAATAATAATAATATCATGGCAAGGAAATTTTTTTTTAATTAATTTATTTGAAAAATGGTTGTGAACATCAGGACAAAGGTAGTAAATTCCCAGAGAAAGCCAAAGGTCAAAGCTTGCAAATGCGTCTTGTTTCTATCTGCAGGTTTTGGTGAATGGTGACAATTCTATCAAGTTTTTCAGAAAACCCTCAGGTTTTTAGCGGTTGTTTTCAAGCATGCCTTAGGCTTTAGAATTCTTTTTCAGTAGGTGCCTTCGTTCTAAAACGCTTGAATAAGTGCCATATGAATTTCCGTAAGTAACTGCGTAGGCCTACTGCCCTGCTGTAGTTTCCTGCTTACAGTGCAGGGGAAAATTAACCACAAAATTACTGTAAAATGCACTTATGCAAAATCACAAGTACATAACAGTCAATAACATTCTATAACATTCCTGCACGCAAGTAGACACACAGACACACACACACACACACACACACAGGCACACACACAGAGACACACACACAGACACGTCCTGTGGTTATAACAGACTATTCCGCTGGTCCCCATGAGACTGTAGATTGTAGAAATTTAACCGTTCCTCCAGCTGGGGCAACCTTTTATCACTCTCCATCACTTTGTCACTCTGCACACACACATGCATACAAACACACATACACACACACACACACACACACACACACACACACACACACACACACACACACACACACACACACACACACACACACACACACACACACACACACACACACACACACACACACACACGTGAGCATGTGGGTTATTCTCAGAATGAACAAATTTCAAAATGATAACCTTTGGTAATTCATTCATTCAACACTTTCTACGAACACATGCACAACCATCATAGCGTTCACAAGGAAAATTGCTCAGCGTGAATACTGAAGCGAGGTAAACTCAATATACGTTGAGACCCTAAAATTCAAGTAATTAAAAAAAAAAAAAAACCCAGCAGTAAAAAGTGTGCACCTAGCACCGCAGAAGCATGTGAAATCTATTCCTTAATAATGGCAAAAACGTGCTAATGATAAAATCCACAACTTAATGCATCCTTTGCAGGGGAAAGCATTCAGAACCAATGAAGTGACGAGGGAAGATGTGGCAGCTGTAAACACTAAACGACTGGCTGAACCAGACTATTGTAGCCTGCCGTTACAGGGTCCATAAATTTTAAGTAAAAAACATTGCGAGACAAACATTCACCTTTGCAAGCTAACTTTTAAACAATCACGGTATATTTTAAATAACCTTAGAAATATATATATATATATATATATATATATATATATTTTTTTTTTTTGCCTAGCTTTAAATGCCCATTGCCGATGGACAGAATCCATTGCCGATTCCTGATGGCTTTGTCAATTGGCTCAAGCCTGACAAATACACATTTATATTTAAATATACAGTACTGAGCGAAAGTCTAATAAGGCGTCCTGTACTTTTTAAAATCTGCCAGTGCCTTAGATGTTTACTTTTTGTTTTCCCCACATTCAACTCGCTGAAGACAAAGTAAATTTGAAATTCCTACAGGCAATTATAAAAAAAGTTTAATTGTTGAATGTTGGCATTTCATTAAAAATAGCTGGTACAGATAACATGGACTTGACAGAGTCCTGATGTCAAAATCCTTGTGGCTTCCGGCAGTTACTTGGGACAGATGCAAGTGAGGCAGTCAGTCTGCAGACAAACATTGGCAAGTTCTCCGCTCTACTTTGAACAAGCAAAATGCCAATCATTTTGTAAACTACAGCACAACAGGGCACTGTCCCAAACTTTTAGGCAAAGCTAAGTCGCACCAAATAATGGTTTGATTTATTTTTAACAGTTCACCGCTCTGTTTAGTACATTTCTCAGTTACTTGTAGTTTTTTATTTCACTATTGTTGCAAGCATATTCGCCCTTCTACATTGCTTTCAATGTGCCTAAGACTTTTGCACAGTGCTGCATTTTTTGGGTATATCGTTCTGTGATTCTTTTCGGTTTTTAGAACCCATTTACCATCAATTCAAGAGAAATGCCAAACTCCTCAAAAACATCTTCACAAATACCATGATACTATCAACTGCAAAACCACATGGATTTACCGCAACATTTCATCAGGTGCACATCCCAGGGTTCTCACCAGGATTTTTTCTCAGCGTAGGGGCAACTTGGCATGGTGCTAGCCGCGTGGCTGGCGTCGAAGGTGTGAAGGTACATTCAAATTTTTGAATGTAGAACCCTCTGAGACGCATTTCAGGCATTTTGAGGGGTGTAAATTACTTTGTTCTCCTTTTCTCTCAGATACTCCCTGCAACAAGCTGGTATCAGTATGCTAGTACTATCAAAACACCCCTCCGCTGGTTGAAAGACAGCGTCGGGGCCAAAATCACAGCGTAGGGGGCCCCTACGCTCAAATGACCTAGTGAGAACCCTGCAACCTTTATTGTACATCTACAGGCAAACCCAGGTCATTATCAATTCATAAACAATAGAAATAAAGTGTCACGTGACATCAGGTACAGGGCTTGCGATTACCGGAGACCTCGGGTGAAATACGCAGGAAAATCACACAGGACGCACAGTGAGCCATGACTGAGTTTCGGGGACGCACTAGGACGTTCGGCAGGGACCTTTAGAGGACGTCCTGGGGACGCTTTTTTGTTTGCTCTGTTGTTGAAAATGCAATACCCACTCTCAGTAGCATTGTCAATTTTCTCAAGTTTATCAAAATAATGCCGAGTTACCCTTAAGGCGGCAGAATTTGGGATCTTTATACCACTCAGCAATCCCCAGTCATTCCATTCCCGGTCATATAAAAATAACTACGGACCAATCACAGAGATCAATGTGAGTTACGCTGTTTCTCTATGCCATCAACACTTCCTATTTGTATTGAATGTTAGTATGTATGAGCCTCGTCTGACTTCGCCAACATTTTGCTTTGTCTTGCAATAAATATCGCTGTTTAAAGTAAAAACAAAAGCCAAATCACCGACTTAATTTGGGAAAAAAAAAAGTAGTGGGGAGAAAAGCAGGAGGTTGATGTTACTGCTCGTACTTCCCAATCGCAAGACACATCAAGCCCCAAATCAGCTACTACCAGCGAGGCCCATAAGCAGAGAAGCTGGCGCCAAGAGTGGCGATTCAAATATTCATGGTTAGAAAAAAAAATAATGATAATGGGAAGGAAATTTTGGCTCTGCAAATGGTGCACAGATATGGGGTAGCAGAATGCGTTTCTGTCCCCAGGGTCACGTAATTAGCAAATCAGTGCATTCAAGAGGCACCAAACGAACCCAGACCACATCATAGTCACAGATGCTTGGATCACTAGGAAGCCAGGGGTATAGTACAGATAAGAAAGGCAGAAACTGCCACCGCTGACCGTGACTTATTCAGGAAAAAAAAAAAAAGTGCGCAGACTAGAAGACTCCACTATTTGACTAAAAAGGCACTCCTCCTCTCACAAGTGAGCAACGAGATGGAATTACATCAAGGTAAATGCTGTCTAATAATCCGATACAGGAACGTGGCAGTCTGTCAGACACAGAATTGTAGCCGGTCAAATCAGTACTCCTCCTGCTATCAATATAATGCACACACTACATGCTTCTAATCCAAAAAATTCTGACACAGACCCTTCCGGCTCTGATGAAACAAATGAGCGTGCCCTTGTAATTGGGGGGAGAATTGCATCAACGCCGAGAACTTCAAGAAAGAAATATTGTTCCGCCTAACCAAATTTCAAACGGATTAGTTCAAATCAATATGATAATTCGCTAGCCAGTACACTAACACATTTCGCCATTAAATCAATACATTCGAGTTTCTAAAATTACCATTACACACGTTGTTTTAACTATAAATGGCAAAAACCGCTGGCGGGCTCGCTAGCAAATTATTCATCACAACGAATAAACCGCGAACTAGAAACTAACACTGGTGATGGTTATCGGTTACCAAGTTACTGTTTTCTCCAGTGAGCAGTATCTGACCAATCGCGGCAAAAGAAAGATGTATCACACGTGCGTGATACCAAACCTGTATCTCATGGGTCGTAGCTATCCACCGATTTATTGAAATTTTTTGTTAGAAAGCCCCAAGCATCAAATATGTCCTTATAAGCAGGATGTGATTAGCCTTCAGGGACTGATTGTGTACAAGTCGGAACTTTTATGTCATTGTTTGGCCAAAGAATCACAGAAATTGTTCAGAATATTGTAGACTCGGCAACTGTTCACAACTGTTATGTTTGTTCTGTTGCTGAGTTTTAACAAAGAAGACAGTTACATTAATGGTTTCCCTAATTATTACATGAAATCAGAATAGGATCATTTCACACAAGGTATTGAATCCAATACTCTTGATTATGCATTATATGCATTGTATCGATTATTGGCGGGCAGTTAATGTATATATTTCCCGATCGGTGTTTCTCGCTATAGCTGTGACCACATGACTTGAGGAGACTAAATTACTGCACTACCAACACCTTCTGATCATGGCTGAGGTTGGGATGTGCACAACTTGTTGAGCGAGAGCCAGGGACCCCCGAATCTGGATCAGGACCCCATACAAAGGCACTCATGGGTTTCCGGACCCCTGAGAAAGGAAAGCTAATGGAAGCCCTGCAGGCATTTGCTGTAAAAGATAAAGGTACAATTTGTGACATGGATCAAAAATCAAAGCAGTTTCTGAAGCAGCAAACGAGTAGCTGATTCAGCATGAGCTACAGCTCTTAGAGTTCACCGTCTGGCCAGAAAGGTTTATGAGCATTTAAATTATATAGCATATCAGCATATCTAATATCTCATATCTAATATCTCAATTATATAGCATATCTCAGCATATCTAAGAACAGAAGTGCATCACAGAAAGCGCTGCATACCGCCACAGGGGAGAGAACAGAAATGAAAGAGGGGGACAGGAAAAACAAGCCAATAAAGAACAAGATGAGAATGTTCCGGAGTGAAACTGCTGCCGCTGCCCTCCTCGTGCAGTGCGTCGCAGCTTACCGCTGACAGAGAAGCCGCATGTCAACGATATGCCCTGTGTGATATACAGCAGCCGAGAACCACTAGCCAACACACAATTCATCACTGCCACCACCACTCTGGTCTGATACTCTGCATGTGCAGCAGAACCACCATGCCCAATCCAATAACAGGCCTCAAAAACAGAAGATTGATACGTTTGGCCCAAATCACTGAGTCAAGTTCATTGTACCCCGAAAATGCTTGAAAATCCTTGAAAGCTTGTCTTCTGTGATTAAAAAAAACAAGTAGATCAGAGGGATCTAATAGCTGCGACCTGGCCTAGCATACGTCACGTGGCCTAGTGTCCATGACTGGTGGTTTCCTGTACAAGTGACCTCGAAATTGGCAAATGACCTTGAAAATCAATAGGGAACCCTCCCTCTGTACCAAGAAGCTTGTTGTAAGATTTAATAGCCATCCATCAAGTTAAACTCAAGTTACGGTGCGAAAACTGTGAAATCGGGGCAAAATTGACACTTTTTTGACTGGTGTGACCTTGGGATTCGACAGATGACCTTGAAAATCAATAGGGAACCCCTCCTCTATACCACAAAGCTTGTTCTAAGATTTCATAGGCATTCATTGAATTAAACTTGAGTTACGGTGCCAAAACAGTCAAATCGGGCCAAATTTACACTTTTTTTTTTTTTTTACCTGTGTGACCTTAGAATTTGACGGATGACCTTGAAAAACAATAGGGAACACCTCCTCTATGCGTAGCAGCTATTTCCAAAATTTCATGGCGATCCATCAATTCTAACAGCGCGAAAACGCGCAAACAAGGTCGTGATCTCTGTGAACTTGATCTTTGACCTCGACCTTGTGCATGGACATCACTTTGGTGAAGGTCAATAACTCCTGAAAATTTCATGATAATATGACAACAGGAACATGGTGAAAAAGGTGTCACAGACGGACGGACAGACAGACACGTTCATAGAGCTGCTTGGTCGCAGTTAAAAAAAAAAAAAACACACACACACAAAAAGACGAGAAAGAAATATGATCTTATTTCCATGAGACACGTGGTATTTAAACTAATGACATGCATTAGAGTGCATACTCCTGGAATAGTTAACAGTTTTTGACCAAAAAGAAAGCGACGGTAGGGTATAAGACTATTTATAGGTTGCCTACAGTGTGCATGCTGAAAATTGTAGAAACTCAGCCTGAAGTTAATAGTTTAATTGTTTTTAAAGCTATGAGATCAAAATTATGGAAATATCATGAGGAACTTGCGAGAATTTATGTTCACTGAGATTTGAAGGCCCGTTGTGCTTCGTCTTGCTCAAATGACCTCAGGAAAAGCTAAGTAGGTAAAATTTACTCCTGATCATAAAGCCTAACGAATAGAAACACAAACTCACTTTCTGAAGGATCGGACTTGATAGGTTCAAAGACTGTAGAGGGCGGTAGTGAGGAGCTGCTGTCCAATGAGGCGGAAGATTGGAGGGGCTGGGTGTCCAATGAGGATGTCTCACTTGCTGGGGTGTCCCCGGTGGGCGGGGCAATCTCAAGAGCGTTCGTGCTGCTGCTAGAAGCCTCTGCCATGGAAAGCGGAATAACGGAGGACAGAAATATCAGTCAAATCTCTACTGGAAAACTCAAATGTTTATGCACTGTAAAACCACCCATTCAAGAAATACAAAGAATCAGATGAAAAAAATCTGGAAAACCTGCAATGCAGTGAGCAAAGTTTCCGTCTATAATGTGGAGTTTCTTGTTTGATGAGAGTGCGTGCATGAGTGCAAGCATGCGCCGAGTTCATGGTGTGAGTATCCATTTCTTTGAGTGTGAAAGCACAAATGTTTGCATGTCAAAGTATGTGCGCGCGTGCCTCTATAAGAGACCTGAGAGGAGCTTAAGACTGCAGCCAACTGAGCTATTTCAAAGGCCCCAAAACATTAAACCCTGCTCTTAAAGGGCCAGAGTGCCATCTCATTGTTGGAGTCCACACACCACATTTCCATGGTCTAAATGTGCTGCCGAGATAAAGGAAACCACAAAACACCAGTCGACGTGGCAGCCCTCCAGAGACGAGGGATTCGAGATCCTCACTCTTAAAGGGTACAGGAGCCCCAGTTTGCCAGCTCAAACACGAGCTACACACTTGGTCCTCAGACCCGATGTCAGCCGTACCGGGAGTGGGAGCAGTGGGGGTGGAGACGGGCGAGACTGCGGCGGAGGACGGCGATTGGTCGGCTGTGGGCTGGGTGGGCGGAGTTTCCCCCTTGGGGCTGACGGCTGTGGTCGAGGGCGTGGGAAGGCTCTGGAACATGTCCTCTGGTGGGGGCACAGGCAGCACTACGGGGGCGGAGCCAGAGGTGTCCTTGTTGACCAATAGGACCTCGATGGGGCCGGAAGTGCTCTTCAAGTGAATCTGATATTTCTTCTGGCTGTTCAAGGCCTGAGCAGAGAGATGAGCGACAGAGGAAGGAAATAAAGACAGCATTAGAATAAAAATTAAAAGTTGGTAATAGGGAGTAAAGATAGACTGACTGCCATTAAAATATACTACACATACGCTGTGGCAGGTCAAAAGCATTATAATATTGAATATTTGCAATGCAAATTCAGACCCTTATCATCATTTTCATGGATTGTTGGACAATTTTTGAACTGCCTGCAACATTATTTAGCGTTACGTGGAATAAAAAGTTCACTACTGTTCAACAAAATAAAAAGTGTTGGTTCCAGCAGCTCTTCCTGCTGTAGAGTCATACATCCTTGAAGCCGATCTTCAGCCCCCACAGACTGCTGACCGTACGTGACCCTGCCTCCTGATCCGACGACCTCCAAGACCCTGATCATTTCAGCTACCTTCTGCGGGGAGTTACCAGGTCTGATCAGGTGAAAATCCTTCCACTACTTCAGTTGACATAGCGCAGACAAGATATTAGTCACAGACAGCAAGACGAGCAGTTCAACAGACTGACGACCGAAAAACGATGCCTCGCGCCCGCTGCGTGGGCGGAGACACAAGCAGACAGCCACGGTACAGATGAGGAGCGCAAAACTGAACCTACGGCTCCGTACAACTGTTATGAAACCATGAAAGGGGTGGGAGGGCTCACTGTCACTTTCCAGTTTCGGTGCATTTACATCCATATCGGATGATCCTTCTCGCGACTGCGGCCATTTTACACATCACGACTGTCCAAATAGTTTTGGGACTCTCTCCACATAGGCTCAGTTACAGTACAGGTCTCCATACTTACCGCCTCAGGAATGGGCACCTCCAACTGTGTACCCGATGGAGCTCGTATTGCCAGGAGAGTATCGCCTGAAGATGGAGGGTGGAGGCGGTGGAGAAAAGAGGGAGGGATGGGGAGGGGAGACAGAGGGATGGGGGAGGGGCCAGAGAGGGAGGAGAGTATGAAACAGAAATGGGGAATGGAGGGGGGAAGAAAGAAGGGATAAGGAGGGGTAGAAGTGAGTATTTACTTTGCATAAAATAAAAAAACAGTATAAAGTAACGAACAAGAACAAAACGCCTTTTAGCCGCTGCAGAATCCTACCTTTAAAGCAGCCGCAGATGTCCTCGTGGGTGACATACGCTAACGTTTGCCTGCGTTAAGGGCAATGTTCAGTGCTAATGATAATGACTCACACCCACAGTAACCAGAGAGAAACATTAAAACAAAAAAATAAACCCAAAAGAAGAGAGGTCATTTAAAGGAACAGTCCTTTAATTGTTGGTTTATTGCCGCTGAAATATGTTGAGAAATTTTAAGTAGATCACACACACAACAGCTCAGATTTGCATACACCTGCTTCGCCCCAGTGTTCAAAGCAGTGTGTTCCTCTTTAAATGCATGCTATTAAAGGTGCACTATGCAAGTTTGTTGACATCACTTCTGTTGACATTCGAATTCAAACAAAACAGAGGTAGCCCGCCCCTCCCTCCTATGCTTCCGTAACGGTCAACTCTTGTCGGCGATTGGCCGGGACGGTTTGTTATGTTATAAGGCACAGCCTGTGCTCCTTGTGTTTATTTGCAGTTTGTGACGCCTGCGCCGTCTCCAGAGCCCCGTTTTTTTTTTTTTTTTTACATCGAATTCAGGGGCAGGCAGCCGACAGATTGTGGAGAGATGTCAGCGTATTGAGATAAAAAAATTATCTCGCCGAAAATAAACAAACTTGCATAGTGCACCTTTAAAGTATGAAACATATCAAAATTTGACATCACAAATATAGGTCTACATTGTGGAAAAATCTGGTTAAAAAAAAAAAAAAAAATGAAAATAGTGGCAAAGCCACTGCGCCCGCTTGGCCAAACATGGCCAAAATAGAACGCCCCCAATTGGCCAAAGTATTGGTCCAATTCGCCTCAAAATCGATCTTAGTCTAGACCTTATGACCATATACACACATGAAATATGAAAAGGGTCAGCCAAAAACTGAAGATGCTAGAGCGCAGACGAGAAAAGAGTTTATGCACGAACGCACAGACGCGCGCACGACAGACCACCACTGAAGACCCCGGGCATAGCATAAGCCCCTTGGGCCTTTTGGCAAAGCGGGCTAAAAATATAAATGTATCGTATTTAATTTTGCACTGTTATTTCGATTATTACCTTCTTCACATGCATCATGCTATGCACAACCCGCTACCAATCATCAGGTCGCTACGATTTCTTGATCATCGTAGGATACATGTCGGTCTTGATTATTAGGCCCAAGCAAATATATCGTTTGATGGATAATCATGCAAACGAAACTGGTAACCGCATACCTAACTCAGGCCAAAAGATGAGGACGCTGCAAGCCTCATTTGAATAAGTATCTGAAATATCCTCTTAGTGACTACATGAGATAAAATAGGCGTGCAAAGCACGAAATACCCCTCAGCCCGATGTCGAAGTTTTTGGAGACGCCCGCCCCCCCGCCACCTGACCGCCCGCCCAACCGCACGAAGGATAGCAATACCCCGTCTGCCTTGAGGGCTGAGGGGTAAAAATTGATTCAATAAACAATTAAATTGATTTAACGAATATTGTAGTTCGAGTCAACCAGAAAACTACATTTTTTAAAATGTTTTTTCAACATAAATACCAAGACCACCCAACATAACCAATTTTCTTTTGTTTTAAATCTTTGACCAGCAGGATGAATCTCTTCTGAACACAATGACTGGCAAGAAAAAAAAATAAAAAACCTCGCAAATAACCAAACAACTGCAAGTGTCACTAATATTCTCCACGGTCTTCACCACTTCTTAGCCGAGCAAATGTCTTAAGGACACATTTCAATTAATGAATCAGGGGAGAGCAACACAAAAATCTATGATGCCATTTGTTAGAAATCATAGACTTTTTAAAGTCACTTTTCCAATACGGTGCTTAGGGGTGTTAGGGGAGGGGAATGCTGCTCGGGGTGAAAGATATCTGCTGTTCTGCGTGTCGTCGGTCACGTTCTTGATGCTCTGCTGGACCCAGACGCGCTGCTGGTCCAGCTCGTGTTCCCGCCGGTCAAGATCCTCCAACTCAGCCTTCAGGTCTATCAGTTTGTCGGCGATTTCCCGTGTGTTACACCCAGGGCCGACGCCTCTGTGGGACGGACAAAAGATTGAGTTGGGGGGGGGCGGACCCAGGGAGTGCGTTCCCTTCTAAAAGCTGGCCGTCAATCACCAACCCGGTGTCTGCAGGTGCCTGTTGGTAATCCAATCAGTTAGCATTCAGGTCAGGCTACAAGACTGATCTGTCTGGTCTGTGACCGATGAAAGTCAGTGTTTCAATCGATTAAACTGTATTTCTATGCGCATTCAATCATATAAAACTGCTTCCAATAATTCAACATGGACTTGGATGCAAACAACCAGAATCAACCAAAAGTATACTAGAAAGAACTAACTCAAAACCGGGATGCACATTTCAGTGCTGAATCACACTGCAGATTAGCAGAGACGGCAACCCTACACGAGGCCTGTACTGGTCAACTGGATCGACATCGTAACAACTCTTTTTAGCTATGCAGTGGTAAAGAATAAACACTGGTATACTGTACAACATGCCGACATCGTCATGTTATCATACACAGGAATCATCCTTTCTGACCCTGAATACAAACCCAGCACTGGTTTACTTTTCTTCCGCGTCATCAAAAAATGAATTAATTGGAGCTTCTGATTGGCCAGACTGTCTTTACACCTGACAACACGGTAAAGTGAGGGCGGAAAATCAGCAGCTTTCAGCCCTTGAGGACCATGACTTCATGATCCTTGATCTACAAGTGATCTTAAACCATTAACAAATCAGTTGTAGCAATAAATGGACCGTCAACTTGGAGTGAAGTCACTGCAATGGGAAAAAATGTGTGAAGCAAGTCAGTCTAGAGAGTTCCATACTGAATGGAAGTTTAATCCATGCACTCAAAGCATACCGACATTTGAACTTCATCAGGAGCAAGGCTGTGAACATAAGAAGCAAGTTTGATACAAATCTACCCACTGCAACTTTAAAAACAAGTCAAATATGGACTAGGTCACACGGTTACAAAAGTTACAAAATTGGTGTATTTTGTATCAGAGCTCCAAAACTAAGCAAGACAGAGTTACAATTTAAATGGCTTTGTGAAGGTCTTCCCTAGTACTTCGAAAAACAAAATAACCAATGTTGTTAATTTTATTTATTTTCGGTGAAAATGGCAAAAAACTGGTCGGTAACAGAGTTACAAAGGAGTTCCTTAGTTTTGGAGCCATGATACAAAATACACCAATTCTGTAACTCCGTTACCGCATGACCTGGCCCAAATACGTCTGTAAATCTGAGGCTAGGGCAGCCATATTAGATCCCGCAATCGCCTGAAAATAACAACACTTGATCGGAGCCATGATGGAGACATTTGCCGCATTACTCACTTCCACTGAATGCTGTTTTTGGACTTCTTTTCGATGAGACCGATGCCTTCCAGTACGTTGGTGATGTCATAAATTCGCCTCTTTTGCCTCACAGCCAGGGTGTCTGCGGCCTAAAAAAAAAAATTACAACACTTAAAGAACATTTGTACCAAGACCGATCCAAATCTGCCGGGAAGAACTTAAGTTGAAAACGCTTCAGCCAATCAGAGGTCAAGGTGGCGTAACTGGATTCCAAATCAATCTAAAGAAGAACAGCCGTTTGGGCCACAACACAAACATGAGCATCACGTTTATTCCAAATTTGTCTGGTGGAACAGTCAAAAATGCATCAGCCAATCATCGACAAGGGCAGCCATAATGAATTTTAGTTGAGCCAAGAAATAAAACACACTTGTTCAGGGCCATGAATCAAGTAAATATACCATGTTTGATCCACATCTGACCAGTGGAACTGAAGAAATCAAAAATGTGTAAGCCAATCAGAGGCCTGGCCGGCCATATTGGATACAAAATTGAACCGAAAAATAAAAACACCTGGTCAGGGCCAAGAGCGGGACATTTACAAGGCTAGAACTTGAGAAGAAGCGGTTTAAAGAAAACGTTCAGGGATGGACAATGGACGGACAGACCACAGACCAACATGGCAACAGCACACCAGGTGAGCCAATTACATACTGTACGGCCCTAGTTTTCACATAAATTTGCCTTGACAGGTAAATACAAACTCTAAAGTCAAATTCTCATGAGGCAACAGCAATCTATTCATCAGCATTTCCCAATTACTTCTGCTTACAGTGGAAAAATACGGGGCTGGGCTGCAGCGATGCCATCTTAACGATACTAAACGACCATAAGATGCTCATCTTTCCCCACTTATTCAGCAATTTCCAGTTTAATTGAAAAGGCCCAAAATCAGCAAAACCAGGAAACTCGGAAATTTTTGTTTGAGACCAGATAATGCTGAATTGCTAGGGCAAAAGGGCAAGTGCTGTCAGCAGTCGAAGAGAAAAGTAGTTCATGTCCTCCGCACATTTGGAGAAAATAGGAAAACAGCCTGACTAATGTCTACCATTTCCCTAAAACCAAACAAAACCTGAATGTTCTGGCAATGTTTCCACAAGGTAGTGGCAATGTTGTAAAATTACAAAATACCCCAGTAAAAACTGTAAAGATTTGGCGAGCTGTATAAGAGCTCTCTGCAGCACGGACAATACCTACAGGATTAAAACTGAACAAACAGACCCCCAGCAAATGTAATCAGCTCTGACCAATGTCCAAGACCAACCAACTCATCAACAAGCTCACATAAGCATAAAATGAAAGACAACCCTTGCCTAAAATGAAGAGAAAACGAATAAACTGCCCCTTGAAAAAGATGACATGACAATGGAAAAGCTGAACTGAATAATAAATACTTCAACATCTGGATTGAAACACTCATGGAATCCACTATTTTTCAGTTAACTGTGATGTCAAACATCCCACAGTTCATTGATGGCGAGAGGCAAAAGGCGGCTCTCGCTGACCAAAAGTGTCTACTTTCCCACGAGTGTTCAACTTCTGACACCCAACAGCAGAGCACACCGACAATTTAAAGAATCGTATCCACCAATGCAACAAATGCTCTGCTATATAACCAAACAAACACAAATGTAGTGTTAGATAACCTACTGCACATTCATAGTAATCTAAATGATGCCAGCTAGGCTGTCCCTATGAGCTAAATCATAACTTGGTGCACTAAACATGCTAGCAGAGTGTAATGATCAAATCACAGCGAACTTCCCAGATCACACATCTATAAAAGAAGCATCATACAGTGACTAACAGTAATACCTGTGCTAATGTAAATATCCACTCAATATAATGAACAAAACGTACAACTCACGTTTTACTTGTGCATGTGAAGAGATACCAACAATCACAGACACATAAAAAAAAAAAAAAAACGGTTATAAATATCATGAATCTCCCATTGCTGGAAAACAAACAGAAAGGCAGGGGGAGCACAAACTCGTGCAGTAGACAATTTAATCTGACCACCCAAAGAAAAAAAAAAAAAAACTCAAAATAAATAGGAATTAAGAACAAAATTAAGCCTACAGACTTTGGTTGAGCTATGGTCCTTCGACGTCGCCGTCATGCGACTGCCAAAGTGTTCCTCCACCCATCATTGGCTCAGTCACGGTCACGTGACCGCCAAAGTGTTCCTCCATCTCTCATAGGCTAAACCTTTCAAGGAATTAAAAGACGGTGACCTCCAGTTTTTTATTGTTTGGTCGCATTTTCGTCATTTGAAGGATTGAAAAACCTTACAGAAAAAAAGATTTTAAAAAATTCAAGTCATAAAATCTAGAAAACACGAGTAATACTTTTATTCAATGTTTTTTTCATGTGGAGGTCGTCCTTCAATTTAATGTTTCGCACACTAGTCACTCACTCCTATTTCTCCCGCCTCTTTCTTTGCCCATTAACTCATGGCCGCCTTACAAATATACACTGCTGCTGGCACTGCGGTTATGTTTACTGGTCAGTTCCACGGGTTTTACCCTCCACCATTCAAATCTGACGGGGCTGAATTTCTAGATCACTACTTTGAAAATTCAAGGGGACCAAGGCCTGATATGAAAAGCCATACTCATACTGCAAAGCCGACAGTTTGCAGAGGAAAAAGCCGCGTTTTGAACAAAATGTGTGGTGGTGGGCTTCATTTATCACCACAGTTGTGCATCAACGAGATGGAATCAAATGACAAGAGACGGGGTGAACAAAACAATTAAGTTGTGCGGGGAAATACCGCATTAGTAAAAAGATGTACAGAAATGACCACACCGGAAGGCTAGTTCACAAGTGGGATGGAAATTATGTAATATGTGCTACGCTGTAGCGCCGTAGGTCATGTGCAAAAATGAATAATCCATCACTTAGTAGTGCCTTCTTTACTCGAGTTACTACAGATTAAAAAACACATGAGATACGATTGCTTCAGATCTTGAGACAAAATATTTAATAAGACGGGAAGAACACGAAATTCAAAATACCGTTTTAAACATGCATTTTATTTACTGATGGGAGAAAGTTATCCAACGACAACTGGCCCTGTGTAAAGAAAATAATAATAATTACCCCCTTAGTTCCTCAATCTGCCAATTAAGAAAAAAATAATAATAATAAATAAATAACACATTTGATAACTGGGTTCACTGTGATAATTGTGTAGCCTCAATACATCTACGATGAGCCCAGATGAGCCTTCATGATTCCAACGTTATAAAGAGATTAGGGAAAGAAGGCAGAGTTGCAGGTTAATAGGGCCCTATGAAATCTGCTTTCTTTTTTTCCCCCCCGTTTTAATTTTTTAGAATTCCTTTTTTTTACCAATTACACCAATTTCACCATCAAAGGGAGAGTGCCATTTACGTTAATGAATACAATGTTTCCTAATTAAATAGAAATAACCTTAAATTAGTTGATGCAACTCTCAATTTTCCTCAGTACTTAGTCAGAATAAGTACTGCATAATGACGCAATATAACATTGCACTGTGATGAAAGAATTATTTTTTAACCTAAAATAATACCAAAAAATAAAATTGTCTCTCAAGGAAGCGTAAGCTACAGTCAAAAAGGCAGACAACATCCATACTGACAATGTATTATTCTGACTGCCCCTTTTTAATAATTTATAATCTTACTGTATATACGTGTTGTGTGTGTGTGTGTGTATATATATATATATATATATATATATGAACGCAAGAGAGCAGCAGTAATGACGCTCAGTTTCCCCCACGAATCAACCGTTGTCTGATTCCGATGCATCAGCTATATTTAATTTACTTTTTTATCTTTAAGAAACTTTTGTTCTGTAATCCCAATACTGTATATTCCATCCTAGGACAAAATGTCCTACAGTAATGATTAAACATGAACAAACTGAAACAAAGATGCATCAGTTATTATTTCACCACTGGGGGATGACGTTACGTCATAATCTGCATGCACACAATTCACTAAGTAGACTGTGAAAAGAAATATTGTAGGCTATTTAATGGTTATATAAGTTGTTAAGCTAACACAAGATGACAAATGATGATGTTTAGGACCCTGCAATCCCTGGCATCAGTGGTCTCCTCTACAATGAAAAACCTCTTCCCACAGATCTTCTATAGCACCGAAGAGATGTGTTGCTCGAACATTCGCGGCAGGTGAATTTGATGAAGGCTGCTCACATTTTCGCGAGCATTCGCGTTTTTACATTGACTTTGAATGTAATCTGGACGCGCGGATATTTTGGTTAGCGTGCGGTGGAAACGTGGCTTCAAAAACAGCACTTCAGTCAAAATATGCCGATTTCTGATAAAATCCGCATTTATCAATAGATTCCGTTTTTACTGGCCAATTCCGCGATTCCGTGATCATGGAAATCATAGGGCCCTAGGTTAAAACCACTGCAAACCAAGCAGAACATAATGGCTCATCTCAGATTCGCCAAAAAACAACTTTATGACCCCACCAACCTTTTGCGATGCTCGGTGGACTAATAAGTGGCTTTTTTTAAAGACAATGGTCCTGTTGCATCTGGAATGAAGAGGACCAAGAATTCCTGAACAGGACCCTAACAGAAAACAATTACGGTGGTGATATTGCAACAGGGTGATGATGCCTTGCTGTTTCAGGGCTTAAAATACTTGGGAAATTCCGAGGTATTGTCAACCTAATGTCCCTCCGTGACAGATGCTAAAATATCCCCAAATGGAAATGGAAGGAAAAATTGAGCTTTTTACTCCCAAGTATATTACTATACAAATATACCCATAAATTGTAAACAATACTTCTCAATGCATCAACAGAATTTTCTTTGGGGGGACGGTTTAGTGTCTTGTCCATGTTCATGCTTGTGTCCGCTAGTTTTGCTTCATGAAAAACAATCATTTCTAATTATTGCTATTGATGAATAACTGGTCCAGGTTTCTCCTTGCCAACATGATTACCAACTTGCATATGCTAACCTTTCTGTGAATGTGTCATGCATTGATGAATTGAGAACTTACAATTATTGTGATTCAATAATCATTAACATCGTGAAAGAAGCTGTAAATGCCAAGCGATTCTTGAGATTACCCCGCCTCTGTTCAAACACCAGCCAAATTTCTATTGATCAAAACACATCAACAGTTTTTGGAGAAGTCTGTCTACTGTAATAGAGGAACCAGTTTAAAAAAAAAAAAAAAAAACAAAAGAAAATCCAAGGTGCACCCCTGGAAATACAAGGGTTTTAACAGGTGGCATTTTAGTGCTTTTTTCACAACCAAGAAAGATAACACAAAATAGACTGCATTTTCTCATTAAGCAGTAAAACATTAACTTAGATGCAAAGTTTCAAACCTCTAAGTCTAATAATAAAAAAGGTTATGCCATGTTAAATACAAGAAAAATGTTAATTGACCAAAAAAAAAAAACTGACGGACAGTACCCTGAGAAAATAATTCACCAAAAATGAATTTTTGGTCCAAATGAGCTGAAATTTCAGATTTGTTAATCACTAATGCATACTTATCTAATGTGAAAATATGGATGCAATCTATGACTACATGGTGACAAATGTTTTGTATATCTGATGATTTGACCCAGTGGTTTTATTTCTATACTGCAAGAAATTTCAAGCATTATAACATTTCAAACAGATCAAATTGGACACTGAGGAACCCCAAATTAGCCTGCTGGACTCAACTGTTTCAAGTTATTTCAAAGAACTTCGGGTGAAATTAAACCAACATAACACAAAACTGGTTTGACTCTTTACCATTTGCATGTCAAATACATTTGTCATGATGTGCCAATTAGTTTTCACCAATTAGGAGCCAACTACATCTTTAATTTGATTGGTTACACTGTTTTCTCTCATTTTATGCTGTTATTTCCGATGCATCGCAACATTTTTTAAAATTCTTGATTGCAAACATAGTGCTTTCTGTTATCCTGTGAGTTAAGAGGGCAAATAACTGCTCAAAACATTAAATACAGTTAATTAAGACATATTAACAGCTTGTTGAAATCCTGCGATTGCAACTGTGGTTGGAACAAAAGCCAGCATACACAGTGCGGCCCCAGGAACAACGTTGAAGACCACTGGTCTAAAGAGTCGCGAATGCAGGTAAGGGCGGACATCATTAGGCTGAAAAAACAAAACTATCAGAGAGATGGCAAAAACTTTAGGGAGTGGTCAAATGAACAGTCCGGTAAATTTCTTAAAAAGAGGGAATGCACTGAAGATCTCATCAGTACCTAAAGATCTGAAAGACTATGGAAACATCTGAAAGGAGGTGATCACAGTATTCTCTCCTTGGTGAAGACAAACTCCTTCACATCTAGCCAGGTCAGGAATGTTCTGGAAGAGGCAGGCGTATCATTTTCAAAGTCCACAATCAAGAGATGCATTCAAAAGTGTAAGTACAGAGGGTTAACCACAAGGAGCAAACCACCGGAAACACTCAAGACCAGGCAGGCCAGATTAGACTGACAGAAAACATGTTAAAAAAGCTGGAAAAGTTCTGGAACAAGATTCTTTTGACAGACGAGACCATGATTAACTTGTACCAGCATGATGGGAAGAAAAGAGTATAGAGAAGGACATGAACAGCTCACAATTCATTGCATACCACCATCCTCTGTCAAACGTGGTGGAGGCAGTGTTATGGTGTGGGCATGTATGGCTTCCAATGGAACTGGGTCATTGGTGTTTACTGATGAAGTTACTGCTCATAGAAGTAGCCGGATGAATTCTGAACTGTGTAGGGCTCTACTATTGGCTCAGATTCAGCGGAATGCAGCAAAACTGATAGGACAGCGTGTAGCAGCACAGATGGAAAATGACCCAATACGAACTGCAGAAGCAACCAAACAGCTTTTCAAGGCCGAGTAATTGAATATTCTTCACTGGCCAAGTCAGACACCTGACCTTAACCCAACTGAGCATGCACTTCACCTACTGAAGACAAAACTGCGGGCAGGAAAACCCACAAACAAGCAGCCGCTGAAGGCAGCTGCAATAAAAGCCAGCCAAAGCATCTGAAGGGACAAAACTCAGCGTTCGGTGAATCCATGCCATGGATTCAAGACTTCAGGCAGTCATTTACTGCAAAGGACTTTCAACCAAGTATTAGGCCTAAAAATAAGCCTTACATTTATAATAGTTTTTGTTTGTCCAAATACCTTTAGACCTCAGAAAATAAAGGACTAGGTACAAAGGTAAAGGTCTTGAATTTAGGATGAAAGTCAGCACTTAAAATCACACCTTGGTTTCAGTTCATATCCACAGTGGTGGTGTACAGAGGCAAAATTACAAAAATTGTGTCATGGTCCAAATATTTCCATTACAGTAGTCATGAGAAAAAAGTACACTCTCTTTCAGTTCCATAGATTTACATATGAGTAAATCAGAAAAAAAATCAGCTGGTCGTTATCAGGTCCTAAAATTAGGTAAATCTAACCTCAGGTGTAAAACAACACACTACTGATTCCACCGTGCCATTATTTATTAAACCAAAATGCTGAAGTCAGCTGAGAAAACTTAGGTGCACCCCCTGATTCAATACCTCATAGAACCACCTTTACCAACAATAACTTTAATTAATTGTTTTCCAATGATTTTATCAGTCTCTCACATCATGATGGAGGAAATGTGGCCCATTCTTAACAGCATTGATTCAGTTCATTGATGTTTGAGGGACCCTCTTTATGTACAGCAATCTTAAAGTCCCACCCAAGCATTTCAATTAGGTTGAGGTTTGGACTTTGACTCAGCCATTGCAACACCACCATTTTTTTTCCCTTTTCAAGCCATTCTGTCGTAGATTTGCTGTTATGCTTGGGATCATTGTCCTGTTACATAACCCAACTGAGGCCAGGCTTTAGTCGTTATACAGATGGCTTCACATTTAACTCCAGAATACTTTGGTACAGGAGTTCATGGTCGACTCAATGACTGCAAGGTGCCCAGGTCCTGTGGCTGCAAAACCAGCTCAAATCGGTTTGTGTTGATACTCTGTGTTTGGTTCGCGCCGCATGTGGCGCTGAGCGTTATGGTCATACAACTCCTTTTTGGTCTCATCTTTCCAAAGAACATTGTACCAGAAGGCTTATGGTTATTCAGATGCAACTTTGCAAATCTAAGCTGTGCAGCCATGTTTTATTTGGACAGAAGAGGCTTTCTCCTGGAAACCCTTCCAAACAAGCCATACTTGTTCAATCTTTTTCGAATTGCACTGCCATGAACTTTAGCATTTAACAGGCTAACTGAGGCCTGTAGAGTCCTAGATGTACTTCTTAGGCTTTGTGCAATTTCTCTCAGCATTACATGGTCTGACCCTGGGATAAATTTGCTGGGATCATTGGCTACTGTCGTGAATGTTTTCCACTTATGAATAATATTCATCACAGTAGAATGATGGAATTCTAATTGTTTGGAAATGGCATTATAACCATTCCTACATTGATAGACAGCAAAAAATTTCTTATATGAGATGACTGCTCATGTCTTTCTTTCTTGGTATTGTATTAACACCAAGGGGTACCGATCCAGAAAACGTGCTCAGGTAACCCATCCGTGGCGCAGCTCTCCCTTCTGAAGAAAAGCAAATGAAAACCCGTCTGTGATAGGTGATGCCCCATCGTTACGATGCGACGCTTTGACTTCAACTAAACTAAAGTGACATGACAAGTCAGACCAGGGAAGCAGCTACGTACGTGGGCGACGTTGGATAATCACTCAGCAGATAAAGCCGTAACAATTCAGTATGGGCCAGATCTATTCATTATCTGAACGAAGTTCACCATGTGGCCCCGTCATCGCGCCTCCGCTAAGTCCGCACACATCGACCATCGCGCAATAAGCGAATAAGGAACACGGCAATAAATTTGAATGCTATAGCAAGTCGCGCGTGACTTCGACCTTCCCGTTGCGATTAATCATCAGATGGTAAACATGCATGACAGCAGAATCATGCCGAAAATGAAAGAACAGAAGCAGAAATTTATAATCAGGATTATAGATAGATTCAGCGATCGTTTTCGACCAAATTACACATAATAATGTGGCTGCCCGAAATGCTACTGTTATTTCCCGCACTTAGACTGATTCAATGCACTGACAACGGTGCAGCTACAGTAATCACAAACGGGAAAGTACCGGGGTTTGTATTTAACTACAGTCACGACGTAGGCGGGTGACAACAATAAAAATGATTCTGCGACCAGCAACCGCGCAACTAAGACGTTACTTCAGCCGCTTTCGCACCTGACGCGAAAACGCGTGTGTTCGCGTCTTTGCACTGACTTTGAATCTAATCTGTCGCGCGAAAAAAAAAAATCGTTACGCGTCCGGTGTGAAAGCAGCTTTGCGCACAGCTGACGTTAAAGCAGTTTATTGATCGCCACTTCTGCAAGCGTACAATGGGACCTGGCAGGTAACCCAAAAACTCTGAAGCACGCAGAGCTAACGTTAAGCAGCAGGCCAACAACAACAATCAATTCAGAACATCCAGTCGATTGCGCATGGTGACCAAGTCGCCACATTCGCACGCCAAAGCTCATCCTTGCAATAAGCTAACGAAACTTAAACATATCCCCAATCCCTGGCACACACTTGGCTGACATAAAGTAGAAATAACCTGGCCAATGATTGATACTTTGCTACTTATGCAACTTGTAAATAAATAATCATATTTACCAAGATAGCTAGTTGTGCATTCTAATCTACCAGCCCATCTAGCCAGCCAGCTAACTGCTCTTACGCAGAGAAGCACGCTTACTACTTTCAGGTCCAGAACTCCGTCCTTTGCCTCTTGGAGCAGGGTAACAAATTTTGTTGTCAGCAACCCCAAACTCTTCTCGTGTCTGCTCGGGGTCTGCGGCTGCAGAGACTCGGCCATCGCTCCCAGGTCGGGTCTATTAATCTCCAGCTCCATCAGAACAGCTAATTACAGCCTGGCTCGGGTTGTTCAGGTTCGTTGCGGTTTTCCTGGGCTTTTTTCCCGTCTGCGAATTCGGTGTTGCGGGCCCCGCGGCACGCACTGCAATCCCAGGGATTCCCAGGCTATTCTAACCCAACAACGGCCGGTTCGGTTCGGCTCCAGTAATCCCGAATCCACTCGGCCTGTAGCAACCCGGCAATGTGATCCTCTTGCATGGAGCCGTTAGGGGCGCAATGCATGTTGGGATGCTTTTAAACTGAAGGGACGGTCTGCGAAGAGCGTGCATTATATGATTTTTGAACCGTCGCCCTATTTCCCCCCAATTTATCTCTAGTGCGAAGTTCTGCTTGATGCGGTTTATTATAATAACGATGTATCGGCATCTGGAAAAAAAGAAAACCGCGTCATTTCAAGGTAACGTCTCTGCTCAGTATGTCTTGAGGAGTTGAAATTAGAAATGTACTTTTAAGTACATTTGACTCAAAAGGTAACCGTTAGAATCAATTTCAATGATGAGAAACACTGTATCAAGTTAAAACACACTTTGCTGCAGTTTAGCCTGTTCTTAAGAAGGTCTATGAAATGTTTTTTTTTTCTAATTATGGCAAAATTACTGGATGTTATAGGACACTTGAATTATTATTTTGTATTCAGCTTTAAGTTCCTCTAGATGTAGACTATCCAAGCGAGCCGACCAGATTAACGATATCTTTACAGCATATTGAGAGCGATTTAATTTCTTGACTCTTAAAGGACTAAATCGTACGAGAATTGAATAACATACACGCATCGGGCACGTGCATGCCCTCGTTTCCACAGTTTTAAAGCTCCCTCCTCCTAAAATTCCCATCCAACAAAAACACAGCACTTTTGCTCTTTAAATAAAACTTCCGGCTCAGTCTCGCAGCGTTCTGCTAACGCGAGCGCCGCACCAAGCTTCTGATCGCAACTGAGCCAATGAATTATCCCCTGCAGTAAGGGTACGTCGATAAAAATCAAATCTTCGCTAAGAATCACTCTGTTCGCTTACAACGAAACCACCAAGTGTGCTGTCGGTAGAAAATATTAAATACAAGAAAAAGAGGTCCGCACACTTAAAGAAGTTTTCTTTTAATCACCAAGGGGTAAAATATTAGAAATTATCATTGTAAATATTCTCTCAGTAACAATTATTCTTGAGAAATGCTGACACGTTCACAAACTATTTTCTTTTTAATTTTACTTTCTTATCTTCTTCTCAGCACGCACATGATCACAGCAACAACAACAATAATAATAATAAATATAGTGGCATGTGGCAATTTGCGGGTATACCCCTTTAGGAAAGAGCTTGATCGTCCAAAATGAAAGCGTCAAGCGGGTTTCAGGTTTGACAAACTGAGAAGAGTCACTTTAGCTTGTTTAATGCTGTTGAAACAAGTGAAACTGAGCACAAGGGCTACTTGTTTCTGTATTTTATGCAATAATATAAGGCCTTGTAGAAAGCATACTGAGAAACTATTGTTATATTAACATATATACTTGATCAGTGAATGAAGTATAATACATAAGTCACTAAGTTTGAGTACTATACTGCAAGGCAAGTTGGTCATATTTTGGCAGATAAAATGTTTGCTCATTTTCAAATTGTTCCAGTAATGGAATGTCAAAATTGTAAGGACTAAATACACAAACATTGAAATGAAAATCTGCACCGCAAGTTTCGAGGTACAGTTGCAATCAAAATTATTCAACTTCGTTGCAAATTAGGTTTACTGACAGAATTTCCAAAACTTTCAGCTGTTTGTGATAAACAGATCTAACAAGAACATTTAAATGGCTCAACACAACTAATATTGCAAGTGCTTTCTCCAAATTTAACACAAAATGCCATTTTTAATGACTACTGTAGTCTCAAAATTTTTCAACCCGCCGAATAAAATCCATCATAAGAGCATATTTGCAAATCAGGTGCTGTCTCAAGCACACCTAATTCAGCTAATCAAGAGCTTAATTAGTTGCATCAGGTTTGCTTGAGATAGAACACATCAAATGCACTCAGTTGGGGTTTGTTGACAGTGACATTTGATTGCATATTGGGAATATGGCTGTCAAAAGAATTGTCCAAAAAGCTAATAGAGGAGATCATTGCCTGGCACAAGCAAGGAAAAGGCTGCAAAAAGAGAGCGCAGGCACTAGATTTTTGTGGAGATACAGTTGGAAGCATAGTTTGCAAGTTCAGAGTTAAAGGAGGAGTGGCTACAGTACCAGGATGTGGCAGAAAGAGGAAGCTATCAATGGCTGTCACCAGATTTCTTAGGAGACAGGTGGTCAAAAACCCTCAAGTGACTGCAGGAGACCTGCAGCAAGACTTGGAGGCAGGAGGCACTGAGGTTTCAGTTTGCACAGAAGGGCGAATGCTAAACATTGAAGGTCTCCAAGACACACACCATGACTGATCTAAAAGCAAAAGCTCCAATATGCTCAAAACCAAAAAAACTTAGCCACAGAAACTTTAGGATATTGCTCTGTGGAGTGATGAAACAAAACTGGAATATTTAGTGCTTATGAATCAGTGACATGTCTACAGGAGGAATAAATAAGCATATGCTGAAAAGTACAGCCTGCCTACAGTGAAGAATTGCGGGGGCTTTTTAATGCTCTGCGGCTGCCTTGCTTCCTCTGGCACTGGAAATCTGCAAAGTATGGAGGGCAAGATGGATTCAGTCAAGTACCAGTATATCCAAGGAGAAAATGCCATGCCATCTGCAGGGAAGCTGATGCCTGGGCATCACTGGACCTTCCAAAAGGACAATGATCCTAAGCATACCTCAACATCCACCAAGGCTTGGTTTCAGAAGAAGTCTGGGAATATTCTAGAGTGTCCATCACAGTTGCCTCTCTTTAACCCCAGAAAAAATCTCTGGTGGGATTTGAAGAACACAGTTGCAGCATGCAAACCCTAGAATATTAGTTAACTGGAAGCCATTGTCCATGAGGACTGGACTAAGATTCCTTTGGGATGCTGCCAAAAGCTGACATCTGCCTATGCATCACATCTCCAGCAGGTCAAAGCAGCAGAAGGGTGCTCTACCAAGTATTAAAGATGTTTGTCATGAAGGGGTTGAATAATTTTGAGCCTGCAGTAGTCATTAAAAGTGTCATTTTTTTGTTGAATTTGGAGAAGCCACTTGTAATATTTGTTGTGTTGAGCCATGTCAATTGTTCTTGCTTGATTTGTTCATTGCGAACAGTGAAAAGTTAGTCAATTTTGCCAGTAAACTTAATTTGCAAGGGGAGTTGAATAATTTTGATTGCAACTGTACATTTTTTGGTATTTGAGGTTCCCTCCATGGGATGCGCTCAAGATGCTTCAGTTGACTGATTCCCAAATACAGGCTGAAAATATCAAGGAGGTAATGCCTGTGGCCTGTGAGAAGGCGGCACTAGATGGGCCAGCCCCGCCCTGAAGGTTCAATTCTTGAGTTCCAATTTTCCAAAACTAGCTTGATATTACTTTCTTGTCAAGAAAATGTCAATAATTAGTTAACCATAGAGTCTTACCTAAGACAGTTAAAAAATGTAAATAAAAAAGCAAGCAGTGCTTTGTAAATTGTCCTGATGGCATGGTGTGGGATGGGTGCGCAGTAATGAATCAGCAGCAACTCCTCAGTTCAGACCACTACCTTGTCAAGAGTGTATTCCTGTGGAGAAAAGGCCCTGCCCCTCAGGACGATCACATGCCTAAGCTTGGAAAGTCGCACCCAGCGAATGGGTTGGGAGGTGTGGGGGTGGGTAGCAGAGGAGACTCTGTAGGACCCCGCTGTGCCTTGATCTGCTGGTGGTCATTCGCAACAGCCAGAGACTCGCTGGCCTTTCCCGCCGAAAAATTATAGCGTGACCTACTTCTGTCTCTCCAACTTAACACATCACTAAAGGACACTCACTGAACAAGTTCTCCCTGAGCTGTGCCAGGCTGGGGCCAGGATAAAGTGAGCCTGAAGTCCTCAGTCAAAAGGCACGACTAAACCCAAGCAGCTCAGGATAGAACTAACCTGGTAAGTCTGACCTTAAAACCAATCTCTGGAAATTTTGCAAACAAGCTCACCCTCAGTGCGTGGTCAAACAGACAGTGACTAGTGGCTGGCGCACATTGGTTGATAAACGATTTCTCTTTTAACTCTTTGTAGCAGAATATTTTCTGGAGTGGAATTTTTTTTTTTTCAAGTTACCATTCAATGTTCTTGGACTTAATTGCTTAATTGCTCAATTACCAGCAGTGTTTATACAAACATGAGTGTTATAAGGTTTAGGTGAACAACATTCCCGTTACATACTTTATTTTGGTTACTTTTTCAGTTAAAAAGTATGAGCTCATTATGGATTAAGGCAGAAAAAAAACAAATCCTAGATGAGCACTCTTCTTGACCTCTCTCTCTTTTACAGAACTTTGCAAACATGGCTCCAGATGCGGGCAAGCAAAGCGCTATCAAGTGTGCAATACATAGTCTGTGGTCAATCAGTTATCCGGGGACTATGTAATTCCTCTGGAACCATGTCCCCAGCTCCCCGTGCTTTCTCAAGGAGGGAGATGTGAATAGTATTTATATTACAGTCAGTCCCAGGATAATAAGCCAGAGAGTGGAGCGTCAGGTCGCCGGGTCAGTCCCTGCCATATGCCGAGAGCACACAATAGGCTGGCCACTAAAGTCCACCCCCCCAGTCCATGTATGGCTGGGGAAAGGGAGGCATATTGTCTGGAGGACAAAGGGCTCTGGTGGATTCAACCCCCCCACCCACCCATTTCATCATAGGAGGTCACGGGCACAAGAGAAGGGGGCAATGGAAGGAAGAGGGAGAGGCCCAGAGTGCAAGGACGCTTCAGACCTTTCAGAACCCCAACCCAACCCACAACATTCCTCCCAGACACCCCACATACGCTGACTATTGCCTATCTTCCTCCATATTAAATACTGTATATGACATGAAATTGTTTTTGCTGTGTGTATGTGTGAAATGGAGAGATAAAGTGAGTCTAAGTGTGTGTGTGTGTGTGCGCGCGCGTGTGGAGGGGGCTTGAAGTATCTCTCTGATCTAAGTTGAAAAAGTATTCTTCACAATGACAAATAAGTGGCTGCTTAAAAAATTCTGTGAGCACAAAATATGCATTTATACTTGCTGTCCTTTGAGTGATGTCCTGCATTCCCACCATATACTGAAATGAAGTATATTATGAACCCTTCAATGCCCAACTATAGTAAAAGTTGAAAGAAAAATCTATGCACTCTATTAATAAGTCCTGGGGAAGGGCAGTTTTCAATTTTTGGTGACCTTTGACCTCATTTTAGTTTTGTGACATAACAATGGGCATTTTGGGGACCTTATTGTCAAAATGACTTGGATGATAAAGCAGTTGACATATAGCTGACGTATTCGGCATAGCTTATTTTCCATTAGCTTACCTGTTTGTCTGCTTTATCCAGTGATCAATGGGTGCTGATCTATCATGTGGATTCCACCATGGGGGCGGCCATATTGGAAAGGTTAGCTGGTGCAGCCAGCGTAGTGTCAGTTCCACTTTTATGCATCAGATGGCATGGCAGATGGTCTAAATATGTCACTATGGGCATTAGGTTGCAAAATTTATGCGGGGTCAGTGGTTTTGGCAACCCCCAAAATCGTGTGACAAATTTGTCACAGGGGGCATTTAAGGGTTAATATACTATGTCACAGCTGTTAATTCAGCGCTGTGAAAAAGTATTTGCCCCCCTTCCAAATTTCTTCAATTTTAGCATATTTGTCACTCTTAAACGTTTAAGGTCATCAAACTAATTTCACTTCTAGACAGAGATGACCCAAGTCAAAATAAAATCCAGTTTTTAAATGCAGATTTAATTTATTGAAGGAAGAAATTATTCAATCTTACCTGGCCTTACATGAAATAGCAATTGTCCCCTCACTAACCAAATCAGCCAATTAAACCAATTGATTTGATAATTGAGTGCAATTTCAATGGAAATGATCAGGCATGATCACTGCCAGCCTTTTTGAATCAAAACATGACTTTAAACAGAACCAGTCCAGCAATATGTGTGACCCTGTGGCATTTCCTGTACTGCTACCATCAGGTGAACCTTTATAGGGGACCTATTATGGTATTTTCAAGTAAAACTATTCTTGGATACATGAAACGGAAGTTTATAATTTTTTAACAAAAACAATTGCATGATTTTATGTTTTTAACACCGTTAATGTGTAAATGCTAGCTAAGACAGTTAGTTTTTAGAGTAGCTGTTAGCTAGCTAGCTTGCTTGTTACATCAACAACCAAGCCATACACATTTTTCTAAGGATACAAATGGAATTCAATTTGAATGTTAACAGAACTTGGAAACACTTACTCAGCAAGCAAACATTAGCTACAGATTCTCTTTGCAATTTAAAACCACTGGTTCTTTGCATCTTCCGAAAAGCATGGGCTGTCCTCTTTAATATTAATATTGTTGTCAGTCCTGCATCGCACTGATCCAGGTTAGCAGTATAAAGCAGACCGACAAAGAGTGGATAGCTCACATAAAGCCAGCTAGTAATGGGCTTTTACCGATTTAAGATGGGATTTGCCATAAAAAATAAGCAATACGTGGAGATCTTCAAATGAGAGGCGGAGAAATTCTCCTGAGCCCGCATGTGACCTAGGAAGGGGAGCCAAATCTAAAGGCCCGGGAGAATACCGTGTTTTAAGAAAAAGGCTGCCCGCAAAAAATTAAATAGTTGTTTTCCTTTGCAGTTAGTGGGTTGGTAAGCATTCCAGATACTAAAATGTATGTGAACAAGAACTGAAAAAAGTGAGTTTTTCAAATGTCCCCTTTAAGATTCCAGATACAATAATTGAGGCATTTAGGAGGGACATCATTTCAAACCTCCTGTGATTGTTTGCAGTGATGTTGAGGACCCCATGTCCTTCCCAGTAGCACCAGCACGTCATTTTTTAAAATGTAATAATTCAAACAGTTGCCCTCATCATAGTGCATCGAGGAAGAACTTAATTGAGTTCCATGGCACCATTACTTTTACTAGAGCGCCACCCTTAGGTGCCACTGCACTTCCAAATGCAGGATGCCAAACTGATCAAAATGGAGTCATATCTATTTTGCTGTGAATGTCTTGGTGCATAACAGAGCAATCCAACGAGTCTGGTGACACAATGAAGGTTCCTGAAGCATTGCCTTTAAGCCAAACTAAACTTTTTCAAAGCTGCAAAAAGTCAAATAGTATCTATGGGAGTCAGGTAGGATTTACTGTAAGCACCCATCAAACACGCACGGACGTCACAGACATGTGCACACAAATACAAACACAAGCATGCACACAGGCGCCAGCGCGCACACACACACACACACACTAAATGAATCACAAATACACACTCATAGATATACGCTTTCCCTTGTGAACTTAGTGATAGATAGTGAACTTATTCACTATCTAATATCGCCACGTATATGTTGTGCTGAGATCAACTCAGTAATGCCCATCCAGGAGTAACATTATTGTCTACCGGTGAATAGCTGCTCTCCTAGGATGACATCATGAAATCACGAGGGTTTAACAACCGTGCAGTGTATGCCGTAATCAAAGACCTCCAGCTGGCAGTTTTAACCATGAAATTCCCAAAGGTGATCAAAAAAGAGTGCACTACGTGTCAAGAATGGTCTTACCCCCTAAATTATTCAATAGTGTTCCAGAGAAGTCTTAACATTGCGAGGAGCAGCTGGTCAATGGCTGCAGAGTACACTCTGAAATGATACTATACATGTTTTTGCAAAAAATAGCAAGACGACAGTGTCGTAACTATCCCCGGCCATGATCAAGGGCCATAACTCCGTAAATAAATGTGCTATGACATCCATTTTCGAACTCAATGTGAATCATGACTCTCTTATTAAGCACACAATCTAGCCCTCTTTCTGTATGATAATCATATCTCACTCTCAGAGGAGTGTAATCCAGGGGTCAGAAAGTAAAAATCCTACCATGTTTTCATTCCACCCGTAAACTCCTGTCAGCAGATTTCACTTGCTAGTTTTACCTCCCAGCTGAAGAATAGGGCCGACTGACAGGTCTTTTGTGGCTGGAACAATATCCTGGGATGGACTTTTACTTTCTGAACCTGGATTATACACCTCTGCTCACTCTGCATAAAGCCATCATCTGAATTACCAATGCATTAGCATCCCATCAAAAGTGTAGAAACCCTTCAGGAACCTCATTTTTTAACGCATAATTAAACTCAACCTGCTCTGTTTCCATTCCCCTGATTGAAAATGAAAAAGATTTGGAGTTTTTCAATGAGATTTTTAGAAAGTGAACATTTTTGCTTGGAGCCTTAAGTAGACATATGAGGAAATTGACGACCATGAAAAAAGGTAAATGCAATGTCCAATGCAATGTGCAGGGGCAAGGATGGGGATAAAGGAGCTGGGGATAATGTATGGATAGGCTGCAGGGACGGTTATCAACCAATCACCACTAGGCGGGGACAGTGCTTCAATAACTACGGCAATATGCAACCCACTGGGAACAGCCAACAGGGCATCTGAATTATCTTCACCCACTTCAGTGGTAGGCCTATGCATCCCACTTGAAGCACTCCTAGGTAATCAAAAGTAGCTCAATCCCATGAAATACAACCCAAATATTGGCATGTTTACTGGAAAAATAGTGGTCTAAGCACTATCTGTGGACCACTGAGGCAATCATGCAAAGGGTGGGGGCTGGTTACCAGAATATTAAAGGGCCCTGAAGGGGTGAGAAGAGATATACCGGGTCAAGAAAAGCACTTGCGCAGGACTCAGAGAGGGCAGGGGTGGTGAGAACCAAAACCAAAACAGCTAACCAAATAAAGAAATAAGCGAGCAAAACTTTACATAATATCGGAGCTTTTATAGGGGTCAAACAGTGACTTAATGCTGTGCTATGCTTCATTCGAAGCATATCCCTCTTTTGGTCAGCTTTGCTATGCCTGAAGTAGGTCAACGCAGAAAGCCCACAGGCCACTCACTGAAATTTAATGGGTTCCTGAACAAACCCTCTTCACGGGCACCAATAGCCTGGAAATGGCTCACAAGGAGATTATATGTCAAGGAGATATAATATACGTAGCCTGAAGGCATCTCTCACACTAATTGTTTAATGGAGCAGTTGCGAGCAATAAC
Source organism: Gymnothorax reevesii (assembly GCA_029721435.1). NCBI lineage: Eukaryota > Metazoa > Chordata > Actinopteri > Anguilliformes > Muraenidae > Gymnothorax > Gymnothorax reevesii. Next base: position 51,634,824 of record CM056589.1, on the reverse strand, counting down.
CAGGAAAAGTAAACAACTCTCAGAGCGAGGTAGGGACACAATGGGTGCATCTCAATTCTCTTCGATTGCAAAAACATCCCCTCACTTCTGCCTTTTCCTTGCATCTTAGTCCCCCCCAGCGGAGATTCATGGAGCAAAGGCGCGAGGAAAGTGAATCGAAACGTCTTTTCTTCTGAAGGGTCACATGAAGCAACATCAATCTCTGATTAAGGCGCACAGCTAGACCTGCTGCCAGCGTCTGTCATAACTGATCGACATCACGGTTGTAGGTTGAAAGTCTTATGGGAAGGCTGGTCTCGTGTATCCCCACTCACGGCTCCTCAGAGTTCTCCCCTCACTCCTTGCAGCAGAGACTTGAGCTTTGAGACAGCCAGCAAGATGGTGGGTCAGGAACGACTTCCAGTTGGTGCAAGGGTCCAGGAGCACGGAAATATCAAGTAATAGAATTGACATGCACCCAATAAAATTTTGGGCGTTTCATTCTTAAAGGGGACCGGAGTAAAGAAAACAACTAACATATTTCATATAAGTGGATTCTCTGTGAAAATGATGATCATAGAGACAGGTCAAACCATTCTCTTTTCAATACTCCTATTTTTTGGCTGGGCCGAGCAGCGGCTCGGCCCCTATTATCGCAAATGTCGCTGAGTGAGTGAGTGACTGAGTGATTGAGTGAGTGATCAAGTTCAACGATTGGCTAGCCCGCAGGGAAGAAGTTCAGTGATTGGTCGGCCAACTGTAACGATTGGTTGGCCGGCGATTGGCTGACTGGCTGTCCGGCTATTGGTCAGCTGGCAAGGAAGAACTTCAACGATTGGCTGGCTGGCTGGTCGTGGAATTGAATGCGCCACACACATTTATGCTTGTGATTATTACCTCCTACGTTAAACATCCATCAGTCCAACATGGGAACTTACACGATGTTAGAAAAAATTGATATTGCCTATACTGTTACTGTGACTATAGCTGGACTATTTACAAACACTAAAGTGGCACCAGGCACTGGTCAAATGAATCCTTCTCCTTGCAATTTCTCCTACTACTTTACTCTCTGAATTTTTCTCCTTATATACTCTTTTGCAGCCCCCTCCCACCTTCCAGACTTTTTTTTTTCAATTCTCTGGGACTTCCCCTCTCAGACATGCCCAGGACATGCCCAAAACCTAGTTCCAGACCGGCCCAACAAAAAAAGTCAACACTGCCATCTTCTGGCTTCTTTTTTTTTCCACATTCCAGCCATATTTTAGTAATCAGTTGCATCCTCCATTTTGTGAAAACTGTGTTTCAACATCATCATATTACATCACTCTGTGTGCAGACAGCAATGCTTTAACGCAGGGAAATCCACAGTCTCAGTGGTAAGTTGGCTGATAGAAGAGAAACAACCAGCTCTTCTGCTCAATATAATTTCAATCTTGTGCTAAATTAAGCATTCTTAAGTTTTTTCATTTCACTTTTCATCTGCTCTGTGTTCACAACATAAATACTCAAGTTCCATGGGAAATACTTTCATTTGGAGCCATTGTCCGAGAAAATAGAACTTTTTGGATACTTGGTGGAAACGACCCCTGCAGATTTGAACGAAACTTTGCGTATAGGTACATGCATAACAGAAAATCCCCAAATATTTTTTTCCATTGGTCGTTTGGTTTGGTTGCAGTGCCACCTGGAAGCCGAGAAGTCAGGGCCAAAATAGGAAAAAAGTGGAAAAAGCCAGTCTTATAAGATGCATTCATTTTGATCTGCCAAATTATTTCTGATGGATATGTATACGTAAGTACCTGAACTTTCCAGTGAATCATTCGCCACCGAGTAGTCACTTGGAGAATCATGTGGCAGGGGCTCAAAGTTTAGGGAAAACAAAAATGAAAATCCACTTTTTTGACTAAATATTTCATTTACTCCAGCAACATGCCTAGAGAGACTATGCTTCATGGTGAAGGCCTATGAATGTATAAAAGCATAATATGAGAATTTTCTCCGGCATCTTGCTGGAGTTTTTGTATATTTGGCCATGAAAAGCGAATTTTAGCAGTTTTTGCCCTACTTTGAGGTCAGATATCTCAATACTCCAGACAAGAGAGGTTAATTTATAACTTCTTTCATGGTGTTTGAAAGCAGTGCCTAAGAAATTTTGGGTACCTAAGTGCTATACCCTGTCAAAGTTTCCAATACGACCTGAAAGTGATCTTCTTGGCTAATTTGGGACCATCTTTAGGAGTACATAAAATTTTACTCCAGTTAAATTGATACTTTAAATTTGGAGGACCTTCAGACTCTACCATGTAGATTCAAGAAAAGGTGGAATTATTATGGTACTCTATACGGCAAGTCAGATATTTGAAGAGTAATCTCGGCTAAAACTATCACTGGGTGGTACTTTCATTGATACCTTATTTTACAGCATCTCCATGGATGTGCCACAGTAAAACCTTTGGAAGCATGATATATTAAGTGGTCAGATGAGAAAAAATAAGTATTTGTTATGGCATTGAGGTGGTGTTCTTTGCTATGCCAGCAGGGGGCACTGTCAATTATTCAAGCACATAGTTGATTTCTGTGGGCAGGTTCCACAGGAAAACCTTCATGAATGTCAATGACCTTCATTTTGATGCGAGATCAGGAAGACACCAAATGCAAGGTGGAAGGGAAAGGGAATTTATTGAAACAAAAGTTAAACAGGCACGAGGTCCAACAAAAAACTCGGCCCAAAGGGTTGCAAAATACAAACTAAGGTGAGCTTCACAGAGCTAATAACTAAAGAGCAAAAAACCACTGGAAACTCCAGGGAAATAAACAAGAACAGAAATGAATAACAAGACTAAGAATGCAGAAGGTTAAATACAAAATGACTATGAGCGTGAGCGAGACTTGGGACCATGAACAAGAACTTGAAGCATGAACATGAGCGAGACACTGTCTGCCAGCCAACTTCCACCGCATCCAGATAAGGGCTAGGAAATCAAGGACACATGAGGGGCAACACCTGGAGAAGGAGAAACAAGAGGCATGGCAAGATCATGACATGGACAGAGATTGGATGACAAGACTTGCTCATTAAGAGAATGAGCGTGCTCAGCTTAAGTACCAATTAAGTATGCAGTTTGAAAGCAGCATGAATGTTTAGAACAGAAAAGCACAGCAAGATCTTGAAAGAGCAAAGCAGGAATCATGACAATAAACTCCCTGTCTAAATTAGTAGTATTAGTAATGTGCCTATCTAAGAATTACACCACCCTGTGAATGTTAGTAAATGTTAGTAACTTAAAAACAGTTAATTGTCAATTAAGCTTAGACAGCCGCGAATCAGCACAGCACGGAAGGAAGGGGGAAATACCAAAGCCAACCAGAGCTCTGAAATGTGCAACAACGAAGGCACGGGGCGGAACGCAGACAAGCGGTGGAGTGGCTTGGCAGACCTGGCAAAAACAAAAACATAGAAAAGTAAAAACATGGACAAGAACTATGAACTGTGAAATGCTTGAACCTGATACAAGAAACTGTTAAAACTGTGACTATGAACATGAACTTGAACTATGAAATCTTGAACATGAAACTGTTAAAACCATAAATGCTGTCCTGGCCAAAGGCCAGAACCCCGGAACAAAACACATTTACCTGATCTCAGTGAATTTTACAGTTGCAATACGTGCAGTGAATGGTGTTTGGCATGGTGTTGTTGAAATGAGCAAGGACTTCCCTTAAAAGAGGCATCTGGATGGCAGTAAATGCTGCACCGAAACCTGTATATATCTTTCAGCAATAACGGTGTCTTCACAGATGCACAAGTTACCCACGCGGTGTATACTGACACATTCTTACACTATCATGGTGGCTTTTGAACTGTTTGCTGATAACAAGCCGGACGGCCCCTCTTCTCTTTAGCCCAGAGAATGGGGCATCCATGATTTCCAAAAAGAATTTCACATTTTGGTCAGTCAAACCTCAGGGCAGTTCTCCACTTAGCCTCAGTACATTCTAAATGAGGTCAGGCGCAGAGAAGAAGGCAGTGTCTCTGGATATTGTTTATTTATGGTTTAATCCCTATATGGCAGAGTTTTAACTTGCATTTGTGGATGCATGATAAACAGAGTGTACTGACAATCAATTACAGAAGTGTTCCTGAGTCCATGCAGTGACTTCCATGACAGTATCTTGTCTCCTGTGGACCTAAAAATCACAGTCATTCAAAACTGGGTTTAGGCCTTGTCCCATGTGTAGATAGATTTTTCTGGATTCTTGGAATCTTTTAATGATATTATGTACCATAGAAGATAAAATCTCCAAATTCTTTGTAATTTTAAGTTGAAAATGTTATTCATATATTTATAACCAATCATGTTACTGACCTGTTGTTAAATAATCCTATTAGCAGCAAGATTTTCTGCCTGTTGTCTTTTTAGCATCATGAAATCTGCCTGTCTTTTAGTGGTACGTCCGAACATTTTTAAAACATGCTGCTGAAATCCAATTCAAAATATTTTTCAAAAAACAATAGAATTTATAAGTTTCAACATTTGCTACATTGTTACTGTTCTATTTTGAGTTAAATGTAGTGCATTTAGTGTATTTGCAAATCATTGCATTCCATTTTATTAACATTTTTCGCAGCGTCCCAACATTTTTTTTGGAAATTGGAATGTAATTGTGGAGCTGCTATTAAATCAGCTTCCCAAATGGAAAGAAAATATGGAATACACATTTAATGTTGCATTAATGTTGCTTTAATGTTGAAAAGAGCCATTAATGGTGAAACTTTTAGGAAACTGTCCCAGTGAGAAAGTAAAAAATTCACAAAAAAACCAACATATTTGTGAGTGAGTTGTGCCATTCACAGTGGCAGTGCTTGTGGACATAATAATGTGGTAATTATGGCATTACGTATGCTGATTACTGAGCTGTAATTAGCAGTTGGATGATGAATCCATTAAAACATAAAAAATTTGAAATAGAACTTTTCAATATGAAGATAAGTAGTAAAATGAACAAGACAAAAAAATCAAACCATGAGGAACGGCATTTATTCCTATGAATTCACCTGATTCATCTGCACATTGCATGGCTTATTATTTGGTAGGACCTGAGCAATTTAGTGGAATTTAGTTATTTGGTTAATACAATATGCAACCAATATTGTTCACTCTAACTGGTTTGCCTCAGTCTGACGTCCATTTTGAATGGTTTGGGAGTATGGGTAAGCCCAAAATCCCAGGTGTAGTTCGGCACCCCAGCGTTCTCAGGCCAGACAAACTTGAAGCGACGTAAGAGAGTCACAATAATCAAGAAGAGCTCCATACGTGCGAGACCCTCTCCCGGGCATATCCGAGGCCCTGCAACAGGCAAAAACATGGTCATATCTTAGACAACAGTTTATGTCGACTGTATGCACATACAGTTAGTCATTTTTTCTTGAGATTTTAATAGTGCAGAGTATTCTCCTCAGCTGCACATCCCCTGCCTGAGTTTTACCTGCTGAGAAAGGGATGAAGGCCTCTGGCTTCACAAACTCCCCTTCATCATTCAGGAAGTTGGAGGGATTGAAGTCATGAGGAAACTTCCATTGACTTTCCTCATTCAGTACTGTGGTAAGGTGAGGGATAATGAGGGTGTTCTGAAACCAAATCAAGGAGGAAAATAAGGACTGACAGAGAAAGGTGGTAAATGGGAGTTAGAAAATGCATCAAATGATGGGATAAATGCATCCCTTAACTGACAATGCTTTTTCTCTTGATCTTTTCTGTACTGCTTGTGCCATCCTAGCTTTTAACTGATTGCCTGGGGCTCACCTTGGGAATATTGTAGCCCATCACCTGAGTGTCTTTGCTGGAAAAGTGGAAGAAACTGAGCGGTACTATATTAGCGACTCGTTGCACCTCGTGGATCATGGCCTGTGTGTAGGGCATTCTGTGCCTGTCCTCGAACAAGGCCTGCTCCTCCTTGCCAAGCACTTCATCGATTTCCTTTTGACACCTCTCTGGAGACCACAGGCAGAGATAGCGCACATCACTGAGCTGAGAGGCACTGTTCTACATCTTAAAAAACGTGTTGCAGGCGTTGATATTTCACTTGCCTGCTGAGATAACGGTAGAAACACAAATGACAACCTACCCTGAACATCTGGGTGAGTCATGAGATACAGAAAGGCTGTTAGCAGTGAGTTAGCAGAAGTGTCTGTTCCAGCCAAGTGGAGGTCCATCAGAACAATAGCCAGCTGTTTTTCGTTGAATGAAAGGCCATCATCTCCCCTCTGATAAGCAGTCAAGAGACCAAGATGAGGTGAGCAGTTTTGAAGCCGTAAGCAGTTATGAAACTGGAATCTCATTGCAATTACTCATTAATTTTTACAAGCACACCTCTGTGTTCCATAACAATTGGTCAGCTGTTGGTCAGAAGACCAACCACTATCCGCCAAAATCGGCGGATAGGCCATCCTTTAGGAGTTAGTGGTTTCATGAAGATTTGGACGGTAGGTTGCAAGCGTATAACTGCCAGAGAACATGGTGGTTAAACTTGTAGTGTTATTGTGGTACCTTTTGCATCTCATCGAAGAAGCTGTCAATAAAGTTCTGCGGCTTCCCTGGCACCCAAGTCTGCTTGTGTCTGGAAATCTGGGCTAAGGTGGAATCTTTCAGGATTTTGAAGTTCTCACGGGCCTTCAGACAGGGCAGGGGCAGTCGCTTCATCAGGGGGACTGTATCACGGAGCTGCAGGATAGAGTCATCATAGCATCATTTACAGTGAGATGGATGGAAACATTTCCCAATGGTCACATTAGTTAGATACACATTTTTAAACCATACATAAACCATACATAAACTTGTAACTTCTTGAACGATAGAAGGTTCAAAGCTACATAGGGTATTCTATCCACATTTTATTGGATTGTATGCTGATGTCATCGAGCAGATACGAAACGCTTGTGCAAAGGCAACATTCAATAAAGGGTGAGCAATATGTTGCAGTTTTCTTTGGATGATTAGCAGCAGTTGGTAAAACTAATGGGCAGAAGAGCTGTAAAATTTAACTTTCATAGCATTATTGCACATTGTATCACAAAGTTGTGAAGTGCTTTTCTCTGCTCATGACAATGCAAAACGTCTTTCTTTTTATGATTCCAAACTCATGTAGCTCATTAAATTACAAATTTAGTTGCGTGGCTTATTGTAATTAAAACCTTTCACCCAAAGGTGTGAGGTTACGCTCAGGAACCAGACGCGAGAACCAAGTAATCCAAAAAAGTTTGTGTTTTATTAGAAAAGGGGGCAAATCCCCACAGAGAAGAAGGCAACAGTACAATGTCCACAATCCAAAAATCAGAATCCCAGGGATGCAATCCAAGTCATAATCAGGGCAGCAAACATAGAACTTGTAGTTGGGCAAAAAAGGTTTGCAAACAAATCCAAGACAAAGCCAAAATCGTAATGAGGGACGGTCCAGTCAGAAGTGAATCACAGAGAGTACAAGGCATAAACAGTTGCAGCACAGGAGAAACATTCTGACAAGGAGCTGGCTGTGAAAAGACTGCTTAAATAGACAAAGGGGAAGTCACATGCCACCAAGGGAAACAGGTGAACTGGATCAGGCTAATTACAAAGGAATGAACATGAGGAAGTTCCTAATTACTAGAAAATGGCAAAAATCAAAACGAGGACAGGGATCACGAACACAGCCTACAGACAGACATACGGCTCCGGTTAGGGAGTTCTAACGTGCACAGAAATGGAGTGAGAACAGAGTTTAACAAGCACGGAGGTTCCGCTGAAACTGCAGCAAAGTAGATTGCGTAAAGACAAGAGGCAGAGACTAGAATAGGGTGAATGCTGAGAGGTCATTAATCAATTAGTAAATTGCAGCTATACAATCCCTAGTGTTCTTTCGTGAGTTAGTACTATAAACAGTGTTAGTTTGGGTTAGTGTCTTTAACTAAAATAATAAACTGTTAGTATTGTTAGTAATATAAAAAAGCAACATGAAGGAAGTAAATGAGATGAGGAAGGAATGATTGAAATCCCAGAAACCATTAAATCATCCGAAAGAGTGACATGCAATACTGGGGCTGTGAGCAATCACTAGACATGAGACCTGACCGGGGGAGACAACGTGCAATGCATGGTGAAAAACAAAACACGGACCGGAATAAAACTGCAATCATGAAATATGGAAGACATACACAGACAAAGCAAAAACAAAACATGACAAAGCATCTAAATCACAATACAAAATACAAAGCATCGTCAGACAGGGCAGAATTCAAAATAAACATGGTAAACAGGGCAGAATCACTACAAAAGGTTCTGTTAGCCTTGATATGCCAAAGATTTCTTCCTCTTTGGACATACTGTATTCTTTAGAATGCTTTTTACATTCAGAAGAAATGTGGAATAATACAAAACATCCTTTGAATTCTTATCATCTTATTATCATCAGTATCATTATCAAGACATTTTTTTGTATTATTATTATTATTGTCTTTTACTGCTTAAAACATCTTTTTTGTCACCCCAAAGCCTATAATCCTATTTACCCAGAATGTGCGTCTGTGTGTGAGTACTGTACAGAGGACCAAGGTCGACAGTGGCACAGGAATGCAAGTTTCTGCCAAGAAAGAAAACGCCCTAAGTGCAGTCCAAAGTGGCATCAGGTATCCTGTAACCGCCTCTCAGTGACCTGTCCAAAGTAGACTGGACCATACTATGTACAGAAAGGGGGGAGCTGATTTTACTACGGTTATAGACAAATTTACCGCCAATTGATATACAGCTAAAGGACTATGGACTATAAGAACTGATGCCCGGGCAGAGAGCACTCCAAACTGTGTTAGAACATCCCACTGTTGCAGTTTGCACTCTTACTCTTTGTCTGTTATCTCATCTCATCTCATCATCTTCCACTTAATCCGGGGCCGGGTCGCGGGGGCAGCAGTCTAAGCAAAGATGCCCAGACTTCCCTCTCCCTGGACACTTCCTCCAGTTTTCCCGGGGGTATCCCGAGGCGTTCCCAGGCCAGCCGAGCGACATAGTCCTTCCAGCGTGTCCTGGGTCTTCCCCGAGGCTTCCTCCCGGTGGGGCATGCCCCCTTCCCAGGAAGGCGTCCAGGGGCCATCCAATATAGATGCCCGAGCCACCTCAACTGACTCCTCTCGACGTGGAGGAGCAGCGGCTCTACTCTGAGCTCCTCCCGGGTGACAGAGCTTCTCACCCTATCTCTAAGGGAGCGCCCCGCCACCCTGCGGAGGAAACCCATTTCAGCAGCTTGTATCCGAGATCTCGTTCTTTCGGTCATAACCCAAAGTTCCTATCCATAGGTGAGGGTAGGAACGTAGATTGACTGGTGAATTGAGAGCTTTGCCTTTCGGCTCAGCTCCTTCTTCACCACAACAGATCAGTACAATGACCGCATTACTGCTGCCGCTGCACCGATCCATCTGTCAATCTCACGCTCCATCCTTCCCTCACTCGTGAACAAGACCCCAAGATACTTAAACTCCTCCACTTGAGGCAGGAGCTCTCCTCCAATCCGGAGGGGACTAGCCACCTTTTTCTGGCCGAGAACCATAGCCTCGGACTTAGAGGTGCTGATTCTTATCCCAGCCGCTTCGCACTCGGCTGCAAACCATCCCAGTACATGCTGAAGGTCCTGGTTCGAAGGAGCCAACAGGACAACATCATCTGCAAAAAGCAGAGATGAGATCCGCTGGTCCCCAAACCGGACTCCCTTCGACCCCTGGCTGCGCCTAGAAATTCTGTCCATAAAAATAATGAACAGAACCGGTGACAAAGGGCAGCCCTGCCGGACTCCAACATGCACCGGGAGCAGGTCTGACTTACTTCTGGCAATGCAAACCAAGCTCCTGCTCCGGTCATACAGAGACCACACGACCCTTAGTAGAGGGCCCCGGACTCCATACTCCCAAAGCACCTCCCACAGGATGCCACGAGGGACACGGTCGAATGCCTTCTCCAAGTCCACAAAACACATGTCAACTGGTTGGGCAAACTCCCATGAACCCTCAAGCACCCTGCGGAGGGTATAGAGCTGGTCCAGTGTTCCACGACCAGGACGAAAACCGCATTGTTCCTCCTGAATCCGAGGTTCGACTATCGGCTAAATTCTCCTCTCCAGCACCCTGGAATAGACTTTACCTGGGAGGCTGAGAAGTGTGATCCTCCTATAGTTAGAGCACATCCTCCGGTCCTCCTTCTTAAAAAGAGGGACCTCCACCCCGGTCTGCCAGTCCAGAGGCACTGTCCCCAACTGCCACACGATGTTGAAAAGGCGTGTCAACCAAGACAGCCCTACAATATCCAGAGACTTGAGGTACTCAGGGCGGATCTCATCCACCCCCGGTGCCTTACCACTAAGGAGATTCTGAACTACTTCAGTGACTTCAGCCCGAGTGATGGATGAATCAGCCTCTGGGTCCCCAGCCTCTGCTTCCTCTATGGAAGGCGTGTCAGTGGGATTGAGGAGATCCTCGAAGTATTCCTTCCACCGGCCAACAATATCCCTAGTCGAAGTCAACAGCTCCCCACCTCCACTGTAAACAGTGTTGGCAGGGCACTGCTTTCCCCTCCTGAGGCGCCAAACGGTCTGCCAGAACCTCTTCGGGGTCGACCGATAATCTTCCTCCATGGCCTCCCCAAACTTTTTCCATACCCAGGTTTTTGCTTCTGCCACCACCCGGGCCGCAGCACACTTAGCCTGCCGGTACCCGTCAGCTGCCTCAGGAGTCCCATGAGCTAACCAAGCTCGACTCCTTCTTCAGCTTGACGGCATCCCTTACTTCCGGTGTCCACCACCAGGTTCGGGGATTGCCACCGCGACAGGTGCCGAAAACCTTACGGCCTCAGCTCCGAACGGCCGCATCAACAATGGAGGTGGAGAACATGGTCCATTCAGACTCAATGTCTCCACCCTCGCTTGGGATCTGGTCAAAGCTCTCCCGGACGTGAGAGTTGAAAACCCCTCTCACACAGGGTTCCGCCAGACGTTCCCAACAGACCCTCACAAAACGTTTGGGTTTGCCAAGTCTGTCCAGCTTCCTCCACCGCCAGCGGATCCAACTCACCACCACGTAAAGATCAGTGGACAGCTCAGCCCCTCTCTTGACCCGAGTGTCTAAGACATACGGCCGAAGATCAGATGACACGACCACAAAGTCGGCCTCGGGCGTCCTCGTGCTACGTGCACTGATGGACGCCCTTATGTTTGAACATGGTGTTTGTTATGGACAAACTGTGACTAGCACAGAGGTCCAATAACAGAACACCACTCGGGTTCAGATCGGGGAGGCTGTTCCTCCCAATCACGCCCCTCCAGGTAACACGATTGCTGCCCAAGTGGGCATTGATGCCCCCCAGCAGAACAATGGAGTCCCCAGTTGGAACACTTTCCAGTACCCCTCCCAGGGACTCCAAGAAGGCCGGGTACTCTGCACTGCCATTCGGCTCATTAGCCGAAACGACAGTGAGGCACCTGTCCCGAACCCGAAGGCGCAGGGCAGCGACCCTCTCATTCACCGGGGAAAACCCCAACACATGGCGGCTAAGCTGGGGGGCTATAAGCAAACCCACACCAGCCCGCCGCCTCTCACCGCGGGCAACTCCAGAAGAAAAGAGAGTCCAGCCTCTCTCTAGGAGTTGGGTTCCAGAGCCCAGACTGTGCATAGTGCGCCCGACTATCTCTAGCCGGTATCGCTCGACCTCCCGCACAAGCTCAGGCTCCTTCCCCCCCAGTGTGGTGACATTCCATGTCCCGAGAACCAGTTTCTGCATCCAGGGATTGGGTCGCCAGGGCCCCCGCCCGTGACTGCCACCCAAAGCGCAAAGCATCTGCCCCTTTTGAACCCTCCTGCGGGTGATGAGCCTATGGGAAGGCGGACCCACGTCGCTCGTTCGGGCTGTGCACGGCCGGGTCCTGTGGGCAGAGACTCGACCACCAGGCGCTCGCCTGCCAGCCCCCACCCCAGGCCTGGCTCCAGGGTGGGGTCCCGGTGACGTCAATCCGGGCGACGTAAACATCCTTGTTCTTTTTATATTCATTGGAGGTTTGGAATCGCTCTTAGTCCGACCTGTCACCTGGGACCTGTTTGCCCTGGGACACCCTACCAGGGGCAATATGCCCCAGATAACATAGCTCCCAGGATCATCCAGGAACTCAAACCCCTCCACCACGATAAGGTGGCGATTCAAGGAGGGGTCTTTGTCTGGAATAAATTTACTATATCTTAATCACAATCTGGTCAAGTCTTTATTTCAATTGCCTTCCACCCTTAACAAACACCACCGGGTAATAAGAGGTAATTTCCCCACAAAATCAAGCGCAATTTTATTATGCTGCTGAAAAAAAATGCGAAAACAAGTGCTGGAAGTCAGAGAAAGTGTAGGATTTTTTAAATTTAGATCAGTACCGTCATAACAATGTCAGATCCATTGAATAAGTGTAACCAATAGGCAATAACTTTGTCATTTTCATTTCTTGATCACTGTTTGTTGATCTTAAATGTGAACATCTCGAGGGTAATCATGCATTGAACGGTCAGGTTACTGAAGGCCCTCTATTCTTTTGATGCCAGATGGCATGCCTTGGTTAATCTGTAAGGCTATTCCGTAAGCTGGACCATCCGATGATGGCTAATTGCCAATGATTAGTTCGCTTGTTAGTAGAGTACCAGTCATACCATCGCCATGAAACTGAAACTAAATAACCTGCAGTTCCAGCTCACAAGCAGGACGTGCCATTGGAAGAGTATGCAACATATTTTTCAGAATGTCTAAATATCGACTAGGATTTCTAATAGTCACTGAAGTAGATTCCTGTCTGCGCATCAGTTCTGTCTCTGCCCCTGGTCATTCACTGAGAAAGACAAGATCTAAAACATGGCAAAGTCTCTTCGCTTTTTCCATTTTTGCCTGGGTACAAGGTGCTCTTACCACGGCACATAGATTGTTGAAGATCTTGTTGTTCTGTGTGATGCAGTTGACAATCAATTGTAGAAACTCATCCTCGTAGCCATACCGTGTCCCGTACAGGGTGGAGTGGATGATGTTGCAAGTTACTTTGTGGAACATGATCCGGGTGTCTATGGTTTTACCTTCCGGAAATGACAACAAGGCAGAGATCAGTACCCCTCTATCCTTCATTTTCATAAAGAAGACCACAATAGTGAATTTACAACAGTATTTAAACACAGATCATTCAGATGATCTAGAGCAGGGGTGGACAATCACGCTCCTGGAGGGCCGGTGTGTATGCAGGTTTTTATTCCTATCAATTACCCTGACTAATTGAGTTAATTGATTGCATGCACAAATATAGATTTTCGCAATGATTCGATCAAAGGAAAATGTTTTATGAAGGGAGACAAGACTAGTCTTTGTAGTTTCATGATAATTTAAAGAAATGCGCATGAAACGTCAGATTTCATAAATGGTTTGGCTAATTGAGACAATCAACTAATTAAAGACCAGACGTTGGTGTGAAAACCAGGGACAGATACGGCCCTCGCTGCCCACCCCTGATCTAGAGCGTGGTAGATAAAAGGATTTTATCCCAAGTTGACATCTCCAAGTTAGAGGGATACAGACTGACGCATCTCAGACAGACACATCCAACTTAGACGCGATCCACTGGTCCCATACAGCCCACATAATAAACGCCCCCATAATGTACTAACTGTCAATTTCATAGCTTCCGATTAAAAAATTCCCAATGGCTATCCTTTACAAGTATTAAAACTGTCACTTTTAATCTGGATTCATCCAACTGGGACGCGTCCATCTTGAACCCGTCTATAAATAAAACTTAGTAAAAAATATCCATTCACCTTCCTGTCTATCTGGGATGACACTGGTAAAAGCAGGGTTGCTGACTGCTTGAATGTCACTGCATACCTGCATTATTTTCCAAATATGATACAAGGTTTGAAGTCTCTCGCAGAATCCTCTTCTCCATTGAGTGTTTTCCCATGCCAAAGTTCCGCAGAGTCATGAGAGCAAATCTCCGGTGCGTCTTCCACAGTATTCCATTAGTCATTGTGAAACCTTAAGGAAAATATATATCTTTTGTTACACAAGTCACAAATGATTGCCCTGCATCTGCTCACTTCTGGGCTTGATTACGGATTGATGATTTAGCTTTGCTCCTGTCAATGTTCCTGTGCTGCGCTCCAGTCGGCTGGTTTGCGACCCCATGCCTGTCCCATGACCTTGCACCTGCAGTATGATTTGGTGCTGCAATCCCACTGCTGGGCCATTTCGCAAAGCGTGGGCTGCATCCATTGAAGTCTGCATTTTTAGGCTACTATGTCGTCGCAGACAGTCCCTGTAAGGGTTTTGCCTGGCAGTCCCTCCCCTGTGGCTTGCTCTCACCTCCACCCTGACAAGCTGGACCTGCTGCCTGTTAGGGTGGAGGTGATTATCACAGTATATCGGGCTGGCAGTGCCAGTGCTGTTTGTCTCTGCATTTTGCTTTTAGATCCCTGTGTTAGTATGTTTTTGCTCCCCAGTTTAATTTTGTTTCTGTTTTGTATTATTTATAAAAGTCTCAAGGTTTTACCAGCCTGCACTGAAAAAAGTGATTTTGACCCCTAGTAAATGTTCCATATATTAATTAAGCATATGTTAATAGAAAAAAAATACCTTAAAAAAATTATGTTCATTCAAGAAAACATTTTCTTCAGTGTGGCATTTGGATCCTGTTCTTTCTTTTGGGTACACAGTCCTAGCTCCCGCCGGATTGCAAAATTCATCTGGCGGGAGCGAATCCATGACAGTCCCACCTTGAAGGTGCTTTCGCTTATAGCTGACAAATGCAGCTCATATCATCCCACATAAAATCATAGAATTGTCAACATGCAAATGAAGTGCAAGCAAACCCACGATCCCATCTGATGTCAGGCAAGTCGAAGGCTGCATTTTTCATAATGGAACAGCTTGAGATCACATAGCAGCCTAAAAATGCAGCCTTCGAAAGATGCAGCCTACGCTTTGAGGAACTTCCGTGGTGTTCAGCTCAGACTGTCTGACACCGCTCATTGTGACAAAAACTACATGAAACGGAGTTCCTGCTCGTGACTGAGCCCCCTACCCCGTCGTCACCTTTCTGAGCATTCTAATGACTGCCACGTGACAAATTAAAAAATGTTGCTTTTCGGTCCATTTAAATTACCACACCAACAAAATTTGTGGATAGTGGATAAAAGCTGAGAGTTTGAAAGGTGCATTTTTTTCATAATCAAGATGTGCAACAGATCTTCATTGTAAAAAACAGAAAGACAGGTGCTATGACATAAAAAGGGATCAATATATATTTTCTTTTTCATGGTGTTGTTACCTCTTCCCTCCGTTAACTCATTAACCAGAAAGCCGGTCGGTCTTGCAGAGAGCTCCGCTGAGTGAGTCACCAGTCCTTCTTTGACGGCCTGCAGCCCGTTAAGCACCACAGCTGGGAAGCCCCCAAAGTAGAGACTGTAGACCTTCCCGTAGCGTTCTGACAACTTATAATTGAAATGAGGAATAAAAATGAAGAGCATAAGCATGTCAGGTGAAATCGGGGACAAGAGCAATCCTTAATTTTATACATTCCCCCACTGTTTTTCTGCAGGTTATGGACATATTGACACTGGTTTCCAGCATGATGGACACTGCAGCTAAAAAGCATAAACCAGCTGAAAAACTTGTGATGTCCAGTTTAATTAGGTTCTGCGGTGCTGCAATCTCATCTCTCTGACATTCACCAAGTTTTGTGCAACAAAGTAAAAGGATATTCAAAAGTGATAAAATCAAAATACAGAATTCCCAGTTATCGAGCCATCTTTTGTGTTTTTGACAAAATGCTTCAATTTTTAGGCAGAGGCAGCAAGACAACTTCTTCCGAGGAGCTCCCAGTGGGCATCATTTCAGTATACTTGTAACCCTATAAAGCCTGAACATAAAATAATAGGCAAAACATTTTACATTTTTGGAATTGAGGTATTTATTGAACTGTGAAATAAAAGTAAAAAATTTACATAATTTACATGCATGAAATTTTTATGTCATATTTGATAGTTTTATACAGTGCCATATTTTTTCCAGCCAAACCCAATTCAGGAAATTCCAAGACTGTTTAGGGACCCCAGTATGCAGATACATTTAAATACAATATGTGAAATAACACATTGATACTGCATGAAAAAAGCACCTGGGATTATCATAAAACAGCATGTCTATAAAGGGGAGAGTCGTTGGTATGGGTAACCCATTTTCATTTAGATGTCTTGAGGTCAGAGGTCAAAGGACCCCAGTCACAATGGGCATACAGTTTTTCCTTTGTCAAAATTTAGTCTTAATTTGGGGTATAATTTGGCCCCCTTCCCTACAAGTTAGCATCACACAGGCACTACCAGTAGTTACCTTCGGTCTTCAAGTTTCACAGGGTACCGCTTGCTTTGCACTGTCTTTAAAAATCAGCCTCACAAATGCAGTAACCTTGTCAGAGATTTCCAGTGCACCTGCGGATTTCTTAGGGTTAAATACCTGTAGTATCACATTTGATACATACATTTTCAATTTGACTTTACCATAAAATAAATAACAAAATGTAGTGAATTTATAGGTTGCTTCAATCCTGTTAATTTTAATATTTAAGTATAAGTAACTTTATAAAGGTTATTTTTACCATAACTTTGTCAAATTTGGAAAAGATTTGCCTGAAAAAAAAAAAAAATTTGGGTTGGTGAATGTATGCAACCATCTTTGATTTTTGTATTCTACCGACCTCTACTGACTGCAGCGCGTGGATAGTCCACCAGGGAGCAGATGGCATGTATCTGATTGCTTGCAACAGGTTTTTGAGGAAACCCTTGATAATGTGGATGACTTAGAGCTCGCGGGAATTGGTGTATCCAATATGATTCAAACGGCGTTCAGGATAATTACTAAAAAATACACCTAATTTCACAGTGAAATACTCACCATCAATAATAAAATCACATCCATTTCACAGTGAGATGCAATAAATAAAAGAATGCTTGTAACTTCGTCATATGTGTGGCACTGTTTTATGGTCCACCATAGGATGAATGGTCATGTGTTTGACATTGACATATGGTATCTGCTTATGGCCTTTAAATTGAAGAAGGCGACACAAAAAGAGATGATTTGTCTGTCCCTCACACACAGAGAGATGAATCAATGGGGAATATCGCCATATTGTTTGGCCGTTGGGTGCTATTGATGAAGAAATTCACTTCAGTCACTCCTGCATGTCGGCCCTTGTTTTGACGCGATGCTGCATGACATTGAACCGTACATTCAAGATGGAATTGCATTTGATAATGCAAACAAAGCACACAGCCAGTCAAGTTTGCAAACAAGTTATATGGTTAAATTGACTGAAAATGCCCTACTTCCTGTCTTCACAAATGAAGAAAAATGTTTCACAATCCTGGCAGTCGTGTTTAAATTGCAACATGTTTACTCACTCAGTTTTAATGTAACCTGTGGGTGGAATGCATATAAAACTATATTTCTTTCAAGCATGAAAATATCCTGTGATGGCGCGGTACCGTATAAGTCTCTCAAATTTCAACATGTCCTCCATAGAACTCAATGTTCAGAATCAAGGTACTTTTCCCTCAAGAATTTTAAAAGTGGAAACCAGACAACAAAATGTCCCCTAACTGGCATGCATTGTGCAGCGATCAGTGTTGGTCGATTTTACGCTGGCCCGGCTCATCTCAAGCGAGCCTTTTGGAAATGTGCAACTAACCTACACTTGCGCTCAAAAGTTTGAATACCCTGGCTGAATTTGTAAAATCGGTAACATTTTTAAAAGAAAATATGAATGGCCAGGCAGAACATGTTTCTTTTTTCCTTTTTTGGATTCATATCAAACTGTTGATCTAGTAGAATGGCCCAATCATCAAATAAAACACATGGCAATAAAGGGAAAAAATGAACCCTGCTCAAAAGTTTGCATACCTTTAGCTCTTAATACTGTGTATTGCCCCCTTTAGCTTCAATAGCAGTGTGCAATGATGGGCAGCGCAAACATGCAATTCCTCAGCGTAAGAAAACAAAGCTGGTTCTTTCATTTCTACAGGTGAATGACGATGACCTAGATATAAAATGAGTTAGAGCAGTGGTTCCCAAAGTCAATCCTGAGACCTCCCTGTGTATGCTGGTTTTTTTTTCTCTCCCAACCAAAATTGCTATTGTGGATTTTTACAAGCTGTTAATTCATCTTAATTAGGTGCATTTATGTTTATGTATGTTGACAGATATACATTAATGCAGTGAAGAATAAATTCAGTGTGATACAGCATGTTCATAACAAGTGTAGAAAAAAATTACCCGAAGTGAATAATCAGTGGGTTAATTCCTAATTGGTGGGACTGTGGACATGTGGCAGCAAAAATTTACAGTTTTTTTAGAGAACCAAATGACAAACTTGTCTAACCTGTTTTGTGTTGATCTTGTCATTACCTACAATGAAATTATTACTTTAAACACCGCTGTTCAGCAACAGTATTAGGTGATTACTGATTTTCTTAGCGTCTAACTTGATTTGTTGAAAAATGTTATCTGAAATTGCTTGCTACATAAAAGAAAATATATTTATATGTGGGTCAATGATGTGACATTATCTGAGTGTACTACTTTGGTTTAAAATAATTTTAAATGATTCATAATAAGCATCCCTTTATTCAATAAATCATGTTTAATTTGAACATATTTCCAGTTTATCATATAAATGATATATATTTTATGTTTTGCCATCTCAAACCCTCAAAATGTCAGGTGGTGCAACCATCCGAGCAAGTTAACACTATGTGAAATGTATTGAGTATGTCATTTAAAATGTGAATTCATATAATATTAATATGGGGGCATAATTTTATATTGAAAACCTTTCAAATAAACAAAGTTAAATTGTCTTATTGTTCTTAAATTGTTTGGAAAACCAAAATACCCGGCCCCTACAATAAAGAATCCATAAGTTACTTTTAATACCCAGCTCAAGTACAAAATAGTCATGTTATAGACAGAATAGACACTCTCAGGTATACTTACTAAAAAAATCACGAAGAAAAAAAGAGGGAAGGGTGCTTTTTTTTTCAAGAAACTTTTGGTTGCGCCACCTGACCTTTTTTGGCTGGTAAAATTGCAAATACAGTCTAAAACTGTACTAAAACCCTACACATGTTGTGCAACCATTAAGACTTGTTTAAACACACTCTTCCCATTTCAAATAAATGTATTCTGTATATTTTTAAAGATTTATTTAAAAAAAAAATGTTTTAAAGGCTTATTTGTCATTGACCCGTGTGTTCAAGGTTCTTTTATTCTTCATGGCACACAAGGATATTTCCATTAAAATTTAACTTAAGAGAGCATATATACATTTCAAACACAAAATCAGTGCATGCCCCGAGACGTGTGCGATTGCACTCATCTCGCGGCATGCACTGCAAAATTCATCTGATTAGGACAAATTAACCGCTTATTAAAGTCCTATGATGGCAATTATGGTCAGAACAAAAACCAGCATGCACAGGGAGGCCCCAAAACCAAGTTTTTAATATTGAAGGTAAAACCCAAGTTATTTATGAACAAAAGAAGTAATACTTAATCACTTACAATTTTAGAAATGTCTATGTTTTGAAAATCATATACTCAGCCGTGCATCATGATTTTAGTTTTTACATTACCTTTTGGAAATTATCGGCAGGATTGGACCAGTATATTTGATGCAGGTTTCCGAGTATTGGGATGCGCCATGGTCCTGGAGGGAAGTTTTTGGGCCTTGGATTTCGGATGAGGAGTAACAGAAGGCCGAAGGTGATCCACAGGAGAATGAAAGAGCCAAGCATGATTACTACTGCTCAACTGGTCTGGTATCATACAAATATATATGCTCCATCGCACTCAAACCTAAGATCCTCCTCTTTCAAGTCTTAAATAATTAACTCATGGGAACACTGGGGAAATGAAGAGAAAAGGATTTCCTGTGAAGTGCCAGACAACTTCATCTGAAGGGAAAGCAAGAGTTACACTTTCACTGCAGAAAGAGCATTTCGCTTTTGAAAGCAGCATAAAATGTAAAAGAGCTGATTTAAGAGCAACATTTTTTTTTCCCCCCACACTGAAAAATACATGAGTAAAAGATCCTTTGGGATACAATTAGCAATATGAAGGGTGTCATTTCAAAAACACATTTATTGTTCCAGTAATCTCTCCAGGTACACATCAAAATCAGGCTTTAACCCCTTATTCAATATTTAAAAATATGAACAATAAGCATCTTTACACACCGGATGACTGTCTTTTGTGCAAATAATGCGCACAAAAAAAATGTGCATTTACACTCCTGAACAAAATCTTAAGACCGAGGAAGAAATTACAAGAATTCACATTTTGCACTGGTGAATCATAACCAGGTTGTAAGTGGTGCTTCAAAGTGCAAAAAGAAGAAACTGGAGCAAGAGACAAAGAACAGAAAGTTGGCAATTTATTGAAAACTGTATTTAAACTGAAACAGCCTGTTCATCAGCTGATCAAAAGTTTAAGACCATAGCCCCAAAAAACAAAAAAACCAGAACTAAAGAGCAAAAAAAGGATTCAGTAGTGAGTAGCCCCACCATTCTTGTTGATCACTTCAAAAATTAGTTTAGGCATGCTTGATGCAAGGGTTTCCAGGAGGCTGGTGGGAACATTGCTCCATGTGGTGAAGATGGCTTCACGAGTGCATCCATGGTCTGGAACTGACGACTGTTTTTGTAAACTTCCCTTGCCATCCATCCCCAAACATTCTCAATGGGATTTAGATCAGGGGAACAAGCAGGATAGTCCAAAAGAGAGATGTTACTCTCCTGCAGGAGGTTCTTCATCAGGCGGGCGTTGTGAACTGTAGCGTTGTCCTGTTGAAAGACCCAATCATTACCACACAGATGTGGGCCCTCAGTCAAGAGGGATGCCCGCTGCAACATTTCCACATAGCCAGCCGCTGTTTGACGCCCCTGCACAACCTGAAGCTCCATTGTTCCACTCAAGGAAAAAGCACCCCAGATCATGATGGAACCTCCTGCACTGTGCCGTGCGAACATCTCTGGTGGGATCTCCCTGTCATGCCTGTAATGTTGTAATCCATCAGGACCATCCAGGTTAAATTTTTTCTCATCAGAGAATAAAACCTTCTTCCACCTCTCAATGTCCCATGTTTGGTGCTCCCTTGCAAAGTCCAAAGGCGAAAGTTTGTGGCGCGGGAGGAGGTGTGGCCTGTGGAGCCGTTTTTTGTTCTTAAAGCCCTTCTCTTGCAGATGCCGTCTTATGGTTATTGGGCTGCAGTCAGCATCAGTAAGGGCTTTAATCTGGGTCGAAGATTGGCATGCGTCTTCACGGACAGTCCATAGGATCCTCCGGCTTAGCGCAGGTGAAATTTTTTTGGGTCTACTGCTTGATTTTTTTGTCCCATAACCCTCAGAATCTTTTAAGAAATTTAAAATCACTGTTTTACTGCGTCCAACCTTGGCAGCGATGGCACGTTGCGAGAGGCCTTGCTCGTGCAGCTCAACAATCCTGCCACGTTCAAGGTCAGAAAGCTTTTTTGCCTTTGCCATCAGGAGGTCATGACAGTGCAAATGCATGAAAGAAAATGACATGGAGGCCAGATTTTTGCACAGATTTTGACTTTTTAAGGCCATGGTCTTAAACTTTAGATCAGCTGATGAAAAGGTTGTTTCAGTTTAAATACAGTTTTCAATAAATTTCCTACTTTTTATTCTTTGTCTCCTGCTCCAGTTTATTCTTTTTGCACTTTGATGCACAACTTACAACCTGGTCATGATTCACCAGTGTAAAATATGAATTCTTGTAATTTTTTCCCTGGTCTTAAGATTTTGTTCAGGAGTGTATTTTCGCCTTCCAATGTCACTCAGCTGCACATCGTGCCGAACAACACCCTTTAATCGTGACGACATTCGGAATATAGAATCAATTCTCGTGTCTTTTTGCTAAATGAGAGAAGCAGAGACTGACAGTTATAGCTGAGTGTAACTGTTATTAGAATGTTTGGTTATTAAGCTACTACAAACATTCTAGATTAGGATTCTTTAGAACACTCTGCACTGGTAGACAATGCAGGTGCTGCTAAGGGACTCAGACACAAACACACTTACAAAAGCCCTGCCCGACAAAATACACGCACACACACACAAGGCAGACACACACACTCTCACACATAAAAATTCTGTACCATTGAAATGACTAAAAGAAAGACTCCTTTTAAACCAGTGTGTGTGGTTAGGGGTAGTGATTTGGAGAGAAAGAGACAGAGAGAAGCAGAGTGTGACAGTTACAGCTGAGTTTGAATTAAGTTTAAAAGGATATAAAAGGGTAGAAAGGAGAAATCTCCCTTCTAAATGATGTTAAAGACACTTCCATGTCTAAAGCATGACCATGTGAGACAGATGGAGAGAGAGAGACGCATGCACACACACACACACACACACACACACCCACACACACACACACACACATTAATCTTTGTTTTATTTTGTTTTTTGTGATTAAACAATCTTGAATTGCACGTCAGATCGCAGAATGTGCTGAAAGCTAACACAGACATGAGCACAATAGTTTATCTTTTTTGTGAAGTGAGTTAAACCTTTTCTGTGAATTGAATTTCCAATTTAATCACTGCAAGCTGTGTGTTTAACTGCCAATGATTTATTCTAATCATTGCAAAAATTGTTTATCTAGGAAAATAAATAAAAACTGTTTGGGATTTAGGGGGGAAAACACTGGGACCACTCGGAAACTCTGGAAAACTTGGAACAAGACTCGGAACTGAACTCGAAACGCTAGGACCTGGAAGAGACAAAAAGGGAAGAGACGCTAGGAGCAGGGATCCAAAATAATGATTTATTAAATAACCGGAACAGACACGGGGAGTAAACGGGGCACTCCGGCCAACTGAAACACCGTGCAACAGCACTGAAGGAGGGAGAACTAAGGAATCCAAAAACTAGAACCAGAAGGGGGCAGACTCAGGACAACTCAGGAAGGGGACCTAGGGAACACTCGGAAAGGGGATACTAGGAAACAGGAGCTAGGGCACACTGGGAGGCAGGAGCTACTGGACACTCGGAAGCAGGGTCTAGGGAACACTCGGAAGCAGGGTCTAGGCACAAGACAAGACAGTGGGCACAGCTGGCAGATGGCTAACTCGGAAGGCACAGCTGGCCGGGAGAAGGGTCAGGGAGAACATCAGGAGGGGGGGGCAGGCAGGTCGACTGGAACATTGACTCGGAAGCCGGCGAAGGCGGCCGGCACACGGGACTGGAGACGGCGAAGACGACAGGCACACTGGGCACTGGAAATGGCGAAGGCGACTAAATCACTGGGTACTGGAGACGATGAAGGCCACTGACACACTGGGCACTGGAGACGATAAAGGCCACTGACACACTGGGCACTGGAGACAATGAAGGCCACTGACACACTGGGCACTGGAGACGATGAAGGCCACTGACACACTGGGCACTGGAGATGAGGGCCACTGACACACTGGGCGCTGGAGACGATGAAGACCACTGACACACTGGGCACAGGACAGGTGGCACACAGGGCTCTGGAGACGGTGAAGGGGACTGGCACACTGAGCACAGGACAGGTGGCACACAGGGCTCTGGAGACGGCGAAGGGGACTGGCACCAAAATAATAAAAACCTAAAATAGACTAACCAGAAACACAGACCACGGAACACAACAGAAAACGGGATTTAATGTTCTCTTTCATAATATTTCGCTCGATGTCTCACCATGGGATGCACGCCTCGCTGCAGCCTCAGAAGCATTAGTCTCATTACGCCAATACTGATTGGCTGGTGAACGTGTCCGTCCGCCCAGGTGGTGCACCCACCTTAAATAGTTCATGCGGACGGCACCACGTCATTCAAACACCTCTTCTCACTCTGAGCATATCTCGCGTCCAGGGCTGGTTTGCTTAACTGTCCACAGAAGAGATTTTCTGTCGCCGGGCGCTACTAGCTTTGGATACCTTATTGCTTCATCGGTCACACCAGACCGGACTCAGTGCTCTCCCGCCCTCCACGGCTTGGTCAGCACTGTCCTCGACACCTCACCACGGCAAGGCGAGTACCGAAGGCTAGTACACCAGCTACCTCTCGGTTTTCTTCACTCGACGCCTCACCGCGGCACGTCGAGCTCCGAGCGCTAGCACACCAGCTACCTCTCGGTTTCCTTTAAAGTTAGCACACCAGCTAGCTGCCTCGTCTCCCGGCTTGCACACCAGCTAGCTAGGAATGGAGGCCAAAAACCCCCATACCAAGGGGCACGGAGACTCCGTGACCCGTCCCTGTCGCTGTGGGAACAAGATCTCGAGTAAAGATCCATACCAGGTCTGCTCGAGCAGCCTGGGGCTGGAACACGCCCGTATAGCTATCGAACTTCCCGGCTCGTGCCAACACTGCGCGGTGTTTACGGCGAAAAGTCTCCGCAGACGGCTAGCCCGCCAGGCTAGCTTGTCTGGATTTGACCCCTCCTCCCCTCCGACGGCGCTGCCGCCGAGGGCAAAGAGGATTTGGCGGTCGCTACGGTGGCGATTCCAAAGGCTAGCGCTAGCTGGGGCTCCCAGCTCGACCTAGCCGCGGATCCCCCGTGTGAGGAAGACGCCCTAGAACTGGACTATGGGAACGATGAAGATGGCGTCTCTGAACTCCTCCTATCAGAGGATGAAGAAGATGATGACGTCTTCATTACTCCGGCTCGGGCTGCGCAGCCCGCGGCCTCCGTCACCTCTCGGGATGGAGATGAGAATAGCACACCAGCTTCTCCTCTCCCCAGCTCGGACATGCCCGACGTGTGCAAACGCGCTGCTGCCCGGCTGACATCCCCTGGCCCGTTGTCGTAGCTGAGACCACCAGATCCTGCTACGAGGGGAAGATATTGCCCTTGGCTTAGAGTGCGACGAAACAACTTCTCCCCGTCTTCCCGGAGCTGCTAGATGAGGTTGCGCGCTCGTGGAAAGACCACCCTTATAGCAGCAGGAGCCCAGTTCTCGGTGCCTTGTCCCTCGATTGTGAGGCGATGGAGAGCCTGGGTTTGCTTCGCATGCCTCCGATGGAGCCACTCGTGGCGGCGCATCTTCACCCCCGCCTGTCAGCGGTGTCCTCCCGGAGCCCCAGTCTGCCGTCCAAGTTGCACCGTTTTCAGTCAGCCTTGACTGAAAAGGCGTATAAGGTGGCTGCGCTTTCGGCCAGAGCGCTCAATGTCCTCTACCTGCTCATGGCTTATCAGGCTGAATTGTGCGAGGATTTTGTGCTAACTCAGCACCCAGCTACATGGGAGGAAATACCGGTCGTCACCGACCTGTGTCTCCGTGTCCAACGCTGCGTGGTCCAGGACACGGGAAAAGCGCTGGGGACCATGGTCCTGCAGGAACAGGCGCGGTGGCTCAACCTCGCCAACCTGTCGAACAGGGAGAAGGACGACATCCTGGACATGCCCATTGTCCCGGAGGGGATCTTCGGTTCCGCGTTGGCTTCTATGCAACGGCGGTGCGAAGCTAAAAAGAAGGAGGATGAAGCTCTCCAGCTCTGCCTCCCTTGAAAGCCCCCTGCTCCTCTTCCGCCTGCACAGCGTAAGACCTTCGCACAGGCTGCTTCACAGGTTTCGCAGTTTAAAATACCGAAACAGCTGAGGCCCCAGCCTGCCCCGCTTGCCCCGCCAGGTCGACCCGGCTGGTCCAAAAAGCCCTCGGCCCCGGCTGCAGCTGTGCCTGCGCGACCTGCGCATGCCGCCAGCAGCCAGGCCAGGAAAAAGAAGAGAGCGGCCTGACCCCCCCTCTCTCCACTGGTGATGCAGCTGGAAGTTCCCCATTCTCCGGCTCCACCTGTTTGGTTTTCGGCCGTGCGCCCAGGGGCTCCCCACGCCCCTATCTCCCGGCTGCCTCGGACCGTGCCAGTGCAAGCCGGGAGGAATGGACATTTGACGTCGGAGGGTTTAGCGGTTGCCCCTCTCTCATGTCCACAAGCATGCACATACACAAAAGTTTTCTCAAAGAGAATAAATTGTGTCCTGCTGTCGCAGCCAGGCCGAGTGCCGAGGGCGCAGTTAAAAATAAAAAAAGCCAAATCTGTCAAAATAAGCACGCCGCCCGGGCTAGGCGCATTGCGGCTAGGCCCTCTTGTGGTGGGAGGGCTGCAGGGCACGTCACCCGGGGGCTTTGTCATTCCGCCACAAGAGGGCGCCACTGCACCGCGGCTGGGCCCTCTTGTGGTGGAAGGGCTGCAGTGCACACCACCTCTCTCCCTCAGATGGCGGAGATGGGCCGCACTGGCAGCCCCACCCTACAGGCTGCAATTCGCTGCTGTCCCCCCGCGATTCGCCGGCGTTATACACTCCCAGAGAGAGTCAGCTCTTGTTTTGCAGGAGGAAATTATCTCACTGTTAAACAAAGGAGCAATCTGTGTCGTCCCTCCTGCACAATGTCAGAGCGGTTTCTACTCCAGGTATTCCCTAGTCCCCAAACGGGGGGGGGAACGGTATTCACCCTATCCTGGATTTACGGGCTCTGAAAAAATATCTCAGGAAGTACAAGTTCAGGATGCTCACACACGCATCCCTGTTGCGTCTTGTACGTCAGAACGATTGGTAACTTCAGTTGATCTGAAAGACGCGTATTTCCACATCCCAATCTATCCTCCCCACAGAAAGTATCTGAGGTTCGCTTTCCGGGGGATCTGCTACGAGTATCGCGTGCTCCCTTTCGGTCTGTCATTAAGCCCGAGGGTGTTCGTGCGGTGCACGGAGGCAGCAATAGCCCCGCTGAGACGGCGGGGCATCCGTCTGGCCACATATCTGGATGATTGGCTGCTTTTGTCGCAATCGGAGCAGGAGGCCAGTGCGCACACGCGAATTCTCACACAGCACCTAGTCGATCTGGGTTTTGTGATAAACGCGGAGGAAAGCATGCTGTCCCCAGCGCAAGATACAATCTTTCTGGGGTTATCCCTGAATTCGGTGTCTTTCACAGCGCGCCTCTCGGCGGAACGGGTGAAAGCTTTCAGGGCATGCCTCGCGCTTTTTTATCCAGGCAGGTCTGTTCCATTCAGATTGTGTCTTCGGTTACTCAGACTGATGGCGTCTGCCATCCTCGTGATCCGTCTCAGTCGCCTCCACATGAGAGAATTCCAGCTTTGAGTGGCCTCATGCAGGCTAGATCCCGTGCGTCACGGCGCGCGGAGAGTCTTAGTCACACCGGAGTGCGCCAGGGCGCTGCGTCACTGGCGGGCCCCGTCCTTTCTGACCCAGGGGGTCCCAATGGGCTCGGTCCTGTTCAGGTGGGTGGTCACTACAGATGCCAGCCTGACGGGTTGGGGTGGAATTCACGGGGGCCGGTCTGTGAGGGGCCGCTGGAGTGTGGGCCTCCAGCAGTCTCACATAAATTTTCTGGAACTTTCAGCAGTGTTCCTCTCCCTAAAACATTTCCTTCCATCTCTCATGGGTCATCATGTCCTGGTGAGGACGGACAATATGACGAAGGTGGCATACATCAACCGCCAGGGGGGGTTGCGCTCCCGTCAGTTGCACAGTTGTTGTCCAGGAGTGTGCCGGTGTATGGCGAGTGGGAACATGGTCACGCACTGATATTGATTGCTCCGCATTGGCCGGCGATGCATTGGCTAGCGGAGATATATCGGTTACTGTGCGCTCAGCCTTGGCAGCTACCGCTGCGCAGGGACCTGCTATCGCAAGGGGGGGGGGGGCATCCTCCACCCGCACCCGGAACGCCTGACGTTGTGGGCGTGGCCCCTGAGTGGCTCAGTCTCTCGGCTGTGGGATTGTCACAGCGTGTGATTTCCACTATACAAAACGCTAGGGCCCCATCCACTAGGTCTTTGTATGACTGTAAGTGGAGGGTGTTTGAAGGGTGGTGTCACAGGAACGGCCATGTTTCTTTTCAGTGTCCGGTGAGTGCTATATTGTCATTCTTGCAGGACCTGATTGACAAAGGCAAAGCCTTCTCCACGATTAAGGCGTACTTGGCGGCGATCGCCGCCTGTCAAGTGGGGTTTGGGAAGCGAACGGCGAGTCAGCACCCACTGGTTTGCCGTTTTATGAAGGGAGCGCGCAGGCTTCTCCCCGTGTCCAGACCACTGGTGCCACCGTGGGATCTGGCTGTGGTTCTGGAGGGACTTAAGGGCCCTCCTTTTGAGCCACTGGAGGGGGCAGACTTGAAGCACGTGTCTCTCAAGGCTGTGTTGTTGCTGGCTCTGGCTTCAGCTAAGCAAGTTAGTGACAACGATGCGCTTTCGGTGCATCCGTCATGCTCAGCTCTTCCCAGGAGATGTAAGGTTGATTTTGAGGCCCAACCCGGCTTTTTTGCCTAAGGTGGTGGGCTCATGTTCTCCTATTGACCTTCTAGCCTTTGCTACCTCACCAGAGGAGCAGCAGTCGCATGCGTTATGTCCAGTCCCTGCGGTGCGCATGTACATGGACAGGACTAGGTGTTTCAGGAGGAGCGATCAGCTGTTCGTCTCCTGGGCTAATCCTCATAAAGGGAAACCTATCACTAAGCAGCACCTATCGCATTGGGTGGGTGAGGCGATTGCTTTGGCCTATACGTGTCGGGGTTTGCAGCCGCCTGTGGGCCTGCGGGCGCACTCGACTCGGGGCTTGGCCGCATCCTTGGCCTTATTCAGGGGAGTTTCTGTTCAGGACATCTGTGCAGCGGCGAGTTGGTCCTCGTCTCTCACGTTCGTCCGCTTTTATAAGCTGGACGTTTCCGCCCCGTGCGTGGCACGCGCGGTTCTGCTGTCCTGACTGGAACAGATTGCTTCTCTGTGGGTTGGTGGACGCTGGATAAGCTTGTCTGGCAATACAGGAGCTACGATATTTCGCTCGATGTCTCACTATGGGATATTATGAAAGAGAACTTTAGGTTATTTGCATAACCCCGGTTCTCTGAGTAATATGAGTGAGATGTCTCACCAGACAACCCTTCTTGCTGGGGTGAGTGAGAAGAGGTGCTTATCTTGAATGACGTGGTGCCGTCCACATGAACTATTTAAGGTGGGTGCACCACCTGGGCGGACGGACACGTTCACCAGCCAATCAGGATTGGCGAAATGAGATTAATGCTTCTGAGGCTGCTGCGAGGCGTGCATCCCATAGTGAGACATCTCACTCATATTACTCAGAGAACCGGGATAATGTAAATAACCTAAAGTTTTATTAATATTTCAGTATACAAAAAAATAATAATCTTGACAAATAAATATAGCTATACTATTGTTTATTCTCAGACACCTTACCCTCCCATACCTGCATCCAGGATCACACAAGTCACAGAAAACAATCAAATCTCACCGAATTAATCTGCTATCTCATTCCTGGATGCAAAATCTTGGAAACCTTGCAATTTAGATAAATGAAGTTTTTTTAATGGTTTTTTTTTATTGATAGGACCAATGATGTCTTAATATATGATAATTTTGATAATTACAATTTTCAATTAATATGAAATAGCATAATTTTTCCCGTAGGCCCATCCCCCGCGGGAGGGTTCAGAAGGGGCTGATGCGTTGTGTTTTGGGTGGCAGTCGTGGGCGGGGGCCCCGGCGACCCAATCCTCGGACTCTGAATCTGGTTCTGGGGACATGGAATGTCACCTCACTGGGGGGGAAGGAGCCTGAGCTTGTGCGGGAGGCCGAGCGATACCGGCTAGGGATAGTCGGGCTCACCTCCACGCACAGTCTGGGCTCTGGAACCCAACTCCTTGAGAGAGGCTGGACTCTCTTCTACTCTGGAGTTGCCCGCGGTGAGAGGCGGCGGGCTGGTGTGGGTTTGCTTATAACCCCCCAGCTTAGCCGTCAGGTGTTGGAGTTTTCCCCGGTGAACGAGAGGGTCGCTGCCCTGCGCCTTCGGGTCGGGGACAGGTGCCTCACTGTCATTTCGGCTTATGGGCCGAATGGCAGTGCAGAGTACCCGACCTTCTTGGAGTCCGTAGGAAGGGTACTGGAAAGTGCTCCAACTGGGGACTCCATCGTTCTACTGGGGGACTTCAACGCCCACGTGGGTAGCGACAGTGTTACCTGGAGGGGCGTGATTGGGAGGAACGGCCTCCCCGATCTGAACCCGAGTGGTGCTCTGTTATTGGACTTCTGTGCTAGTCACGGTTTGTCCATAACAAACACCATGTTCAAGCATAAGGGTGTTCATCAGTGCACGTGGCACGAGGACACCCGAGGTCGGAGGTCAATGATCGACTTTGTAGTCGTGTCATCTGACCTCCGGCCGTATGTCTTGGACACTCGGGTGAAGAGAGGGGCTGAGCTGTCCACTGATCACCACCTGGTGGTGAGTTGGATCCGCTGGCGGAGGAGGAAGCTGGACAGACTTGGCAGGCCCAAACGTGTTGTGAGGGTTTGTTGGGAACGTCTAGCGGAACCCTCTGTCAGAGGGGTTTTCAACTCTCACCTCCGGGAGAGCTTTGACCAGATCCCAAGGGAGGCTGGAGACATTGAGTCTGAATGGACCATGTTCTCCACCTCCATTGTTGACGCGGCTGTTCGGAGCTGTGGCCGTAAGGTTTCCGGTGCCTGTCGTGGCGGCAATCCCCGAACCCGGTGGTGGACACCGGAAGTAAGGGATGCCGTAAAGCTGAAGAAGGAGTCTTACCGAGCTTGGCTAGCTCGCGAGACGCCTGAGGCAGCTGACCGGTACCGGCAGGCTAAGCGTGCTGCGGCCCGGGCGGTGGCGGAAGCAAAAACTTGGGTATGGGAAAAGTTCGGGGAGGCCATGGAGGAGGACTATCGGTCGGCCCCGAAGAAATTCTGGCAAACCGTTCGGCGCCTCAGGAGGGGAAAGCAGTACCCTGCCAACACTGTTTACAGTGGTGGTGGGGAACTGTTGACTTCGACTGGGGATATTGTCGGCCGGTGGAAGGAATACTTCGAGGACCTCCTCAATCCCGCTGTTACGCCTTCCGTAGAGGAAGCAGAGGCTGGGGACTCAGAGGCTGACTCATCCATCACTCGGGCTGAAGTCACTGAGGTAGTTCGGCAGCTCCTCGGTGGCAAGGCACCGGGGGTGGATGAGATCCGCCCTGAGTACCTCAAGTCTCTGGATGTAGTAGGGCTGTCTTGGTTGACACGACTCTGCTGCATCGCGTGGCAGTCGGGGACAGTGCCTCTGGATTGGCCGACCGGGGTGGTGGTTCCTCTATTTAAAAAGGGGGACCGGAGGGTGTGCTCCAACTATAGGGGGATCACACTTCTCAGCCTCCCGGGTAAAGTCTATTCCAGGGTGCTGGAGAGGAGAATCCGGCCGATAGTCGAACCTCGGATTCAGGAGGAACAATGCGGTTTTCGTCCTGGTCGTGGAACACTGGACCAGCTCTATACCCTCCGCAGGGTGCTTGAGGGTGCATGGGAGTTTGCCCAACCTGTTCACATGTGTTTTGTGGACTTGGAGAAGGCATTCGACCGTGTCCCTCGTGGCATTCTGTGGGAGGTGCTTCGGGAGTATGGAGTCCGGGGCCCTCTACTAAGGGCCGTGCGGTCTCTGTATGACCGGAGCAGGAGCTTGGTTCGCATTGCCGGCAGTAAGTCAGACCTGTTCCCGGTGCATGTTGGACTCCGGCAGGGCTGCCCTTTGTCACCGGTTCTGTTCATTATTTTTATGGACAGAATTTCTAGGCGCAGCCAGGGGGCGGAGGGAGTCCGGTTTGGGGACCACAGGATCTCATCTCTGCTTTTTGCGGATGATGTTGTCCTGTTGGCTCCTTCAAATCAGGACCTTCAGCATGCGCTGGGGCGGTTTGCAGCCGAGTGTGAAGCGGCTGGGATGAGAATCAGCACCTCCAAGTCCGAGGCCATGGTTCTCGACCGGAAAAAGGTGATATGTTCCCTCTGGGTTGGAGGAGAGTTCTTGCCTCAAGTGGAGGAGTTCAAGTATCTTGGGGTCTTGTTCACGAGTGAGGGAAGGATGGAGCGTGAGATTGACAGACGGATCGGTGCAGCGGCAGCAGTCATGCGGTCGTTGTACCGATCTGTCGTGGTGAAGAAGGAGCTGAGCCGAAAGGCAAAGCTCTCGATTTACCAGTCAATCTACGTTCCTACCCTCACCTATGGCCATGAACTCTGGGTCATGACCGAAAGAACGAGATCTCGGGTACAAGCGGCTGAAATGGGTTTCCTCCGCAGGGTGGCGGGCCGCTCCCTTAGAGATAGGGTGAGGAGCTCTGTCACCCGGGAGGAGCTCAGAGTAGAGCCGCTGCTCCTCCACGTCGAGAGGGGCCAGCTGAGGTGGCTCGGGCATCTTTATCGGATGCCCCCTGGACGCCTTCCTGGGAAGGTGTTCCGGGCATGCCCCACCGGGAGGAGGCCTCGGGGAAGACCCAGGACACGGTGGAGGGACTATGTCTCTCGGCTGGCCTGGGAACGCCTCGGGATACCCCCGGAAGAACTGGAGGAAGTGTCCGGGGAGAGGGAAGTCTGGGCATCCCTACTAGGACTGCTGCCCCCGCGACCCGGCCCCGGATAAGCGGTTGAAAATGGATGGATGGATGGATAATTTTTACAGAGATGAGGATTTTGGAAATGACAGCCAGCAAGCAGGCTACTTCCTTCATATACTGCAGGCATGCATCTCTGCAAGCTATATTGACTTGTTTATTACCCCGCCTCACCCGAAAGGTAAGGGAAGGGGTATTGTTTTCGGTTTGGTTTGTTTCTGTGTTTGTTTGTTTGTTTGTTTGTTAACTCTAGTTGCAAAACTAATGGCCAGATTCACCCCAAATTCGGTATAGGGATTGCCACTGACCCAGAATAGACCCCTAGTGAATTTCATACAAGTAGGTGAAAGTATGTACAAGGGTGTCAGGTTTGTTGTGCCTGGCAACACTTTATAGGAAGTTTAGTGAAAGTTCAGACAGGAAGACTTGCGCGCTTCAACTCAGTTTATTTTCTTTTCATTCACTCGCATACTCACTCATAAATCTCCCCAGTCAATCTCTGTGGCCGTCAATTGAGCAGTCAGCTGGTGTAGCAGCTAAGCTCTTCTATCCAACCGTGGAACTCTACGGTCGCATCGCTAGCCAATCGTTACGTTGCTGTCTTTTCTGATTTTTCTGATGGCTTGTTCCATTCACCCGAATACACGATCTGCAGGCGAGAAACTGTGGGCTCTAACCGGGAATGTGTACGATGACGTCACTGCAATCTGGCGTGTAATTGGCTGAAATGGAGTTGTAGCTGTTTGCTGTAAAATGGTGTAGGCAGTTGTCGGTTTTTGCTATAAAATTACTATTTTGGAAGCGATTTACAAGGGACTAGTCGGCTTTTGCAGGAAAACGAATATGCAATGTCGATAGACGGCACTGTCATCTGAATGGCGTTTGTCTGCTTTTGCGTTAAAACTCTCATTTATTTATTGATTTACACATACGTTGCCTCATTTATTCCTGGATTTATCTCAGAGCCATACTTATTTCTTGAACAAACACAGTTATTTATGTCAATATTGCCTGGAATGACATCCATTTGCCTACAGACGGAAAGTGCAGTTGCCACATTAACCTCAGAGTTATCAGCTCAGCAGTGCCAACAGCAGCTCGATGCAGTTTCAGCTTCTCATGTTTTCACAATCATTTCTGTATTTTAGCTGAGGTAGAAAATCCATCTTGAACAAAAAGACTAGTGTGGCTCGTGGTCGCGTGTTGTGACGGGACAAATAAATCTTTAACTATTGAACCATTTTGAAGAAAACCTCATTTTCGTGGTATCATAGACCATCTAAAGGAATTCAACTTTCCGTTAGTATTTTGCTCATCTTCTGTTTGTGTCTTGCTGCTGATGCAGGTGTTTATCTTCAACATTTCTAACTGGCTATATGACATGGAGTGTCGTTTGACTCTTTCCCAGCTGGCCTACGTCACAAAATGGCTACGAAAAAAGAAATCAATTCCACACCCAAAATAAAAAATCATTAAAATATTGGTAACACTTTACTTGAAGGTAACGTCATAAGAGTGACATGACACAGTCATGAACGTGTCATAAACATTATATAAATGTCATACACGTTGTCATTAAGTGTCATTCGGTTTTTGAGATGACAAGTTGACATTGTTTGGGTTGTCTTGATTATGACAACTTCGTCATAAGAGTGACATGACACTGTCATAACTGTTACATGTGTTATGGCCCCAATTTGTTATTACATTTATAACACAACAGCAACAACAACAGCAAGGGATGACAGACACAGTTTTAAAAAAACTCAAACACATTTAATTATCAAAGACAATAACAACTAACTAACCTAAAGACCAGGATTGATTATAACAAAAACAAAAAGAAATATTTACAGTCCCTTTTTGTGGGGCGGCTTGGTGATGTCCTGGGTGAGAAACTGCTCAAACACAGGCAAAGAAATCCACAAAAGAAACGTCACAGGTCTTGAACAGAATGGCAGGTCTGGTCATCTTCTTGCAATTTCTCCTACTCCTTTACTGTCTAAATTCTTTTCCTTATATACTCTTTTGCAGACCCCACCCACATTTAGACCTCTTTTTTTTAATTTTCTGAGACTTGCCCCAGACATGTCCAGGACATGTCTAAACATGACTCCAGTCTGAGCCTAACAAAAAAAAGGTAAATACTGCTATCTAGTGGCCCATATTCACATTACACCTCCATTCCAAAAGGGAAAAATTTTGACTCAAAAAGGCAAAATTTTTCTTTTCAATACAAAAGGGTTAAGTGGACTCTTGTCTATATATACATATCATACAATATTCAAATAAACACGTGATATATATATACATATTCAAACACGGGATAAGCAATCAGCAATTACATTGTCCGTATCCTTAACATGCTTAATTTCCAAGTCAAACTCCTGCAAAATCAAACTCCAATTCAACAATCTCCGATTCTTGTTTTTCATCTTACTCAAAAACATTAACGGATTGTGGTCAGTGTACACAATCATTGGCTTTTGCCCTGTACAAACATAAACATCAAAGTGTTGTAAAGATAGAACCAGAGCCAACAGCTCCTTCTCTATTGTGGAATAGTTCCTTTGGTGGCGATTGAACTTCCTGGAGAAGTATGCCACGGGATGCTCAATGTCATCAGAGTCACTTCTCTGTAGGAGCACAGATCCACAAGCTTGGTCGCTTGCATCGACCGTGATGGAGAACGGTTTGTTGAAGTCAGGAGATTTGAGCACGGGGAAGTGACACAGCAGAGGCTTCAGGCGATCGAGGGCTCTCTGGCATGCATCATCCCAAGTGAACTTTACGCCTTTCTTCAGTTGGTTAGTTAGACTGAGAGCAATCTCAGCAAAGTTCTTGCAGAACTTGCGGTAGTATCCGATCATTCCAAGGAAGCGGCGCAAAGCTTTTTTGTTGTCAGGAACTGGAAAGTCCATGATGGCTTGGACTTTAGCATTTATGGGTGCCACCTTACCCTAGCCTATGACATAGCCAAGATAGGTGACAGTAGCACAACCAAAGTCACTCTTGTTCAGGTTAACAGTCAGGTTAGCCTGGGTCAGGCGCTGGAACAATTTCTCTACATCTTTAAGATGTTCTTCCCAGGAGTCACTCCATGTGATCAGGTCATTGATGTATGCACTCGTGTGTGGCAATCCGGCGATTGTAGACTGTATCATCCTTTGGAACGTGGCTGGGGCACCCTTGACTCCAAAGGGTAGGACCTCACACTGGCACAACCCAGATGGTGCAGCAAAAGCAGAGATGCTCTTGGCCCTCTCAGTCAAAGGCACACACTAATAACCCTTCAATAAATCAATCTTGGTCAGAAACTTTGCTTGCCCTACACTATCAATACAATCATCAATCCTAGGTATTGGAAACACATCAGTTCTAGTTACAGCATTGACTTTGCGATAATCTGTACAGAATCTAGTACTTCCATCAGGTTTTGGAACTAGCACACAGGGTGAACTCCAATCGGAGTTGGAGGGTCTGATAATATCATGTTCTAATATGTACTCAGCCTCTTTCTCAGCAATCTTTTTCTTTTTTTCAGGATTCATCCGGTATGGATGCTGTTTTATTGGTTTGGCATCACCAACATCTACATCATGAGAGGCTATAGAAACTCTTTTTGGAACATCAGGAAACAGATCCTCATATTTCTTGATCAACCTCTCAAACTGATCTCTCTGTGAGGGTTCTAAGTGCTGGAGTTTTACATCAAGATTTTGCAACACTTCAGAATTTGACAATTTACATGAAAGAACTTCAGCTTTAATTCTAGGTTCATCATCTTGAAACTCTCCCTCATCTTCACAAATCTCGGCCATAGGAGAATCTGAAGTGACAGCTGCAACCCTAGCATTTCTGTCATGATAAGGCTTCAGCATGTTAATGTGACACAATTGTTTTGGTTTTCTCCTATCTGGAGTCTTCACAATGTTATTGAGATCATTGAATTTTGTCAGAATTTCATAAGGACCATGAAATCTAGCCTGCAATGGATTGGACTGCAAGGGAAACAACAAAAGGACCTTTTCTCCTGGTTTAAACTCACGGCTTCTAGCCTTATGATCATACCAAGTTTTCATTTTTCCCTGACTTGATTTCAAGTTCTCTTTGGCAAGGTCACAAGCTGCACACAATCTTTCCTTGAACTTGCTAACATCGTCTAACAGACTGATGTGCGGCTCTTCCTCCTTGTTCACTCAATAATAGCAAAGGTCCTCTCACTTCATGGCCAAACACTAGCTCAAATGGACTGAATCCAGTAGACTCCTGCACTGCTTCTCTAGCTGCAAACAACAGCAAATGAACACCTTCATCCCAGTCTTTCTCATGGTCATAACAATAAGTCCTCATCATTGTCTTGAGAGTGGAATGAAACCGCTCTAAGGCACCCTGACTTTCTGGATGATAGGCACTAGAAAGAATCTGCTTTGCACCTAGTTCATACACAACCTGCTGAAACTATCCTGAAGTGAAATTGCTACCCTGGTCTGACTGAATTTCCCTGGGAAGGCCAGACAACGTGAAGAACTTTATCAAAGCCTTCGAGATTGCAGTTGCCTTGATGTTACGTAGAGGTATGGCTTCGGGGAATCTGGTAGATGCACACATGATTGTCAACAAGTACTGATTTTCAGACCTAGTCTTGGGTAATGGACCAACGCAATCAACAATGACCCTAGAGAATGGCTCCCCAAATGCTGGGATATGCTGCAATGGAGCTACAGGTGGGTCTAACTGGTGTTTTCCAACTACCTGACAAGTGTGACAGGTTTTGCAAAAGTTGGAAACGTCTTTCCGAAGCCCAGGCCAAAAGAAGTGTTTCATGATCTTATCAACAGTCTTGTTAACACCAAGATGACCTCCTAAAGGTAAACTATGAGCCATTGTTAAGATCTAATTTCTGTAGACCTTCGGAACAACAATTTGCCTGACCACTGCCCAATCTGCATTGGCAGGGATATCAGGAGGGCGCCACTTCCGCATCAACACACCATCCTTGAGATAATACCCAACTGGAACTGCGTCTATTTCTTTATCAGGAAGGGCTCTCCTCTTTAGTACACAAATTTCAGGATCATTAGTTTGCTCCTCAATCAACCGCTTTCTGGACAGAGACAAGTCTCCAGACACATCAGAATCACCAAACCCATCTGGCTAGCTGAACAATGAACTGATAAAAGTGTCTGATAAGTTCTCTAACGGAGAAACCATAGTAGGCCAATCAGAGTCATGAGGTGAACCACCTGAGTCCTGACTATTCAATGTGCTGGACGGCACCACAACATCTTCTTCTTTAGCCTTCTTGGCCATAGCACGAGTCACTGCGCAAGGATACAGAGATGGGTCCTCATCCCCATCTTCAGTGCTCGGCTGTGAAGTAAGATGTACAGGGGGAACTACTTTGCCCCCAGCCAGGTCATTGCCTAGCAACAGAGAAACACCCTTTATAGGTAGACTTGACATAAGTCCCACCTTTACCTGTCCTGTAACTAAATCTGACTGCAAGAATATAGAGCGCAGGGGTACAGATACAGTCCTCCCTTCAATACCTTGTACAAGAATAAAATCCCCTGAAGCGGTCTCATCACGTAACTCCCAGGAGTCCATCAACAAAAGTGACTGTGAAGCTCCGGTATCCCTTAGGATATATATGGGGACAGGAGTAGTATGCTCATTCAGAGCCACAAATCCCTCTGACACAAATGGAAGAAATTCCTCCCTCACAAAGTCAGCAGTATCAGGCTTTTTAGCCCCACAAGAAGCAGGCAATTTAGCAGATCGGTCATCTACTACAGGGGTTTCTAACCTTGTTTTCACAAAGGCATTTGGTTTGATGTCCTTTTTTTTTTCTTTCTTAGCTTTAAGGAACCAACAGTTAGTTGTAACATGACCAGATTTTTTGCAATAACTGCAAACTAGACCACTTTTGACACTGTCAGCTTTCACACTTTGATCAGACCTGTTACTGGATTTCTGAGCACCATCACCAGATTTGTCTTTGTCTTTGGGTGAGGAATCTTGGGTATCACCATAACCCTTTTTCTGAAATTGGGTTCATCTATTATTACTGCTAGACTGAAATTTGGACTTATGTGTGAGAACATATTCATCTGCAAATTTGGCAGCTGATTGCAAATTCAGTGCTTGCTTCTCATTAAGGTAGGTCTTAACATCATCCTTAACACAGTTCTTGAATTCTTCAACTAACACCATCTCTTTTAGTGAGTTGAAATCATCCTTGACCTCAATAGAAGTACACCAGCGCTCAAAGCAAACCTTCTTCTCATTAGCAAATTCCACATAAGTCTGATTTTCAGATTTCTTCAGACCTCTGAATTTCTGTCGGTAAGCCTCTGGAACCAACTCATAAGCTCTCAAAATAACCTTTTTGACAACCTCATAATCAGAGGAATCATCTGCAGACAAAGCCGAATAGGCTTGTTGAGCTTTACCCTTGAGGACAGTTTGCAACATCAGAGGCCAGTGTTCCTTTGGCCACTGGCAACTCTTTGCTACCTTTTCAAAACACTGGAAATAGTTGTCAACATCCTTTTCCGAAAATGGAGGCACCAGTTTTACCTCCTGACTGGCACAAAATTTATTTTCAGTTTGAATTTTAATTTTTAGTTGCTCCATTTGGAGTCTTTCTTCTCTATCAAATTTCTCTAATTCAAAATCTCTCTGTCTTGCAAATTTTTCTAACTCAAATTCTCTTTGTTTTTCTTTTTCCTCCCTTTCTATTTTCTCTTCTCTTGCTAATTTTTCTGACTCAAACTGCCTTTGTTTTTCTTTTTCTTCCCTCTCAAATTCTCTTTGCTTTTCTTTTTCCTCCCTTTCTTTTTCTTTTTCCTCCCTTTCTTTTTCTCTTTCCTCCTTTTCAATCTCTAGCATTTTTAATTTAAGTTCCATTTCTATATTTGGATTTTCCACTGGAAAGTGTTCCAGATCTCCAGGTGCAAACACATTTTCATCAATGTAATATTAAACTATCTCTCGAGCCAGTCTTGCTTTTCGCATGGCTGGTTTCACCTCTGTCAGCTCTAAATGTCTGCAAATTTCTAGCAGTTCTGTCTTTTTAAAAGACTTCAAAGCCCCTACGGTTGGTGATGCCAAGAAATCATCCATTGCTGTTGTCAATATATATGTATTCAATTTAAAAAAATCAATTTTACAATTTGAAATGTTAGATTTTCAATACATTACTCACAAAATGGTCTATCCCGGACCTTGAGCCCCCAATTTGTTATGGCCCCAATTTGTTATTACATTTATAACACAACAGCAACAACAACAGCAAGGGATGACAGACACAGTTTTAAAAAAACTCAAACACATTTAATTATCAAAGACAATAACAACTAACTAACCTAAAGACCAGGATTGATTATAACAAAAACAAAAAGAAATATTTACAGTCCCTTTTTGTGGGGCGGCTTGGTGATGTCCTGGGTGAGAAAATGCTCAAACACAGGCAAAGAAATCCACAAAAGAAACGTCACAGGTCTTGAACAGAATGGCAGGTCTGGTCATCTTCTTGCAATTTCTCCTTCTACTTTACTGTCTCAATTCTTTTCCTTATATACTCTGTTGCAGACCCCACCCACATTTAGACCTCTTTTTTTTAATTTTCTGAGACTTGCCCCAGACATGTCCAGGACATGTCTAAACATGACTCCAGTCGGAGCCTAACAGAAAAAAGGTAAATACTGCCATCTAGTGGCCCATATTCACATTACACATGACTCATGTAACAGTTATGACAGTGTCATGTCACTCTTATGACGGTACTTTCAAGTAAAGTGTAACCAAAATATTTTACTGGCAATCAGTCGATGACGTTACCTGATCATCTTCTGACAAAGTATTACTCTACTCTAAAGAATTTCTTCTGGAAAATTCTTCTGGACTAATATTTAGGCCTCACACTTCCCCAGGATCGATTCCAGATCCATTTTCCTGCGTCACGTTTGATCATTTTGATCAATGTTTTTCTTGTGATGATGTGTGAAAACAAAACAGTTAGCTAAATGCAAGCACAACATTTGCTATTTCCATATTTTTATATCATTGGAAGATATTCCACTTTGTTTTGATGTATAACGTGAAATAATCCATAATATGGAAGACATATGACCACAGTAAGTTTGATAACCTTTCTTGCCAGTCATATCTGACCGGGATTTAGCAATGTCGCCGGTAAATATAAACACTGCACGCGCCGCCTCCCTCTCGTCCATCCTGATCCTCCTCGACCTCTCTGCCGCATTCGACACTGTCGACCACTCCATCCTCCTCTCTTCCCTGTCTGCACTGGGGATCCGTGGTACAGCCCTCATCAGGTTGAAATCGTACCTCTCCGGTCGCTCCTACTAGGTTGCCTGGGCTGGTGAAGTATCAACACCCCGCTCACTTACCACAGGCGTCCCCCAAGGCTCAGTTCTTGGTCCACTCCTCTTTTCTCTTTATCTCCAGTCTCTCGGTCCTGTCATTTCTGCTCATGGTTTATCATATCACTTTTATGCTGATGACACTCAACTTTTTCTCTCTTTTCCCCCTGATGCCCAGGTCTCCGCCCGCATCTCCGCCTGCCTACAAGACATCCGGAGCTGGATGGACAACCATCACCTGAAGCTCAACCCAACGAAGACGGAGATGATCTACATCCCTGCTCCATCCTCCCCTCTCCTGGATCTGACCATCACTCTGGGGGATACCACCATATCCCCCTCGCGGAGTGTGAAGAACCTTGGGGTCCTGTTTGACGACAGGTTCTCCTCTGCTGTGAACATCGCTGCAGTGACTCGGACCTGCAGGTTCTTCCTCTTCAACATCCGTAGAATCCGGCCCTTCCTCACCAGCTACTCAACGCAGCTCCTAGTCCAAGCGCTGATCCTCTCCCGCCTTGACTACTGCAACGCCCTCCTCGCCGGCCTCCCAGCATCTGCCATCAGACCCCTGCAGCTCATCCAGAACGCTGCAGCTCGTCTGGTCCACAACCTCCCAAGACACTCCCACGTCACCCCACTGCTCACAAAGCTCCACTGGCTCCCTGTTGCTGCTCGCATCAAATTCAAGACTTTGGTGCTAGCCTATCAGGGAGTCAACAAGACTGCTCCGGGCCTACATCCAGAGACTGTTCAGATCCTACACCCCTGCCAGAGCACTCCGCTCTGCTACTTCTGGTCGCCTGGCTCCTCCCCCTCTCCGCTCCTCCCCTTCCCGCTCAAGGCTGCTGTCTGTCCTGGCACCTCGTTGGTGGAATGATCTACCTATCGAGGTCAGAACGGCAGAATCCTTGAGCATCTTCAAGCGCCGCCTGAAAACCCACCTCTTCAGGCTCCACCTCTCCCCTACTCCACTGCCTTGATTCCTGCCCCTACATCCTTTTGATTTGTTGCACTTTATTCTGTTTACTTCCTGACTGTATCACTTGATTTGGTTTCCCTTCATTTTGTTGCACTCTTGTCAGTTTACTTGATTTTCCAGCCCCTTTGTTGCACTTGACCTATTGCACATATTTTATTGCTCTTTGTTGCACTTGCCTCTGCACTTAACCTTGTTGCCATTTTGTTCACTTGCCTTTGACCTTGCCTTTTTGTTAATAGTCTAGATCTGTAACAATGGAACGTGTTCTGTCACTTACTGTTAGCACTTTTACTTGTCTCCTAGGAGGTCTGCACTTTTGTACTGTTCTTATGCACTTTTGTACGTCGCTCTGGATAAGAGCGTCTGCTAAGTACCTGTAATGTAATGTAATGTAAAAAGACATTCAGGAATGTGAAGTACCTGGATCACAACACTGACTTTTTTCAATTGAGAAACTTTATTTAATCTACCCAGCAAACATTGCAAAGCATTTACAAGTGTCCTTTTTCTTTTCTAGGCCCAAGAGACAAAGGGGGTTATTTTTGTTTATG
The DNA here is from genome assembly GCA_029721435.1 of Gymnothorax reevesii. Classification (NCBI taxonomy): domain Eukaryota; kingdom Metazoa; phylum Chordata; class Actinopteri; order Anguilliformes; family Muraenidae; genus Gymnothorax; species Gymnothorax reevesii. The sequence continues at coordinate 51,592,381 of CM056589.1, read as the reverse complement.
GAATTGTCTTGCTGCCATCCCCTTCTTCCGCCTTCTGAGGAGAGCAGTCGCACTCTATCTCTTCTCCTGCCCGCTTCTTCTATCTTTGTCCTGTTTTGTCCCGTTACCCCCTCTTTTTTTCCTTTTTTTTGGACCTTTCGTCTGCTTCTGAGGCTCTTCAAGTAAAGATGGAATTAATTAGCTGGTCCCTGAATGCGATTGACAAAAATTTTTTCACCAAGAAGCGGAGCACCTGGTGAGCTGCGCTGCCCAGATGGGACTTTTCCTGCTGGCTATGTTCGGGACGCGTGGTCGAGATGACGGGTTCTTTGTCTGGCGGCATCATCCCTTGAAGATGAGGAGGATATTTACCTTTTGGATTTATGGTGACGGGATTTCTCCTAATTGGCATGGGAGTTGCTTGGATCTATCGCAAAGTATGCGAGCTGGGAGCGAGGAAAATGGCCAACGTGCTGCCTAGCGCCAAAATTGAAGCACCCATTACTAAAACCCCAAAAGTCACACTTGACTTGACTTGACTTGTGGGGTTTTAGTAATCAGTGCTTCAATTATTACGGAGCGCCTCAGTGGAGTATCAGAGAATGGTGATTTGCTCAAAAAGGCTCTGGGATCATCGGCAGAAATGCACAGAAAGATGGACGCTGTTTTGAGTCAGTGTGGGGAGTTTGTGCGTTTGACTGTGAACTTGGGCAAGAGACAGGACGAGAGGATGGGAGAACTGGTGGCCCTGAAGCGTGAAGTAAAAATTTACAAAATGAATAGCTGACCAATCAAAATTCCTTGTTCCTCTCGAAATTGAATAGACTTCGACCCCCCGCCGTCTGCCTCAGCCTCACACGGACCAGTCCTCACCATCAACATCCTTATCCCTCTGATAAGGACAGAACATTCTGCCCCTGATAAGGACTTCTGGACACTGCATTCTACCTCCCCCCCCCTCTGCCAAGTGTGCCTCCTGCATCTAACCCCTTCTTCCCCCACCTCTCATCTCCCCCCATTCCCCTGAAAAAAATTCCTACGCGTTTCCTGCGTGTCGTGTTATAAACCTGATGTGTATTGCTATGTCTGCTGTCATCAAAATGTTTCTTTTCAACCTTAATTTTTGAAGAAGGAAGTGGAGTTGGCAGCGCGACGCACGTTGCAGCAGCCCGAAGCCCTTTCTCTCCAAACATAATTTCTTTGTTATTCTGTAACAATGACAATAAATTCATCTGAATACATTGCTGGTGGAAATATATTATTTCATTAAGCCTGGAAATCAATCTGTATCCAATCAGAATTTCTGTCCACCAGGTAACTTTATTATTAGTAACTGCTGTAAAATGTATAATTATGTTGTAAATAATGGACCATTCATAGCACTGATAGGATGGCATTAACCCAGGCATACCGCGAGGCACCACTGTACCACTGGCACTCTCTCATTCCAGCGCGTGGTGCAAAGTGTATGTCAGTCTGACTCCAAGATAAGCAATCTGTGGTCGCGTTACATGAGGTTTTCTCATTGCCAGAGGCAACAATTTATTTGCAGTACCAGGAAACGCTGTTTACGTCATCTAGTTACAAAATTGAAGTTCTACTGGGTTTCAAAAAAATATTCTTCAGTTTTTATTTCTTGAACAAAATAGTCGAAGAAGTATTCTTCACTTTATATTGGCCTTTATTTTTCTTCGTCACTCACTTGACATAACTTCAAAAAGCCCTTAAAGCAGACAAAGTGCCAACAGCATGTAGGAGGAAAAGGTCAAACCTCAAATATTTGTGCACCAACAGGCCACTCCATTATGCATACTGCACATACTGCATATGTCATTTAGGGTCTATTCTAGTCCAGCCTTTAATAACGGGCACCCTGTGCACCATAAAGACTACATTAAACCTCTTTTAAGCTTTTAGCATGGAATTTATTCAAAAGACTGGTATTAGGAATATTTTGAAACCCTTTATTTCTTGATTTTTTTTCTGAACAGTTTTATCAAGTCAGCCATTCTGGGCGTACCAAAATTTACGAGGGACACACCCTGTGAAGGTGTAATGGAGAGGCCTGAATCAAACGACAAGAAACAAACGACTGGTGTGATGAGGTGCCAGCCAATGAAAACAAACATGAAAAATGTTGAAATTGGCTGGACACTCGTAGCTCTGTCGCAGATGGCTGGATTGGTGTACAGCCAATTTCAATATCTTTCATAACTGAGAGGCCTTGAACTCAGGATGAGCTCAAAGTTTTGTGCTGTTGCAACCATAATTATTTGAATTCTCAAATGTTTATTTAAAATGTTACTTTTTTGAGATGTCCATTAACTCTGAATTGATTCTGAATTGAGCTATGGGTGAGCTCAGTGTTTTGTGCACAAACAATTTGTTGGAATCACAATTAATGCAAATCTTAAATGTTCAATGTTAAATGTTTCAGATTTCCACTAATTTTGATTCCAGCGATGAACAAGTCTCAGTACTGGCACCCTTAGGGAGCACGGGCTTCTCTCACTGGTGAGTGCTTACAGGACTGTCCCATAGCTGCCAAGCTCAAAGGATTTAAATGCTGCTTGAAGTACACAACTGCAAGGCAGTAATTCTTGAGTTCTAATTTTCCAAAACTACCTCCACATTACTTTCCGGTCTGGGAAATGCTGATAATTGCTTCACCCGTTTTTTTATTGGCACAAATAAACCTTTTACATTATAGCCACTTTTCTAAAAATAATGTTGACCATATAATTCCTCTGGAACCATGTCCCTCACCCCCTTTGCCTCCCCAATGTGGGAGATGTGAATAGTATTTACATTACTGTCAATCCCAGGTTGAAAAGCCAGAGTGTGGAGCGTCAGGTCGCCGGGTCAGTCCCTGCCACATGCCGAGAGCACACAATGGGCTGGCCACAAAAGTCCACCCCCCGATTTCATCATAGGAGGTCACGAGCACAAGAGAAGTGGGCAATGGAAGGAAGAGAGAGAGGCCCAAACCTTACTGGGCTCTGCACTCCGCGCATGCGCCACTGTTCATCGTGCAGGGCTTACCTGGAAGTCGTGCAAACTTGACTTGCAAACACCTAACTGATAAAAAAAACTCTTTGCTCTGCCCAACTAGCAGGTTAGTGCAGAACAGTAACAATCCTCTTCTGCAAGGGTATTGGTGCTTGAACAGCCAGGCCTTGGGGGCTCATGACGTCTTCCATTAATCCACATAATTCCTTGAATGGCTGAAAATTTTCCTTCCTTTCCTTATCTGAAAATTTTCCTTTCGCTTGCCTTCGGAAAAACAACTCACTCCTACAAGTTTTTACTCCTCACTCGCATCCAACATGCAACATTACAGCTCATATGAATTGTATGGAGCCGTAAAGTTGTCCATGTTCTCGCCACTCGACATGCTACCAGTTTGCTGCCAACTAGTTCGGGATTGAATGGTCTGTGACGTATTTGGTCAGCCAGAAAAGGGTTCAACATGAACAAGCTAAAAGGGGGAACATTGCCACCCATCGTATAGGAAACAGACATGCTACGGTCAAAAAATCAATTTTCCTCCCATCCATGTACAAAAGTATACTGGGAGAAGAACAGTGGGTTGATTAAATGGACGAATCAAGCTTTCACCGTTGCTCGATTTAACTGTGCGTGCAAACGAACTGGTAGGAGGTCACTGAGTGCAAGGACCCTTCCGGCCTTTCAGACCCTCAACCCGACCCACAACACTCCACCCAGACGCCTCACATACTCTGACTATTGTATTCCTTTCCCCATATTGAATACTGAACATGAAATTGTTTTTGCAGTGTGTGTGCGTGCGTGTGTATGTGTGTGTTGGGGACTTGAAATATCTCTCCAAGTTGAAGATCTCGCCAAGTGTGCCTCCTGCATCTAACCCCTTCTTCCCCCACCTCTCATCTCCCCCCATTCCCCTGAAAAAAATTCCTATGCCTTTCCTGCGTGTCGTGTTATAAACCTGATGTGTATTGCTATGTCTGCTGTCATCAAAATGTTTCTTTTCAACCTTAATTTTTGAAGAAGGAAGTGGAGTTGGCAGCGCGACGCACGTTGCAGCAGCCCGAAGCCCTTTCTCTCCAAACATAATTTCTTTGTTATTCTGTAACAATGACAATAAATTAATCTGAATACATTGCTGGTGGAAATAAATTATTTCATTAAGCCTGGAAATCAATCTGTATCCAATCAGAATTTCTGTCCGCCAGGTAACTTTATTATTAGTAACTGCTGTAAAATGTATAATTATGTTGTAAATAATGGACCATTCATAGCACTGATAGGATGGCATTAACCCAGGCATACCGCGAGGCACCACTGTACCACTGGCACTCTCTCATTCCAGCGCGTGGTGCAAAGTGTATGTCAGTCTGACTCCAAGATAAGCAATCTGTGGTCGCGTTACATGAGGTTTTCTCATTGCCAGAGGCAACAATTTATTTGCAGTACCAAGAAACGCTGTTTACGTCATCTAGTTACAAAATTGAAGTTCTACTGGGTTTCAAAAAAATATTCTTCAGTTTTTATTTCTTGAACAAAATAGTCGAAGAAGTATTCTTCACTTTATATTGGCCTTCTCTCCAAGTTGAAGGAGTATTACTCTCAAATACAAATGACTGGCTTCAATAAAAATTCTCTGAACACAAAATATGCGCTTATAAATATCACCTTTAAGTAATGTCCTGCATTCCCACTAGATACTGAAATCCAGTATATTAGTAATATACCGTGTCACAGCTGTTAATACAGTGCTGTATTTGCCCTCTTCCAAATTTCTTCTATTTTTGCATATTTGAAATGCAAAAACTCAAACAGTTGCTATCATTATTCATGGTGCATCAAGGAGGAACCTAATAACAAAAGGAGAGAAAGAGAGAGTTATTACTGCAAGGGAGTCACTGATTCGCTTCTTAAGGGACACAGGGTTGACTGCGAGAATTTAAGAACTGTGGGCTCAAGGGTTGTGACTTTGTTACATACTCTAGTACAGTAGGTGGCGGTATACACCTTAGTAGTTTGCATTCTGACAGATAAACCAAGAGAAGAACAACTGCAACAACAACGATGGCCAGAAGTCCGTATGCACATGCGCAGTAGAGCTGATGTGGGGAAAAAATGTAACATGGTGGCTACTTGATGCGTGGTGGGGTGCAAAAACTGGTATCGTAAAGACAGGGACATAAGGCTTTTTGTGTTCCTCGTAGCAAGAGACAACGACAGGGATGGATTCGAGCTATAAATCGGAAGGACATTGTCCCAAATGATTACACTAGAGTCTGCAGTACTCATTTTGTCAGCAGCTGGCCTGACTTTGTTGACCCAAATGATGTTGACTTCAATCCATCTTTGTTTCCCTACCAAAGAAAAACTGCTGACACTGACACAAGCTAAATGGAAAAAGCGATCTGTTCGGAGAATTATATTTAAGGTACTGGCTGATATTCAATTATTTAAGTTGGCCCACTTATTGACTAAAAATCATTTCGTCTGTTGTTGTTTTAAGCTGTTGTTGTTGCAGTGTATCCACATTTTGAAAAGGCTTTTGTTCAATCCTTTAAGCAAATTCTTCAGCCCAGCGAAGCCTGATACCCCTGCGGCGTGCGTCAAGCTGCATTCCAACACATACCCTGTGGGCTCTGATCCTTCGCTCTGCGAGACGGCAACTCACTGTTCTTGTGCTGATCCTTGGTCTCTGGATTCCTAGGGTCTCCTGAGCAGTCCTGGTGCAGCTTCGAAACCAATCTCTCAGGTGGAAGAGGCAGATCTGATTGTCCTGAGCTGGGGTCGTGACCCTAGGCTGACCAGGTCAGGGTCGATCATTGGTGCTTCCAGTCTCCTGGTAACGAGCTACAAGGTTAGAGATTATGGGTTGGCTTGCACCAAATTGTTGGGCGATGCAATTTTGGGATGTTCCAGCTATCCACAGCCCAATGGCTTGATCACATTGGAAAGGCGAGGCATGGAGCACGTAGTGTCTTTGAACAAATGCTCTCGGGTTCAGGCCTTAATGACCTTAACGATTGTTTTAAGGTATTTGACAGCATTGCAATTGTGATCAGTGAAGCTGGACGAGGTTACATCACTAATTCCTCAAATCCTGCTTCACAGACACAAGTAAGGTCATGACCTCACGCACTGTTGTGTCTCTTTACTCAAAGACAACTGCAAATCAATTATGTAATCATCTAATTAAAGTTCCCCTAACCCAACTATACTATTTCTGTCTAGTCAGACTTATACGTTTTTAAAGTCCATCAGTATAGGAGAAAACTAATGGAGCTTAGTCTAGCGCTAATATATTTTAGGGGATTTTTATCAGTGAGAAGGGGGCTTGGAATTTAATATTAATATTTAATATTACGATATGCTACTTACACGTACAGCAGCCCTTGACACTAAACTTTAAATTTCCTTGACTGGACGTATGCTTGACGTGTTTACATATCCTAATGTTTCTCTAGATACCCAAACATCAATCGATGTTGGCATAGGTTGCATACAGATTTCTTAATCTTGCCATCCGGACACAAAATGTTCCCTGCACACCCTAGAATGTTCCTGAACAAAATTATTCCAGTTTATAGTCCAAATCCACGCTGTAAACTGCCTATTACCATGGGGAAAGCAAAAGAACTTATTACCCCCCCCCCCCCCTACCCCCCCTTCACCACGATTTGTGCATATTCTGCCCAACATAGTATGCAAAGAGCATGCGCACTCCAAATCTCGCTTTTTCATGCCCTTAAACCAAAAGGGTCTGTTGATTTCCTTATCTCTATTCCTTTTACTATAGCGCCAACTTTAGGTGCCTCTACACTTCCAAGTGCAGTAAGACAAACTGCTCAAATGGGAATCAGATCAACTTTGCCGTGAATATCTTGGGGCATAAAAGAGCAATCCTACCAGTCAGGTGACAAAATGAAGGTTCCTGTAGCACCTCCTTAAAGGCAACCTTTACTTTCTCAAAACTGCAATAAGTTCAACAGTTCTTGTGGGAATCAGGTAAAATTTTCTGTAAGGATTTCTGAAGCCTATGGTAGTTTCCTAATACCTAAGGGGGAATGCATGAGTTATGGGGGTATTTCTTGTTTTCTTAAAGAACTCACTCACACATATGCAATACATAAATGCACCAATCACAAATGCATAGACATCACAAACATGCATAAAGTTATACATTTAACTGGCTGCTTTAATGTTGAAAAGAGCCTTTAATGGTCTAACTTCTTGGAAACTGTCCCAGTGAGAAAGTACAAAATTCACTAATAACAAACATACATAATTAAACAGAAAAATGAAGTGAAAACATAAAAATAAACAAAAATAATATCGTTCCTGATTGAGTTGTACTATTCACAGAAGTGTCAATTGTGGATATAACAATATGGTAATGCATCACGAATGCTGATAACTGAGCTGTAATTAGCAGTTGGGTGATGAATCCATAAAAACATGAAAAATTTGAGATAGAACTTTTCAATATGAAGATAAGTAGTAAAATGAACAAGACAAAAAATTCAAGCCATGAGGAACGGCATTTATTCCTATGAATTCACCTGATTCATCTGCACATTGCATAGCTTATTATTTGGTAGGAGCTGAGCAATTTAGAGGAATTTAGTTATTTGGTAAATACAATATGCAACCAATATTGTTCACTCTAACTGGTTTGCCTCAGTCTGACATCCATTTTGAATGGTTTGGGAGTATGGGTAAGCCCAAAATCCCAGGTGTAGTTCGGCACCCCAGCGTTCTCAGGCCAAACAAACTTGAAGCGACGTAAGAGAGTCACAATAATCAAGAAGAGCTCCATACGTGCGAGACCCTCTCCCGGGCATATCCGAGGCCCTGCAACACGCAAAAACATGGTCATATCTTAGACAACAGTTTATGTCGACTGTATGCACATACAGTTAGTCATTTTTTCTTGAGATTTTAATAGTGCAGAGTATTCTCCTCAGCTGCACATCCCCTGCCTGAGTTTTACCTGCTGAGAAAGGGATGAAGGCCTCTGGCTTCACAAACTCCCCTTCATCATTCAGGAAGTTGGAGGGATTGAAGTCATGAGGAAACTTCCATTGACTTTTCTCATTCAGTACTGTGGTAAGGTGAGGGATGATGAGGGTGTTCTGAAACCAAATCAAGGAGGAAAATAAGGACTGACAGAGAAAGGTGGTAAATGGGAGTTAGAAAATTCATCAAATGATGGGGTAAATGCATCCCTTAACTGACAATGCTTTTTCTCTTGATCTTTTCTGTACTGCTTGTGCCATCCTAGCTTTTAACTGATTGCCTGGGGCTCACCTTGGGAATATTGTAGCCCATCACCTGAGTGTCTTTGCTGGAAAAGTGGAAGAAACTGAGCGGTACTACATTAGCGACTCGTTGCACCTCGTGGATCATGGCCTGTGTGTAGGGCATTCTGTGCCTGTCCTCGAACAAGGCCTGCTCCTCCTTGCCAAGCACTTCATCAATTTCCTTTTGACACCTCTCTGGAGACCACAGGCAGAGACAGTACACATCACTGAGCCGAGAGGCACTGTTCTACATCTTAAAAAAATCTGTTGCAGGCGTGGACATTTCACTTGCCTGCTGAGATAACCGTAGAAACACAAATGATAACCTACCCTGAACATCTGGGTGAGTCATGAGATACAGAAAGGCAGTTAGCAGTGAGTTAGCAGAAGTGTCTGTTCCAGCAAAGTGGAGGTCCAGCAGAACAATAGCCAGCTGCTTTTCGTCGAATGAAAGGCCATCATCTCCCCTCTGAATAGCAGTCAAGAGACCAAGATGAGGTGAGCAATTATGAAGCCATAAGCAGTTATGAAACTGGAATCTCATTGCAATTACTCATTAATTTTTACAAACACACCTCTATGTTCCATAACAATTCAGAAGACCAACAACTATCCGCCAAAATCGGTGGATAGGCCATCCTTTAGGAGTCAGTGGTTTCATGAAGATTTGGACGGTAGGTTGCAAGCATATAACTGCCAGAGAACATGGTGGTTAAACATGTAGTGTTATTGTGGTACCTTTTGCATCTCATCGAAGAAGCTGTCAACAAAGTCCTGCGGCTTCCCTGGCACCCAAGTCTGCTTGTGTCTGGAAATCTGGGCTACGGTGGAATCTTTCAGGATTTTGAAGTTCTCACGGGCCTTCAGACAGGGCAGGGGCAGTCGCTTCATCAGGGGGACTGTATCACGGAGCTGCAGGATAGTCATCATAGCATCATTTACAGTGAGGTGGACGGAAATATTTCCCAATGGTCACATTAGTTAGATACACATTTTTAAACCATTAGTAAACCAAAGTAAAAAATTAGAAACAAAATACTTTGTGACAGGGATCAGTCTTCATTGCAGAGGAAGCACCTTCATTAGTTCCACACTGTTAAAATGAATTGCACTGGTTGTTTCAATAGGATTAAAGGTGACTTGTGACTTCTTGAACGACAGAAGGTTCAAAGCTAGATAGGGTATTCTATCCACATTTTATTGGATTGTATGCTGATGTCATCGAGCAGATACGAAACGCTTGTGCAAAGGCAACATTCAATAAAGGGTGAGCAATATGTTGCAGTTTTCTTTGGATGATTAGCAGCAATTGGTAAAACTAATGGGCAGACTAGCTGTCAAATTTAACTTTCATAGCATTATTGCACATTGTATCAGTTGTGGAGTGCTTTTCTCTGCTCATGACAATGTAAAAAGTCTTTCTTTTTATGATTCCGAACTCATGTAGCTCATTAAACGACAAATTTAGTTGCGTGGCTTATTAGAGCCCGAGCCGACTGAAAGTCGCCCGAGGACCCTATTGTAATCGTACTGTTTATTTTTATTATTTTTATTAGGGCCCGAGCCGACTGAAAGTCGTCCGAGGACCTTATTGTAATCGTACTGTTTATTTTTATTATTATTATTATTATCATTATTCTTACAACAATTCAAAGGGCAATTTTGCCCCTTTCCCAATGGTGAAAATGCCTCTAACTTTCCAGATATGTCCGGCCCCATCCGAAATTTGATATTTTTGTGAAATAGCGCCCCCAAACACGTTTCAAAATTCCCATAGGGAAATTCGGTTACGTAGGCAGATGAAATTCAGTAGTTATATGCTTTGTACCAAGGCATACAAAAAACTTTATTGAAGCCACGCCCTAAACCCAACAGGAAGTCAGCCATTTTGATTTGAATTTTTGAATTTTAAAACGAACTCCTCCTAGGGATTTCGCTGGATCGACTTCAAATTTGGTACACATCATTGTGAGACCAAGATGATCAAAAGTTGTGCTTTGCAGATCTGTAGGTCAAAGAGCGTGGCTGCTAGGGCGTGACAAATATTAGTGACTTGACAAAAAAATTTCACAATGCTCTCACACCCAAATACTTGATAGTAGTAGCTTCAAACTTGCAGAACATGATGACTGCTTTGCCCTGAACGTCCTGATGTATTAACTTCCCACTTTGAAGTGGGAGGGAAGTGACCACTTGTTACTAACACTTGTACTGATGACACATTGTTGTACCCATCAACTTTATTCTACTTCCGAAACATGCAGAACAAGTTGCTATATTATGAAGCTACATTATGAACGCTGTGTAGCTACGAGTAATGGCGTCCGTGTGGCGACGCGGTGACTTTGGATCCCTCGCCATGAAAATACGTTTGGGATTCCCAATGCTCTCACGCCCACATACTTGACTGTAGTAGCTTCAAACTTCCTGGTCATTATCACTGCTCTGCCCTGAACGACCAGAAATATTAACTTCCCACTTTGATACTTGCGCCCCCCTCTGGTAACAGGAAGTGACCACTTATTACTTTCACTTTTACTGATGACACATAGTTGAACACATCAACCTCATTCCACTTCTGTTACATGCAGAACAAATTGGTGAAGCTACCTTATGAATGCTGTGAAGCTACGCATAATGGCGTCCATGTAGTGACGCGGCGACTATCCATCCCTCGCCATGAAAATACGTTTGGGTTTCTGATGTCTTTAATAAACTTGTATCATCGCAAAACTTAATAGACAGGTCAAGGCTGGCTTGCTCTCACATCTGATTGGGGTTTTGCCCATGAGGGCAGCAAAATGCCTCGATCGCGCCCCCATGAAATTTTCAAAATCCCCTCCCCATAGAGATTTTTTTGGAGTAGGAAGATGAAAATTGGTACACATGTGTATTTGGCCAAGACGCGCAAAAAAGTTTATGGCATCATTTGTCTACCCCAAACAGGAAGTCGGCCATTTTGATTTTAACATGTCATTTTTGCCTGATTTTCACACATTGTATTTTAATGCACTCCTCCTAGAGATTTCATCCAATCAAAATCAAATTTACTAGTTAACATCAAGAGACTATGCTGATCAAAAGTTGTGCTCTGCAGGTCTGTAGGTCAGTGGGCGTGGCTACTAACAGGAAGTGACCAGTTTTTACTTTCTCTTGTACTGATGACATATAGTTGAACCCATCAACTTTTTTTCCCCTGTACAACATGTAGAAGAAGTTGCTTAAACTACCTCACGAATGCTGTGATGCTTCGAGTAATGGCGTCTGTGTGGCGATGTGGTGACAATGGATCCCTCGCCATGAAAATACGTTTGGGTTTTTGATGTTCTAAATGAATTTGTATCATCATGGAAATTGATATGACGGTCAAGGGTGGTGAGCTCCAATATCTGATTGGGGCGGTGCCCATGAGGGCAGCAAAATGCCTCGATAGCGCCCTCTTGAAATTTTGAAAAACCCCTTCCCATAGGGGTTTTTTTGGAATAGGAAAATGAAAATTGATACACATGTGTATGTTGCCTATTCGAACAAAAAAGTCTCTGGCACAATCGGTAAATTCCAAACAGGAAGTCAGCCATTTTGATTTTAATGTGTCATTTGGCCCGATTTCCATATATGGCATTTTGACGAACTCCTCCTAGCGATTCCGTCCAATCAACCTAATATTTTTATCATATCATCAAGAGACCATGCTGATCAAAAGTAGAGCTCTGCATGTCTGTCGCTAAATGGGCCAGGCCGCCATGGTGTCCCCATTTCAGATGCATCGCCAAACGCATTCGAGCTGCTCTCTCTCCCTCATACTTCATCCAAATGGATTCAAAATTCCTGTACATGGTAAAAGCCCCACCCTGAATGCCTCGATGTGCTGCTGAACAATCTAGCTCATCGCGCCCCCTTATGGAAACAGAAAATGCCACATTTTACATTGAAATTGGCAGATTTGCTCAAAACTTCACATTTGTGCTTAGGGTCTGCCCCTGAATGCACCTGCCCAAATTTGGTTACACTCTGAGCGCCTTCGGGTGGATGAAGTATCAACTTATAACTCCTTCAGCTTTGTCCGATTCGCTCGACATTTTCTCTGAAGTTGGGGCCGGCACTTGACCTGTCCAATGGTCGTGAGTGCACAGCTGCACCTGTCAGGATCTCACCACAACCCCGACGTGCGCATGGGGGCGAGGGCCCGTTCAACGCTGCTTGCAGCTTTAATTGTAATTGAAACCTTTCACCCAAAGGTGTGAGGTTATGCTCAGGAACCAGACGCGAGAACCAAGTAATCCAAAAAAGCTTGTGTTTTATTAGAAAAGGGGACAAATCCCCACAGAGCAGGAGGTAACAGTACAAAGTCCACAATCCAAAAATCAGAATCCCAGGGATGCAATCCAAGTCATAATCAGGGCAGCAAACACAGAACTCGTGGTCGGGAAAAAAAGGTTTGATACGCAGATGCAAACAAATCCAAGACAAAGCCAAAATCGTAATGAGGGACGGTCCGGTCAGAAGTGAATCACAGAGAGTACAAGGCATAAACAGTTGCAGCACAGGAGAAACATTCTGACAAGGAGCTGGCTGTGAAAAGACTGCTTAAATAGACAAAGGGGAAGTCACATGCTACAAAGGGAAACAGGTGAACTGGATCAGGCTAATTACAAAGGAATGAACATGAGGAAGTTCCTAATTACTAAAAATTGGCAAAAGTCAAAACGCGAACAGGGATCACGAACACAGCCTACAGACAGACATACGGCTCCGGTTAGGGAGTTCTAACGTGCACAGAAATGGAGTGAGAACAGAGTTTAACAAGCACGGAGGTTCCGCTGAAACTGCAGCAAAGTAGATTGCTTAAAGACAAGAGGCGGAGACTAGAATAGGGCGAATGCTGAGAGGTCGTTAATCAATTAGTAAAGTGCAGCTATACAATCCCTAATGCTCCTTCGTAAGCTGGTACTATAAACAGTGTTAGTTTGGGTTAGTGTCTTTAACTAAAATAATAAACTTTTAGTATTGTTAGTAATATAAAAAAGCAACACGAAGGAAGTAAATGAGATGAGGAAGGAATGATTGAAATCCCAGAAACCATTAAATCACCCGAAAGAGTGACATGCAATACTGGGGCTGTGAGCAATCACTAGACATGAGACCTGACCGGGGGAGACAACGTGCAATGCATGGTGAAAAACAAAACACGGACCGGAATAAAACTGCAATGATGAAATATGGAAGACATACACAGACAAAGCAAAAACAAAACATGAAAAAGCATCTAAATCACAATACAAAATACAGAACATCGTCAGACTGGGCAGAATTCAAAATAAACATGGTAAACAGGGCAGAATCACAACAAAAGCCTTGATATGCCAAAGATTTCTTCCTCTTTGGACATATTGTATTCTTTAGAATGCTTTTTACATTCAGAAGAAATGTGGAATAAGACAAAACATCCTTTGAATTCTTATCATCTTATTATCGTCAGTATTATTATCAAGACATTTTTTGTATTATTAATGTCTTTTACTGCTTAAAACATCTTTTTTGTCAATACCCCAAAGCTTATAATCATATTTACCCAGAATGTGTGTCTGTGTGTGAGTACTGTACAGAGGACCAAGGTCAACAGTGGCACAGGAATGCAAGTTTCTGCCAAGAAAGAAAACGCCCTATGTGCAGTCCAAAGTGGCATCAGGTATCCTGTAACCGCCTCTCAGTGACCTGTCCAAAGTAGACTGGACCATACTATGTAGAAAGGCGGGAGCTGATTTGACAACGGTTATAGACAAATCTACAGCCAATTTATATACAGCTAAAGGACTCTGGACTATAAGAACTGATGCCCGGGCAGAGAGCAGTCAAAACTGTGTTACAACATCCCACTGTTGCAGTTTGCACTCTTACTCTTTGTCTGTTATAAATTTACTACATCTTAATCACAATCTGGTCAAGTCTTTATTTCAATTGCCTTCCACCCTTAACAAACACCACCGGGTAACAAGAGGTAATTTCCCCACAAAATCAAGCATCTTATTACGCTGCTGAAAAAAAAATGCTAAAATAAGTGGTGGAAGTCAGAGAAAGTGAAGGATTTTTTAAATTTAGATCAGTACCATCCTAACAATGTCAGATCCATTGAATAAATGTAACCAATAGGCAATAACGTCTGTCATTTTCATTTCTTGATCACTGTTGGTAGATCTTAAATGGGAACAGCTTGAGGGTAATCATGCATTGAACGATAAGGTTACTGAAGGCCCTGTAAACTTTTGATGCCAGATGGCATGCCTTGGTTTATCTGTAAGGCTATTACCAGTCATACCATCGCCATGAAACTGAAACTAAATAACCTGCAGTTCCAGCTCACAAGCAGGACGTGCCATTGGAAGAGTATGCAACATATTTTTCAGAATGTCTAAATATCGACTAGGATTTCTAATAAAGTCACTGAAGTAGATTCCTGTCTGCACATCAGTTCTGTCTCTGCTCCTGGTCATTCACTGAGAAAGACAAGATCTAAAACATGGCAAAGTCTCTTCGCTTTTTCCATTTTTGCCTGGGTACAAAGTGCTCTTACCACGACACATAGATTGTTGAAGATCTTGTTGTTCTGTGTGATGCAGTTGACAATCAATTGTAGAAACTCATCCTCGTAGCCATACCGAGTCCCATACAGGATGGAGTGGATGATGTTGCAAGTTACTTTGTGGAACATGATCCGGGTGTCTATGGTTTTACCTTCCAGAAATGACAACAAGGCAAAGATCAGTACCCCTCAATTCTTCATTTTCATTAAGAAGCCCACAATAGTGAATTTACAACAGTATTTAAACACAGATTCATTCAGATAATCTAGAGTGCGGAGGATAAAAGGATTTTATCCCAGATTGACATCTCCAAGTTAGAGGGGTACAGACAGATGCATCCCAAATAGACGCATCCCAGATAGACGCATCCAACTTAGACGCGATCCACTGGTCCCATCCTTTACAAGTATTAAAACTGTCTCTTTTAATCTGGATTCATCCATCTGGGACGCGTCCATCTTGAACCCGTCTATAAATAAAACTTAGTCAAAAATATCCATTCACCTTCCTGTCTATCTGGGATGACACTGGTAAAAGCAGGGTTGCTGACGGCTTGAATGTCACTGCGTACCTGCATTATTTTCCAAATATGATACAAGTTTTGAAGTCTCTCGCAGAATCCTCCTCTCCATAGAGTGTTTTCCCATGCCAAAGTTCCGCAGAGTCGTGAGGGCAAATCTCCGATGCGTCTTCCACAGTATTCCATTAGTCAGTGCGAAACCTTAAGGACAATATATACCTTTTGTCACACAAGTCACAAATGATTGCCCTGCATCTGCTCACTTCTGGGCTTGATTACGGATTGATTATTTAGCTTTGCTCCTGTCAATGTTCCTGTGCTGCGCTCCAGTCGGCTGGTTTGCGACCCCATGCCTGTCCCATGACCTTGCACCTGCAGTATGATTTGGTGCTGCAATCCCACTGCTGGGCCATTTCACAAAGCGTGGGCTGCATCCATTGAAGTCTGCATTTTTAGGCTACTATGTCGTCGCAGACAGTCCCTGTAAGGGTTTTGCCTGGCAGTCCCTCCCCTGTGGCTTGCTCTCACCTCCACCCTGACGAGCTGGACCTGTTGCCTGTTAGGGTGGAGGTGATTATCACCGTATATCGGGCTGGCAGTGCCAGTGCTGTTTGTCTCTGCATTTTGCTTTTAGATCCCTGTGTTAGTATGTTTCTGCTCCCCAGTTTCATTTTGTTTCTGTTTTGTATTATTTATAAAAGTCTCAAGGTTTTACCAGCCTGCACTGAAAAAAGTGATTTTGACCCCTAGTAAATGTTCCATATATTAATTAAGCATATGTTAATAGAAAAAAAATACCTTAAAAAAATTATGTTCATTCAAGAAAACATTTTCTTCAGTGTGGCATTTGGATCCTGTTCTTTCTTTTGGGTACACAGTCCTAGCTCCCGCCGGATTGCAAAATTCATCCGGCGGGAGCGAATCCATGACAGTCCCACCGTGAAGGCGCTTTTGCTTATAGCTGACAAATGCAGCTCATATCATCTCACATAAAATCATAGAATTGTCAACATGCAAATGAAGTGCAAGCAAACCCACGATCCCATCTGATGTCAGGCAAGTCGAAGGCTGCATTTTTCATAATGGAACAGCTTGAGATAACATAGCAGCCTAAAAATGCAGCCTTCGAAAGATGCAGCCTACGCTTTGAGGAACTTCCGTGGTGTTCAGCTCAGACTGTCTGACACCGCTCATTGTGACAAAAACTACATAAAACGGAGTTCCTGCTCGTGACTGAGCCCCCTACCCTGTCGTCAAATTTCTGAGCATTCTAATGACTGCCACGTGACAAATTAAAAAATGTTGCTTTTCGGTCCATTTAAATTACCACACCAACAAAATTTGTGGATAGTGGATAAAAGCTGAGAGTTTGAAAGGTGCATTTTTTTCATAATCAAGATGTGCAACAGATCTTCATTGTAAAAAACAGAAAGACAGGTGCTATGACATAAAAAGGATCAATATATATTTTCTTTTTCATGGTGTTGTTACCTCTTCCCTCGGTTAACTCATTAACCAGAAAACCGGTCGGTCTTGCAGAGAGCTCCGCTGAGTGAGTCACCAGTCCTTCTTTGACGGCCTGCAGCCCGTTAAGCACCACAGCTGGGAAGCCCCCAAAGTAGAGACTGTAGACCTTCCCGTAGCGTTCTGACAACTTATAATTGAAATGAGGGATAAAAATGAAGAGAATAAGCATGTCATGTGAAACCGGGGACAAGAGCAATCCTTAATTTTATACATTCTTCCACTGTTTTTCTGCAGGTTATGGACATATTGACACTGGTTTCCAGCATGATGGACACTGCAGCTAAAAAGCATAAACCAGCTGAAAAACTTGTGATGTCCAGTTTAATTAGGTTCTGCGGTACTACAATCTCATCTCTCTGACATTCACCAAGTTTTGTGCAACAAAGTAAAGGGATATTCAAAAGTGATAAAATCAAAATACAGAATTCCCAGTTATCTAGCCATCTTTTGTGTTTTTTGACAAAATCTTTCCATTTTTAGGAAAAGGCACCAAGACAACTTCTTCCGAGGAGCTCCCAGCGGGCATCATTTCAGTATTCTCTTAACCCTATAAAGCCTGAACATAAAATAATAGCCAAAACATTTTACATTCTTGGAACTGAGGTATTTCTTGAACCGTTAAACAAAGTTAAAAAAAAAAAACCTAAAAGATCATTTACATGCATGAAATTTTTATGTCATATTTGATAGTTTTATACAGTGCCAAATTTTTTCCAGCCAAACCCAATTCAGGAAATTCCAAGACTGTTTAGGGACCCCAGTATGCAGATACATTTAAATACAATAAGTGAAATAACACATTGATACTGCATGCAAAAAAGCACCTGGGATTATCATAAAACAGCACGTCTATAAAGGGGAGAGTCGTTGGTATAGGTAACCCATTTTCATTTAGATGCCTTGAGGTCAGAGGTCAAAGGACCCCAGTCACAATGGGCATAGCAGTTTTTCCTTTGTCAAAATTTAGTCTTAATATGGGGTATAATTTGGCCCCCTTCCCTACAAGTTAGCATCACACAGGCACTACCGGTGGGTACCTTCGGTCTTCAAGTTTCACAGGGTACCGCTTGCTTTGCACTGTCTTTAAAAATCAGCCTCACAAATACAGTAACCTTGGCAGAGATTTCCAGTGCACCTGCGGATTTCTTAGGGTTAAATACCTGTAGTATCACATTTGATACATACATTTTCAACTTGATTTTACCATAAAATAAATAACAAAATGTTGTGAATTTATAGGTTACTTCAATCCTGTTACTTTTCATATTTACGTATAAGTAACTATATAAAGGTTATTTTTACCTTAACTTTGTCAAATTTGGAAAAGATTTGCCAAAAAAAAAAAAAAAAAAACGTGGGTTGGTGAATGTATGCAGCCTTATTACCTGCCCCCCCCCCTAGGGGGGGAGTCAGGTTAAGCAATGATCATGTCTGTCTGTGTGTGTGTGTGTGTGTGTGTGTGTGTGTGTGTGTTTGTGTGTTTCTGTCACTCTGTCTGTCAACCCGTGGCCATTACCTGCCCCCCCCTCCCCCCGTAGGGGGAGCCAGGTTAAGCAATGATCATGTTACAAGGAGAGTTAGCTAGCTAGCTAGCTGCCCGGGATAAACTACTCCATGCCACGGGGACCAGCGCATTGTTCGTCTGTCCTCGTGTTAAAATGGAGGCCGCTGCGGCTCGTAGGCCTATTTGCTTGATGCCTGAGGAGCCTGGATTGTAGTGTATTATATTGTTTTCTATGTCTGCTTAGGTAATTTTTGTATTATTTTTGCGAAATGAACATTTCGTAGAATTTCTGTGAACGTTTCTGCTGTATGCAATTATTTCGTTATAAGTGTGTAGCTAGCATGCTAGCTAGCTACATGGAGCTCCGTGTTGTGACACCTACCCCTGCGAACCATAATCGCAATGCATTTTCATAAAACAGTATGCTAGTTTGCATTAAATAATTATGTTTCCTTATTGTATGAGATTTGTCGGTTGTGATGTTACGATTGAATTTGTGCTGTTACTTCTATTTGCGTTGCATTATTCCGCATACTTACGCTGCATACTGCCCGTTTTTCGTTGGCGGACAAAGTGATCGCGGTGAAATGGATATTGCATGGAATTACACATACCACACGGGGTCCGCTTTCCAGCCAGCTGGGCTTGCTGAAATCACTGATTTTTTATTTATTTATTTTTAAAGATGGCATAACGTGTTCTATCGTCTTCTGTGTCTAGTTAGAATTTTGTTTTACTTAGCTGGACACAGCTAAGCATTTTTGTGGTCATTTGTGCAGTATAAATGAATTTGACTTATCTTACAAGGACAGTTTGTAATAGCTAGCTAGCTGCCCGGGATAAACTACGCCATGCCTCGGGGACCAGCGCAGTTCACCGCTCTTCGTTTTAAAATGGAGGCCGCTGCGGCTCGTACGCCTATTTGCTTGATGCCTGAGGAGCCTGGATTGTCGTGTATTATATTGTTTTCTATGTCTGCTTAGGTTGTCTTTGTATTATTTTTGCGAAATGAACATTACGTAAAATTTCTGTGAATGTTTGTGCTGTATGTATGATCGTGTCTCTGTGTGAGTGTGTGTCTGTCACTCACTCTGTCTGTCAGCACTGTCTGTCAGCCCGTGGCTGGGGCCAGGTCTGCTATCTCTGATTGCCTTGTTTGATTTTGTAATCTACATATACGGACCTCTACTGACTGCAGCGCGTGGATAGTCCACCAGGGAGCAGATGGCATGTATCTGATTGCTTGCAACAGGTTTTTGAGGAAACCTTTGATCATGTGGATGACATAGAGCTCATGGGAATTGGTGTATCAAATGTGATACAAACGGCGTTCAGGATAATTACTCAAAAAAGACCCCTAATTTCACAGTGTAATACTCACTATCAATAATAAAATCACTTCCATTTCACAGTGAGATGCAATAAATAAAAGAATGCTTGTAACTTCGTCATATGTGTGGCACTGTTTTATGGTCCACCATAGGATGAATGGTTATGTGTTTGACATTGACATATAGTATCTGCTTATGGCCTTTAAATTGAAGAAGGCGACACAAAAAGAGATGATTTGTCTGTCCCTCACACACAGAGAGATGAATCAATGGGGAATATCGCATATTGTTTGGCCGTTGGGTGCTATTGATGAAGAAATTCACTTCAGTCACTCCTGCATGTCGGCCCTTGTTTTGACACGATGCTGCATGACATTGAACCGTACATTCAAGATGGAATTGCATTTGATAATGCAAACAAAGCACACAGCCAGTCAAGTTTGCAAACAAGTTATATGGTTAAATTTACTGAAAATGCCCTACTTCCTGTCTTCACAAATGAAGAAAAAGTTTCACAATCCTGGCAGTCGTGTTTAAATTGCAACATGTTTACTCACTCAGTTTTAATATAACCTGTGGGTGGAATGCATATAAAACTATATTTCATTCAAGCATGAAAATATCCTGTGATGGCGCGGTACCTGTATGTGTCTCTCAAAGTTCAACATGTCCTCCATAGACTGACCTACAGTTGCGCTCAAAAGGTTGAATACCCTGGCAGAATTTATAAAATCGGTAACATTTTTAAAAGAAAATATGAATGGCCAAAAGAACACATTTCTCTTTTTTTTCCTTTTTTGGATTCACTTCAAATTGTTGGTGAAGTAGAATGGCCCAATTGTCAAATAAAACATGGCAATAAGGGAAAAAAATGAAATGAACCCTATTCAAATGTGTGCATACCTTTTGTTCTTAATACTGTGCATTGCCCCCTTTAGCTTCAATAGCAGTGTGCAGTCTTTTGTGATAGTTGTCAATGTCAATGAGCCCCCTCATTCTCTCAGGTGGAATAGCTGCTCACTCTTCTGCGCAAAATGCCTCCAGCTCCCACAAATTCTTTGGTCATCTTGCAAGAACTGCACGTTTAAGATCTCCCCAAAGTGGCTTAATTGTATTGAGGCCAGGAGACGGTGATAGCCCCTCATCTTTCTCTTCTGTTACCACTGGAGGGTCAACTTGGCCTTTTGCTTTGGATCATTGTCATGCTGGAAAATCCAGGTGCATCCAGCTTTCGGGATGTGGAATAAAAATTATATGCCAGTATTTTCTGATAGCATGCTACATTCATCTTGCCATCAATTTTCACGAGATTCCCCGTGCCTTTCGAGCTCACACACTCCCAAAACATCTGAGAGCCACCACCATGCTGAAATATGGGCTGAAATCATTTTTCGCTTACCTGACCTTGGCTTAGTATCAACATATTCTCTCATTTTCCACCTCTTAATCAGGGACTGAACAATACTTTCTGGCATTTTCAAGTCTTTAGGGATCTTTTTGAATCCTTTACCATCTTTAAAAAGTTGAACTACCTTGTAACAAAGGCCCTTGGACAGTTCTTTTCTGCTCCGCATGGCTCAGTGTCTATCCAGAGCAGTGCATCCACTCAGGAGCGAACAAACTCAATGACACTAGTTACAATTTAAAGAGCCATTTGCGCGGAACCTTTAATAGCCATTGAAGCCTGAGGGTGTCAGCTTGTGTCCACAGTGGTGCTTGAAAGTTTGTGAACCCTTTAGAATTTTCTAGATTTCTGCATAAATATGACCTAAAACATTACCAGTCTTAAAAGTAGATAAAGAGAACCCAATTAAACAAATGAGACAAAAGTGATCCAATATTTCATATCCGTGAACCTTTGCTTTCAGTATCTGGTGTGACCCCCTTGTGCAGCAATAACTGCAAGTAAACGTTTCCTCTAACTGTTGATCAGTCCCGCACATCGGCTTGCAGGAATTTTAGCCCATTCCTGCGTACAGAACAGCTTCAACTCTGGGATGTTGGTGGGTTTCCGCACATGAATTGCTCGCTTCAGGTCCTTCCTCAACATTTTGATTGGATTAAGGCCAGGACTTTGACTTAGCCGTTCCAAAACATTAACTTTATTCTTCTTTTAACCATTCTTTGGTAGAACGACTTGTGTGCTTAGGGTCCTTGTCTTGTTGCATGACCCGCCTTCTCTTGAGATTCAGTCCATGGACAGATGTCCAGACATTTTCCTTTAGGATTTGCTGGTATAATTTGGAATTCATTGTTCCATCAATGATAGCAAGCCATCCTGGCCCAGATGCAGCAAAACAGGCCCAAACCATGATACTTCCACCACCACCACCACCACGTTTTACAGATGGGATAAGGTTCTTATGCTGGAATGCAGTGTTTTCCTTTCTCCAAACATAACGCTTCTCGTTTAAACCAAAAAATTCTATTTCGGTCTCATCTGTCCACAAAACATTTTTGCAATAGCCTTCTGGCTTGTCCAAGTGATCTTTAGCAAACTGCAGACGAGCAGCAATGTTCTTTTTGGAGAGCAGTGGCTTTCTCCTTGCAACCCTGCCATGCACACCATTGTTGTTCAGTGTTCTGCTGATGGTGGACTCATGAACATTATTCATGAACCAGTGTGAGAAAGGCTTCAATTGCGTAAAAGTTACCCTGGGGTCCTTTGCGACCTCACCGACTATTACACGCCTTGCTCTTGGAGTGATCTTTGTTGGTCAACCACTCCTGGGGAGGGTAACAATGGTCTTGAATTTCCTCCGTATGTACACGATCTGTCTGACTGTGGATTGGTGGAGTCCAAACTCTTTAGAGATGTTTTTGTAACCTTTTCCAGCCTGATAAGCATCAACAACGCTTTTTCTGAGGTCCTCAGAACTCTCCTTTGTTTGTGCCATGATACACTTCCACTAACATGTGTTGTGAAGATTAGACTTTGATAGATCCCTGTTCTTTAAATAAAACAGGGTACCCACTCACACCTGATTGTCATCCCATTGATTGAAAACACCTGACACTACTTTTACCTTCAAATTAATCACTAATCCTAGAGGTTCACATACTTTTGCCCCTCACAGATATGTAATATTGGATCATTTTGCTCAATAAATAAATGATCAAGTATAAGATTTTTATCTCATTTGTTTAAGTAGACACTTGTATATAAATATATACATAGAATACAACATGCTGATAAACACGTGATATATATACATATACTCAAAACACGGGTAAAGCAATCAGCAATTTCATTGTCAGTTCCCTTTACATGCTTGATTTCCAAGTCAAACTCCTGTAAAATCAAACTCCAATTCAACAATCTTCAACTCTTGTTTTTCATCTTACTGAAAAACATTAACGGATTGTGGTCAGTGTACACAATCATTGGCTTTTGTCCTGTACAAACATAAACATCAAAGTGTTGTAAAGATAGAACCAGAGCCAACAGCTCCTTCTCTATTGTGGAATAGTTCCTTTGGTGGCAATTGAACTTCCTGGAGAAGTATGCCACGGGATGCTCAATGTCATCACAGTCACTTCTCTGTAGGAGCACAGATCCACAAGCTTGGTTGCTGGCATCGACCGCAATAGAAAATAGTTTGTTGAAGTCAGGAGATTTGAGCACGGGGAAGTGACACAGCAGAGACTTCAGGCGATCAAAGGCTCTCTGGCATGCATCATCCCAAGTGAACTTTACGCCTTTCTTCAGTTGGTTAGTGAGACTGAGAGCAATCTCAGCAAAGTTCTTGCAGAACTTGCGGTAGTATCCGATCATTCCAAGGAAGCGGCGCAAAGCTTTTTTGTTGTCAAGAACTGGAAAGTTTATGATGGCTTGGACTTTAGCATTTATGGGTGCCACCTTACCCTGGCCTATGACGTAGCCAAGATAGGTGACAGTAGCACAGCCAAAGTCACTCTTATTAAGGTTAACAGTCAGTATAGCCTGGGTCAGGCGTCTCTACATCTTTTAGATGTTCTTCCCAGAAGTCAATCCATGTGATCAGGTCATCGATGTATGTACTCGTGTGGGGCAATTCGGCGATTGTAGACTGTATCATCCATTGGAACGTGGCTGGGGCATTTTTCATTCCAAAGGGTAGGACTTCATACTGGTACAACCCAGATGGTGTGGCAAAAGCAGAGATGCTCTTGGCCCTCTCAGTTAAAGGCACACACTAATTACCCTTCAGTAAATCAATCTTGGTCAGAAACTTTGCTTGCCCTACTCTATCGATACAATCATCAATCCTAGGTATTGGAAACACATCAGTTCTAGTTACAGCATTGACTTTGCGATAATCTGTACAGAATCTAGTTCCATCAGGTTTTGGAACTAGCACACGGGGTGAACTCCAATCTGAGTTGGAGGGTCTGATAATATCATGTTCTAACATGTACTTTATCTCTTTCTCAGCAATCTTTCTCTTTTGCGGATTCATCCGGTACGGATGCTGTTTTATTGGTTTGGCATCACCAACATCTATATCATGAGAAGCTATAGAAACTATCTTTGGAACATCAGGAAATAGATCTTTATATTTCTTGATCAACCTCTCAAACTGATCTTTCTGTGAGGGTTCTAAGTGCTGGAGTTTTACATCAAGATTTTGCAACACTTCAGAATTTGACAATTTACATGAAAGAACTTCAGCTTTAATTCGAGGTTCATCATCTTGAAACTCCCCCTCATCTTCGAAAATCTCGACCATAGGAGAATCTGAAGTGACAGCTGCAACCCTAGCATTTATGTCATGATAAGGCTTCAGCATGTTAATGTGACACAACTATTTTGGCTTTCTCCTATCTGGAGTCTTCACAATGTAATTGAGATCATTGAGTTTTGTTAGAATTTCATACGGACCATGAAATTTAGCCTGCAATGGATTGGACTGCAAGGGAAACAACACAAGAACCTTGTCTCCTGGTTTAAACTCACGGCTTCTAGCCTTATGATCATACCAACTTTTCATTTTTCCCTGACTTGATTTCAAGTTCTCTTCGGCTAGGTCACATGCTGCACGCAATCTGTCCTTGAACTTGCTAAAATAGTCTAACAGACTGATGTGCGGCTCTTCCTCTTGACATTGTTCACTCAACAATAGCAAAGGTCCTCTCACTTCATGGCCAAACACTAGCTCAAATGGACTGAATCCAGTAGACTCCTGCACTGCTTCTCTAGCTGCAAACAACAGCAAATGAACACCCTCATCCCAGTCTTTCTCATGGTCATAACAGTAAGTCCTCATCATTGTCTTGAGAGTGGAATAAAACCGCTCTAAGGCACCCCGACTTTCTAGATGATAGGCACTAGAAAGAATCTGCTTTGCACCTAGTTCATACACAACCTGCTGAAACAATCCGGAAGTGAAATTGCTACCTTAGTCTGACTGAATTTCCCTGGGAAGGCCAAACAATGTGAAGAACTTTATCAAAGCCTTTGAGATTGCAGTTGCCTTGATGTTACGTAGAGGTATGGCTTCAGGGAATCTGGTTGATGCACACATGATTGTCAACAAGGACTGATTTCCAGATCCAGTCTTGGGTAATGGACCAACACAATCAACAATGACCTTAGAGAAGGGCTCCCCAAATGCTGGGATAGGCTGCAATGGAGCTACAGGTGGGTCTAACTGGTGTTTACCAACTACCTGACAAGTACGACAGGTCCTGCAAAAGTTGGAAACATCTTTCCGAAGTCCAGGCCAGAAGAAGTGTTTCATGATCTTATCAACAGTCTTGTTAACACCAAGATGACCTCCAAAGGGCAAACTATGAGCCATTATTAAGATCTCATTCCTGTAGACCTTCGGAACAACAATTTGCCTAACCACTGCCCAATCTGCATTGGCAGGGATATCAGGAGGGCGCCACTTGCGCATTAACACACCATCCTTGAGATAATACCCAACTGGAACTGCGTCTATTTCTTTATCAGGAAGGGCTCTCCTTTTTGGTACACAAATTTCAGGATCATTAGTTTGCTCCTCAGTCAACCGCTTTCTGGACAGAGACAAGTCTCCAGACGCATCAGATTCACCAAACCCATCTGGCTGGCTGAACAAAGAACTGATAAAAGTATCTGATAAGTCCTCAAACGGAGAAACTATAGTAGGTCGAACAGAGTCATGAGGCGAACCACCTGAGTCCTGACTATTAAATGTGCTGAACGGCACCACATCATCTTCTTCTTTAGCCTTCTTGGCCATAGCACGAGTCACTGCACAGGAAGGATACAGAGATGGGTCTTCATCGCCATCTTCAGTGTTGGGCTGTGAAGTAAGATGAACAGGGGGAACTACATTGCCCCCAGCAAGGTCATTGCCTAACAACAGAGAAGCACCTTTGATAGGTAGACTTGACAAAAGTCCCACCTTTACCTGTCCTGTAACTAAATCTGACTTCAAGAATATAGAGCGCAGGGGTACAGATACAGTCCTCCCTTCAATACCTTGTACAAGTATGAAATCCCCAGAAACGGTCTCATCACATAACTCCAAGGAGTCCATCAACAAAAGTGACTGAGAAGCTCCGGTATCCCTTAGGATATATATGGGGACAGGAGTAGTATGCTCATTCAGAGCCACAAATCCCTCTGACACAAATGGAAGAAATTCCTCCCTCACAAAGTCAGCAGTATCAGGCTTTTTAGCTTCACAAGAAGCAGGCAATTTAGCAGATCGGTCATCTACTACAGGGGTTTCTAACCTTGTTTTCACAAAGGCATTTGGTTTGGTATCCTTTTCTTTTTCTTTCTTAGCTTTAAGGAACCAACAGTTAGTTGTAACATGACCAGATTTCTTGCAATAACTGCAAACTAGACCACTTTTGTCACTGTCAGCTTTCACACTTTGATCAGACCTGTTACTAGATTTCTGAGCACCATCACCAGATTTGTCTTTGTCTTTGGGTGAGGAATCTTGGGTATCACCGTTCCCTTTTTTCTGAAATTGGAACCATCTATAGTTACTGCTAGACTGAAATTTGGACTTATGTGTGAGAACATATTCATCTGCAAATTTGGCAGCTGACTGCAAATTCAGTGCTTGCTTCTCATTAAGGTAGGTCTTAATATCATCCTTTACACAGTTCTTGAATTCTTCAACTAACACCATCTCTTTTAGTGAGTTGAAATCATCCTTGACCTCCATAGAAGTACACCAGCGCTCAAAGCAAACCTTCTTTTTCATTAGCAAATTCCAGATAAGTCTGATTTTCAGATTTCTTCAGACCCCTGAATTTCTGTCGGTAAGCCTCTGGAACCAACTCATAAGCTCTCAAAATAACCTTTTTGACAACCTCATAATCAGAGGAATCATCTGCAGACAAAGCCGAATAGGCTTGTTGAGCTTTACCCTTGAGGACAGTTTGCAACATCAGAGGCCAGTGTTCCTTCGGCCACTGGCAACTCTTTGCTACCTTTTCAAAACACTGGAAATAGTTGTCAACATCCTTTTCCGAAAATGGAGGCACCAGTTTTACCTCCAGGCTAGCACAAAATTTATTTTTAGTATCAACTTTCATTTTTAGTTGCTCCTTTTGGAGTCTTTCTTCTCTATCCAACTTCTCTAACTCAAAATCTCTCTGTCTCTCTGCTCCCTCTTTCTGCTCTTTCCTGTTTCTCTCTCTCAAATTCTCTTTGTTTTTATTTTTCCTCCCTTTCTTTCTCTCTTTCTTTCCTCTCAAATTCTATTTGTTTTTCTCTTTCCTACCTTTCAATCTCTAGCATTTTTAATTTAAATTCCATTTCTATATTTGGATTTTCCCGCTGGAAACTGTTCCAGATCTCCTGGTGCAAACACATTTTCATCAATGTAATATTCAACTATCTCTCTAGCCAGTCTTGCTTTTCGCATGGCTGGTTTTACCTCTGTCAGCTGTAAATGTCTGCATATTTCTAGTAGTTCTGTCTTTTTAAAAGACTTCAAAATCTCGACGGTTCGTGATGCCAAGAAATCATCCATTGCTGTCTATCTGTCAATATATATATATATATATATATATATATATATATATATATATATATAGGAAAATTCACAAAAACAATTTTACAATTTGAAATTAGATTTTCAATAAATGACTCACACAATGGTCTATCCCGGACTTGAGCCCCCAATTTGTTCTGGCCCCAATTTGTTATGACATTAACGACAGCAAAGGATGACAGACAAAAATTTTAAAACTAAAACACATTTAATTCAACAAAGGCAACTAACAACAAACTACTCTACTCTACAGACCAAGATTGATTATATACAAAAACAGAGATATTTACATTCCCTCTGGTGGGTTGCTTGGTGATGTCTTGGGTGAGGAAAATGCTCTAACACAGGCAAAAATCCACTAAAAGCTTCACAGGTCTTGAACAAAATGACAGGTCTGGTCACATGTATCCTTCTCCTTGCAATTTCTCCTACTATTTTACTGTCTCAATTTTACTCCTTATATACTCTTTTGCAGACTCCTCCCACATTTTAGGCTTTTTTTAATTTTTCTCTGGGACTTGTCCCAGACATGCCTAAAACAGGCCCAAACCTCCAGTCTGGGCTTAACAAAAAAAAGGTAAATACTGCCCTTCTAGTGGCTTCTATTCGCATTACACATGACACTGTCACAGCTGTTACGCGTGAGCGTTTCTGGCTTTCGTATATTCCGCCTGAGCTATCTGATAAACTGCATTTAAAACCTGTGCTTTTCTTCGCTTTTCTTGTGGTGCTTTTTACTCGTCACGTTTAGATTACCTTAATCTAAACTGTCTAAGCTTGATTGCTGATCTCAGCATCTTGTCTCGAGTCATTATTGTTAACCCGGTTTTCGTGTAATTGTTTATTAATCCCATGTGTTTCTGTTTCAGTCTGAGATTGCATTTCGAGTCCCCGCCTCCTCTCGTGATTATATATGTGGCTGCATTGGGAGCGGATGTCAGACGGATCCTCCGTATTGACTCTGTTCTACAAAATGGTGAAGTCTCAGCTCCTCGTGCCTTCCGAGGTTCTCCCGTGTATGATTCTGTCTGTTTGCTGCGCCCTTGTCTTGTCTGCCCTGTGTATAAGTCTCCCAGTGTATCCGTCAGTATAGTTAGGTTCAGTTATTGTTTCCGTAGTTTATCCACTCTTGCAGCGAGTATTTCTGTCTCCCCCTGTACCTCAGTTCTCCCATTTGTTCAGTGCTTGTGCATGGTGTTTTATTTCTGGAGTGTCTGACAACCTTTTCTCCCAGTTTTGTGTGTGTCTGTGTGTGTGTGTGTGTGTGTGTGTGTGTGTGTGTGTGGTTCCCCGGACCTCTCCTTACCGGTAGATATAGAATTTGAAATTCAAAAGAAGCCATTCAGATGGCGTCTTAATTCATTATTACAGAATGAGCAAGTTAAAACTTTAATTGCAGAAGACATTGTTATGATTTCTGCTGTTGCCTGACCATGTTTTTGTAATGGCCCTGATTCCTAGCCATGTTTTCTGATTTTGCCCATGCCATGTTTTATATTTTGCTTGTCTTTCTTTGTCATGTCTTTTGCCTCACACTGGGTTAAAAGTGCTTGAAAGCCTGAAAGAAAGATACTGAAACAAGACCTGTGTCATATTGTAGCTCTTAGCGAGCAGATAAAGAAAATGCAAAAATAAAAAAATCTGAACTTTTTGGAGAAAATCCCTTCATGTTGGTCAGCTTTAGTCCAATAGTCCAAAACTCTCCTTTTGTGTGGTAGGAACAATTGGCAGCTGATTACATCATGCATAATAGGCCTTTTCATTCATTACCTCAGCTGGAGTGGAAGTACAAACAAGATACCCAGGAGCAATCCAGTAGCCAAGGAAGCTACATCTGGTGAAGGAAGAATACCATAGACAGTTTGAGAGGAACAAATGCTTCACCTTACTATGCAGAACTGATGCCTTAGTCCAGCTCATAAGTTCAATGATGACAAGACCAGCAAGCCATCCGGCCACACCCTTCGCAAATGTATTTGCAGCAGTGGGAAAGACAGTCACTTCCTGCTTCGGACAAAGCCTAAACAGTGGATGGGAAGTCCATGTTGCCGACTTCTGCAAAGCCTATGTAAAACTTGGCATCTCGATCACACCCAAATTCCACATCATCAGAGACCATATGCGTGAGTTCTGTAAGTGCCATGGTTGTGGATTGGCTAGATATTCAGAGCAAGCTTTCGAAGTAGTTCACACTGACTTCTCAACATTCTGGAAGAGGCGTCAGATAAAGGATAGCAGCAACAAACTATTTGGTTTGCGCTTAAAGCAAACCGTCAAAGAGTACAATAGCGCACGCCTAAGCATTACATTTAGCTAGATAGAACATTTTTGCCACGTGAGGGTTAAAGAGAGGAGATGGACGACTATTACTATTTTTCACATTCTTTTGCTCAACAACCCGGCAGAAGAGACTTTCAGAAATAAATCACCAAAGTGCAGAAGTTTTTTAACAGTTTAACGTCAATTTGAAAATTTCAAGTTGGGTGCCAATGAAAAAGTGAATTTTCTCCAAAAATTCCCAACAGATTTTTTTTTATTTTTGCATTTTCTTTCTCTGCTCACTAAAACCTACAAAATGACACAGGTCTTGTTTAGTCTTGTGCAGACTTTCAAGCACTTTAAACCCAGTGTGGCCGGCCATTTCCCATATTCTCAATTTAGATTATCATTCTGGTTTTTGAATTTCTCCCCTGTCTGGTCATATGTTATGTGACTGTTTTATTCCCCAGTCTTGTGTGCTACACTTTCAGGTGATTTTATGGTTTCTGGGTTTCCAAACATTCCTCCCAATCTCGTTTGCTTCCTTTGCCTTACTGTTTTATCTTCACTAACAAATACTAACAGTTTGTTATTTTAGATAAATTACTAACACTTACTAACATTATTTATAGTACTAACCTACTAACAAGCACTAGGGATTTTATAGCTGCACATTACTAATTGACTAACAAGCTCTCAGCACTCGCTCTGCTCTAGTCTCCGCCCCTTGCCTTCACTCAATTTACTTCGCTGTGCTTCAGCGGATTCTCCGCACCTAGTTAATCTCGGTTCTGCCTCTCACTCTGTGCACTTTAGAACTCTCTAACTAGAGTCGTCTGTTTGTCATAGGTTGTCTGTGTAATCCCTATCCGCGTTTTGGCTTTCGCCAATTTCAAGCGGTGAGGTACTTCCTCTTGTTCATTCCTTTGCAAATTAGTCTGATCCAGCTCACCTGTTCCCTATTGTAGCATGTGACTTCCCATATGTGTATTTAAGCAGTCATTTCACAACCAGCTCTTGTCAGAACGTTTTCCCTGTGCTGCGATCGTTTATACCTCGTACTTTTAGTGTGATACTTCTGACTGGTACGTCCCCGATTTTGATTTTGGCTTTACCTTTGATATTTCTGTGCCCGTGTACTGTACTGGCTTTGCCCGACCCTGAGTTTTGTCTTTGCTGCCCTGTTTACAAACTGGAGCACGTCTACTGCATTTTGGCATTGGCTTCATCTCTGATATCCCTGTGCCTGTGTACCGAACCTGCTCTGCCCGACCCTGAGCTTTGTTCGCTGCCCTGTGTACGACTTGGTTTACGACTACTGGATTCTGATTTTAGATAGTGGACTGTGTACCATGGTTTACTGCCCTGCAGGGGTTTCCACCCCAGATCCAATAAAGATCAACTTAATTGGATATTTTTGGTCTCACTTCTGGTTCCTGAATGCTACCTCAGACGTGTCTTTTCTTTGAAGAAAATAAAGGTTCTACAGGAGAAAGGCTATAATATGGGAGACCTCTAAAACTTTTGTGAGAGGGATGTTTCCGCTAAAAAGAAGACAAAAATTAATTTGAAAAATTTGAGTACCAAGTACTACAATTGGGGGGTGGGATTGGAGGCAGAATACTCAAGTTCCATTCCTCAACAAATGTGTGAACTAAAGTTAGTTGCATGAGTTTTACAATGCCAAAGTGGAAGCAGCTTTATGGTGGACCTGAACAAATTATGAAAAAGGAGATAAGATTGGGAAGCTTTTGCCTAATCAAATGTAAAAAGAGAAAATGATAGTATTATACATGCTATTTTAAATTAACATAAAACTTATTATAGATGCAAAGGGAATAAATGGAGTTGATGTTCTGTATTATGGTTTAAAGGCCTCGGTTCACACTAATGGAAATATTTCCCCTTTTTGAACTATCACAATCTACGCAGGGATGTCCCTTATGACCTCTTACTTTTGATAGCTTTAGAACCATTAGCTACATCTATTCGGAAAAAAAATGTACAAATAAAGAGAGGAAAGGAGTCATTCTCTTGCTGTTAATGGACCCGGTCTCCTCAATTCCTCTCCTTACGGAAACAATCCAAAAATTTTCAAAAATGTCAGGTTACAAGGTGCATTGGCATAAATCGGAAGCATTGCCTCTATCAGCTAGTTGTATGTCAGATATGGTTACCCATTTCAATTTTATATACGTCCAAATCAGTATGAAATATCCTGGTATATTAACAAGAGATCTGGACACAATTGTTACCTTGAATTTACTACCAGTTTTGCAGAACATAAAGCAGTATTTAGAAAAATGGAAGGTATTAAAGTTAAATTTATGGGGGAAAATCAATGCCATTAAGATGAAGATGGTACCAAAATTTAATTACGTTTATGATGATCCCAATAACTTTCCTCAATGTAATTTTCAGGCAATGTAATGCTCTTATCAGAGATTTTCTCTGTTAAGGGAAAAAAACCTAGCATTGGTTTCAAAGAGATTCAGACTCCAAAAGAGATGGGTGGGATAGGACTTCCAAATATTGAGTTATATAAAATGGCATTCGAATTGTCAGAATTGGCTGAGCATTGGAAGTTGGAAGGAGAAAAGGTGAAATGGGTACAGTTAGAAAGGAATACATGAAGATAAAAAGTTTTGTGACTTACAGGCTAAATGTACATTTTATTCATAAATATACGGGCTAATATACATTTTATTTTTATTTTTTCCCAATATGCACTGTTTGTAAATAATATAAATATAAAATTATTCTTAATGCATATAGGTGAAGGGGATTATACACAACAATAGATATATCTGTGACTTGTATTTTATTTTATTTATATTATTGTTTTTTGCATCTGTATGTGTATTAAAATGCTTTGTTGTTATTATGCAGTTTATTATTTAGAAAATAAATAAATAAATAAAGATGATTATGAACAAGTCAGGACATATAAAAGTTGTAAAGGGAAAAGCAACATAAATAAAAGACAATTTTTTTTTTTGCATGATAAGTCATATTCTCTAAATAAATGGCAAAACACAAATTTAGCAAGGGTATTTTGAGCACAACTGAATATCCAGCCTGAAATCATTCACATAGTCATACATTTGAACAGACTTGGCTGCTCCAGGTAGGCTAATCAGGATAACAAGTCAAATATTAACTTTTGTTTTCCGTCATTTGGTAATCATCTTGAATATGCACACAAAATGCACGATATAATCAAAGGGCATGATATTACATGATTGTTTTATGATTGCATTGCATTTTATTGAGCAGACGGAAAAAAATATTATAGCCCCTAGTGCCAATGAGAGCCCCTAGGAAAATAAGAAGTCTTGCCACCGCTTTATTTAAAAAAAATCATTTGTCAAAAAAGAAAGAATAAAAACAAAAGACAACTTGTTAAATCTATGCTGGATGGGATCTGCATTTTTGGTTTCACACATGAATCTTCCTTTTAAAATGCTTTTTCCACCTTTGAGTCCAAATATATTTCTGAGATGATGGGCAGCGCAAACATGCAATTCCTCAGCGTAAGAAGACAAAGCTGGTTCTTTCATTTCTACAGGTGAATGACGATGACCTAGATATAAAATGAGTTAGAGCAGTGGTTCCCAAAGTCGATCCTGAGACCTCCCTGTGTATGCTGGTTTTTTTTTTTTTCTCTCCCAACCACAATTGCTATTGTGGATTTTTACAAACTGTTAATTCATCTTAATTAGGTGCATTTATGTTTATGTATGTTGACAGATATACATTAATGCAGTGAAGAATAAATTCAGTGTGATACAGCATGTTCATAACAAGTGTAGGAAAAAATTACCCAAAGTGAATAATCAGTGGGTTAATTCCTACGTGGTGGGACTGTGGACATGTGGCGGCAAAAATTTACAGTTTATTAGAGAACCAAATGACAAGCTTGTCTAACCTGTTTTGTGTTGATCTTGTCATGACCTACAATCAAATTATTACTTTAAACACCGCTGTTCAGCAACACTATTTGGTGATTACTGATTTTCTCAGTGTGTAACCTGATTTGTTGAAAAATGTTGTTATGCCATCTCAAACCCTCAAAATGTCACGTGGTGCAACCGTCCGAGCAAGTTAACACGATGTGAAATGTATTGAGTATGTCATTTAAAATGTGAATTCATATAATATTAATATGGGGGCATAATTTTATCTTGAAAACCTTTCAAATAAACAAAGTTAAATTGTCTTATTGTTCTTAAATTGTTTGGAAAACCAAAATACCCGGCCCCTACAATAAAGAATCCATAAGTCACTTTTAATACCCAGCTCAAGTACAAAATAGTCATGTTATAGACAGAATAGACACTCTCAGGTATACTTACTGTAAAAATCACGAAGAAAAAAAGAGGGAAGGGTGCTTTTTTTTCAAGAGACTTTTGGTTGCTCCACGTGACCTTTTTTGGCTGGTGAAATTGCTAATACAGTCTACAACTGTACTAAAACCCTACACATGTTGTGCAACCATTAAGACTTGTTTAAACACACTCTTCCCATTTCAAATAAATGTATTCTGTATATTTTTAATGATTTATTTAAAAAAAAAATTTTAAAAGGCTTATTTGTCATTGACCCGTGTGTTCAAGGTTCTTTTATTCTTCATGGCACACAAGGATATTTCCATTAAAATTTAACTTAAGAGAGCAAATATACATTTCAAACACAAAATCAGTGCATGCCCCGAGACGTGTGCGATTGCACCCGTCTTACGGCACGCACTACAATATGCATCTGATTAGGACAAATTAACCGCTTATTAAAATCCTATGATGGCAATTATGGTCAGAACAAAGTCCAGCATGCACAGGGAGGCCCCAAAACCAAGTTTGGGAACCCCTGATTTGGAGCATTAAAAAGACTTATTCAGCTATTCACTTGATTTTGTAATATTGAAGGTAAAACCTAAGTTATTTATGAACAAAAGAAGTAATACTTAATCACTTACAATTTTAGAAATGTCTCTGTTTTGAAAATCATATACTCAGCAGTGCATCATGATTTTAGTTTTTACATTACCTTTTGGAAATTATCGGCAGGATTGGACCAGTATATTTGATGCAGGTTTCCGAGTAGTGGGATGCGCCATGGTCCTGGAGGGAAGTTTTTGGGCCTTGGATTTCGGATGAGGAGTAACAGAAGGCCGAAGGTGATCCACAGGAGAATGAAAGAGCCAAGCATGATGACTACTGCTCAACTGGTCTGGTATCATACAAATATATATGCTCCATCACACTCAAACCTAAGATCCTCCTCTTTCAAGTCTTAAATAATTAACTCATGGGAACACTGGGGAAATGAAGAGAAAAGGATTTCCTGTGAAGTGCCAGACAACTTCATCTGAAGGGAAAGCAAAAGAATTACACTTTCACTGCAGAAAGAGCATTTCGCTTTTGAAAGCAGCATAAAATGTAAAAGAGCTGATCTAAGAGCAGCATAGTTTTTTTTTCCCCCAAATACATGAGTAAAAGATCTTTTGGGATACAATCAGCAATATGCTCTGGGTTTCATTTCAAAAACACATTTATTGTTCCAGTAATCTCTCCAGGTACACATCAAAATCAGGCTTTAACCCCTTATTCAATATTTAAAAATATGAACAATAAGGATCTTTACGCAGCGGATGGCTTTCTTTTGTGCAAATAATGCGCTCAAAAAAAATGTGCATTTATTTTCGCCTTCCAATGTCACTCAGCTGCGCATCGTGCCTAACAACACCCTTTAACCGTGACGACATTCGGAATATAGAACCGATTCTAGTGTCTTTTTGCTAAATGTGCTCACAAACTCATTTACCCAAATCTGTGCTGCTTCACAAGCTAAATGAGCACAGAATTTAACTAAAGGCACTCCTAGAGTGCAAATCTCCACCAAGACAGCACAGTCGTAATCTTGCTGAGCAAATATGGCTCTTAAGAAATTTAAGGTTCATCGCATAACTGAAGTGCTTTCCCAATAGCCCAGGTCATGACATACTTCTGACATCAATCTATATTTCACTTTTGTGAAAATTGCATTGGCTGAGAGCATGGGGTGAAAGAAATCGCTTAGTATTACCTCTCTGCTGTTTCTACTAAGCCAAACTGAATACCGAGTGCAGCTTTGGTTGAATAGGTATGGCTCAGCGCTGCAGGAGGCTAGTTAAGCGCCACTGACATGAATAGGTTAACGGTACTTAGCTAGGCTGCGTGCACGCGATACTTCAAAACCATTATGTAACTTTAGCAGGGCTCCCAACTCTCTCGTGTTCAGCGTGAGATTTTGTGGCATATTCACGCTCCGTACTGTACGTCAGCAATTATTCCATCAGCGCATTTGTAAGAGGTTCTCTGGCAGAATTGAAGTATGGAGGTTTATCAGTTTCACAGGCCGGTATAGACCAATTTCAGAGCATAGAGCGCTCTGAAATTTGTCCTTTAAACAATGTCAGATTATAGAGAGAGAGAGAGAGAGAGAGAGAGAGAGAAGCAGAAACTGACAGTTATAGCTGAGTGTAACTGTTATTAGAATTTTTGGTTATTAAGCTACTACAAACATTCTAGATTAGAATTCTTTAGAACACTCTGCACTGGTAGACAATGCAGGCGCTGCTAAGGGACTCTGACATAAACACACTTACAAAAGCCCTGCCCGACAAAATACACGCACACACACACAAGGCAGACACACACACTCTCACACACAAAAAT
Source organism: Gymnothorax reevesii (assembly GCA_029721435.1). Taxonomy (NCBI): domain Eukaryota; kingdom Metazoa; phylum Chordata; class Actinopteri; order Anguilliformes; family Muraenidae; genus Gymnothorax; species Gymnothorax reevesii. The sequence goes on along the minus strand of CM056589.1, from coordinate 51,555,679 downwards.
TCTGTACCATTGAAATGACTAAAAGAAAGACTCCTTCTAAACCATGACAGTGTGTGTGGTTAGGGGTAGTGATTCGGAGAGAAAGAGACAGAGAGAAGCAGAGTGTGACAGTTACAGCTGAGTTTGAATTAAGTTTAAAAGGATATAAAAGGGTCGAAAGGAGAAATCTCCCTTCTAAATGATGTTAAAGACACTTCCATGTCTAAAGCATGACCATGTGAGACAGATGGAGAGAGAGAGACGCGTGCGCGCACACACACACACACACACACACACACACACACACACACTACTCTTTGTTTTGTTTTTTGCACGTCAGATCGCAGAATGTGCTGAAAGCTAACACAGACATTAGCACGATAGTTTATCTTTTTTGTGAAGCGAGTTAAACCTTTTCTGTGAATTGAATTTCCAATTTAATCACTGCAAGCTGTGTGTTCAACTGCCAATGATTTATTCTAATCATTGCAAAAATTGTTTATCAAGGAAAATAAATGAAAACAGGTGAAGACTAAAGCCTGTTTGGTAGTTCTTGTCTTTACCTTTACAAGTACTAGCTACACTGATCGTGTTGAGAGTTTTTGGAGTTCACATAATGGTCATTTAAATAAATGATAGAAAATGGGTCAAGATCAATTGTTAGTTTCGAGGGAAGTTCTGGGTTCCTTCAATTTTTGGCTCACCAGCTACCACTGATTTTCACACATGGGCCTGTCCACAGAAATGGGGTACATAAATGTGACACACAAGACGAAAAATAAACCAATAAAGAAGAAAAAAAGATTCAACCTAATAAGTCACTAAAGGGACCCTGAATAACTTTCTGCAGTCGTAAGGATAATATCAGCAAAGATGACATTGGAACACACAGTTGAAATGGTCACGGCAACACCGATTTACGTATGTAACAGGACAGATATTTCAACCTAAAATCAACAAAAAAAAAAAAATGCTTATTAGAAGTAGGTGAAAACATTTATCTATTCTAAAAGTCATAAAAACAATAACATTGATAAAAAATACATTGAGTAGTATTAAAAATCAAATTTTCTTCCAGATTTGCAATTTGTGGGTTTCCCGCTTGCAAATTCTGGCACATAGTGTTTTTCAACACTCAAAGCAAACACCTTGCAAAGTTAAAAATTGAACTTAATGAACTCCATTGAACATCAGTAACATCAATCAATAAAAAAACCTTACATAAATCAACACCACAACTAACAATATTCGTTTTCCAAAACTAGCTGAAAGGTATTACGTATGTAACAGGACAGATGAGATAAACTGCTGAGACATTTCCTCGAAAATAATATAATTTACTCCCACGAGGCATATTCAATGGTTTAAATATGCAAGACAGATTGCATCCAAATTCAATGCTCAATGGATTCAACATTTATAACAACATAACCATATGGAATATCTTATTTATTATGAAATAATTAATCGGAACAATGACACCGAATTAGAAAACAATTGGCCAGGGAGGTGCTGAACTTTTTTTCTGATGACCTTTTTATTTATTGGGGTAGCGTAGCATTTAGTCTAATCGTAATAGTCTGCGCAGGTGACTTCCGTTTTCCTGGTGTCACTGACTGTACAGTTTTGCGGCTGTATTTTTTTTCGAAAAATGTATCTTTTGTTTGCCTAGCACGTAACTGATGCCCCTGTTAGAGTTGGTGGAGTAGAGTAGTCTAGAATCATTTTATTTATTGGGCAGCACTGGCAAAAAGTTTGAGCTAGCAGCAGCAGGATACGCTGGCACCAAAACGGAGGCTGTGGCAGGTCCGCAGGAGCTGGCTCACAAAATAAGACGCGTGACCTGCTGCAATTGCTTCAGGCCCGTCTGTGGGAATTGCGAGACCGCTAATGGCAGAAATAGGTAGATTTGGTGATATTTTATGCTCCGTAGGTGTAATCTATATAAAAAGCCGGCGAATTTGCTCCATGTTTGCAGTCCACTCTGAGACTTCAAAGTTCATTATTCGCCCAAACTACTGTGTTGATTATGACAAATAAATGATGTGACCATTGCTCATTTTCTTTTACGTTCGTAACAGTACTTACGTAAGTAATATTCGTGACAGATTCAGAGAAAATCATTCCAGCATTGCAGACGATGATTGCATGACCTTCAAGCAATGGCATCAACGTCGAGGCGCACACGCATATTTAGTATTCAGCTGTGACTGAGTTCACAGCCGTAGATTCGCATGAATTTTTCTTGTTTAGGTGGGGTTACGAACGTAATATTTTTCGGACAGACTCGCAACGCAAAATTTTCAACAATCATTGAAAGAAATCAGAAGGAAAGAAAACCGAAATCAATAATTGTATCGTATATCAACAAATGTACTCTTACTTTTCGTACATGTAGGCCTATGGGTGGTTATCTCCGCAAAGATAATCCAGTTCCATCGTAACTGCAAGGACAGAAGATGGATACGAACGTAAGCTTTTCAAATAGGGTGTCATTAAATTACCCATCCATCCATTTTCTATACCCGCTTATTCCTCACTATGGTCACGGGGCTAGTTGGAGCCTATCCCAGCTGACTACAGGCAAGGGCAGAGACCCACCCTGTACAGCTTGCCAATCCATCGCAGGGCGCACACACCATTCACACTCACACTCATACCTATGGGCAATTTAGTGTCTCCAATTAGCCTGACATGCATGTCTTTGGACTGTGGGAGAAACCCGGAGAAAACCCACGCAACACGGGAGAACATGCACACTCCACACATAAAGGCCCCAGGCCGCATTCGATCCCACGACCTTCTTGCTGTGAGGCAGCAATGCTAACCACTGTGCCACCCATTAAATTACCCGTCATTGAAATTTTTAGGAAACGAAGAGAAACTAAAAGAAACTAAGTTATTTATTCAAGCTGACAACTTTACTCAAAATAAGGGTGCCCTTTGATGGTCTGAAACCGCCCTGAAATGAACTACATCTACAATGTCACAAACAATGTCAAAAACCAGTGTGGACATTTTCTTCTTTCTGCAAGTAAAAATAAAACTAGGCAAAGCATTACTTCAAAAATGTTCTTATTATATCTTTGTCATATGTATAACACAATAAAAATACAATTCAGTGAATTGTCGAACACTGTAACGTGTTATTTAACCGTTAATGTACCATGCCCCTTAGGTACCCCATTTCTGTGGACAGGCCCACATACTAACAATATGAAATTATTTGAATTGAATGTTTTATTAATATTTCAGTATACAACAAAATAATAATCTTGACAAATAAATATAGCTATACTATTGTTTATTCTCAGACACATGCTCTTACCCTCCCAAACCTGCATCCAGGGTCACACAAGTCACAGAAAACAATCAAATCTCACCGAATTCATCTGCTATCTCATTCCTGGATGCAAAATCTTGGAAACCCCGCAATTTAAATAAATGAAGTTTTTTTAATGATTTCTTTAATTGGTGGGACCAATGATGTCTTAAAATATGATCATGTTGATAATTATAATTTTCAAATAGTATGAAATATAAAATAGAGATGAAAATTTTGGAAATGACAGCCAGCAAGCAGGCTACTTCCTTCATATACTGCAGGCATGCATCTCTGCAAGCTATATTGACTTGTTTATCACCCCGCCTCACCCGAAAGGTAAGGGAAGGGGTATTGTTTTTGGTTTGGTTTGTTTCTGTGTTTGTGCGTTTGTTTGTTTCTGTGTTTGTTTGTTTGTTTGTTTGTTAACTCTAGCGGCAAAACTAATGGCCAGATTCACCCCAAATTCGGTATAGGGATTGCCACTGACCCCGAATAGATCCCTAGTGAATTTCGTACAAGTAGGTGAAAGCTTGTACAAGGGGGTCAGGTTTGTTGTGCCTGGCAACACTTTATAGGAAGCTTAGTGAAAGTTCAGTCAGGAAGACTCGCGCGCTTCAACACAGTTTATTTTCTTTTCATTCACTCGCATACTCACTCATAAATCTCCCCAGTCAATCTCTGTGGCCGTCAATTGAGCAGTCAGCTGGTGTAGCAGCTAAGCTCTTCTATCCAACCGTGGCACTCTACGGTCGCATCGCTAGCCAATCGTTATGTTGCGGTCTTTTCTGATTTTTCTGATGGCTTGTTCTATTCACCCGAATACACGATCTGCAGGCGAGAAACTGTGGGCTCTAACCGGGAATGTGTACGACGACGTCACCGCAGTCTGGCGCGTAATTGGCTGAAATGGAGTTGTAGCTGTTTGCTGTAAAATGGTGTAGGCAGTTGTCGGTTTTTGCTATAAAATTACTATTTTGGAAGCGATTTACATGGGTCTTGTCGGCTTTTGCAGGAAAACGAATGTGCAATGTCGATAGATGGCACTGTCACCTGAATGCCGTTTGTCTGCTTTTGCGTTAAAACTCTTCATTTATTTATTGATTTACGCATAAGTTGCCTCATTTATTTCTGGATTTATCTCAGAGCCATACTTATTTCTTTAACAAACACAGTTATTTATGTCAATATTGCCTGGAATGACATCCATTTGCTTACAGACGGAAAGTGCAGTTGCCACATTAACCTCAGAGTTATCAGCTCAGCAGTGCCAACAGCAGCGCGATGCAGTTTCAGCTTCACATGTTTTCACAATCATTTCTGTATTTTAGCCGAGGTAGAAAAGCCATCTTGAACAAAAAGACTAGTGTGGCTCGTGGTCGCTTGTTGTGACGGGACAAATAAATCTTTAACTATAGAACCATTTTTGCAGAAAACCTCATTTTCGTGGTATCATAGACCATCCGAAGGAATTCAACATTCCGTTAGTATTTTGCTCATCTTCTGCGTCACAAAATGGCTGAGAAAAAAAAAATCAATTCCACACCCAAAATAAAAAATTATTTAAATATTTTACTGGCAATCAGTCGATGACGTTACCTGATCATCTTCTGACAAAGTATTACTCTACTCTAAAGAATTTCTTCTGGAAAATTCTTCTGGACTAATATTTAGGTCTCACACTTCCCCAGGATCAATTCAAGATACAATTTTCGTGTGTCACGTTTTATCATTTTGATCAATGTTTTTCTTGTGATGATGTGTGAAAACAAAACAGTTAGCTAAATGCAAGTACAACATTTGCTATGTGCACGTGGTTGTAAGAAAGGATTTTTCTCAAAAATGACATTTTTGTGCTTCAAGGACCCAAACTACTCTGACGATGGTTGAATATTTCCATATTTTTATATCATTGGAAGGAGTAGATACTCCACTTTGTTTTGATGTATAATGTGAAGTAATCCATAATATGGAAGATATATGACCACAGTAACCTTTCTTGCCGGTCATATCTGACCGGGATTTAGCAATGTCGCCAGTAAATATAAAAATACATTCAGGAATGTGAAGTACCTGGATCACAACACTGACTTTTTTCAATCGACACACCAAACATTGCAATGCATTTACAAATGTCCTTTTTCTTTTCTACGCCCAAGAGACAAAGGGGGTTATTTTTCTTTATGAAATTGTCTTGCTGCCGTCCCCTTCTTCCGCCTTCTGAGGAGAGCAGTCGCACTCTATCTCTTCTCCTGCCTGCTTCTTCTATCTTTGTCCTGTTTTGTCCCGTTACCCCCTCTTTTTTTCCTTTTTTTTGGACCTTCCGTCTGCTTCTGAGGCTCTTCAAGTAAATATGGAATTAATTAGCTGGTCCCTGAATGCGATTGACAAAATTTTTTTCACCAAGAAGCGGAGCACCTGGTGAGCTGCGCTGCCCAGATGGGACTGCTGGCTATGTTTGGGACGCGTGGTCGAGATGACAGGTTCTTTGTATGGTGGCACCACCCCTTGAAGATGTGGAGGATGTTTACCTTTTTGGATTTATGGTGACGGGATTTCTCCTAATTGGCATGGGAGTTGCTCGGATCTACCGCAAAGTACGAGAGCTGGGAGTGAGGAAAATGACCAACGCGCTGCCTAGCGACAAAATTATTACGGAGCGCCTCAGTGGAGTATCAGAGAATGGTGATTTGCTCAAAAAGGCTCTGGGATCATCGGCAGAAATGCACAGAAAGATGGACGCTGTTTTGAGTCAGTGTGGGGAGTTTGTGCGTTTGACTGTGAACTTGGGCAAGAGACAGGACGAGATGATGGGAGAACTGGTGGCCCTGAAGCGTGAAGTAAAAATTTACAAAATGAATAGCGGACCAATCGAAATTGCTTGTTCCACCCGAAACTGAATAGAATTCGGCACAAAATTTACGAGGGACACACCATGTGAAGGTGTAATGGAGAGGCCTGAATCAAAGTACAAGTAACAAACAACTGGTGTGATGAGGTGCCAGCCAATGAAAACAAACATGAAAAATATTGAAATTGGCTGGACACTCGTAGCTCTGTCGCAGATGGCTGGATTGGTGTACAGCCATTTTAAATATCTTTCATAGCTGAGAGGCCTTGAACTCAGGGTGAGCTCAAAGTTTTGTGCTGTTGCAACTGTAATTATTTGAATTCTCAAAAGTTTATTCAAAATGTTACTTTTTTGAGATGTCCATTAACTCTGAATCTGAATTGAGCTATGTGAGCTCAGTGTTTTGTGCACAAACAATTTGTTGGAATCACAATTAATGCAAATCTTAAATGTTCAGTGTTTCAATGTTAAATGTTTCAGATTTCCACTAATTTTGATTCCAGCGATGAACAAGTCTCAGTACTGGCACCCTTAGGGAACACGGGCTTCTCTCACTGGTGAGGACTGTTCCATAGCTGCCAAGTTCAAAGGATTTAAATGCTGCTTGAAGACACACAACTGCAAGGCAGTAATTCTTGAGTTCTATTTTCCAAAACTACCTCGACATTACTTTCCGGTCTGGGAAATGCTGATAATTGGTTCACCCATTTTTTTATTGGCACAAATAAACCTTTTACATTATAGCCACTTTTCTAAAAATAATGTTGACCATATAATTCCTCTGGAACCATTTCCCTCACCGCCTTTACCTCCCCAATGTGGGAGATGTGAATAGTATTTATATTACAGTCAATCCCAGGTTGAAAAGCCAGAGAGTGGAGCGTCAGGTCGCCGGGTCAGTCCCTGCCACATGCCGAGAGCACACAATGGGCTGGCCACAAAAGTCCACCCCCCGATTTCATCATAGGAGGTCACGGGCACAAGAGAAGTGGGCAATGGAAGGAAGAGAAAGAGGCCCAAACCTTACTGGGCTCTGCACTCCGCGCATGCGCCACTGTTCATCATGCAGGGCTTACCCGGAAGTCTTGCAAACTTGACTTGCAAACACCTAACTGATTAGAAAAAACTCTGTGCTCTGCCCAACTAGCAGATTAGTGCAGAACAGTAACAATCCTCTTCTGCAAGGGTATTGGTGCTTGAACAGCCAGCCCTTGGGGGCTCATGACGTCTTCCATTAATCCACATAATTCCTTGAATGGCTTGTGCGTCATCTGAAAATTTTCCTTCCGCTTGCCTTCGGAAAAACAACTCACTCCTACAAGTTTTTACTCCTCACTTGCATCCAACATGCAACATTACAGCTCATATGAAATGTATGGAGCCGTAAAGTTGTCCATGTTCTCGCCACTCGACATGCTACCAGTTTGCTGCCAACTAGTTCGGGATTGAATGGTCTGTGACGTATTTGGTCAGCCAGAAAAGGGTTCAACATGAACAAGCTAAAAGGGGGAACATTGCCACCCATCGTATAGGAAACAGACATGCTACGGTCAAAAAATCAATTTTCCTCCCATCCATGTACAAAAGTATACTGGGAGAAGAACAGTGGGTGGATTAAATGGACGAATCAAGCTTTCACCGTAGCTCGATTTAACTGTGCGTGCAAACGAACTGGTAGGAGGTCACTGAGTGCAAGGACCCTTCCGGCCTTTCAGACCCTCAACCCGACCCACAACACTCCACCCAGACGCCTCACGTACTCTGACTATTGTATCCCTTTCCCCATATTGAATACTGAACATGAAATTTTTTTTGTAGTGTGTGTGCGTGCGTGTGTATGTGTGTGTTGGGGACTTGAAATATCTCTCTAAGTTGAAAGAGTATTACTCTCAAATAAAAATGACTGGCTTCAATAAAAATTCTGTGAACACAAAATATGCGCTTATAAATATCACCTTTAAGTACTGTCCTGGAAAAGAACTTATAATCCCCCCCCCTTTCACCGCGATTTGTACATATTCTGCCCTACATAGTATGCAAAGAGCATGCACTCTCCAAATCTCGCTTTTTCATGCCCTTAAACCGAAAGGGTCTGTTGATTTCCATATCTCTATTCCTTTTACTATAGCGCCAACTTCAGGTGCCTCCACACATCCAAGTGCAGTAAGACAAACTGCTCAAATGGGAATCAGATCAACTTTGCCGCGAATATCTTGGTGCATAAAAGAGCAATCCTACCAGTCAGGTGACAAAATGAAGGTTTCTGTAGCACCTCCTTAAAGCCAACCTTTACTTTATCAAAACTGCAACAAGTTAAACAGTTCTTGTGGGAATCAGGTCAAATTTTCTATAAGGATTTCTGAAGCCTATAGTAGAGTCCTATTGCCTAAGGGGAAATGCATGAGTTATGGGGGAATGTCTTGTTTTCTTAAAGAACTCACTCACACATTTGCAATACATAAATGCACCAATCACAAATGCATAGACATCACAAACACTCATAAAGTTACACATTTAACTGGCTGCTTTAATGTTGAAAAGAGCCTTTAATGGTCTAACTTCTTGGAAACTGTCCCAGTGATAAATTACAAAATTCACTAAAAACAAACATATATAATGAAACTGAAAAATGAAGTGAAAACAGCGAAATAAACAAAAATAATCTCGTTCCTGATTGAGTTGTACTATTCACAGTAGTGGCAATTGTGGATATAACAATATGGTAATACATCAAGAATGCTGATAACTGAGCTGTAATTGACAGTTGGGTGATGAATCCATTGAAACATGACTGAAATTTGAACAGTACTTTTGAATCTAAAGACAAGTATTAAAATGAATAAGACCTAAAATCAAACCATGAGGAACTCCGTTCATTCATATGATACGAATTTACCCTATTCATCTGCACATTGCATGCATCATTATTTGATTGGCCCTGACCAATTTGTTGTAATTTAGCCATTTGATTAATTCAATATAAAACCACTATTATAAGAAATTTTGGTTAAAATCCACCAAATAATTTGGGTACATTTATAAGTTCGGTCTAACTGGTTTGCCTCAGTCTGACTTCCATTTTGAATGGTTTGGGAGTCTGGGTAAACCCAAAATCCAAGGTATAGTTCGGCACCCCAACGTTCTCAGGCCAGACAAACTTAAAGCCACGTAACAGAGTCACAATAATCAAGAAGAGCTCCATACGTGCGAGACCCTCTCCAGGGCATATCCGAGGACCTGCAACACACAAAAACATGGTCATATCGTAAGACAACAGTTTATGTCAACTGTATGCACATACAGTTAGTCATTTTTTCTTGAGATTTTAATAGTGCAGAGTATTCTCCTCAGCTGCACATCCCCTGCCTGAGGTTTACCTGCTGAGAAAGGGATGAAGGCCTCTGGCTTCACAAACTTCGCTTCGTCATTCAGGAAGTTGGAGGGATTGAAGTCATGTGGAAACTTCCACTGATTTTCCTCATTCAGAACTGTGGTAAGGTTTGGGATAATGACGGTGTTCTGAAACCAAATTAAGGAGGAAACCCAATAAGGACCGACAGAAAGGTGGTGAAAGGGAGTTAGAAATAGTGATGGGCAGTTCAATTATTTTCGAAGAATCGGCTCTTCGAGTTGATTCATGCAAATGTACTGAACCTTTCGATTCTTTTGAGTTTTCAAAGGGAGCGGAGAGGAAAAAGAACGAAACAACAGGCTGAGTCATAAATATATTAAAAACAAACTTTTTGAAGACGTCATGCAGGCTCTAGTGTTGCCCGCCGAATTTTCTTCATGCTTTTTTGTTTCCCCATTTTTTTATAGTTTTGTTTTTTGCCATTTTCATTACCCTGCCCCGCCAGAAGGGGGAGGGCAGGGGTATTGTTTTTGGTTCCGTTTGTTTGTTTCTTTGTTTGTTTGTTAACACTTTAGCAGCAAAACGAATGGCCAGGTTCCCCACAAATTCTGTTTAGGGATTGTGACTGACCCAGAATAGAGGCTTATTGAATTTCGGTAAAGTAGATCAAAGTATTTGCGAGGGGTGGGGTTTATTGAGCCTGGTACCACTTGTTAAGGAAGATTTTGCAACCCTAATGTATGAACTGTAATCTATACAGTTTTATTCTTCTTCTTCTGATAATAATAATAATAATTATTATTATTATTATTATTATTATAATAACCACCTATGCCCGCAGCAGAAAGGCTAAGGCCAAACACCAGGTTCATCAACAGCTCAAGTCCAAGTGGGAATCAAAAGCGCTCCACGGCATATATCCATAGCAAGTGAAAAAGGTTGACGAACACCAAGACAAGACCCACAGACGGCTAAAAGCAGCTGGCCTCAAGGGAGAAACTGAGGAGTTTATCATCGCAGCTCAAGATCAAAGCCTCCCAACACGCTGGTGCCAACACAACATCCTCAAGAAGTCAGACGTGGACCCAAAATGCAGCCTGTGTGGCCGTTTCGATAAGAACATTGACCATCTGATCTCTGGCTGCCTTGAACTGGTTGAAAATGAATACATCCACCGCTATAACTAGGCAGCTGCACACATGCACTGGAAGATCTGCAAAGAGTTTGGTATTGAGGTGAAGGACCGATGGTATTAGCATGAACCCACGACTGTCACCGAGAAGGACAATGTCACCATTCTGTGGGACATACCCATCCACACTGATAGGACTATCGCAGCTAATAGGCTGGACATTGTGCTAAAGAACAAGAGGGACAAAAGTTGCCTCCTCATTGACATGACTATACCCCTCGACAGCAACATCTTAGTCAAAACCACGGAAAAGCTTAACAAATACAGAAATGTGAAAATTGAGGTTGAGAGAATATGGGGGCTCAAAACTAAAACAGCCCCAGTGGTTATGGGAGCCCTTGGTACCATCGAGAAGGACATGGAAAACTGCACCAAAAAAATCCCTGGGAACATCAACATACATATGATCTCCAGAAAATAACTCTCCTTTCCACAGCCACCCTCTCCTTCAAGTAGAAACCCTCTTTGCCTCCCAAAGTCAATGGTTTGGACTCGGATGTTGAGAGAGAAAATCACTCGCAATCACACTAGTATATAATAATAATAATAGTTATTATTATAATTACTATTATTATTATTATGCCGGTGGCGTCGAACGTTATGCTTTTGGTATCCAAAATCCACAGACTCGAGTCATTATGTAATTATGCATTATGTAGTCATTGTTATATAGGTCCAGCACAATGTTACAGAAATATTTGTTGTTCTTCCTGCAGTGGGCGAGCGAGCAGACAAGCAGCCATTCGAGTTTGGGTGACGGGCTCATTTAGGCTCGTTCAGTGAGTGTGACTGTGCCAGGCAGGCTGGACTCAACTTTAATTCAGTCGCTTATTCTTTTCGTTCATTTGATGTTGCTCAGAGTAACTGCCTTGAGTGTTGAGTCGACTCGATTCACTCATTGACTTCCTCGTTTGAAAAAAAAAATATCCTCGGCGACGTCTCAATTTGCATATTAAAACATAATAAAATGCCCTGTTAGCACACTGATACTGTACCAAAAAAGCACATTAACAGTGCATTATATGGAGTCTTAAGACACTGAAATACATTTTAATGCCAACACCAAAATAGACGTTTTGGACCAAATAGCATTCCATAGCAAGGTTGGGACGGTAGTGTGCAGAATTTAAGCATATTGTGATGCAGCCCTCGTCTGATCCCCGCTCATTCATTCATTTTTTACGATTTTTCAGGGGACTGCAGTACTGTAGCAGCCTGTGAGCAGTACGGGTGGGCGAGTCTAACTGGTGGGAGAAGTCGGGGATTCACTTCAGCTCTCAGACATTTAACAGGCTGATCTGGTGCATATTGGACACTAAAAAGAGTCATTTAAAAAGATTTGTTCTTTCATTTTTGCCCATCCCTAGGTAGAAAATATATCAAATGAAAGGGGCACGTGCATCCCTTAACTGACAGTGCCTTTTCTCTTTGACCTCTTGTGCTATCCTATCATGTAAATGATTGCCTGGGGCTCACCTTGGGAATATTGTAGCCCATTACTTGAGTATCTTTGCTGGAAAAGTGGGACACACTGAGCGGTATTGTATTGGCAACTCGTTGCACCTCGTGGATCGTGGCCTGTGTGTAGGGCATTCTGTGCCTGTCCTCAAACGAGGCCTGCTCGTCCTCCCTGATCACCTCATCAATCTCCTTCTGACACCTCTCTGGAGACCACAGGCAGAGACAGCGCACATCACTGAGCCGAGAGGCACTGTTCTACATCTTAAAAACTGTCGCAGGTGCGCACATTTCAGTTGCCTGCTGAGATAATCATAGAAACACAAATGATAACCTACCCTGAACATCTGGGTGAGTCGTGAGATACAGAAAGGCTGTTAGCAGTGTGTTAGCAGAAGTGTCTGTTCCAGCCAAGTGGAGGTCCAGCAGAACAATAGCCAGCTGTTTTTCGTCGAATGAAAGGCCATCATCTCCCCTCTGAATAGCAGTTAAGAGACCAAGATGAGGTGAGCAATTATGAAGCATAAGCAGTTATGACACTGTGATTTCATTGCAATTACTCGTTCATTATTGCAAGCACACCACTATATTCCATAAGTATTCAGACCAACAACAATCTGCCAGAATCTGCGAATAGGCCATCCTTTGGGGGTAGTGGGTGTTTCATTCTGTTCCTTTCTCTCTTAACCATATAGAATGTAAGCTGAAAAGTTTTAACGTGCTTCTCTTTATTTACTGATTTATTTTACTCAAGCAGCCTGCGCATCACACTCATTTCAGACTAACTCGAATTACTCTTGCTGTGTTCCAATCAAATCATTTCCTAAAACAACATGATCTAGGAACTACAATCTGTTGTTACGGTGGTTTCATGAAGATTTGGACTGTAGGTTGCAAGCATATAACTGCCAGAGAACATGGTGGTTAAACATGTAGTGTTATTGTGGTACCTTTTGCATCTCATCGAAGAAGCTGTCAACAAAGTCCTGCGGCTTCCCTGGCACCCAAGTCTGCTTGTGTCTGGAAATCTGGGCTACGGTGGAATCTTTCAGGATTTTGAAGTTCTCACGGGCCTTCAGACAGGGCAGGGGCAGTCGCTTCAGCAGAGGGATTGAATCATAGAGCTGGAGGATAGAATCATCATCGCATCATTTCAGTGAGGTGGACGGAAACATTTCCCAAAGGTCACATTTATGCAGACAATTGAATATCTAAATATGAGAAGGGCCCAAGTCCACAGCACTGTGTTTTGAGAAAATAAAAAAAATAAAATTTTGTTGAGTTATTAATTGATGGTATTGCTGTTTATATGACAACTCATGTATTCATATCTAAATGTAGAATGGCACATTTCATGATTATACGCACTTCGGTTGCACCGCGGGGACGCATTTAACACGATGGATTTGGGCCCTTCTTATAATCATATCGTTGGAAAATATTGGATTATTGAGTTGTTATAATATGTTCCTTGTTAAAGTTAAAATAAACATTATGTCGAGACTTTATTATTGAAAATACACACATACAACATATTGGCACTTCTTTCTGAATAACTAAATACATTTTAATTCCCTTACCGGCATTTTGTTCCTGTTGTTCTAGCTGCTACAACTTCCCCACTTGAGCTAACATGCTTCTTACCCTCTGCTCTCAAACTTTTCCTCTTACACGCCTACTATTCTTTCTCATTTTTTTATTTTTTTTCCCCATGAATTTCATCATCATTGAGATCATTCTGAAAATCTTCCATGTTGAACATGTGTGGCATAAACATTTGTCAACAGGGGGCGCAATCTGTATGTGTATAACAAAGACAGATCGAGGACAGATCATTTATACATGCCAGTTTTCTTGCAGGCAGTAGTAGTACTTGGGCCCATCATTCACACACAAGGGAGTCTAACGTTTAAATGATAATTTTTCTTTTCTTTTTTCTTCACCTTTCACCATATCAATGCCTGTTTATGTGTTGTTCTTGACTTAATGCTGTTAAAATGTCTTTTTTATTTATGTTTTTTTTTCTCTCTCTCTCTCATCACTGCCTTCACATCCATACGTGTATGCACGGCACACACACACATACAGACCTACTCTTTTTTTCTCTCTTTTTTTTCTATTTCTTTTCAGCATCATGTTCATTAGTTACCCTGATGCCGCATCCCTTTTGTGTCCAGTTTGTGCTTAATTATGTATCTGTTATGTCCACTTAGTGTGTAATTGGTTGTTTGTATGTTATTCTGTTTACTTTCTAAGGCTGGCTGTTTTGTATGTTTTCTGCTTGTTTCTTTTTGTAATAAAAAAAAAAAAAAAAAAAAAAATAAATGATAATTTTTTGTTTTTAAATCAAATTGGCCAAATTATGGACTTTGGCCCTTCCATATTCAGTCATACCATTTTTAGTTACAAACAGATATTTTAAACCATTAGTAAACCAAAGAAAAAATTAGAAACAAAATAATTTGTGACAGGGATCAGTCTACATTGCATTAGTAATCCTGCACTGTTCAAATGATAAATTGCACTGGTTGTTTGGATACGCCACAATCGGTTAAAGGTCACTCATGACCTCTTGAATGACAGAAGGTTCAAAGCTAGATTGGGTATTCTGTTCTCTCTGCATTTTATTGGATTGTACGCTGATGTCATCAAGCTGATATGGAACACTTGTGCTGAGACAACATTTAATAAGGAAGGGTAAGCAACATGTTGCAGTTTACTTTGGATGATGACCAGCAGTTGGTGAAATGAATGGCAAGAATAGCTGTCCGATTTAACTTTTTAACTTCAGCGTTATTGCACATTATACCATGGTCGGGGTGAATACTTTTTTCTGACTAGCTGGCAGGTATGCATTAAACCGTGGAACTGCACTGGTAGTTCAGCAAAGGTAGTGTCACTGTTCGAAATTCATCCACTAGCCAATCTGTAACCATAGCAACCTTAGAGCTGGTATTTAGCTGGGTATAACAGAAACCTAGCTACTTCAGTAAATTTATCTCCAGTAAATTTGGCGACGTCATATAAGTTGCGTCCTGCGGGGCAGTTAACAATAGGTTCCCAAGCGATAATGACCGTAAATGTTATAGCAGCAAAGTAATGAGGCTTTATTCATTAAACGATTGTAATTGTGTATGGACACAAAGGAAGCTAACGTGTCCACTTCATGTATAATCAACTGCTGACAGTTCGCTAGCTACATGCTATGCCAACAGACTGATATCAGCTCGCTGATGACGGGAACCATCATAAGTTCATTGTAAATGTGGGTAGCAAGTTAGGTACAGTCTTCATAATTGCGCATAATGTTGTGTTATGCATAATCTCCAATTCAGCTGGAATCCGTTTCCAAATCACCAGCTGGTAAACTGCTGAAAGCCTGCGCAAAAAATTCTTTCTCCATGAACCTAAGATGAAGTAAGATAGCTGGTTCAATTTAGCTTGGTCTATAGTATTGGGTGTAGGATGGCACGGAGGCCTAATGATAACCAGCCCGTTTTTTTTTAGTGCAAAACTGTCAGCAAAAATGTCTGAATGCTGTGATTTCATCTAGCTGGCAAATGATTATGGTATAAGCAGGATAATCAACAAGTGGGTGCGCATTACACGGTTTTAAGGCACTTTGCGGAGGAAAACACCCTCCGCTGTCGTGCCTTAAAACCATGTAATGCGCACCTACTCGTTGATTATCCCTTACTTGTATCACAAAGTTGTGATGTGATTTTCTCTGCTCATGACAATGTATAACGTCTGTCTTCTGATGATTCCAAACTCATGTAGCTCATTAAATGACACAGATTTTTATAAATTAATTGGTCTGGCTTACTGTAATTAAAACCTTTCCCCAATAGGCCCTGAAAGCTTTCATATGCCAAAAATTTCTTCCTCTTCCGACATCTTGTTTAGAATGCTTTTTACATTAAGAAGTTACTGGTGCAATCTTATGTTTAATACGCTGCTGAAAAAATGCTAAAACAAGTGCTGGAATCAGAGAAAGTATAGGATTTTTAAAATTTAGATCACTGCCGTCCTTACAATGTCAGATCCATTGAATAAATGACACCAATAGGTAATCACATTATAATTTCTTAATCACTATAGACCATGCATTGGTCTTGATTGTTCAGTAAATAAATTGTTTGTTGATCAGGGAACAGCTTGAGGGTAATCATGCATTGAATGGTGAGGTTAATGAAGGCCCTGTAAACTTTTGATGCCAGATGGCATTCCATGGTTTATCTGTAAGGCTATTACCAGTCATACCATCGCCATGAAACTGAAACTAAATAACCTGCAGTTCCAGCTCACAAGCAGGACGTGCCATTGGAAGAGTATGCAACATGTTTTTCAGAATGTCTAAATATCGACTACGATTTCTAATAAAGTCACTGAAGTAGATTCCTGTCTGCACATCAGTTCTGTCTCTGCTCCTGGTCATTCACTGAGAAAGACAAGATCTAAAACATGGCAAAGTCTCTTCGCTTTTTCCATTTTTGCCTGGGTACAAGGTGCTCTTACCACGGCACATAAATTGTTGAAGATCTTGTTGTTCTGCCTGATGCAGTTGACAATCAATTGTAGAAACTCATCCTCGTAGCCATACCGAGTCTCATACAGGATGGAGAACATGATGTTGCAAGTTACTTTGTGGAACATAATCCGGGTGTCTATGGTTTTACCTTCCAGAAATGACAACAAAGCAGAGATCAGTGGGCTTCGTTTATTCATTTTCATTAAGACCACTACAGTGAATTTACAACAGTATTGAAACACAGATCATTCAGATAATCTGCAGAGTGCTGAGGATAAAAGGATGTAATCCCAGGTAGACATCTCCAAGTTAGAGGCGTACAGACTGACACATCCCAGATAGACGCATCCCAGTTATTCGCGACCCACTGGTTCCACAGCTGAGATTATAAACTCTCACATAATATTGTACCTATTGTCAGTGAAGTAGCTTCCAATGAAAAAATTCCCAAAAATACAATGGCTATCCTTTACAAGTATTAAAACTGTCACATTTAATTTGGATTGCTCCAACTGGGATTTGAACCCGTCGAAAAATTGAACTTGGTCAAAAACATCTATTCACTTTGCGTCTACCTGGGATGACACTGGTAAGAGCAGGGTTGCTGACTGCTTGAATGTTACTGAATACCTGCATTATTTTCCAAATATGATACAAGGTTTGAAGTCTCTCGCAGAATCCTCCTCTCCATAGAGTGTTTTCCCATGCCGATGTTCCGCAGAGTCGTGAGGGCGAACCTTCGGTGCGTCTTCCACACTGGGCCATTATTTATTGTGATACCTGAAGAACAATATTTACCATTTGTCTCACAAGTCAATGGTGCAGTCTTCATGAATCACTCAATGTGTGGTCAATCTACAACCTGTGTAATGGCAAGTTTCAACTGAGTGTAGGAAAACGAAAACAGAAGATTACAATCAATTTTGTAGTTCAACCCCAATTCCGAAATAGTTGGGTCAAAGTGTAAATTCTGAATAAAATCAAAACACAATGACTTTCAAATCACACCAGCCAGTTTTTTCTTCACAATCGAACAGAGATAACATAGCAAATGTTGAAACTGAGAAATTTTGCGATTTTATACACAAAATGAGCTCGTTTCAAATTTGGTGGCTGCTACAGGTCTCAAAAGTTGGGTCAGGGGCCTGTTTACCATGGTGTAGCATCCCCTCTTCTTGTTAACACAGAGTGGAGGCATCTAAGCATTGAGGAAACAAGTTTCTTGAGTTTAGCCATTGGAATTTGATCCCACTCTTGTTTAATTCAGGCTTCCAGCTGCTGGAGAGTTTTGGGGCTCCTTTGACGGACTATTCCTTTAATCATGCACCAAATTTTCTCAATCGGTGAAAGATCAGGACTGCAGGCAGGCCAGTTCAGCACACAGACTCTTCTACTACGAAGCCATGCTGTTGTAATAGCTGCAGTATGTGGTTTTGCATTGTCCTGCTGAAATACACAAGGCCTTCCCTGGAATAGATGTCATCTGGAGGGGAGTGTATAATGCTCTAGAACCTTTATATATACTTCAGCAGAAAGTAAAATCTTTGAAGTGTCTAAAATGCCTAGTTTCATGAATTTTAATATGGTAATGATCCAGTGCGACGCATTTTTAGACCAGCGAGTCTTCAAATTGACTTCAATACCAGGGGACAGACATTTTTACTTGGGGAATCTTCTGATTTTGAATTTGATCTTTGGAAACCTCACCTTTAAAAATGCTTAATAACCGAGAACAGTCTAATTTACTTTTGATATCATTGTTATGGATTGCACCGCAAAATTATGAGGCATCTTCTACGCATAAATGATGACATAAAATATCAATACGTTTTCATGATTTCAGCGCTAGTTAAACACCACAGATTTTTGGAAATTAGTTTACAAGGCTGCGGGAATCCTTTCTTTATTTTGAATGTTGTCACGGCTAAAGGGGCCGTAGGGTTGCACAGCTGTGTGACAATCCCAAGGACAATAAATGTTGCAAAGTCAGCGAAAGTTTTGAATTGACAATGCCATATCTAATATAAAAATTTAGGCAATGGGAATTCACCGTTCATTTCTATTCCTATTTATAGGTCATGTATTGATCTTGGTCGCACAGTCGATAAATTGTTTGATTGTTAATCAGGCCAGCTTAAACACAAGGCAGTTGCTACGGGTACGGCAGTATTCCAGTGCATTTCAATGCAGAGAGGTACGGCAGTCCAAATTTCAATCCCTGCCCTAACCTAACCCTAACCATAATTGAAGCACCTATTACTAAAACCCCATAAGTCACACTTGACTTGACTTGACTTGTGGGGTTTTAGTAATCAGTGCTTCAATTTCTAATGTAGTCTCATTCTGTTTATTGTATTCTTTTTGTATCCTCTTGTTTCTATGCCTTCAGGTGCCTGTGTTAACCTTCCTGCACCCCGGTCTCACTCAACTGACTGTATTATAACTGTTTTTTGTGATCTCGTCTGTAGTAGCTCCTCTTTGTACTCTTTCTCTGTGAGAAGAGATCGAAAAACAACGCCCGCGCATATAGCCCGTGCGAAGCACGGGTATCGGCTAGCTCTAATGAATGCCACGTGACAAATAAAAAATGTTGTTTTTCGGTCAAATTGAATTACCACACCGACAAAACTTTAAAGTGGATAAAAACTGAGATTTTGAAAGGTGCATTTTTTCATAATCAAGTTGTGAAACAGATCTTCATTGTAAAAAACAGAAAGACAGGTGCTATGACATAAAAAGAGATCAATATGTATTTTCTTTGTCATGGCGCTGTTACCTCTTCCCTCCAATAAATCATTAATCAGAAAGCCGGTCGGTCTTGCAGAGAGCTCCGCCGAGTGAGTCACCAGTCCTTCTTTGACGGCCTGCAGCCCGTTAAGCACCACAACTGGGAAGCCCCCAAAGTAGAGACTGTAGACCTTCCCGTAGCGTTCTGACAACTTATATTTGAAATGGAGGATAAAAATGGAGAGCATTGTCATGTCATGTGAAAATGGGGGCAAGAGCAATCCTTAATTTTATACAATCCCCTACAATCCACGGGTTATGGACATATTGACACTAGTGTCCAACATGATGGACACTGCAGCTGAAAAACCAGTGATGCCCAATATAATTAGGATCTGCGGTGCTACGATCTCATCTCTCTGACATTCACCATGTTACATGCAATAAAGTAAAGGGATATTCAAAAGTGATAAAATCAAAATTCAGAATCCCCAATTATGTAGTCATCTTTTGTGTTTTTGGCAAAATGCTTCAATTTTTAGGCAGAGGCAGCAAGACAACTTCCTCCGAGGAGCTCCCAGTGGGAATTCATGCTAACATCACCAAGTCAACAACAAATAAAATCCTTTCACGGTCGAACCAATATCTTTTCAAAAACTGCACATCATTCAGAATTTCCAAGTCATTCCGTCTTTCAACAGCAGCAGCCACTTTCCGATTCTTTGTCCTAAATTTACGACTGACACGCCCATTTCTTTAGGAGTTCCTCCTAAATCCGGCAGTTTGGACCTACTTTTAGCGCTAAGATGCTTTGTGAATACGGGCCCTGATTAGGACAAAGTAACTCCCAAATTAAAAATCCTCTGATGGCAATTATGGTCAGAACAAAAACCAGCATGCACAGGGAGGCCCCAAGACCGAGTTTGGGAACCCCTGATTTAGAGCATTAAAAAGACTTATTCAGCTATTCCGTTGTCTGTTATGATTTTGTAATATTGAAGGTAAAACCCAAGTTATTTATGACCAACTGTAGTGACACTTTATGACAAAAAAAATACAATTTTAGAATTCCCTATGTTTTGAAAATCATATACTCAGCAGTGCATCATGATTTTAGTTTTTACATTACCTTCTGGAAATTATCGGCAGGATTGGACCAGTATATTTGATGCAGGTTTCCGAGTAGTGGGATGCGCCATGGTCCTGGAGGGAAGTTTTTGGGCCTTGGATTACGGATGAGGAGTAACAGAAGGCCGAAGGTGATCCACATGAGAATTAAAGAGCCAAGCATGATGACTACTGCTCAACTGGCCTTGGTATCATACAAATATATATGCTCCATCACACTCAAACCTATAAGGTCCTCCTCTTTCAAGTCTTAAATAATTAACTCATGGGAACACTGGGGGAAATAAGGATAAATGGAATTCCTGTGAAGTGCCAGACAACTTCATCTGAAGGGAAAGCTAGAGTTACACTTTCACTGTAGAAGAGCATTTTGCTTTTGAAAGCAGGAAAAAAAGTGGCTGAAAAAGCTGATCTAAGAGCAACATAGTTTTTTGTTTTTCCCCACACTGAAAAAAACATGAGTGAAAGATTGTTTGGGATACAATAAGCAACATGCTCTGGGTGTCATTTCAAAAACACATTTATTTTTCCAGCAATATCTCCAGGTACACATCAAAATCAGACTTTAAACTAGAAAGTACTGAAAATGACAAAAGAATAAGAAGTAGGTTACTTAAAGGCATGTCTAAACTTATGCAAATAATTTTAATTTCATAGTCAACATCAATTATATACATAAACCAGGATATAATTAGAAACTAGGTACTTCTGTCATATTACAAACTCAGGGAGTAAATAAATATAGAACTAAATAACTGGAACAGAAATGCCTTAGCAAAAAAAAAAAAAGTACCTAGTACTTGGTACCTGGCACCACCTTTTCTGGTACCTGCTCTCCTGGGGTTCCAAAAAGAGCTGACTGGATACCAGAAGGTACTAAAATGCGACGTGACAACACTACAGCCCACTGATTGATCAAAGAGAATCGTCACAGCGAAAGACGATTCCATAGTCAACCTCTCATTTGATCTCATTTGAGTTAGATTGACGAGTCTCAAAGATTAGTGTAGTTATAATGATCATCAACTTATACTGTTTTCGAAACACGGTTTCGCTTTTTCACCAAAGCTGCTACATTCATGGAATGCATTTCTCTTTGTCTGTGACCCCGTTCGTGGCGAAATTAGTGACAGTGTTGTGCCCTCATTTATGAACGGAGCGTAGGTACAAAAAAGATATGGACGCCACTTTCTTTGCAGATTTCTGATTTATAAAAACAAGCTTGACATTAAAAAATGGAAATTATTAAGATTATGCGCAAAGTCAATTAATTTCAAGTCCATCCTGATTAAATAAATGAAAATTCCATGCAGTTTATTTTACCCATAGGTTTATATGTAAAGTTATTTTCCACTAAATGTCATTTGCATATTTTTGCGCATACGTATTATTTAGGTATGAAATCCACACAAATTTTTTATTTTTAAGGCCTCTGTTCCCCTAACTAATTCCCCTTGAGAAAATTATGTGATGCTACTCCAGTTTTAAGAAAATCGCGCAGAAATTCAACTTTACGGGTGTTGACAAATTATTTTTCCCTTAAAGTTTTCACAGATGAGTTGATGACGATTATTATTATTATTAGCCTCTATTACAGGGAAGTCCCAGTGAGACCTAGGTCTCGTTTGCAGGGGAGCCCTGAATACAATAAAACATTTACAAAATAGGTTAAAAACACAGAGCTCAGTGAAATTCACAAATTTACATGCAACAAATGCAGATTAAAGGAGAAACAAACTTTAAAAATACAATTAAAAATAAGATAAAAAGAAAATAATAAAAATGAGAAAAACACAAAAGGACAAAGGTCAGAGAACAAGTCCAAGAACATCTGGCCTCCTTGAGTAACATCTCCCACAGACGATTCTTGAAGGACTCAAATTAAATAAGGCAATCAAGCTTCAGTGTCTTGGCATTTATTCCAGAAACAAGGTGCATATGTGCTGAAAGCAGAACAGCCCAGGTTTGTTCTAGTCTTAGGTGCCTTTAACAAAATCCACCCTTGCGATCTGATATGCTGGCTTCAGATTTCGATGGACAAAAGCCCAGTGAAATATGAAGGAAGTTTGCCAAGCAATGCTTCATAAATAAATAAAATACACTGGAGCTTCCTTATAAAATGAAGGGAAAACCACCTTACTGAACTATATGCAACACTGTGATGAGTGCGGAAACCACCACCAGTGATAAAACGCAGGGCACTGTGATAAATTGTGTCCAAAGGTCTTAAAGTACTATCAGAGGCATACATGTACAGGACATACCCATAGTCAAATAAGGGTAAGATTGTTCCCTGGACAATCCTCTTCCTACTGTCTAAAGAAAAACAAGACCTTTTTCTGTAAAGAAACCCAATTTTTGTTTTCATTTTCTTTGACAATTTGGACATGTGTTTTAAAGTATTAGTCATGATCCAGCTAGATACCCAAACATTTGTAAGACTGAACTTGCTCAATTTTAGCACCAGTTACCGAGATAATTGAGTCATTTGGCATAACTGCATTCCGTGCAGAAAAAAAAAACATGAACTTAGTTTTATCAGCATTTAAAACAAGTTAAAGATCAGCTAGAGCGTGTTGAATAAGATTAAAAGCCGACTGCAGGTAGATAAGGGCCTGGGCACATGTTGGTGCAGAGGGGTACAACACAGTGTCATCTGCATAAAAGTGAATCTTGCAATTTACAATATTATGTGCTATATTACTTATATAAACTGTGAATAAAATTGGTCCAAGTATGGCTCCTTGGGGTACTCCTTTTGACAGACTTCGTATCCCCAAGCATAATAGCTTGTGTTCTACTAGAGAGGTAGTCCTGGAACCACAAGCTGGCAACACGATCAAGACCAATGGAGGACAAATTTTTTAGTAAAATAATATGGTCAACTGTATCGAAATCTTTTGCTAAATCAATAAATAGGGCTGCACATTTTGTTTATTATCCATAGGTGCTACTAAATCATTTATAACCAATGAGGCTGCTAGAAACATGCTATGACCAGGCCTGAAGCCAGATTGCTGTGAAGTTAAAATGTTGTTGAAAGTTAAAAAGCTGCAAAGTTGTTGCTAAACAAGAGATTCTAAAATCTTAGCCAGGCAAGACAATTTTGAGATTGGTCAGTTACTGTTCACTGAACTGGGATCACCACCCTTAAATAAGGGAAAACATGAGCAGCTTTCCATAAGCTGGGAATAGTCCCCTTCGATAATTACTAGTTAAAAATATTAGTTATTGAATGCACAATAATTGGGGCTGCGAGACGCAAAAGACTCGGAACTAGGTGATCTTCTCCAGTGGAATTATTTACATCAATTTGTTTCAATTCTTGTAGGACCTCATTCACTTGAAATTCCCAAAGTGAAAACAATACTCTAGGTTTTGGAGATTTTGTGAATGACGCATCATAAAGCAATGAATTCCGATTCTTTTCAATTCAACACTCGTTGGGCTTTAGTACTATAACGTGGTGACAATAGCGCGCGTCCCTTGATTTGAATATAAATCTTTAACAAAATTGACGGAATAAAACTTGATACAACTGCAGCCAAATTTTGTGTCGAGTTGAGGATGAAGTCACGGAAGTTCTGTGCTGCGCCGCCAATTACACTCAAAAAAATAAAATCCTATGAAATGTTATGTTTACTTAATAATGTTATGTCTAACATTTTTGGCCAGTTTGATTAATTACATTGATTGGAATGTACTTAACTCAGTTTTGTGGAACCAGTTGACATATTATTATATTATTAAGTAAATCTAACATTTCATTTTTTTTTGAGTGTACACTCAGTCAGTACTGTCCTATAATGGAAAACGACCCCTCAGCAAAGTACCCGGTACCAAGGCGGGTGGAGTAGAGTAGAGTAGAGCCGGTACCACGTAGGGGAAAAGCGTCATAAGTCACTAAGCTTTTGGGAAACGCACCCCAGAGCGGGGAGCTTATGTAGGCTTTGAAACAGGTGAATGCAATTAAAACTCAGGGGTGTTGGAATGTGAAAGTGGAGACTTGATTGAAGATGACGGCGTGGTCACCGGGCTGCCAGGCGCGGACGTGACAGGAATCATATGTTCATGAGAGTGCAGTTCAAAGTTCAGGGGAGTCTGGGCTCCTTCCAGATCAGTGCTTCTCATCCTCAATCCTGGGGAACCACAGTAATACAGTAGCCGGGTTTTGTTCAAACCCCAAACTCAATTCCGCAATTGTAAAAAATGCTGATCATTTTTCTAAATTAGGAGTTTTTCAAGTGCAGAGGGATTATTAAACCACCGCAGCTGCGTGGACTATGCCAGGACATATTAGAACAGGCCCATACGTATTCAATCATTGACACAATAAGTTTAGTTGTTTACCGCAGCATATTAAAAAGAAATGAATTCATCTAAATCCGGGGCTTCCAGCCTTTTGTTTTCACCGTATTCAACTTTTTTTTACATTGCCGACAGTGCTTTGAAAAAGTAGCTGCACTCTCTCTGATTTCTTCAATTGTTGTTTATTTACCATATTTGGAAGCATCATATCATCAATCTTGTTTCAATATGAAACCAAGACAAATCCAGATGAAAAAAAAAATGACCCAATAAACGTAGTAACTGGTTGTGTTGCCCTAGGCAGCAACAACTGCAATAAAAAGTATGCAATACTGACAATACGAGTCTTTTACAATGAGGCATCTTTGCAGAATTGTTTTACTTCAGCCACATTGGCGGGTTTTCATGTGGGAATTGCCTGTTTAAAGCCATATTTTCATGACTTTGAATACAGGGCCTAATATAAACGGTGAGTCCATAACATTTTGGCAACTGACTCATCTCACTTCCATGCTTCTGTGATTAAAAGGAGGATTTTGAAGTTTATCTCCCCATTCACTTGAATTGAAAAAGCTACAGACTCACATAAATATAAAAACACGCTTCAAATCTGAAGTTTCCAGCATGACATTAATGCACTCAATGGGAAAAGAGTCTGTTTCTGTCAGTCATTTCTGTGCTTTGTTTTTATTTTTTTTATTTTTAAACAGTGTTAAACACAAGTAGATCCAGATAGTAAGTCCTTCGACCTTAATCATGACCTCAATGCACCACTAGATGTTCTCCAATTGATGGCACCAGCTGACGGGGTCGGGTCTGTTTCGGGTTGAAAATTTTGCAACTACAGTTGGTTAGTAGGACTTTGAGCAGTACGCAAAATAAAAACAGGACCAAACTGATAAAATACTTCTCAGTAAAAATTTAACAGACCATTTCAAGGGGGAAAAAAAATCACACAACAAACCTATTATTGGACAGGATTTGCACCATGATCAAAAATCTATTTGTGCGAAAAGTTGCCATTTTGTTTTTGGTACTGACAAATCTCATTTAAAACCAATAAACCTCATCTGTGTGAATGTCTTATTATAAATGTAACCAAGGTGTGTATAGTCGGTATGTCTGTACCATCTACCTACACAAACCTCACCAATGCCACAGGTATGACACAATTTATCTGGAATCAAGACAGAGACGGGATTCATTTTCACCAGAAGTTTATGAAAATGAGCATCCTACATTGGAAGCAGCAATAATCCTGAAAAGGAGGGCTAAAAGGAATTCAGTGACTTTATAAAAAGATTATTTTTACTTAACAACAGAATAAACAAAAAGAAATATTAAGGCACCGAACGATATAATATCCAAGAAACAGCCCCAACTATAGGATGGAGCACTGCCTAGAGGAGGAAAGCAGTAGGTTAAACTTACTCACCAGTGAAAAATCTGAGGTGCACACACACTCACTCCACTGCCCGCTAATTACTCTACTATGCTAGCTGTGACCTACTGCAAGCTTGTGAAATTTGTTGTGACTTTATTATATGATTACAATAACATTACAGTACAACAAAAATTGAAATCATTGAGCTATGGCACTTATTACTTAGCAGCCTACTAGCCATCCTGACATTGTCAGTAAGCCTCCGTGCATACATGTGCAACCCAGAAGCTGATTGGTTGGTATGCAAATGAGGAACGTCCTTTTAGTTCGCACCCCTAATGAGTGACGTACTAGCCGAAGACCCACCTTGATGAGACGCTGACAGATTGCATTTTAATTTTCATTGTGTCCCAAAAAAGAGCGTGGTGACATGTATTTGTAAATGCAATGGACTGTGAGGTGCAGTTTCCCTCACTGCATTTGCATATTGTCCCATGTATTGCAGGATAAGTCTTTGAAAATGGAAAGTCAAATGCTGTTATCATTATTGATTCCAAGTAATTAGAAAACAGCATTTTCAATTTCATGTTGACCCTAAAAGAGCATGATGGCACATATACTGTATGTGAATGCAATAGACTGGGAGGGCTGTTTGGCTTATTGCATTTGAATATTGTCCACAGAAGAGCAGGTTGAGTCTTTGCAAATTAAACACTGATTGTTGTTTTCAATATCATTTTCAAATAGTCAGAAAATAGCATTTACATTTTCATGCTGACCCTAAAAGAGCGCACTGACATGTAAATGTAAATACAAGAGGCTGGGGATTCTGTTTTACTTATTGCATTTGAATATTGTCCACTGTATTGTGAGGCGCCACTTTGAAAATTAAATGTCAAACAGCTTTACATTACCATTTGAATATATAGTCATAGATTTCCCACATAAGTATGTGAAAATGAAAGCGATAATTGGATTAATGCATTTTCAATTTAATATTGTCTCAACTCATCCATAGGTGGAAAATTATAACGCAAAAGAGGAATTACATTTTCATTTTAATATTGTCCCTTATGGGTTTCCATACTAGCTAGCTGATAAACTATTATGGGTGTGGAGAGGAACTCCGTGCTTGCTGGCTAGCTAGCTTAGTAACCCTTAGGCTGCGTCCGAATAGTTAAAAAAATGATGGCCTATCCACTAATCCCTAACCACTTTTCTCTAACCTTTGTGGAAAACTTCATAAGGGAAAGGAAAGGTGTGAAAGAGGATTCCTGATGGCTTAGGAAGACAACCGCACTAATTAGAGAATGCAAATGCACTAACACTAGGCAACGTGATCATGAGTCCCCACCCATCATATACAGTTTTTTATGCGATTGGTCAGATGAGTGGTCGCTGCTTTATTGTTTATTGAATCAACCCCCAAAACCGAGGAAAACATAAGAAACAATTACAGAACTATATCATTAAAAAAAAATAAAATAACAATAAAAAAACCTTATACAATAAAACCATCATAAAAATGACTAGCTTTATAGATGACACAGTATTGGAGCTAAGATCACAGACATAACTAGCTTTAAGGATGACACTGTATTGGAGCTAAAATAACTAGATTACCACCGACATAAGAGCTTGACCATTGTATGAGCAGCAGATGATCTGTTATTATATTCATCCGAGTATACAAGAAAGCGCAAGGTGTCAACCAGTCCGTCCGCTACGCCAGCTGAGAAACCATCAACGGTATATCTCGTTAGAGCACATATGACTGGCAAGACATTTAAACCGATAAGTCTAGACAATAACGTGTTGCTATATACTTTTCTCCGGCTTTAAATACTTCAGCTGCGCAGACACACCAGGTTTTAGCTTGAAGAAAGTTGAGAAAAATTGCCCAGAGAAACTAATGCTTGGAAGTTGTTCTGTATGGCCCACTAGTATCAACCATGGAAACCGTTTAAAATTTCCAAAGCAAATTTATGAGAAATCGGCATTTTTAGAAAATCATGAATTCTGAGATATATTTCTTTTGTTTTTGGAATGTAACAAACAATTTTCCCCATGCATTGCCTATTTATCAATTCAAAACCCACCTCTATCTTGTTAGTATGATCAAATAATTGAAGGACTGATTACTAAAACCCCACAAGTCAAGTCAAGTCAAGTGTGACTTATGGGGTTTTAGTAATAGGTGCTTCAATTATGTAAGAACCCAATAGTTGACACCTATAACAGTTCATTGCAGGACAGTGACCTGTTTGGGATATGGTTTCAAGAAAAGTTCCACCTGCATTCCACTCGCACTTATTTCACCTGAAAAGGCCTATTTGCATAATAAGCATTAGTTAATGTTAAGGACATGGAATCAATACATTGTACCAGGATGTAATGTTGTTACATAATAAAGGTGTACAAAATTTGGTGTCAACCACTTCAAGTGCCCAATTACATGAAAGATGTTGCATGTTGAATGCTGAGAGAAAGTTTGCCTGGTTAGTTTCCGAAAAGGAAATTTCAAGATCACCAAAAATTTGCTTGATAAAATTTGCTTGATAAAAAACACATTTTGACTGATTACGATGTCGATGATATTCTTTTGCCATGTGGGTTATGTTCAACATGCAAAAAGTCTTTTTTAGGAGTCAGGAACTTTCCAAGGCAAAAAGACTATTCGGACGCAGCCCAAGATTCCACCGGGAGCGTCTTGGCCGCCTGAAGCTATATTTCTATTAATACGACTGAAGTCCTGCTGCGACGGGCTGCGGGACAGACACGGGACATCGCATGCGTCCCGGCGCGCCCTCGGTGTTTCCATATAAACGGCTGAACTACGCTACTCATCCGTTATTATTATTAAATTATGTTGGAACTCCGTACAAATGTCGCGTGAAAACCACTACTCTGTTATCATCTTGTAACAAATTTAAGCGTGTGATACACGGAAACACTTCTGATATACAAAAATCACAAAGGTATCATGGATTGCTAAGCTCAGATCATAATTTAAAGCGGCAGTATGCTTTTGATCCACTGAGAATGGTAAATACATGTATTTTGCTGCAGAAACCTCGGCTCTGCTCTGAACAGGGCAATAAATACACATTGCTTCAAAGGTAGCCTACTAATTTTGATAACAAAATCGGGTGGGGAAACCCCTTTGAACTATAGGGAATTCCTTGTGCGATTCGTGTGCGTTGGAGCTGGAATAGCTCCCTGGTCCGATCGGAAAAAGACGCAGGCAGCTCCGCTCCAGGAGCCGGGTGAAAATCGCGTGGATGGAAACAATTCATATAAAA
Source organism: Gymnothorax reevesii (assembly GCA_029721435.1). NCBI lineage: Eukaryota > Metazoa > Chordata > Actinopteri > Anguilliformes > Muraenidae > Gymnothorax > Gymnothorax reevesii. The sequence continues at coordinate 51,526,145 of CM056589.1, read as the reverse complement.
ACAATGATATGCCATTTTTGACGTACCCGTGTCTGCACCGGCGCCTGACTTCAGCCGTACAAATGGAAACATAGCTTGACGCTGGACTAATTACACTGGTTCGGCGCGTCAACTGACGCCAACGCCACTGTAATGTGGAAAGAAGCCACTAGATGGCAGTATTGACCTTTTTTTTTTGTCAAGCCCAGTCTGGAGCTAGGTTTGGGCATGTCTGAGAGGGGCAAGTCCCAGAGGAAAAAAAAAGTCTAAAGGCGGGAGGGGGCTGGAGAAGAGTATTTAAGGAGAGAAATTGAGAGAGTAAATTAGAAGGAGAAATTGCATGGAGAAGGATACATTTGACCAGACCTGTCACGCTTTTCAAGACCTGTGTACCTTTTTGTGGATTTTTGCCTGTGATGGAGCATTTTCCTCACCTGGAACATCACCAAGCATCCCCATCTCAAGGGACTAAATTTTTTTTCTTGTATATTATCAATCTCGGTCAGTATTATAAATTGTAGGTTTGTGTTGGTCTTTGTTTTATTAAATTTGTTTGAGTTTTAAAATTGTGTCTGTCATCCCTTGCTGTCGTAAATGTCATAACAAATTGGGACCATAACAACTCCCATTCATTTTCTATGGAGAGCGGCAAGAGCGTCCGAAGCAGTGGTACAATGCATGATGGGAGTTGCGTGTCAAATTTAGTGCTTGCAGCGTGTCGGAGAAGGTGGGATATCCCAGGTTTACGGTGGATTTACACTGGTCCGGCGCATCATCGCCTGCAGATGCTTCGTTTCTCTTGGTTTGGCCGCTTATGGGCAGTTCAGCATTCCCAGTGACGTCACTGTCCGTCAAATGCTGCCCTGACATAAGTACTGTCCAATGTAATGTTGGCGAAAGTAAATTGACAGCACTAACAATATTAATTCAACCTATTATTGCTTTTTCCAGCTGGGATTTTGATTTTGGTAGGGAGTGCAATTGTGTCTAAATGAAATTACAATTTGAATGATGAGTTTTAAAGCTTCCGAAGGATATGAAGCCTTCCTAAGCAGCGCAAATCTCGCCAAATATAAATGCAATTATGCAGCCCTCCCCTGGCAGCGCTGAGCTGCGTATCATGGGATTTATTTAATCTTTAGCGAAAACGATAAACCGGAGACTCCAATAATCTCTGACACCTTCCTCCTCGTGCTGTTTCTTTCATTGTCGTCGTAATTTGGCAGGGAACCTTCTTATAAAATCGAAGACAAAAATAGAGTTTCTCTTTTATATCTTTACGGGGAACTTGCAAAAAGTGGAACGATTATTTCAGAGGCCATGTGGCCTTGAAGACAACGTACACACTATTCACTTACGGGGAGTGAGTTTGCGTCCACGAGAAGTTCCCGGATGTATAGTAGATCGGTCAGATATTTTGTGGGTGCATGGTAAGCTCACTATTCATACACAAATTGTCCAAGATGCAACACAACGTAAACAGCCAGAAAAGCTCGCTGAGGAATAACAAGAAGCAACTGGAGGAGTTTGTTCGTTGTGAGTAGCGTGTAACGTGACTCGTGTGTAGTGAGAATAGCGTATATTGACCGCAGAGCGTGGTTTCGAAGACGGCTTTTGAATGGACAAACTATGTTAGCAACTTTGCATTTGGGAAATGTACTCCGGGTTAGTAGCGAGGGCACAAAGTAGAGCATAGCGGCATTGCCGCCTAGCTTTGGCTAACGCCACAACCACCAGTATGCATCTCAATTGTTCGAAAAGCATAGCGTACAGACTGTATGAAATGAATGGCCGTAAAGTTGTCCATGTTCTCGCCACTCGACATGCTACCAGTTTACTGCCAGCTAACAAGTTTGTCGATTATTTGGTCTGTGAAATTGGAAATTGGTCGACCAGAAAAAGATCCAACATGAACAAGCTGAAAGGGAGCATATCGCCACCTATCGTAGCGGAAACTGATGTGCTTCGGTTAAAAAAATCGATTTTCCTTCCGTCCATGTATACCGGGACAAGGACTGTAGACCGATTAAATGGCCAAATCGAGCTTTTACCATAGCTCAATATAACTGCATGTGAACACACTGATAAGAGGTCACGGGCACAAGAGAAGGGGCAATGGAAGGAAGAGAGAGAGGCCCAGAGAGCAAGGACCCTTTAGGTCTTTCAGACCCTCAACCCATCCCACATCACTCCTCTACATGCTCTAACTATTGTCTCCCTTTCCCCATATTGAATATTGTACATGAAATTGTTCTTGCAGTAAGTGTGCGTATGTGTGTGATGAACGGGTTAACCCTTCAAATGGGAATCAGGTCAAATTTACTGTACGGATTCCCAAAGCCTACGGTAGTTTTCCAATTTTGCCTAAAGGGAAAATGCTGGAGTTTTGGGGGTATGTCTCATTTTCTTAAAGAACTCACTCACACAGATGCAATACATAAATGCACCAATCACAACTGCACAGACATCACATACATGCACAAAATTTGAATACATGTTTCACCGGCCACGTTTACATGGGTAGTTTTCCTCAATCTGATTGAAATCGATCGGAATAAGTGAATCTGATTTGATCTGTATACAGGAAGTTTAGGTAAAGAGATCCACGTTCAATCCGTGTTGACATGGCCCCAGCTGAATCCGATTGTATTGTGTTTCTTTACCTGCGCATTACGTCACTCTGCGTACGTCACTTCACTTACGAGCCTCTTACATACTAGGAGCGCATGCGCGGACCGAACAATCCTCTTTATCAACACAATCCGCTCCACTCAGTCGTTTACATGGAGCATGGAGCGGATCATCAATCGGCGTAGACTACCTCTTACAATCTGATCCAAAATACAATCGGATCCGGGTGAATCAGATTCGCTAAGGTGTTTATATGAGACATTTTGAATCTGATTGACCCTTCAATCTGATTGTAAATAGGATTTTTGGACCCATGTAAACAGGGCCACTGACTGCTTCAATGCTGAAAAGAGCCATTAATGGTGTGACTTCTTGGAAACCGTCCCAGTGAGAAAGTACAAAATTCACTTAAACATCTATCATGAAACAGAAAAATGAAGTGAAAAAGGGAAAGTAAACAAAAATTGACTTATTCCTGATAGGCCTTTTGCAGCAACCGGGTCACGTGACCATTCTCCCATAGCAACAAGTCTCTGGTGGGCAAGCAAACCAGACATTCTTTGACAACGCTAAGTGCTTGACTGACCAAGAGTGGAATACCTACAATATAGAGGCTGTTTATGTAATTATTCTTTAAGTTCGCGACTTCTCCTTCCAGATATAGCTAGAAGAAGCATTGATTATTAGTTGTAGCTAATTTTTGAGACGAAAGAACGAGTGATGGCGTGGCCGATTGCTTTGCATTCGGTGGACACGACATGCCAAGATTGCGGTGTTCTCAGGTATGTTTACAACCATTTAAACACTCCTGTTTATACCGCTAATCGTCCCGCATTTTGTAGAGCTTCAGGATTTTATTTGTAGAGTCTCTAGACTCTCTAGTTTCAGCCGTAAAAGCGAATATTTTTGCGATCAGATCGTTTTGCGACCAAAGATACTGTGTTAGTTTACATGTGCGAAGTGCACCATAACAGAGACAAACTTGACAAAACAAAGTACTAGAACCTAGTTATTTATTATTTCGTTTTATCTTTAATCTCTTGCTCTGTAATAGTGAAAATAAGACTAATGACATCTTTATGGCGCACTTCGCACATGTAAACTAATACAGTATCTTTGGTCGCGAATCGGTAACTTGCCTTCACTCGTTCTTTCGTCTCAAAAATTAGCTACAACTAATAATCAATGCTTCTTCTAGCTATATCTTGAAGGGGAAGTCGCGAACTTAGAGAATAATTACATAAACAGCCTATATATTGTAGGTATTCCACTCTTGGTCAGTCAAGCACTTAGCGTTGTCAAGGAATGTCTGGTTTGCTTGCCCACTAGAGACTTGTTGCTATGGGAGAATGGTCACGTGACCCGGTTGCTGCAAAAGGCCTATTGAGTTGTACTATTCACAGTAGTGTCAATTGTGGATTTAATAACATGGTCATGCATCATGAATGCCAATAACTGAGCTGTAATTAGCAGTTGGATGATGAATCTGTTGAAACATGACTGAAATGTGAAACAGTACTTTTGAATCTGTAGACAAATGTTAAAATGAATTTAGACCTAAAATCAAACCATTAGGAACTCCATTTATTTGAATTTACCCTATTCATCTGCACATTGCATTCATTATCATTTGGTATTATTTGGCTATTTGATTAATTCAATATAAAACCAATATTATAAGAAATTTGGTTTAACATCCACTAAATAATCTGGGAACATTTATAAGTTCACTCTAACTGGTTTGCCTCAGTCTGACATCCATTTTGAATGGCTTGGCAGTCTGGGTAATCCCAAAATCAAAGGTATAGTCCGGCACCCCGGCGTTCTCAGGCCAGGCAAACTTGAAGCGACGTAACAGAGTCACAATAATCAAAAAGAGCTCCACACGTGCGAGACCCTCTCCTGGGCATGCCCGAGGCCCTGCAACACATAAAAACATGGTCATATCTTAAAGGGGAACTCCAGGATTATGCATAATGCTGTTTTAGACAAACATAATTTATAAATAAATGTTGTGAAATACAAAAATGTGGAAATTTTATTTTCAAAGACTAGATAAATGAGGTTTTATTCCCCCTAATTAGCTGTCGTCTGCTGCAACAGTCGTATGTTAATGAAAAAACGTCGCCCTTTGCCCAGAGGTATTCGCTGTTATTGTACTCGATAGTGTGATTGTCCCAGTCCCTTACTTGATGACAAATGATCATTCAATATGGCCCATTGGCTAGTTGCACGAGATGGTGTTGACTACTTTCAGAAGTACGCAGGGCTGCTTCAGTATTAACGTTTTCCTTCTATTACTTATCAGTCTATATCAGATGCCTCGCAGATGACAAGTATATCATCCCGGAAATGTTAATTAAGCTATCGCCGATATTCCCATGATTTGGCTTAAAAGGGTGACTCCGGGACCAACATAATATACGACATACTATTAAATATCGTCATTATACGTCACAATTACACCGATTCTGTTTATTTTGGGTCACCAGTAATTAAATAATTAGCAATGAATAACAATGGCATTCAAGCTATTGTCACTTGAAATCTTTTGATGCAACTACCTTGCAAATACTGCTACATAGTTGTGGTTTTCATGTGCTCAGCGAACTATAGCTAAGGAAGTGATGGTCTTGAGAGTGCAAATGATGCCGAGTGGGAAGGTAAACAAAGTATCGACAATATTAAACTAGAGGCACTCGTAGAGGGCAAACCTCCACCAAGGCGGCACAGTCCAAATCTTCATGAGTGGGAGCAAAGTCATACGATTTCAAGATGGCTGCTGTGGCGGCCATATTGTGGACTGATCAAGTTGAAAATCAATAGGGTCCTTTCTTGATGTAATAGCAAACAACCCACAAAATTTCAGATAAATCCGTGCATTACTTTTTGAGTAATGTTGTTCACAAACAGACAGACAGAAAGCCAGACAGACAAAGAAACAAACAAACAGGCGCGAAAACATAAATATACGTCAATCTAGATTTATGAAACAGCATTTTGAAGTTATGGAATATTTATTCATTAATTACCGGATATTTTCACATTTGTTGCCTGTCGCTTAAAGCCAGTTCATTACTCATCAGTGAGAACCGCTGGAAATGTGATGCTAGTTTAAAAGCCCTCTCGTTTCTCGGTGGAGCAGCTGATGTTTCATTTAGAGTGCCAATGAACAAACATAAGTCACAGGTAATCGAGACAAATCTTGCGAACATTATTCACAGTTAATTAAGCCAAATCCTGGGAATATTGGCAATAGCTAAATTCACATTTCCGGAATGATATACCTGTCATCTGCTCAGCATCTGATATTGACTGATAAGTAACAGAAGCAAACCGTTAATATTGAAGCAACCCTGTGTATTTCAGAAAGTACTCAGCACCTTTGAACAACCTTTAGTCATCAAATAATGGACTGGGACAATAACAATATCAAAAACAATAGGTGCGTGAATAGTGCATTCCTCTGGGAAAAAAATTCCACATTTTTGTATTTTACTACTCTTATTTACTAATTATGTTTGTATAAAACAGCATTATGCATTATCCCAGAGTTCCCCTTTAAGAAAACAGTTTACCTAAACTGTATGCATAAATAATTAATCTATTCTTGAGTTTTTTTAAATAATGCAGAATATCATCCCCAGCTGGACACCTAGTGCCTGAGTTTTACCTGCTGAGAAAGGGATGAAGGCCTCTGGCTTCACAAACTCCCCTTCATCATTCAGGAAGTTGGAGGGATTGAAGTCATGTGGAAACTTCCATTGACTTTTCTCATTCAGTACTGTGGTAAGGTGAGGGATAATGAGGGTGTTCTGAAACCAAATCAAGGAGGAAAATAAGGACTGACAGAGAAAGGTGGTAAATGGGAGTTAGAAAATTCATCAAATGATGGGGTAAATGCATCCCTTAACGACAATGCTTTTTCTCTTGATCTTTTCTGTACTGCTTGTGCCATCCTAGCGTTTAATTGATTGCCTGGGGCTCACCTTGGGAATATTGTAGCCCATCACCTGAGTATCTTTGCTGGAAAAGTGGGACGCACTGAGCGGTACTGTATTGGCAACTCGTTGCACCTCGTGGATCGTGGCCTGTGTGTAGGGCATTCTGTGCCTGTCCTCAAACGAGGCCTGCTCGTCCTCCCTGATCACCTCATCAATCTCCTTCTGACACCTCTCTGGAGACCACAGGCAGAGACAGCGCACATCACTGAGCCGAGAGGCACTGTTCTACATCTTAAAAATCAGTTGCAGGTGCGCACATTTCAGTTGCCTGCTGAGATAACCGTAGAAACACAAATGATAACCTACCCTGAACATCTGGGTGAGTTGTGAGATACAGAAAGGCTGTTAGCAGTGTGTTAGCAGAAGTGTCTGTTCCAGCCACGTGGAGGTCCAGCAGAACAATAGCCAGCTGTCTTTCGTCGAAGGAAAGGCCATCATCTCCCCTCTGAATAGCAGTCAGAGAGACCAAGATGAGGTGAGCAGTCATGACACCATAAGCAGTTGTGAAACTAATTTCACTGCAATTACTTATTTATTATCTCAAACACGCCACCATGTTCTCAAACAATTCAGAAAATCACCCAAAATGCGACAGCTCGCAGACAGGGATGTGCACTGGCAGACAACAAAGAAACACAAGACTTCATGGGGGAAACAATGTGCCAGGAACTGTCAATGGTAGCGAATACAAACTACAGCAGAATCAATAAACTAATGAAAATCGTTGAATAAAACATCAAACCAGAACATACAGAAGCACAGATCATGACAAGGGCACACAGACCCATCCGTTTCGAAAAGAAAGGCAATAACCCTATCCCAGAATTCCGCATGGCTGCAATATTTATGGTGACGACCATTCATCTATGAAATGGCGAAAAAAAAAAACGTATATGATGGGCAGGGGACACATGATCACATTGCCAAGTGGAAGTACATTCGGATTCTTTTTGCAGTGCGGTTGTCTTCCTAAGCCATCTGGAATTCCCGTTTCCACCTTTCCTTTACCTTATGACGTTTTCCACAAAGGTGAAAGGCAGGTGGTTTGGAATTAGCGGGCGGGACTTTTGTCTTTTCAGAGGCAGCCTTGGACTGTACAGGGTATCTCAGTAAAAAATTTGCCCAACTTGAATCATCGATTATGTGAAAACTACTGAATTTTATTTTAAGTGTAATATGTCACTAGACAGGGAAGGATTTACTCTTTTAAACGATACCCTAAACATGCGTTTATTTTCATGGGTGGATCAGTAACAGAGCATTTTTTGAACGCCACTCAGGTCCTTGCTGTGACTAGCGTTCTGCACTTCGTAACTGTGGGAAACGGACATCACAGACAGAAAGATTGATGAGGAGACTCATCTGTTCAAATGTTACACAGAGTCAAATTATGGCACTGGTCTCTCCACATGACCTCCCCTCCCCATCAATGCACTGCTGGCATCGTCTTACCGTGTCTCTGACAGCCCGTCGGATCATTTGGTGATCATGTGGACGGGGTGTAATGACATACTACACTTAAAATTTAGTAGTTTTCATTTAATCGATGATTCAAGTTGGGTATACTTTTTTCTGAGACACCCTGTAGATTGCAAGCATATAACTGCCAGAGAACATGGTGGTTAAACATGTAGTGTTATTGGGGTACCTTTTGCATCTCATCGAAGAAGCTGTCAACAAAGTCCTGCGGCTTCCCTGGCACCCAAGTCTGCTTGTGTCTGGAAATCTGGGCCACAGTGGAATCTTTCAGGATTTTGAAGTTCTCACGGGCCTTCAGACAGGGCAGGGGCAGTCGCTTCAGCAAGGGGATTGTATCATAGAGCTGCAGGATAGAATATTACAGATGTTGTTGTTAAGTTAAATTAAAATAATGCCCAAGACCACAATTAACGGTGAGGTTGATAGAAACATTTCTCAGTTGACACATTCATGCAAACAATTTTTAGTTCGAAACACATTTTTCAACTATAAGAGTAAGTAAAAAATTAAAAACAAAATACTTTCTGGCAGGGATCAGTCTACATTGCAGAGAATGTCTCTTCATTAGTAATTTTGCAGCGTTACAGGGCATCTAAAGTCAATTCCCATTGTTTTTGTTTATCGACCAATCAGCGAGCCGCACCTGCGCAAACAAACCGAAATAGAAGGATTATCTTTGCATGCACGCAAAACATTGGTTGATGAACGAAATTGGTCATGTGACATTACAAGATGTCAACAAAAGCATGTGATTTGTTTGCAAACATTGATGGATTTGTTTGTAAACAGTGGACGCTCAACGTCCCTTCTGAGAATCGACTTTAGATGCCCTTTAAGCTGTTTTCACACCGGGCGCGAAACAAAATTTTCGCACGACAGATTACATCCAAAGTCAGTGCAAAGACGTCTGAATGTAATCTGTCGTGCGAAAAATTAATTCGCGTCCGGCGTGAAAGCAGCTTTAAAATCATTCATTGTACTGGTGGTTTGCATAGGGCACAGCTGGTTAAAGGTGACTCATGACCTCTTGAACTGCAGAAAGTGCAAAGGTAGATCGGGCATTCTGTTTACATTTCATTGGATTTTATGTTGATTTCAGCAAGCTGATATGAAACACTTATACTAAGACATCATTTAAAAAATAAAGGTATTCATCATGTTTCAGCTGAATGTAGGCTGTCTCATGCTGTCGGGAGTATCAAAGCCTTTCGGTAACCTCACTACTCAATCCCCAAGTACCTAAAACTGTTGCGGTTTACTTTGACTGATTAGCAACAGTAGCTAAAACTAAGTGGCAGAATAGCTGTCCAGTTTAATTTTGATAGCATTACTGCACATTGTATCATGATGTGTTTTTCTTTGAGAATGACCATGTATGTAAAATGTCTTTTTTTCTTTTTTTGAAGATTCTGAACTCATGTAGCTAATTAAATGGCACAGATTTTTGCAAATTAGTTTGCGTGGCTTATTGTAATTAAAACCCTTGACCCAAAGGTTCTGTAAGCATTGATGTGCTAAAGATTTCTTCCTTTTCGGACGTATAGTTCAAAATGCTTTTTACATTCAGGAGAAATAAAGCGCAATCTTATGATTAATTACGCTGTTGAAAAAAATGCTAAAATGAGTGCTGGAAGTCAGAGAAGGGATTTTTTTATTTAGATCACTGCCATGCTTACAATGTCAGATCCATTAAATAAATGTAATCAAGAGGCAATCACTCTTTCATTATCATTTTTTTTTATCATTAGAGACCATGTATTAGTCTTGATATTTCAGTGAATAAATAGTTTGTTGATCAGGCGATCTTAAATGGGAACAGCTTGAGGGTAATCATGCATTGAACGATAAGGTTACTGAAGGCCCTCTAAACTTTTGATGCCAGATGGCAAGCCATGGTTTATCTGTAAGGCTATTACGTAAACTGGGCCATGTGATGATGGCGAATTGCCAATGGCCAATGATTAGTTAGTAGAGTACCAGTCATACCATCGCCATGAAACTGAAACTAAATAACCTGCAGTTCCAGCTCACAAGCAGGACGTGCCATTGGAAGAGTATGCAACATATTTTTCAGAATGTCTAAATATCGACTAGGATTTCTAATAAAGTCACTGAAGTAGATTCCTGTCTGCACATCAGTTCTGTCTCTGCTCCTGGTCATTCACTGAGAAAGACAAGATCTAAAACATGGCAAAGTCTCTTCGCTTTTTCCATTTTTGCCTGGGTAAAAAGGTGCTCTTACCACGACACATAGATTGTTGAAGATCTTGTTGTTCTGTGTGATGCAGTTGACAATCAATTGTAGAAACTCATCCTCGTAGCCATACCGTGTCCCGTACAGGATGGAATACATGATGTTGCAAGTTACTTTGTGGAACATGATCCGGGTGTCTATGGTTTTACCTTCAGGAAATGACAACAAGGCAGAGATCAGTACCCTTCCATTCTTGATTTGAGTGAATGTACTACTGTATTTAAACACAGATCATTCAGAAAAATGAGGATAAAAGGGTTTCATCCCAGGTAGACGTCTCCAAGTTAGAGGCTTACAGACTGACGCATCCCAGATAGATGCGACCCACTGGTCCCTTACAGCCCACATTATAAACGCCCCAATAATGTTGTACCAATTGTCAGTTATGTAGCTTCCAATGAAAAAATTCCCAAAAAATACGATGGCTATCCTTTATGAGTATTAAAACTGTCACTTTTAGTCAGGATTCATCTAATTGGGACGCGTCCATCTGGAACCCGTCTATAAATAAAACTTAGTCAAAAATATCCATTCACCTTCCTGTCTATCTGGGATGACACTGGTAAAAGCAGGGTTGCTGACGGCTTGAATGTTACTGCATACCTGCATTATTTTCCAAATACGATACAAGGTTTGAAGTCTCTCTCAGAATCCTCCTCTCCATAGAGTGTTTTCCCATGCCGATGTTCCGCAGAGTCGTGAGGGCGAACCTCCGGTGCGTCTTCCACACTGGCCCATTATTTATTGTGATACCTGAAGGACAATATTTACCATTTGTCTCACGAGTCACTTGCTGCAGTCTTCATAAATCACTCAATGTACAAACCGAGTACTTCCAAGTTGAGTGTATGGATAAGAAAAAAAGATTACAATCAATTTTATAGTATATTTATAATCCGTTTACTGGTGTATACAGACAATCCAGCAAGCACACCTGACTGAAGACACTGCCTGGTAGGGTCCAAGTACGCTTGCAACAAAGCCTCTTCTTGTTGGAGTTGGGTAGTTTAAGTCAGTTATTTTATCGTATTATTTTAATGTAGTTCTGTTCATTGTATTCCTATTCCATTTCCTGGTCCCCATGGCTCCATGGCTTCTGTCCTGCTCCCTACTCTCGCCCTGCCCACCCTCTGCTGTCGATGTTTTTTTATCATCTCGTCTGTAGTTACGCCCCATCAAAAATATTAGTTCACAATCTGAAATCTGAAAGACATGATGGGAGTGGGTGACTTTTTAAAAAAAAAATTTTTTGTTTAGCAAATATATATACTCAAAGGGAATGAAAACGCAACACTCTAAATTTTGGTTTATTTTTGCTCAGGACCTGAGAAGTTAAATTTGAGTTCTCAAGGGACCACTGGGGTCACAATGTGTACCTCGTTACACATGAATGATCATCATATAAATCAACAGTGTGAGTTGGACTCTCATCAATCCATATTGAGTACAACATATGAGATTAGGAGTTGTGCGAGTACAGTGGATGAAATGGGGGAGGGGTTGTCTCCCCTATATAAAGGCATGATAAACGCCACACAAAAAACATTTTTAAGTGTCATAATGCCACGTCTGTCGACTGAACAACGGAACAGGGCCATGGGTATGCTAGAGGCGGGAGTAAGTGCCCGGCGAGTGGCTCACCGTTTTGAGTGTAGTACGTCAGCATCAATACGTTTTGGGTGTAGTACGTCCAACTGGGACGAGCTCTTTCATCAAGAGAACCCAGACCTCAAACCAGGCAGCAACTCCAGAATGCACTACAGGCAGAGGGGCGGCAACTTCCCCAAGACAACCCAAGACGCTTAGTCAGGTTTATGAGGAGACGTTGTACCGCCTGTGTGGATGTTTGTGGGGGTCAGACCCGATACTGACTGTTCTTTTGAGTTCATTTTTAAGTGTGTGTTCCGTTCAGTCTTGTTGTAATTTTTCATTTTCAATTTGTGCTCGTTATGTTTAATGCATCTCTTTATTATTGTCCAAATTGGCCCATTAACACATTTAATTCATCAAAGTCAACCCACACAACATATTTGAGTTGTTAAAATAAGAAAATAAATTTGAGTCACAAAATTATTTGAATCCAAATTGCTGTTTCGTTTTCATAGCCTCTGAGCATATTTTTATATAGAGTTTACTTATGCATTTGTGACACGTTTATCTTAGTTTCTAGACTCCTTTATTTTCTGTTACTTGACTGAATACAAAACAGGAGCATAACTTTTTCAAGTAAGTGGCACAAGTGTCTGTCTAAGGCAGAGGTGGGCAGCGATGGCCGTATCTGTCCCTGGTTTTCACACCAACGTCTGGCCTTTAATTAGTTGATTGTCTCAATTAGCCAAACCATTTATGAAATCTGACGTTTCATGTGCATTTCTTTAAATTATCATGAAACTACAAAGACTAGTCTTGTCTCCCTTCATAAAACATTTTCCTTTGATCGTATCATTGCGAAAATCTATATTTGTGCATGCAATCAATTAACTTAATTAGTCAGGGTAATTGCTAGGAATAAAAACCTGCATACACACCGGCCCTCCAGGACCGTGATTGCCCACCCCTGGTCTAAGGGTAGTACCTCCGCACTACTTGCCTTGAGCATTACACCGATTGCCCTTTTTTCATTGCTAAAAATACTAAGAAAATAAATTGGTAAAAGTGATGTGGCCACTAATAACTAATACAGGCAGGGATGATAAACTAATTTTTTTTATTTGGGGCGATGCACCCCTCTCCATGCTCTGCTTCTCAGTGATTACCTGCAGTGCATTTCTGTCATTACTGCCAGCGGTATATAAGCCCTCTCTTTTCAGTATTCCAGGGTGAGTTTGTTCCAGTTTATTCTGTCACTTACGAGCTCTGTTTCCGAGAGTAGGTTTCCAATGTATCGATCTTCTTATTTCCTTGTTTACAAATTTGGATTGCTCCTGTGTCAGCTACATTTTTTCTTTGATTACGGATTGATTATTTGACTTCATTCCTGCCTATGTCACTGCGTTGCATTCTGCTTGGCTGGTTTTCGACCCTCTGCCTGTCCCGCGACCCCATATTTGCATCACACTTTGATGCCAGAAATCCTACTGCTGGTTTTTGTCAACTGCCTGATGCTGGTCATTGTGACAGTAAATGGTGTCAAACTGAGTTGAAACCTTTACCTCCGTGGTCACACCTGAGTATTCTAGTTGAACCTTCCTGCATCCATCAATCAGTACAATTTGTTTTTCATGTTTCACACGAATGCCTTGTGACAAATAAAGAAATGTCTTCTTTTATCTTTTTTTTTTTTTTTTTGTTGGGTTGAATTAACAGACCTTCAAAACAATTGAAAAGTGGATAAAAATGGAGTGTAAATGTGCAAAGTTTTTTGCATAATTAGGTTGTGCAACAGATCTGTGTCAAAAAACGGTTATCGTAAAAGACAGGTGCTATGACATAAAAAGGGATCAATATGTATTTTCTTTTACATGATGTTGTTACCTCTTCCCTCCGTTAACTCATTAATCAGAAAGCCGGTCGGCCTTGCAGAGAGCTCCGCTGAGTGAGTCACCAGTCCTTCTTTGATCGCCTGCAGACCGTTGAGCACCACAGCTGGGAAGCCCCCAAAGTAAATACTGTAGACCTTCCCGTAGCGTTCTGACAACTTATATTTGAAATGGAGAATAAAAATGAAGAGAATAGGCATGTCATGTGAAACCGGGGACAAGAGCAATCCTTAATTTTATACATTTCCCCCACTGTTTTTCCACAGGTTTCAGATATACAGACATTTGCACCCAACATACTGGACAATGTTGCTAAAGAGCACAAACTTGCTTGAAAACCACACTGTAAACCCTGATAGTGTGGTGAACTCAAATGTTTTGTGGAAACTAATTACCTCAAAAAAAAAAAAAAAATAGTGTACGCCAACTTGATTGCATTGCGCGGAAGGAAAATGAGGTAAAGTTTTTTTTTTGCATGTTTTAAAGTGCTGTGAACACAAAATAATTAAGTTGGCATGCACTATTTTTTTGAGCTTATCTGTCTCCACCGAGCATTTGAGTTCACTATACTTGTCAGGGTTTACGGTGCAGTGATGCCCACTATAATTAGGATCTACAGTCCTAGTGCGGCGATCTAATAGTCATAAGTGAGAAAAGCAAAATTCTGAATCCCCTGTTGTACAGTCTTTTTGGCAAATGCTTTGATATTTAGGCAGAGGCAGCAACACAACTAATTCCTCCAAGGAGCTGCCAACAGGCATAATTTCTATATACTCTCAAATACTAAAAAATATCAGCCAATTTCACGATGTCATATTCACCAACAATTGTAAAATTACCTCCATTTCACAGCGAGATGCAATAAACGAATAATTGAAAGTAATCTTGACATAAGACACTGCCCTAAGGTCCACCATAGGGGGCGCACCGGTGACTCATCAGTCGAAGCCACTCACTGAGAATCTTCTGTATGCAAGACTGTCCAAACCTGAAATTTTGAACTGGTGCAGGTACATGGTATTTAAAGTGTGTCGCTGTCCATGTTTAATGTTTGTTTTTGATTTGATGTGAAATACCACGTGATTGATAGATTGTTTGTGCTGCAAACAAATTTCCCCAAGGGGACAAATAAAGTATCTATCTATCTATCTATGTATCTGAAGCACGCACACCATAAAGGCTGTGGCCTTCCTGCGGCGACTCGGTTCGATTCCGGCTCGGGTCATATGCCGCATGCCCTCCCCATTCTTCTCCTCAACTTTCCTGTCACTCTCTACTGTGTGATTATCAGATAAAAGCATAAAATCTCAAAATGAATCTTTAAAGAAAAAAAAAGGTCCACCGTAGGTTGAATCATGCAGAATGTGAGGTGGTTCAACATAACAGCATAAAGCCTTGTTCCTCCTTGTGTTAAAACACCATGGCATGGTCTTCTACAGATGGTGCGAAAGCTACAAGCACGTACCAATGTGATTATGCTCAACTCATGGTTCATTGCAGTATTCTCCAAAATGCCAAGGGGCGCACAAAAAAAACTTCTGTTGAGAAGACAGTTTAAGAACGAGAAGAGGAATAAGAGTGTTGCTGGAAGAACGCCATTATTCAACATGGCAAAACGCACTACCCTGGAGTTTGTCATTAAGGAGGAAGAATTTAGACCCTAATCTCATCCTGGCTTGTCCTATAGTGACGCTACTTGACCAAGCCTCAATATACGAAAAAAAAACAGGCTTTTGGCTACCTTATTTGATGCCAGTTTAAAACAAATCCTCCCCCATGAACCCCTAACCCTTAACCGGAACCCCTACCTTAGAGGTCAAATAAGGACGCCATGTGTTGGAATTTATGAATTCATGGCTATTAAATCGACAAAGGCGACACAAGAGGCGATTATTTGTCTGTCCCTTAAACGCAGAGAGATGTATCAATAGGGAATATAGCCTTCTTGTTTAGCCTTTGGATGCTATTAATGAAGAAATTCACTTCATTCCCTCCTGCATGTCGGCCCTTGTTTTGAGGACCTCCTGCACAATACTGAATCGTGTGTCCAACATTGGTAAATTTACTGACAATGCCTCATTCCCTGTTTTCACAGATGAACAAGAAGTTTCACAATGCTGGCAGTCATATTTAAATTACAGTTTATTTACTCTCTCAGTTTTGATATAACCTGTGGCGGTAATCTCTTTCCAAGAGTTGGGAGACATTTGACTGTCCCTGTGGTCTCTGACTGAAGGGTCACATAGATGTTTGACGTACAGACGAACCTGCTTGGCCAGTATCCCTTCGAAGGCATCCAAGCTAAAATGAAAAGCTTAGCGCGTATCAGTTACAAAAATTCAGGTGCATGACCAAGCGCTGTGATGACTTGCGGAGGCTTTGCGCACAATGCGAAAAATATGGTGACGTCGTTTTTGGTGTGTGCGTCCTCGCGCCGGGACGCCGCAGCGAGCATAAACCAGGCTTAATGGAGATTTGACTGCACTTGAACATTAACAACAGCATAGCCGTGCTCGCTAGAGAGATGGATGGACTTGTGGTGGAGACATCGTAATAAAATGATTAAAACATGCCAATAACAAGCTTCCTTTGCCCTCCATATGAAGAGTTTGTTCCCAAAACACAATAAGTGCCAAAATGACAAAAATTTAGATAATACCAAAGAACGACGGCCCTGTGCTTCTGGCACATGGTGCAAAAAGTATAGAAAATCATACTATGTGGTGTATTTTATCATGGTCAAAGTTTGTGTTTTTGTGTAAAATGCAATAGGCGCCAATATAGAAAAAGCTAATTTACACAAAATGAGTGAAATGGATATATTGCATTTTAGAAACAAACTCCTCATATGCAAATCCTATAAAATTATGTCCATGTTGGGCGTTTTTAGACAGAGGTACAAAGCCGCCACAGGTTACTTTAGTTAAATCTTTCAAATGAATCTGTAGCGATCATTTGAAGGCATGATTGTATATCGTCACTTGCTGTAGGATGCTGTTGGTTACCCAGCTGATAAAAGTGAGGTGATCAAGCTCAGTGGTTCCCAAACTCAGTCCTGGCATCCCCTATGCATACTGGTTTTTGTTCTTCCAAAATTGTAATTATTGGATTTTAACAAGCTGTTTATTTATCTTAATTAGGTGCATTTATGTTTTAAGCAGTTATTCATCCTCTTAAACCACATTTTAACAGATACCCATACATGGAATAAAAAAGAAAGAGACCTTGTCCACATCGTGATATCTTAGAAAGAACAACGGCATTGTTACCTTTATGACCTTAATTGCAAATAATCCATGTTCACATTATGATAGATTAGAATGACAGGACCTTACAAAACAATTGCATTTTTTCTTTTTATGACCTTCATTGCATATATTCCGTGTCCAGCATTTTAAAAGGCTGAGCAATGGGAGTTAAGATGGATGATCGTCAGGCCCTGTCACACGAGGTTCAGTCACAGCCTTTTTTTTTTTATTATTCACCAATATGTGCATACAAACAAATATGTGACCAGACAAATAAATGGGTAGTGAGTTGATTTACAGAGTGATATACATACAATAATATTAGACAAAGACATCAACAAAAGGAATAGAAAAGAAGAGAAAATAAAACAAACAAAAAAGGGAGGAAAAGAAGGGAAAAAAAACCACAAAGGAAGAAAAAAGGAGAGTAAACAAATGAATAATAACAATAATAATAATAATAATAATTATAATGAAATAGAGAGATAAGAGCCAAAAGAAAAGGGAAAAAGGGAAACAAGGCAAAACAATGTAACAATCAAATGATCCGAAATGAAGCAGAGTTGTATTTTGGCAGTTATTTCACGATGTTTTTATTCCAGAAGTTTCCTTAAAGGTTTATACAGATTAACAGATTCCAATTCCCCAAGTGCTTTTTTTTTTTTTTTTTTTTTTTTTAAATATCCCTTCTCCTCTACATGAACAAGCCTTTGTATATCTATGCTGTGGCATTAACTCACCGGCATCGAGATGGCAGTGAGAGTTGTGGAGTAGATGTTGTTGAATTTTTGTAATTGATTCTTGTGGGTTGCTGACTGTTGTTCCATTGATATATGTTGCGTATAGAGATCTAACCATTGTGTTGTTGTAATGTTTTTTCTGTTTTTCCAGTTGAGCAGCATTGTTTTCTTGGCGATAGTTAGGGCCACAAGCAGGGGGATTGTGATTTGTTTTGAGTTAGTGTTGAGTTCTTCTAAATTTCCAAGTATGCAGACGGTGGGGGATAGTGGGATATTGTGGTCGATGAATCGGGATAGGGTGGTGGTTATTTTTTTCCAGAAGTTATGAATTGGTGGGCGGAGCCAGAGTGCGTGCAGGTGGTCGTCGATAGTGTTGAGTGTGCAGTGGGTGCAAATGTCTGTGTCTGTGAGTCCCATGATGTGCATCTTGTGTTGTGTGAGGTGTTTTCTATGGATAATTTTATACTGTATTAACTAAATTTTGGTGCTGTTAGACATGGAGAATATGTTGTTGCAGACTGTGTTCCAGAATTGACTGTTGGTGTGAATGATGAGGTCTCGTTCCCATTTGTTTATTGGTATGTGATGTGAGTCGTTATTGGAGGATATAAGTCACAGTCACAGCCTTTTGACAGGACCTTAGAAAACAATGGCATTGTACCTTTTTATGACCTTAACTGCATATTATCCATGTCCACATTGTGATATACTACAACAGACACGCCACACGGATCTGTCGATTCGCCTTCCCTTATCGTCCCCCTTCGGCTGCACAATGGACAGCGCACGTCAGACAGGCCTCGATTCAGCACCCCTGCCCGCCACTCTATGCTGGACAGCTCCCTCCAGTTGTGACTAGGCATATGAGAGGGGCTATCCATTTGCATTCTGCACGAGGCCACGCACCTGATCCCCGTCTGCATCAGACAAAAGCGCAATATAAAGGCAGCAGGGCAGCAGACGGGGACAGGTAGGCTGAGAGTGCGTTTCGTAAGTGTGTTACAAACCACTGTTCTTTCTCTGCTTTCCCTATCAGAGTCCGAAGTCGAGGAGGGGGGGGGGGTGGTCCTGAGTTAACGTTCCCTCCAGAAAGCCTAACCCTACTCCACCATGTGACAGCAGCTAATTCCCCTACGGGTCTTAAAGCTCAAGAAGTCTACTTTCTTTTGGTTAATTCCTATAGATTAAATTACCACCCAGCAGGCTGGAGTCTCGTCAACGTTTTGCCCTATCTGTACCTGCTTTTCAGGTGGTTGGCCAAAATTAGAATGACAGGACCTTTCAAAACAATGACTTTCTTCCTTCTTATGAGCTTTATCACATATAATCTGTGTCCGCATTGTGATATATAGAAAGTAACTGCAGAAAACATCTTTAAAAAATGAACCAATCATTGTTAAAAATCAATAGGTCCCTAATAGGTGAAACCGTGGACACGTGGTCGCAAGAAACAACAATTTATTTTGCGAGCAACTGTCAGTCAAAGATATTTTTTGAATCTTTATTCCCTGCGATTGCAGGCTACTATGGCCATAATGGAAGTGAGTGAGCGAGAGAGTCAATATTCTCAATATTTCAAGAATGGTAATTGCCATAACCTTCTAACTTTACACATTAACAGCTATAGTGTAGCAGATGAGCTGATTAATATTTGGCTGAATCATTGAAGTTGCATCATTCTAAATAAAAATGCAAAAATGCGCTGCATCATACAGTCCTGTACAATCCAGTTGGACTGTAAGTTGCTTCTATCAGTTAGCTCGCTAACCATGCTAGCTAGGCTAAGCTAGCATGTAGATGAAATTAGTAGGGATTCAGTCAAAGCCTGATCAAAGTTCATCAATAGTTATGCTAGCAATGTTTATTTTGTGTTTCTGGCTTAGTTGAACTGTACTGCATTAACGTTACTTGCGCATACCTTCATTTCATGTCTACAATTGCCTGCTAGCAAGCCACAGAGCCACATTGAAACTGCAGCTCATTTTTCAAGTAGCTCTGTAGCTAGCTAGCCAGCTTCTGTAAATGTCAAATTATGATGGCTGGATAGGAATAATTTAGGCATTACCTTTACTAGCTAGCTACATTCTCTGAACTGATCCTGAGTTTACAAGCAGCACATATTTATGCATTTATGCATTATATTAAATTAATATGCAAAAAGACACCACATCGCAGGGTCCAGTACAATCGAGTGAGACTGTACGTTGCTTGTATTGCAAAGTTCAAGCAAATTATTTTGAAAGAACACTGCACACTTGTGTTCAGCAACCTAATTTAGAGCTTTATGATGTTTTTCAGTGTCAAATTTGCTTTGTTAAAAAAATGCTGTTACCTGAAATTGCTTACAATATACTGTAAAAAAAAGAAACACTATGGGCTCGAAATTCGTTGACCATGCGCAGTGTGTGTGTATATATATATATATATAAATATATATACGCACTGCCTGATGCCGAGGCTGAGAAAGATGTGAAGTTGTTAGTTTGCATCACAGATTCAGCTGCATTGATTGAGTCAGGTCGAGTTTCCATTATGCGTGCCAACCGCCTTTAATCTGACATCAGGACAATCGATAAAGATACTATAATTTATGTCCTGATTCAGATATTTACATTAAATAGTGGCTGCTGTAATAATTTTTTGCATTGAAATGTGCCTGACATTCTGGAAACCTGCCAGTGAGGTTTCGGTGACGTGTGCCCACTGTTCGCCGGTCAGCCAAATTACCACTGCACAGAAAGTAAACCAGGTTAGAGCTGGCGACAAAATTCCACGAAAATATCCACGAAATTGTCACTGCGTCATGATGAATATGTGACACCTCCCTTTACTATGCTGCCACATCCATCTCGGCGCACGTCCGTCTACCAAATTGCCAAAGTGGCTGCGCATGGTGTTGCACCTTACAAAATTACCCCTGCACGAGCTGCCCCAGATGAAATTACCACTGCGTGGGCTGCGCCGCGCTACGCCACCCTGCACTGCGCCACCCTGCACTGCGCCAAGAAATTAGAGCCCAATATCTTCAAGGGTCTTCGATCCTTCATGGCAAAAGACAGTACTTAACTGCTTAAAAAGGAGCTGCACATAATTAGGACAAATTAAATCAATTACAATCCTATGATTGCCATTGCCGTTGGAGCAAAAACCAGCAGACAAAGGGGGGGCAACCCGACCAAGTTTAGGAACCACTGAACTAGCTGATCATGGCGAAAAACGGGTTGTTTAAGATGAAATGTGCATCGCCTGCCTCTAAAAACGGCTGGCTGCCTCCATTAGCAGATGTTACTACAACCCACAGGTAAATGACATCAAAACAATTTGGCATCAAACCCAACATACATCGAAGGGACATTCTACTAGAGATATACATTAACTGTCCTGAAGTTTTTACAGTGAGTAAAATTTATGATCCAAATAATCCATAATCCAAAAAATGTCTAAAATTGCCTGAAGTGTCGAAACTGGGAGTTCTGTAAATGAATAAGTCATCCAAGATTTTTTCCTCTTTATTAAAAACACTTTGGAAATTCCAAATCCTGAAAATTGGCTTGTCCTCAACAAAATTGGAACCACAGTTTTCATAGTTTTGTCATGCCAAAATCAATTATTTTGAAAAAGAAAAATCACCATTAATAGCAAACCTAAGTTGATTAAAAACATAAAATGATATTTAAAGTTTAAAACAAATTGTATTTTACAATCTAGCTCAGGAACAGCACAACTTATGCTTATACGCAAATATCCAAAAGAAGAAAGTCGATTTAATGTATTTGACGTATTTGTCAATTTCATCAAACCATACATCAATGTCCATTTAATTTCCCATGGAGGGAGGTTGAGATAGTCGATAGGACTTCAGTCAAATGTTTAATACGTATGTCAATGACGACTGCGTGGTTAAAATCCTGTCTCATTCATCAACCGTCAACCTTGTCATTTTCGAACTTGAAAAATATGCTAATTTAGCATATTTGCTTGCGGGGCGTATTTCAGGCTTTAATTTTTCAATAAACTGAGTCGAACTAAGGGTAGCAATGCATATTGGTATTTACCGCGTGTCCATACAATACAACGGCAGCAACCGTTATGGAATACCGTATCTGTTAGATGAGAAGAGAGCATTGCAAAGCCCTTAAAAAAATAAAGTGCAAACTTATCTCCCATTTTCAACAAATTTTAAAATGGACATGAAATATTCCTCAGTGCATCTGATGGTGAAGTCTAGAAGCGAGCAAGGCTTAGATGTCGTAGAAGAAAAATCTTGAGATTCTCACTGATGAGCAAGTAGATACTGGTCTCTAAACATTGGAGCCAGAGCAAACAAAATAGCAAAATGGGCGTGGTCATCAAATTTCAATCATGCATATCTTGAAAGCTATTTTACCGTTGTTTCTGAAATTTTGGTATATCACTATTGGTCCTAAGGGCTATTAGCAAAATAAGTTTCATGGAAATTGGACGGGGTTGGGGGGCCTTTGTTCAATTTGGCGTGGAATGACCCTCCTGAAATGGTTGCCGAAATTCCTTTCTTGCATGCTAACAGTTTTTATGCTAGCATTATAACAGGCAGAGCAATGGCGTTTAAAATGGATTGTCTTCAGGCCCTGTCACATGAGATTCTGTCACAGTCCTGTGACAGGACCTTAAACTTTAATGGCATTGTTCCATTTATGACCTTTATTGCATATAATATATTGCGGTGACCAGGGCGACAGACACACCCACCGTCCTCATCTCACCCATACCGTCCAGTAACAACGATTCCCCTCCCCTTCTCCGGCAGCACCATGGACATCTCGGCCAATGAGAATACCTCTCCAAAAGCGTGCTGCATGGGGTCACATATCTGATCCCCATCAACTTCTGGAAAGCAGGCTATATAAAGCCAGCAAGGGACAGGTTGGTTAGGAGAGCATGTCGCGAGTGTGCTATTAAGTCAGAGTGTGTACAGACAGGGGATCCCAGAGTTCGTGCTCCCTCCAGACAGCCTTGCACTGGCTGCTACTGTACTACGCGACAGTAGCTAATTCCCCAAACAACTTAGTACTCAAGAAATTTATTAGGGGCCGGGCAGCCTAAGCTGCCGGGACAGGGACATATGACATATCAGGGACATATGATTAGTAAGAAAATGCTATTTGTATCACAGTAAGTAATAAGGCAACCACACAATTCTGTCTGTGCCAGGTTCTGACATTTTAGGGGTGAAATGCATATAAAACTGTATTTCATTCGAGCATATAAATACGCCAAGATGTCAAGATATGTGTTTCTCATAGTTCAACATGTTCTCCATGTGACCCATTGTTCAGATTCACGAGTTTTTTTTTCCTCAAGATTTTTATGAGTGGAAATGAATAATTCTGGTAAAATGTCCCCTAACCAGCATGCATTGCACAGTGATCAGTGTCGATCCATTCTGCGCCAGGCTGGCTCATCTCAAATGAGCCCCCTGCAAATGTGCAAATATATCAAATGTGAAATCATTCACATGGTAATATGTTTGAACAGACTTGGGTACTCTTGGTAGGCTAGTCAGGAAAGTAAATCAAATAGTAATTTGTATTTGACATTATTGGGCAATCAACTAAAATATTCACACAATATCATCAAAGGACATAATACTGCAAATTTGCAAGATGGTTTCGTGACTGAATTGCATTTTATTTTGAAGCAAAAACGAAACTATACCCTCTTGTTCCTTATTTTTCAAGGAAAATAAGTAGTCTTGCAGCCTCTTTCTTAATAACAAATCAGTTGTCCAAAAAAATAAACAGATAAATAAAAACAAGATTACTTGCTACAGCTATGCTGGATAATACCTGCATTGTTAGCTTCACTCATGAAATATTCCTTGAAAGAGCTGATTCCACCTTTCAGTTAAAAATATTTCTGAGATGACGGGCAGCACAAAAATGCAATTCCTTGTCGTAAAAAACAGAACTGACTCCTTAATTTGTGCGGGTACATAAGAATGACCTTGATATAGAATTATTTAAAGCACTAAAATGACTTACTCAGCAATTCAGATTTTGTAATATTGAAGCTAAAACCCAAGTTAACCATGAACAAAATAAGTAATACTGAATTACTTGCAATTTTAGAAATGTCTATGTTTTGAGATGATGTACTCAGGTGTGCATCATCATTTTAATTTTATGTTACCTTTTGGAGATTATCGGCAGGATTGGACCGGTATATCTGATGCAGGTTTCCGAGTATTGGGAGGCGCCATGGTCCCGGGGGGAAGTTTTTGGGCCTTGGATTACGGATGAGGAGTAACAGAAGACCGAAGTTGATCCAAATCAGAATTAAAGAGCAAAGCATGATGACTACTGCTAAACTGGTCTTGGTATCATACAAATGTAAATAAATATAGTTCCCTCCTATAGTCACACTATGGTCCTCCTCCTTTGAGTCTTGAATAATTAACTCATGAGATAATTGGGGAAATGAGGGTAAATGGAAGTGCCAGACAGCTAATTCATCTTAAGGGAAAACAAAAGAATTACAATTTCACCCCAGAAGAACATTTTTTTTAAACAAGCTTATTTTGTGATAAGAGCTGAGCAAAGAGCAACACATTAAATTTTTCCCTACACTAAAAAAACACGAGTGAAAGATAGTTAGGGATATACAATAAGCAATATGCACTGGGTATCATTTCATAAGCATATTTACTGTACCAATAATCTCTATGGGTGCACATCAATATCAGACTTTAAACTTAAAAAGTACTGAAAGCTACTTACTAATAAGAAATATGTTATCTGAAGACATGTCTAAACTTTGGCAAATAATTTCAAACGTGGCTTAAATGTCCTGTTTTAACGCGTTCTACTCATTGAGGCTGATCTCACTAATGTGACAACTAGAGCTGCGCTCACAGAGTGCAAGTACCTTTGCCAGTGTAATCAAAGCTATTTTTGCCAGTATTAGCTAGCAACCTGTGTTTATGCAGTCCTGTAGTCTTCACACAAATATGTTTTTAATGTGTTTTTGACCTTTTGCATGCCCTTGACCTTGAACTTTGACCTTGACCTCACAAAATCAAATCACGTATTCCTTGTACAATTCCTAATTATTCCACCAAATATGAGGAAAATCCATTCATAACTTTTTGCGTAATCCTGTTGCAAACAAACCAACAAACCAACCAACAGACAAACGGTTATGATCACATAACCTCCAACAACTTCGTTGAGCGGAGGTAATAACATGAGTTTATGAGAGGTCAGCTCAAAGTTCAGAAGTCATTAAACTGTGAATAGTAGTAATCATGCCTGTGTCATGTGAAACTGAACGCATCAGTCAAATTTGTTTGATTGTTTGACTTAGCAACTAAGGTGGCAATTACTGTCTCACATCGGGACAACTGGGGTCAATAGATTTTTTTTTCCCCCTTAAAATAAATGAACTGCTTTTGTGTGTGCTTGGGTTATATTTGACGATCAGGAATTGGGTAGTGTTGTAGCTTTGACCACACCATAACAGTCTTTGTCCATTTAATTATAGGCCATTAATGATGAGAGGATGATATTGATTGCAGGAATGCAAACAATATGTCTCCATCCAATTACATTGGCTACAGACCTCTGAGACAGCATTTGGGTGTATGTCTACTCTGCACAACCCTCAGTCACTGGTAGCTATGTCAGTAACCGATGCATTTTGTTTGTCAATCAGACATTCAGCCTTAAAATGCTGTCTTTGAAGAAGCAATCTTCGAATTCCAGCACATCCAATGCAGGCTAGCAGTCTAAAGTCTCTGGTCTTTGCCTATTTTCCAAACGAAATGCAAGTGACAATGGCCCTCATTTATCGTGCGTACACCAAAAAAAAAAAAAAAAAAAAAAAAAAAAAAAAGAGAGTATGCCAAAACTCCCACGAGGATTAGCATTTATCAATCTGAGCGTGAACGAACGGTCCGCAAAAAATCTCACGCCAGGTCTGACCAGGTGTAGCCTCGCTGATTTGAAACCAGCGAACAACATGCAGAAACGAGTGCAGCAGTCAAAATGAGTAATAAACCATATGCAGCGATGCGGACGTCATGCTGTTGTTGCTCTTATTAGTAAAATTAATAAAGAGGCTAAATAGAGAAATTAATGAATGACTAAAAAAATAATAATAAAAAAAATTATTAAATTCATATTTTGAGACAACCTACTTGTCAGGCCAGACGGCTGACAATTACAAGCAATTTGATAAAGCGCAATGCGCAGCTTGGCAGATATGCAGTGTGGTATGTATGTCAGATGCTCATCCAGTCAGATATATACTGAACAACAAAAGAAATGCAATTTAGCCTAATTAAAGGCAGACTGGAAAATAAATTTGCGCGTAATTATTTAAAAAAAAAAAAATTTAATTTATTACTAGCGCGTGCACATGTAGGCTACACTAGTTTCATCAAACTTTTATTTTGCGGTCACTTTGACTGAGTAACCATACTAGCCATCAAGAGTTTCTTTTGTTGCTCAGTTTATAGATGCCTACGGACCCTTTGACCGTGATCACTTTTTTAACCAAAGCATTTGGATTGTCACTTATGAAGGCTATAGAACATGAAATATCATGGTTCCATACATTGGATTTATGTGATAAACTGTGTTTATTGCAGAAGCAATAGTTTTCCAAACTGCAGCCTTCTGGGCTCCCTTTATTAAGGCTTCCAAATAAAAGTATTTTGTTTCTCTCCATCTCGGACGTGATAATTTATATTGTCGGCCTGCTGATAAAACCTCTTATCTTCAAAAACTTTACAGGAGAGCAAAAAAAAAAAAAAAAAAAAAGTTTAATTTTGCATGTAAGGATGCAATTGAGCTGTGTTCGGGTGACTTTCTTCCAAGAATGTATCCAATCAATAAAATTTTGTATTTCGCAATGTTTATGTTATTAACATGGACATATGAGTTGTTTCTTCTCATCAAATTGTAGATACAAGGTTTTATCACCAGGCCGACAATATTTCCTCCTCAATGAAGTTCTTTCTTCTTTGCAGTCTTTCGAGACCCATGTCGTAAAGTAGGCAGGACTATGCCTCCCGGAGCATGAATTTGTGATAAAATTTTTGCTTTATCACAAATCCATGCTGAAGCCTCAAATGGTCCTGCACAGCCGACAAGGGCATGTATTACGTAGAGGCAGCAACCTACAATACATATAGGTGAATGAACGCCACAGTCATAACGCCTTTGAGGGTGTATCTCGATATTTAAATCAATTTGTTTGTCAAGAATTGTGAGTGATGTGATGTGCATGTATCAAGAATGGATGTCACCAAAGGATTCTGAACAATAATTATGATATATTTTGCTAATTTTATACAAGAAAATTACAAAGTTGATCAATTAATATAAATTCCACAGAGCCAGTGCAACCTCTAGGGGGCATTAGGG
Organism: Gymnothorax reevesii; assembly: GCA_029721435.1. Classification (NCBI taxonomy): domain Eukaryota; kingdom Metazoa; phylum Chordata; class Actinopteri; order Anguilliformes; family Muraenidae; genus Gymnothorax; species Gymnothorax reevesii. Next base: position 51,498,927 of record CM056589.1, on the reverse strand, counting down.
TTTAATAGGTTTTAAAGCACGGTCCAGAGCATGCCAAACCAACTAGTGGCAATGATATAATTTAATGCAAGACCACGTAGGCCAATGAAAAGCCTTTATAACTTGCTATGAAAACTCGCTGACAAACAATGAACTGAAAACATGAAGTCACTGAAAACAGACCTTTTGGGAAACACCCACCCTGGTGAAGATTTCTTGAAACTCCATTTTTATTGCATGTGTGTGAACAGGGAAATCAGATTTTCTGGCTTGTAACATCAGTGTGCACCTTATTACGCATTTTTAAGGCTTGTGATTTGTCAACATGATATTACACGGAATAAAAGCATTCCCACCTGTTGGTTTGGCATTATCTTGATGGCGCATTAATTGTTTTTTTGAATGTCAAGTTGACAGATTTTTCTGGAAAAGTAATTAAATGCAAAACTGCATTTTGATCAATGCAATTCAGTAGTTGATACCTATTGCTAATCTTTATTTTGTTGTCGTTGCAATAAAACAATCATGAAGTGCAAGCCAGACAGCAGTGTTCTACAAAATCATAGTGTAACAGCATTTTCCTCCTTCCTAATTTTTCCAATTTTTTGGTCATATCTAGTTTTCAGATCATCCATCCAATTTTAAGACCGACAACGAGTAAAGACAAAATGCAGCTTTGCAATGATCCTTTCATTCATTGAAGAGTAATTCAAATTCTGTATCACCCATGCGTAGAAAAATTGGCCCCGTAAACCTAATAACTGGTTGTGCCTCATTTGGCAGTGTCAACTGCAATCAAATTCTTACAATAGCTGACAATCAGTCATTTACATCGCTGTAGAGAAACGGTGGTCCAATCTTATGTGCAGAATTGTTTAAATCTTTTTGAGCATGAACTGACTGTTAAATGCCATGCCACAACATGTCCATCAGACTTAGGTCAGGAATTTGGGTAGCCCACCCCAAAACCTCCATTTCGTTTCTTCTCAGCCATTCAGAGGTGGAAGTGATTATGCGCCTCGGACCGTCGTCCTGCAGCATAATCCAGCGGTGCTAAGCCTTTCAATAACAAATTGATGCCCAGACATTCTCCAACAGGATTTTCTGGTGCAGAGCAAAATTCATGGTTCTAAAAATTATGGCTAGTAGCCCCAGACCATCACACGAACAGTGTTTGACTGTTGGTATGTTCCAATTGTGGAATTCTGTGTTTAGACTACATAAAACCAGTTTTCCAAAAAGTTCAACTTCTAACGCATCAGTCCACAGAATATTATCCCTTAAGTCTGGGGGGTCATCATGTTTTTTGGCAAATGTGAGAGGAGCCTGTGTGTTCTTTTGGGTCAGCAGTGGTTTTAGAGTTCCCCCATGGATGCCAGTTTTGCTCCGTCTCACTCCTTCCATGGAATTGTGAACGCAGACTGTACCGGAGGCAAGTGAGTCCAGCAAATGTTAGTCTGGCTGCTTCTGAGAGCTCCAGGATGGATGGATCATCGTGTTTTTGGAGCAATTTTTGCAGTCCAGGCACCCCTGGGAAGATTCCCCACTGTTCCAGGTTTTTTCCATTTGGAGGCGATTGCTCTCAGCTCGGCTCGCTGGAGTCCTACAGCCTGACTTTGTAACCCTTTCCAGACTAATAGATGTCAATGGCTTTGTTTCGCATCTCTTCCCAATTCTTTTAGATCGCGGTTTCATGTTGTACTTGACTGCGTCACATTGCCAGACAGGTTCCACTGAAGTGATGTTTACTTGCAGGGCGAGCAGTAATCACCCGAGTGTGTCCAGTGACAAACAACCCACTTACCGATAAAATTTAATTGGTTGATTAACTTTCTAAAGGGGCAATTACCTTTTCAGACAGGTCCAGGTAGGGTTGAATAGCTTTTATCCTTCAATAAATCAAACCATTTAAAAAAAATGCATTTTGCATTTCCACGGGCTATCCAATATTTAAATAAATCCGATCGGAAACGGTGATGAATGCAAAGGGGACAAATACTCCTTTAAAGCATTGTACTAGGCCTCACTTGTCAATGAATTAAACTTGCACACAGAAGTATGCATTTATGCCATTCAATACAAGCCACTGATCGATTAGACTGCACATTCCAGGGGTGAGAGCCCATCCTGCCACACTACACTTCCACCCATGAACTCAGCCAGCTGGGTAGTCCAGCTGTAACTTACACATTCATTGGCAAAAAGCCAGCAAGCGCAAAGTAATTACAACCGTACACGGACAGACTTTTACCAAAGGCTAGGATTCATGAGCACTGCCATCTGGGAACTCCTTAGTCCTCCCCATACAATAAAATTCAGTCGAGGCATGTGCAGGCTTCTCTGGCAGGGTTTAAAAAAATAAATAAAAAAATGGAAGTAAGAATCGAGAGATGCAGTTCAAGACTTTTAATGCGTTAACTACCTTAAATGCATACATACAGGAAGGAAGTGGCAGGAACTAAAGATAAAGCAAAACTAAGGTACTACAAAATACAACACGTGGACCAATACATTTACAAAACATTCAAAATCCTTACAAAAGGGGCTGTGTATTGGTCCATTTCTTTCTCGCCTTTTTTAAGTTTTGCAATTCGGGGCTCTGTACAAACGAAGATTCACTTTTACCCATCTGAAATTTTTGTATTCCACAATTTTACAAGCATCACGGGGGAACACCCAATACCCCAAGGTTTTTAAAAATTACACACCTCAGCCCGCACTCTGAACCCCCGTATCATCCCCACCCCACCGAAAACCACGCAAAGCCTGGAATAAGCTCTTTGATAAAAAGAATACAGTGCACTGCCCCCTCCCCCACACCCCTGACCATTCCCTCCCCGCAAACTAAAAAAAACGCAAACCATAGCAAGGCTTTCACCACTCCATATGAGCCTCTCAAACTGAAACTGATCTTACAAAGAAGGCAAAACTAGATTCTCTGGGGGGACACTGGGCCGGGGGGGGCCCAGACTGAGGGGGTGGGGGGAGAGGGGTCGGCTGAATTGCGCCCCAAAAATGGAACCGTTGTCAGCAGCTGCCTTTTCACTGTGCAGAATTTCAGCATTTCTCTTCCCCATTTTCTCCGGTCTATGACCTCAGATTAACATGCGGTCTCTTCTTCCAGTTCTGCGAGACACCCGTCTGACTCCCTTTTTATTTACATTTTAAGTTCCCAAATTATATTCACAGCATGTCCTCATTTTTTTTTTTATTTTTATGATTTTTTTTTTTCTTTTTCTCCTCTTATTGTGTTTATTCCGGGCCAGTATACTGAAGAGTTCGCTGGAGGCAGTCGGGCGACATTCGCGGCGAGCGTGTCCTCCGTTGGCTGCCGGAGCGTCGGTCGGTCGGGCGGAGCTGGGTGGGTGTGCACCGTCGGGAGGGCTGGGAGGAGGTGGATGTTGGGTGGAGCAGGATTAGCTGGCACTGGTGCCCTCCATCACCTGCTGCGCTTGTTTCTGTCCCATACAGCACTGAGCCACCGACTGGAAGAGCCTGCAGGAGCAACAGAAGAGGAGACGAGGAGTCAGTGCACATCCCCTCGGTGCTACGGGACCAGCGTTTCCCCTGCACACATTCAGCAGCTGCTAAAGTTTCACATCAAACACCACCACGGACTCCTTTTCGTCTGCATGCAGCCGACCGGAGGCTGGGACGAGTGGTGAGCACATGAGGTCACATCATGAGGTGGGCACTCAGAAAGGGTGGATCTGTGACACTCCGCCAAGAAAATGCTTATTCAAAATGTATTTTCTCTAAGACTCATAAGTTTTTTGATGTGATTTTGGTATAAAATTGTAGCTGTTGTAGTTCTTTTTCATTTGCCACCAACTTTGTTTGATTTGGTGGGATACTTTTGGTTCAGCGGCCTTTTTAGAAAAGCAATAACGGGGCGGATCGGAGTGGTGGCGGCGGAGAAGCAGCTAGATTATAGATATAATGTTCTATTACTCTAGAGTAAGGCAGTGTATCATTTATGAACTGGAGGTTATCTTCAAAATAAAACAAACCCAGGTCAATTTGAATGAATATTAACCAAATCACAGCAGTTTTTGTAAAAAGGGTCCATTCCGAGAAAAACTGACTTAGTAGCAGCTTTCAATGCATTTACCTGTTAATTAAATACATGTTACTCTCAATATCATTAGAACGGAATGAGATCATTTCTGTAGGCCGTTTTTGTTTGGGCTGAAGGTATGTGATATGCAGTAGTAGTATTAAACTAGAGTGTTCAGGTGAACACGTGTCGCCTGCGAAGCTTTAGTTTGAAAGTGTGACTTCCAACTAAAAGTGTGACTACCAGACAGAGACAGACAGACGGACAGACAGACGCCGGACAAAGTGATCCCTATGTGCCGTTATGCTTCGCAGGCGACACAAAAATGGACCATTTTCACCCTGTCACACTTTTGTGGCCTACCTCATAACATGCAACCATGACACCATCGCAGCCCCCAGCAGTCATGCACAACACACAGCAATGCTGAGCCCCACAGAACTAGCCTAATTACAGCACGAGTAAAGAAAAAAAATTTGAATGAGTGCGTTTCGTGGTGGCAACATGGCATTCCGGTGTCTTGGATGAAGCATGTCACCCATTTCCTACCTGGTGCCATCTATCCCATTTAGCGAGACATCTCTTCATACACACAACCCAGATAAAAGCGAGCGATTCTAACAATCACGTTTTGCATTCAGAGCCAGGGTCATGGGGTTAGAGTTCAGTAGTAAAGTTGACTGACTAATAAATTAATGGATAACATTTATCCATTGCACATGTAAGAGAGTAATTGGAGTAATTTAGCCCGTCAGGCTGCTCGCACCAAAAACGACTCAAATTTCATTTGAATTTTTCAGTTGCAAACGTGATTGAAAAGCTTGCACTGTAGAGCCCTGAGCACCTGTGACCTTTTACAAAGTAATCGCAGTGCGTGACTGGGGACCTTCTGAGTGATTTGACACAGAATGACTCCAATAACAAAATACAGTACTGTGGCTAGGAATATTACATATGTTATATTTTGAAATTCATACAGTTCCTTTTTTTTAAGCGCTACAAAGTCTGTCAGCTGATATAACACCCCAGTGAGCCAAATCTGGTCATTTGCAGCAATGACTCACTGTAGTAATCCCAATGTATATCATCAGACAACAGGCCAGAACACCACACCTCAGCAAGGTGAACCCATGACCCTTGAACCCATCAGAACCATACAGACTCAACCAATAAATCAGCAGCACTGCAGCTGAAAATACCACCAGGGAGAACACTGAGGACAGACCCGACACATGATTACTTATCTGCTCATTCACACAGCCCCAGCGGCCGTGTGCCCAACTGATATGCAACCAAGACAAGACCACACACCATGAACAAGTCCTCTGCAGAAGTGCATTTACGGATACACACACACTGGTGAGCCACAGCATTAAAACCACTTGCCAAGTATTGCAAAGGTCCCCCTTGGGCAGAAAATACAACTCTGACCTGTAAGGGCGAGGACTCAGACCTCGGAAAGGTGTCCCGTTAGATCGATGCAATAATATTTGATCCCACCACTGATATTCTTCCTTTAGGCTTCTCATCCAAACAACGTTTAAGAGACTTTGAAATCCAAGCAGATTTAAATGCTTATAAGCTCCTCCAGAAAATCAGGGTATAATGAACTTAAAACGAGTGATTTGTGCCAAAGGTATCAATATTTTTTATTTTCAATGCATGTTACAGGACTGGATGGGGCGATTGTGTGAGTGACCTCACACTCGCCCGTTTCCAGCTATTAGCACATCAACTTCAAGAACTGACTGTTCACTTGCTGCTTGATATATTCCGCTCCCTGACAGCTGCCACTGTGACAAAATCTGACCCACTTCCCCTGTCTGCCAGACGTTTAAATGCTGCGGCTGATCAGTATACATGTACTGCAGATATATTCAGACTGAAATTCACAACGGCACGAAACCGCAAGCACCAATGCTGTTCAAACTTGCAGTTTTGTAATCTCACGACTTCTTCCCAAATGGCCTACAATTTGGAAATTTAGCAGTGGGGGTCTAGGTATATTTTCACTTATCCAGCCATATCTATCCAGATCATGTTTGGCTTAGTAACAGCAATCCTTTATACTTTACACCAGTTACTTCGCCCTTCACCCTTCGTGCTTCACACACGCGTTTCTCAAACAACCCTAATGAGAGGCCCCTTGTATAAGTGCCCAGTATAAAATTGAAATTTATTCTGCAGTCTACAAAAAAAAAAAAAAAAAAAAAAACTGATTATCACTGTGACCTCACGCTAGCACACCATGTGATGCTCTAAATGTGTTATGAACTCCTGGGCACTGAAGACCCAGATAAGCTGGTCATAAACTCAGAATGAGCGCATGACCTTAACGCAGGTCAACGAAACACAAAGCCTCCTGGGTAAAGGAGGGGGAAATTACTTCTCGATCTCCGGGGCACAGTGCACAAAGTCGTGGTTCCAGAACTTGAAGGCTGGGTTCTTGATGAGCTCGATGAAGGTGATGAGGAGACCCCAGGGGTGCGGCCTGTTCACGATCAGCCTCTCCAGCAGCACCCTGTGGCGCAAAAAACAAGACTTGTCAGAAGACAGCGCAGCTCACCGGTAAACTTTAACCTTGCTGTCCGAGGAGATGGACGCAGAGGATATAGCAATAGCTCTCAGAGGACATTCCTCCCGGCGAGCTAAAAAACACAACATATCCCCTGAGGGTTTTTCCACAAATATTACAGGCCAATCCAGTCACTCAAGCTTTGCATCGTTAAGATTACAAATCAAAAGTCACTGGAGCAATGTATCAATACTGTTCACACACTGCGCTTGAAAGCAGCATGTTTTGGCTTCAATGTTGGCAGCTAGATTTACCAATACAGCAGTGGGCCAAACCCCATGCCTCACACAGGGCTGGATAACAGAGGATGGACTGCTCCCCCCAGTGCTGGTTGACGGCCCGCCCCCCCCGCCCTGATTCTCCCTTTTGGTTTTCTGAATATTTAGAGCATCTGAGTGTGAGTAAAATGTGATATGTTGTTACAGTAGAATGCGCAGGGGAGTCGCTCACCTCGTGATCTGCTCTTGGATGGCTTCGGTATTTGCTTCGGCAAACAGGTAGAGCATCGTGCAGCTGAAGTAGTGGGTGTGGCTGTTTGGATATCGCAACTGATTGGCTATCGCATTAAGGAACAGGTACCGCCCTGAAAAGAGAAACAGCCCCAGTTTGAGATGGGAAAAACAGGACAGGCACTAGTGCGATTCCACACACGCAACTATCCCCCCCACAACACAATGCAGCAACCGCAAGAATTCACTTTCAGCCTGGAAACATGCCGAATGGGCAACCATTCATATACAAAGTCACTATTTTTTCCCCTCTCTTTTACCAGAGCGTTGTGTAACAGAGCAGAGCCTGGTGGAATTTTGTTCCGGAAATGAGATTTAAAGAAGAGGGGAGAAAAAAAAAAAAAAAAGTGCACCAGTGGACTTGGGGGGGGGGGGGGGGGGGGGGAAAAAAAAAAAACGCCGGTCCAGCATGCTTGCTATTACAGGTGTAGGACACAGGTGTAGCTGGCTCAGGTTAAGGTCTACGGGACCTGCTTGCCTAGCCGGTGCAGGAGATTCGTATCAAAAATCATGAGCATCAGTACCTCAAACACATGTCCACCTCAATATCGTCAACTCAGCCTAACCAATGAGTTTCTTAAGGCGTAGGAGCATGTGCGGCGTTGCATGAAGCTACAAAGGTCAGGCACACAGGACTATCTAGCAATGTTTGACACCAAGCCTGTCACAGAACATTTTTAGTCATGTGAACAGGCCAGTGTAGGGATGCGGCTCCTAATGACATACATTAGCTGATTAAAGTTAAAAATACATGACACCTAGCCCAATACTTCGCTGCTCAATTTACATGCGTCTTATAATTTCATTTATTTCCTCAGTACCCTTGCTTTTGAACTAATGGTTATGCAGTTGAAAAACATTGCAACGAATTGCAGCACTAATTGGCTTCTCCATATGTAGGCGTGTAGGACTCCTGTGCAGCTGGTACAGGTGTAGGATGCAGGTGTAGTGGTGTAGGCATGTAGGGCCCGTGTGTAGTAGATGTAGATGTAGGTTTGTAGGACCATGTGTAGCCAGCACAGGAGCAGAGGGCTTGCTTACCCTCCGTATCCAGGTCCACGGCCAGGTTCTGGAAGATGTCCATGTGGGCCGAGTGCGTGATGGTGCTCATGGACGGGGTGCTGCCCTTGTTATGGATGTGAGCGATCGCCTGGGTCCCCACATACAGCACCAGCGCATTGATCAGCTGGATGTTGTACCTGTTCCCAGGCTCGTTCGACACCTGCAGCCACATTTACAGAGTTGTCAACGCTCCACAACGCCATGTGACCAAATTTAAATGAATTTACTTCTCCAAGATGGAGGAAACATTTTTTAGATATTCGGTGCTGCGCGAGTGGAGTTCTGTGGGTGTAAATAAGATTGTGCAATTTTAAACAAGAACATATAAGAAAAATTAAAAAGTAAAGCACAGTGAAAGCAAAACCAGACAAATTAAAAAGCTAATTGCAGTAGAGTAAAAGTCAAAGTTCAACTGAATATCGAGAAGATAATGCAGTATAGACTGTCAATACCTTTCATCTCTACAAAGACATTCTGACCAAACTGATTCAGTTAAAACAACTGTTAACGAAATACAAAATGTAGATTTTTGAAAAAAAATCTAAAAATTTTAGATTTTTTTTAAAGGGTTGTAGACCTGGGCAACTGCGGAGTCAATTCATTGCAAATGTCGCCAGGGAGACAGAACAGCGCCTCCTACCTGCAGGTTGCCGCGGAGCTCAGATAAGAAAGTCACAGGTGAACGGGTCTTCAGGTAGGAGTCCAGATCCTTCTTAAACTGAGAAGGCATCACCCCGGTGAAGTTAGTGAGGATGCGAGGAGCGATGTTGATTTCGCTCAGCATGTCCACCTAACAGGAAGGAGGGGGGGGGGCAGGAAGAGTGTCAGGAGACAGACCTGCGGACAGACGTACGGGCCCCAGCTGCCGCCAGAGACAGTGTTCAGGCCTAATGTTGAGTAATTTAATAGCTGAATTATACAGATGTACAGTTTTCTACTGGGTGTAGAAACGCAGCTTAAATGAAACGAGGAAAGAAACATGCCAAGAATAGTTTTTCTGGGAAACTATGGCCACAATTACCCCACTCCAACAGCTACTCGCTTTACTTTCCTCAAATTATGCATGTCGCTTTAAAAACAATTCCTCTGAAGAGATCACAATTTCAACAGCAGATCTACTGTGGTATTACAGTTAAGGCCAGTCCGCTAAATGGGCTGCCTCATGTAGCTAATGTGGAAAAAAAAACCTGCTAATAAAAATACATTTACCAACTCCCAGGCCTCCCTTCCGAACACTGTGCTCGCACTCTGTCCCGTTACCTTGAGGTTGGGGGTGAAGGGGTCGGGGAGCCGCATGTTTCGGGGGAACGCGCTGAGGATCAGGTTGCGCAGCTGAATGCAGTTGGGTGGGATGACGTCACAGAAGCCGTAGTGATAGTCGCACAGGAACTCTGGGAAATCGTGCAGCAGAACCAGCAGCACACGCAGAGTACCCTGTGGATTCAACCGAGGGAAAAACAGGGAAACAGCCGCCACTTTAATAAGCTCATCAGCTGAGCGGACGGTCAGCACGTCATCAAATATGACAGAAGTGTCACCATACTTTGAAATAACTCCAGGGCGAAGCTCTCCAACCATCAGGAGTGCAGGCAATTCTGTTTGCTTCAGCAGAACAGCACACTTCACTCTCATACACTCCATAATTACAATCGTTCTTCCACCTAAATTTTGCCCTCAAACTCCAAAAACAACAAAGCTTTTGTCATCCTTAAAACATAAAAATCTTCAGCATGTTCTGGATTAAGCACTTCCCACACAGATTTGATATTATGCAATGGGGGGGAGGGGGGGGGGGGGGAAGAGAGAGAAAAAAAAAAAACTGTTTTCAGACAATATACATCTGAACCCATTTGAGTGGATCATGACATCACACTTTGAAAACCAAATATATGCTCATGGACTTTTTTTTTTTTAAATTGCAATCCTTTTCCATGTACAAAATTCAAACAAAGAAAATTGAAAAATCTATATCTACTATTAAAGTGTGAGAATATTTCCCGTCTAGCCATGCCATTTTTGAGCAATGCAAATCCGTTCACAAGCAGTGACCTTTTGTTTGCAGGGAGGTCAGTGGCAGTTCTTTTGGTCCAATTAACTCAATTAATTATTCTTCCAACTCCCCGTTCTTTCATAATTTTAGCTAGACACCCTGCTTCAATTGTAAAATGTTCAACTTATGGGGCACATTAGTGCTTTTAACTACTTTACACTTTTCTACTGAAACAAAGTTTTAATAACTAACTTCCATCACATAATTCACCCACTCAAGCAACTTCAAATTTGCCCATAAACCTCTCCTGCAGAAACAGGCACACAAACTTTCCTCAAAAAAAGGAAGTAGCCTTTTTCCACTTCAGGATTTTCTTCAAAAATCATTTAACTTTTAGACTTCTTGACAACACAATGTCCAGTTAAGGACCCCTTAATCACAGTTTTGTGACTGCACAACATAAGATCTCCTTCACTGAACCCCTCAGGATTATTCGTGCTCAGCGTTTGACCCATCCTAATGACGGAGAAGCTCAACTCCCACAGTAAAGTGATAGGGAAACACTTCACAAAGACGGACAGAGACCAGAGGAGGCTTTCGGCAGGGAGTTCCACACCTTGTAGAGAATTTGCATGTGCTTGTTGAGCTCCACATTCCTCAGGAAGGGGGCCAGGTACTTGAACAGGTCAATCAGCAGCTGAGCGTACATGGGCCAACCCTGGAAAAGAGCGGCAGTCAGAAAATTAGAGACACTCCGTTCCAAATGGTTACAGGCACATTCACGTATTCCAACAGATGCAGGACAAATGTACGTCAAAACTGAAAATGAAATGTCCACACACTGTTGAATCAGCTCACAATTTATTGTGCAAAAGTTTTGGCCGATGTGGGCTTCCTCAGGAACAAAAGAGGGCAAATTAATCTGTGGATATACATAAAAACCTGTGATATGAAAGTGGGCAGGTATATCAATTACTCTAAGACGCAATTTGTCAAGGCAGACTCAAGGGGATTTGCAGATTATAGTAAATTTGTAGAAAATTTTTAAATATCTGCAATATCTATATGTAAGGAATATAATACAATGTGATATAGGCAACAAAATAATGATAGCCAAAAATTAAGGAGACAAACAAAGAACACCAAGCTCGAACCAGCAATATAGCTTCATCATGTACTTAAATTGAAGGGTGCAGCGGCTGTGCGTGCTGGCACAAGTTCACGACCTCTGAAATGTCAGCACATCTGTTTGCGCTCTATAACAGCCATTGTTCTATTTTTTTTATGAGGCCACACTGCCTCAGGTAACCTATAAACCTCTAAATATCCACGAATCCTTAAATGGCATTTGAACCCACGAACACGCAAATCTACCAGCAAGTAGTTAAGGAGTGATGACTGTGCAGAATTTAACACTGAAATGAACAGAGGATGCAGAAAAATCATTGTTAAACAATTTTATCAGGTGTTTACCCACTCCAGTCCAGAAATGAAGACCGTACGCCTACAGTACGCCTACTTTTAAACACAAGATGATTGAAAGTTCATAAGTACAAGATGTTCATTTATATCCCACTAAAACATGTACATACACTGCCCGGCCAAAAAAAAAAGTCACCGTTTGGAAATTAATGAACAAATTCTAGAATTGGATCATTATTGCGGTTACTAATATGTTTCAGCTGGCAATAATCATTTTTCCCCTGACTGATGAAGCGCATCGCTACTCATTTCTTAAAAAATCATGTCGGAAGGCACATCCCTTGCTGGTGGAAAAGATGTTACAGTATTTCAGAACAGGCAACTTATTGGCCTGTATTTAGCAAAGAAAACTATGAATGCAAAAACAAGTATGAGGAATCATTTTCACAAACATTTGCCACCACAAAGTCCTGATCTTCGACACAGTAAAAGTTATTGGGCTGTGCTCAAGAAAGACCGAGTGGTTGAACCGTTATGTCGAGAAGACAAGATCTCGGCCAAAAATTATGGCAAGTATGATCGAAAATAAATGTTCTGGCATTGCATATAGTTGTCAAAACAATGACAAAATGAGTATGCACTGTGATCAAAGCTACAGGGGTTCCAACCAACTAAATATTTGAATGTGCGACTTTTTTTTTGGTCGGGCAGTGTATTTAAAATAATTTATGATTACACGGTGTAACCGTGATGGTACCGCTGACCTCTGTTCAGTCTTATCGATGTTTGATTCATTACCACAGGGCAAAAACCATCAACTGCATGAGATGGTGAATGAATCGGTTTCAAATTTTGGCCACGATCTGAGTGCAATGCGCCCTCCGCGGCTTTCGGGCACGACAGAGGCGCAGTCATGCAGCTTTTCTTTCAGTGTCAGCATAGAGATCAAGAGCTGGGTTCTTCTTAACGCCAAAGGACAGGGAAAAAATTTAAGGTCCTCCTGGTAATTTAACACTGATCAAATAAAACACAATGAACAGAAGACGGGCATTTCCTGATATTGAACAGTAAAAGGTTGCATGTGAATTAAATGTGCCTTATGTCCATACGTTATGAACCACTGAAGTGGGAGACTTGCCTTCTGCTGGGGTGTGTGGGCCAGCATCCTGGCGATGAAGATGCGGTGAGAGATGAGCTCCAGCCAGGCGTACACAAACCCTGGAGCTTTGGTCGGCCTCAGGATGTGGAAGGTGTTACTGCAGACCAACAGGAGAAAGATGCTCAACATCAGGTCCAAAGACGGACCGAGACCAGCTTCACCACACCAACATTTGAAGAGCAGGAGTGCAAACGCAAAACTCATGAACAAAACCTGTATTTCCCTGGTGCATAGAAATGGCCATTATAGGGTGGGGGAAGCAAAATGACGAGACCAAGGCACAACGTTTACAGTTTCCCTACCGCTGACGTGTACCTGTAACTTCACCAGCAAACTAAATGCAATCCATCACCATATCAAGCAAATCATTAATTAATTTCTTGTCCAAAATTCATAATTGTTTGACATTCCTTTATTGATCCATGCTGTGCTGATGCACGTCTCGTGCAGTCTCTGGAACTGAAGATGGACATTTTCATGAACCTCCAATAAATGTGACATCAAGAAATTTTAGTCCATTTGCTTTTGAACTAAAAGCCCATTTAAAAAAAAAAAAACAAAAAAATAAAAAACTGATGGTGACTACGGAGTTGCTCAATACCATTTATCACTGAAGTTATTCATTGTCCTAACCCTATAGTGTCACAATTGAAATGAATAAAATGTGACATAACAGGCCTATGAAAGTACTTAAAATTGCTTCGAATGGGGTAATTTGAATCGAAGTCTGGAAGACAGCCAGATACGCATGCAGGGTATCACAGGATTTAACAATTGGCTGGTGAGGAATTTCATGTGACAAACTGCCAGCATTTGTTCATTGATCCAGACTTTCACTATATGAAACAAGCAGGTGCTTCAATTGCAAGTCGAGGAAAGTGACATTCAGAGACGGGGGGTCCTAATTTGATGCAGTCGGCTCAGCCTTGCGCGTCAACTTCTGCTATTTATACTGACCAAAAAAAAAAATGCAATTTTCTATTTCTTGATTTTATCGAGGGTAGCTGTTATTAATCAACACTGCATTGGTATCAAATGGAAGAGGGAATCTCAGACAATAGATATAACAGAAAATCGGGCTGAAATATCGCAATGTTGGCTTTTATTTAACAAGGTGAAGTTTTTTTTTTTTTTTTTTTAATAAATTTGGCATCTCCAATCCCACCCGAATTTGGAATGCCCAATTGGGGAACTATGTACAAAGCTTGCTCGTATGCGACCCCTTGCTGCCAACTCAGGATAGTGAAGACAGTTCACGGCTCTCCTCCGAAGCACGTGCCTGTCAGCCAATGATTCTTATACACTCGCTGGTTGAATCTTCGCAAGTTCAGAGCGAGGGCGGAGGATACCCGGACATGAACCAAGCCAGAGTCTTCCTGACGAGCGCCCGTCTGGCCAACAGGGGGCGCCGGAGCAACGAACAAAGCTGTTCACGAACACCCAAATCCGGCAGTCCCTTCCCAATTTGGAACCCTGTAGCGCGATAGCCAATAGTGCGCTACTCTGAAAAAGCTGCCGACCCCTGCCGGTGGGTACGCCGAGGCTCGAACCCGCAACGTGGTGATCACCTCCGCACTGCAGCGCAGTGCCTTAACCGTGTGAGCCACCCGGCAGCTCAACAAGGTGAAGTTTAACATTACGAAACACAAATGACACTATCAGTATCTCGTTTGTCCCCCGTTAGCGTCATGCACTGCGGTACACCTGCGTCTCAGACATCACCAGACGTCTGATTATTGCTTGTGGAACGTTGTTCCACTCTTTGGTCAGCGCTAGTCTTAGCTGACGTACTGTAACTGGCGGTAGTTGACGTCTCCGGATTGCTCTATACAGAATGTCCCACAAGTGTTCAATAGGTGAAAGATCTGGAGAAAATGCAGGCCAGGGAAGGATTTGCACGTTTTTGGCCCAAAAGAACTCCATACAGATACGTGCCACATGCGGACGCGTGTTGTCCTGTTGGAAAGTCAGTTGGTGATGTTGGACAAACGAAAGGACGACTGAATGGAGAATTTCCTCACGGTAATGGACGGCGTTGAGGTTTCCTTCAATAAAATGAAGTTTGATTCGGTGTGTAGCAGACGGTCAGCTGTGATATGACGGGCAGACGCTGGAGTCATAACATGTGGCCTACTGGACCTGGGGTGATCGGCCGTGTGTCCAGTGGCATTAAAAAAGGTTCTGAAGCAACAAATTGTCGCAGAATGTACACTGAATTGACTGGCAACTCTATCTACCCGGCTTCCGGCCTGCAGCATCCCAAACGCGAGTTCTCGTTGAACCTCCGTTAGTCATGGCATTATAACCCATTTGATTTTCACTCATTTTCGGTTAGACTTTTATAGGCCCTGGTGTCTACGAGGAACTCAAAACAAAAATGGGTGTGTTAGGACAATGGTAGTACTCGAACCCAAGCACTGCCAATTGTTTGGTTCCGGACAAATGGCGGCACCAGAATACACACAGTGACCGTGAAAATTTGTGTGGTAGAAGTACTCACCTCCAAAAATAACTCAGAACAAAAGCATCTTTTTCAATTGGTTTGTCAAAATTTGGTATCGGATTACGTAGTTGCGTTTCTTTTTTTGGTCAATATAGTTTACTTCCTATCGAGAGCAGTTCCAGTCTTCAGATTGACCACTTGTGTTGGCCAAGGCAAAGAAGGCGACTACATGCTACTGAGAAGCAGGCGGTCGAGACAGAGAGAACATTTCAGAGAGCTGGAACACGTCACAAGACCAGAACTGACGAAGACCCCCAACATCTGGAAACATCTTTCAGCTAAGCACCAGGAGTCCTTTTGGCACACTCCCATCTTACACAGAGATACACGGGGCCGGGTAAAGCGCAGTGATCGACAGAGGCAGCTCGGCGGGCAGGGATTACCAGAAGGCCGTGAGGGTCTGGAAGTTGATGGTCTCCAGCACGTGCTCGGGAGCGTTGAGCTCCAGTAGCAGCATGATGAAGATGCGGTGATACGGCAGCTGCTGGAACTCCGTCTGACGCACGTCGTGGTCCTGGATCAGCACGCCCACCACGATGCCCAGAACCTGCAAGGAAACAACAGCGAGGTGAAGTTGCATCGTAAAACGGCATCACCTCGCCGTGAGCCAGATACTCTGGGCTTTAGCAACTCCCATCGTCATCCTGAGACCCAACACTCGGATGTTCATTTTCATTTCCAACACTGAATGCCATTTGCAGTGCAGGATTCAGTGCAACCGATGACAGACCCTGAGACTCGTGTCCCGCATAGGGGACAAGAACCAGATGCAGAGCATTTGGTGGACGTGTTTCACCAATTGGCTTCATGTTCCTACGGTTACAGAAAAAAAAACAGGCTAAAATTGAATGAGGTTAAATCCTTCATGCAGATGCCAATTCAAGCCTATCCTTGCCCATATGTGAATAACCCCTACTTGAGCCTTTATTGCTTACGATTAAAGTGTCCGTGACAGGACAAATAATTTCAATGAAGCAGAACATTTGGCATGTTCATGCATTGGAGTATGCGTGGCTTTATGTTGTTGGGATGAGGTTAGACAAGCTTTTCATAAAAAAAAAGTCATGAACTACTCCCTGTTGCTTCTGGAGCCAGATATGCCAGGCTGAAATGAGACCTCCCATCTTTAGAACAGTCCAAGGCACCAGCTCCTCATGAACACTCAATATAAAGTTTACAGTTATATGCTGCATGATGTAACAGACAGGTTCCTGAGCCCTATGGGGAAATATACCTCCCTGAACCCCATTGCCCTCCAATCTTAGCAACTCAGGAGCAATGGGGTGCTAAACTGCACCCGGGGGCCCAACTGCAGGACTGAGGGACATGCCTTAGTCAAAGCAAAGAACGCCACATCCACTGAGCGTCCCAATCACCTTGTTGAGCAGATTGATCTTCGTGACTGTGTTGGTGGCCTCTCCCGAGTGCTTGACAAGCAGGGCGATGAGGCGCACGAAGGCATCCAGGTTGTGGTAGCACTTTGCGCGGATGATGGCGGCGCTGGCCGCAGGGTTGTGCTGCTGCTCGGCCTGCGCCCGGTAGCTGATCTCCACACACATCTCCGTGCAGAGCCTGAAGAACCGCGTGATGAGGTCATCAGTCTTCAGGATGCCCTGCTGGTGCATCTGCATAGGGAGAGAGAGGCGGCACGTGAATCCAGAACTCAGGCCAACAAAGTACATACAACCCCCCTGACGACTGAGAAAATGTGACTCCCTTTTTAAAACTGTATTAAAAATATAACTTTACTAGTTCCCATATCAAGTCCCAAGGAAACGCCACGGTTTCTTGATTCAAAAGCTGGAGTGTTTTACGCTAAAGAGTGAAAATAGTGGTAAAGCCTCTGCGCCCGCTGGGCCAAACACGGCCAAAACAGAACTTGGTCTATATTTTCTTCCCATATACATGCATATAAAATATTCACGGATGTAGGACAGACCACCACAAAGCCATCCAACCGCAGGACAGAGGCCAAGCGGGCCAGAAAGTGCAGCAGGAGATGCACTGGGGAGGTGTGAAGTACCTGTCCCACAAATGCAGAGAAGGCCTTGGTGCTGTCCCGGCCGGCCGCAGCCGAGTGGTACAGGTTGACCCACTCCCTCAGCAGGTACTCTGCCTTCTCCCTCAGGCCCGGCGGGTCGTCGTACTCCGACGCCTGCGAGATCCCAGAATGCATCATGAAGTTGGGCCCGCCGTGGGCGCGGTCGATCATGGCTTCATAGTTGGAGCGCACGACCTCCATCAGCTGAGGGAGCCTGGGTGTGCGAGAGAAGAAGCAGGGGGCTCCGTTACCCACAATGCACTTGCATTAACCCAAATGCAAGAGTTGGCAAAGGCAGGTATGTACTTCTATGAAGCAACTTCATTCCTCATATTTCCATCTCCATTTCAAGTTTATTCCTCCAATCACAGATTCCCTCATGTTACAGCCTGTGCAGATCCCTGTTCTTCATTTAAATTCCCATCTACAAGTTCAAATTATTTGCATTCAAATGTAGGACACACTCCGGGATTCCCCTTACTGCACGTATGTGAGGTGTGTATCGCTTAAAAGCAGACCAATAAGAAACAATGTCCATCTGCTCTTCAAAGGCAAGTGACCTCACAGAACTCTTGATTAGTCCACATCAGAGTTGGTCAGCTCAATACTAAAGCAGTACACCACAGACAGCAGTAGTGACTAAGTGGGATCTCTCTCCAGTGTATTGATATTAATTGCATGAAGACTGACCAAAGCCAAGCAGTGTGGAGTTCATTCATACTCGACAGACAACAGCAGGTAGATAATACTCTCAGAATTAATTCACTGAGATCAGGTTAACCCATGTTGCTACTGCCCCTGACCTCTCATTTGTTCAGAGCAGCGTGTTTCAGCCTTGCCAATTAAACTTTGGGTGTAAAAAAAAATAAAAAATCCATGCTCCATTCTTAACAAAAGGATTATAGAAAAAAAAAAAAAAAAAACACATTATACACTGAACACACTAGAAAATGTAGTGATAATGACAAGGGTTTTACATGGGACAAAGCAGAGGGATATGGCGTCACCTAGTGTTCAAATGTAGATTAACTAAATGTCTCGTAATGCAAGCACTGCTACTAAATCAGGCCCACACAAGCAGAAGAAAAATGATTGGTGGTATTTCTAAGTTTGAATCTCATCAAAATTTTACCCCATCATTCTTCCAGTGCCCATTTCACAAATCTACCCTCCCCCAAAAAAAAAAAAATAAGAGAAGCTCTTAATGACCTTTGGTAACTTTAATAACCTTTGATTTGGCTAAATGGGCAAGTTCCGTCCTGTTTGTGAGACCCGATTTATCACATTTGCACTTTAATGTTTTTGATTTCTGCCGTTTTCACGAATCACTAACAAACTCCAGACATGGAGTTTCAGATCTTCAGCGGACGGGCTCGTGAAGACCCTCGGTGGACTCACCCCTCGGGGGCGTTGGCTCTGGAGTGCGTGCTGGTCCTCATGAGCGTCTCGATGGTGTGGAACAGGTCGGCCTCTGTGATGTGGCCCACACTCCGCTCATCCACCAGCAGCAGCTTCACCAGCTGCATGGCGAACGCCACCGCCATGTAGTGCAGACCGTTCTCCATCGACTGCAGGAGCGAGGGAGGGAGGGAGAGCACAGAGAGGTGAATACAGGAGGGAAGGAGACAGGAAAAGGTGGTGAGAGTGAAGGGAATAAGAGGTGGGAAGGAATGGAGAAAAGGGATGGAGGAATTGAGGTTTGGGAGGGGACGGAGGAGAGATTGAGAGGGCAGAGGACGGAGCAAGAGTGGTCCCAGATTTAGCACAAGCAACTTTAACACAGAGGCTAATGTCAAACTGGACTCCATTAGAAATAATGCATCAATAATCAAAACTCATTTCCACTGCCTGGCTAAGGGAAGGAAGTGTGTATATATGTGTTCGAAAAGCAGGATTTATGCCATTTCAATATTCTGCACCCAAGTTACACGTTACAGAATTCGACTGCGATTACCAGTTCCACTACAACGTTCACTTCAAAGCATTTTATACCTTACAGGGTTAACAATGAATACTGACCAACTTTAAACGCAAATGCCAGTTAAACTGAAAGGTAGAGCCCAGAGAGAGGCCTGCAGACAGCGCGGGGGGGGGGCGGCCTGGTCTCACCTGGGCCAGGTGCAGGTCGTACTGCTGCATGTTCACCAGGTGGTTCCGGATCAGCAGCTCCACGGCCTCCACGTTGTACTTGTACTCGTCACGGCACTCGATCAGGCACCTGCGACAGGACAGATCAGTCACAGGACCGGACAACAAACAACTCGTGCCGGGCCAGGCAATTACAAGGCTTATACATCAATCAGGAGGATGTCATGCAGTTGAAAAACATAACAAAGGTCAGTGGCAACAAAGGCGGAAAAAGATTAGACTTTCTAGAGACAAATTCAGTAGACAGCGGAAAGTAAAAAAAAAAAAAAAAGCACACTACAGTTGAGTCAACATGCCCATGTGTAATACTTAGTACCGAACACAGTACTAAATGTTTCTCCGCTCCACAGGGGCCCAGTCCATGACAGAGCAGAGCCGCGTTACAGGAGCCGAGAACCTCTGTGGCACTACAGCGTAACCCCGTCAGTCACAGACACACCAGGGGCTTAAGTAATAGTGCAGGAGAGGGGGGCAGGGTGGGGTGGGGGGGCAGAACTCACCGGGTGATCTGCTTGTTGCACCACTGCGGCCCGTAGGCCCGGCCGTCCTGCAGAGCCTTCAGCACCAGCAGGTGGCACTCTCG
The DNA here is from genome assembly GCA_029721435.1 of Gymnothorax reevesii. Classification (NCBI taxonomy): domain Eukaryota; kingdom Metazoa; phylum Chordata; class Actinopteri; order Anguilliformes; family Muraenidae; genus Gymnothorax; species Gymnothorax reevesii. The sequence continues at coordinate 51,478,899 of CM056589.1, read as the reverse complement.
ATACCGCAGGAGCAGATCCGCATCCGCACCGCTGGTGGCGTCCAGCAGACCCTCCACAGCCTGGGGGGAGAGAGAGAGGAGGAGGGGGAGTGTGAAAAATCGTGAGTGTAAAAGAGTGAGTGTGCAAAAGACCTGCTTCCCTCAGGTACCAATTCTGGGGCAAAGTAACATGGGTCACCCCATGTTTATAAAGAGCTACTAGGAATGCAAACTGTAAGAACCTCCCCAGATCGATCATTGGTAAAATTACCTACCAATCCATCGATTAATTGTAAAAATTAAAAAATATGAAAACTCTACTTATAAAAAACAAAACCACATACGTTTTTACCCCCACTCTAGCAAAGCTTAATTTTCTCCCAACATATTACGTAGTTTTCACAGCATTTCATCTGTCATAGCGCCCTCTGGTGGCCGCATAGTGAAACAGTTTTTTGACAGCTGACGGAATGCAAGTGGAGACTGTTGCTCTGTATATTTCAAATCTGTATTTTGATAGATTAAACCTCAAGTGATCGAGCAAAGTCTTGACCAATAAGTCGATCATCGATTAATCGTCATCTCCGAGAGCTGTCCAAACACTCTATACCCCACTGCTCACTCATTTACTCCATGCTTTAGCCCCCTTCTAAACTATTTTCTTCAGGAAATTCAATTGTATTTCCATTTTTCCAGGATGGTCCTGCCAAAGATAGGAGCTGACAGCACAGAGACAGAAGAGAGGCCATTTCCAGGCTGGGAATCTGCCTGCACGCGATTCGGGAACAGAAGTGATGCACAGCCCAACACTTTCAGCCAGAACTATTCCATACCTTTGTTCAAAATGCACACATCCCCTACAGTCAGAGTTCAGACACGCTTTGGAGCTTCCATTGTGCCTGAAGATCTACCGTCCCGCAGGATTACATTAATTCAACAGCTAGAGACTCAATGAGCTGTTAAGTAACAGTGTCAAGTCGGGCCGACCAAAAAAACCCACCAAGCTGTAAAAAAAAGTTAGTCAGATCTCTACATTTTTCAAAGAGTGAGCAACACGCAACTGAAAACTCAGTTGGTTCGTCTCTGGGTTTGTGATGGGTTGTGTGATTTTTTGAGTTTAGTTGTGATGAAAATTTTTTTATAACCCTTATTTAACCAGGGAAGTCCCATTGAGACTTCGACTTCGATGTGTCGACTTTAAAGTGTTGTGGTGCGAAGCTTTGCGGGAGGGTGGCATGTTTTCGATCTTGTGTTGCTGGTTATTTAAATAAAATATACATCTGACAAACCTCTGTTACAGTTTGGCCGTTTTCTTAGGTAGGCCTGTAAGTCATAAGGGGTGAACTGAAAACACGTGCACAGTATATCTCCAGACGCAGCGCTGGTTACTGGCGCTGAAGGCGTTTTTTGGGAAAGACCATCCCAGAGAGACAAACCTTCTGGAGCAGGCCGAGCGCGGCGATGCCATCGCGGGAGTTGCGGGCGAGGGCCACAGACTCCAGCAGGCTCCGCAGGGCCTGGGTCTGCGGGTTCATGGCCAGCGCCGGGGGGATGGCGTGCAGGTGCTGCTCGAGGTCTGCCATGCACTTGTCATATATCTGAGCCACATCGTCCGCTGCCCAGGCCTGCTGCTGTGAAGACGGGCGATACGGAGGAGAAATGAGGACCGTCGGAGAGAAGAATGTGCGTTTAATTTTTCATGGCAACACACGACCGTACTGGACAAAGAGCCGCAACAATGGCATACAACAATGCCAGACATTTAGGAAGAAACTAGAAAAGTTGATCACCTCAAAATAGCAAACGGCACATGTGCATGACCTGATGCAAATGTGTGCAAATTTTCATGGAAATATATCAAATAGTTTCGCAGATATGGTCCGGTAATGGTGGGAAAGCCGACGCGGACAGGCACACAAATGGGAAACCGGACAGAAACAACATTCCCCAACCCACCCTTCATGGGGGAGACATAATGACAGAATTATGACAACGCACCTCATGTGGGAGAGAGAGGCGCATTTCCCTTACCTTCATGGGCTGGGCGAGGAACCCGGTTGGCTGGGACAGGTCATTACTGGGCAGGAATCCAGGAACATTGCGGGCGAATTCCTCATAAACAGCCAGCTGTTTAGGGTCCACACCGCCGACCTGCAGAAGAACAGAGGGTTTAAAGTTGTAAAAAAAATAAAAAAAATAAGCCGGACAGACTGCGAAAGCCCCCCTGCGAAGATCAGACGCACTCACCAACACAGCCTAAATCAACAGTCCCCCTGTACTCCCTTTCAAATGGCAGGGGACTGAAAAACTCCTGACCCCATTAAAAGGAAGGGATGGAAGAGAAAGAAGATAAAAAGAAACTCACCTTTAGCCTGATCTGTTCCGGCATGCGCTCTGCTTGGTACGTCAGCACCACGGGGTCGCAGTAGCGCCTGCCCTCCTGCCGAGCGTGCTTCCTCAGCTCGAACTCCTGCAGCAGGGAGTGTGTGTGTGAGTGTGTTACTGTGCACAGATGACACAAAAAGTCTGTGTGAATGCGCGTGGTGGTGGAAAGGGTTGGGGGGTGATGAGTTCTGTCAGAGAGAGCTCCAGATGTCTGGTTAGTAAACAATGCCATAGAACAGGCTTGTGAACGAACCAACATTGACCCCATCTGAAGGCAGTTCAGAAAAACAAGCCAATCCATTATTCATAAGGCAAGTACAGCGACAGTTTGACAAGACTGCAGCCATACAGATAGGCACCCAAATAGACGCACTCAAGAACTTAAAAAAAATATTTTCAGAAACTGAATTGTTTATGCTTTGCCAAATACTGCTATCGGATCAGGAACTTCCCCAAGTGAGCGCGTCAGAAGGGTGACTCACTGTGGCCAATCTCTTGTCCATCTCAGGCCCAGCCTTCTCCACAGCCGTCTTCTGGATGAAGCAGCAGGCCAGTTCACAGTTATCCTGAGCGATACGAGCCGCAGCCTCCTCCATCATCTCCCTCTGCTGAGGGGTGGGAGCCTGGGGGGGGGCAGGAACACGGACATGAGTGAGTGAGTGAGTGTATGGTGCCAGTGTGTGTATATGGGTATTCAAGAATAAAATGGATAAATGCACATTTAGGGGTGTATACGGTGGGACTTTGGTGTGCATGGTGTGAGAGAGTAGAGACTGAAGTGTGAATGAGAGCAACTTAAGTACTCGAGTGAATGCATGGTGTGTGTGTAAGATTAAAATACACATACACACCTTTGAGTGTGAATACTCCAATAATCTAGCATGCGAGAGCAGTGACAGTGTGAATGAGAGGGAGTATGCAGAGTGAATGAAGAATGGTGTACATCGTTAGTGAGTAACACAGGAAAAAGGAAATTATCCCGACAGCTAGAGGTGTGTATGGGGAGTGAGGCGGAACAGTGAGAGGTGTGTATGGGGAGTGAGGCGCGACAGTCAGCTGTGTATGTGGAGCGAAGTACAACTGTGAGAGCTGCGTATGGGGAGCGAGGCGCAAATGTGAGAGCTGTGTATGGGGAGCGAGGTGCGACTGAAAGGTGTGTATGGAGAGCGAGGCGCAACAGTGAGATGTGTGTATGGGGAGCGAGGCGGGACAGTCAGAGCTGTGTATGGGGAGTGAGGTGCGACAGTGAGATGTGTGTATGGGGAGCAAGGTGTACCCGCAGCGCGGCGGCGAAGCTGCTCTTCAGGTTGGTGGCGATGCTCATGAGCAGTGGCTCGCGGCAGGTGATCATGGCCATGCCGGCGGTCAGGTTACGCATCATGTGATGCGCAGCCACACGCATGCGCGACTCCTCAGAGTCCAGTGCGAAGTCCTTGCGCACGATCTGCTCGCAGGTGGTCATGGCGATCTTTATGGAGCGGTCCACCACCGGGTGCACCAGCTCCTGCACGGCTCTCTCGATGGACTGCCGCACGCACTGCTTCAGCTGGGGGTGCGCCTGCAGCAGGGGGATCTGCAAGGGGAGGCGGAGAAGAGTCTCCTTCACATGCAGCTCCAATTTTACCACCATTTTCTCCAGGGGAAATTCGTCTAGGGAAGGGATCTCCAAATCAGGAGCTCAAAACCAAATCCAGCTCTGGTTTACCTTCCTCTTATGTTATTAACTTAACGAGCAATGCTGATTGGCCAGACTGGCTTCACACCTGACTCCCAGGTAAAGGGAGGGTGGAAAACCAGCAGGTTGTGGACCTTGCAGACTGATTTGGGGAACAGGGATTTAGGGTATGGTTCCCAAAACCTTGGTCCCAAACTATGTTAGAACCTTACATAGTGCGAACAGCCAAGCAGACTGAAGCACGTGAACTGGTGACAGAGTTAGCTTTTCTGAAAAAAGTAAGCTTTTGGGAAACATACCCCGAGGCAACCAAGTCATTTAGCAGCACATCAACTTGGGACGAAGTGGGACACCCCTAAATCGGTCAACCATATTTAATACATAGAAACATGTGAGTGAAGCGCTCAGTGCAACCAATAAGCCCACTGTTTTCCAGTTCAGCTCAGCTAACGACCGCGATGAACGCCATTGCTAGCTGCCGCTATGCCAGGAGGGACTTTCCCTTCCTTTAATATACAATACCGCACAATCCGGAGGTGGAGGCGGAAGTTAACAGTAAGAATCAACACGACCACGAAGGAGCTAAAGATTAACAACCTCTTACCTATTGAAATTATGAAGAATTTACAGACCTTCAGTCAACAGAGACATAACTTTCACAACTTCTGAAAACCTGATGAACTCCTGTTCAATGCACCGATGTCATGCAGGGTTGTGTCCGGTCAGACGAGGTAACTGGTGTGCGCAACAGGCCCAACCACAGGAGGGCTTGGACTCGCGTCAGTCGCGGGTAACACTCACATTGACATTGATGTTGATGTGAGGGGCCAGGCCGGCCAGCGCGTACACGTTGATGTCGTGGTAGCTGAACTGGGGGGTGGGGGGACCTGTGGCTGTGCAGGTGGTGGTGGTGGCGGGGGTGGGAGGTGCAGTCGCGAAGGGAAGACAGTCTCCTGCGGGTTTGAAGACAACACAAGAATTCAGTCATAAAAGAATCGTAGCAACATTGGTACAGATTACCGTGTAAACTAGGCGCCCCAGACTTGCAAACTAGAGTGTGTTTCCACAAGTAAAAACAACCATCTCCCCTCCCAGAAATCCCTAGATAGCAGAGGTTAACCATTTAAGAGCCCATCAATGCACCTACAAAATGTAGTAAAGAAATAACGGGCAGTTTCTGAGTATAGGTCCGGAGACACTTTGGGAATGCCGACCCTGGCGAGGGCCAAGCCAAAAACAGTGTCTCTAACTGCCCAGGTGAACATACACATAATAAGCTGAAGGGGGGTGGAGCCAGCACCTGTGGGCACGATGGGCAGCATCTCCTCCGGGGGTTTGGCCTCCTTCTTCGGTGCGGAGAGCTGCTCCTCCAGGCTCTTCAACTTCTCCTTCTCCTTCAGCAGGTTCCCGGGCTTCAGGTCGTTGATGTCGAGCGACAGGTTCTTGCAGAGCACCTCGATTTCGAACTTCAGATTCAGCTAGAGGGACAAACCCAACAGTGACCGCCGTCATGCTACGCATTACGAGATACTTCTCAAAGAGACACAATGACTTCATGTAACCGTTATCATTTATTGACGATGCTGGAGGGCAATATCAGCCCGAGGCGAATGGTAAAGGTCAATATCGTTTTCTTTAGGTCCATCAAATCTGGTATTGCCCGACTTATGGTGAAATAATTGTTTATTACCGAACCACAGGCAATTAATTGTCTCATTTCTAAGTTTTCTAAGTGTAAACACCAATTCAAATGTGGACACCTTGCGATGCTTATAACATGATAATTGACCTGGCATCACAGAATTTTGTTAACGTCTGTTACCAATGCCTGACATTACGCTCTCACTGACTGGATGGAATTTCTCTCTCTCCATAATTCTCTTTGGTGAAACCACAGCGCAATATCACTTCTGTCCGCTGCCCGGCACAAGGGTTTTCAGGGCAATACACTACTTAAAAGATCATATGACCCTACATTCACCAATGAAAAGGCATGGATAGTTTGTAAATGTAATAATATCCAAATTCTAATTGCAAACAATCCAATACTGACAAAACAACCTGGGGCTGATGCCAGAACACCAATTGTTGGCCAGGGGAGGGAGATTCCAGAAAGCCAACTGGTTGATAGTAGGTCAATATGGCAGACAGTAGGCATTTCACCGGGGAAGGTGACTGCTTGACACAAGCCTCATTTGCAACTACCATACATTTAACACATCCGCACCTACATCTCAAATTTGATGACGGCTAAAGTCAATAAATGTACACATTCTCTCAATTTCTTCAGGTGCTGCCTAAAAAGATGCCAAATGCTATAACTGCACGATCAAGAATAATATGGAAGGAAACGTACCTTCAGATCATGTTCCTGATGCAGCTCAGCCAGTACATTCATTATGGCCATGGTCCAGGGATTCTGGGGCCTGAATATCTGCATTAAGGAAGATATGGGTCAGTACAGTCCATTTCTGTGGATTCTAGAGAAATGTTGGAGTAAAACGGCCGCGGGGACAAACATTACCATGCTCCTCAGACTGGACTCCAACACTTTGGCAACGAAGGGGACGACGTAGAGCAGCTCCTGCTGCCCCTTAACATAGGCCTCCAGCAGCAGAGATTTCACCTCCAGGTCCTGCAGGAATCGGGCCACAGAAAACAGTCAGCACCGCACCAAACCTCACACGCTCCAGTAACAGCGGACCCTAGTTCCACATCGTTTACTTCCACCAATTAAAACTACTCTGTAAACAGATGACATCGCGGAGGCCATCTAATGATGTCAAATGCCATCTAGAAATCTTACGCATTATGTTCAAAAGCAGAGCTACTGAATATTGTCCCAGCAGATCGATCTTACTGCGGCTTGTTGACCGTAATTTGACATGTTAGACCCAAAAGGTAACCTCTAAAGCCCTTTATCTCCGGGGCCCTCAAGCACACTCACCGTGTACAGTATGGGCTTGTTTTTGGCCAGAGTGATCATTCCCAGCCAGTGGCCCAAGTTCTTCAGCAGGGATCGATCGGAGAAGTTCGCTGCAGCCTTGTCAGAGGTCAGCAGAACCTGGCAAAGGACATTTTAAAACTCCAACGCGTTTCCCCGCAAAAAAAAATGAACCAATAGAAGGGAAAAATCTGACACTCAGGCGTAGGAATAAGAAAACACAGTATACATAGAAAGTTCAATTAAACCGGCTGAGAAAACAGCCACCACTTAACCACCAGGAGACCGTACAGATACTGGCATCATCACCTTTATGTTTCTGTAGGTCTCGTTCAGAACCATTTTGACAAACTCGGGGTTCTTGAGTGTGTCGAGGAAGTTGGAGTAGAGGCTGTGGAAGTTTGGCTCGATGCTGACCCTCTTCATTACCAGGTACTGAGAGACCCAGGGCATGAACTCCTCTTTCACCGTCTCCTTCAGCTCCTCAACCTGCAGAGCAGGGGATCAAACCTGCTCTTCAGAGGCCATTTAAAACCACCTCCAGTGTACATTTCATTTAAACAATAGTGTGATCACAACCTATATGGCAGCAATTCTGTCTCTCCCAGCAGGGGATCACAGACCTGCCAACCTTGAAGAAAATTTATGAGTACAACCTGACCCCCCCCCCAATCACCTCCCACCCTACTTGTAAATAAAATTGCATAGCGATACAATTTACTTCAAACAGCCAGCGAATTTATTGTCAGAACAGCAGTAAAAATGAATTCATTGCAAATCAATCAATTAATTAATTAAATAAATGGGCAAATATACCAAAACAAATACAATTTGCCATGCATTAAACACTTGCAATGTTTAACTTTCCATCATTCTCATCTTATGGCCCTTTTCCACTATGCGGTACAGGCTGTACTCCACTCGCCTCTTTTGCTTTTCCATTAGAAAAAAGTATCTACTGGTACCACCTTTTCTGGTACCTGCTCTCCCGGGGTTCCAAAAAAATCCAACCGGGTACTAGGTACTAAAAAGTGATGTGACACACTAAGGCCTACTGATTGGTCAGAGTGTATCGTCACTGCGAAAGACGACTCTGTCCTCGACCTCTCATTCAAGTTAGATTGAGGAGTTTTCATAATCAGTTAAAATAATCATCGAATTATACCGTTGTAGGCATCTTGGTCGATACACTGTGCGTTGCCTTACCTTTCAAACACGGTTTCGCTTATTCATCAAAGCTCCATTCATGAAATGTGTTTCTCTTTGCTTGTGGCCCGTTCATGGCGAAGTGACGGTCTTGCGACCAGTTATGTTCCCTAACTAATTCCCCTTAAGAAATTTCTGCTATCAAGCCTCGTTTTAATAAAATCGCACAGAAAAAAAACCTGACGGATGTCAACGAATCATTTTTCTCTTAAAGTTATCACAAATGAGATGACGCATAAGCGATTAATTCTGGTGGCTGCCATGTCCTGCGATTTGCAACGAGGAACTCTGCTCTGCAATGATCACTTAATTATCCCATACTTTAACAATTCGTTTGTTTTGCCGTGAACTTTAGAGTGAAATATACATTCGCTTTCCATGCCTTTTACGGATTTCACTGCTTTGCGTTGTGGGGTGGCACGCAATCTTACGGGCAACTGAATTTGACACGACAATGTCAAATAGAAAATGCAATTCAATTCAGAAAATACAATACCGGATTTGAACACAAAAATCTTTAACAAAATCGATGGAATAAATGTAAACTTGATATAACTGTAGCTACATTGTGTGTCGTATTGAGGATGACATCGCGGAAGTTTCGTGCTGCGCCACTATGATGACCAGCTTCACAGAGGCAGTACTATCCACTCAAGGCAAACAACCGCCCAGAAAAATAACCGGTACCGAGTAGAGTAGCGTAGAGCCCGCGCCAAGTAGAGGAAAAGCGCCATTAGTGGTGCATTTGAAACAGCGTATCAAACGCTGCCTTTGGAGGCGATCATGTGGAACATTACACAGAATGTCAGAAAGCCTTTTGCGAACTTCGTTATTACATTTCATTGTTTTAGGCCGTTTCACAGTATTTCTGCAAACACAAACCCAAATAAAAGCGAAATTCTCTCAAACTAAAGTAAATGGCGTTCGCTTTTCGTGACAATGAGATTAATACGCAGTGAAACGGCATTATAATCGAACGTCAGCTCTTCAAGCAGCGCCAGGTATTCTACCGTAGGTATTCTACTAATCAAAATACAGGATTCGCTGCATCCATAGTAGAATTTACCATTTCACCGATGTTTGAATTGGGTGTATTTTCAACATATGATGACCCAGGGGTGTGGCGAAGAGGGTTTGCAGCCTATAACTTGGGAATGAGACTGAACTCAATTCGAAGCAAGGTTTTTTCCGAGAGGGACGTAGTTGGGAGGGCAGGTGAGGCACACGCACTCTCTGATTGGTCGAAATATTTTCGTTATGCATACGCGCCTCTGCTCACCGGACATCAACTGATGAGTGTGTCAACTTAAACTGACGCATAAACTGAAACTGGAGTGATCCAGCGATATGCGTACTCAGATACCATCAAGTCGTACCAGCGTACTTTGATGTCAAAATGCGTACGTTGTACGCAAAATGCGTACACGTTGGCAGGTCTGGGATCATAGTGCACTATAAAGGATAAGTGCAGGAAATACAAAATAATTTAAACAGTGAAAAATGGCTTCAGTTCGTTTGCCGTCCAGCATATGAATAGTTAGCACATTGGTGTTAGATTATGGTTAACTGACTTGAGATGGTATAGTTCCTATCCAAATAAATTCTAACTTCCAAACACTTTCAGGCTCAAAACTGAACAACTCATTTCGCCCAGTATGTAGTTACTGCTCTTGGGCTTGGTAAGGTAGTATAGGCCTGCGCTGAATCTACGCTGTGACAATTGTAACGTTAAAAGAAAAACACTTTTTTTTTTTCCCCTCAATGGGTCAAAGGGGATTGTGTGACGATGCTTTTAATAAGGGCACCAAAGGAAGATTTGTAGAAATGGATTTGTAGAAAAGGGGAAAAACTCAGCAAATTAAATTCCAAATTCTAACCAGGAGGGGGGCCTTTATCAGAAGCTCACCTTCTGGGTCATATTGGACTGAGAGAGATTGTTGAAGATGAAAGCGATCTTCTCTTGTACGTTTTCAGGAGGCTCAACAATCCTCTCAGTTTGGTCTGTTGCCACCAGCAGGGTGTCGATGTTTGTTGTGTTTATCGACGGCTGGAAACAAAGTCACAAACATTAAGTATACGGGATAGAAAAGAAATCTTTTCAACAAGTTACACACAATTGGTCAGATATGGGCATTCAGGCTAACTCTCCATGCAGTATATTCAAATTAAAATACACAGCATGCAATATATTCAAATAACAGTAAAATGCTGTAAAGATTGGAAACTTAATTCCGTGCTACTCATAATAAGCACTTCAAAGGCATAGCATTACTGAAGTATGCATGCATATATTATGTATTAAGAAGGTAAGTAAGCACAGACTGACACACATACCCCGACTTCCCTGGCGTTACCGATACTCACTGGAACGTCCTTCTTGAAGCTGACGGTGGGGCGGGTAATGGTAGTGGTTTTGGCAACTGTGGTAGTGGTGGATGTGGTTACCATGGTGCTGACCTGTCCCGGAAGTGGGGGGCCTTTCTGAGGGGCCTGGGACTGGGCCTGGGCGAGGGCCAGGCTGCCCGGTGTGGTGATGGAGCCCTGCATCTTTACAGGGGGGTCTCGTGACTGCTGGCCGTACTCGATATACTGCACGCACAGGATATGGGAAACGCGAAACGGGAGACTTATTCATCTTGAAGTAGCGCCCGCGGCCCACAAGGAGCCAGTGCATATAAATCACATGCAAAATTTACTCAAAAGGACATCAGCCCAGCTAACAGGATGTTTGCAACATGTTGATGCAATAAAGAGCCGACATTGTAACTGACAGATGACTGCAGTAACCATGGGGCCCGTACACTCCAAAGGTGCTTCACTGGCAAGGAACTGAGAGGCTCTGATATACAGCTATTTTTAAGCCAACCCTGTTAAAAGTGCTAGTCTCATCAGTCCCACAGTTGCTATGAAACCAGTCCCACAATTTGCGATCATTACTGTATTGAAGGTATATGAAGGTGGATTTTCCTTGAAAACAATGTATAGATTTGCATGAAAGTAATTCGTCTGAAACATCACTTCTAATCCACTGGAAGCGTGTATCAGAGACCACAGCCTGCCAAAATTTAATTTCTTTGGTGCTGGACGTTTCTGGGCTTCAGCCTTTGGCTCACTGAGTGTGTAGCCTCCAGCCAATAAGAGCGCACAGATTAAGGATGCACTGCAGAGAAGCATTGCTGCTGTTGTTGAGCTGGGGATTAGGGGCCAACTTCAAATGTTCTGTTTACAAACCACAAACAAAAAAAAAAAAAAAAAAAAAAAAACTTCTGTCCATCTGTAATGTAACCATCACAGACAAATTAATCCAAACTCTAAGTTTTTCCAAAACAACTTACAAACAGCTGGCAGTAATCTTTGCCGTTTATGTAAGCGAGAGCCTTATTAGTGGAAAAAGAAATAGTATGCTGAGGGGCCAAGAGAGGGCCAATGAAAACCTATTCCTTCGCCATCTTTGTTTACCCTGGAACCCAAGCAAGACTCAAACTCCACCTCTACTTTCACCTAACTGGACAGCAGGGAAAAGAATGAGAGCCACGTGACGCTTTATTCAATGGCCAAATCATAGGAATATTTTTAACTGGATGCATAACGGGCCCAGTGCATCACTGAAAATGCCTCAAATGCACTGAAAATAAAGTGTTTCACGCCAATAAAGCACATTCGGCTTGAACAGTCCATTATGTAACCATTTCATGTCAGCTGGAAGGGCTACAAGGCTGCATGGAATAAGCAAAAAAAAAAAAAAAAAACCCAAAAAAAATAAAATTTACTCCATGCAAGGAACTTGCAAAGATATCAGAAGGACAAGATGCTCAACACCACCTTCTAAATACAACAGCACAAAACCAAGCCTTAAAAGCTTGTTACAGAGGATGTGAACTCCCACAGTGCTACATGTACGAGCATCTTGGCCACCAACATCTTTGCTGTATCCGAGAAACCAGTTTACCTCCTGTAAATGGTGCGGGAACTGTAGGAAGTGAGGGATGGAAGCCAAGTGCTGACAGTACTGGGGATAGTCCTTCAGTCTGGGGGGAGAAGCCAAACATTATGCCTGAGGAAAATTCAGTTCTCATTTATTGAAATTTGCTAAATTCTAGATGAAATGGCTGGGCATATCTTAGCCCTATTCCAGGGGATGATAGACCATGTCACGGTTTCATTTGTACCCCCCAACAGATGACACCTTTAACTGCATAAGATCTCATCAAGCCACTGATTATTACCATTTGCACAAAAATAAAAATTAATAAGCAAGGGAAGGCAGATCCCCAGGGACAGGGAAAGTCACAATCAAAAAGCAGTATAACATACCTATTTTTAAATCTGTCTAGTGCAGCAATGCCAAAGTAGTACATTTTAGAGCCAAAAGGCTTCCTTAAGGCCTCCAGAACATAGCGCAGCGCTAAGCCCAGGGCCATGTAGGTGACCAGGCCCTTCTCGATGATGCCGCCGAACAGGCAGGCGGTGATGTGCAGCTCCTTGTCGGGGTACTGGGGGAAGAAGCGGTACTCCTCAAACAGGTTCCTCAGCATGCAGTTAAACACCTCCCTCTCCCGCTTCACATTGGAGTCCTTGAAGCGCTGCAGCATCTCCAGCACCTGGGGAGAAGTGCACATCAGCGTAAATATAAACTACAAATCCCACCTGAGGCTTTTACCCATTCATACACCAGCGTAAATATAAACTACAAAACCCACCTGAGGCTTTTACCCAGTGATACACCAGCGTAAATATAAACTACAAATCCCACCTGAGGCTTTTACCCATTCACACACCAGCATAAATATTAACTACAAATCCCACCTGAGGCTTTTACAGTGCCTGATAAAAGTCTTGTCGCATAAAGCTATAATAACTAAAAATAGGATAACCATTTCTAACCAATCAATTGTTATAATAAATGATCCATTTCAATGTTTCAAAAAGGGTTCTGAGGTTCACAGCCTGACAAAGCCCATAACGTGTTTTTGCTGGGACAAAAGTCTTTTCGTCTCTTCAGATGATGCAGCAAATCACAGATTAGAGTTTAACCTATGACAAATACTGTAAATAACACATTCCCAGATGTGTATAGAAATAACCCCAGCGCACCAGACTTTCATGAGCTGTGGCTAGACCTGACAACATGCCAAAGATTCAATGCTGAAATTTTATTAAAACCGTTGGTATCGCAATAATTCAATTAATTTCAATTTTATTCTGCTTAAAACGCAGCCCCATGGGCAAGCCTGATTTGGAGGACGACATCCTTCACAGTCGCCATTTTGCCACTGACTGAGAACACCCGAACTCGCCCTTCCGTTCGGAACCAAAAACCCCGCACCTCGCACTTGTGTTGGGGATTCGAATACACCCATAAACTACAAATCCCACCTGAGGTACTAACCCATTCATACACCAGCGTATATATAAACTACAAATCCCACCTGAGGCATTTACCCATTCATACGCAAGCATAAATATAAACTACAAATCCCACATAAGGCACTTACCCATTCCTACGCCAAACATCATATGCCCAACATCAGTCAAAAAACCAGCAAATCAGACAGCAATCCCACCAAAGAGTTGCATCACAAAAGACACTGCTGACCACTAATGAGTTCAAAGTTCACAATATTCTTCAAAAAAAAAAAAAAAACAAATTATGGAGGCCCCCAAATAGCCGCACATATCCCCCAGACGACCAAGTGAGTTCGCTTACCTCATCAACAGACATGGTGGGGTGCGGCGGGTGGTTATAAATACGCTGAAAGTAGCTGTTGGCCTCGTCGTCAATCTCCTTGCTAAAGTGCTGGTTTGCCTCAGGCCACACCTGTGACACGTCAGCTGGGGGAGAGGCAGTCAACCATCAGTACATCTTTCGCTCAACAGTGATTTCAATGTTACCCCTCAGCACTAAAGGAAACTACTGTAGCTCAACGATGCAAGACATCTAAATCAGATGCTGCTGAAAACCCATCATGTGGCAACTTGTCTAAAACAGCTCCCCCAAGGAGCTCCCGCGGGGGAGCTCTATTAAACAAGTTGCCACATGACTCGTTCTCAACAGCTCAGGATAATCACGTTTTTAATTCCTTGAAAATGTATTCAGCACTCTAAAGGTTGATATTCCGACAGGTTTTGAAAAGATCAATTACTACAGGGATGCTTTTCCCCCAGGACACAGGAGGGTGGGGTAATTAAATAATTATGTTCCAAGCCTCTGATACTTGAGCTTGATCAGTTCAATTTCTTGGCGAACCAAATTGCAAAATGAGTGACAAACCAAACCCATAGCCCCACTGCAAATTCTCAGGTTTCATAACCCCTTCAGAAAACAAACCAGTTTGCTCTTAAAACAAACCTGCTGCCCCTAAAATTTATCCCCCCCCTTGCAGTTTGCCAGCACTACCTTCCAGCTTGCATTTTTTTTACTATTATTTAGTACTTTTAAACTCTCCTTATATCACAGTACAGGCATTTCACGTGTCATTGCAAAGCTTGCAGGAAAGACTCAAATGAAAACAGACTGCAATAAATCTCCAGTAAATTTTTTTTAAAACTCAGACAGGCAGAGGACAGGGTGGAAGAGCATGGCTGTGGGTTGAGAGCTTACTGTTATCCTGACTGGAACAGTGCAGTGTTTAAGCGACATTGTTTCAGAGGAAGCACAGCAGAGAAGACTCTCAGTCAGTCAACACCACAACCACTTACAGGCCTTCATCTTACTCTGCTGGAAGGTCGGGGGATTCAGTCCCGGCGTGCTCATCTTCCTCGTCACGAAGGGGTCGCTGCTCACCGCCGGCATTCCCAACCCGGACCCAATGCTGGACAGGCTTCCGCTACTCAACGGACCTAAAGAGACGGGAACGGGGAAAATTAATATTGGCACTCGGAATGCACCGACCAGCACTCAGCCCAGAAAGTGCTTTTTCCACACGGCACTATTTTTTCAAAGATCAGTTAAAACGAATGCATCCAGTGTCCAATAAACCCGCAAGAAACAAAACATAAATGACCTTAAATAAATGACCCCGCCCCCTTAATAGTCTGCGGTGGTCGTCATAGCAATCCGCCCATTGTACATGTATTATGCTTTGACACGAGTGTAGCTGAAGTGCAGACGGCTAGCGAAGAGATTTCCAAACGGAAAAATCAGGGCCCAATTGACAGTTTAAGGTGAGATTCAGTGTTGCACTTACAAGATAATAACAGGGTTCAGAATTCCCGGTAGTCCCCCAGTGCACACGGAAGTAAAAATTAAGGCGGACTGGCAAAAAGTGACTCAAACGAACTTCAGCAGTAGTCAATATACAAAAGTTCAACGCGCTTCAGCCAAGTTTCAAAAGTGAGGCAAGGTGCTCAGCAGTAAAGGACAATAAGCATAGAAAAAAGCCTTTTACCTGGGTACTTCAAAAAGACTACCCAAAAGTAAAAACACTGGAGCACACTTTATAAATCTGCACGTTTATTGAGGGGAAAAGATGACTGACGTTTCGACTTGCGTCTTCCTCAGAATCGTCTTCTGAGGAAGACGCAAGTCGAAACGTCAGTCATCTTTTCCCCTCAATAAACGTGCAGATTTATAAAGTGTGCTCCAGTGTTTTTACTTTTGGGTAGTCTTTTTGAAGTACCCAGGTAAAAGGCTTTTTTCTGAACTTCAGCAGTATTTACAACTCCAAAGAAACGCTAGAAATTAGTGAGTGCATTTACTGATGATCTTGGGCTAACTCAAGGTTAGGTGCTGAAGATTAATATGATGAGCCAAAACAAATAAACTGATAGAGCCAAAGTTTTGGGTAACGTTTATCGGTGTATAGTTGGGTGGGTTAAGAATCCGTTGAGGTGCGCTTCAAGCAACCAATCAGAGGTGTCAAATCGGGCCTAATGGATATAAAGGGGAGAGAGAAAAAAAAAATTTGCGTGCTGCCCAGTCCAAAGAAAAATTTAATTCGGAAGTACTGGAAGACACGCGATTGTGAGCTCAGCATACTGCCATGCCTCCTGATGAACAAAATAAAACGCATCTCAGCGCACCCCCCCACTCAACAAAATGGAACTGGCATGGCAGAAATTTGCCAACCAGCCCTCCTAGTAGCCAATAAGGGTTCTGCCCAGGATATGTGATTGGCACATTACGGTTCACACTTCCATCTAAGTGGTTGCAAGCTTATCTAAAAATCAACTCTCTGCTTGAGAGTCACCTTGTAAGATGGGCATTGTACGTCGCTGTAGATAAGTTCTAAATGAAATAATCAAGTATATCTGGTACTGCACAGAAGCGCTGGTCTTGCACATGGGACCAGGTTGGTAGTGCAACTGCAATTGGCCGCGTTTTATCAAGTACGAAGTGATAGATGTTCTACCGCTCATTCATCCCATTCATAATGCTTTGAGGACCTAATTTGGTTTCCAAATATAATTCTGCTCCCGGGCTGAGCATAGAAATTTAAAGACAGCTCATCTTAATCACATCGCAGTTTAAGCATTTTACACAATCCTGACAGCGAGGAACTGCACAATAGGAAACTGGACTGACATTTTTCAGCCATGTGATATCAGCTACAACCAATCACTGGAGGGATATGTAACCTTCATTCAAAAGAGCATCTTTTCTGGCAAGATGCTCCGAATTTATGAAGTTCAGTTTTGTTTGTTAATGTAGCACTTATTTTGCCCACAAGTTTACCACTCTATAGGTGAAAGGACAAAACAGTGCCATTATATATGAAAACCCAAAAGGCGACCAAAATCAACCTTTAAAGGTGGATGAACCCATTTGATTATAATGTTGCTGGGAGAACACAAACAGATGAACAGTCACAATGGGCAACCTAAAGCAATGAAACTGAATTTGCATGGAATTATAGAAACATTTGAAAAACCCTACTTTTCAAAAGGCAAACACCACCACAGTCTGTCAGATCACCATTCTTTATATGGTTAATTTTATCATTTTTATAGTTTAATCTTGTCGTATAACAGTCCAGTCGATCAATTCTACGCAGCTTTGCGCAAATTGTTCTCACTGCCAATTTTAACAGCAACCTATTCTCACAAACACAGGATGCATACAAACAGACACAGGTTCCACACAGAAGAGATGAAGGCTGAAGGCTCTCGCCGGGCAGGGAGTACCTGGCAGCTGGGACGACAGGCTCCCCAGACCTCCGAAGGGGGTGGAGGGGGCGGGGTTGGAGAGGGTGGGGAACACTTTGGCTGGAGACTGGGGGTTACTGAAGGCAGAGCCCAGGGGCGTGGGGAAGCCAGTCATGCTCTGCGTGTGCGAGGTGGCCGAGCCGCCCAGCGTCAGGGTACTCATGGCCGACAGGGGGTCAATCTGCAGCGCAGCATTTGCATGGGAGGGGTGAGTCTCATGGCAACAAGAGCAGATTTATCAAAAGAACTACAGCACACAACACATCCTAGACAGATGAACAACCAAATATACGATGCACTTAACACCCAACAGAACGCACAAAGGTTAATGCAATGGTTCAGATTCTAGGTGCATCATTAACCTGCTTTCACACCAGTTGCGAAACAAATTTTGCGCACTACAGATTACATTCAAAGTCAATGCAAACACGCGTTTTGCGTGCATTTTCGTGTTTGCATTGACTGAGTGTAATATGTGGTGCGAAAAATATGTTACCCGTCCAATGTGAAAGCGGCTTTACTCGTATTACACTGTAGCACTTAGATATCCTCACCTGATGCATAGATTGAATGAACTGTGCACTCCAGCACTTCAGAATTTTTAATTATGCTATCAGCATCGACGGACCCATTACACGTCCTCTGACATTACCAAAGAGGAGTAATCAGGAGATTTTACGTCCCCCAGCCCCAGCCACACACTCAAATTAACCCAAGTCAAATATGCTTCCAGAAAAACAAGAAAAATATACATGTCAAATCTTCCAAAATGGATAAAAGCCCTACTCCAGCAAAATGTGCGTCTGACAAGTTTAATGGAAAGATATAATAGTTTACAAATTATGCTTCACACCAAAACAAGTTTAAACAGACAGATTGACAGGGCAATAGTCATGTCCCTCTGTACTATATGCCGGGAGAACATATCAATTGCTGATCATAGCAAAGCACATAACCCCACTGCAGTTCCCCACTGACTATCAAGTCTACTCTGTGAAAGCCATTCGTTTACATTTTCTTACATCACTCTCATAAGCAAGTAATATCAATTTGCAGCAATGACGCTGCTGTGCGTTAACCGAATGGGTCGATGACAAAGTGGAATCAAAATATGGCATAACACCACCAGTATTTTGAAGTGTGGCATTAGCAGTCATTTCCCTTAATATTTATCTTTGAGGATTAAAGTTAATGATGCTCTAAACCACTGCGTCATAGAGCTGGGTGGCATAGTTGACAGTTAGGGTATTCAGCATTATCCAGGAAGGGGCGGTGTAGGCTTTCATTCAAATCCGTTACACATCCGATTCTACAAAGCAAAGTCATTGGCAACCCCAGGAGTTGATCAGAAAAGTCAGGAGCGCAACATCATGGCTGGAACAAAAGCCTGCGCCCACACCAGCCCTTCCTGGATACGGTTGTACACCCCAGACCCAAAGCTCATACCTAGACAGCCTAATCAAGTACTTGGTGGTTTTAAAAGATCAACAGCACCATCATCCACTGAAAAGTATATTTTGCAACTGTAGCCTGATATAAGGTCAAAACTTAAGGTATCGAAGCTCTCGATGACTCGAGGTCTCAGGTCAAATATGCGCCAAATCAAGATTTGACGCACAACAGAAAATTGCAAGAGTCAGTGCGATGCACAAATATTTATAGAACTTAGAGTTCTCGTCTTGAATAAATGATGCGCAGCGAAGTTTTCTGACCATTTCCAGTGTTTAATGCGGGGCGATCAGGCAATTATGCACAAAATTCTTTGACCAGCCGGAGTCGGGGAAAAACTTATGGCAAAACAGCGCCATCGAAGTATATCCCGATTCCACAGGCTCAAATGAAAGTTAATTTATGCAGCATCTGTCATTCTGTGCAGCGTTTTTCAGTCCTGACCTCATAATGCAGCATGACCGGCACATGGTTGTGTTTGGATACTTCAGCCAATCGTGAGCCTCCACATCTTCCACTCTCCGCCCACTCTCTTCACTAGACTGTATGAAGTCTAGTAGAGTCAAATTAAAGTGGTTTAGCATTTTCTACATATTGTTTTCATAGTTGTCTTGCCTTTTCCAGCTTCTTCTATTCTGAAATCACCAGTTGGTAACACAAGGGCCTGAGTCCACAGCCAGCGGTTTTTTTAGAGCTGGAAACGCCCATAACCCCATTTCCAGGGCACTCCCTTCCAGCACTTATTGTTGCCAAGTTAGAGGAACCGTCTTCAGGGCACTTCTGTAATCCGTCGTTGCGAATGTCAAGTATAACATTACGTAACATTAGAAAGGAGCACTAATATGATTAAAAGACAAGGCATGTAGTCAGCAACTGAGCCAATGAATGTTTATTTCCCAAAAGCGTAACTAGAACTGTATACAGTTGCATATGGTTCGACCCAGGTGGCTACATTGCTCGCAACTATCCTTTCGGGAAACCTAAATAGCCTCCTAACCTCCATTGCAGAGGGCTTATGTGTTTCGCTTCACGCAACGATGTCTGCGCACTGGAGCCGATTTTTGTTTTCTAACAGAGAGCTCTGAAATGTCTCGAGCTAGTTAATTATATTTGCGCAGGCAGTCGTGGGAGCCTGGAAGGCAAGCGAACCACATAAGACATTGGCAACAGAGGCTAGCTAGTTACCCCAGTTAAAGTAAATGGGAACCTACGCAATAATGATGTACCTCGCTACAGCTGTTGGGCTGTAAGTAACCAACTAACTTTCAGCAAACCTCGAGCTCCCAAAACAGAGAATATTTAGCAAACCTAATTTGTTACATGATTTGAAACACCATAGCTGTGGATATTGTGAGGCCTCCCTCTTCTTGATTTTGCTTCGTCTGTAAGAGAGAAGTGACACTGACGAGTTCAGCGCTGTATCAAAAGCGCCGTGAGCGGAGCGGAAAAAAAGCTGAAAATTCACTGTTTTTGCGTCGAGAACACTGAGCACTGTCAACGCTGAACTTCATTGAATTTGTATTTAAATTAGACGAGCCTAGTTTCCTGTGGACACAGGCCCTAAAATCCCAGAGACTCGCATCTCATTTCTACTTTTTTTGAATTGATAAATTAAGAATGTGATCTACTCCTACTGAATGGAATATACTACCATCAATGATGGAGTCTCATTTTCTGAATGGCTGCGTACATACATTTTTTCATGATCCAATTATGCAACTCTGCTATATGGACTTGAAATGTGGGCTTTGGCTCTCTTTATTCATTAGCGTTATTGGAAACCTCATCCTGTGAGCCTACTGACTGACATTAATACTTATCTGATCACCCAATAATCCAAAGATTCATCAGTGTGGGACAGAGGTGCCAAAATTGAACACAACATGGGAAATGGTAATTTGCTGGAGTTATTTAAATCTTTCAGTAAACCAATGCTAAACCCAAGTCTAGTTTCAACAACTCCGTTTTCGCCACTACAGTGTGGAACGGAGTGGTCACTATTACTCTTGAATAGATCTTAAAGCTGTACTCAGGTTAATTGAAAAAGGCAAAATGCAAAGGCAAAGCAAACTGTGATAGACGTAAGGAAATGAGTATGAAGAAAGAGGGATAAGTGCGTTCATATCTGACCCCTGAAAAGTTGTGAGTAAACATTTATGACCCCTAAGTTCAGAGGGTTGACCCCTGAGGGAGAGAGGGAAAAAAAATAAATAAATAAATAAAAATCACAGGAGTCACTGACCCTTGACTCAAAAAACAGGGAGAGCCCTGAGGTATACTGCCCCATTTACAGAATCCCACCATATCGTTGAAAAAAAAAAAAAAGGCAAGATAAAGGCAATCACCAAAAATTAAGTATGATTGATGGTGCAAAATCTTCAGTAACTTTCAAGACTTTGATGGTGAACAAATAGCCATTCCAGCAGCTTACAAAAAATAGTGGCAATGCCACTGTGCCCGCTTGGCTCGAATGTGCAAGGATAGCGCCCCCTATTGGCCGAAGTAGTGGGCCGATTGGGCCGAAAATCGAACTCGTCCGAGACCTTATGGTCATAAACCCACATATGCAATATCTAAAGGCTAGCTCAAAAACTGAAGGCGCTAGAGCGCAGACAAGCCCAAAAGTTTATGCCCTAACGCACGCCAGACCACCACTTGGGACCCCGAGCACAGCATAAGCCCGTTGGGCCTTGGGGGCCAAGCGGGCTAAAAATACCATAATTACAGAGGTAAACTGAACGTCAGCAGTTAAAAAAAAACAGGGTGGGTTGATCAATGATGTATATTTTTCATTAAGCCAGAAGACTTCCAGTTAACTTCAATCATTTTCACTGGTAAAATTTAATCCCTTCATACCTTTTCATTCGGAAAAGAAACATTCTACCCAGGATATCATCTGGCCGTTTTGCCAAACTCTGCTACAAAGTCTGCAACATCAATTAATGGTGCGCTTGAAGACCATTAAAGGTACATGGTGACAGATGGCATCGCCAGTTAATAGATGCCAGGGCAGAGACCATAACACTGCCAACATGGCAGAGCTGGAATACATCAGGACAGCTGGTAGCCTTGTGATGCATTCAGCATTTCTCAGCCAACAGACCTTCATTCCTCCAACACAACTAACTAGTACCACCCATGTTTCATCCCTCTGAAAACTGAACCATAAAAGCACTGCACTTCAGAACCACACAACCTAAACAAAAACACAATCAACAATACCCACACTTTCAGAGGCGACTGGGATTGTCCTCTGAAAATCCAATTGATACCGTCGACACCTACCATGAAGACCAAGCTGAATTGGAGCATAAATGCAATATCTGAATGCACTATAAAAGAATGCAAGAATTTTCAGCAGAACAGGAAGGAATGTGGCCCGACTGGACATAGAAACAACCAATGCAGCAGGACTCAGCACTGCCCCCTTCAGAGGGAGCCTTTGTCAAGGGTCGCTCTGTGAAGAAATGATTGTGAAGAAATGATCAGCAAACTGCGATGCACATGTGCAAGCCATTCCCCCAGCTCCCAAATCCCCTGCCTACCTATGGATGACTCATGCCATGTGGAGGGAAAAAAAATACTATCATACAGCAAGGAAGACACAACTTCATGAGCACATCCAGAGCCTTAGCTGAATTATTTCACCCAGCTCTCTGGGAGCAACCCTGGGGAGCGTTTGAGAAGAGAGGAGACGAAAACTCGAGCCCATCACCTGCAGAGGAGACACCGGTACCTGCACGGGGGAGATGGCGTCGAGGCTGCTGGTGCTCGGGGCCCGGCCCTTGGGCATGACGCCTGGCGGCGGCTGGCGAGCCTTGTTCATCACGTTACTGCAGTTAGCCACCATGGTCAGGATGGTCTCAGACAGCTCCTGAGACACACTCCTGCGGGCAGAGATGGAATTAGAAACTACTCTGAAATTTCAAACCACAAAGATATTTAGAGAATAGCTTTACATTTCTGGTTCAAAGGTGATCTAACCCACTGCTAATTTGGCCTACAAGAGGAATTGACACCACCTAAAATGACAGCAATTTTAATTTTATGACTGGTTAGTTTTATTCTTTCTGCCACTTCAATATTGTAACCATGCACTCCTGAGGTCATGTTCCATTCCTTAAATAAAGATAAAAATAAGAGCAGGATTAAAGAAATTGGCAAATTTATTTTGCAGTCTTTCCCTTCTGTGAAAATTCTGAATAAACCTGGAGTCCCCGCCAGAGCGCACACACACACACACACACACACACACACACATCAACACAGCTTAAAAACAGCGTGCGGCTGTCCATTCTCTCCGTGCACCAAGAGCAAATTTATAGAGAAACATTGAAATGCACCAGAAACGGTCAGATCTGCCTTAAGTGGCTGCTTTGGATTTAACTGCCCCTCTCCTTCACCCGCCCTCAGTGTTTCAGTTCCCCTGATCATTTCCCTCCGCTGAAATGCAAAAATATGCTCATCGGTCACATTTCTAAGTAATAGTAATATTTCTTCTGAACGGTCAACAGCATACATTGGAAAATACAGCTTGCATGTTAACCACAGAGGCAATTCTCACCTCTCAACTGTGAGGTCAGAAATAATAAAAAAGCTTCAGCCATGACATTGCTACTGTTGGTATACCTGTCTATTGAAAGCAATACAAAAAAAAAGTTTATGGTCCATCTAATTTTCCATCTCATTTTCACTTGTTTTTGTGTATGAAAGTCAAAAGGGACAGACGACAAAACTATAAAGTTTAGAGCAGAATGAAATGCCAACTTGTCACAGCGGTAGCATCAAGCGACAGCTGATACCAGGGACACTAGTGGTATGATATTGTAAATGTAGGCGTTTATGATGACGCCCATTAACCCATGCTTGTCACATTTTTGTGTGTAGAGATCCTCACAGAACAGTCTACTTTTCTAACATTTCCCCATCAGTCACATTTAGCCGGTGACACTGGAATTTTTTTGTCAATAACACTCGTAGAAAACTCCTGAAGGGAGTCCTGCCTGATGTCAGATTAGCATGAGCAGTGAAATGATGAAACTTAAACTTCAAGAACATTTATGAATTCTAGAGTCAATGGCCACGTTTACATGGGTAGTTTTCCTCAATCTAATTGAAATCGATCGGAATAAGTACATGAAGTTTAAGTAAAGAGATCCATGTTCAATCCGCGTTGACATGGCCCCAGCTGAATCCGATTGTATTGTGTTTTTTTACCCACGCATTACGTCACTCTGCGTACGTCACTTCACTTACGAGCCTCTTACGTACTAGGAGCGCATGCGCGGACCGAACAATCCTCTTTATCAACACAAACCGCTCCACTCAGTCGTTTACATGGAGCATGGAGCGGATCATCAATCGGCGTAGACTACCTCTTACAATTTGATCCGAAATACAATCGGATCCGGGTGAATCAGATTGGCTAAGGTGTTTATATGAGACATTTTGAATCTGATTGACCCTTCAGTCTGATTGTAAATAGGATTTCTGGACCCATGTAAACGGGGCCAATGAATGATCAATAAGAGTACACAATTTGTAAAGATATAAATAAAAGTAAGGAAGAGATGCATTCTTGTCTTTTTCATTAAAGATCATCAACCCAATTTCTAAAAGTCATGCTTAAGCCCAAATTCTGAACCCAGTTCTTGAAGTGCCAATTCTGAAATACTGCTAGTTCTGAGGCTAAATTAAAATCCTACTGAACTACTACTGCAGACTGAAAGGCACTTAACTGTAAATGAATTCAGTTGCTGAGAAGAACCAAGGAGTTGATCCACGCATCCCAGAGTGCCAGCCAAGCAATTCTCAATATGGCAGACACTGATGCAGAAGCAGTTCGCAAGTAACATGATCAGTGATGTTTGACAGGTTTTCAATTTAGTGAGGCCCCAGGACCCACAGGTGATGATTTGAGTGGGTCCCTGGGAAATTCAAAGGGTCCCCCAATGAAAAAAATTATTTCTTTCCATTTCTTATATCCTTCCATTTCTTAAATTGCAGTTAAACTCCTTTGATAGTAGTATGTAATGAAGTAAGCCTGTACGAGCCTAGTGGCCCATCGGACCGGTGCTTAACCCCGATTTCCATGGCATGAAGCGACGAGGAGTATTGCTACTCCCCCTGGATAGGATGCCAGTCCATCGCAGGTACTCCCCCCAGCTCTTAGACAAGTGTCCCTGCCTATCTGCTGGTACCCATTTATACACCTGGGTGGAGTGAAGCATGGAGTGTTGGAGTAAAGTGTTTCGCCCAAGAACACACCGCGAAGGCCGTGGCCGGGGCTTGAACTCAGGATCTTACGATCTTAAACCCAGATTAGTTCTTCATTCATCCCCAAGCTTCGATAGGCTACTAGGTGCCAAAATATGTATAATTACTGAACACTGCTCAGATTGGAGGACAGACAGACCCAAACAGTCAGACAGACGGAGAGACATACCCTGCACAGGACTGCAAGCAGGCTAGCATGGTAGCCAGCGTCTCAGGAGGGAGTTGGGCACTTTTGGGTTGGTCCTTCTCTGGAGCCAGGCCTCCCATGATGGAGGGACAGCGCCTCTTCAGGAAGGTCACACAGGCCTGGATGAAGGGTTCCTGAGCAACAAACACATCGGCTCAGCCAGAGGAAAAATCTAACAGCAACAGCTTCCTCCATCAGCACAAACCCCAATGAGCCGCCATCAATTTCAGCTCCACATAAAGATGGATTTTATCACGGCCTACATATTCCACAAAACGCCAATAAACACTGAAAGCAATAACCAGCAATGCATGAAGAGTAGGGCTGTCAATTTTGCTCAAAATGAGAACCTGAGTATATTATCAGCTTATTACAAAATCAGGGAACATTTCCTTTTTAACGCCCATTATTGGCACAGACTTCGCCTCGAGTCAGCGATCAATTCAAACAACTGGACGCATTGACTGCCAAACTCATTCACAAGCCCAATCAACAATATGGCAAGACTGCATTCGATAAAATTGACAAACTGAATACAATATCATAATGTGCAGAGTGGGGTGGGGGATCATTGCATCGACATAACGGTTTATAAACATAACTTTCAACTTGAGCCGTCTGCCCTTCAATGGATCGAGAACACTGCCATAGGCATTTCAGCACAATAAAATTTTACAGGCGCTCACAGTATGAACAGAAGTCAGTTTTATCAGAGTTCACCATCAGAAATACTTATAAAAAAAATTATATAGAAAAAGTAATCCCATTTCTCACATTACACATGCTTTAGTTGTCAGGAACCAGTTCAACTGAATGTAGCCCCGAATAATTTCGAAAATCCAACAAAATTCTACTTTAAATCTTACTAGCACCATAATATGCAAACTTCAGAGCATATCAATGAAATGTTAGCAGAGAAGCTAGAATTAAGCAGTGGCTACAGTCAGGACTCTAGTTAAGTATAGGTAACCAGTCACATTAGCTACCAGGCTATTTGTAAGGAATATCAAAAAAAATCAGATAACCGTGATAGCTCAAGAGTTCTAGTTTTCAGGTACTTCAAAAGCTTGCCAATTTGAGACATCTGGACTCATCGATACCATTACTGACCAATGAACACTATTGCACACATACCCAATCATCTCCAGACATAGATCATATTACAGAATCTTTGGTTTTACACTTCACCCAGTAGATATTGCAATAACTTCCCCAAATATGTAAAGTACAGAGGCAAGTATGAACACAAGTGAGGGCTACACATGCACCAACAATCAGGCTTGCGGAGATTATGTGGAGTATAAAGCCGAATTCAGAACAACCGTTTGGCAGCCCTCGTGCAGCAATATTGAAGACCGGACTCACTCACCCCGTGCTCTCTAATCTTGTCAGTGAGCCATTTGTCAAGTTTGAGGTATTCACGTCGAGACGCAAGTGCAGCAAGGTCAATGACGAAGGCGAATGGAGTGCCATTTAGCAGCATTGATAGAGACTGGAAGAGAAGAAAATCTGGTTAGAATACCGAAAATTTTGAAAATTTGACTCGCTAATCACCCCGTACCTCCCTATCAGAAAAGGGCAGCTCGACGTGCAATGCTTTTCCATACAAAAGTAAAATTACTACGTATATTAAGGCTGTAAGATTGAGAACATCTGGCATTAAGCAAACCAAGACTATGAATGTATGAACTACTTGGGAGACAACTTGGTGCTAAATACTGTTAGAGCAGAGTCTGGAGGCACAGGCAGCACAGCTCTGATTGGCTCAGGCAGCCGGACTCCTGAGAGAAGAAAGGGGAGTGAGACGAGCGCCCTTCCCCTGTACCTTCAAGTCCTGAGCCACATCCAGGATGCGGGAGAGCTTAGCCTGGTCGTACTGCTCGCCTCGCATGTACCACTCAGCCATCGAGTGCATGATCAGCTGCCGGATGGAGGGAGACTGTCCCTGTGAGAGAGAGAGGGGGGGGGAGAGACCCCGTCACAGACACGTCAGCAAACCCAGAGAATCTGCCATATCCACCACTGTTATACACACATACAGAGCATGTGATTTGTTGCATTTGCCTGTAATGGCCGTCCACAGAAACAACAACCAGAGCAGATAGAGCTCGAATTATACCAAACGCAGGCAGAAAAATGACAGTCGAAGATGAGGAAAAACCACCGATGAGCACAAGCCTGAGGACACGGTCCTATCACTTGGTCAATGCCAAAGCTGTCCTCATTCCTTCAGCCAGAAACAACTTTCTCACGAGTTCTAGCTCAAGCACATGGATGTAAAACGAACTTGCCAAGGACTTGATTAGATGTACATAACGGAAAAATCCATCTGCCCTGAAATGGGCAAGGAGTACGTTTTGAACTACAGTTCTTACTGAAGCTCAGAGGTGTAAATAAACCGTCTCAGTCCAAATTGAAATAAATCCCTGACACACCACCCCATCCCCCACTGAAACCCCACCTCCCTCACCGCCAGCAGTACAGCCACCTCCTTGCTACATAACACTTGCAATGACAACGAAGCGGGGGGAGTGCGGAAGAGATGTGTGGCCAATGTGCAGCTTTTGATGATCTAACAACCTCACTCTGCCAATTACAAGTAGTGCCCTGTACCCGCAGTCGGGCCCCCAGGCCCCCCACCACACGACGGATGCCAGGCTCACCTGTCCGTGCCATGCGTAGTGCAAAATGATGGCGGAGTTGGGGTGGTTGCCCAGGAAAATGGGCATGAGGGTGGAGATGAGCTCGTGGCGCAGCGTGTGCCAGGAGGTGCTGATCTGCAGCAGGGCCAGCACCAGCATGTCGGGGCAGTGCTTTATGGGGAAGCTGAAGAGCTGCTTCACCTGCTCGTACTGCCCCACCTCCGACAGGCGCAGCAGACTCTCCACCAGGTCCAGGCTCTTCCTGCACGGGACACCCAGAAGATGGGGCAGAAAAATAATATTTAATAAAATAAACCCCGCCCACAAAAGTAATAGTTACACACAGGATGGCTGACATCTGGCCTGGAAACAAAACGTTCTGGAGGGTCGTACAGATGGGCAGACGGACATGTTTATTAAAGGCCCATCTACAAAGTACGATGGATGGATGCACGAAATTTTGTTAAAATATCGAACAGTTTAGGAGTTCTGGCCAGAGGACAAAAGTGAGACAGACGGACAGACAGACACGTGGAAGGCATACATTCATTCCTACATCCTCCTCCACCTCGTGGCAGGGATAACAATTGCAGAGATTTTGCAGATTCCTGTAGTTCAACTAAAGTTCTGGATTTTCAGAGCCCTCCCTCACTTTCGGGGAAGCAGAACAGAATTATGGGGTACAGTTTAAGACCCTTTTCTGCAAGAACGTTTGAGCAGAAAAATGTCTAAAAATTAAGAATATGCGAAGAGCATCCTGAGCCTGAGAACAGGTATTGCTGATGTACGCAACTTCAATAGAGATACAGACCGGAAACACTCCTCAAACAAAAAAAAAAAAAAAAAAAAAAACTAAGGTCCACGAGAGTGCTTCATCAGTAGCTTGAAATGCTACTTAGACAAAAAGTACAATGTCTCAAGTCACTATAAATGGAAAATTATATTTTGAAAATTTCTAAACTGAGTCAATAACAGAATGGTAAATATGTGAAACTGAAATTCTCAAATTTAAGAACATTCAGGCTCAGTCTCGACCCCCCCCCACCCCCCAAACAGAACCCAAGACTCATTACACGACTCCCAGTGAGTTTCCAGACAGTACGGTATGTTTTAGAGGCAGAAACTGCAGGGGCTTCAGACCAGGGTTGATGCAGAACAAGATGCCATCAAGTTTCAATGCAAACTGAGCCTAATGTACCCTTTTTTTTATTCCAAGCTGTCTGGTTGAATGACCAGGGCACTGCATTGTTACGCCATGATAACCCTTTGAGTGCCATAGGCAACTAGAGTTGCCCAATGGTGCTTGATATCAAGACTAGGTGCTATTGTAAACCCATCATGTGGCGACTGATTCAAAAGAGCTCCCGCAGGGGAGCTCTTTTAAACAAGTTGACACGATAGGTTTTCAACAGCTCAGGATAATTACATTTTTAATTCCTTGAAACTGCATTCAGCACTTAAAGGGTTAAAATAATTACATGCACAGTAATACACACGTCTAATTCAGCGGCCCCTGCGGCCAAACGATGCCTTATGGCAGGGTACAGAGAGGAGACAATAGGCTTGACAGGCAGAGGCCTCCAGGCTCCGAACGCACCAGGTAGCGATTTCCCGGTTGTCGTCTTCAGGTGGAGCCTTGAGGATGTCGATGGCGACTGTGTGGCAGGGGTAATCCGCAAAGCAGAACACCTCCGGGCTCATCAGGGAATGCTGGATGAATGACAACTAGAGACGGGATGGAGAGAAGGGAGAGAGCGCCTGAGTGCAGTGACGAGAGAACTGTATGTTGCATATGTGCACACATGTTTATATGTTTGCATGTGCATATGTGGATGTACATAAGCATGTATGTAGATGTGCACCTGTATATATACACACAACCTTTTCCCATACTTTTATAATTACTTCTGCCATGTTTACATACATTAATTAGTTCTGAGAATATTTAACACACACACAAAAAAAGCTGATTATTTATTCAAATAGCTGTTGCAACAACTGTTCCATGCTTTGGCAATACTCAACTTATGGTTTCTCATGCCAATAAAGCACATTTGAATTTGAATGAGTGTGGGATGGAGAGAAGATGATCCCCCAGAGAAAGAGTTTCATCAGAATTGAAGTGAACAATTTAACACTAATGACATCATCCTAGCAGTCTTAAAAGGCTTAGAAATCTAAGTCAACAGTGACAAGTGCTTGACAACATTTACAAAACCATCACTCTGCATACCACTTCCTGCACATACACCAAAAAGGCTGTGCCAGGATGAGAGCTTTTGTTTTGCACACGGTACCTGTCCTTCAGCGTGCTTCCAGGGCCTGTAGATGAGGTCCACAGGAAAGACTTCCATACCAAGGCCCCTCTGGATCCCATACACCACGATCTGCAGCCCCTTGCTGTCGCGGATGGTGAACCCCGGATGGTCAAGCTCGTACGTCACCTCCTTGAAGTTGAGATTGGGGTTCTACGGAAAATAAGCCAACCCTGGTAAACATCAGCCCTAATCTTGCGGTTTAATTCAGGAGGAATCGCACAAATGGGCCAAACTTTGCAGTCTCTAAGCAAAAGCAGCAAAGTATAAGGGGGACAGAAAAGGTATTAGAGTGAGATGACTTACCACTTCCTTGACCACATCGATCAGCACTTCCACATTCCAGGTGTGGGCCTGCGAGCCTTCGCTCTTGTCCTTCCCATCGCTCCAAATCCCGCTGCCCGGAGCCGAAATAGACTGGAGACCGGAAGAATTGCGCATCAAAGAAGAAATAAGTAATTACACGGGCAGAGGACAAACTGCAAGTCAAAATCTGGATACTTTAAGTACACCATTTTATAGTCATACTGTACAAAAATCTGACAGTCTGCCCGTGAGACACAGGCTTAATCCCAACAGCTAAAACCAGAAAGTCAAGTAAAGCATCAGGAATAACAGTAAACACAAAATACAGTGAGCAAATAAGGTAGGTTTTAAAGTGTAAAAAGCAATAAAACTGAGCATGAAAAACAATTCCCCAAACCATTTGACCAACCTCTCCCAACAGAGTAGGATTTAAGGACCGTTTCACAAAGAGTAACCTGACATGCTTTTAAAATGACTGATTGTCTGACTGAAAGCTGGATCCAGGACACAATCCAGCAGTAAAACAGAGGGGAGAGACGGACGACGCTCACCTGCAGGGGGATCCCATCAGACAGGCCGGAGTGAGTGCGAGCCATCATCCCCAGCACACGCGCCACCTGACTGGCGGTGACCTCCCGCACTCCATACTGCAGGATTATGTTACGGCACTCATCAAGACTACGAGAGAGAGAAAGAAAGAATCACCAGCAAACACGTTAGCCTCACACCTCGAGAGGAAATCAAAGTGACACCATTAACTCCTGGATAAGCAGTTTGTGAATTAGGGCCCGGTCATTCATGCCAAGATCATATTCATCTCACCGCCCATGATCATTCTAACTGCAAATTGATTGATTGGTGACGCTCGAGTCTAATCACAACGCTCCTTTAAGCTTCACTTATCCAGGAGCCAAAAAAAAAATGAGTTTGTTACTAAAGTGACTATATCCCCTGCAGTTAGGTCGCCAAAACCGACTGGTGTCTGGGAATTCCCAGTAGAAAGGTTGGTACCAAAGAATTGAAATAGGTCGACTCCTTGAGATATCGCGCTGACAATGTTCGGGACGGACAGACGTACGTACGGTTGTACGGACGGAGCTGAATCCTATATCCCCCGCTTCACGCCAAACTCACGGCTGGGGATAAATAAAAAACTCCATGTCGCAATAAAGTAAGTCCTGCCATGTGATAGGTCTAATGATAAACACAGCCAGCGGAAATCAGCGACCGGTTCTAGTTTATGGCTGAACATGGAAAATGTGCAAATGCAGGCAGTCCGTGCAGAACATTAGGAAGTGCTTGCGTCTTAGCAGTGGGCGCATAAAACCATCTCCACATTGTTATCAGAGTCATCATCCATCCCATTAGCAGAGCAGAGCTGTGCCCGTTACCCTCACCTTGCACAAAAGCCATAGCCCACTTCTTGCATGAACTCAGCGAGCGAGCTCTCCATCATGGTCTTGGCTAACCCCCCAGAGTCTGGCAGGATCCTGTCCATCAGAATGTCCCGTTTTTCAGGGTACAGTAGTGGTGCGAGCACCACGGGACAGCGCTCTTGCGGGAAATCTGAAAAGCACACACCGGGACCGCCACACAAATGAACAAGAACATTCAGACAACTACACACTCCTAAATGCTTTAGGGAAAAAAAACAGGTGAGAAACACAGCCAGGGGTTAGTAGGGCTCAGAAGGCATCATCACTCAAGATAAACGAACAGAGCAGTCAACTAACCCTTAGAGCGCTGAAATTATTTTTTTCTTGTTCTGTTGAAAACCCATCATGTGGCGACTTGTTTAAAAGAGCTTGTGGGAGCTCTTTTAAACAAGTTGCCACATGATAGGTTTTCAACAGCTTTGATCGTGAGATCTTACATCATTGAGCAACAATATCTGCATTTAGCACTCTGAGGGTTAAGAGCACACGCACTTCAGATGACTAAAATCAAACTCAGCCCAGATGGATCAAAAATGAAGACTAATGCCATAGTAACGCAGCCATCTGGTCAGTTCTTTGGTTTTGCACTGTGCTTGCAGAACAGAGAATAAAACTTTTATAGTACACAAAAACCCCAACTGTTCGCAGAACTATCAAATACAATGTGAATACAAGCACATAATCCATTTCTTCCATTTTATTTCAAAGGACATTCCAGTAAAAAAAAAAAAAAAGCTCAATTGACAAATTTCAATTAGTTCCCTTTCAGTTTTTTTCTGTGACGTCTTCAGTTCCGTCCCTGACAAAACCGCGCTCCCGAGTCCTGGAATTAGCAGGGCAAATCAGAAAAACTGCAAGCTGTCCATTTGACATCCCTTTCAAACACATCTCGCTCAAATGGGCAAATCAACAATGTTCTGCACAGCTATGGAGGGAACAGCTCAGCTTTCTGAGCAAGGTCACATCAACCATCTGCCTCCACAGATAGTTTAATTTCTCCTCGCGCGAAGGTAATTAATATTGTCACACCAGAAGAACAAAGGAAAAAAATAATATCTGCACAAATTCTATAGTCAGTACAGAGCAGACTGAACAAAATGGCTTAATAAAGTCAAATGCATCAGCCAATTAAAACAAGGCTAATCAATCTTACTGCAGTCCTTCAGCAGCGTGAGGAAGCATCTGGAATGAGGTGAGCTAGCTAACTTCCAAGACCAAAGACCTCTAGGATCAGGATGTGGAATTACAACCTCAGGGGGGACCTTGCGACCAAAAGATACATGGAATCTTCCTGCAGCCTATTACTTCTAACCAAGTGCTCCAAGCCCAGAATACATAGCTTAACTTTACAGCGCTAAATGCAGCTCAATGAAGCAAGAGATCAAAATCAAAGCTGCTGAAAACCTATCATGTGTTGACCTGTTTAAAAGAGCTCTTTAAAACAAGTTATCATATAAGTTTAACAGCATAAGATCATTCAACTTTTTTTTTTTTTTTTAATTTCAGCACTAAGGGTTGGATTACAGTAAGGAAAAAAACTCCCACAAACGGTCTTCTCACTTGCATTTAATTTATTAGTTGACGTTTCGGTCAACTGACCTTCCTCAAGACATCAAACTGAACACATCTTAAATGCAGGCTGGTAGGCCTACATGGCCCAATCAGATAAAAATCACATAACCAAAAGTAAGATGTACCACATAGATAAAAACATCAGTAAAAATAACAACAAACAAAAGGTAATAACCTAGATTAAGCAAGATGATATTATAAATGTACTGAAATTAAATGGCAGAAAATAAAAATGGCTTCCAAGCATTAGGACAACCTCAGCACGCTAAGGGTTAAAATGCACACCCACCCGTCAACAACGACAGCCACCGCTTACCTCTGCAAAGGGTTTTGAGAAAAGCGTCGATCTGTTCCTGTCCAACCCCACAAGCTCCCTTCTGCCCAAAGAGGAGGTGGGAGAGGAGCAGGTGCAGAACCTCTATGGCAATATCTTGGAAGCCACCTTCCTGGCTCCCTCCGAGGTCCGAATCCACGTAAGAGCGCAGGAGATCCGGAAGCTTCTGCTTCACAAACTGGGCAGCTGGAGGAACAGAGCGGAACGACTTTCAATTTCACCAGTTCAAGAGGAACTTAAACTACTTCGGGCAGGGGAGGGGGAAAAAAAAAAAAAAAAAAAAAACAAGAAAGTGGATTGCAAAACAGGGCCGAGAAAATGAAACCTTGGCTCCACCAGGCGTCATGAATAAACCGATCACAGACTCAATCTCATCAAGGAGACAAGATCAAATATTTAAGATGAAAATGATTCCTTAAATTGCTTACCAAACCCTCTCAGGTCTATGCTGGAGGAGTTCAACAGAGCAAGGCCGAAAATCACCTGCAAGAAGGAATTCAGCGACACTTTACAAGCAATGCCACAAACATAAAAAAATGTTTTTCATCTACAAGGCTAGGGAGTTGAGACTGAAGTGGAAGAGCCTTCTCTTACCTCCTGAACCTTGCTCAATTTCAGTACTTTACTCAACTGAGTAAACAAATGAGGTGATGGCTTCAAACTCTACAAAACAAATGAAAATTTCAAATCAAAAAACACCGATGAGAGCAAGATGTTAGTCAGCAAAAATCATATCCTTGTTCCTGGCAGCTGTGCAGATTTCTGAAAATAGCCGCAGCCAAAACCTAACTTACTTTAAGGCCACCTGTACCTGCTACGAGTCGACTCACAATTAATGAACACTAATTAATAACACTACAGGGACTCAAATGCCCAACACACTTCAGCAAATCCAACTAGCAGAACAAAAGAAAAACAGGTAACCTGAGAACTACCAGGGCCTACCTTCTGATAGTGTAACGGATTGTCGATGGCGTAGCAGAGCGTCGAGATAAAGTTTGGCTTAGTGATGAGCGACGCGCACTCCTGGATCAGAAACTGTGTCTTGGGCAAATGGATAAAAAAAGGGGGAGGAGAGAAAATGCAGCAGGAATGTGGTTAAGGGAGACATTGGTACGAAACACACCGCAAGACACAAAAAGATGACCAATACTTTCACACTAGCAGGAAACTGCATGATGACATTAAAGCACTGATATTGCAAGACTGAAAACAACATGTCATGAACATTCAGGGCTTCCTGTTGACATCTTGCAAGAAAAGTATCAAATTATCAGCTTGATGAATCACCTTTGGGAGAGAAAACTAATAATTCTCCTACTTTCACTGCATTTGTCGATTATATGCACCCTTTGATGCGGCTGCTCACATGAGAATTTTTCCACTTGAAAGCCCTATTCAGACAGGATTCATTTTACATTGGAAGATGGGGTGACGCAATTATGACCACAGAACCTCAGTCACTTTAATGCCATCTGAATTAGTGCAGCACACACCTGTGCGCACACAGCGCAGAATATTTTCCCTTCTATTAAAAGGCCCAACAAAAATGAGGGAAACTGATGTTACCTGTATTTAATTGATTTCACTAAATAAATGGAGGCATTCCAAAAACCTTTCCGTGATCTGAGTGACCCACATCAAGCCACTACACCTTTTACAGGTGAATACTGAGTTTTAATAGGATGCCATGGACAGGAATCCCACAGAACTCTAGCCAGAGGACTCGTACCTGCGTCCTCATCAACTACGCAATGAGTTCATGCGTTATAACTCTCCATCCATTTAGTTCAGGTCGAGCCCAAATCATCACCAGGACAAGCAAAAAATTTTGCTGGACAAGCAGAAATGAAGAGGCAGGCTGAAAATTTCACGCCACACAGTAATTTGTCTCCGATCTTAACGTTTTATTCACTTTACCAATGTGGTCAGTAAATTCATTTGAAATAAAATCCGATTTGCCGTTGAAAACATATGGCCCATTTCACATTATTTTAGGTGTGACTGGCACAACTTTCCAATTACCGGTTACCAAGTGCCATAGCCAAATAGCGGGATTTTGATCCGCCGCGGTTTAGTTTGGTTGGTACAGGCATTAGCAATGACTTGACTCCCAACCACCAAACAGGGGAATAAAGGCATATGTGCGTTCGGCCATTCCATTGAACAGTCACTCACAAAATCACTTTCTCGGAACATAGAGAAGCGGAACTTTCATCGACATTTGTTGTTGCTTGTGTGTGTTGTCGTCAAAAAAGGCCCACAGCAAAATGAATATACTTATTTAATATTAAAGTTATTTGTCTAAAGCAATGTTCTAGACATGAATCTTTCCCACATTGCGTTTCATTTCAATCACCTCAGAGCCTAAACGACAGGCTTGTGGTTACACACGAGGGGTGGAGAGGGATAATTGACAAAACTTTCCACATTTTTTTTTTCCCCCCAGTTTAGTAGTGGCGGCCACATGGTCAGAGAGGGGTGACCGGGGCAGTGTCTGTGGACTTCGAGTGGGTGCAGGACTATGAATGCGAGCATTTACACTCTCTACCCAGCAATCTTACCGCTATATGAGGGCGCGTTTTCCATTAAAACCAGCAACACTATATCACAAGCAAGAATGTTATGTTGCACATGAGAAAGCTAATTGGCCACTGACGGAGCAGTATACAATTTTCAAAATGAGACATTGGAGCCTGAGACCGAATTAATGCCGCATTGTAAAACATTTTGATAAACACTTCGATGCCTGATTACTCAATGAATATTATACGGAAGTAGTTCATGTTCGTTAGAGAATGCGCACCATGTCAAAATATCTAGCCAAAAAAAGACAACCCATAAAATAAAATGCTTCGTTGTCATTTCACTTCACGACATGAGTCCGAGGATTTACGGGAGCTGGTTTAAACCATTCACTGCTCACCCAATTGCGCGCCTAGTGCTCATTCATTCAATCATTCATGAAATGTAGCTTTCAGAAATATATCACCTAAATCGCTACAATCCGGGCGCTAAAATGTATCCGATTTTGTTTTTAGAGTTGTATACATGCTGCTTATTGTCAGTCAAAAGGGATCATTAAGCATCCATAATGTTTTTTTTCCCTTCCTTAACCTGGAGTCAAAAGGCCGAAACGTACGTCAGTGTCTCCAATGACCAAATTATAAATTTATTTTTAATGCCATTCCAAAACACTAACAAAATGGAAAGCCATAAGGTTGTGAATGGAACACAACCACTTTCAACCACTTACAAGATTTAATTACACAACCCTCCAACAATTGTTGAATATTTTGATCATGTGCCGTTGTGAAATGTCAACAGTTGATTTGGCCATCAGATGTTTGCAACGGGACGTCACCACATAGTCTAGAGGCCTGATGTTTTACCGATATTCTGATGAGTTGGGATCGCACACCAATGATCAGAGTATCATGTAGAACATACTGACGTCCATTGAATGGACACAATGGAACAGTAACTTATGCCCCATTTATACTACGTGGTACTGGCTCTAACCGCTTTTTGTTTTTCCTCCATTGTTTAAGTTGCAAATATGGGAGTAGGGAGAAGTCATTCAACGCCAAGTTTTATTTCGTACATAACACTTAGGTCTATATATTATTGAAATTCTGTTAAAATAAGCAAATCTTCCATGGTGTGAAAGAATGGATATTCATTATTTTTACCATTTGGAATATACATCATAATGCAAATTTCCTTTCTGAAAATGGCACCTACATAAATGATTTTCTCCTCGCTAATTATACACTTTTCGGCGCTGATGATTTTTTTCTCTGGTCGTAATGAACAGCAAAATTAGTAAAGCCTTTTGAAAGAGTAAGTGACATGTTGGTTACGTGGTTGGTGAAGCTTGTAGCGAACCCAAATGCACGATGATTATCATTAACGTAATGCGGGAAAAAACCACTTCAGAAAATGACTGCAATGGCAGGCAAGTTTGTCTGAGT
This sequence comes from Gymnothorax reevesii, assembly GCA_029721435.1. Classification (NCBI taxonomy): domain Eukaryota; kingdom Metazoa; phylum Chordata; class Actinopteri; order Anguilliformes; family Muraenidae; genus Gymnothorax; species Gymnothorax reevesii. The sequence goes on along the minus strand of CM056589.1, from coordinate 51,441,075 downwards.
GGTGAAGAATCAACCGCATCCAAAAAGGGGCACAGAGATACTTTAAAAAGTTTTGTGCTGCGCCACCATGATGACCAGCTACACTGAAGCAGTACCATCCTCTAATGGAAAACCATCCCCAAGAAAAGTACCCGGCACCAAGGCGGGGGAGTAGAGTAGAGCCGGTACCATGTAGTGGAAATGAGGCATTAAGGCAGAATTCGGCGAGGTCTCGGGCAAAGAGAAAACTTTTTGGGCAACGAAGAATTCACTTGCGCTTGCCCGACGGGCTACCTTTCATTTTAGAATTTCGTGAGCCCTGATTACGATTCTTTTGTTTAGACCGAATAACTTTTACACTGAAATTCACGGTCAAATTACTAGAATTTATTGCATTTACGTAAAAGACACCGTCCCATCTTGTCGGCTTCTCCCAACATCGCCTATTCCATGCAAATTGGTGGTAAACCTAAGGTGTAGCGTGAAACAGCGGCAACTTTACAGACGTGTCCAAAGAGCTTATCCCGTTTACACAGGCCTCGAGGTTGCATTTAATCAAGAAAATTAAACCCAAAACCCTTCGGAAGACCGGCTCAGCTTCTTTGCCACGGTACAGTTAGAATTAACGAGTCATGAGGGAGCTGGACGCTGGAGGAAAAGGAATTACCTGATGGAAGTCCTTGCCGCTGCTTTTACCATCGCCACTGAAATCCACATGCGAGAAGAGACAGCGTAACAAATGCCTGTCTGCCTCAGGGCCGTGTCGATTCACAATCTGGGGGCACAAACCAAGGCTTCAGTCACTGACAGACAAATACAGCAGCCAGATAACAGCAAAACACGTGGCACCCAAATACTGTCAAGAAAAGAGCTTTCTCCAGAACAATGTGCTTTATAGCACATGAAAACTGTATGTATACAGCAACACAGCTCCAACTTAATACTCAGTAGCCTTCGCAACTACACACAATCTCTAAACTGACATAATAAATCAGAAGCCCCCAAAGAATGACTTGCTAGTGTATTGCCTCGTGTCTCTTTCAGCAGCGCAAGAATATAAGCTACAAGCCAAATGCCAGTGTAACCTTGACAGTGGATGGCAAGATTTACAACTTTGGCTGTCATTTTGGCAGGAAACCAACAATGCTGTCTCGCACTGCTTGAGGCAAAAGTGGTTGGTAAAAAGTTGAAATGGCTGGCGTTTCATTTTTGTACTATTCTGGCTCCTGAAGCAAACAAAAAATTGTCATGGCCAGGGTGTCACTTAATTACGCATTAAGGAAGTCAATGCAGTTTCCCCAATCAATCAAACTAACCAATATGGCAAGGCCAGAAGATTAAATAAAACTGATTATCAAGTCTATGAACAAATTATGTCACCAACAACTACTAAATAACAACTGCAAATCATGGACTAAGGATCAAACTTAATGCCACCAGCTGCCCCACACAATAAAAAGGCCACAAAAATCATATTCAGGGACCAAGACCACAAACAACATCTGAGTGGTTGGAATAAGTGCCAGGTAACAACAGAGAAACATTTTTACAATGTTCCAGCCGTAGATGGGTCCTAGTTCCAACGCGAGCAACTATTCAGGCAACTGCTGTGGTGCTTCACCTGCCCAGGTGCACGTACAGTACCACTAATCAGCTAATCAAGTTGCTCTATTAAGTGGGCTAGTCATCACTGAAGTGAAGAAACGCTAGTCTATAAGAGGCTGTGCAGGATAACAAGCGAAAAAATTGGCAACAAACATTCTCAAAGCAGTGATCATTACACCAGAATTTATAGATTTGCTGGGGTGTACAAGCTAAGTTTATTTGAAAATGAAAGGAACTCCGCCATCAATAAAGAACAAGGTGAATCTCACATCAAGTGACTAATGACTCTTTAAAACACTTCACCAAACGTATTAGGACGAGTTTTAGACAAAACAGGTTTCAAAAATCATGATATGCTTAAGGAGAATCAGGGTTTCAGGTGCAGAGGAATCACAAATTGTTCCAACGTTTCACACGATGAACATTATGTCTATGAAAGATGTTTACTGCGCTTTCGACAGATCAATATACTCACATGTTGTATTTCTTGCTGGCTGGCTCTGTAATTTTTCTTAGTTAAATTGTCAACAAGGTAGCTGATTTGAGACAAAGCCAGCGAGAGCGAGTCAAGATTCATTGCTGGTTGGGGCGGAAGCAGGCGGCCGAGCCCGGCGCAAAATCACCATTATTCCCCTTTAGTCACCGCAGAGATAGGTTAATTCAGCTTTGGTCCTCCCCCAAGGTGCAAAATTCCAGTATTTTATCTGTTTTGTCTTCCAGTGCTTATTGTTGTTAAATTAAGATCCCTCAATCCAGCATTAAGTTTGGCATCTGTAGGAAAGGAAAAAAAAATTCAAATTAAAATCCTTCAAACTCCCCGCACCCAAACAGGGCAGTATCTAAACACAAACACAGGTTTTAGCCCAGTAAGGGTCCCATTCATGAGTATTGCTCAGATGAATAATGTCAATATCATAGTTATGACAGCCGCTCTTGTAAAGCATGTAAAATGATAGTCTCCGTATCTGCAATGCTGTGACGAGAAAGACTTTACAGTTCACAAGCAAAATCTCTCATTCCTTACAGTTCAACGGCATATTTCACTCTTGACAGGACATTTTGGAGCTATAAAGCCATACGCGCAAGCACTAACAACTTCTCGTATGGCTTTTCGTGGATGAATACCTTTGTCTCGCATTTCAATCTGAGAAGTAAATATTACCAGTCAGTGTTGGGCACCTTGTAAACACACCCGATCGAGCAGGAATGACATATTGACGTTACAAAGAACAACTAAGTGATACCGGTTAGTTAAAAATGGAGCGAGCCTTCCGGCAACTGGAGTTATTTCAGAACGTAACATCAGATCCTGACAGCTGAACTATCCCTAATATAACGCGAAGCACAACCAAGCGATGAAAAATACCGCTACTCCTTGAAGTAAGCAAATTCCCGTCATGAGTAACTTAGGCCCGAAGGCCTGCACCGTGCCCCTCAGTGACTCAGTAAAGATGACGGAAACGCCATGTACTACCGCCGAATACGCGTACTCAGGCCGCTTTCACACCGGACGCGGAACGAATTTTTCGCACGACAGATAAAATTGAAAATCAATGCAAAGATTTCGTCTTTGCATTGACTTAGTACGTAATCTGTCGAGCGAAAAATTCGTCTCGCGTCCGGTGTGAAAGCGGCTTCAGTCCAACTACCGCAATCCAAATGGCTGTTATTAACCTAGTGTCATGGAATTTGCACACGATATCAAACCAACTTTACCTGATCATCAACAAAAACCACACATACAGACATTTCGAAAATTAAGTCAGATATCTGACAATGCGCTCGCTCAATGGCCCGCCTATCAGTTTATTTTACTAACGTTAGCCTAACGTTAGCTACATTAACGTTCACAGGAGAGAAACAATCATGCTGCTCCACGCCGAGCATCGAGCTAAAACGTTACCCAACCCCTTCAAGTACCGAGGTACATTAAGTTACCCAGCACATTGACCCAGTTATTCGCTGGCGAATTCCCCCATTGCCATTTATTCACACATAAAACTAAATAGAGATATTAAAAATAAAGTTTAAAAGTACGATTAGCCTGGACCAAGTTAGAAAGATAGGTTGCGAGTAAAGCTAATCTACCCCAGGAAGCGAGATGTAGTGCTAACTTTAGCAGGCCGGCCAAGTAAGGCCATTTCGCTCCTTTAGCCACAAAAGAGGAATCAAATCGTGATCCTGCATATTACCAAACAAGCAAAGTCGCCCAAAAAATGCCAGGCAAGAAAGCATGACAGCAAGGCGTCTAGCAAAGCTCGCCAACGATAACTAATGCAGTTAGCCTAGGAGCTATCCAACTGTCGCAGTTAACATGCACCCTATGGGGAAGTGTAGGCAAGTTATTGAGATAAATTCGTTAGCCAGCCAAGTACCTACTATTGAGTTCCTACCTGATCATTAGCTTGCTAACCAGTTAACTTCTTTTTCGCAATAAAACCCGAGGCAGCTACATTTAGCGAAGAAGCTAAAGGTAGCAGCTTCGAGTTTTATTGCGAAAAAGAAGTTAACTGGTTAGCAAGCTAATTATAGTTTCTGGAGTACTTTCGCCTGGATAGCTAGCTAGCTAACGTTAATAAAAATTAAACACGGATGTAATGTTAAGTTTACCTGGCTAACCAATTAGCTAACATTAGTTATCCAGCCGGCCCAAAGTCATACCTCGACCGAACGGGGGTTATTTATCAGCTAGAGTAACGTTAAGTCCACTGGTTACCAAGTTAGCTGGCTAGCTAACCAACTTGAGGTTCAACTGTAATTAAAAAACAGGAAAGATTTTCCCTGATTAGTTAGCCAACCAAACTAGCTGGCTGTAGCCGAACTAACACTACCGTGTCATGGCTCAAGTAGTCAGTTAAAATAACTGACTACTTTCCAGGGACAAAATGACAGGGCCAACCAGGCCAGCGCCAGTCTCTAGTCCTCCATGTCGCGACTAACTAGCTGGCAAACCAGGGGCAGGGCTAATCTCCTGAAAACATTCTGAAAATTCGCTGACCTATTCTTCTTTATTTTCCCCATCAACTCTCAAGAATACCTGGTGAAAATTTCGTCAATATATTGAGAATTAAAGAAATCATGTAGGAAAGTATAAATGGTTGTTTTTTTTCAGCAGATTAGCCCTACCCAGCATATCGTCAGAGCTACCTTTGGTTAACCTACACAGCTGCCCGAGCACCAGCGATGGCCCAGTCGGCCTTATCTACTCATTTATACGCATCAGATACCCGGCTATCTGATCAATGCAAAGCAAACAAGGTTTAATTAAAGATTTTCCCCCTTCCGAGGCCCACCTGAGCCTTTGTTCCTGTCCCTTAGCCGGTTAGCCTGACAGTGGGAAAGCTAGTTAGCAAGGTAGCCAATTTCCACCATCCGACGAATGATACTCAACAAACCGCAGCTAACGCGTTAGCCCCTCCAAAGCAGGCAGTGTTACTCTGTGCCACGAAGTCGCTCTTTCCAGAAGCCCCCGTTACCGTTCGAGATGTTAACGTTACGGTACCGGGGAGTCAGACTGAAGGCGTCCGGTGACGAAAATGAAAACAAGACTAAAACCAGCTACGCTCGAGTCACACGGAAATGCATTTGGTCTCGAGACAGCCAAATTAGCTTAGCTACGAGGCTAACGACGCGCTGGCTATAATGTCCGCAGCGCCTCCTGAATATAATCTTCACTTGACAAATGGGGGTACATCCACTCACGCAAAAATATTCACATTATCCGTCACTGTCGCAGTTACCTTGCTGGTCCCAATTTATACGCTGAAAGACATATTTTTTTTTCAGTTGCAACGATTTTTTTTCTCCCCCTGCGGATCTTCTCTAGTCTAATAAAACCGTCGCTTCCACCGCGAGTCGAGTCTGATTTTTCAACATAAAATGGCGACTGATGCCTCTCGCGCGCGCTCACAGCGCCATCTTCTTGTGCTCGAGCTGAGGCTCGCGACACCGCAGCATCACTCGGGGGGGGGGAGAAAACATCAATAAAAGAAAGAAGAAAAAAAAAACTAGTTTTAGCGCACGCGGGTATCAGCGCCCAGCGAGGACACCTGGAAAATCATTGGCCGTACGAGCATGGAGTAAAAATACGCCCATGCCTGCGCAGAGACGGAGGTTTTAAATAATACATTGTACTTTGCCGGACAGAAAAAAAATAAATATGCTTCAAAATTTACAAACCCATCCCCGTACTCTCTTGCTATGCCTTGAGCGAGACCACCGGATAGGCTGAGGGTAAAAGTTCTGCTCCCCCTTCATGTACCAAAAATGGTTCAGTCCATCCTGATGCGTTTATTTCTGAGGTTTACCATGAATGATTTGGTTTACTCGCTCGACCAGACTTATAACCCTGATGCGTGTAATGGCCAGAGCACCATGAACAGTAAAACAACTAATTTACATATTTGAAAATCACGAAATGACATCCGAAACGATATGAGCAAGGTACATTTAAGGGTCACATGATGGCAATGAACTAATGAAGATAATCAAGCGTGGGCTATTTTAACAGCGAAGTAGATATCAATGTTTGACTTTAAATACTTGGTTGGGCAACTGTTGTAGTATTATGCAAATTGCTTATTTATACACAAAATCATACTTGAAAATGCGCAGTCCAGATGGATGTTTGAAGCTGATGTAAATAAAAATTAGAAAAGTAGTCCAGTGATTGATAGCAGATTTCGAAAAGCGAGTATTGTTCATTATGATAACGTTGTCACTACTGGTACTATTCCATAATGTAGTTCCAGTTTGCAACAATGCTATTATTGCTCCCTAAGACTTTTTTTTTTTAATCTTGTTCTTCGCGACACTCAAAAATTGTACTCGAGAAATTAATTGGAGTGCCTTGGAGAACTTTAGTGCACAAAAATTACAAGTGAACATTTCTTCTAAGCGTCTTATTTCATCTGTAATGGCCATAGCTAGGAGTATGGGCTCAAAACTTGCACAGCGAAGGGAAAAGAGCTCTTCCTCATCAACTGTCTGACGGCCACATCCGTTGAGTCTATGATTGTCAGTCGCGTTGATCACGTGATGAGTCAAACGCGGATGATATGGTCATATGACAGACTGCATTCGATTCGTTACCTGCTAGCTAAATGCACTGTGGAAACCGCGATGATATAGCTGCTTACTGAAAACAGTTTCCCACTGCTTTACCCCCTTTGACGCATTTTTTTATCTGCAGTGGAAGAGGTTCTTGCCTTTGTTTGTAGATTGTAAGAAGAATGCGTTTGTTTACAGTGGCTGCTTTTTCTCTTGTTCTGTGTAGTTTCACTTGGGCTGTATATGATCCGGATGAGGTGACCAGCTTGCCTGGCTTGTCGTTCAAGCCAAACTACAGACAGTGGTCCGGCTACCTTAAAGCCAGTACCGGGAAGTATCTCCATTACTGGTAAGCTTGGAAATGTATACATTTTTCATTTTTTCAGTGCTACTAGCTTGGCTAATTATAGCTACTTCCTCTTGAAAAATGTCATCCGTTGTGAACTTGGAAAACCGGTTGATCTAGTGCGTTTTTTAGCTTTACAGTCCGCAGTATTTCAGTTAATTTTTTATAGATTTGCAGTAAGTTAGGTTTACCTCTGTATTTGATTGTTACGAAGTACAGTTTCTGACTAATGCCGTGGCAGTGCGAATGCTGAAGGCCAAAGCGAAAACGAATATTTGTGTATCTGCATCATGCGCAGTGTATGAGCTGGTGGAACCATTATTTCAAATATTCATGGTATAGAATTAAGTTTCCTGAACTGGTATACGCCGGTAATTTTCAAACTTGGTCCGGTGTATGCGTCTTTTTCCCACTTGCACTGAGTGCAAATTTCTTCATTTGTAACAGGCTGTACATTTCTATTAATTGGGTGCTTTTGATGTTTTTAGGGTTTGTTTACTTTTCTATTCCACATTTTTCAATGCCATAAAGATTCCAATTTTTAAATTGTTCTTAATGGCACTATAGCTTAACATTCAGCCTACATAAAGAGGTAACAAATGAATGAGGTTATTCGGCCAATTTAGCAGGTCAATTGGTTGATTTAATTGTTGATTATGCAACAATTTGGCAGGTTTGTGACATCTCAGAGGAACCCAGAAAAGGACCCAGTAGTTTTGTGGCTGAATGGTGGCCCAGGATGCAGTTCTTTGGATGGGTTCTTGTCTGAGAATGGCCCTTTTCATGTGAGTATGTCTACATGCTAGTTTTCTACAACATGGAATGGAAGCTATTATGGGCCTATCTGACACAAAATTGCACTGCACCTTTAAGGCGACTGCGTGACTGTACACTCTTAAGCGCACAGTTGAATGCAGATGGGTTATGAGTTGGCTCAAGCTGAATGTATTGCATGTGCCAAAATTATGCATTTGTGATGTGCGATTGTTTGTTTTGTTGTTATTTTTTTACAGTATATATGCGACTTCTGAAATCGTTTTTCAACAGTATTAAGAATTTTGTGAATGGAGGCATCACGGATCAAGTGAAAGATCTACTGCTTGCATTATTACAGTATGTTTACAAGGATTTTTTTCTTACAAAAGTTTTTGTCTTCCTGCAGGTGGATGATAATGGCATTACCCTGTATCAGAATGAGTTCAGCTGGAACAAAGTAGCTAATGTGCTGTACTTGGAGTCACCAGCTGGTGTGGGATATTCTTATTCAGATGATAAGAAATATGAAACTGATGATGACAAGGTGAGAATAGAATGAAGCTCATGAATGCGGCATTTCTTTTGGATTCATATTTTAGAAAAGCTAGCATTATTTCATAGGCTCATTTTTAGAATTCATTTCGACCCTGAACACTTCAAAAGTCCTGTGATATTTCCCTCAGCAATCTTCTTGGAGTGCGGGTCATATGAAGGCACCTTGCAGCTGGTATTGTGATGCCTCGTGGTCACTTTCACAGAGGCAAATTAAGCCTAGTTCAGTACTAACTTGTATGCTGAATGGAGATTCTCCCAACTAAACTTAATTTAGTTCAGGACTAAACTCACTTTTTTGGGGGGAAATTGACCAATAAAGTTGAATCTTAAAGGGCGGGGTATTATTATTTTTTTTCTTCTCTATATTTCCCTGCAATGTCCTTATGAAACATGTTTGTGCTTCAGGTGGCTGCAGACAACTATCTAGCCCTACAAAGTTTCTTTCAGAAGTTTCCCAACTTTACCAAGAATGACTTTTACATCTTCGGGGAGAGTTATGGTGGGATTTACGTTCCTACACTCAGCCTGACTGTGGCGACTGGGGCCGCGAAGATGAACTTAAAGGTAAATGGATGATGTAACAAAAGAGGAATCGCTGCCCCCCCCCAAGGAAAAAATAAATAAAATAACAGTCACACAAACCCATCCCCAGCAATACAAACTACGAGTGACTGTGTTCATACCTTAGGTGAGATGTTGTCTTATGAGCTTGGTGTGACTTATACATTCTCACAGGGCTTTGGAGTTGGAAATGGCCTCAGCAGTTTTGACCTCAATGATCAATCTCTCATCTACTTTGGATACTACCATGGCCTCTTAGGGGAACAGTAAGGCACTTTAAAGTATTATTGATGTTATTTAAATGTAGCAAAGTGTTTGCGTTGGATATTGTTTTTACTTATTCGGTATACAGCTGTAGTAATGCGGAACTACCATGCTTGTTTTACTTTACGCAGCTCAGTATTGGTTGTTAGGACAGGACAGGGCAGGGTGCCCTGAGTATCTGAGTCTATATCCTTCAGTATTGCCATCTGTTTCTCTTGTAGACTTTGGACGGATCTCAATAAGCACTGCTGTAATAACGTAGCCTGCAATTTCTACAACAGCACCCAGCCTGACTGTGTGGAATCGGTAAGTGATGACAGCAGCCATTTTCGTGGCAGTCAGTCAGGTGTCACTCGTTGTTATATCGCATCACAAGACTGGCTTGTCATGCTGATATTGCAGATAAGAGGTGGTAGATTGGAATGCAGTTTTTGCGCTGTGACAGCAAAATATTCTTGCTCATATTCTTGGGATATTTTGTCAATGTGATTGCGTTGTTATAATGTTGTTGTATTAGCTTGGTCGTGGCTTGGAATCTCTTCTGTGCATTCACAAGCACTTGAAAATTGAGTTGCTGTAAATTTGTAATACATGAAAGCAGTTAAAGTGGTTTTTATGCCCCCGCCCTCCAAAGAGGACAGGGGGCATTACGTCGACACCATGTCCGTCCGTCGTCCGTTAACTTTTCGTTTCCGTGGGATAACTATAGAATCCCTCGTCGCATTGATGCCCTTTCTTAATGGCGTATTGGGAGTGGCTAGAGGAAGGTTCCTTTCGAAAACCAGCATCGTGCGATATCTAATATGGCCGCCACAGCAGCCATCTCAATATGCCCTTGATCAACATACAGGCGGGGGCATCTGCCACGCTCTGCACTGCTCTTGTTTTGAATGTCAAATGCGTCAAGTTGTTTCTCTTTGTGTCTTCTTCACTTCCTTGCAGCTTTCGGCGGCATTTGGTATTATTTACAATTCAGGTCTAAATGAGTATGCCTTGTATCTGGACTGTGCTGGGGGGGCCAATTCAGCAAGGTCATACCACAAGACCATGCTCAACCTCTTCAGGAACTACAGGAAGCAGTGGCGCAAAAACAAGGTGAGCTGCCCCGCCCTGCCGGGAAATAAAACGTGGTTCATTCTTCGACTGTGACTGAAAAACGGCAAAAGAATAAGGCTGCAAGTAGCTTTTAAGATGCCGAGCAGTTTCAGTTGTTTATTTCTTTTGAGGTAATGAGACAATATGGTACCCTTAGATGGTGAGTGTATATTCTGTTTGTTCAGATTTCCACCCAGTCTGCGGAGAAGGAGCTATGGAAAAGTAATTTTTCAGATTTTTTCAAAATGCCTGCTGGACAGGGCAAGAGGGGTCATTAAGTAGTCGTGATAAATTGAACTATGATGTCTAGAGTTGCCTACAGCCCAAGCTCGGAAAAAGTTGGGTCAGTATGGAAAATGCACATGAAAACAGAAAACGGTGATTCTAAATTCGCTTTGACTTGCATATCATTTCGGACCATATGAAGACAAAATATTCAAAGTTACAGTTCACTCCAAAATCAAAAATGCATATTTTGCATCTTGCATGTAGTGTGATTTATCCATCTGGATTGTTTTGGTGCAAGTTGCCGAATTTTGGAGATATCGACTACAGAGATGTCTGACTTCTCTTAAAAACAATGGAACTAAAATTGCGTTTCTTTTGTGGTACTCAAAGCGCCAAAAAATATATTTGAAAAATTTAAAAGCAAGGTTTCTTTCCAGAAATCATGGGTGATTATGCAAGATAATCCACTGGCCAAGTTGTGCACAGTTTGGTGCAGAAGCTATTTTCTGTCCACCGAACCTTCTGTCGGGCTGGGGCGCGTTTCCCAAAATCACAGATGCTAACTTGCATAGTTGGACCCATTGACTGTAAATGGACAAACTATGTAAGTTGCTAACTTACTTAGCAAATATGCTTTTTGGAAATGCACTCCTGTTTTCTTTCTACTGAACTACAACCATAGCTGGGGAGTTTTTATTCCTTGATGGGACTTAAACCAGTTAGTTGTAAAGGTGAATTTGACTTTAGTGGCCTCTTATGGCTGGTGTGATGAGGTGTAATGAGCCATCATTCATGGGGTTTGCCTGTGCCAAATGCACATTTCCCTCTCCAGAGGGAAATACCTTGATAGGTTTCAGTCATTAAATGACTGGTCGCACCTGCTTCTCTGTCAAACTTTAACCCTTGGAGTGCTCAATGCAGCTATTGTTGTTCAGTGATGTAAGATATCAAAATCAAAGCTGCTGAAAACCTATCATGTGGCAGCTCATTTAAAAGAGCTCCCTCATGGGAGAATGGATGTGGCTGAAATTTTCTGGGCCTATCGCTATTGCATCAGGGATGGACCTATTGATTTTCACCGCGATCATTCAGGCCACAGCAGCCACCTTGAAATCCTATGAGATGCAATAACTGTACTTTGCTCCCACTCACTGAGATATGGACTGTGCTGCCTTGGTGGAGGTTTGCACTCTCGAAGTGCTTCTAGTTTAAAAATTAATACTAAGGTCTAACATTTTGGTTGAATTTGATTCTTAATCTGAAAATCTGCTCTGCCTTCAGCATTCGCTCATAGAGCATGTTGAACAAATCCGTTATTTTTGTGTTCAGCTGCCATGTTTTAGATTGAAATGGTCAAGTATTATGATGAACGGTCTTTTCAGCCGGCGTCTATGCGCCCACTGATGCTGTGCTCTGAATTTCCAGATCCCCAAAAAAATGCACTGTGGTGCTCTGAGAGGGTGTGGGCTGTGTGCTTCCCTGAGAGGCAAACCTGCCAGATTTTATTTTCATGCGCAGAACAGGATGAAGTATTTAGAGTTATAAAAGCATATATTTCCGTTCGCTGTCCCGTTTTTTTCCCGGTTGTGTCTGTGTGTGTGTGTGTGTGTGTGTGTGTGTGTGTACGTGTACGTCCACGTTCACATCAGCATGCTCACCATCTCTTTACCATAACTCAAAAACCGTTAATTGATATATTCCATGAAAATTTGCATCAGGTCATGCAGATGTGCCTTTTGCTGTTTTGAGGTTATTAACTTTTCTAGTTTCTTCCTAAATGTTTGTGAACATCGAAGGGCGGCTGCTTTGGGGTGGGGGGGGGGGAGACATTTGTTTTTTTGCCTTTTAAAAACAATCTCTAGTTAAGGAGATTGGGATGAGCTTTTGCATTTATTTTCAAATTGGGGGGTAGATATTAACGATCCCTACAAGCTTTGTGAGATGCCTGTTTCCATGATGAAATGTCAACTGAGAGAGTGACAATCCCGCTGCTGTCATGGCAAACATGTCACTCCTGTTTCTCCTGCTACGACAGCTGTTCACTGGGGACGAGGAGGGTGATGGGGGTCCGCCCTCCAGCCTGCGAGGGGTGCCCCCCTGCCTCAACAGCACAGCGCAGATAAACTGGCTGAACCGTGGCGACGTGCGTAAGGCCTTGCACATCCCCGACACCCTGCCGCCCTGGGACATCTGCAGGTGAGTCAGTCTGCGCCAGCTCAAACCTCCGGCCCCTCGGCCCGATACCCCACCGTACCTGCCCCTCCTCCTGCCACTCTCTCCTGAGTGAACAGTGTTAGGAGAGCAATCGAGTCAGGATCTGCTGGGAGGATATAGCTTTCAGAAACTGAAGGGCAAGCCATGGCTGTTCAGTAGCAAATTGTCTTTTTTGTTTGTTTGGTTTTTTTTGTGTTACCATACAAGGTTCGCCCTAATTTGAACAGATTTTTTGGCAAATAAGAATCTTGTTTTACTTTTTCTTACATGGTTTCACTTTATTAAGTGACAATTGTGCACTCCAACAGTGTGTAGCGTTTGTGTTAAAAGCTAATTGAGAACTCTGTAACCTAATTTTGACAGAACATTTTCATACTGAGGCAATATGAATTAGTCCACACATGTATCGTGGACATGAAAACCTCTCAGTTAGTGGAGGGGTAGTGCTTCTCTATTCATCGTCTTGGCCATGTAAAAATCTGAATGGGCATTATAGCCAACATCATCATGCATATCTTTCCTTTTCCTCTGAAATGACTGTCACATTTTACAACCCCCATGGAGCAATTCTCCACTGCCTGATTCTTGTGTTCTGAGTAAATCACATGATGATTTGCTTCTCTGTCGCTCCAGTGGAGTGGCTCTTTAATGGCTCTCAGAAAATCACATTACTGGGTAGGTATCGGTCTTGCAGCAGGTAGGTCTGCTCGCCTTCCAGTCCTTGTGTGTTGACTCTTTGCGATACGCAAGAGCTAATGTAATAAACATTTTTGTTCTGCATGTTACCTGCCTCCTACCGCCATTGACTGTGCACCGTTGTTTTGCAGTGACGAGGTCGGACATCATTACCACGTTAAGTACAGTACAATGAAGGATGTGTATCTGAAGCTGTTGAGCCTCGGCCTAAAAGCTCTGGTGTACAGTGGAGACACTGACATGGCCTGCAACTTCATTGGAAGCCAGTGGTTTGTGGACCAGCTCAACCAGAAGGTCCGTGCTTGTGAAAGAAAGGATTATTCTATGCTATTTTAGCATGCTCTTTGATTGGGTGGGGAATATCCAGGTTGTCCATTTGTGTGTTGAAAAGTGCGGGATTGCTGGCTTGATATGATTAATTAATGTTTTATTACCTCTGCCAAGGAGGTTATGTTTTAGGCAGCGTTTGTCTGTCTGTTTGTTTGTTTTTTTTTTGTTAGTTAGCAAGATAACTCGACTCTAATGCACCGACTTTGATTACATTTTGAGAGAAGGGGGGCATTAAGTCAAGGAACAGGTGATTAAACTTTTGGCATATCTATGCCAAAGTACAGCTGAGATATACGCCAAAGTTCAAGATTTCAAGTCTTTCCAATGGGCCGGAGTTCCGATCGCCGTGCTTTTGGGTTTTTCTGCCCCCTGTCGGAGGTCTGCGCTTTCAGTGCTTTTCTAGTTGCTGGTGTGCTTCTTTGCAAATAATCAGGAAACATTTCTATCTGTTTCTAGTGGTTTAAATGCCTTTGATGTGCAGTTCGACTGTAACAAATAAATATTTTGAATGGCAGGAAACTACAAGCTATGCGCACTGGCTGTACGACAAACAAGTTGCCGGATTCTACCAGACCTATGGGAACATTACCTTCTTAACCGTGAAAGTGAGTTACTTCTGCTGCACATTTGCACTCAATTTTATATTCAAATTCCATTTTCCATTTGAAGTTGTTATGTTTGAGAACAGTTGTTGAGGATGCGCCATTTGTAGTTTTGACTTGATCTGTAGCTGTTCACTGACCTGAAGTGTTACGTAAGACCAGCTGCTCATCTGGGAATCTCAAACTTCTTTAAATCATCTTAAAAACTTCTTAAATCAACAGTGACATACAAAGTGACTGCCTCTGTCAGTCAGCTCCAAGTAAAATTGGTTTCAGATGATGAAAATGCACAACTTCAAGAGCATGAGGGCAAATGAAGTGGGCTTCAGTGACTTTTACAAGTAAAATGGTTGTGTTGCGTGGGGGAAATAAATTAGGCTCTCAATTTTTTAAAATGTCACTGATTTTTTTATTTATTTATTTTTGACTGTTGTCATGATGCCATGTTTCCCATTATTCTTTTAGGGAGCAGGTCACATGGTTCCACAGTGGGCTCCAGGACCCGCCCTCCAAATGTTCCAGTCCTTCCTGGCCGACAGCTCCTACTGAGCGTGCTCTGTGCTCGCTGCCCTTCAGTAATTTTTAACGACCTCCCCCCGCTCCGGAGTCAGTGCTGCAGAGCTCTAATCAGGAAATTGTGATTTAGGAGCAGCTTTAAAGAGCGGACAGTTGTCATCAAATTTTTTTGCACCCAATCATTTTGATTTGACTTTTTTGTTTGTGTCCCTGAGCCTTGAAGAAAAAAGAAATGCATGATTTGCATGGTCCCTTCATTTTTTTTTTTAGCAACTTGTTACATGTCATTTTGTTTCTTTTTTTGTGTGTTCTCCAAAGCATTAGAAGAGAGACAGAAATGCATGATTTGGGTCCCCCCATTTTTTTCTATTTTACAAAATAACTTAATTGGGGGTAAATTGCTTCAATCAGGGGGCATATTTTTCACAGAAGAATCCTGGAGGAGGAGATATTTTATTCGCTCCAACAAGCACTGATGTTCGGATGGATTCTTCTTTGCCCAGTTGCCTCATTCTTGGGGAGAGAGTGATGTTTAATTAATCAGGGCCTGTGGTGATTCTGGGCTCTTAATGCTCAGTTCCAGGCAGAGGTACTGGCCTGGCTAGATGATAAAGATAGGTGATTTAATGAGTGGGTGGTCTACTATGAATATTGAAACATGTCCATGCCACTGTAACATTCCTCAGGTTTGAGTCTATTGCACTTAACAGGAAATTGGTCATTGAGCAAGATATGAACTGCACTGGTGAATCCAAACCACACAAACACTTTGGTAACTGTCCTGCCTTGGTCATCTGATCAAAATGGCTTTTTTTTTTTTTTTTTGTTTACGGTCTCATGTTGTGATTATTTTGTGCCTCTTCCAAATTCTTTAGCAGTCATATTTGTGCCTTATTATGGTCAGTAGTGTCAGTATGTAAGAGAAATGTGCTATGAGTGAGGGCAAATGGGAATGAAGTTTCCCTGGCAACAAGAATGGGGGAGGAGTTGGTTGGTTGCAGGTGAGCAGTGGAGTGTCCCTTATGATTGATACGGCTGTCATCACCGACTTGCTGATTGGTTGAAACTGGCACGTTATCCTGTGACGAGCCAATCATTGTTTGCGATCATGATGGGGTGTGCCTGACCTTTTGAGAAATATGCAGTTCTGTTCTCTTATTGCTTGGGATCTACCTGGCATCTCTCACCCTCAATGTGTACGGAAGGAGGTGGCGTGACTTATGATTGCCTGGTTTAATGGCTGTCAAATTTGGGCAATTTTGATGATAATTTGTCCTTTAAATCTTGTTTTTCTATTAAAAAAACATTCTTGGTATGAACTGGCCTACTGCCTTTACATTTCTTTTGTAGGTATGATTATGTAGGGTATGTAAGCCCTTATAAGAATAGGTTGGTTAGCATTCTTCACATTTAAATTTTCAGGGGCGGCCATTACGTTATTTTTTTTTTTTATTTCGAATCTTATTTTAATACAAGTTTGAGATTCAAAATGCGCAACAAATCCAAATTGCAAGCACATGTATTAACATTAAGAATCAAAACTGTCTAAGCTATAAGGGGTGCTGTGATTTGAAAGCCTTACAGAACACCTGCTGCATGGGCAGGGACTCTGAGAATTTTTCTCGCTTTCTTTTTGGCGCAGTTATAACAATTTTATTTTTTAAATAAAAAAATTGGAAGTGGTAGGGTTTTTCTGGGGCAGGTGGGGATGCTAACTATTATTTTTTAAAATAAGGCCTCATTGGAGTGGATCTCAGTCACGATTTGGAGGTGGAAGGGTTGTTCTGGGGTGGGCGGGGATACTCACCAACTTTTTTTTTTTTTTTTAATGGCCTACTTAATTTTATTTTATTGCAGCTGGGGGTCTCACTGAGACTACAGTCTCCTTTTTAGCAAGGCTCTGCATTACTAACAGTTAAAATGGAGCGTGTCAAAAGAAGTAAAATCATAAATGGGAATTGTCAGCATAAAAGGAAAAGAACTACTTAAAACAGGAATAGTTCTCTTGATAAACTAATTGACCAGTGTTCTAAAATGTCCAAAGGGGACCAGTTCATCCAATTTTAGCTCTCTGTTGCTGATTCCAAGCACAGGGAACATAATAAAGTATTTTAACCCAGCTCTATTGTAACTTTAACATCTACACACTGTGCACCATTGAGTGAATTCAAAAAACATTTGACAATTTTTGGAACTGAACCTCAGAGGAGCAAAAGTGTTCCAAAGATGGATTACGGTTAAGCTTTGCTTTTACCCAAGGACAGTTATGTGGTCACATGCACAAACAGACCCCTGAAAGGGATCTCGCTGTACTCTGGTGATATCAGCTGCTTGTTAATGAGTACTTTTTTTTCTTCTTTGATGTTTTCTGCAACTGATGGGCCAATGGGTGCCCAGAATGACCCAGTGTCTTGAAAGGCGCGCTGTCCTTGGAGGTAATGAGATGGTAATGTAATTCACCTGACCAAATAAATTGCAATACTGCTAATTTCTTAATCTGAATCTGTGGTTCCCTTCATTTTTATAGAACTTAAAAATGGGAGGAAAATGGCAGATGATCAAATCCATTAACATTACAATAAATCACTCAATTACTGATATAAATGGGTTGATTTTTTTTTTGGGGGGGGGGATGTTCAGAATGGCCTTAGCATTATGCAAGAAGGATGTATGTAGCTAACTAACAACAAAATCTGACGGAAGAGCTAAGTATACAGTGCCGTGAAAAAGTATCTGTCCCCTTCCTGATTTGTTCCATTTTTCATATTTGTCACACTCAATTTGAAATCTCCAAACAAAATTTAAGATGAGAAAATAAATCCAGAGTAAACACAAAATACAGTTTTTACACCATCATTTAATTTCTTGAGGAAAAATAGTTCAACACCAACAGGCCCTCTGTGACATCTGCTGCACAAGTGTCAAACATTCAGTAAAGATCAGATCACCCATGCGTGGACAAGACTATTTTTCTACAGCAGTGGTTCTCGGCATCGCTTCTGGAGATTGCCTGTGGGCGCTTGCTTTTGTTAACATAACATGAATGGCGAGAACAGGCCGTTCAGCCCAACTAAGCTCACCAGTTTCTTTATACCATAGTGAATATATCCCTTCAGATTCTCAATGTTCCAATAAAAAGTGCAATTGTAGGATTTTTAGAAAGCTGTTCATTTGTCTTAATTGGGGGCTTTTCGTGTTTAGGGCAGTTATTTTCCCTCTTAAGCCAATTTTGACTGAAACATACATGCAAGGTGTGGAAGCATTGAAGGGCAGTCAGAGAGTAGAGACCTCCTCCTAGGCCAAATGGCCCATATTATAATGTTAAAAGTGAAAACTAATTTCTACATCTGCCCAGCGATTCGGACCCACTCCAGGGTTTCTTCCTTGGCCCATGATAAACCCTAAAACCGAGTTTCCTTAAAAATTGGGACCTTAATTTTTCTGTAATCCTGCTGACAAACGAACAAACAAAGTGAACCAAAAACATAACCTCCTTGGCAGAGGCGGTAAGAGACCCTTGAATAGATGGCAATTTTTCAATACCACCAGTGATTTCAGGTAATATCATACTTAAACAGATCAGAGGAGATAAAATCCTGGGACTTAGTCAGGTTGGAACATAACCAGCATACACAGGGGTACCCAGGATTGATGCAGAGAACCAAAGTTCTACAGGATCTGAATAGAAGGACTTAAAAAACAGATAAGGGTCCCATCGGGCCTGCATCGCTCTCCTGGTTTGACATCTTGACAGTTTGTATCAGTTATGCAGAACTTTAAAATAAATAACAGTCCACTGTGCAACATGCCGACAGTCATGTTACCATCAACAACCAGTACCGAAGTGATGTTAAACCATAAACAGTCAGTTCAGTTGTAGCACTAAATGCGCCATTAACTTGGTGTGAAGTCACTAATACAAATAAATGTGGGTTTGCGAATCCATCAACAGAAATCCACAATAAAATAAGTCAGGGCCACGAGACAGACTTGTCTCAAGTCTGATCAAAATTTGACCTTTGAACTGCAGAAGAAGCTGAACATGAGTCAAACAATCACTAGATTTTGAATTGAGCCAAAAAAGAAGAAGAAAAAAAACCCTTGGTTATGGTCATGAGATGAAAATTTGTACAGTGTGATTAAAATCTGCCTTGAACTTGAGAAGTTGGAAATGCACCAGCTGATCAGAAGCCAGGGTGGCCATATAGTGTACACTGAATCGAGCCAAAAAAAATCTGTGCTTGTTCAGGTGCACAAATGAGCACAAAGTCGAATCCAAATCTGACCACTGGAACAGGAGAAGTCGTCCAAAAAATGCATCAGCCAATCAGAGACCAGGGCGGCCATATTGGATTATGAACAGAGCCAAAAAACAACAATACTTAGTTAGGGCCATGAGACGCATCATGTCTGATCCAAATCTGGCCAGTGGTGCTGGAGAGGTCATCAAAAATGTCTCAATCAGCAACCAGGACAACCATACCGGATTCCCGAAAAATACTGGAAATACTGCATTGCCGAAAAATAATGACACTTGGTCAGTGCAGTGAGAGGAACGTTTGCACTGAGTCGGATTCAAATCTGCCCCACAGAACTAGAGAGGAAGTAGATTAAAGAGAAAGTTGATGGATGGACAGCCAATGCTGCACCATGACACCATCTCACTTGTTCCTTCGAGCAAGGTTGGCTAATAATGTGCACATGTCAAGGAAACACTGTAAAATGTCACAAAACCAAAGAAGTCTGTTGGTAGCATTCAGAAGCTGCTTCACAGAAGGCGAGGCAATATTCCAATTTTCCGGAATTTTAAACATGCAAAAACATCTACCATCAAGTTCATTCTGGACCTTGCACACAGTTACATTCAAACACACTTCCATGTAATTCAGCTGAGTAAATGAGGATTTCTCTTGAATTAATACAAGTTCATACATGCAGTTATTGTTCAGTCTCCAACTTATCCTTTTTCCTCAATTATCATCCAGCCAGACAAGATATTTTCGGACTCTGAGCAGAGGCTTCTGTTATTCATACAACATAATTCCCTTGATGACATTAATTATTCAAATCTGCAACACTCTGCTCCGTCTCCAGCCTTGGCTTGGAAATGAAGGAATCAGACTTATTAATCATGAATGAGTAAGCTGACAGTACTGCTTTTTCCCCCTTTTCATTATGAAAATGGTGAGAAAAGCTGTTTGAGTAAATAACCAACGTTTTTTTGGAGTGTTTTTCAAAATTCCGCATCAGTGTTCCAAGAAATATGAATGTTTTACTCACCAAGGGACAAATTAACCAGATTTTTGTCCATTGGACACACATATTAAATACTATTTTGTTCATATTGTACCAGAGCACTGCCTTTCCAATATAAGCAAAAACAATAAAAGCTCTGACCAGTTCTGGAATGTTCTCAGGCAAAATTGGCCCCCAAAATAGAAAACCATCATACAAGTATTTTACAACTCCATCACAATCTTACAACTTTTTTTTTTTGAGCAAAATTCCCGTAATATTAAGCACCTGTTATCATTACAGCTGCCATTTTCCGCATTTTCTCACGTGCAGAGGAAGCCAGCAGCCTGAGATAAATGATGATTCTCCAATCACTCAGTGCAAAGAAATTTCCAAGCTGGGGGTTTAGTGACAGAGTTGTAAATTCCATTTTGTTGTCAAATAATATTTTTTGGTGCCAGTCTGCGTTGAAAGCTCATTATGCTTCGCTGGTTATTGCATTGCATTGGTTATTTAAGCCAGTTGCTGAAAAAATGCACTGCTTGCAAGTCATTGATAATTTCCCTATACATACTTGGGCTGTGCTGTTCTGTCCCGTAGTGTGAAAAATACGAATACTGCTTTCTGTGACAATCATTGACAGCTAAATCAGCATGAGAATGTTCGGTTAAGGGCCTTCCAATCACACGGTCTCAAATCCGAAGAGATAAACCTCATCCAATGATTTGGAAGACAAATGGGACAGACGTCAGGGAGCATGATGCGTACAATATGGGCAGCTTTTTTCCTCAGCCTTTCAGCAAGCACTTTAAACTGTGAAAATACAGGTTGATCAGATTACCAATCACCACCAGTTTGGCCAAACTGTTGTTTGTATTTATTTGACTGAAGATTATCATCCACACCTAAAAACAACCCACAGCCCCTTCAGGAAAAATGAAATAGCACCTCGACAAGAGAGGTTTGCATTCAGCAATACTAACCCTTCTGGAGATGGGCAGAAACCCAGACCTCTGATATACACCTCAAGATGAACAACGGCAGATTTGGACATTTCTGAATATGCAGGAGGTCACATGGTCAGTTGTTTAATCACATTAACCAAAGAAAAAAAAACATTAAAACAAACATAAAATTCATTCCAGAAATTTAAATTCAGGTCCGTAAACTCAAGTGAGACTTGGTCCATGGCTAGGAGCAGCCAGACTCGGAGGGTAACACAGAGATAAAGGGGGAAAAGCCAGAGTAAACCAGCAGTCAAAACCAGCATCTATTGATCATAGTGCCCCCTGTTGTACCAGAACTGCAGTGACAAGAGGGGTGCACTCAGAAGCAAGATTTGTGGGTAGCAAGGCATGTTCAGCGTAAAGCTAGTGTTTTCAAAATCATGAAACTGGCTCTTTCAAACAGCCTTGGTAATGTCCAGTATATCTGAATCTGAGTTTATAGTTCGCAAAGCAAGCTCACACAAAGAAAGCCTGGCTATTGTTAAACTTGCTATGTAGTACATTCCCTCTGATTACGAGACTACATGCACTCCTTTTCTGTTGGTAAAGGATCTGCCAAGAGGAGTTAGGAGTAGGGGCATCCATGCATATCTTTATTGCACACTGACATGTCGCAATAAGTCGCAATTTGAGTGCAATTTACTGATTATGAGGCATGAAAAGCACAGCTATGGCATATTAAACATTTGTAAATCTTCCTTAATACTTCAGTCACCAAGTTACTCTAATAACAAGCTAGCCAAAGCATTAGCTGTGAGCGTGCGTGTGAGTGTGTATGTTTCAAAGTGAAAGACAACCTTTGTCTGAAGTGAACTGCAAATAAAAAAATTTAAAAAAAAACTTCCCAAGTTGTTAAAATTACCTTAAAAAAAAAAAAAAACCTACCTTTACAGCAAAGCAGAATTGAAAAATAAATATTTAAACATCCAGATTGAAACACTCACAGAAAATGCAATATTCCAGGAAACAGTATTTGCTGAAGACCAAAAGCATCCGCTTTCCTGTGAGTGTTCAGAAGCCCGGTAGCCAAGCACACCAGCAATTAAACAATCTGCCAAGAATCGTGTCCGCCGGTCCAACAAAAGCCCGGCTATATAACCAAACACGATAGCAGCATTTTTAAAACCGTAGAAAAACAACTCTTTGAAGACACTGTGGGGATAAGTCAATGTGGCACAGCAAGTATTGAGAGGAGTTTAAACTGAAGTCAATTCTGGGAGTTAAACGGATTGTCAAAATGTCCATCCCCAAATGACGCCTGAGCAAGCAGCAGACAGGGGAAAGTCCACCTTTTTATGTTGTGCTTCAGTGGAGATAGTCACAATTTGAATGGATGTAGTCGGGATAACCATACATACTTGTATATGTACTCAGTTCTTTCCTTATGCAAGTAAACTACTGCACAAAAACTATGAGAACAGTGTCATCGTCATTACAGCTAGTAATGGTAAAACCTGTGCAAATGTAAATATGCACTCAATGTAATTCAGATGAAAGACAACTCAAATTCCATTCATGCACACTTTGTAGAAAAGAAACAAAGGAAAAAAACAAAGCATATACAAATCTTCCAATACTAGACAACAAACTCCAAAAGCGAGGGGGCACACTAGCTTGTGTGTTAGCCAATTTAAGCTGACAAACGAGAAAGTAAACGAGTGGAAATTCGCTAGGAAATGAGCCAACAATACAGACTTTGGTGACACAACGGTCATTCAATGTCATTGACACGTGACTGCCAAAACATTCTTCAGTTTGGAATGCATGTAATAATGGCTTTTTAACAATCAAAATGCGACACGTCACAGTGCAAAAAATTATACTGACCCCAACCACCTGATTCAACAGTAAAGATTGTGAAACCAACACCTTTATTGCAGTATTCAGAGAACCTTATCCGGGGGGGGAAGAGAAGGACGACAGAGAATGATAATGATCTGACATTGCCAATTCAGCAGCAAAACATAAAATCAAAAAGGTTTCCCAGCAGCAGAGAGATCACAATTAATTTAAAAAAAAAAAAAAAGTGTTTGTCAATTAAATTATATTCTTTGGGTTGATTCCATAATCTCGATTCCACTGTACACTCCCTCGTATCCTGATGTCTTCCCTCACAAACAAGAAGATTTTATCAGTCAGGCTGTACTAATCAGGG
Source organism: Gymnothorax reevesii (assembly GCA_029721435.1). Taxonomy (NCBI): domain Eukaryota; kingdom Metazoa; phylum Chordata; class Actinopteri; order Anguilliformes; family Muraenidae; genus Gymnothorax; species Gymnothorax reevesii. The sequence goes on along the minus strand of CM056589.1, from coordinate 51,417,882 downwards.
CGTGAAGTTCCAGATGGTTCCTCCTCATCATAATTCCACTCACGGTGCTGATTGGTCAGAAACGGGGCCCAGAGTGCAGCCCCGGCTCTTGAATATGGAAAATGGCGGCCTGCTTTCTCTTCAAAGGTCCAAAACATGCATTGCTTACACGGTCAGACGGTGGTGAGGAGAGGACCCCAGAGGTAACGGAGTAGGAAGGTGACCGCATGCAGGAGGAATCGGAGGAGCGAGAGTGAGGTCAAGGAGGAGGCTGTTGAGGCAGATGCGGGTCGATCTTCGCAGCTGAAGGGACATCGGAGGTATAGCTGCACACCCACTGGCCCAGGCCTCTTCCTCTCTGCAGAGGTCAGCAGCTTCCGTTCTCTCCTCCCATCCACCCCAACTCCAAATTTTCCCCTCTCTCGCCATCTCTTGGTCTTCAAAACCTGCCATGAGCCAGCAAGCCTATTGGCTGTCATGATGGAGGAAGTCATGGAACACGGCGTGGGTTGTGGTCTGCCCAAGGATGAACGCTCCCACGGTCACCATGAAGATACCGAAGCAGACGAGCCCCCACCAACTGCCGAAGGAACCAAATGCGTTATTTAACTGATGAGTGCAGCACAAATCCAATTATCCCACCCAGGATCCCAACATTAGAGGCAATTTCCCCAATATGGCAGAAGCCCAGTGTGTCCCGTTACTTGAAAAAGGTGTCCTCTTGGCCTCCCTTCCTCTCCCTGCATATCGTGTTTATTTTTCTACATTGCAAGTAATAAGGCTGCACATACCTCCTCGGTCTGACCTCCTGCATCTCGGAAAGTTTGGCTTGAATCAGACACAGACCTGAGGCGGCAGGAAAAGAGCTTTAGTTCAGGAAGGTTTTCAAGGCCACCATTGTAAATAAGAACTGCTCCAGTAAGACCATGCAAAAAAATAAATAAATAAATTGGTTGGTTAGCATCCCCGCTCACCCCAATAAAACCCTCCTGCCTCAGATTAAAAAAAAAAAAAAAAAAACAAATAAAAAATTGCTCCAAAAACAAAGTCATAAAAATGCCCAGAACCCTTGCCCATTCAGCAGACGATCACTTCTGCTTTCAATCACTGCGCCACATGTGTCAGGCAGGTTTGATTCTTTATGTTAATATCTGTGCTTGTATTTTGGATTTGTTGTGCCATTTGGATCTTACTCTTCAAATCATAAAACAAAAAAAAATGTTACCATCCACCACCGGAAACTGAAAGGTGAAAGATGCTAACCAACCCTGCTATAATTATTATTATTAAACACGAATATGGCCAAATGGAGGCGAAAAGCTAAATTACAGAGTAAATTCAGTATCAGATATAATCTCACAGCAAGAGTTAATCAAGAAGGAAAATCAAGCTGCGGTCCATAGTAAATAGCATCTGAAGCCAGTTTATTTCTGTATCTGCAGGTCAGCGCTAACAGCAGTTAGGGGGAACGACAGAGAATTAGATAAAAGAGGGTGAAAATTAAAAGTCAATCAAAATCAGTTCCATTTCAGTCAATTCAGGAAATGACAACATTCCATGAGGAAATTTTCAAAGATCCAGAGTGTTGCTGAAAAATGTCTTCAAATAACTGATTAAATTTTAACCCTTATAGAGCTGAAAAAAAATTTTTTTTTTTTTGAAATTATAAATTTCCAATCTTGCGGCGACTTGTTTAAAAGAGCTCACCAGCGGGGAGCTCTTGTTTTAAAGAGCTCTTTTAAACAAGACCTCACACGATAGGCTTCCAACTTTGAATTAGTTACCGTACATCATTGAGCAACACTATTTGCATTTAGCGCTCTAAGGGTTAACGAGGATGACATGGCGGACCATGATTGGTTTAGCAGGCAGAGGAAGAGGAAGACAACCTGGGAAGACGAAGATGAAACAGGCGGCGAGGCCTCCGATGAGAGAGATGACCCGACCGATGTCCGGGATGAAGAGCGCAAGGATGAGGGTGAGTGTGAACCAGGTGCCAGTCTGCAGCAGTCGGCGACGTCGCTCCCTCCCCACATCCGTCTCCACCGGCTCGTCCCTGAATCGCAGCCACAGGCCCTCCAGCACCGCCCTGCAGACCCCAGAGGGGACAGCACTATAAACCAGCTGTGCAATACAGGTCTTCACCAAGCCAGTTCTACTGCTATTCTAAAACAAAAATGCCACAGGTTAAAAAATATGCACCTTCTGATTGGCCGCGTCATTCTTAACTCCTATTGTTTTCCCTTTAACCCCTCTGTGCAGATTTAGATGCCAGCATCCGGAAATTTAATCGCTCAATAATTCTGTAATTGAATTTCCAAATGTCTTGCTTTACTGGAATAATTTCCCTGAAAAGTCTCTCTGACCCAAATCCTGAGTTATAAAGCCTTAAATAGGCTCAACCACACTGGGAAAAATTGGTGTTCTTTGTATTCTGTAAAAAGGGATTTAATAGATTCAACATTTAAAAAGCATTTTCTTCCAACTGTAGTGCAGTGCCACATACATGTTCTGTTTCTGCTGGCTGTAGTGCTTCACTGAAGCCACATCACAAATATTTAAGAAAAATATTCAGACCCAGGACACCATATTTATTTGGCCACAGGCTTACTTCAAATGGACAATATCCAGATCTTGTACATAATTTTACATCCATTTCCATGCAATTCAGCAGGACATATTTGGGATTGTTGGAAACCTTGGGATCTCGACTAGAATTTGCAATAGGTTTGAATACAGCAGCTGCATTTGATGGACCCATTTTGCAGTATGAGGTTAATATCTGCAAATATCCAACATGTTGGAAAACTACCCTCCCCAATATGAATGACATACTTTCTGGAGAATTCTCAGAATGCCATTTTATAAAAATTTAATAAGCAAGAATTAGTTAATTAATACTTGTCATATTTTAACATACAACAGTAATGACGAAAGTAGCAAGATTTAAAATTAGAATGACCAAACCTGCAGTCTCTTACGAAAATGCTCCGTATGTAGATATAGAATGAAAAAATTAAGTTACCTTCCGCAAAAATGCAGAATGGGATATGACGTCACCACGCAGATGACTATGAAGGCCCTCGCCACAGCCACAGCAATATCATTGGAGGGGTAAGATATCAGCACGTCCTGATTAACATTGGAGCCGAATGTCAGGAAACCACAGACACCTAGAGGGAGGCAGGCAATCGCCCATCAATCACACGCATCACCTTAGCAATACCCTTGACAAAACTTTTGAATACCACAAACACACACAATGGTAGACCAGTGACACAAACCTGAAGTGTGAGTGAAAAATATACACATGTTCAGTATATTTGAGTGTTACCCCTAGATTAGTTCCTTGTATGTCTGACTTTATATTTTCTTCATGCTAAAATGCGTGTAGCCAGAGCACGTTGATCTAGCCCAACAGCTCTGGCATGAAATCCCACAGTACAGTGGGTTTAAACACAAAATGAGCACAAAGTACAGACAATGATGAACTGATTTTGTTAAAGATGAGAAGCAGACCTGTGCCAGTGTAAACAAATAGGCAGATGACCATGCCTGCCGTGACCACGCCCCCCCAGGGCCGAATCTCCCGCCTCCTCATGCTGTTGAAGACGGGCACACTGCTCACGTGGCACTGAAATAGACATGCAAAAATACAGTCACAACTCTAGCACACAGTGCCGAACCTGCAGAGATCCTCACACAGCCATCTCTACTGGAGCAAAAACACAATAACATCTCTACTACACAGTGCCAATTTTAGAGATATCCACACACAACCATCTCCACTGAAACAGTCACACCTATATGTGCAATACATTGCCAATCTTGCTGACAACCCTACGCAACCATCTCTACTGACGATACACACAGTTACACATCAACCATACAATACCAATCCAGGTATTGTATCAGGTTAATTTGGACTCAGACCACATGACATTTTTCCACCCACCCCCCTCCCCCTCCATCGCTCCACAGTCCAATCTTAATGATTCTCAGCAAACTAAGTAGTTCTTTCCCCCAAATAGCATGACAAACGAGTAATTTCCTAGCCGCGACACAACCATCTCACCATTAACCATTAAAACTCATAGACGCTGCTAAAACTGCTATGGCTAACCAATCCTACAGAGATCTCACATAACCATCTCTACTTAAATCCGAACAGTAAAGATTCTGCCAAACTAACCATTTAAAAGGAAAGCCTACAGTGGAATACACAGAAAGAAAACTCACCACGCATCTCTCGCGGACGCACGCACACACATTACACGGACACATACGCACACGCACGCACATGCACACACACACGTGCAGACTTTAGAGGATATATCACCTGGAAGCCAAAGCATATGGTGGGCATTGCGTTGAATACATCTGTCCAAGAGGAAGGGCTGCAAACAAAGGATGAATATACATTTTTCGTTATACGCATAACATAATGCATTAAAATCTCCGGGCATTTTATTGTTGCAATTCAGATTCACACGCTCACAATTAAGATTTGTCACTTAAAGATTCAGGTTGACACAATTCGGCTTCCTCACTTTCAAAAACCACAGCAAATTAAATCACACTGGACTAGTACAGCACATTTCACAAAAAACGGCGACTACATGCCTCGAAGAGAACCCTGAACAAAACCCAGACGGGATCAAACTTGCAGCAGGAGGAACAAGGAAAAAACGGTAGCATCCGAACACGGAAGTGAAACGAAAGCCAGCGAGTAAGAAGGTGAACATTCGAAACAATGCTATACTGCTGTCACATTACAAAAGACAGAATACAGACATATTTGTACATGTGCAACTATGTTCTTGCACCAGCCAACCTGGTATCAATGAAATCACAAGAAGAAGAAAGTGGGAGAGGGGTGGGGGTCTGACCAAGGGTGAGAGAGATTTTTTTCATAACGACTAGTAGCACTGTCACACCCCATAGTCCAGGTTCTAAAACCTGACTGTACAGGTACCCAGTAGCCTAGTAAGGGAGAATCGTCCTGCATTAAAAGGAGCCGCGTCACGATTACTGCACACGCTCACAACTCTGAACAAAGTAAATCAGTTTGATGATATTAAACATTCAAGTGTAAAACAATATGTAAAAATAGAAGAAATTAGGAAGGCGGCTAATACTTTTACACAGCACTGCAATTGTTGGTGGCACAGTTTATTTAAATAAAGGGTTGAACTAGCCAGCACATCCCCTTACCCCAGATAGCACACAAATAGAGCTGGAAATAACCGCAGCTGATGAAAGCGATTTAATGAGGAATTCTCAGAGGACAGAGCAATCTGGTATTATGCAATGCCTCTCGTCTGTCGTCCAATTAAACTCCTTCTCTTCTGGGAGGGAAATACCACAGCGGACAGTTAGGAGCTGCTGCTGGGCCCCTCTCTGGGAATCGTTAACCTTTTCTGATTGATCACCCTGCTGACCAAAGTGGCTCTGATCACATGCACCTTCCGTGGCTGCACAAATGGATAATGAGGATGTCTCTCAATACAAACAGTAAGCAGCTAGTACCCAGTATCCACCAAAGACCGTGGAAATATTAAGTTATTAGGGAATGGCAGTTGGGCACAGGATAAATAAACCTGCTTGAAGAATATTTTTTTTCCCCATACAGAAATAAAGTTTCCATCCCAGTCCATGTTTTAAGCTGGAATTTAAAAACTTATTTTAAAAAAAACTAAGACATGAACATAATTTATCATAAGCACTAACAAAAATGACAGAAACCTTTTTCTGGAAAAATTTATTTGAAAAATTTTATTTGAAAACCTACTTAGATTTTTTTTTTTTTTTAAGTGTGGCCGAAATCCCATTCTCTAAAATAGAATGGACAGGGTTTATAGTCTGTACTGCAGCCAGCCACCAGAGGGCGATCAGGATGTTTTGGCAGCACTCGTGGGGAGCAATCAGTTCATCCAACTAAATACAGTCAATAGTTTCAAACTGCTTGGCCGAATGCATTTTGATTTTAAAATTTACACAGTTTTTACGAGATACAACGGCACAAAAAAAATAAAAAAATAAAAAATAAAAAACATTACATTTATTGAAAACGAATGTTGGTGTGCAATAATTTCTTTAAACAATTCAGAAAAACCCAGTTCATTGCATGCACAGGACGCTACTTTTTTTTAAGCTCGAGGTCTCAAAAAATACTAACAAAATCCATCAAGAAGACTTCTGAGGCCTATTATGAAGTAAAGTCAGCCTAGCTCCCTAAGCACCATGGGAAATGTATACCTGGAAGGACCATAGAAGGGCTTAGGATCAAACACAGAGGTTAAACTAGAGGCATCCTAGAGTGCAAACCTCCGCCAAGGCAGCACAGTCCAAATCTTGGTGAGGGGGAGCAAAGTTCAGTTAACGCGTGTCATACGATTTCAAGATGGGTGCCGTGGTGGCCGTGCTGTTTGACTGATCGTGGTGAAAATCAATAGGGTCCATCCCTGATGTAATGGCAACCCACCCACAAAATTTCAGACACATCTGTTTTTACTTTTTGAGTTGAGTTATCTTGTTCACAAACAAACAGACAAGCAAAGAAAGGCATCGATCACACAACCTCCTGTCAACATTGTTGGACGGAGGTAAAAAAGCCCACCTGGAAGGAATGAGGCCCGGTGACACATCCTCGTCCTGCCAGATGTACTTAATAATGACAATAAGGGTGACATACCACGTGCCAAGGACACTTATTGCACTGCAAGCAGAAAAAAAAAGTAAAATTCACTTTTTTTTGCAAAAATATATATCCATTTGTATAATCCTTTGGTGCAATTATGTCACAACCATACAGATGTATGCAACAAAAACACAGACAAAAAACAATTAAAAAGGCAGTGTTATAGAGGTATGGAACATGATTCCAATCAAAGTAAAGATATTGAGAATATTAGCAGAACAGCATGGGCTTTAGGGAACCTAAGAATGAGTAGAGCTTAAATGGGTCGCAAATCCCTCATTAACTCCGCAAGCTCGTTGCCTTGGAGTGCAAAGGCGTCTGACTTCTCATGAAGATATTCTACCATCATTTCAGCAACTGCCAACCGTTGTAATGAACTGGGAATTTTGGGGTGGGGATTGGGTTGTGAGGGGAATTAGATGGGGGGGGGGGGGACACCCACCTGGCATACTTCTGAAAGCCGATCTCTTTGGGAATGGAGAGAGGCAGGATGATCAGCACAGAGGTGATCACAATTGTGAACCTGCGGTCGGTGTACCACGGCGCATCCATCACACGGTCCGGCTCATGGGCCATGGCTGCAATCACTGACAGACAGGGAGAATATTCATAGTACATCGTTCTATACAGTTACATCAGGCAACCACTGCTTTGGTGATGCAAGTGCCTACATTAGACAGTGGCAAAGAAAGGAGAAAATGAGAGAAACGAAGCATGAGAAATAAAGGAGAGATGAAGGCAAAGCCAACAAAGTACAGCGCTGGCCATTGATTAAACAACTGCACCACACTGCTGCTCTATCCACTGCTCCACACTACTGCACCACACTGCTGCTCTATCCACTGCTCCACACTACTGCACCACACTGCTGCTCTATCCACTGATCCACACTACTGCACCACACTGCTGCTCTATCCACTGCTCCACACTACTGCACCACACTGCTGCTCTATCCACTGCTCCACACTACTGCACCACACTGCTGCTCTATCCACTGCTCCACACTACTGCACCACACTGCTGCTCTATCCACTGATCCACACTACTGCACCACACTGCTGCTCAAACCACAGCTCCACACTGCTGCTCAATCCACTGATCCACACTACTGCACCACACTGCTGCTCTATCCACTGCTCCACACTACTGCACCACACTGCTGCTCAATCCACTGCTCCACACTACTGCATCACACTGCTGTTCAAACCACTGCTCCACACTGCTGCTCTATCCACTGCTCCACACTGCTGCTCTATCCACTGCTCCACACTGCTGCTCTATCCACTGCTCCACACTGCTGCTCTATCCACTGCTCATCACTGCTGCTCTAACCAAAGCTCCACACTGCTGCTCTATCCACTGCTCCACACTGCTGCTCTATCCACTGCTCCACACTGCTGCTCTATCCACTGCTCCACACTGCTGCTCTATCCACTGCTCCGCACTGCTGCTCTATCCACTGCTCCGCACTGCTGCTCTATCCACTGCTCCGCACTGCTGCTCTATCCACTGCTCCGCACTGCTGCTCTATCCACTGCTCCGCACTGCTGCTCTATCCACTGCTCCGCACTGCTGCTCTATCCACTGCTCCGCACTGCTGCTCTATCCACTGCTCCGCACTGCTGCTCTATCCACTGCTCCGCACTGCTGCTCAATCCACTGATCCATACTACTGCACCACACTGCTGTTCAAACCACTGCTCCACACTGCTGCTCTAACCACTGCTCCGCACTACTGCTCTATCCACTGCTCCGCACTGCTGCTCTATCCACTGCTCCGCACTGCTGCTCTATCCACTGCTCCGCACTGCTGCTCTAACCACTGCTCCACACTGCTGCTCTATCCACTGCTCCACACTGCTGCTCTATCCACTGCTCCACACTGCTGCTCTATCCACTGCACCACACTGCTGCTCTATCCACTGCACCACACTGCTGCTCTATCCACTGCACCACACTGCTGCTCTATCCACTGCACCACACTGCTGCTCTTTCCACTGCTCCACACTGCTGCTCTTTCCACTGCTCCACACTCCTGCTCTTTCCCCTGCCCCACACTGCTGCTCTTTCCACTGCTCCACACTGCTGCTCTTTCCACTGCTCCACACTGCTGCTCTTTCCACTGCTCCACACTGCTGCTCTTTCCACTGCTCCACACTGCTGCTCTATCCACTGCTCCACACTGCTGCTCTAGCCACTGCACCACACTGCTGCTCTAGCCACTGCACCACACTGCTGCTCTATCCACTGCACCACACTGCTGCTCTATCCACTGCACCACACTGCTGCTCTATCCACTGCACCACACTGCTGCTCTATCCACTGCACCACACTGCTGCTCTATCCACTGCACCACACTGCTGCTCTATCCACTGCTCCACACTGCTGCTCTATCCACTGATCCACACTACTGCACCACACTGCTGCTCAATCCACTGATCCATACTGCTGCTCTATCCACTGCTCCACACTGCTGCTCTATCCACTGCTCCACACTGCTGCTCTATCCACTGCACCACACTGCTGCTCTATCCACTGCACCACACTGCTGCTCTATCCACTGCACCACACTGCTGCTCTATCCACTGCACCACACTGCTGCTCTTTCCACTGCTCCACACTGCTGCTCTTTCCACTGCTCCACAGTGCTGCTCTTTCCACTGCTCCACACTGCTGCTCTTTCCACTGCTCCACACTGCTGCTCTTTCCACTGCTCCACACTGCTGCTCTTTCCACTGCTCCACACTGCTGCTCTATCCACTGCTCCACACTGCTGCTCTATCCACTGCACCACACTGCTGCTCTTTCCACTGCTCCACACTGCTGCTCTTTCCACTGCTCCACACTGCTGCTCTTTCCACTGCTCCACACTGCTGCTCTTTCCACTGCTCCACACTGCTGCTCTTTCCACTGCTCCACACTGCTGCTCTATCCACTGCTCCACACTGCTGCTCTATCCACTGCACCACACTGCTGCTCTATCCACTGCACCACACTGCTGCTCTATCCACTGCACCACACTGCTGCTCTATCCACTGCACCACACTGCTGCTCTATCCACTGCACCACACTGCTGCTCTATCCACTGCTCCACACTGCTGCTCTATCCACTGCTCCACACTGCTGCTCTATCCACTGCACCACACTGCTGCTCTATCCACTGCACCACACTGCTGCTCTATCCACTGCTCCACACTGCTGCTCTATCCACTGCTCCACACTGCTGCTCTATCCACTGCTCCACACTGCTGCTCTATCCACTGCTCCACACTGCTGCTCTATCCACTGCTCCACACTGCTGCTCTATCCACTGCTCCACACTGCTGCTCTATCCACTGCTCCACACTGCTGCTCTATCCACTGCACCACACTGCTGCTCTATCCACTGCACCACACTGCTGCTCTATCCACTGCTCCACACTGCTGCTCTATCCACTGCTCCACACTGCTGCTCTATCCACTGCACCACACTGCTGCTCTATCCACTGCACCACACTGCTGCTCTATCCACTGCTCCACACTGCTGCTCTATCCACTGCTCCACACTGCTGCTCTATCCACTGCTCCACACTGCTGCTCTATCCACTGCTCCACACTGCTGCTCTATCCACTGCTCCACACTGCTGCTCTATCCACTGCTCCACACTGCTGCTCTATCCACTGCACCACACTGCTGCTCTATCCACTGCTCCACACTGCTGCTCTAACCACTGCACCACACTGCTGCTCTATCCACTGCACCACACTGCTGCTCTATCCACCGCTCCACACTGCTGCTCTAACCACAGCCCCACACTGCTGCTCTAACCACAGCTCTGTTCTGCAGCTGAAGCCACTGCTCTAGCCACACAAATGTAACGCTTACACATCAAACTATAGGCACAGAGGGAAGAGGATGGTATACAGAAGATCAGTCCGGGAGCCAGACTGCGAGCGACTGAGGCTGAATTAAATGCCCAAACACAGCCACACATTGGAAAGCGCTCATCGAATAAATAAGACTAACGAAAGTCATTTTTTGTGAAGCAAAGAAGGGAAAAAAAAAGGTTGCCTAGAGTGGGTGCATTCATCCTTTGACCTTTGACCCAGGTGAAACTAGCATGATGGATGCACAACTAGACATCGGTATAAACACATCCCTGAAGTATGAAGCCCTTGTGCCAAGCAGTTTCTGAGATCTTGTTCACATTACAAAAATGCATTTCCATGTCCAGTGACCTTGACCTTCGACCCAGGTAAACCCAACATGGTCGATGTAAACTAGACGTTACTATAAACACGTGCCGAAAGTATGAAGCAACTGTGACTAGCGGTTGCTGCGATCTTGTCCACACAAGAACGTGTGCTGCCAACGCTGACGAGAAACCAAGGTAAAACATATAGGTACACACTTTGGGCAAGCGAATAAGCCAACATCTTGTAAAATTTCTTATTCATAGTTCAGAATTTCAGAGCAAATGGACAGAAAAGCCTCAATGCCAGAGATTCTCTGGACCTTTTCAGAAAGCCAGAGGGGTCAAGGGGTGACCTTACAGTGCCCTGAGCCACGTCGGGTCCACAGTGAACCATAATACTATTGATTTGACTAATCTTCCCCATTTTGCTAATCTTCCCCATGACTGCTTCATTCAATTCTTTTTTTGGACAGTAAAGGCACTGCAAGTGGCTTATATTCAAGAACTCATTAATTCAGCTTTGCTACCATGACCAAGACCAACAACAGACAAACAAATAGATTTGATCAATCAAGTGAGAAACAAGGAAACAATGTTTAATAAACTTAAATGGACAATATGTCATTAAAAAAGCAGAGCTCAAATGATTGATTAATTTTGTGAAGTCTTTGAGACCATTGGGTACAATCCTTTGCCAGGTCATATCACCATCTCTGTCACTGCCAGTATACTTTAATCAAACTTCAACAACAGCTCAAGTTCCAAACCAGGTCAGAAATTTGCCCAAGCTCTCTTGTCTTTGCTAAATAATATCCCATAAAAATAGGAATAAAGCCCAAATTCAAACAGAGAGCAATACATTATACACGGTGAAATACATTCTCACATTTGAGACCCAACATGGTTGTTGGTACAAACAAAGGGCTTGTAACGAGCAGCCTTTAAATAGGGAAACGCATTCAGCATGCTGTTCATAGCACAAAGCGGCTCTCAGAATGGCACGCAGTTAAACGGCTGCACATCGGGGCCGCCACATGCCAAGCACTCACGTTTGTCCAGCTGATCTCCGATGATGATGAGGAAGGTGATGCACGTGCCGAAAGTATAAATTGCTATGGCAACCTCGCAGATGACTCCAGTCACCCGGCCACACACTGCTCGCACCACTTCCTGGTATGTTGCTTCATTGCTAACCTGGGAGCAGTACGCCAGGATCACCAAGCCACTAATGATGAAGACAAGCATGCACTGCAGGAGGAAGGAAAAAAATTATACTTGTCAAATCTTCCCACCTATTTTGTGTATTTAAAACAAAAAGCGAGACAAAAAAGAACCACAAGTGCCTGTGTCTTGAGGGATGATTAACATGTCAAGTAGATAACTGCATCCAGTACATAAATACAAAAGAACATGTTTTATTTCAGTTGATTCGGGATTCAGAATTTGAGAAGCCTCCATGTTTTACTTAATGTCGTTATCTAGCAAACTTAGCAAGTCTGATTAGATCTACCTTGTCTAAAAAAATAAATAAATAAAATGCATACAAGCGCAATACAAATGAGAAAAACTTGGGACAGCATGTTAAATCCTTTCCATAGATGAGCACTGACCTTGGAAGCAGGCGTTTAAATGATGGCACAATTATGATAGTTATGTATTCCTGGTATTGTCTAATTAATATTCATAAAGAGGTGGTACCCTAGAGCTATTAACCCTTTAACTGCCTGCTCAACCTTTTGGCAGAGCACATTTTGAGTCGCTATTTCTAATCGAAAGATGTGTGGAATTTAACAAATCACACAGCAAATGATTTTTGGAGAAGGATTCATCTGGCCAAGTTCAACACATCTCTCAACTTAATACAGCAAATCAAACTGTGCTTGACCAAAAAAGGAACAGGCAGTTCAAGTGCTAAGAATATCAGAGTTCTTAAGTCTAAAATGGTGGTATATATGCTGTATGAATCATATCTCACCATTAAACATCACCTGCAACCTGCCTGGCATATCTAGCTACAGAAGCTACCAAGCAATATTTCATAATGTATATTGATTATGAAAAATGTGTCTAGCAAGAACACATTTAGGAATAATCCCTGCAGCCCACTTACAAGCTGAAGCACAACCCCTGAAGTGACCCCTCCAGCAGTGTTGAAGGCGGCGGGGAAGTTGAGCAGGCCGGCCCCAAGGGCGGCATTGACCACGATGAAGACCGCGCCCACAGAAGAGGTTCCCCCACGTTGTTCCTTGCTGCTCTCCAGTTCGCAAGGTGGTGCCAACTCCACGCTGGGGCTCTGGAGCAGGCACGCCCGCTCCCCAGCATCCTGGCTCTCGACCCAGTCCTCCGCCTGGCTGTTTATCGCCATCTCCGGCCCGGACATCCACCAAGCAGCCCACTTAATTCAGAGCTACGTCCCGCTATTAGCACACCCAAAAGCGGTTCCTTCAGTCTCTCCTCCACAGATAGACAAAATTCAGGCTACTATGCGCAACTTCACCGAACAGTCCACTTTCAATAGGTAACTCTCTTCTCACTGCATCCGATTTGGAGTCAGATGTTCCGTTTTGCCCTCTAACAGTCCCCAATAGCTCAACTTACTGTCAGAACCCAAGTGGAGAAGAATGAAGAACGGCGAAGGTGGAGGCAGGGGAGGACCAGAGAAATATCGAAGGAAAACGGCGAGTTAAAGCGTGAAACATCTTCAAAGGAAACACTTGGCAGCCAGGGCTTCCACCTCAGCATATTCAGAGTCCAGCGAATCCCCCAAGCCTCTCAGAAACAGTGGTGCAAGTCAGGGCACCTGCTCTACGGGAACCTTAAAGAAAAAGAAAACATCCTGAGATGTACAGTTTCGCACATCTAGTGTCACGGATATGGCACAGCTTTTTTATACAACATTCCCTTACCAAGGATGTCGTTTACTCCAAATATTTGGCAAAGTCGTAGAAGCAAGAGATTAAAGCAAATATACTTTTATAAAATATATGCTGCAGGTGAAATTATGAGCAAGTAATTGTACAAACAAAAACCAACTGCTGAAGTCTGTGGCCCTTTGTCTGGCACCATGGGAAAAGAGGCCCCCCAGAGTGGGCTCTAAGAAGTTTATACCCAAACAAAGTGGGCAGTTCTTTGCAGTTAAGTTCATACTGATTCGACAGAAAAAGAAAAATGAAGAGGAAAACCAATGAATGACCCACAGGGGGGTCTTGGAGGGACATTCAAAACATAACAATGGGAGGGGACAGGTGGGATTGGCAGGTACAGACACAGAATGATGGGGAAGGGGGAGGGGAGGAGAGCTTCCTTCTTCGGCAGCAGCTTCATGAGGAAAGCTAGCAACAGTCATTTCAATCTATCTTTTTGCCCGCTAGCTACAGCGCGTCATTTTTTTGAGCTCTATAGGCAAAAACCCTCAATCTGCTGCTTCTTTGTTTACATTCTCCTGGTTTAAGCAATTGTTCAGAGGGAAAAATGAACAAGGCCACGCAGATATTGTGAATGGAAGCAGACAACAAGAGTTTGTCACAAAAGTGACTATATCCCCTGCCGTTAGGTCACCAAAACCGACTGGTGTCTGCGCATTCCCAGTAGGAAGGTTGGTACCAAAAAGAATTGAAATAGGTTGACTCCTTCAAATATCGAGCTGACAATGTTCGTTCCGTACGTACGTACGTACGATAACAAACTTATGATCCAAAAACAGAGGAATGGACATGACCATCGCGACAATGTGTCAAACTGTCGACCTTATTGGGCAAGAGGTCGCTTATTTCCTGCTAAAATTTGGCCTGCCCATGTATAACTGAATTATCTTCTTATAACGTTGCACCTTTAAGTGTTGAAATTTCCCAAAAAGACAAATTCAAAGCAAAGGTGTAGAGAACTTCACGGTGACTGCCGCAGCTCGGACAGCCGGTACAGAAGCACCCTATGATGTCATCCATTCTACTGTTTTTAATTCTATGCCTATGATATTCGATTTAAACAAGTATTTGCCACTAACGTGTCTTTGTCCCCCGCCACAAAATGTGAAATCGTGTCAAAATGAGCAATCTCTCGGTGTGACCTTGAGAGTGACGCGAAGGTCACCAAAATCGACTGGCGCCGTATCACCCTAATACATGTTGACATCAAATTTGAAGAAAATCCATCAATTCGTTCTCAAGATATCTCGCTGACAAGGATTCAGGACGGACATGAATACCATGTTTCGATGCTTCACGCGCGGCAGGGGACAACAATGCCTAGCCAAATAAATATCAGCGTCCTCAGCCGACGCATCACCACACAATTCACTGGCACAAACCTAACAATTTTATAACCAGAATATTCAGTGTCATTGTGTTAAGAAAGAAATGCTGTGACAGCTACAGATGAGACTCCAGCTATATAGTTTTTCTAGATGAAATGCCTTCATGGCTGTCCAAAACATAACCACGGTCAGCCAATTAACCATTTTTTAAGTTAAAATGGCATACTATGCATCAGTGAACAGACATCCTCATAAATTTGTGGATATCTGCGCCTGCACTGTTTCTAGACATAATTCCAATTGCAGATTGGCAATAAGCGTTTCACAAATATTAGTCAGTGAAAAAACCTTTCAGCCAGCAAACTAGCCATCCAGCCAGCATAATCAATCTTACCGCCACATCGCTGAACTAGCAAGTTTGCTTGCTGGCAAGCTAAGTAAAAACAACTTATTGACTCAACTTTAGCAAAATAATCGCAATTTACGGACCCCTATTGATTTCAATGCACCATAAGTAGCTAGGTAATAGTAGCTGGCAAATTAATCAATTTTGTCAACAAGCCACTGACCTAGCTAACTCGCCAGCAGAATCATAAGTTTCCATCTCTGTGTTCCCTTTTGGTTTCTTTGCACCACGTATTTGCCAGCTAACAGAAACAAGCTGCAAAATAAATTTGCCAGGTAGCAAGTTCTACAGGCTTCTCGAGCTCTCTCCAATTTATGCTCGTGTGGTAAATGTTTGCTGGAACAGAGGTACCTCATTAGCTGGGGACGAATCATGGGCTACTCACACGTTTGTGTGGTGGACACTGGATAGCCAAGTAAGTTTGCAAAAATTAACAACGAACTAGACTACAAGTGTAATGGAACATATTTTCAACAATAAACTACCAATTTGATGTAGCCACTAGCATCTGTTCACGCTAAAACTACATCTCGGATCTTGCAGGTTCGTAAAATTATTACTGCTTCGAGCAATGCCGTAAAGCAGTGTTCCCCAACCCTCTCCTGGAGGCCAACCTGTCCTGCATGCTTTAGATCTCTTCCTGCTTCAGCACAGGTGATTCAAATGATCAGCTCGTTAATCACCCCCCTAAAGCTGATTGATGACAGCCTGATCAAGTGAATCACCTGTGTTAGAGCAGGGAGAGATGTAAAACAAGCAGGACAGGTGGGCCTCCAGGAGAGGGTTGGGGAACACTGCTGTAAAGTGTCCAAACCCACTTTAAATTTCCACAGGAATTTTACATTTGACTCCAGAAGCTAAGTAGCACTGATGTAGTCGCAGCAGTACTACATGAGATCAAGGCAAAAACAGGCAGTGAAGGTGTGCACAGGTTTATGGGACTGCAGAGCAGGGAAACACTAGTTGCAAAAAAGATGAAATTTCTGAATTTAATTTCAATGAGGGGTGGTTCTTCCAGACTTTGTCAGTTGGCAGCCAATCACATCTGTTTTTGTAACACAGCAACCTCTTTCATGGTTGACAAGTCGATTTAAGAAAACATGGCGGGCAGCCGACCAAGGTAACCATGAAATATCGTCTCAGTATCTTTGTAATCAGGGCTTTATGATGAGTATCTGTCTTGTAACCCATTTTAGAAATAAATAACAAACTGCATGGCTACAAACCTGCTTCGTGTGACTCAATGAACCATTTTATAGTCCTGGTTTGCACCAATTTGTCAGAGGGCTATCGGAGAAACGCAGAACGTGAACGCGAACTACATTTTTAAAAAAAGCGAAAAGTCCTGCCTGGCGGCACACCTTGATAAGGAAAAAGAAAATGAAAAAAAACGAGCAACCGGACGTGTACCGTCAATCACATGAGATGCGGTTACTTCTTAATTGTCGCGGTCCACCAGGGTTCACTTCCCCTTCACGCAGCGTGTAAAATGCCGACTCGTAGGTTTCAGCGAATTCAAGATCTAGGTAACAGTTAGTGCAGTAAGGAAAAAATATGAATCACTACCGATATTCATGAAAGCGAACTTAAAATGAGGCAATGAGTTCTGTATTCAGGGTGAAGGGCTGGCCATTCGACTGGGTACATTTAACACCCTGAATCACAGGTAACTCCGATAAACTGATTCAGCATTGGACGAGTCTGTAGAGGTGGCACAACCAGCAGCACACAGCAGTCTGAGGTCGGAAATGGGAAATGAGAATCCAGCGACCTCAGATGGACTCCACAATCCTAAATCATGCGACAATGGATCTCAGGGAAACACGACAAAGAAAGCTGTGGTGGCCACGGTTCACAAGCCGGCGAAGCACCCATCATTAGCCTGCCTTTCCAGTAACAATGAATGCACAGACAGGAAAAAAATGGACTTTTTTTGGCATGACAACGTATACAACTCGTCTGACGCATGCAAACTGAATCATAAAGTTGCGACATTTTACAGTAAATGACATTTTCGCATACCAACAAAAATCTTATTAGCTATTGTACTGTACCGGGCACCAACCTCGTAATGTCTTTTTCCAAACATAGATAATGAGAGCCGTGGTGTTCTTGAATATCACATAGATATCTGTTGATGCTAAAAGAAAAAAAAAAATCAGAGAAAAACAGACCACTGTAAAATATAAAACACCTCAGCTAACACAGACCGCCGTGCGCGGAGAAAGGCTGTGCATTTTCCTTCTGCTGATCTCAACAATAACAAAGCATGTGACACTCATATGCTTTTTCCGTCCAATGACATCGCAGGAGCCGCGGTGCGCGGTGGATAGTGGGGGATGTTGTTTGGAGTTTAATTGAAGTCCATTTTTACACGTCCCCAATTTTCATTCAGTGCTTTGAAAAAGTATTTGACCGCTTTCTAATTTCTTCAATTTTTGCATATTTGTCACGTTTCAGATCATCAAACTGATTTTAGTTTTAGCAATCAAACTCACAATTAAGTTTTTTAAGTATGATTTCATTTATTAAAGGAAAAAAGACATCAAACCTTACCTAGCACTATACAAAAAAGTTACTGTCCCCCTCAGTCAATAAATCAAGCAATTGCACAAATATAATTGATAATTGGGTTCAATCTCGCTGAACATTCCTAGGCATGATCACTGTCAGCCTAGCTTTATCTAAACATCAGTAAAATAAAGCCTGTCTGGCAATGTGAAATAAACAAAAAGCAGCACATGATGCCGTAATCTAAAGAAATCCAAGACCCAATGAGAAACAAAGTCATTCAAATCTATCAGCCTGGAAAGGGCTGCAAAATTATCTCTAAAAATGTGCTAGAACTCCAACACATCACGGTGAGAGCCAATTATCTACAAATAGAGAAAACTTTAAACAGTGATGAACTTTCCCGGGAGTAGCTGTCATTTCAAAGTTCCTCCAAAAGCACGTTGACGACTCATCCAGGAAGTCACAAAAGGTAACTGAGGCAAGTCAGGCCTGCAGTTTATTGGATGTTTTATCTGAAGAACTGCCGGCCTCACTTGCCTCAGTGAAGGTAATGTGGTGGTTTGGGAATGCTTTGCTGCTTTAGGACCTGGGTGACATGTCATAATTGATGGCACCATGATTTCTGCACTCCAACAGAAAATCCTGAAGGAGAAAATTCGGCCATCAATTTGCAACCTAAAAATCGAGCACAGGTGAGTTATGCAGCAGAACAATGGCCTGAAGCACACTATCAAGTCAACTTATAAATTACTATAAAGGAAAAAAATTAAGGCTTTTGAGTGGCTTAGTCAAAGTCCTGACTCAAATCTAGCTGAAATACTGTGGTATAACACTAAAGAGGCAAATCAAGGCCTTCACTGTGACGGAATGAAAAAAGAACAGTGGGCCAGAAATTTATCCCCAGTGATGTAAAAGACTCTTTTCAAGTTGTGGCAAAATGTTTCACTGCAGCTGTTGCCACCAAAGGAGGCACAGCCAGTTATAAGGTTTAAATAATGGGATCTTATTTTTTCACATAGTTCACATAGGTTTTGAATAACCCTTTACTTTTTAGTAAATAAAATGATAATTCAAAAGGTGCATTTTGATTTTACTTGTCTTGTCTTTGTCTTGTATTTAACTTAGTTAGATGATCTGAAACAAATATGACAAGTAAGCAAAAACAGAAGAAATTGGGAAGGGGGCAAATACTTATTGACAGTACTGTGCAGTCAGTGGCCACTTGGATAATTCCATGATTGCAGTGCCATTTAACCCATATGTATTTTAAATAATTCTTTACTGTTTATAGTATTATAGTATAGTAAAGTTAAATGAAAGCAAATGATTTTAACCATTCAAAAGTTTTGTTGTCCAATCTCAGGTAATATACACTGATTAGCAGGAACTTTATAGTCATTTGCCTAATATGCTCTCGATCACCTGTATCCTTCCAAAACAACGCCATGAAAGTGACATCCTCATGAATGTCTGCACCCATAACATGTCCTGGAACACCACAAACCCTCTTCCAGCTTGTTGTCTTTCCATAGTGTATCCTAGTGCCATTCTAGTCCCAGGAAAATGGCAAACACATCCCTGGTTGATGTACAGGAAGACCACAAAGGAAAAACGATCAGAGTCCAAATTTAGCATTTTTGTATATTTTATATATTACATATTATTATAATATTTCATGTTTTGTATATATATGTTTTTTTTTTTTGCCAATTTTTTCAGTGCTTTGTTTTTAAGATCGTTTTGAATTTTTAATTCATCATTACTCCACAACATGAAAATGTGACTCTGATCATTTTTCCATTGTGGTCTTCATATTTTGGAAAAGAAAATGGAAATTGTCATACCAAGCAACACTCCTTAACGCACTTTTGATGGAGGATAAGGGCTATAATGGTCAGGCTGAGCAGTCTAACTTACATAGCCCAGTACTCAACAAGGATCAATG
Organism: Gymnothorax reevesii; assembly: GCA_029721435.1. Taxonomy (NCBI): domain Eukaryota; kingdom Metazoa; phylum Chordata; class Actinopteri; order Anguilliformes; family Muraenidae; genus Gymnothorax; species Gymnothorax reevesii. Next base: position 51,397,911 of record CM056589.1, on the reverse strand, counting down.
CACTTGTGACACATTCTTTCCAACCATTCAAGATAGCTTTCATTGACCTCGCACACTGATGTGCTTTGGACACTGAACACCCTGTAACCAGTTTGTCCCTCCAAGTACCATAGTTTGTAGGTACTGACCAAGAGCACGACTCAAGCCTTGCCACTTGGGAGATGCTCCAACCCAGCCGAAAGGATTTAGTCTATGTTAAATTCAGTCAGGTCCTATTTTCCAGGATACAACATGTCAACTATGAAAACACTGTTCACTTACTGTCTAAGATCTGTTCGCAGACCATTGCACAGGCTGTTGTCACAAGATTATTACATGCTTCATAAGTGTGGTCATAATATTTTGGCTCATAGGCATATAGTATTCACACAAAATGTCAAAATATTGATAAATACTGCTCATGTTAATGGCATTTGGACTGTAAAGACCTTCTAATTATTTACCAAAAATGTATTTAAAAAAAATAACATTTAAGTTCGGTATAATTTTGTTAACTCAGAATGAACTGCTTAAGTGACCTTTCAGTTGTTTATTGTTTTCGTTTATTAAACAAGGATCCCTATTAACTAATGCCTAAACAACCAGCTAATTTCATATGATGCAACTTCAAGCTGAATATTTGAATTTGTAAAATATTTGAAATGTTCAACAACACTGAAAAGGTTCAGATAACCTAAAATAAATTTTTTTCCTACTTTGTATAGGAGACCTGCAATGGCCTCACACAAGTATGCAATAAAATAATGATTTTTGAAGCATTTTATTTATTTTTTTTTTTTGTCAAAGTTCAGTGAAGGGCTGAGGCAGGCAAAACATGTCATTTACAAATGTTTTGGTAAGGTTTGATAGGTTTTCTAAGCTGTTTATTTGAAACTTCATGCAGGTTGTTGCACAGAATACTGCACTTATTTAAAAAAAATTTCCCCTAACCCTTACAGCGCTGAATAAATTTTCAAGGAATCAAAAATTTAATTATCATGATCTGTTGAAACTGTATCATGTGGCAACTTGTTTAAAAGAGCTCCCAGCGGGAGCTCTTTTAAACAAGTTTCCACATGATGGGTTTTCAACAGCATCTGATTTTGATATTTTACATCATTGGGCAACCATAGTTGCCTATCCTGCTCAAATGGTTTATTTGAAAATGTAATGCCAGTCTAACACAAAAGATACCCCAATCATGGGATCACCAATGTCACATGACCGTGTTGGAGATCGGGAAATACTTAACAGTATGCAGAAAAAGAGCCGACTTACTGATTTTTGAACAAAATCCTTACACATGCATTATGAATAACTACATAAGCAAAATGAAAAAAAAATGTACAGACTGGTGATTCATTGAAGGAGAAAAAAAACGGAAGAAATTTGAGGACAAACGCAACCAATGCAGATGCTAGCATTGATTTTGCTGACATGGTTTGGGTCCCCTTGTCCCCTTAAAGGCAGAAGCGCCACTGCAGATCAATTCAGAAGCATTCTGGGTGATCACCTTTATATCCAATGATGAAACATTCATATCTTGATGCGAGTGGTCTCCACCGGGACGACAATGGCTCAAGCTGCACAGGGTACGAGGGATTACTGAATGGTTTTATGAGTTTGAAAATAAACCCAAGCTTATGCTCGCACAATCAAAGGCACCAGATTGCAACTCAACTGAAGTCATACGGGAAATTTTGGAACAACAAGCTCCACTTCTCTGTCTATCACCATCATCTTTACGCAAAATGAGGGAATATTTCCCAGAAAAAAAGGTTTGTGATCCCTCAATTGAAGTTTTACACTAGTAAACTCAATTCAAAGACGTGTTGAAGCTAATCCAACACCTTACGAAGGGACAATACCTTACTGAGACAGATTTTACCAATAATTTGTCACCCATCTGTGTTTATCTCGGCATTAGCAAACAAATACGATAGCTAAGTTTAAATAGCTCAGAATTTATGGCCATGCCATTACTTGCGCTCATCAGATGCATATTTTGATAAAAAAAAACAAAATAGACAAATGAGGGTTTTGTGCAAGTACATGGTTTACCTGCCCCAATGGCAAATTCTCCCTGCCATTTTCAAAATGGCTCGCTTGCTGTCTCAACCAGTCTGTGGACTCATCCAGCTAGACTATCTTAAAACCAACAGAGCCAGTGAAACCTGACTGGAACCAAGCTGGAATTTGAACCAGAGCATTAATGTGATCTAGCTTTAAGAAGGAAGGGTTTGCTATGTGTGTCAGTCATTGTCCCTCAGACTATGGCGGAGCGGAATAAATTGGGGAACGAAAAGCGTTGAAAAGCTCATGACCTTCCTGGTTGTCTATGGTCTGTAGAGCACAAAATACGAAATAATTGATTTTTTTTTTTTTGCATTTTTGTGAATGGTTGCTCCATTTCAGCCTATTATTGACTGAAATGTGCTGGCAGGTTTATTCTCTTTACAATGTGCAGTTTTCTCTTTTCATTGTGCAGTTTTGACATTGTGATAAGATAGATTGTGCAAGTATATGAGGAAAAGTACAGCCACGTTCGTCGGGTCAAATATCCTGCAGGGTCAGCTGTTAACAACCTTGAAGGAATTAAATTCAGCCAAGGGTTGTGCAGTTGAACCATGAGGGAGTATGTAGACTTTTGATACAACTGAGGCTGGGTCCCAAAGAAAGGAAAGATCTGTGGATTTTGGGTGCATTTTTAAAAATCATTTCATTAATTAGCCAGTGGCATCATGAAGTTTCTCACCTGGACTAAATCAAACCCAGTTTTTCAATAAAATTACCAATGCAAAAAACACATTTAATATCGGATAGAGTACTACACAAACATTAAATTAAAAATACCATTATGACATCAGGTCTTTTTAATTCATGTATCAACTTTTGACAGCGTTCTAGTGTGTGCATTAAAGCCCTTCCAATCACTGAAGTCAAGGAAATATTAATTTATGTCACAATTTATCTCTCTTTTTTTATGAAAAATATAGCAAGAACAAAAACTGACAGTTGTTCTGAATTATTGCCCAATCCCACCAGTTTCTGTTGGATCCAAAGTCCTTGGAAACACTGCTCTGAGATTGTTTTGTGTTAAAACTTTAGGTGTGAGGCTCTTTACTGCATCATCTGGTGCGTGCAATTGAAATAATCAGTTAAATCTGTCATTTTGTCTGTCATCTCCCATGTTTTTAAAATCAGTTTGAAAATCGTCTTGTTGTACCAGGGATAATGTTACATCAAGCTAATGTAAGTTACAAAGCATAGTTAGCAGCACAGGAAAAAGGTTAATCAAGTTCAATGGAGGCTAGGTAAGGTAGACTAACCAAGCTCCATACACAAACGATGTTTCATGCATATGACCTTTTTAGCCAATTGCAAATGTTGCACCCCTGAAAAAGGGGGTGAGAGAAATACAGGACAACAGACCTGGCTCTCAATCAAATGTATTATGAGAACACAGAGCAGCGTCCTCCACTTCAATCTCCCCAGGCATAAGCAATCAATCCACTCAATTCAGCCCTAGCCAATCGTACCCATTGTAGAATGTAAGTGGCGTTGGTCAGTGGATTACAAGTAAAGATAAAAGATAAATGACAAGATATGCGCAGGTTAATGTAGTCACCGTTAAACCATTATACAAATTTAGTTACCCAGCAGCTAGCTTGCCCTCTTAACAATAAACCATTAGCTTAAACTGTTATGATCAACATTCAACATGTCACACACACAAAAAAAAGTTAAAAATTCCATGAAGTTATGAATAAAACATCCATTTGTGACATTACTGCTTCCCCCACTTTCATCCCAGACCAAGCAACAGACCCTGACACTATACATTTCTGTCCCATCTGAGTAAGTTTTCTGGAAACACTTGCAGTAATTGGTGTTGGCGAGTGGGCAGACTGTCTACGAGAACAACAACAGGGGTGGGGTGATAAGCCCTGCTAATAGGTTTCCATTCTGTTTGTACATCCTACAGTCCTATGCTTGCTATTAAATGATAAATAAACAATAATATGTCACTACATTTTTATTGAATAAATAAAACAAGCAATTTTGCAAGACGAAGTCACGGTGATGAACAGTACTGTGCACAAGTCTTAGGCACATTTAAAGCAATTTCTTCAGGCAAATATGCTTGCAAAAATTATGAAATTACATGTTTCTAATGACTGAGAAATGTACTAAACAGAGCTGTAGACTGTTAAAAACTAAATCAAATCAATATTTGTTGTGACTACACTTTGCCAAAAAAATTTGGATATGTCCTGTTGTGCTATAGTTTTATGAGATGATTGGCTTTTTGCTTGTCTCAAACAGAGTGGAGAACTTGCCTCTGTTATTCTGCAGACTGTCTCACCTGCGTCTATCCCACCAAGAAATTACAAACGGCTATGATGATGTTGACATCAAGGTTCTGTCAAGGCTATATCTGTTTCGACTATTTCTAATGGAATACGTAAGGGATAATTAACGAGAAGGTGTGCATTCCACGATTTTAATGCACGACGCGGAGGCAAATAACCACCCAACGCCAAGCGGAGGGTGGTTGCCTCTGCAAAGTGCCTTAAAACCGTGGAATGCTCACCTTCGAGTTGATCATCCCGCTTATACCATGGTCATTTGCCAGCAATATCAAATCACACCATTCAAAAAATTTTTGGTGGAAGTTTTGCACAAAAAAAAAAACAAGCTGGTAATCAAAACAGGCGCTGTGCCTTCTCATACCCATACTATAGGCCAAGCTAAATTGAACCAGCTATCTTACTTCACCTCACATTCATGGAGTGCGTGTGTGTGTGTGCGTGCGTGTGTGTGTGTGTGTGTGTGTGTGTGTGTGTGTGTGTGTGTGTGTGCGCGTGTGTGTTTGTGCACGTGTATGAGTGCATGTGTGTGTCTGTGTGTGTGTTTGGGGGGTTGCATTTAAACGCTGCTGGTGAGAGGAGAAAAAAGAAAAGGAACAAGACATTAAACACTTACACAATGAGGGACACGTAACAGACGAGACACACACACACTCATAAACAGGCAGGCCTGTAACTGTGGTTAGTGTGTCTGCTCCACAAGGACGAGCAGAGCCGCCACCCCCAACGGAACAGCCGGGCAGCAACAGCCCTGCCCACCAACACATAGCAAGCACGCCAACTACCACAAAGGAAGAGTGGTCAAAATCTACTAATAATGATAATAAACTTTCTTGTGTGTGTGTGTGTGTATGTAGGGTAAAGCAGGATAGTTGAAGAAATTTGAAATATGGTAAATTTATTATTGAGGAATTATAGGGGGAATTGGCATCAGATTTGTAAAAAAAAAATGTTAAATGGTGACCAGCTGGCGGGCAAATTTATTGCAGACTGTTGGTTAGAAGGCAAGACGTTTTCCAGTGAAATGTGTTCGATGACTGCATTCCTTCACTCGGCAAGGGTTATATTCTGTTTTGTTTTCCAGTTCTTCAGGATTGTTCTCTTGGCGATAGTTAGTACTGAAAGGAGAATTTTATTATGTGAAGCTGGTAAATTTGTGACTGATGTGTCACCTAATAGACAGAGTAATGGGGATAAGGGGATGTGGCAGCCCAGAACAACAGACAGTGAATGAGTGACATCCACCCAAAATTGTTGTATTGGTGTGCAATCCCATATAGCGTGAATATATGTATGTATTCTGACAACAATTAGTGCAGGTGTCTGAGGTGAATCCCATTCTAAACATCCTATGCCCAGTGATGTGTGTTCTGTGCAGAACCTTGTATTGTGTTAACTGAATATTTGTTTGACATTGTGTGGATATTTTGGAAGATCTTGGGCCAAAAATCGGCATCAGGAGACATTGAACAGTCTTCTTTCCATTTTATTATTGGGAGTGAAATACACTTGTCGGCATGTGATATGATTTTTATATCTTTGATAGAAGTTTCAGTGGAATTCAGTGAAATTTCCACCAGGCTGTCAGAGCTGCTGATATTGTTAATGTCTTGAAACAGGAATGGGATTTTATGGATTGACTGAGAAATGGCAAATCTGAAATGAGTATGCCTTTACAAAAAGTCTAACCTATTCTATCTGGAGGATGAAGTGGAGTGCCATGTTTACAGCATCTCCTAGAGATCTGTTGGCTGTAAACATCCCTTCAGGGCTTCAAGCGCTGCACAGCTTGCTTTGGCTCAGGCCTTTAAACATCGGGTCATGCAATCTCAGAAATGCAGGTCTCAATATATTTTTTTATGATATTGAAAGAATATCAGTCCACCGTTGTTTTGGATGGGATAACCCTTTTAAAACCTAATAATTTTGCCATTTGGGTGGTATAAACCCTCAATGTTATAGTTTGAGAATACATTCAATAAAATTAAATACAATGGAATATATTGCAAAATCTACAAGGTCCTTTAAGTGGTTTGGGTTAACCCCAACCTTGAAAATGTAGTCACTGGTAGCTGACTGTAGGCTCATACTTCGTTTATTTAATTTTATTTTTGACAAAATAAAATTTTATTTCCATGTAAAGACGTCGGTAAAGTCCGACTGTAGCAACATGGGATTAAAAGTTGTTTTGATCATGCAGAAAAGTGCAAAGATTACTTCATCCCCCCCCCCCCCCCCCCCCCAATTTCAAAGACTGAAGGTTATATTTCCATGTACTTCATTTTTGATGTAGCCTAGCATTTGTATTTCTATACTGACTATTTACTATTTACATTTTTTTTCAAATATTATATTATCGTAATTTGAAGCAGCTCCCAACCGTCTAGAACTGCAGCACCTGAAATAGCACTGACCTACCGGCAGGGACGTAAAACCGTCCAGAACTGCAGCGTCTGAAACTGCAAGGCTCTCCGGCTCTGCAGACACATACTATTGTGGAAGGAGTGGAGGGAAGAGCAGAGGGGAAGATTGTATTTTTCTTTGCTTGACACAATTAAAAGGGAAAGGTTCTGTTTTCAAAGAAGGGAAGAAGTCCTTATAACCAGATTATGTTGGATCTCTGTAGCCTTGTAAACTGTTTAAAAATTTTAGGCAAGCACGCGGACTATGGATTATGGTTTTGCAGGAGTCTAGAAAAAGGGCACCAGGATCCTCTTGTCTGTCAAAATGACTAAGTTGAACGGCAACGACTGTTTAAAGAGCTGCTGGATTCGGGAGTTCATTCATTTTCATTGAAGTCGGTGCTTTCATTTGGGACAAAAAACTATACATATAAACCAGCGGGGAAGGCCATGATGAGTTTTCCGCGGCATACTGTATTTCACTCTAAAATTTGACCTGAAGTGACTTCTCTAATTTAAAACGGCGGAGGGCAGCATTACGCAACAGTATGTTCATATTATGGAAATGAATTAGAAGAAGAAAAGACCCGGAGTCCAAAACCAAACACGCCCCTGATATAATCATTTCCTACATGCAACTCTGTCACACATTGTATACTGATGTTGTAAGACTTTAATGTTTTTGCAAACATTTTATGAATGGAGTGGAAAAATTCATTCTTACACCATTCTATTTTTTATTTTATTTTTGTCGGATGATTCAAATTTTTAATATGATTACTAAGGATTTATTTCCCTTGCTTTTGCATGTGCTGTCCCTTTAAGACTAACATTAAAACTCCTCCCGTCTGGCCCGTAGTTTCCTCACTTTTGGAGCTTCTGTTTTATCGTATACCCAGCCAGTATGGGTGCATCGCAGGATACTCATTTTTTCGAGCCTCCAGATTGCCCCCTCTGCTTACAAAAATGCCGGGATCCCACCGCTCTTCGGTGTGGACATTGTTTCTGCAGGGTTTGCATCCAGGAGGTTTGGAGCTGCTCTCCCGTGGGGCCGTATTACTGTCCCGAGTGCAGGGAGGAATACAGGAAGCTGCCTGCTTTTGGGAGACGTTATAAGGGGCTTTCGACGGATGGAACACAGGGACACAGGCAATCTGTCGCCTCAGGTAGGATGCACAACCGTAACGACACAGGGAACTGTGTCAGTTTATTGGAACAGTTTATTGAAGTTGGGCACAGTATCCTGCAGATATTAGAATGAGTTGGATAAGTTTTTCATACATGCCAACTCTTTTCATTCTGAAAAAAAACGCCCAAAAGCGGTAGTCTAACGTTACCGCCAAAAACTGTAGAGTTGGCATGGATGGTTTTTTTGAATATATATGCCGCATGCTAGTATCATCTAAGTTCTGTATTTTCAGGAAATCCCAGCGAGTACATGCAAATATATTTACGCTTACAGACCGAAAGGCGCACTGAGAAAAATAATTTTTATGATTTTTTAAAGATGCTTCAGATATGAGCGAAGAAACGAAGCCCAAGATTTCAGGTTTGCGCAAGCGCAGAACCGCGAGGTAGCATCATTTTGATAGGTAGCAAAAATGGACATAACACCTGTTATTCACGCAAGGGTTTCGCAATTGAACAAAAACTTTTGGATTCTGGACTTCTAACCAAAAAAAAAAAAAAGAAATAGAAACTTGATTTTGACAGTTCAAATAATATTAATAGCGAGTGTTTTAAGATTTTCACCACTGATAAGTTAAGTGCTGCAAATGAGGGTCAAACTCAGTTTCTACAAAAAGTGACATAGTACTCCGTTTTTCCTGACCGCAGGAGTACTTCGGGGTTGCAAATCAGCAGAACTGGATGCCTGAAGATAGATAAGTGTTGCTTGGTCAGACAATAATAGTTTTTATTGTTACACTCGGATGATTGGGCCTAAATAACTGCAAAGTGCATATATCCCTGAATAAATCCCACCTTAAGTGCACGTGGATTGGGTGGTGCAGATAGATTTGGTACGGTTATATTTTGAGGAGTACAGCCTTGGCACACCTTGGGCCCCTCTATGTCAAAAGAACATTATTTGATGCAACTGATTACCTTCAGAGTTTTGCTGATGATATGCACCCTTAATGACCACAGACCACAGCAATTGATTTATTTAGCAGGATAATGTGTTATATTGCTGGGCACTCATCATCCCAAGCTGGTTCCAAGCAGGACTGTGATTTAATTTATTCCAATGGCTGACTTCTACCCAAATCTCAATCCAATTGGGCCCTTTTGGAATGAGGTGGAATGAAAGGTTCCCAGATGCCCAGAAATGGTGGATGATTTTCAGAATCTAGGCGCTAGCTTCAGTCATCATGGATTGATATGCCGAAAAAGTGTCATAATCACCAGCTTTCAAGAAGGTTCCAATGTATAATCGCCGGATGTACCGAATAAAGTGGGCAGTGAGTTAATTTCTTTGTATTTAAACTAAAGTGTGTTTTCAGTATACATTTATTTCCTCTCCTGCAAAGCACACTGTTGGTGTTTATGGCCAGAAGATTAAATCCTGGTCTTCCCCTACCAGCACTCTGTTCCAGTGGGAGTGCAGGCCTGGGACGCATGCTGGTTTTTTGATGGTGTTCTGTGCTTATTTTTTAGACTTTGACGATGGAGAAATGCCGTCAACCTCCAGCCAGCCCCTGGGAAAGAGAAGATTTCCCTCCAATTTTCGGAAGAGGGAGAGAGAAAGAGAGTGCCCTCCGACTTCTCCTCATAGTCCTCCCTCGTCCCCAACTCGGACAACTCCCTCTGACCCCGGTGGATCAGTGCGGTGTAACTACTGTCCCCCAACTCGCCAGCAGGTGGCAGTAAAGACCTGCCTGGTTTGCGGGGCCTCCATGTGCTCTGAGCACCTCCGGTTTCACTTGGAGTCGCCGGTGCTGCAGGCCCACCCGTTGGTGGCACCCACGGCGGACATCTCGGTGTGGCAGTGCGAGGAGCACAAGGAAGCAAAGAAGATCTACTGCAGAGACTGTGAGGAATGTGTGTGCACCATGTGCACCGTGATCGGGGCCCATCAAGGCCATGCCTGCGTCAGCGCTTGTGAGGCTGAGCGTGATCTGAGGGTGAGACTGACTCCTTGCTGCTGATGTTCTAGTATGGTGACTGGGCTCAGGGCATGGGTTTGCGTAGCTGGAGACAACCCACATGTTTTATTATGGAGGGAAAACCACACAATTATTCTGTCAGGTAACCTGGAATTCCTAGATACAACCCAGCTACTGGCACAAGTCAGGTTGGATGTTGTGAGAAGGCCATGCTGGTGACTGTAATTCAAATGGACTTACCACCATAGACTGTATAAAAAGATGGATGCAGCACCCGGGTCTGAAAAGTGAATCCATTACGGAAATCTCTTTAAATAGCATTCTATTTAATGGCCAGCAGATGGCGACGTTGGTGGTTGCAGAAAGAAGTTCAATGCTATAGAAGTCTAAGAAAATGACCCTAACTTCCCACCTGATGTATTTCAATAATGATTTTCCTCCTAATTTTATGGTATCTACCCCAAGTTTCAAGTCTCTTCGATACATCATGATGTTCCTTTTTGTAAATTATGGTCCCATATAGACTAGGATAAAGGATAAGGCCAGAATATGCTTTAGGGGCGTGGCTATCCTCTGGTCCCTGTTAGATACGGGCAGATCCACCCCTTGCTCCTCCCTGGATCTTCAATTCATGCTCTCGTCCAATAGGAATCACATCCGGTTTCAAAATAACAAAATGGAACTGTTCAAATTGCCAAAATTGAGGCTTCCTAAATGGTTTGCTGAAACCCATGGGTGACGACACGGTTGCTTCGTCCATCTTTTTATACCGTCTATGCTTACCACTCTGTCTCTGCCTTGACTGTGATAAAAAAAAAGGGTGGGGCTTAAGTCAACTGTCAATCATGTATTTTGTTTGAACCAAAGGTGTTTTACAGCATTCCGCTATATGCTTTATTCAAGTTTGTGGAGTGGGCGCAAGTAGGGCTTCCCAGCAGTGATGGCATGAAACGTTTTGTTTCCTATTAGTAGCGAATGTCCTTCCTCTCTGATTCTGTTTTCCACTGCGAGTTTCTCTGAACTTCTGCTGCATATCTCTCTCTTTAGCAGCTGTCTGTCGTCTGGCCGAAAGCATCTTCTTCTTGCCGCTTCAACTTGCTGTTCAAGGAATGTCTTATCTTGCACAGGCCAGTAGTTCTTTCATCGATACTGTCCCCACCCACTCTACATATCACAGGCCTACCAAAGAAAATGGCTAGGCTGTCATAAAAGTTTGTCAGATGTCTGTTCATTTCAAATAACCTGCAACAGGATATCAGAGACGTGCCACGTTCCTGCAAAACTTCGCACCACAACACATTAAAGTAGACACATTTTCACCAGAACCACTCATATAATTTGCACGGCCTGTAACAAACCCAGAGACGAACCAACTGCACTTGCGCGAGTGCGCACACGCGTCTTCTCGGATTGTTACGGGGATTTTTGGAGTATTCCACAACATGATGCCTGATTTGTGCTCCATTAATGCCAAAGCTGACCGCACCACCAGCATTTCATAGCGGAAATTTTGCATTTTCTGTGAATTCAACATTTTCTCCAATTTTGAATTGGCCACATTAGGTGAATATGAGGGCACCTTTGCCTAATCTTCCCATTTTTAAGCTGGCATAAATGGTTACTAGCATGCCTTTCTATTGCTGTGGCTGATCTGCTTCAAGGTTTGATGCACTATGTGCTTACTGCTGCTCTTCTACAAACAGCTGTTTTCTGAGCCTGTGTGGTCTTACTGTTTGCATGCACAAACATGCCCTGGCCCATTTTGCCTCTCTCATTAACACAATGTTTTTGACAACAGAACTATACAATGGTATGATATTTAAACTATAGAGACAGCCCAGCGTGAAAATTTCTGGTTGTCAGCTATTTTGATGATGCTAGAATCACATTTGCCACTAAAAGTAATACAATTAAATCTCACTTCTTGCGTATCATAATGGCAAGCTGAACAATTAACCCTCCTCAGCTGTAGTTTCGACAAGAAGTTGTACCAAATTAAGTAGTCGTTCAGTATATGTGGGCCGCCAAGCCAATGTTGACACGGAGATTAAAAAAAAATTTTCAAGTATGAATTATGATTGGTCATTATAAGTGGAAAACTCATTGTAATATATTGCTAAACTGTAAAAATGTAAATAATTATGTATATATGTATAATATATTGGAATAAATACATTGAAACTAATTAATACTATTGTTGTCATTCCGTGACAATTTGCCTCTTGTAATTCCGTGACATTGACTTTTTGGAATTTCTTGGCCATAAAGCAGGGTTAAAGTCAATATTTGTTTCTATAACTTACAGTATTAACAAAAAACACCTTAAATATGAACATATTGAAGTTTCATAACTTAACTATGATAGGAACATCATTTTCTGGATAGTTAAACACAACATTAAAAAAACAATGTCAATTTTGTGTAATTCCGTGACGGAGTAGTTTTTGCTCATTTTTTCTATGAAAATTTCTCAAAAAATATATTTTAACTTAATAATATTAAAGAACAAGTTAATACCTTCAATATAACATATCATACTTGATTTTATCTTATTTAGTTGTAGAGTTACAACCCAAAATGTAATGGGACTGTAATTCCGTGACAGCTTGGCGGCCCCCATATATATATATTTTAATTTCAAAACTGCAGTTCAATCTTCTGAACTGACATCATAGAGAGATGGGGTGCACTTATGAATGTGTATTAACATGAAAGATGAGGAGAAATGGGCAATATGATCCAAGTTTTAATTGTAGCCGTCAGGCTGATGATGATATGATGGATTTTTAAGCATAAACTGAGAGATGACCTGACGAGGGTACAACAGAATGAGCAGGTCATCCAAAGCAGAGTGGCCGGCCTTCAAGAGAAGAAACGGGAAATTCAGGTGAGGGAATGCGAGAGAGAGAATGCCACTGTTTTTGCAGGACATTACAACGCGGCATGCTGGCATGTGCTTCTGCAGTGAGCAGACGGTCTTCTGATGACGCATGTTCATGATAAAGATGAGAATGTTTATTAAAATTAGGTTGTTTGTGATGATAGAAATGTCTGCAGTAATGATCAGAATATTGGTGACAGGTCTCAGAATGCTGACCATAAATAAGGGGTCATTGGGCAGGGGGAGGATGATGGTTGTGCTGCGGAGAATGCTGGTGACAATCAGGGGACATGGCTGAATAAGGTGGTATTAGCCAAACTCATAATTATGATGCTTATAATCTAGCAAATAATTGGGATAATTATGGGAACTGGTAATGATATAGATCTCATTGATCAAGACGTTGATCACTTTGGTCTGCAGGCATCCCTGGAACAGTCCCGGGACTGTCTTCGCCAGCAGTACCAGGCCATGCGGGAGGCGCTGGATCGAGAGGAGCAGCAGGCGCTGCAGTGTGTGGATCGGGAGGAGCGGCGGGTCGGGGGGAGTGTTCAGGATGATCTAAAGCACCTGGAGGAGGGACTGAGCTCCTTGCAGTCCTGTCTGGACACTCTAGAGAGGCTGTCCGATTCACAGGGCACGGAGCGTGTAAAAGAACAGGCCTTCATCAAGGTAAACAGAGCTTACCTCCCACGCTGCCTCCATGGTCATTCCCACGGATGGCCTATATACAATCCCGTTTCCAAAAAATTTGGGGGGCGGTGCGGGGGGAGGGAATGGGAGAATGGTGATTTATAAGTCATCCTGGACCTTCTTAGAATGAAAATAGTGCCAACACTTAAAGTTCAGTGTTTTTCCTGCTCTGTTTTTAAAAACACTTTTTTTCAAATTCTGTACTTGGAATTTGTGCCTGAACAGAGGCGACAGGGGTGCGTTTACCATTTGGCACTGTGTTACATCACCTTTCAACAGCCCACTGTGTGACAGTTTGGGGACCTGAGGACACCAATTTCTCCAGTTTTGAAGATTCCCCCCCCTATTCTTCCATGATGTCTTGCACAGACGTCCAGAGTCTTCATCATCATATTCTGTGCCCTTAAATCACTGCATATTTACAATGCGACACAGATCTGGGCTGCAGGTAGGCCAGTATAGCAGCCCTGCTCTCCAGAAAGGAAGACATACAGAGAAAACACTTTTTCACATTTATTACATTACACCCTTATACTTAAATCATTTCAAATAATTTTTCCCATGAATCTACACTTAATACCCCATAATGACAAAACAAAAACAGAATTTTTTTTTTGTTTTGCAAATTTAACGAAAGGAAAAACTGAAATATCACTTTTACATATGCATTCAGACTAATAAAAAGATTTAGAAATCACTCCATTCATTTTTACTTGAATTTTCGATATTTTCTCAACTTTGTCAGAAATGGAGCTGTAAGTAATCTCAATAATATATTCTGTTATTATTCTCATGCCATGCTACTCTAACGAGGAGCGGAGTTTCCCTGGACCCTCTGTTTTATGTTTGCCTTTTTGAAGGATTAAATTCACCCCTACAGGAGAATGTTACTGCATTTATACACTAGTTATACACAAGTTAATCTATTTTCTAATCTTTATTTTCCCTCCTGCAGGAGTACAACAAGATATCCAAAAGGTGAGCCAAAACTTGATGTGACTACACAGAATCTATATTCATTTGTTAAATGGTCCGCTTTTGAAAGAGTGAGTGAACATTGCATTTGCGTATATAACGCCCTTGCATACATTCGCGAAACACTGTATGAAGCACTTGGGACTTTAGCCAGGATATCTTGGATCTCCTACTCCTGTCATTGAGACAATTAAAGATTGTCATGGGATCTTTAGTGAACACGGTGAGTCGGGACATTACTATAAAGTAGGGATATTCACTCTTTTCCAGAATGAACCGGTGTGGGTGCCGGCTGTCATCCTAACCATGCAGTTTCACACCTGATTCTACCATAAAGCTTTTGCTACAGACCCCTGATTAGTGGAGTCAGGTGTAAAGCTGCACTCACTCTAGCTCATTCTGGAAAAGAGTGAATATCCCTGGTATAAAGTCTGAAAGGCAGCAGCCTGAAAGGCAGCAGCCCTGTCACTGCACTTTGGCATCGGGGATTCTTTCCACAGCGGGAAGGCCACCAACCACTGTTTCACCAATACCACTGCCAGCAGCAATTGATTTCCCCAGTTGGTCTCCCATCCAAGTACTAACCAAGCCCACACCTGCTTAGCTTCAGCCTCTCAGTTTCTCAGCTGGAGCAGATTGAATAGTTGTATGGCTGCTTTTGTTACATGCATTGAAAATGCATTTATTGTCATTGGCTACTCTGCAGAAATGATAGCAGATTGCAGGGGTGGTGGTAGAAACTTCCTTGGACCTAGGAAGTGGAGGGCAGTATCTGTTAGAAATGATGACACACAAGGGGCTGATTGAGACACTGTTAACAACTCATACTGCACTTAGTTCTATCTAGTTGGGACCATAAACTTGTGCAGCGTAAATAAATTGAAAACTGATTTCCAGTCAGAAAATGCACATCTTGTAGAGGTATGAGACCTTAGGCTAACATTGGCAAAATCTACTACAATAAATGTTGTGCTTCATATGGATTTGCATGACGAATTGCCTACACACTTTCTTCCCTCAGCGTGAAAGAGATGTCCAGTCCGTTGAAGGAGATGGACCCCCTAGAGGAAGTTGACCAGGCCCGTCTGCGACAGCTGGAGGAGTGGGCTAAGAGGAGGTTGAATACTATCCAGAACACACAAGACCGGGACGCCCTACGACTATTCTGTGAGAATCAGAACCATAACCTCAATCATAGTCGTGACCTTAAGCAAACCGCACTAGCAACCAAAAACATGACCCACAAAACATGACTATATCCACAGTCACTTAAACAATGCAGCCATTACTCCACCCTGAATCAATAATATAGCTTCTACCACTATGACCATCATAACCGTGACCACAGATGCAGCCTGAAACAAAGCCACAACCTCAGAATTGCAGCCACAACCCTCGCAACACCTAAGCTGACACACAGCCCTCATTTACGCCCTTGTGCAAATTAATCGAAATAAGCTGTGAAAAAAGTAAATTATATTTTCAATAAATTTTAAAATCAATGATTTTTCTCAATGTGCAATTTTCATACCGTTCCAACTTGTTTTTAAGTTTGAGGTGTAGATTTATAGGTCTGTGCTGACAATACCCTGAGATTTCCCAGTTGGAGTAATTCAAACTTCGTTCAATTTCAGATTGCAGGTCACTGTAGTTTCCGTAATTTTTATTCATAAGATCCATGAACTGAACTTTGCTGTATACTTTAGCATTTAGGCAGTGTGAACGCCAACAATTAGCTTTAATACATTTCCACATTTATACAACATTTCTTTGCAGTGGTTCTGCAGTATAATTTAGGACTGTGTGAAACTTGAGAACACTATGATTGACTGAAAAGTCAATGTCAATCAAAATGTGTAATAATTACTTTTATATTGCAATGACAGGACTCCAGCAAAGGCCTGACTCTGGTCTTTAAAGGAGAGAGGGCAGCCTCACCAATCTCATTTGATCCGGAAAGCGATCGATGAGGTTAGCAATTGTCAGCTTTAGCTTACTAGCACTTACATCCATATTGTGAGAACTATTTAGGTATTGCAACCCTCCTCTTCAGTGTCATGCTCAAATACGAACAGACTTTGCTGCATTTCGCCTGGTTCGTACACGGTCACCGATGCATTGCGCTGCCTTTACAGATGGGATCACTCCCAGTATGGACCCAGAGACTGCCCACCCGAAGCTGGTTCTGTCTGAGGAGAACACCACGGTGACTTACAGCGAGCAGCCTCCGTCGCACTCAAATCAGCCGGCCCGTTTCTCCACCTATCCCCAGGTCCTGGGCTCTCAATCCTGGGACGGGGGGCGGATCTACTGGGAGATGGAGGTGAGAGGGGAAGGCCGTTGGAAGATTGGAGTGAGCGATGCCCTCATTGGGCGCAAGGGGTCAGCGGACGCCGCTAGAATTGGGTTCAACCCGCACTCCTGGTGTCTCTATGGCGACCGGGGAACGATGGAAGCCCTGCACGACAAAGAGTCCTTCCCTGTGGAAGGCAGCATCCCCGAGAGGGTTGGAGTCTTCCTGGATATTGAAGGAGGAAGCCTGTCGTTCTACAGTGTGTCTGAAGAGGGCGACCTTACCCTTCTGCACAGGTTCGAGCAGGCGTTCTCTCAGCCCCTGTACCCTGCACTGGCCGTCTCTAAGATGCAGTTGTCCTTCTGCCAACTGTTCCAGTGACCTGCATCCGCACTCTGTTTAGTAACTGATATTGTTGTGGTTTTCATTCAGACATATTTTCATATTATGAGGTTCCCCCATCCCCAAGCAATTAGAGAGACATTCTTCAGACAATTAGGCTATATTGTGGCATGTTGATGAATTTAAAGCAGAGTTCTTTTTGCGCAAGAACTCCTCAAATCTTGCCTTTCACACCCAGTTTTCATAACTTCATCGCAGGAAATATCATCCAAATATTCTCTTTCCGCTTTCTCATTCTCACGCTTACAACAGGACAGGCAAACCAAAACAATGCTAACCTTGAGAACTTCAAGCAAAGATAAGGATGCACTTCACATACAAAGGACTGGAAAATTACAGTTAAGAGAGGAAAAACAGTCAGATGAATAGGATACAAGTAGATGCATAAATCATTCAATTGATTGTTTTGGTTACGGTTATTGATTGTGGTTATTCAATATGGCAATTGGTCTACTGATGAATATGATGAGAAATATTTAAATATAATCCTCAACATTAGTTTGGTCTACTTGGTAGAGACTGAAGGGAACGGCACTTTGGCACCACACCCATGTAAAAATTATAGGCGAGGTATTGGTGTAGTTATGGACTATGATGAAACAGTCTGTGGGCATTTTAAACATTTCTGGAACAAAGTTTTGTTACTGATAACTGAACTCATAACTGAATGCATTTGAATACAACGGATATGAATATTATGATGATCACATAGAGAACACCCCCCCCCCCCCAAAAAAAAAAAAAAAAAATCAGCCTCACAAACAGATCCTGACACTAGTTCGTCTGGGAATGACGCAGCAACCACCAGCGTGAGCCACTCATGTTTTGAAAGCTTAAAGTCCAGATGAAACAGCATGTCCGTATTATCAAGCTCTCGTATGGTGATGCGTTTCTGAGAAAAACGGGATTGACAGGCGGGACTAATGTTGGAATTTGATTTGACCGTTGAAAACCAGGTGTGTCATAACATGCCGTCGCCAGCTGGCCATGAATCTCAACTCCGTTCTGCTAAAACGCAACCGTATTGCTGGCTGGTTCAAGGGTACCAAAGCAGACATTGTATTTTGTTGCCAAGGAAGAAAACATGACTGAATTTTTTACAAGACTAAGAAATAGATTTTTTTGTATTTTTCTAGCATAAATGTTTTTAAAAAGGTGCACGATATGATTCAAGGTCAAATATATACACTTACGACAATTTCAAACTTCACCCAAGTGTGTTTCGCTCACTTGTCCACAGTTGGGATCATGTTTCTCAGAAAGATGTGGTAAAGAAGGGGTTAATAAAACAGGACAAAGGCTTCAGTCAAGATAAAACCGACGAGGAATGTATGATCATAAACTGGACATTGTTAATGTTTTGTATTTCCTTGAAAACCAAATGAAACAAACTGGTTCGTTTAAACTCAATGCAAAATAAACAAATCTGAAAGAAACCAATAAGGACACAGATCTACAGAGTTCACTTTATTTGAGAACACATGCGCCAGCAGTTGATATACAGAGTAGTTTCTTGTCGTGGTGGTGAGACTCCAGCTCTGCCTTAACAGCAAGTGAATATTATGAGTATCCATATTTTGAATAAATGGCTGCGATTTTAAGGTTACATTGGAACCATCTGTGGCTGGAACAGATGGAATGGAATTTCAAATAAGTAAACATTAGTTAAAATACAGTTCACATTTCTGCCTCCAACTGTACTCCGATAACCAGGTGGTTACAGGCAGGGAAGGGGGGGGGGGGGTATTGACCAATCAAAGTATTTTAATAGTCAGATCTTTCGAAGGTGCAAAAAAAAGGAAAGAGCAATGTCATGTCGAGCATAAACCTGAGTGCTACACAGACTGGGAAGTATTAGACTGATGTAAATTCAACTGGCACTACAACAGAGAGCCATTTTCTCCTCGGAGATTCTCAAGCAGCAGTTTGTTTTTCAATTTCCTGTCACCTTAGCTCAATTAAAGTCAGATGTGGGAATCTTTTACAGCGAGCCATCGAATGTCATCCGTGATAATCTGAAGTTATAGCTTAGAACCCTCAGGGAGACAAACTGGCTCAATGGATCTTAGTCAAAGCAACATAGTGGACCTGAACGGAACAAGTGGTGCGTTTAAATGTGTTCTGCCATATTTCTTTGCCATTTTGAAGGGAAACCGCACACACAAGCGATCCTACGAACACAAACACTTTCCTAGAGGAGGCAACACATTATAAATTAGCATAATTTAAAGCATTTTTTTTCATTCATTTTAAAATATCCCCCACAGCCACAAGGTTAACAAAATATTCCTTGTTAAAACCAAGGTTTGTTTTTTTTTTTTGTTTGTTTTTGAAAAGTATCATCAGTGCTTTGTGCTTAGCTCCCATCTGAAAAGGTCAATCAGGTCATTCTGAGTGCAGTGCAAACTAAAGCTCTCCAGGTTTATCCTACATAAATAATATAAATCAAGAAACCAAAAAAGGTTTTGAGAAATGGTTTGACTTTACAAATACAGAATATTATTTCTGTCCTCAGACCTGCACTTTACAGTGGCATGTACACAAACCAGGCTTTATGGCGATGCCCTCAACACCGGTCAAGTGCTTCATTCAAAAAATTAAGACTACAAATGATTCTGTGCTCAAGTCTCTATAACGGACCCAAACCCCATGGACAATACAATGGATTCACAGCCAATGACCTTCAATCTTTTCAGATGGGGGTGGGGCAGGGCTGTACATGTCTCGGGTCAGACCATTAACAGCGCCCTGATCACAGGGGGACACAAGTCAAACTCACACTGACACAAATATGAACTCCAGCCCTAGTGACGCGCATTTTAACACTTGAGCTTTATCTTCTTCTACGCCTCTTTTCGAGAAAGACAGAATAGTGGACAAATATGGATGAGCAGTTTCCCCCCGCTAATAGTGAGATTTTTCTTCAAATACCAATAACACCTCCACTCCCCGGCAGGCAGCTGCCGGGCCCCATCGTTGCCCGCTTCACTTGGTCACCTCGTGGATCCCATGCGCCAGGTTGGCCACATTTCCGGAGGTGACACCTGCCATGGAGATACGGCCGTCCTTTGTCATGTAGACTGAGAACTCCTTTGTCAAGCGCTCCACCTGTTTTTACACACAAACATGCACAAAAACGGCTCTTTTTACAGTGAGGAGTCAATCTTGGGGCATCTTATCTGCAGCAAGACGCATCCATCGCAATATTCTCAAGTTCAATTCCAAAGTCAAACAGAACGAGAAGCATTTAAATTCCAGACAACCAATATTCTTTGCCCAAACAGTGAAGGGGGCTTGACACTGCAGCAGTGTGATGCGTTATTTTAGAGGGTGAAGTCACATTCCCATTCATTTAAAAAAAAAAAAAAAAATGTCCCACCCGAATTTGGAATGCCCAATCAGAGAACTATGTACAAGACTTGCTCACACACAACCCCCTACTGCCAGCTCAAGAGAGAAGCACGCGCCTGTCAGCCCCTGCATCTTTACACTCATTGGTCGAAACCATCGCAAGTTCAGAACGAGGGCGGAGGATAAGCCGAACATGAGCAAGCTTAGAATCTCACTGACAAGCGCCCGAATGGCCAACAGGAGGTGCTTGAGCAACGAACAAGGCAATCATTTTTAATTTCCCTTCCCAATTCCCATTCACTTTCGACGGAGCCTCGGCGCAGTGCACCATGGGAGCAGTAGCAGGATGAAGCGATGCGAAGAAGGCAAAGCAATGGTCAATCACCATCACGTAAGGAGGCATGCATTTCAAATCTTGAAAGGGGGGGGGGTTCGCAAATCATAGCCAATTGGTTTCCTGACACCTTTTCGAAGGTTGATCGTTTCATGACTCCTGGGATGAAACGTGTACAGGAGAGTGGTAAAGATCATGGGGGTGACTAGTGGGCTATAACATTCATTTCCATTATCAATAGGTGTTGAATAATTCAAATGCAAGCAGCAAATGCGTGTATAGGGTCATTTCAGAAAAGCTAGCTACGTAGCGAGCAATTAGGCTGGTTGTAGGATGATATAGTTTAAACGAAGAAAATAAATACTCGGTCAACAAAATTTGCAAGTGAAATGGAAGTGTTATCGCAGATATCTGCATCTGTCTGCAACGTCACCCTAATATTTGGCAGCAGCTTCCAAATCGCCATGCAAGCTTCTTACTTCGAGTTCACCCGGCCTGCCGAATGTACCCACGAGCAGATTGTGGCGATAAGGAAAAGTGAATTTGCTCTGCGCCACACCCCTGTGGTGTGTTCGCACCATTAATCATGACAACATTTATGAAATACCCATCACCCCAAAGCAACAAAAGGTCCCCACTTTGAGGCAATATCCATCTTGACTAAAATAATGGAAGATCCAATAGCTTCCTCGTGACACTCCCACCTCACACCCCTGAATCTGTTAAATGAACCGCACATTATTTAACAGACACGATGCAGCTGGGTTTTTGGGTTTTCCCCGCTCAGCTTGCGGGCACAGAGGAGCCAGGCTCAGACTCATGAACTGGAGTTCCGGTCCGGTTTCAGTACCTGCTCTGGCTTGAGGCCGGTGAAGCAGAACATGCCGATCTGGTCGATGACGTGCTGCCAGTTGTGGGTGGAACCTTCCTTCTTCAGGTTGGCCACCAGCTGCTCCCTCATCTTGATGATGCGGTTGGCCATGCCGTGGACCTCCTCCAGCCTGGCGGGAGGAGAGAGGAGCTTAGAGTGGAGAAACAACCACAGAAACACCCCTAATTTTGTGTGAAGAGATGCATCCTATTTTCTATCACTTTTCCCCATATCTGGCAGCGCAGCGGAGAAGAGGATAATGCATTTATTGTGGCCCCCAGACCGAATCGCGCAGCTACTGTGGATTCATGCTTGTTCTCGCTGCCGCCGCGTCCGTAGACACTTCCTTGTGGACGCTGTACGGGCTGCAATTTTTGACCGATTACATTCATATTTGGTACGGACATCTGTTATACTTCAGTTATGACAGTTGTCGATATTTTTTTGCCATGGCAACAGTATAGGCCCAATAATATGAACAAAAGGGGAGAAGCGGGCTTTCGGGGGCTACACCCATGCGGTCGCGATGACAGGAGTGTTTAGTTAAGTATTGGGATGCACCCAATATCCAGCTGCAATGGATGACAGGTACCCTTATTTTCACCTTTGGGGGTTTTCAATTCCATTCCTAACCTGTTCCCAGCTGGATCCCCTGGGCAAGTGTTTCCCAATCCTGCTCCAAGAGCACCCCTCCCCAACACACGCTGGATCGCTCCCTTATTTAACACACCTGATTCAGGTTATCAGCTCATTAGTGGAGTACACGATGGGCTAAATTCGATGAGCAGGTCAGGGAGACGCAAAATGAGCAGGGCTCGGGTACTCCGGCAGCAGGGTTTGAAAAACACCTGCTCTGAACCGCAGGTAAGGGAGACAATTCTGCTGAACAACCCTTTCCTTTCCATCACGTTCTGATTATCATAAGTTCTTACTCTTGTATGTAGATTTGGGACCCACTGTGTGTGTACAATAATCGTTCAGCAACTGGGCTCAAGACTGGATGAGCGCCATTTAGCAGGTGAGGTCAGTGGATTAGTGAGCCTGACAGACTACGGCTGGGCTGCCTTTAGTGGGCGAAGGTGGGGTTAGAGAAGAGGCAGGTTTAGTGGGCGAAGATGGAGTCACTTCACAGGTGGGGTGGGGGTTGGTTTAGAGGGTGAGAGGGGGGGGTAAATGAATTGGTTCCACTGAGGATGTAGAGGCAGGGACTCACCACTCGCTGCGCAGCTCAGGGGTATTGAGAATCGTGGCTGCAATACGGGCGCCGTTCATGGGCGGGTTGGAATACATGGGGCGGATAAGGATCTTCAGCTGGGACTCCACCCGTTTGGCCTCCTCTGCGTCCTTGCACACCACCGTGAACCCTCCCACACGCTCGCCTGCGCACGGGGGCCGAAGTGAGAGATCTAAGCCCAGGCACCACCTTATAGGCACATTATGCACGATTCTTACCCCTGCAGTGGTCCTGTGTCTATAATCAATAAAGTCCCCCCCATTCATGCTCCACCCTGCCAACTCAACTCTGTTTTCATATCATTATCCGTCAGGTATAGTATCGTGGGGCTGTAGGTAGTGCGGTCACATCACAATAAGAGGCTTGTGGGTTTGAATCCAGCCAGAGGCCGTTCAGCATGAAATTTGGTTGTTCTCCCCGTGTTCGCCTGAGTTCTCTCCTGCTACTCCGATCCTCACACAGCAACAATGGGCAGCGTGGCGTCTCAAAATTGGCTATAGAAATTAGTATCTGAGTGAATAAGGTGTTATTTGATTCCTACACGTGTTCAGAACAGTGTGACAGCTGACGCAATAAAGCCCTAAAATAATGTGCTGAAAGTGTAGCTTAATTATTATCCATAACAAAAATCCTATAATTATACTCTTTAAGTCTCATAATTATATACTGAGCAGAGGCCATTATCCAAACTTACATTATGTGTAATTGGCATTATCCCGTGAGACTGCATTTTACCAAGGCCAATTACCGCCATTTACTACTGGGATACTGTCCAAAAATGCGAATAAACTGAACTATATCTCATTTTTGCAACCTGAATTTCAAATCTATTTGACTCAGATGAAAGCAAGTGTCACTGCCCAGGTCACAAAGTATAATTTGGATACTTCCAGGATGGTAGATGGTAATCTGTCTCATTTGTTGCAGTAGTGTTTTAACCATGTTACTGTACAGATCAGAGTAAAAGAACAGTTTAAAAAAATTACTGCATTGCAATGACAATCCCCTTCAATAACCACAGATCAGACTGGGGAGTTTGCAGATTTTGAGGGGGGAAAAAAAAGATTTACAACCGTCCAACTCAAGCGAGCGGCGATTTCAAGAAAAATGCAGCTCTCATTTGCTGGAAACTTGTTTACTCACAACTCAGTACATTAACTTGGGCCAGGAGGGGGAGGAGACTAAAACTCCTTGTTAATCACAAATTACTGGTTCAAGCAACATTATAGTCTGGAAACAAAGGTCCATCCAGCCATCTAACATCACAATACCATAACTTCAGATGACAACTAATTGTTTTCATGTCGCTATTCTCATTTGTTCACGAAATGACTGTGGTGGGATCAGCCGTAGTCATGCTGAGGGAGATTTGTTCATTCTGTAAAATTCTGCTCCCTAATCCATTTAAAATGTGGCTCAACAGTTGAGCCAGTGTTCTGGTCTTAAGCTCAGGCATCAGGTTTCTGCAGCCAGAGAGCTGAAATCCAATAAGTTTGACACAAATGTCCCTTACAAGATCAGCGGCAGGGGAGCACTCCTCCCCCCCCCCCAACCCCCAGTGCATATTCATAACCTCACACCACTGATTACTCGAAGAGCACTCAACACAATGTACACAATACAACAAGCTAAAAATCTGTGTTGACTTGTATATTGTGATACGGACTGGGGGGGGGTGGTGGGTAATTTCACACGTGATGCTCATCAGGTCACATTAGCGCTTAAATCAGCAGCAGCGTAACAGGGAGGAAGGAATCAGCACAGGAAATAGAAAAAGGATTGAAGTCATCAGTCAAAAGGGCTTTGAGTTTCTGCCATGGGTCAGTGGTTGGGTTCAATTACTTTTTCAATTAATATTGATTGTAATTGAGCATTCAATTACAATTACTTTTCGGGGAAAAAAAATGTAATTACAATTACAAAAGTAATTGATTACAATTACTGTAACTGTGATTTTAAAAAAGTCATTGAACCCAACCCCGCCCTGCAATAACATAACTCAGGGCCTCCGCCATCAATAATACCTGCCAGAGCCCTCAACTTACCTTTGAAACAGGATTTATGGTTTAATATCCATACACGATACAGAACTGCAGAAATGAGCACTCTTTTCAACATGGCCTACAACACTTCCAGCCAGTGCGTAACCCGAGGCTGAATGACTCACCGTAGAGGCCCATGTTCTTGGCGAAGGACTGGGACAGCAGGATGTTATGGCCCTGCTCGATGAAGTAGCGCACGGCCCAGGCGTCACGGTCGATGTCCCCACTGGCGAAGCCCTGGTACGCCATGTCAAAAAACACCAGGAGGTTCCTTTTCTGAGAAAGAGAGGGAACAAAAATAGTGAGACAGAGCATGAAAACATAAATACCAAACGTAACATAACATCCTGGGACAAAAGAATAAATCCCCACGCCGCTCGCTTTCTCACAAACTACAAGGTCATCCTTCAAACAAGGAAAAACATGGTTCAGACTTTGAAGACCCCCCCCCTTCCCCAGAACAGAGCCGATCAAGTTTGAAAGCTTAAAAACTACCCCTTAGCCCCGCATGAGACAGTAGGTTGCAGTGACATTGACTTAAATTATTCAATGAAATGCAGGGCAACCCACTCCATAATTCCCGTTATACAAACAAGACTAAAATTAAGGTCAACAACAACTTTATTGCACTGGAGAAAAGCAACTAAAGCAGGCGATTCAACTTCTAGCCTGGGGGTCGGGGGTTCAATTAGATCACCAGCAAGCATAGTCTGGGATTCCCATGAAGAGAGACTGTTCAGATTATTTCCACTTAATCAGACACATTCAAAAAATTCACCAAACCAAGGCCTGTGTAATATCAGACAAAACACCACGAAAATAAAAACCGTGCCTAGGCACCAAGCGGTGACCTCCAGGGTGAAAAATTGGTTACATGGATTGCGAAGGCACCATTTAAAATACACTGTAAAATACACTTAGATTTTGGAGCGAAATATGCTGCCTCCAAGATGACCTTACTCCAGGGAGGCCCATTCGTGTTTCTATCAGACATGACAGAACCGCATTCAACACACATTACAGAAGCCTGGCTGGATAGTAAGGAGTGGGTGCTGGCCAGGCCTGCCTGCAGTCCCGATTCGTCCCCAACAGCGTGTGAAATGCATTCCGAAACACACAACAATGAAGACCCCACACACTAATGAGTTGTTTGTGTTGTTCTCAATGCAGTACACAATGATGATTAACAAATCACCGAGTTTTGTTTCCTTTTAACACACTGTCCCAACCTTTTCTGATTTGGGGTTGCGCTCAACACAGTTAACATGAGTTTGCCCCTTGGGCAGTTCATGTTTACCAATATTTCTTAATTGGTCTGCTTGCAGTGTCACCTTACCTTCGCTAGGGCCGAGATCTCCTTCCACTGCTCTGGTCGGGGGTCGACCCCGGTGGGGTTATGGGCGCAGGCGTGCAGCACGAGGATGCTTTTTTCCGGCATTTTCTTCAAAAAGGAAATCGTTTCAAATAATTAATAATACCGCATGACTGGTGCAAACTTCATGCTGGGGCCAGCAACCCCTGTCCATACAATTTGTTAACCACACATTCAGCATGACCAAATCATAAGCAGCCCTCTATAGCAAACAAGCTAATATCCTCAAGTTTGTTATTAGATTATAGGTATCCATTTTAGCGGTTACCAAAGCCTCGGTCTTCCCTCACCACAGCCCCCAAACCCAAAACACTCCCCATCTAATGTGAAAACAAAAACGGGACACCCAAAGAACATGACCGGAGGATAACAAACACACACTAAAAGTATTCCCATTTGAACTTCCCAGTTCTAGGAGTGAAGTCAGAGGCACTTCTGCCTGTACTGTAATTATCAGCAACATCATATTGGACTGTGAACAGTGTTGTCTCACCGAGATGTCATCCAGCGCGCCCTTGAAGTTGAATCCACAGGTGCTGGGGTCATAGTAGGTGTATGCCTTCAGCTGCAGGCCCGCATCCCTGAAGATGGGGGTGTGGTTTCCCCAGGACGGTTTGGGGAGGTACACGTCCCGAGTGACTGTGTGAAAGCGGGACTGGGAGGAGGGAGGAGAAATTAGAGCAGAAAGCAGTATTTTTTCCCCACTAAAATTGCTCCCAAGTGCACATTGCGCAAATCTGAAAACAGAGGGGCTAGTGAGAGGAGAGACTCACCAGGAAGTTGCCCCCAATTCTCAGTGACCCTGTCCCAGAAATGGACTGGACAGTGACATTCTGTAAGGAAAGTGGAAGAGGAGGAGCTTTCAGCAACTCGCCAAGACACCACTTCGACGAAATGGAACAAATACGCTCCCAAAAGATCACACTGCTCAAATAGTCTCGTGCCCCAAATGTATCCTTCTTACAATTCATATCAGACCACTTAAAAAAGGCTGCACACATTTGATAATCCCGTCACTTTTTTTAGACAGGCATACACGCAGGCAGCTTCTGGAAAGTCACTCACCCTGCCACTCTTCAGGACCTCGTTCTCAGGACCCAGAGCCAGCTCTGCACAGGCCTTTGCAAATTCTCCCAGGCCTCCAATGGGCAGATACTCTTTGTCCAGTTTCTTGGCAGCGATCAGTGCCTCAGCCTTTTAAAAGATAAATGGCGAAAGATTAGAAGGGACAATGCTAAACTAGACAAAAGCTGTCAGCAAACAGTGTACATTCCCAAAACCAAAGTATTCTCCCCATAGGAAAGATTTTGTCTTTATAGTGGCACACAAAGGAAAAGGCTATAACATCCACAAAAATTAGCAGAAGTGGTACTGAAGGCTCCAGGAATGTTCACAAAAAATTTTACCCAATGCCCGCAAGAACAATTTGAATGATTGCATTTTTGAAAAAGTTAGGTCGAGGGGTAGTGCTACAGGAATGTTCATAATCCCACCGGAACAGGAGGATTACTCTTTTATGCACCAAGACGTTCACAGCAAAGTTGATCCGATGCCCACTAGAATAGTTTTGATTTCTCTCATTTGGAAATGTGGTTTCACTAAATGGCGCTACAAATAGTAAAAGCAATAAATCAAAATCAGCAAGATTCATCTTTGCACCAGATTGCTGACAATAGTTTTGACAAGATTCCCATTAAAACTTGTAGAAATAGGATTCTTTAAGCATCTCCCTGGAAAATTCAGCTGAATCAGGCGCTACTCAGCTCTTGACCTGAGAACTTCAGAGGAACAAACGGAAACTGGAGCGGAGTGATAAATTCACAGTCTTTGTGGTACAAACAGACGGTTTTGACACCAATGTGTCTTCGGAGTCAAAAAGCAAACTACCACCATACCGGCAGGTAATCAATTTATCTTAGACCAGCCCTTTTGACGACATGACCAGTTACACCCACTGCCTTCTATCATGAAATAATCACACTAATTTCTGATCTGCAATGCAGCTGACACTTGCTTGTGCCGACTGCACTTTGATTGTGAAATTAGGGCCCTTTGTGCAATTAAATTTTTCAAAACAAAATGCTTGGTCATGCATTTGTGTTTCAGGGAAGATCAGGGCACAAATATCACCTTTATACACCAGGAACAACCACATAAAGTTTGAAATAATTTCCATCAAGACTGTCAAAGTTAATGCGTTTGAAAAGTGGTTGGGTAGAAGAGTGTGTTGAGAGTACGTGACCCACAAACTGGAGTGAGGCATTCCAGGTGATTATTTTACTCAATAGGGACTTCAAATGAACCAGAACAACAGTTCCCAGAAGGCCAAGTCAGTAGTGTTCAGTTACGGAATTGCTACAGGGAGGTTAAGGGGAAACACACAGATGAATGCCTTTTCTGACATGCTGCTAGAGGCTATGCTAGCACATTTCACCGCAGACTGACAAAGCCAGAGCATTTTTATTGGATTGTCCGGTCACCGCATTTTTTAAAGGCTTAAAATTATTAGAATGTGACCAATATGCCATTCCTGTTAAATTCTTTTTCTCTTGCTTTCAATCTTGCTCCAGTCCGCTACAACCGCAAGCTGAAGAAATTGTTTGCGAGCTGATCGAAAGGTAACAATATAGACGGCACGTTATCTCGCAGGATTCCTGTATAATGTATCCGCATCCATAACGCTGAAGGGGGTTAGTCACACAGAAATAGAGAGAACATTGGCAAAAACGGCATGGGTTTCTTACACTGCATTTCTTACTCTGATAGACAGAGATGGTTTGACATTGGTGATGTAGACTGAGAGATGGTTTGACATTGGTGATGTGACCTTTAAATTAGCGCAAATAATGGTCAAACTCCATTTCTACGGATTAAGAAGAGTACACGGACATCCCAAACCAAGGGGAGCAGGTGCTGAGTCCAAAAGTGAGGAGAGTCTGATGGAGAGCTGTAGTGCCTGAAACGTCACGTCATTAGTTGTATAAAAAAAGTTGACATTAGAGCCCTACAGAGTGCGAGTCATTTGTCTGCCCTGATACAAACACCATTTCTACCATGACTGACACACTTGGCGTTTCCCCATCAGAGGAGACGTCCAGGAGTAACAGCGCTCAGCAGACATACAGACAGCCAGGCCACACACCTTACGGACACAGCTGAGGACATAGGGCTTGCCCTGGTCATCCCGGTAAGCCCCTACACCCAGGTTCATCTTCTTGGGGTTGGTGTCACGCTTAAAGGCCTCCGTCACCCCCAGAATGGGGTCAGGGGGCCCCATCTGCACCTCGGACCACCATGAGCTAGAGGGGGACAGGAAGTTGGAACATTAAATATGACAACAGGAGGCCACCAGGAAAATGCACAGAGAAGCAGAGATTAGTCAACAAACATGAGCTGGATTTACAGAAACAGGCTTAATCATCATAAAGTTACTGCATGCTACAATACAAAGTTAGTTCATGCACTTCATACTTCAGTCAATACCAAAACCCAGGGGACCTCAGAAGAGTAAACATTTTGTTCCCTGAGCTAGTTGAGCAACTCACTTTCACATCCAATGTCAACTAAGGCAGCCGTCCCCCAGCGGCCAGGGGGTGAGGAGGTGGTGCTCCAATCAGAGCCTGACTATTCAACATCCGCCATCAGAGTCCAAAGTGCTTCAACTGCTTTTCTGACCAGAATTAAAAGTACCTAAAAACGCTGCTGTGCCGCAATGCACCACATAGAACAAGTTTATTTAAAAACAGGACTGACATTTCAAAGAACCTTCAGAGTAAAAAGACAAGAAGTTATTACTATATGCTAAGGGAATAGAACAAAATGATAAAAAATCCCTATCATAACACACAAATGCTCATCAAGGAGTCTCATTTCATGATTCCAAACCATGACGACGCCCTCCAACAGAATAGCCTGCTCTAAGCCAATGCTCCAACCACCTCCATCTTAATTAGCGTTACAAGGTTAATTTTGCCAATCATATGGTCATCCTAGAATGGTGACAACTGAGGACAGCAGGGGGGAAAATATTTTCATTACAGAAGCTTAAGATGCGAGGGAGTCTTGAGAAACTTCAACACATGCGCAAAATAAGCAGTTTCTCTCAAACAAAGAAACAGCGCTGACAAAAAAGTTTCAGCGTAAGAGGCTTAAAAGAAATTCTGCTCTCCTTTTAGACCCCACCCACAGTCAGCCAGGGTGGAAACTCATGACTGGTTCCACCGCACACTTCCTGTAGTCATTTTAATGCAATTTTCATTTACTCAGCCTTTGTACAAGTTGACTGCTAAAGATTCCTGTCTCTTCCTGCCCAAGTGGAGTGGTTAGTACATGCAGGAAAAAAAGGAAATCAATAAAAATATATTACAGACTTTATTACAGTATGCAATTTAGTTAAACAAATTACAAGCAAAAGTCAGCAACAACATCTTAAATCATCCAGAGGAATAAAGCTGTTCACTATAGTGTCCTTATGAAGCTGGTTTCAGGAACACAGGGCATTACACATCATCACGGGCTCCACTGCAGCAGGACCGATGGAGACAGAACAGGGTGTGTCCAGTGATATTGAGCCCAATTAGAATGTTTTAATCGGTCGATTTAGTAACTAAGGGGGCAATTCTTTCTTACACAGAGCCAGGTAGGGCTAGATAGCTTTTTCCCCCGCTTAATGAATACATCAAACATGGAAAAACTGCATTGTGTCATTTACGCTGGTTATCTTTGGCTAACAATAAAGTTAGTTTGAGGATCTGAGAGATTTAAGTGTGATAAATATGCAAAAATAAAAGAAATCAGGAAGGGGACAAATGCTTTTTCACAGCACGGTACTCAAACACTTTCGAGTCACAAGACAGCAACAAATTCAGTCTAACTGTAGAGAAACGGAGGCGGAAGCCTACGCTAGTTTCTAAGAAGGTTATAACAGCATCCTGTGCATCAGCCAGCACCAAACTGCACGGCTGAGGTCATAAAATACTTTAATGGTGGAGCTCATTACTTCTCCGCCCGTATGAAGTGTAAAGCCAAAAGTGGTTTACTTTGCAGTTGGCCAAAGTTCTACAGGGAGCAAATTAAATGACTTATTAATACAAAAAGACGATGGTGATCCTGGCTCCAAGACCATCCCACATGAGCCCCGTCGTGTCTGATATTCTCACCTTTCACTTTCAAAGCCCTCAGAAGTTGCACTAAATATAGACCCCGGAGGGAGCGGCCATTTCTGACAGGGCACCAACACAGGATTCACTCACTAGGAGCTACGAGCCATTTCACAGAACCTTCCCTCCTTTGATAGAGAGGGAGAGAACACAGAAAATGCCTGCAGTACAGGAAGCAGAGGCAGTTGACATACAAAATGTGGGGCGCCTGGACTTGCATGCTGGGGAAAAACTGCCACTGAGAAAACCCACTCATTTCAAAACCAAGGGATCTGTCAGAAGTCATGATGGCATCAGTTGCAGTCCCAGAACAGTGATGCACTACATTACATGTACTTAGCTGAAGCTCTTCTCCAGAGCGACGTACAAAGTGCAAAAGTGCTAAGCTCCAAATGCACAAAATTACTCATAAAAAGATTTCTGAAAAGCTTTCTGGAGTCCGCAATGGAAGAGAGGGGGAATGAGCTGGCCTCTAGCTTTACATGATTTTAAATTCCAACAGATACATTTGAATGAAAGGGATTATCATAGACACCTTACAGTAAATGAGCAATTGGGAAGCTTATCTTTCAGCCAAATAGAAAGTCAGCAGAAATACTTTTAATGCAAACTTCCCTGGTGTTACAAGTAAACTTTGAGCTTTTTGATATCGTCTTCCAAACGCACTACTGCCACTCTTGTCAGGACAATATGGGGGTTTAACCAAGACAGACTAACAAATTGACGGGTGGGTTGTGGGTGACATGGGGCGTTAGAGGTTTGCGGATTAAACTCAAATGCACTTATGCTTTCACTTGAATGTTTGTAGATTGGTCATTATGTCAAAAGTGATTTTAATTAGAAAAAAACGCCGCGTCGCCTTCTAGATCATAATGTCATTCTTTGAAAAGCCCCCATCAATGGGACAGTCCCTGGATTTTTTTTTTCGGTTGCTACGTGCGAGTAGTTCGCTGGAAATATTTCAACGAGCAAGGCCCACGGCTTTAAAAACCTGTTGTTTTTAGTACGGTAAACCAACAGGCAACAGAATCACACGCCATCGGCGGTACCAAAATGGATGAGATCTGCTGCTCGATTCTTTGCATTATCTGCGGTCACTTGCTGCAAAAAGCTAATAGAAGCTATTCGGGATCAGTTTGCCCTCCAAGAGGACAGTATAAGGACACAGATATTCGAGCCAATCGCCGTCAGCGTATCTGTGCCTTACAGCCAATCACAATGCAAAGTGGGCCAGTGCTACGGTGTCCGCAGTACGTCAAAATACCATTAAGCACGGCGTCGACGTGCGTTTAAGTGAATTTGAATAGCCCCAGTGACCTCTTCCTCCTTGCACCGAATAGTACGCACACACACACACAAAAAATAGCTTTTACAAATTGTTATCGATCATGCAACCACCGCTGAGGCTAACGGCCAACAAAATAGATAATTTACGGAACCTCTTCATAACTGCGAAGCAGCTTATCAGTTTCACACCGGACGCGAAACGAATTTTTCGCACGACAGAGTACTTTCAAAATCAATGCAAAGACGCGAATATGCCTCGCGTCCAGTGTGAAAGCAGCTATAAACGGGCGCAGCTCTTTGGTTAGCTGGCCAGCTAACTTCGCTAACGTGAGAGTACTCTGCAACCTTAACGTGAACTTGGCCCCGGCAAACGCTCGTTGCAAACAGGCAAGTTCGCCCAGATCTTTCACTAGCTTCCTACTTTTAAACGAGTATAAAATCTTACAATATTAGCTAGCTGACGTTAGCGGACATGGCTATGGGCTCCATATCGAGATTAACGTTACTGTTGAAAATATAACGTTACACGACACAAACCAGATTAGCTAACATGCGTAACCTACCAGTCAGTGGCACATAGCTAACTAAATCATCGACTACAACTGTGCAGATGACCTGGTCCCGTTACCTTGTTAGCGAACTGACGGTAGCTAGGTAGCCAGGTTACATGCTGAATGGTGACATTATAGCTAACGTGATATCTTAGCCGACTAGCCCTGTACATACGATTTGCTGGTAACATTAGCCACCTTGCTAGCTAGGTAAGCTCGCCGGCACGCATCACTATAAAATGCAAAACAAAACGTTACCTGGCTCGAATGGGGAACACCCCCAACGAAGGGGAGAAAGCCCCGACACTGGAGAGGATCTTGCTGGATTTCAGAAGGGCCATGGCTTGTGGTTCGCCGCTCAACGCAGAGCACAGAGGGAAGTGACAGGACGATGGTTGAGCAGCTGCTCGGCAAGGGCATTGAGGAAGCCTAAGCACGTTGCACGGTGGAAAGAGCAGGTCAAACCTATTAGCAAGGTGCTCAATTTTATACAGCGCCCTCCCCAGGCTGGAAGTCTTTCAGCAACGGTGCTGAGAAAAGTGAGCAGTTGAGTGGTGATGGGCAAAAATGAACGATCAAATCTTTTTGAACGACTCTTTTTAGAGTCTGATATGTACCGGATCAGCCTGTCAAATGACCGAGTGCTGAAGTGAATCCCAGACTTCTCCCACCAGTTAGACTCGCCCACTCGTACTGCTCACAAGCTGCTACGGTACCGATATGGGGCTTTTCCACTGCGTGGTTCCTACTCTACTCTACTCTACTCTACTCTACTTTACTCTACTCTCCTCTACTCTGGGTTCTTTTTTTGTGTTGCTTTCCCATTAGCTTTTCCATTGTTGGAACGCCATTCAGCGTTTGGGGATATAAATACATTTTTGGAACTTGAGGCTGTTATGATTAACTAGAACTATGAGATCGCTGGGGTCCCAGAGACATGGTTTGGGGAAGAGGATGGAAATGAATATGATATACTAGCATAAAAGGAATGATAGATAGAGTAGGAGAGGTGGAGGTGTAGCTCCCTTCGTGAAAGAAAATCTTAATGCGCGGCAAATTCCAGAAATCAATAATTTGTGCCTTCTGAGAGTATTTTGGATTGGCTCATAGGGCCTAAACATCGGAGTGTGTTACCGAGCGTCAGCTTCAAAGAGAATTGTAAATGCAATGATCTTTGTGAATTTAAAGCAAGCTTACAGGGGAGCGGAAACTAATATTGTGGGGGATGTCCATTACCCTGCAATTAATTGGAAAATGGTGAAAAGGACAGGAAAAAGTGAGCATAAATTTCTATATGTTATGAATTACATTTTTTTTCCTTTGGTGCAGTATGTTGACAAACCTACATGAAAGAAAGCAATTTTAGATTTAGTGCGATGTAATGAGGCTGACAGAATTTGCAACGTAGCGGTAATGAAGCCTCTCGGGCAGGCTTAATGAGCCCAGCTCCTGGAGAGATATAACCCCTGCATGTTTTAGACGTCTCCTCTCTCACACACCTGATTAAAATGACTGTAGTTTGTTCAGTGCTTCATAACAAAGTAATCATTTGAATCAGGTGTGTTAGAAAGAGAGACATCTAAAACACGCAGGGCTATAGCTCTCCAGGAGCAGGGCTCACTTCCCCTGCACTACAGTCTGCTGATCATTCTGCAGTTACATTTGATGTATGATGGCAAATTAAAAGGGTCTCCTCAAAAACAAAAATTTTCCTCAAAAACTACAATTTTTAAATTTTAGGCACTCAAATTTTACCAGGAAGTGCACGTACTGTATGTAAGAACAGCAGATTGGATGAAATTCCTTGACTGCAAGACTGAGTGAATATGCGGTAGATTCAAGTGGGTTATTCCTGACACTCGGGTTAAAATCATTCCAAAGGTGTGCAAAAGTAAGTTAAAGACGCACTCCACAGTGGATGACTTCAGGTATTTGGGAGAGTTTGAGAGAGAAGAATATTCTGCCTTAGACGCATTTGAATGACAGCGATGAGAATAATAAGGGTGAATATTTTAGAATGTGCAATAAGGTTCACAAAAACTAAAAAAGGCTCAAAGTCTCCCTGAGAGGCAAATTGCAGAAGAGGCTAAACTTAATCCTAAGCGTTCTACTGATGGAGAAAAATAAAAGTCAAGGAAGACATCATGTGTTGCAAACCGCATATGAGTGTCCTCTGTCTCTCCTCCCATTCAACTCCTGCATATCTGCTGCTGTTTAAGCAATGTGGTTGTAAGTTTGACAAAGGCACTTGTTGATGGCTGAAACACCAGCATAGTTCTCTCTATCACTTGAGCTGATAGTTCTGGCTCGCATGTAAAAACAAGTTTGAGGCTAACGCAAGTCTTCTGTCTCCTCTTCCTCTTTGTCTTTTAGTTGATTGAGGTCTCCATGGTAATGGATCTTGAATCAAAGACCTCGTCCTGCAAAGAAGAACATTGTGCCAAGCTATTGGCTACATTGGATATTTAGCCACAAATCATGATGAAAAATATATCCTTTTGAGTCAAATTTGAATGCTGGGGCTTATATGGACACTTGGATTACGTCACAAAAGCAGTATGGAGACATTTTGTGTCTTTTAATGTTGTTTTTTCGTGCTTGAAAGAGTGCTCACCGTAAACCTCAGTTGATTTGGATTTGTCTTCAGTGCTGTTTTTCTTGAAACCCCAAAAGTGTTTGATGAGGAAGGAAATTAACCGCCCCTTCAGTTAGCCTTGGAGTGAGTGGATGATGAGTGAATTTTCATTTTTTGGTGAACTATCCCTTTACGAAAAATATTAGTTTCAGGGGAAAAAGGATAAACATTCAAATCATATCATTTTGGGTCATATTCAGGCCTTCTTCAAATGACAGCAATCAGAATATATGATGTGGAGAGCATACAGGAGCACGTAACTCAATGGAATTACAGCAGAGTATTGCATTTGGTGGTGGTGATTTTCTGTCTTTTGGATCATGCAACCTGTATGGACAGTTTCAAATAGTAGGTGTGTCCTCCTATCCACCCAACTTCTGATGCTCTTGTTGTGACCACGCCCGCCTTTAAACCTGGCCTTCATTTTGATCTCAATAATGCACTCGCAAAGTTTTCTGAGGGCATTTTTCACAGTTGTCACACCATTGTATTGGTAAGATCTGTACACAGGCAAACAGACAGACAATACAGACAATAGATGTCTCATGGACCACATTTTGCCATATGAAACACACACACACACTGGAGAAAACAACAACAGCTGACGCTGTCAGTATTAATAGCAGCCAGATTTCTTGGAAGGCTCTTGTGCAGGATCTCCATCCATCCATTATCTACATCGCTTTTTCCTCACTAGGGTCGCGAGTCAGCTGAAGCCTATCCCAGCTGACTATTGGCGAAAGGTAGGAACATACTTTGGACAGCTCATTAATTCACTGCAGGGCGCACACGCCATTCACATGCTCATTCCCATGGGACGTTAAGGGCCTGATTTACTAAGACCTTTAGCACATGCAAAATCTTTTTGCCCCTGCAAAACTAATAACACTGCCACTGATTGTTGCAAGGAAAGTACCCTGGCCAATCATGGGCAATGTTGCTGGTTTTGCACGGGCAAAAAGATTTTGCATGTGCTAAAGGTCTTTGAAAATCAGGCCCTTAGTGTCTCCAATTTGCCTGACGTCGTACTGTTGGAGAAAACCAGAGTTCTCGGCGGAAACCCATTCAAACAAGGGGAGAGCGCCACAGAAAGGTCCAGGTTGGTTTCAAACCCATGACCTTACTGTGAAGTGACAGTGCTACCCACTGAGCCACCATGCCGCCCGCTGAATGCCAAAATTTCGTGCACTGAAATGTAATAACATAGTTGTCCACTTGGAGGGGTAGTTGCACTAATGTGCTATTGATGGCTGATATGATCGTGTTCTGAACGATTTAGAATTCCTCAGAAACGTCAATAATACCAGTAAAATTTCATTTCAGTCAGTTAATCAAGTATGGTGCCATGGAACACAAAAAACGTGCAATGTTCATGTTCTTTTCTGGTGCTGATGAGAGTGTTTGCTCAGAATTAGATGTTTTTAATTTTAATATTGTTGCTTATTATCTTAATTTTGAGTCTCTAATGGTTTTTTCCTCAGTCTGGAGATACAAAAATAGAAAAGAGATGGCTGACATCGAAGGGGTAGACCTTGTCTGGACCCCAGCTGGCGCCCTCTCTGCCTAATTTCTCCAACTGTTTCAGCTGATCGATGCAGAACATAAGCCACTGACCTTGTAGACAGCATGTCACAGAGCCTTTACTAATAGTCTTCTGCCATAGAAAAGTTGGGAGGAGTTCAGCGCAAGCCCAACACCTCGATTTTTATGCCCCCGCCTTGAAATTCAAGGGAGGGGGCTTGATGTCATGGCCCAAGTTGTCCGTCCGTCTGTTAACCAATCGTCCATTAATCAATTTTCTTGAAAACGGTTCGACCCAACGAAACCATTTTTGGACAGTGGCTTTGGGATGACTACAGGACGGTTCTGTGTGAAATCGGGTTCGCTCCGACTTTCAATATGGTTGCCACGGCTGCCATCTTGATTTTTGTTTCCGGACGATTAAAAGAGAACAATTCTTCTGATCGATTCGACTTTTGGTATGTATGTTTGAGGTGCCTAGAGGAAGGTTCCTTTCGAAAATGTCCATGCTTCGACTTTCAGTGTGGACGCTACGGCTGACATCTTGATTTTCCTTTCCAGATAGCCATCTTGATTTAGTTTCCGGACGATCAAAGGACAACGACTTGCCGATAGATTTGATTTTCCGTTTGTATGTTTGGGGTGACTAGAGGAAGGTTCCTTTCGAAAACGGGCACGCTCTGACTTTCAATACGGCCGCCACGGCAGCAGTCAACTTCATTTTCGTTTCTGGAGGATTAAAGGACAACAACTCGTTCGATGGATTTGATTTCTGGTATGTATGTTTGGGGTGACTAGAGGAAGTTTCCTTTCCAAAACAGGCACGCTTCGACTTGCAATATGGCCGCCACGGCAGCCATCTTCATTTTCGTTTTCAGACAATTAAAGGAGCACGACTCGTCCGATGGATTTGATTTTGGCTATTTATGTTTGGGGTGACTACAGGAAGGTTCCTTGCTTTTGCTCTTGTTGCTGTTCTATAAGACCTTCCTGTAGAACATCCTAGTTGAAAAAAACTGTTCTATAGGACTTTGATGGTCTTTAGGACCTTCTAATAGAACAAAAGCTTAATGGAAAAGACATCTTATGACTCCTTGCAATGCTTGGTCAAAGGGTCAATTTACTTTATATGTACCCGGGTTCTAGAAGTAAGAGACCGGACTAATGGTATGAAAATATGCAATATACAGCGATATCCACTATACTGAAGTAGCAAGGAAATCTTGTCCCTTTTAACTTTAAGGTGTGCTTAAGCACTTGGGGTAACAGGCAGATACCAACTCATTGATTCTCTGATCAGATGATTGATTGACTGACTGCACAACTTAGCAGTATTTCAGTTATGGCATATGAGGACCTCTTTCCATTTCAAAAATATAAATGTAAGGCATTACAACTTTATTATGCTATAATGGAAAAGTTGTGTTCCTCTTTTGCTTACGAGGACAGAATTATGTTGAAAGTGAGCTTTTGAACTTTTCCCTTAATTTTAAAAATTCAAATTATTCCATTTACATGCATGTGATTGCAGATTATATGCAGATTTAGAATTAATTTGAATGCAATTTGAGGTCTGCTAGGACTTATTCCCACCATCTTTATACATGGTCACCTACAGGATTACTAACATGGCAATCCTTTTCAGCGAAGGCAGTCATTTCCCTTTGAATTCTCTTAGACCCTGAGATACACGACAACTATGGGCCATCTGTTGGGTTCAGCAAAGCAATTCAAATTGATCAGGGTCAAGTACAATCAGCATTTTCCCAGTTGCCGGATAGCTCACTTGGTTAAAGTACCGCGTTGCAAAAGCAGAGGTGTCCGGGTTCGAACCCCAGACTGAGTTGAGCACAATTAGCCATTGCGCTACAGGGATGCAAATTGGGAAGGGTTTGCCGGGGCCGGTAATATAACATGGTTGCTTTGTTTGTCGCCTTCCAGATTCAGGTGGGATTGATGATGCAAAATTAGTATGAAATTTAGTATTAGTAGAAAAAAGCTAGTATGACAAAATTAGTATGACAAAAGCTGTTCTATGGAACTGTTTGTTAGGAAGTAGTCAGGGGGACACCACATGCAGGAACAAAAGTGTTTATTGTGAACACACAAAACACTAAAGAAGAAAGGTAGGCAAACAGGCCAGAAATAAGACCGTGGACATGCACTGAACAGCAAGGCTAAACTAAGGTACACTGCCCAAGGCAGGGGGAAACGGAAGCACATACTCTAAGAGTGGCTAAACTAGAAAACAAAAACTTAATCTAACTGACGGAGTCACTGGGATACTTAAACAGCAGGGAGACAAGACGTGGAAGCAGCATGAAGCCCAAGATTAGGGAATCGCACAAAGGAAATAACCGGGATGGCACAGGAGATTTCACAATGTAGCGCATAGCCAACAAAGTTTCGTCAGAGGATTTCTTCTCTCCTACCCAGATACACACACGGGAGGAGGCGGGGACTCGGAAGGCCATCTCAGAGGGAAGCAGGAACTCATGGGACTAATTAACAAATTCAGGAGAACCGGGTTAACGATCATGACTCGAGACGAGACGCTGAGACAATCAATCAAACTAGAAGGTTTAGATGAAAGTAATCTAAACGTGAGGAGCTTAAAAGCACCACGAAAGAAGCGAAGGAAAGCACAGCCTTAAACGTAGTTAATCGGGGAAAGCTTGGGAAGAAATTACAAAAGCTAGAAACTCTCGCGCCGCTAAATAGTTAATTAAGGTTAATACTACATGACAAAATTATATACAGTATGTGCTGGTTAGTACGGGTTAGTAATGATCCTATCAGGGAAAGCATTCACTCAGAGTTTTGCGAGACCCCGAATAAAGCACAGGTAATGAATGAAATACCGCAGCCGATTCCGAATGAGGAAACGTGATCGGACGAGACGCAGGGAAGCTGAAGGCTGTCACACGACATCACAGGAGTTTGGGCAAAGAGAGAATCAATCCTCAGACGGCGGAAATGAAGCTGAAAAATACATAGAGAGAGGGAGGCGAAGAAGAAAAAGCAGAAGCACAAATATAACAGTAATAAGCACAATGACAAGACAGCTTACATGAGGCAGAACCATAACACTGTTTCCTGAAGAAATTTTCAATAAAACTCGAGGTACTAGAGTTCGATAGAAATTCTATTGAACTGCCCTATAGGATTCTTATAGAACACTTTTTGTAGGGAAACATGGCCTGAAAGATATTTGAAAAGGATAATAATGATCATAATAATAATTATTATTACTAATATTACCTAGCTAATGACAAAATGGTTTGAACACATAATAGGCAGATTCCACTTCAGCAACAGCTATCTCCTCGACTATTGTACATTTCCACAACCGTCGTCTTTCTTTGATTGGCTGGGTGATGAATTTTTAAAAAGTAGGCTAAGACTCAGGGTTTTGTAATAAACGTGGCCTTTGATGAGCCCTGGTATTGCAAAAATAATAACCATGCAAGAAAAACAAGCTAGGGAGGGAAAATGGGCAAATACTTTCTGTTGTACAGTTCATTTAGTCTCCTGGAATGTAAAAGGAATAAAGTCTTAACTAGAATGGCGAAATGAAATGGCAAATTTAATCAGATATTGCATTGCTACTTATTTCATCCCACAGTATCCCTTTGGGACAAATTTTTTCCCTTTAATTTAGTTTTAATTAATTATAAGGCTTTCATTTAATTTAGCTCCAGGTACATTGGAATGGCCGCAATTTAATTAACTGAATGATGGAATGCCTGAACTATTTCCTGGTGCTATTGTCACATTTCGGCAAAGTCTACAGCAGGGAGTGATTTTTACCATTTGTGCTTTAAGGGAACTCAGAGGGGGGTCATAAGGTTGGATCTTTGGAAATAAATTAGCATTAAATCCTTTTTTAATTGCTTTTTTAAAGGAGTGGTTTTGAATAGGGTATAGCACTAGATTACAAATGTGTATTAACCAGGCAAAATACTTAACTTTCTGGCAAATTACATGAGTCACATTCATGGTTTTCTGTACCTTGGGGATGAAAACAGTAGTTCCTGGAGGGCCGTTCAGTATGAGTCCATATTCACGATGTGGGAGGACTGCGAGTTTGACTGTGAAGTTATCCCAGTTATTCAGTCATCACCCAGAGTCATCAAGGTCCAGATCTGTTTTTATCCAAACTGTTTTCCCTGAGTTAGATGTCCAGTTCAGTTAGGTTTGATTTTTCTTGATTATTTTCCCCAGTGGTTTCTGTGAAATTGAAACATCATACCTCCTTACCCCCAGGATCTTCACGGATGGCGTGTTTTTGTGTTGGCCCTTATTCTGAATCACAGGGAATACTTTTCATTCTTAATTTTTTCTCTGACAGCTGAGTGATGGCATTGCGCATTAAATTTGCATGCAGCGGACTGTCAGTGACATTCAGTGTGAAAAGCATTTGCAGGACTTATGGTATGGGTCATTGAACAAGGGAAATTTGGGGGTGCCTTCGACAGCATGGCAGGGGTGCGCCTCCAAACTGTCTGCCTGCCCCCCGCCCCCCCCCCGCCCAAAAAAAAGAAAACCCTTGATTTTAAGGCCTTAATGTACTCTCAAGCACGTGCTCGGATGGTTGCTGACACAGCGGATGCATTGTAGTTCTGTGTATTATACTTTCTGGAGATAGTATGGCGGTCGCATTCATGAAAAGTAGACTGGAATATGCTGGAAGACCCCCTCAAACAGCCTTTCTTCAAAGTCAGCATCCATTCTGCTTTTCTAGTGCATGTACACTTGGTGCCTTGGTCATGTAGTAGCCATGCAAAGAGTTCTACCTGGTCTAAATAAATTGGAGGTAGTAGCCCTCTGATATCAAAATTTACGTGACATGGACCTTGCATACTCTCGGGCGTAGAAAGTATAATTCCAAGTTCAGTCTTAAGAATTAATAGTTTTGGGATGACGGGCGAGATTACTTGTATGTGATTGATGTCTATACAGCTTTGTGCTCCCCTGCGCTGAACCTAAAATCAGTTAAAATGAGCTGTTAATATTGACTGTTTGAATATATGACGGTCGGAGCTGAGGGACGAGCGTGAGAGGCTGGTTGGAGGAGGAGTGTTAGTGCACATCATACATTTTACATGGGGCTGCTTTGCTCCTCTCTCCTGGGCTCTCATGAGGTGGGCGTGGGGGGTGGTGCGTTGGGGGGGGGGGGGGGGGGGGGAGGATGACTGGAATTCTCTCCTCTTTTGGCTTCCCCTTTGCTGCCTTACTCAGCCGCCACCCACTTTCTCATCCCCTCTTTCTGTTCTCCTCTTCCTCTTGCGCTTTTGTATTTTGCCCCATCTTTCTTTTCCAATCCACCACTTCTCACTCCCTCTGAGGCGCGTGCCTTGTCCTGGCCCTGTCTTGCCTCTTTTTAATCTCGTTTCTTCTCTTTTTTTGGCCTTTCTTAGTCACTTCACACTCAAGTCTCCTCTTCTTAGGATGTGACTGAGAGTGCGTTGCCGTGAGGGAGAGTCTGGGAGTGTGAACAGTCATGTGCATGTATGTGTGCATGTAACTGAGTGCACGTGTGCACGTGTACATACTGCGTATGTGAGGAGGAGAGAGCTCGTGTGAATGGTGAGTGTGTAGCAGGGGAAATGCGCCAAAGGATGCCTTTGTTGTCAGGGTCTCGCCATCTGTCTGCTTGTGGTGCACACGTTGTCAAGATGTTTCTGTTTTCGCTGAGATTTGGACTCACTTGAGATGAATACGGGATCAAACACTGTCACTCTCAGTCAGCTGTGTGGGTGAGCCAACCTCTCCGTCGCCACATCCCACACTGTAAGCGTCTCTTTGCATCAAGAGCAGAGGATTTTCCATCCTACTGTTCTTTCTCCATATGTTGTCCGCGTCTCTTCTCCGTATGTTGCAGTCTGTGTTCAGAGGAATCCTCATGAGCGGCCATCTTGTCATTTGAGAGCGATAACCAAGGAGGGAGAACATCCAAGGATCGGTGAGAAACCAGGAATCCTGTATCCAGCAAACTGCACCTCTGTGGTGCTGACAGTGGAAACATTTGCTTCGCAAAATGTTTGGAAACAAAGGGCCTGATTTACTAAGACCTTTAGCACATGCAAAATCTTTTTTCGCCAGTGCAATAGCAATAACATTGCCAATGATTGGCCAGGGTACTTGCCTTGCACCAATCAGTGGCAAAGTTTCTGATTTTGCACGGGCAAAAAGATTTTGCATGTGCTAAAGGTCTTAGTAAATCAGGCCCAAATTGTCTTACAACAAAGCAGTTTGGCTACTGTGCAAAAAATTCCAGTATGATCGTGTAAATTTCAAATGGGAGGAAAAAAAATAGCCATTTGGGGAAAGAAATACCGGTACATATACAGTGCTATGAAGAAATATTTGACCCTGGGCAAATGTCCGGTGAGACCTAGCGATTACGTGGTTTTGCATTCAGTCTGTTTGACTTTGCTGGGTCGTTACCCAGCCGTGTCTGCTATAATTATTTATGATTATTAATATCATTATTGTTGATGGCATGCAGGCTATTCAATAAAATGTTTATCATACACATAAGATCATGTCATCAATACTTTACTAAAACGGTAAAACATAGTGTCAGAAATGGGGACTGATTAGTGACAATGGAAATAAACTCTATTCCAGTCCCTGTGGGCGAGCGGTGATTTGGCGAAGAATTGGGGTATTTTCAGGGCCGAGTTTGATGACTATGAGTTGGCTATGGCCTTGGCTAATGAGGTAAGAGCGGCTCTAATGAGGTGGCTCATGGGATGTGAGGGAGCGCTGTGGTGTCTGCAGCCACAATTGAATCATGGAGTTACAAAAGGGCCCAACTCCACCAAGGTATTTTTTTCAGGGGACCATTTTTTCTGTTTGCTGTTAATGCTTTAAAAGGAAATTTCAAACAGTCAAGTGTAACGTGTTAAGGCCAAACAGAGGTTTATTTAGGCTGAACATGAAGTATACTGCCTGTCACATAAAATAATGGTAGCACTTGAAACATGGCGGAGTTGGGCCCTTTTGTCATTAAACGGAAAAAATGAAAGGACAACAATGATTTCGCCAATGAAATTTGAACTTTATTTCAGACTACAACATTGCTTCTGCACAGGGTATGACAGTAGGTCTGCTTTACTTCCAAAGCTCTGCCAGTGGTGGTTGTTCATTGGTTGTTCACCTCCTGTTTTTCTTTCATTCTTCACCTCCTCCTTCCTGTTTTCATACTCCTTCCCTTCTGCTCTTAGGCTTTTGGACCTATTT
Source organism: Gymnothorax reevesii (assembly GCA_029721435.1). Classification (NCBI taxonomy): domain Eukaryota; kingdom Metazoa; phylum Chordata; class Actinopteri; order Anguilliformes; family Muraenidae; genus Gymnothorax; species Gymnothorax reevesii. The sequence continues at coordinate 51,353,204 of CM056589.1, read as the reverse complement.
GTTTTCCATTCACATGGTGTATAATATTGGGATTCTCTGAGTTACAGAGTGAGAATAATCATGCTCAGAATTTTTAATGCCTCATGACATTTCATGCTGTTGGGCTGTCTAGGAGAGTAAACAGTTCAAAGTTCAAAGGTACTGTTTTGTTCTTAATTAAAATGTCCTTGACATGCAACCAGACATGCTCTAAATCTTCAAGAAAATACCATGTCCAGAACGTACTGTCAGTTGCATTCCCAGCTCTTACCATAGAGGGCACTGTTTCTCTTCATGTGATGCTCTCTGTGCATTCTGTTTGTGTGTGTACTGAGTGACTTCATGAAAGAATTAACGTGTGCGTGTATACGTGTATGAAAGAGAATATGGTCGTGACTGCGTGACCATGTGAAAAGATGAGTGTACGTTTGTATTGGTATGTGAGCAAAAGAAAGTGTGAGAGGATCTGAGTGACTGCATTATGACTGATGTAGGCCAAAAGTAACAAGGACGACCGTAAAGTCAAATTGAAAGCTGCCACCAAGCACATGTTTATTACTACAGCACCCAAAAGGTATTTGCAAGCAAACAAACACATGCAGATTGCATATGATGACAACTGAAACAGGCAGCTGACCAGAGCAGGGTAAGCAAGTCCCTTTGTTGGCTACCCCTACCAACTTTAACAAGATCATCCCTGACTTCTGAGTCAAACGTAAAAACACAAAGTTCTCTGGGAATTTAGTTTTCCCACTCTGGTGTAGACAAATGAACTTTAAAGGGTCTATAATAAAAATAATATGTCTCAATCATCAGCATTGTAAAAAGGCCAGCAAAACACAGTTCACAAAGGGGAAGGTGGGCAGTGTAACAGGCAGTGTAACAGGCGGATACACTGAGAAAAGCAGCGCATTTTCACATCTAGCTTCTTTAAAAGAGGCCAGGCACAGGAAACGGGAACGGTTAATGGGTCCAGCACAGGTGCGACCTGTAATCACACGTCTCTTAGCCAGGAAGCAAGAGGAAGAATAAAGAAGCGCACAAGCAAACACAGTCGTATGTAACAAACTGCCTAAAGTAGACAAGTGTGTGTGCATGATTGCGTGTTTCTCTGGGATAAAGGTGCGTGTAGCCTGGAGTATGTTGTTACACGTTTCCAGCAGTATGTGTTCTTGCTATTAGGAAAGTGTGAACGCTTTTGAAGAATATCTGGCAACCGGGAAGTCTGACAGCTAACTGGAGCTGGTGGAGTTGGCAGGGACGGGGGTCTAGGGGATGTGGGTGTGCAGATGGAGGAGGAAATTAAAAGAAGATCCAAAGATTGATGCACACTGACATTTGAAGGCCCCTCCTCCTTGGGGCTTCCCAGCACCGCGTAAGGGGACAACTGAATATTCTAAAGTGCTGAGAGGGGGAGCGTGGGGGTCATGGGTGCTCGGGAACATTCGGAGTGACCAGAGCCTGGGGGACATAGGGCTGGAATGAGCCTTTGCACGCACAGGCCCTCTAACTGATCCTGCCATATTGCGGCAGGACCTGCTGGCGCAGCCCTCTGGAACGGCGAGACTCATTTACAGCTAATTAGCCCGTCTGTGCCAGTTTGGCGCCTGTCGCGGCGAGGCGGCTGAGTCTGGCAGCGATCTTGTTTTTTTTTCCCTGTTTGTTTATGTTCTAATTGGGCCCTTCCTGCATTTGCCCACCCATGTGTTGGGTTGTCTGTCTGTACATCTGTCAGTCAGTCCCTGTATACCAACAGAGTACAGAAAAGACTGAACAGACATGCAATTTTGACGGCCATATGATGGGTCAGAAATTACTGTTGTACACAAATTTGTTAAGGATAAGCACACATGCTCCCTGTCACACACTCACATGCAACACACACACAGTCACACTCTCAGGCAAACTGCCATGGATTTGGCTGCATACTAGGAAATGTGGTACATGCGCACACACAACTGAATTTTTTAGCTATTGTATGCGAGTTCATTGATCAAAGTTAATACAGTCAGTTGTGTGTTCAGCCTAGTTGTCATGGAAACTTCGGGAATTAAATACCTTTATGGAAGCAAAAGCTCATCTCTCCCTTTCTCTCATCCTGTTTCAAGGGATTTGTTGTATCTCCTGGGATGCCACTTTGATTATGTTCGATATATGAAGCAGGGGGAAGGAACAGATTTAAACCTTGCAGACCAGCGGAGCAGAGTCCTTTAGACTGTACACCAGCAGCTTCCTTAAAAATGACTCTCCTGTACTCTCCGGGGGGGTGGGGGGGGGGGGCGATCACGAAAGGTGGGATTTGTTGGTGTTTAATTGGACTGAGAGATGTATCTTGAAATGATACAGTCAGTGTAGGTATGGTGAACTGAAGAGAATTGTCCTGGGGGTAGTTGTGCCATCTCCAGTAACTAACTAGGCTTCTCAAGCAAAAAGCCCCTAAAGCCCCTGTTCAAACTCTGGTTCTGTAAGGCTTTACTTTGTTTGTGTAGTTTCCTCTTGATCTGCATTCTGAGTAGATTTTTGGTTAATAAGGTATGGTTTCTCAATTCAAGCGATTCAATGATCCAGGCACCAAAGCACAAAAATGCCTCAAACACCGTTAAGGCGATGCAGCCCTTCAGGAATGAAGTGTAATACATTAAGCCTACAGCTTAGCATTGACATTAGATAAGTAGGAAGCTAGACATCTCATACAAACTTATTTTAAAAATCCAAGCCAGCTAACCTTTAAAATAAGGTAAATAGAGTCTTTGGGTGAATATACTCCCAACTATAATGGATTTTAATGTTAGTTGTAGCTAGCTGCAGTACAGGCCAAAAGTTTGGACACACCTTCTCATTAAATGCGTTTCCTTTATTTTCATGACTATTTACATTGTAGATTCTAAAGGCATTAAAACTATGAATGAACACGTGTGGAATTATGTATGTATCTAATAGTTGTCCAATAGGGCTGTTGGCTGTGTATCAACCTGACTTCTGCACAACACAACTGATGGTCCCAACCCCATTGATAAGGCAAGAAATTCCGCTAATTAACCCTGACAAGGCACACCTGTGAAGTGTAAACCATTTCAGGTGACGACCTCTTGAAGCTCATCAAGAGAAGCCAAGAGTGTGCAAAGCAGTAATCAGAGCAAAGGGTGGCTACTTTGAAGAAACTAGAATATAAGACAAGTTTTCAGTTACAGGTATTTCACACTTTTTTGTTAAGTACATAATTCCACGTGTTCATTCATAGTTTTGATGCCTTCAGTGAGAATCTACTATGTAACTAGTCATGAAAATGAAGGAAACGCATTGAATGAGAAGGTGTGTCCAAACTTTTGGCCTGTGCTGTACCTAGGTAGCCAGGTGACATTACAGAATCTCCATTTGCAAATGTTAGTTGGCTAGCCAGCTAACATTTTTTGCAAGCTAGCAAGATTCAGTAATGGGTCACTTGTGCTAGCAAAGAAAATTGATTGTAAAAAGCTCTTTGCTCTGAACATAACATCGCTGTGAACAGTAGCTACATATCACAGTAAATAGCTTTTTACCATTGATTTCCTTTGCTATCTACGATAACCTATTATAGAATCTTGCTAAACTAGTAAGAGCTTTCCGTACCTTTCTACAATTGCATCGCTTCAAACACTACTTGATGCTATGTTCAGAGCAAGTACCGATTTACTGTCAATTCTTTTGGGATTTTCAAATCATTAAGGGTAATATTCAGTTGTACTGGGACCTAGCAACTTATGCACGTGTAATGTTGACATTATATCTCTTCTTGACAGTCATAATCCATCTCTGTAAAATTCCTGGAAGTAAATTAGCAGGCGAAAACTTTTCTAAGAGAATCTGTTCAATCACAGCTGTCAATCATGAGTTCATACCCCTATTTTGTAGTCTCAAATAAAGTAAAACTTAAAAAGTAATGTCTCAAGTAAAACAAAATTTATCAGAAAAAATGAAAAATTTCAGCATGGTAAGAACTACTTAAAATGCCAGAACCCATCTTCAGAAAAAAAACTTATTCGACACAAACTTTAGTCCCCTCCATTATCATGGGGGGGTGGCTATAACCTGAACTGCAGCCAGCCATTAGATGGTGATCAATATGTTTTGGCTTCACTTTTGGGAGGTGTTAGGTTGTTTATCTTTATATACAGTCAATGGGTGTGCTTGCTTTGCTTGCTGCAGTGAAAGCCACAAGGACAGTAGATTCTTAGGAACAGGAACATTTCCAGAGGATGAGGGCTGGAGAGTTGGCTGTATCAAATTTAATTAACGGTAGCAGTAATTACAGTTGAATAAATAACACAAGGTATTTCGTCGTCTGTACTGTGAAGTCTACCCTCCGGCCCCATCCTTGCCTTCTATTTGCTCTTGCTTAGAACATAACAACATGAGTACTTACGCCAGTCAAGATTTGCCCATTCAAAGGTTTGTTCCATGAGTCAAAACAGTTGCTTGGTGGTGGAACATTACATTATTCATAATTCACTCCAAAGCAAAAATCTCTCAATTTTTAACCGTTTGGTGAGGTGAGGGGGGCATCTTATACAACGTATTTGGTTTCACTGAAATTCAGTTGTTCTGAGCATCACCCTCAGATGTAGCACAGGGAATGTATTGTTTGACCTTTTAGCTATTTTTTGATTCTCAGGATTACATTTTGAAACAACTTCAATGCTGAATTTTAATGAAGTTTCTGTGTTTATGGTAGTTTTTTGTCCCAAAATTATGAAAATGAATGGAAGTAAGTTTTAATTCCAAATGATCCGAGTTTCTTCCGTCACTGAAATCAGTCTTTTTGACCTTTAAATCCTAAAGCCCGAACCAGTGGCCATGAGCACATAGGCAAGTATTGGCTTCATCTGGTACGTATCTGTATAAACAATAAGAGTTAATTACCTGAAATACATATGTACAAGTACAGGACCAGAGAGTGCAAGAATGTTCCCTAAAGGAAAGAGGAGCACAAATGAATGTCAATTCATGATATTCAGTCTCACAGGGCCCAATCTATTCGTAGACTCAAGGATCTACCATAAATTGCTTTCGCTTTATCGTGATTGATTCCTTGCCTATAAAAACTTCCCACCGGATTTTTGGACCCTCCATTGGCCTTCTGTTGCCGCCAATTGTCCCGCATCCTGTAAAATGTCACAATGCTCCAGGGATATATTGTCCTTTTACATTTTTCGAAAAATCACTCCTCACTTTCAGAATTACACGTGAAAGAAAGCAATTTCACAACAAATGCCCTCATCACTCAGCTCAGTCCTTTTCTGTCAGCCTCCAACTGCTCCTTACGCATCCGTAAAATTGCCTCCTGTCACAGCCATCGCAAGTGCGATGTTTTGTAATGAAAACCATGATATTTTAATAATTACATTGTTAATTAATTACCCTGTCTCAATTCTACTCATTCGGGAGGCACAGTGGCAGCCCTCTCCATGTCATGTGATGGATTCTCTTTAAAGGTTGGAGCGTGACATACTCGAGGGACTGAAGAGGCGTTTGATTAGAAATGTGAGTTTGAGCCGGGCGGAATCTTCAGAAGCAGCGGCTTCGCCGTCACCGCAGTTAGCGAAGGTGGCGCATTATTATTTCCTTGATGGGGCCACTCTGGAACTGTTGGGTGAATGTTCCGGAACACTGGCCATTCAGGGTTTGCTGAAACAGGCAGGGCAGTCACATATGTGCACTGGTTGCCCTCTGAGTTTCTGCCCCATTAGTCGCCCCACAGTGTGTCACCTGCAGCCCTGGAGCCCAGAGAGATGGTCGGGTACATGGTTGGGAGTCTCTGGCATTTGCGGAGAAAAGTAGCAGCAGGCCCACGCAAATATCCTTTCTCCACTCTGCAACGCACGCATGTCAGCACGCACAGTCTGCAGGTTGTAGGCACGCTGGGGACTTATTCCATTGAAAAAGAAAAAGGATTAGACACAAAAAACAAAAGGCACAAATCTGCATTTTTCTTTTTTTTAAATTTATATATATATATTACAAAAACTCCTCCCCCCGGGGAAAGTAGGGATTAACACAGATTAGAACGAGATGCAACGCACCCCCACTCCCTTTAGGAAATCCATCAGGAAGATTATCCAACATCTGTTATCATCTAGGCGAAATCCGCCAACTTCCAGAGAATTCCTGAAAATCACGCGACGGCCTACAGTGCTGTGAAAAAGCACTGTAGGCCCCATTTGACCCCATTTCGATTTTTTTCTATTTTTGGTTTATTTGCCATATTTTAATGTTCCAGATCATTCAACTAATTTAATGTAAGATGAAGACAATGTTGAAGAAAAGCAAAATGCAGCTTTTAAATGATCATTCATTTATATATTGAAGGTAAAACCTGTATGACCCATGTGCAAAAATAATTTCCTCCCAAACTTAATAACTGGCTGTGCCACCCCTTGAGGCAACAACTGCGGTCAAATGTTTGCAAGAACTGGCAGTGAGTCTTTTAAACCACTGTGGAGGAATTTCAGCCCATTTTCCCTTTCAGAATTGTTTTAATTTAGCCACATTGGAGGGTTTTCTTGCATGAACTGCCTGTAGAAGGTCATGCCACAGCAGAACAATGGGATTGGTCAGGGTCTGAGTTTGTTTCATTATGTGTTTTATGTACTTTTCATATCTTCATTATTTTCTGAGTTTCCATCCTTTATTTTAGCACTTACTTTGTTCAATTAGTTTCGCCAGTACCTCCCACACTTGGAATTCCGCATTATCATTGTTAATTGGTTAAATTTCTCCTTGTCTGTGGCCACACCTTCCTGCACGTCCCATCAGCTCACCGCACCTGCAATCAAAGTAATTAGTCAATTACCTTCCCTTTATATTCCCCCTTTATTGATCAGTTCGTCAGTCAAAATCAGAGTCGCCAAGTTCGCTTATAATATGTGATTTTGGGCTTCTTTGTTCCTGAAGTCGCTTGAAATAATTACGGGTCGCGGGCTGCAATTTTTTGGGCTTGTTTTTGAAAATTTTTTTAAATTTCAATTTTAAAAATATGGTTGCTGTTATGGTTTGGAAGCATTGAGAGCTCTCTTTGTTGCTCTCGTCTGGGACGATATCATTTTGCTCCCAGGCGGATTCCTCGGCCAGCTGGAATCAATTGGGGGCGTTACCCAGACCCTATTTAAGCTCTAGTTTCGCCTCGCTTCCGTTGCTATAGTGTCAGTGTTACATTTGCGCTTTATCTGGTAAAGTCTCTAGACAGAGAATTGTCAGGGACGTTAGCTGCATATTTGAGGTTTAGTGGTAGTTAGAAAGGGAATCTTCATTCATATTTTCCCTCTTCTTTTTGTACCTTCGAGCTCGCTTACTTTCTACCTCGGACGACATCCAGGTCCGTTGGTAGCGCGAGTCTCGTATTTTTATTGTTTGAGTCTCCCCGATATTACAATGTAATTATTGTATTGTAATTAATATTACAATAGGCCTAACTGAATAACAAGCCCCTGGTATTTAGTGAAGGCTGTCATGATTGTCTCGCTAATGATAAAACCACAACAGCTCCACAGTGCAATATTTATTCCACATTAATGAACAACAAGAATATCTGGTCAAATATAAAATATTTGCCTCTCTCAATCACCGGGATGTTTGCTGTGTGTTTTAGCTGGGTTTTCTGCATCAGTAAGAGAGCGCGCCGTTCACAAACGCCGCAATGAACACGTTCACAATAATGTTCATCAAGTGGAAATACATATGAACGAGTTCATGAGTTCATTGAATGTATTCAGGCACAACACTGACGATAGCAATGCTAGTTTACAATGCTAAAAATAAACGGCTAATGTTCCGACGCCGTCTGTGGACACAGAAAAAACCAGCAGCGTTTCCAGTCATAAGCCAGCATTGTCATAGACTTATAAAAAGTTATTTATGTAATAACTCACACAATAAAAGTCAAAAATGACCTACCTGTTCAACAAAAAGTCTACTGTACCAGCATCAGTTTCCAGGCCCAAATCCTCCAGGAGCTTCCTTCAGTGGTGAATGGATGACCCGATGTTTACTCGGCTTTGAGTCCTGCGTTGCTCACATTTCCTCTTCGGCTCTGCCTTTTCTTGCAGACTTACGCTTTCTCCCAACTTTTGCCGGTGGGGCAGCAGGGGCCGCTTGCTGCTGTCTCTGTCTTTCTTTTCCTTTCTTCTAGCCCTTGTTGCTAAGCTGCTACTCAGCTACTTCTTTAATGTTTATTGGCAGTTTGAAAACACTTGGTGCATTACTGCCACCAGCTACTTGCTTGTTACAGAAAGTTTATAACGCGGATGGGGGCGGGGACGAGGCGAAACACGGAGCACGGGAGTCAGAGCAAGCTCTCGGGGGAGTGTCAACTGAGCAAGAGGATTGGATGAGAGTTGGAGAGAGACGTTGACCAATGTAAACCATCCGGCCGGATGGCTTACATTGGTCAACATCTCTGCAGCCCTGCAGCCATTAGAGTGCATGGATTTTTTTCGTTTTTTTTGCTCTTCACATTGTGTAGATTGTACTATAGGACCATAACCACCAACTAAATGAGGTTATTAATAATGATCAAACTTTTAAATCGTATACTACAGCTTTATCATCCATATGTCTCCAGTTGCAGGCCACCCACCCCATCAGTTCACAATCTCTTGCAGCCTCCTGAGGGCGCCAGTGAGATATGAACCCTGCCAGTGTGAATCACAAAATGGTATGACAAGAAAGTGACTGAACCAACATGTCAGATATTCATGCAGTAGCTTGCGCTCTAGTTGCTCGGCACATGTCACGCATTCATTTCTAACATAAATGTGACTCAAAAAGCCCTTGACTAGCAGGTATTACAAACGACAAATTCCATTTCTAAAGCTGCTCTATTCCACCCCACCTGGGAATACTGTCAATTTCTCATACACGCCCAATCATACTCTCTCACATGCCCTATCACGCCCTCTATATCAGTATGTGAGAATGATAGGGTGTTGCAGATTTTATGATGGTGTTTGTCAGAGAGAGCGATCGTGGGCAAGATGGAATATGTTGGTGTATGTGAGAGCATAATTGGGTGCGTAGAGGGATTGATCGTGTACGTTAAAGAAAATAGTTCTTTATAGTGTGTGTGAGAGTAAAAATGATTTATGGTCTGAGTGGCTTTCATACTAGGTGGAGATAGTGCACGTCCACAAATTCCTGTTCCTGTTTCAATGTTCTAGAGCCTGTTTTCAGTCACTTGCAACGCTGGCATGGGTGTCTCTACCTGCATTGGTGTCGCTTTACATGTGTTTGCATCTGCGCTTAAATATACTATGTGTGTGTCTTCATGGGGTGTGCATAGGTATGTGTGTGTGTGTGTGTGTGTGTGTGTGTGTGAATAGTGCATACTGCACAAAAAAGCTGAATTCTCTCTAACCAAAACTACCTTTCAATTAAAGATTCAAGTGCTGATGATTAATTGATGGGTACTCCTACAAGCCCCTCAGTGTACGGTACGAGGGAGGCTCGAGTGCTGAATTATTGAGGTAAGTTTAAGAGCTTCTGCACGCAATTAGAGAAGAATCTTACCAGGGAATGTGCAGCTCCTTTTAAAGAGAAAATACTCGCATACTTAGAGATAGAATCACCGATACAGTGAATTTTGTGTAATAAACCGATACAATGTGAAGCATATTTTGCGGAATCTTTGAGTAAATAGTTTGTGAATTGGATTTCTTAGGGTGCAGGTTTCACAGTATGTTCACGAATGGAAATTTCCACTGCATGAAAGTGGCCTGCTCTTACATTTGCAAATATACCATAAAATTTCTCCCCGAATGGAAAAAGTCTTTGTACTCATTTTGTGCACGTACGCTTGATAATTTGAGTGTATGTGCATGTATACTTGCATGTGCACATGCATGTTTGTGGGTGTGTGTGTTCATGATGTTCTGTGCCAGCTCTCTCAGAGATGTCTGCAGAGGTGACAGGCACAGCTGAAGCTGCAATTCATCTCTGATGACGCTTATGTAACACATTTCTATTCCCCCTGCACTCTGGGCTCCCACACAATCCCCCCCCCACCCCCCCAGATAGAGCTTGACTGCAGTCAATCAGTCACATGACCACTTGGCCACTCCTCCTCACCTTACACTCGGCACACTCCATGCAGCACCAACACTTGTAAAATTGTATTCGAATGTTGCCGTCATATGGCTGGTTATGGCTGACGTGATCACAAGGACGTCAAAAATGTGTAAATTTAGATTTTACGGTAATATTTATATCGGTATTCAGGTCTGCTCTTCAAAAATGTGAGAAGATAAATGGAAAGACAGGAGGAAAGATGATATGAAAATTTTCATATTCCCTCATGAAGGCACAGTACCGTAGAGAAAAGGTTTCATGGCATCAGAGAACAAACATTTTAACTCCGCTAAAATCTCGTCTTTCAGGGTGACATAAAAAATAGAATTGCAGTGGAGGCCGCTTTTGCAAATCGCCATCTTCTTTGGATTAAATCACTCCTGTACAGATCAGACTGATCATTGTTCCCCACCCAAAAAGCCTTGGTTCTCAATCACTCCTCAATCACTCGGAGATCCCGAACCGAAAGCCCTCTTAAATGGAAAATAAATTATACCTGTGGTAAAAAAAAGAAAAATCACTCTTTCTTTTTCATGCAAGAGTTCTATCACATTGATTGGTGAAGTACTTCAGATGAATGGCGTTATCCAGCTGTGCCATTAAACTGCAATTTGGATCTGCTGATTGTGACAGAGAATATAACTTAGACAGTGTTCAATGAAAATGCAAATGATTTGATGACCTTGGCCTCAGAATCGGAGAATCTAAAATCCTCTGCAATGCATAAAATGAATGGGGAAAAAATTCAATTGACTTAATCTCGAGATTCTTCTGCTCAATATGCATTCAATCAGAGGGTGTTAGCAGGGTTATACAAAATTATTCTGATGGCAAACAAGAAAGAGTGAGAAAAATTGAACTATGTAGAACAGTGTCCCCGTTTCAACAGTTTTTAATTTGATTGCCTGGAAATGTAGAATATCTATTGAATAATGAGTTGTATTCACATTCAGTGCTGTTATTCAGTCCCCGTAAACGCTTAGTCATTTATCTCTTCATTTGCATCATTACTGAAGTAGTCTGTCCGACTGAGATATCCCTAAATTCAGCCAAACACCTGCTTTCTCTCCGGCCGCAAGCAGACCTGCCAGTTGGCACATTTTCAGCCTGAGACGGCAAATTCAGTGCTGCTTTCAAGAAGTTTAATATTTCAGTTGGTTCATGAAAAAGTTAAAAGAAAGGATAGAGGAAGTGGAAAGTCCGGGGGTCAGAGAGGAAAGGTACCATATTTCTCCCACCCTAGAACTGATAATGATTAATTATGTACCGCGGCTGAAGAATTGCTCTAATTAGCAAAATAATCTGCCTATAAAAATACACTGTGGAAGGCAAGAGCACAACTTCAGTGAAAATGGTAAACTGAAGACAGACAATATAAAGAGTTTGTTTCCAAGATGCAATATATTTTAACTCATTTGAGTTAATCAGCTTTTCCTATGTTGGGGCCTATTGCATTTTAAGGAAAGACACAAAAACTTCGAACATCAAAAATACACATTATAGTACGGTTTTCTAAAACACCATTTGTTGCACTGAGTGTAAGAAGCTCAGGGCTATCGCTCTATGTTATTACCTCAATTTTTGTAATTTTGGCACTACTGCGTTTTGGAAAAGAACTCTACGGATGAATTACAGAAATAACGGCAATGAAGTCAAAGGCAGGTGTTAGTCTTCAGATATCTTTATTCTAGCTTCCAGTGACATCCTCAGTAAAACAGTATTTGCCAAAAACTCCTAAACAAAACAAGATAACAGTGATACTATGGCCAGAAAGGCAGGTGGCCTACAACAGACCCACCAAAGAAGAAGAGAAGGAGTTTGGAAGACGACAAAGGAGACAGAAGTCAAAACAAGCATTTCAAATAGGTTTATCACATAGTTATATTTATATTACTTTTTCAGCTTAAATATATCCATTTAATAATATGTACTCGATGTTCATTTTTTTGTATTCATTCAAAAGTTTCAAAAAATGAAAGATCGAACAAAACCAAAACAAGCTGTTGACAATGGTGGCTTCTCATAGAAACGACTGTCCGCAATCTGGCATGAAGGTCAGGTGGGGCAGGAGGTGGGTGGGGCCAAGAGCTAGTTTGTGCCTTTTTACGTGCACATCTATTCAAGAAACCAATCGATGAAACCAGGCCCAGCGCATGCACCTAGTTATAGGTAAGTTTGACAGGTGTTGGCGTGGCGTAGGGAGGGGACAGGGGGCAGGGTGGGGGCAGATCTTAGGTCAGGGGGATTGCACGGTTCACAGCAGTGGTTCCCGACACAGGACGATCTCCAGCTCGGTGCGGTACAGTTTTCCGCCATCCGACAGAGCCATGATGCTCTTTTTGTATCCCGTCAGATTCTTGGAGTCCACTGCCTGGTGCGTCATGGGAAAATGAGTCTCATTTACTTTTTCCTGTTTGGACTGCAAACTCCAGTTTATGCATCATACTACAGACTAGATATCCTGGCTTAGAAACAATTCACAAACATTCATTTAAGTCTCAGGTGAATGTATTTTTTACTGCTTTATTAAGGAACAGCTGAATAATCAGACATTTAGCCTCATGTTTCCTGCTGAACACCCAGCATGCTGATAGACACCATATAGAGTACATTATACTGTCTCAAGGACCACAGCATTTTCCACGCCTGTGACCTCTCACCTTGTTGTTCTTCTCATAAAGGTCCTTAAGCAGAGCTTCCAGTTCTTGCTCATCAATATAACCATTTCCATCCTTGGGAAGGAAAAAAAAAAGCAGGTATTAATGCAGATATACAACCCCAACTCAGAAAAAGGAAGGGACGGTATGAAAAATGCGCAAAGCACAGAGAGCAGTGATATCTACATTTACTTTGACTGGTATTTCCTTGTAGACATTATGAAGATTATATGTTTAATGTTTTGGCTGATTAGCTTAATTTCATTTGTAAATATACAGTAAATCCATTCTTGCTGGTCAGGGCTGTGACACATTCCAAATAAAGTTGGGATGCAGGCAATTTTAGACAGTGATGAAGTTAAAAAAATGTGATTAATAGTGTGTGATCTCAGTTGGTGACTGTCATCATTATTTGGCACAAAAGCTGCATCTCAGGAAAGAACTAAATCTTCAGGAGCAGAGTTGGGCCAAGGAGCACCAGTTTACCAAAAATGCCTGAGAAAGACTGATAGGTTTGAAAGCAGTATTCCTTAAAGAAAAACAGGAAGACATTAGAATATTCCATCTTCTATGGTGTATAACATAATTGAAATATTCAAGGAATCTCCAGGAATTTCTGTTCGTAAAGGATAACGGAAAGAGTCTGGGGACAAAAATCCCTTAGCGACGAAAATTCCAGCGACAAAGAGACCTAGAGCCTCGTTTTAGATATAGCTGACTTTTTGGAGAGCAGAGAAGCTCTCAAAATGCGAGAGTTTCGGCTCAAATGGAAGGCGGTCGAGTTGAAAACATTTCAGTGAATAGAGAAAAATACTATAAAACAGTTTGAACGGTCCATTTCAAATACACACTTTTTCAAATTAAAATGATCTTTTCTCATATCAAAAAAAAGCATATGTTCTTGGCCCTGTAATGTCATGTGATCTGTTATTTTCAGACTCCCATAGATGAGCGGTACGGTGCGACCAGAATTACTCAAGGCTAAGCGTGTAGCTTCAGCACGACTCCTGTATTTTGCACAGTTGAGCTGAGGACAGGCCGAGATGGAGAGGTTTGTGGCAGCTTGTTGTTTAATTTTGCATGGGGCTGTGATGGATCAACGGTCGTGACAGGGGAAGGAAAGAAAGGATGGAGCGTAAATTATGTGCTGAATTTGTGCTTCTGCAGAAGAGCACAACACCGAGAGCACTGTAACTGTTTTTGTTTTTCTTTTTTTTGGATCTGGAAAGTCAGCTCATTAGGGGAGAAAGAGGGTGCTGCTCATCCGTTCAGTTTTCATCAGACTGCACAATTTGTTTCTGCCAGAGTGTGGCTGACATTAGTGTCTCTTTGACCTGAAGTAATTTTTCATTCCGCCCTCCTCTTCCCTCTTTTTTCATTTGCTGTAGTTTTGTAATTAATTGCGCTTGTTAAATGGCGGAATCGCAGGCAGAGAGAAGGAATAGGGTGAAATGAGTATTGCACAGCCGAAATGGGAGTACCTCACACACATTGGGTGCATCTCAAAGCACAGTCTGGTGCCTTCTGAGGGCGCATTTTTAGGAGACTTAATCCTAAATTCCATCCACTTAATTCCATCCACCGAACTGACCTGACATCATTTCATCTCTGTTAAACAGCTTTGGTTTACGTGACTCGTCACTGGTGTCCCTAACCCCGAAGCTCAACTCTAACCCCTTACCCTCAACCTAACCCCAAACCCAACCCTGAATTTATCCTTAATCCTAACCCTATATGTTAGTTTGGCGGATGGAAATAAGTGACGACCCCTAAAAATGTAGCCTTCGAGGGCTGCACCCTAGGCTTTGAGATGCTCCCAGTAAGTTTAAAATCCCGGCGCGCCTCCTCCTGTTCAACACGTTACCCTGTGCTCAGTAGAATCTCCCTCTTCATGACATGGAGGCTCTAAAAACCATTGAAATTACCAAAGGCAAAAAAAACAGCATTCCGCAAACTCACTACACAGTAAAAATCATAGTGTCAATTTTACTCTTTAAGAGTTGAATTTAACTCTCTGTCAGATAACATTTGGTCCCACTCAAAATCAGTGTAAATTTTACTCTACAGCCAGTGTAAGATTTTTATAGTTAATTTTACTCTATTTTGTGTCAAAATTAACAATGAGGTGTGTAAAAATATTTGACACTATAGGGAATCATCACCCTGCAGAGTAGATGATTTCACTCTGCATAGTGCTATAACTACTCTATCCAGAGGAAAATGGGTTTACTCTGGAATATTGACACTCCATTTTTTACTGTGTACAGTCTATTTTATCTCTCTGTCATTTTAGAACTTGCTATTCATCTGCAATTCCAGACGTACTGTAGCTGACAATGCAACTGAGAAGAGTTGGAGGTATAACCTCTTAAATAAAAGGTGGTGTCATAATTTCTCAACCTTTTCCACAGCATCAGTAAGTACATTAATATTCCAGTCATTCTTTTATGAAAGCAGTCCTCAATATTATAATGTGTACACTTGTTAATGAAAAAAAAAATCTAATGGAATTAACCCCTAAAACTGAGATTTTTCTCAAATGCACACACGTACACCCACATACACCCATGCACACACAAGCGTGCTCGGACACAAAAACACACACACACACACACACACATACAGCCGAGGGCAGGTGTTCCCTTCATGCTGATTTTCCAGTCCAGGTGAGAGGCAGAGGCCCCAGCTTTGCATTGGGACTCACTTCGCACATGGGACAGGCAAATTTATCCTGACTCGTGGCACTCAGTAGCACTCAGACATTGGGCATGGTTTTTTTTGTTTTAAGCAGGGCAGAGGGTGTCCCTTGTTTACCTTGTCGTAGTACGTAAAGATGGCATTGAACTGCTCAGGTGTCAGCTTGAGACCCTGTTCAAAGTTAGAAAATAGATTTCATTGTGAGAATATGGGGTTGGTTCTCATGTGCAGTCAGGTCCAAATGTATTTGAAGAGCGATACAATTTTTATTTTATTTGCTCGGCACACGGCCACAATGCATTTGATGGGAAACAATAAAGATGAGCGTGGAGTACAGACTTTCAGCTTTTTTACGACTTTGTTGGAATAGCTACACTTTTTAAATATACCCCCAAACCTTACTTTTGAAAGTAATCGGACAAACTAACATAATAACAAAAAAAAAAAAAAAGCCATTTTAAATACTAGGTTGCGCATCCGTTCAACCAATGACTGCCTGAAGTCTGGAGCCCACAGACATCACCAGATTCTGGGTTCCCTCCCTTCAACAAACGAGGGGAAACTGTCACACGGCCTGTTTTTATCCCAGAGGCATCTAAATCAGGCCACGCTGAAGATACAGTAAAACTTTTTAGTATATAAACAAAATTAATATGAAAAAAAATGTGAAAAGTGCAAAAAGTTTGGACAGTGACCTTCTTCAGTGCATTGAAAAATGTTCAGAGCAACAAGTATACATTCTTTATAGAGGCAAAGTCAACAACTAAGCGTGGCATACCCAGCTCAAGCTATTTCATTAATTTCCTCAGCCTTTTCACAGATTATCAAATAGTCATACATTTCTTCCTTTTCAGTCTGGTTGTTGTCAGTTCCTGCTTGTTCTTTGGGCATTTTGCTAATTTGCTCATTTGGGTTGAGGTCAGATGATTGACTTGGCCACTGCAAAAAAATTCCACGTTTTTGCCTGAAGAAATATTTGTTCTCTTGCTTTAGGTCATTGTCTGTCTGTGCTGTGAAACATTGTCCAAAGAGTTTTTAAGGATTTGGCTGAATCTGAGCAGATAACATAGCCCGAAATAATTTATGATCGCCATCATTCCTGTCATCATTCCTGTCATCAAAAAATACTGGGGCCACAGTTTACTGACTTTATTGGATGCCAAAATGAGGGTCAGACAATCTGAGTCGAACCAAAACAGGCAGAATGCAGCACACAAGGAGATGACGGAATCGATGTCATTATACAGTCAAAAATGCAATAACAAATCAAAGGGAGATCGCAAATCTTAAATCCCACTAACCAACCATAGTCAAACCAGAAACCTTTCGATACACAAAGGGGATGGACAAAACCCGTGAATTGTGAACCAAAGGAAATTGTTACCAGGAAATCAGAAGTCTAGGAAATGCTCTTAAGGCACTCGGAGATGAACATCAGCAACACACTTGAGATAATCTGAGGGAAAGTGCAGGCTTGTAAAGGGAAATTAAGCAGGGTGCGAATGGGGAACAGGTGAGTGAGATGAGGAACTGTGAGGGGCGTAGTTCTAAACAAGGGACCAAACAAGGTCATAAAGAAACAGAAAGGGGAGTGTAGGTGAGGGATAAAGGAAATAAACTGAAGTGCATGTAGACTGAACGGGACTGATGACACAGGGCGAATGGTCCATGAAAAATAATAAAATACAGGGGAACAGGTTCAAACACTAACAATAATGATGGAATAACACAAAACTGGAGTTAGGCGTCCCTTAGAAAGGGTGGGAGGTCACAAAGGAAAATATGAAAAGTGCTGCTTTCCCAGCTATATGCTATACTGATTTCCTTATTTGGATGTTGATGCTCTTAACCCTTAGAGCGCTGAATACATTTTCAAGGAATTAAAAATGTAATTACCCTGAGCCGTTGATGATCTATCATCCCCTATAGGAGCTCTTTTAAGCAAGTTGCCACATGATAGGTTTCAACAGAATCTGATTTGATATCTTACATCATTGGGCCAGCTATTAGGACCTATGGCGCTCTTAGGGTAAAATTAAATTGAAAGTCTGTACATTGAGCTCATAGTTATTATTTCGTTTCAACTCTCAATTTACTACAGTCAACAGCTTTGTCTGTGTCAAAATATGCAAGGATCAGACAGTGTGCACTCGTGTGTACATATATTGGCTGGGTTATCAGACTCCTCCTTGAATGAACTGTTGTCCCTAATATATCGTAGCGGAAAGAGCCGTCCTTTACCTGGAACTTCAGTAGGAAATTTTCCTGCACCGGTAGTAGCCTGTAATGACAGAACAGTAGGATTGAATGCAGTATACCTTTCTGAAGGGCCTGGTAGACTTCAGATTTTACAGACTGGTACCACAGTTCCTAATATGTTTGACTGCGGCACCATTGCTCACCCACCTGGCCATTTCTGACAAACCCAGCTTCCCATCTCCATTGAGATCAAACATTTTTAGCTGGAGATGAAGAGAGTGAGAAAGAGAGAGAAAGCGAGAAAGCGAGCAAGCAAGAATAAGAGGCACTTATTTAAATACTCAACACAGAGACCTTCTGAAAAGAAGGGAGTATGCTACTGACCAGAAAGGAGCATAACGGGAGGCAGAGGTGTGTATGAGACGATCACAGGCAAAATGTGGAGGTTTGAAGGGCAGCAACATACGTTCATATTACAGGGCAACACAGGGTAACTAGATGCCAAATAGGCGTCCACTCGGGCCGCCATTGACCTAAATGGAGACCAGTTGTGACCACGTGTGTAGCCCCGTTTTCATGACGTGATACACGAACGCTTCCGCGTAATTTCCAATTCTCGACGTATGGCACAGGTCAAATGTTTGGACACACCTTCGCATTCAATTGCGTTTCCTTTATTTTCATGACTATTTACAATGTAGATTCTCACTGAAGGCATCAAAACTATGAATGAACACGTGTGGAATTATGTACTTAACAAAAAAGTGTGAAATACCTGTAACTGAAAACTTGTCTTATATTCTAGTTTTGTCAAAGTAGCCACCCTTTGCTCTGATTACTGCTTTGCACACTCTTGGCTTCTCTTGATGAGCTTCAAGGGGTCGTCACCTGAAATGGTTTTCACTTCACAGGTGTGCCTTGTCAGGGTTAATTAGTGGAATTTCTTGCCTTATCAATGGGGTTGGGACCATCAGTTGTGTTGTGCAGAAGTCAGGTTGACACACAGCCGACAGCCCTATTGGACAACTGTTTGATACATACGTACATAATTTCACATCTGTTCATTCATAGCTTTGATGCCTTCAGTGAGAATCTACAATGTAAATAGCCGTGAAAATAAAGGAAACACACTGAATGAGTAGGTGTGTCCAAACTTTTGGCCTGTACTATAGATAGATAGATAGATAGATAGATAGATAGATAGATAGATAGATAGATAGACGTAAATGTAGGCCGTTGACTCAAGCCTCCTCACAGGTAATTGGAGTAATAAGGGAAATGAATGGGGAATTAGGGGACAATAACAGAAGGTGTCCGGTACAGGGAGCGGTAAGTAACAAGCAAGCTTATGTTAGTCAGCGTAGTCACTTCTAGGAAAGCATGTTAAAGACGCCCCCGAGAACTGGCTGTCCACAGTCTGCAGCACTGTGAGAATGATCTTAGTGCATTGACTGCGGTGATTATGGGATGGATGGGGAAGGGTCTCATGCTCACAATCGTCTGCGTGTACTCCTGCAGCTTCTTATCGTCATAGTGTCTGTTGGCCTTCTTCAGCAGGTCTGACAGGAACCCCTGCGGAAATATGGAACCACTGTCACGTGATCAAGCACTGTCACACATGATCACGTGGTCTGGTTCTTAACCCTGAAAGCGCCAAAGGCAGCATTTGCCGCTCGCTGAAACACTGAAATAAAGTCAAAGCTTTTGAAAACCTATCATGTGGCGACTTGTTGAAAAGAGCTCCCGCAGGGTAGCTCTTTTCAACAAGTTGCCGCATGATAGGTTTTCAAAAGCTCAAGAAATTTTTAAATCTTTAAGCGTTTGAAAATTGATTTCGGTGCCCTAAGGGTTATACTGATCGAGCTCAGTAGCAAGGACACACAACGTACACAGTGCGGTCCGACAGGTTGAAATTCTCTCTTAGAAACTCTTTGAGTATCTAGATGTATAGACTTGCAGCAGATAATGGTTAACTTAAACAATCAACTTTAAATTAGCATTAGAATCCTGAAAGAAAAACTATCTTTATCAAGAGGATATAGCAAGAATTTTATTTAACATGTTTTTTTGAATTCATTGTGATATTTTCTGACGTTGATTTGAATTCAGATCAATTGAATCGGTGAATTCAATAACGGCCCAACTCTGCACATTTTCAACATGGAGTTGGGCCCTTCTGCCTACAATGAATACATGAATAAGCGGATGCGTATCAATGTAACCATCACATTTTGAAGCCTGAAAAATTTGTGTATTGCTTTAGCGTGGCTGGATTGGCGGACATAACGATTTGCATTCACTTTCATCCGTCACCCTGTATCAATGAGGGAGGGAAGGCCTCCCGTCGACAGGGTATTATTTAACAAGGCAGGAAACGCAGGATGACATGGACTATGTTATCTAAATTGGGAAGATGGGGTTGACTGACTTATTTGCAATACTATATCCGGCAAAAACCTGCATTCAAATTGTTACGGTCCATTTAAGGGTTGTTTTGGTTTGGTGTTTCCCTCCACAGCCACAATTCAAATAAGCCTCAATGAAATTACAAACAACAATGATAACAACAGAGATTTCTTTGTCTTGTTTTGCAGTTTTTCTATTTTATAGGATTGACCCTTTGCCCATTTTCCCCGCAGTCATTTTTTATGAGGGACATCTCCTGCTGCCAAATCACTTTGGTGTAGTAATCAAGAATCTCTCATTCTGTATTCACTGGATGGATGTTTGGGAACAAAGCACAGACCTCATCTGCCCTTCCGCATGTTTGCATATATCTGTGTGTGTGTGGTGCTGTGTTAAAATAACCCAGACTTCCCCCGTTTACCTTCAGTTCATTGGCTTCGATGTATCCACTGCGATCTGTGTCGTACCTCCGCCATGCCTGAAGATCAAACACACAAGCACATGACAGTAACTACAGAAACACACACACGCGCACATACACACACACTAAACAGGTGTGCACACACATGCGCCAAACACTTACAGGTGTGCATGCGCACACGCAGGCACACACACACAGGCATACAAACATCACGCTTAAACACCACCATGAAAACAAACACAAAAGCACTATGCATGCACAGAAACAAACAAAAACAATGCATGCACATAAACACATACACGGGCTCACACACTCATACACAAGCACGCTCGAGCGCTCACGTAAACACACTTGCATCCACTGAACTGAATCTCTGAAATGGATGCATTCAAATAACAAGTGTTTGCCACTAACATGGCAATATCCCCCGCCACCTCAATTTTATGTGTCCGTACGGATGTACGGACGGACGAACAGAGCCCAATGCTGTATCCCCCGCTTCGCGCTAATCTTGCGGCGGGGGATGATAAATTTTAATGCATGAACAATCCAAGTAATTTCTTTAAATTTGACTGGTTTCCTATGAATGGAATTAGTTCCTAATCATAAATGATGTGGGGCGGTGTCACCATGGCGATGACATTCTAGGAGATTCCACATTCATCTGAAATAACTACATTCACGGAAAAATAGTTTGAAAATATAAATCAGTTCATGAATTTGACAACTCATGCAGTATATCTTTAAATCTGACTCAGTGGATAATAAAAATGCCGCGATATTGAATGTATTTGGCGTGTAATTGTCTATTTCTCCCTCTTTCTGCCAGCCTGCCTTATCGGATCAAGTTATTCATTAAATCGCTTTCATTTTCGCATTCCCATTATTTTTGTTCCTCAGTTTTCGCAAGCCAATGCGGAAGGAGTAGAGCATTTTAATTTATATTTTAATCCAGCAGCTGTCCTGGTTCTGGTGCACGTTCTTATCAAAGATAGATGTTCCCCCGCCTTCTGCCAGTGCAGCCTCAGAATGGACCATCTATAATATATGATTCTCTGAAAATAGCAGTTTGTACTTCCTCTTGCTCTGCTTTTAAAAGCTTTTGTGATTAAAACTCGCTCATTCCCATCTTTATCTCTCTACACTGTACATACAGTATTCTTTCCACCTGCAATAATTCCGCAATGTGGTCAAAAACTACACCCCCCCATTCATTCCTTTTTCCTATTTCTCTCTCTCTCTCTCTCTCTCTCTCTGTTTTCTTAATCTCTTGGAGCTGATTCTGTTCTTCCTCCTCTTATCTATCTGTCTCTTCATCATCTCTTTAACCTCATCCCCCTTTTAGTATCAGGAGGAATGATATCCCTGGAACTGACACCGAAATTAAGAGGCAGAAGGAATCAGTAAATCCATGAATCTCATCTCCTTTTATTCGAATGGCTAGCGGCTACCTTTCTTGCATCTTTTGTTCACGCCAGAGATGGGCAGGTGGAGACAATGGAACCTAAATAGTGCGGTGTCAGTTTAGCAGGAGCACTTTTGACCATCGGCTATCTGCTACAGAGAGGATCTGAATGCTTCTCGGCCGGCGTTGGAAGGGCAGTAGAGCCTTTTAAATGCCAGTCTGATGAAGGAAGATTACTTCGGGAAGGAGAGAGAGTGCATGTGTGCAGGAATGAGTGTGCACGTAGGTGTGTTTTTGTGTCTCTACTTGAGAAAGCTTGAGTTCCTTCATGTGTGAGTGTTTTCTGTGCCACTGTAAATACAGCTTAAGTATCTGTGCGCGCAAACGTCAGTTTGCCTCGGTGAATGTGCATTTGCCTCTGTTAGTGAGTGTGTTCATGTTTATTTATATATTTTTTGGTTGAGAGGGGATTGGGCAGTAAACGCATTAAATCACTGTATCAGCTGGAAGTATGGTTCTGACATACAAGATTGGCATTGCTCTGGGCCCAAAGTGTTTTCTGTGGAGTCTCATTATGAATGAATGCATGCAAAGGGATTTACAAATGCATTTTGGAATTTATACATGAATGACTTTCCACAAAAATATTTTACAATGCATACACAATTATTTATTGCTAAATCAACATATGAAAAATTAAGTTACACAAACACATTCTTGATGCACACTCAAATATAAATATTTTTTAAATATAGTAATAGAAATCCACAAATTAATGTTCAAAAAAGTATTTGCCGTTTTTTCAGAAGCACATTAGGACTTTGTGTTCATACAGAGGTGATGAACCCACGTTTGGATGTTGTTACATTTGTATTCAGACCGTTACACCAGATATTAACTGCTTTTTTGTTTTTTGACCTTCACTGCATTTGTGTGTGAGTTTTTTGAGACTCCCCTGACGTTACTTGATTCGCAAAAGCATTTTTTCAACGGGGACTGTTCTGTAGCCAATAAAATGTCTCCTTCGTTTTCAGCCAATCACATGTTTGAATCAGCTGCATCATCCAGGTAATGAACTGGACAAAGACCAAGGCTACGTCTGAATAGTCTTTTTTTTCTTTGGAAAGTTTTAACTCCTAACAAATGATCCAGAAATAATTACGTGGCAGCCATGATAAGGGCATTAAAATTTTTAAAAGTTAAGGAAAGTGTGTCAGTGCTTCCTAATTTACTTCCTTTAGCATAGGGTACACACAACCATCCTCCTGGAGAAGAAAGGAGCTAACGCTATCCCACAATTCTGAATGGCAGAAATATTTAAAGCGATAACCATTCATCTGGCCGATCGCAAAAAGAAACGTATATGATGGGCAGGGGTCATATGATCACATAGCCCAGTGTAAGTGCATTCGGATTCTCTTATTGGCGCGGTTGTCGTCCGCTAAGGTTGAAGAAAAGTGGTTCGGAATTAGCGGATAGGATGTAATTTTTTGACTATTCAAACGCAGCCCAAGACCTAGTACCAGTAGCTAGCTAGCTATCATTCCAATGGCAACCATAGCTAATGTAAATAAATTATTAGATTATGTAACCAAATCATAACCCCAAGTTATTGGGGAATAATTGGAGTTATTTCAGTTTCATATTTGTTCCTTGTCTTGATTTAAGTTGGCTTGAGAGGAAAATTAGCTCTCATGTAGGGAGGAGGACAGCTATTACTAGCTATAACATTTGTTAATGCTGAAATACACACTACCATTCCAATGCATCAGAACAATGTCAAACTGAAAATACAATTTAACATTCATTGAACTTCAATGCCATGACATAATTTGGCAGCACTGAAATGAAATGAAAAACCAACTGTGACAACAGCTTGCTCACAAGAGCCTGAACTATCCAGAAGTGAATTCTTTTTAGTGCATTCATTCATTATAAGACTGGTCTGACCCTACAGTTTTGCTGTTAGCCAAGCTGAAAAGGAAAAGCCTCAGGATTTGCTCTCTCTCAGTTAGCTCGTGATTCTAATACTCAAATGCTGTGCCTCTAAGTTAAATATTACATTCTGTCACAATGACACTGATTTATTGTCTTCCTAAATCCATCTATCACACAGTGATCTAAAAGAGATTCTGAGTGACAGCACGTAATTGTTAAAATGCTATATTATCACCGGCACAGGTGCTACATCATGAGGAATTAAGTGGAGAGAAAAATAAAAGGTCAAAGGGCGTCTGGTGGGAAAGGGCATCATTACTGTGTTGAACACCGTTCAATACCTGTAATTAGTACTCTTTTTGTAACACAATATGTCCTTGACTTCTGTGTCCATTGCACGCACACGTGCACACACACCATCCGTGCGCAGAAACAGACATACACAGACATTCACTGCGACACGAATGCACCCATACGAACATTCTGTCTGATACACTCACACGCATAAACGCATTCTCTCTCACCCACATGCTCACACACACACAAACAAGCACACACGCTCCCTGTTGTACCCCACGCAAAATTATCCTCCATCACTTACCGCCATGAACTCTGAACTGGACCCAACAAACTGTCTGAAGCACAACAGGAAGTTCTCCTCTGTGGGCAGAATCTGTGCCAGCTACGGGACAGAACAGAAACAAAACCGTGAGGACAAAAAAAAAAAAAAACAGAAATAGTGATGGAAGAAAACAGGGGAGATGGAGAGAGAGAAAAAAAAGGAATAAATGTATGAGTAAATAGTGTGGGAGAGATGGAGAAAGGCAAGGCTTTGAAGACGTTGTTGGCGATCATTGACTGATTACTCCCTGAGTGAAAGTTGCAGTCCCAAGGCCAGCTGAATCGCAATGAGGGAAAAACAAATGGATGGCCCTTTCTGTTCAGCATCCTTCACACTGTCAGACTGAGGAATGACTCCGTTCAGTCGGCTCAGTCAGAGACCCATGTCATCCCTGCTACCTTGAGACAGATGGGCTGCGCAGGCTCACACAATCAGTCTCCTGCAGTTTCGTTAAATTTATTGTTAATATGCCTGGATTTGCATTATGATTCCTGCCTTTTTGGTTGCTTCATTTGCTCGTCTAAAGTCTCCAGTGATCCCAAAGTGTGTTGCAGTCATGAAAAATCACCTCTCATTCCAGAACAGTGAATGATGTAAGTCAACACAGACATTTTTAGACACACAGACATCACATACTTGTATAGACATGAACAATTAAATGGATTAAGCTGTTGCAGGCTGTCAATCACACACCTGTGCAATGTATTATCCAATCAGAAACCATTATAAATATACTTTTGCCACCACCCACAATGGTTTGCATTTGGCTTCACTGTTTCATAACTTGTTAATGCATTAAAATAGAGAGCATACAGATTTTCATAAGCTTTGTCTCTGACTTTATAACTACAGAGGCTGAATCAAAGATCTTATTTAGTAATAACTTAATTTGCTCGTGAAAATCAATGCGACATATTTCAAATGCATTGCATGTCGTTTGCTATGTGTACCATTCAGGTTACCGTTCAGCAATGACTATGCCCATCCTTCATGTGGCATCAATTGGCACCAAAACTCAGTCAGACACTGAGTAAAAATGATCTGGCCTTTGAACAGTCTGATTACATCAAGAGCATTTGCACGGAGGCGGACAGTAATTACAACGAATAAGCTGGGAGTTATTGGATTTAATGCCGATTACATAACGGCCATGTAATATATTATGTGTACCGTGACAACATTTGGACAAATGTGAACATTGTCCCATATAATCACCAGAGTAAAGCTGTTCTAAGCTCCTCACGTTGGCGTGTGTATGTTTGTATGCACGCATGTGTGTGCCTGTGTGCATGCATGCATGCTATTACGCCTGTGTAAACACAGTGTCAGGGACACAATTATTGGTGCCTTTGACAAAATTGATTTTAAAAAAGGCTGTAAAAATGTGAATCGACAGCATAGTTAATAAACATACAGTTGCATTTAAATACATTTATTCTCCTCTCACTGTGTCACTCAATTTATTGTATAAACTAGAAGAGCACTCAGAGAGCGCAGAACCTCCACCGCCAGGGGGCAGCAAAGCCAAAAGCACGGCGATTGGAACTCCGGCCCATTGGAAAGACTTGAAATCTTGAACTTTGGAGTATATCTCAGCAGTACTTGGGCCTAGATATGCCAAAATGTAATTACCTCTTCCTTGACTTAATACCCACCTACCCTGAAAATTTCATCAAAATCCGACCATTAGTTTTTGAGTTATTTTGTACACAAACAAACAAACCAACAAACAAACGGCACCGAAAACATAAACCTCCTCGGCGGAGGTTAATAATGGCTGTCTAATTATTAGAACCCCAGACAAACATGCCATTAAAATTTTTAAAAGTCGGCCAGGTAAAATAATGTTACTTACAGCACCTTGAAAAAAGTATTGACCCCCTTTCTGATTTTCTTCTATTTTTGAAAAATAATTGTTGTATTTAAATGTTTCAGATCATCCAACTAATTCTAATGAAAAACAAAGAAAATGTGAGTAAATGCTAAATTTTAAATAAACATTTCATTTAATCAAGGTAAAGAATCATTCAAAACCTATATCAGCCATATGAAAAAAATAATTGCCCCCCTAAAATTAATAACTGGTTGTGCCCCCCTTGGGAGCAACAAATGCATTAAAACATTTCTGAAAGCTGGGAGGGAGCCTTTTACATCACTGTGAAAGAATTTTGGCCCCCGTTTTTTTAGGAATGGTCTTAATTCAGCGACATTTGTGGGTTTTCAAACATAAACTGCTGGTTTAAGGTCATTGCCACAGTATCTCATTTGGATTCAAATCAAGACTTTGACTTGGCCTCTCCAAAACCTTCATTTTGTTTTTTTTTTTTGCCATTCAGAGGAGGACTGGCTTGTGTGCTTCTGATCATTGTCCTGTTGACTAACCCAGCTGCATGCGCTTTAAGTCAGGAACTGATAGCTGAACATTCTCCTGCAGGATTTTCTGGTTCAGAGCAGAATGCATGGTTACATCAACTATGAAAATCACCCAGTTGCTGAGGCAGCAAAGCAGCCCCAGGCCATCACACTACCACTACCATGTTTGACTGTTGGTGTTCCTATTTTGGTATATTGTGTTAGCTTTACAGCAGATATACTAGGACCCATTTCTTCCAAAAAGTTCCACTATTGACTCATAAATCCACAAAATATTATTCCAAAAGTCTTATGGGGTCGTCAAGATATTTTCTGGCAAATGTGAGACAAGCCCTTATGTTCTTTTCTGTAGGTAGTGGTTTTCGCCTCGCAACTCTCCTATGGATGCTATTTTTGCCCCAGTCTCTTTCATGTCGTGGAATCTGAACACATACCTCAACTAAGGGATAAGAGGCCTGCAGTTTTTGTTAGATGTTAGTCTGGGTTCTTTTGTGACCTCCTGCATGAGTTGCCAATATACTTTGAAGGAACTTAACTTTGCTGGCTACATCCTGGGAAGGTTCACACTGATCTTCTCGATTTGTAGATAATGGTTCTTGTCCTAGTTTTCTAGAGTCCCAGAGGCCAAGAAATGACTTTGTAACCCTTTTCAGACTGATATATGTTTTTGCCTGCTTCATATTGCCAGACAGGTTCTATTAAAGTGATACGTAGAGTCAACAGGGCTGACAGTGGTCATACCCGAGTCTGTCTGGGTAATTGAGCTCAAATATCAATTCAATTTGTCTAATTGGTTTATTTAGTAACTATGGAGGCAATTATTTAATCACCCGGTAGGGCCTGGTAGGGTTGGATGGCTTTTCTCCATCAGTAAATGAAATCCTCGTTTTAAATCTGCATTTTGTGTTTGCTCGGGTTTTCAATGAGCTTCATATGTAAGATGGAATAATGTGCTGTTTATTGCATGCAGCATTTTTTTTTCTTCATTTATATAAAGGATGCCAAAATTTTTTTGCATGACTATGAGAGAATTTGCACAAGTGCACAAGCTTGTGTGCACTTGTTGCCATTGTAGCCACTGGCAGTATAGCATTGTGCGACTCATGGTGGATCCTTCTCATTCTCATGCTTAATCACATGAACAACAGTAGATGGTTCGCAGCAAAAATTAAATTTTGGGACTGTACTGGGAGGTAAAAAAGTGGGATGGCACAATGGCAAATTAAAAGTGCATAAGCATTGCTTGGTAATGCTTGACATGGTACTCCATGATTGTCTTGTGATATAAATGTAGTCCGCGATTTTTTATGCGCCCCAAAATGTGAGGGTGGAGTGAGGGGGTGTGGGCCTGTTAACGAAGGGTGCTGCCATTTTTAAATGGTTCATTCGATACAGATGAAATCACTATGAAATTAGACCAAACTGTGTGCACTTCAACCGCATTGTCATGGTATCTTTTCAAACACAGAGTGCTAGCATTCAGAACCAAAATAAAAAAATGTGTCACAACCCAGTGAAATATGGCGCTGACTTCTCACTCTATATCTAATATTCTCAACATTTTATCACCACAATATGTGTTTATCATCTATGACATTTATATTGTACTTGTGTCTCTGGTGGCTATACAATCAGGCTGTGACAACGCAACCTTACCTCCGACATCTCGATTCTCCCGTCAGCGTTCTTGTCAAATTTTGCCATGAACTCCTTCATCTTTTCTTTGAAAGCAACATTTGTGGGATCCTGTACAAGTGGGGAAAAAGGTAATTTAGCTCTGTCCTGAGTTAGCGTCAGAATAATTTTGTTCCCCGAGTAGCCAGTTCTATTGTTTTGTGAGCTCCAGTACACCCAAGCATTTTCACTTACAAGAATGAAGCGAAATGCTTACAGCAAAATTAATTCAAATTGATCACATTTAATTCAAATGTAAGGTTTTATCATTGATTTAGCATGCTGTCCATCATGTTAGCTGGCCTGAGTATAAAAGCTGTCCTGGCCAAGAATAAAATACATTCCCAGTTTTTTTCTTACCATTCAGATGGACTTTTTGAATGCAATGCCATAATGATAAACCAGCAAGCTCACCGTTTTCTGAACTGGAGAATTCAGTCTTGACAAAATATTGATAGCAAACTGCTGTTCACTTTTGACAGAGGTTTTCATTTGAATTGTAAAGAATTTTTTTACAGCACTTATCCTTCACCGAAGATGTATAAATAGCACAATAACTTCTATACAGTGAACCCAAAATAATAAAAATAAGAAGCACCCTGTAAGAAAGTATTGGAATTTGAAAGTTATCAACCAACAAATAGCTTGAAAAAAGAAACTAAAATTGCAGAGCACAGAACCAAGTCAAAACAAGACTAGGTGCACCTAGTATATGGTTGGGCCGCCTATTCCCCGCTGGCTGACCAGTCTCTGAACTTCTCCCCCGCTGGCCAGCCAATCGTTGAACTTGATCACTCAGTCAGCCAGTCAGTCGGTCACGCAGTAACTCAGACAGCAGCATGCGCGTTTATAAGGGCTGCTGCCGGCCCAGCCCAAAAAATAAAAACGTGTCATTGTCCCAAATATTCTAGAGCTCATTGAATATGTTAGCCCATTCGCCACCTATCATCACCCTCCCCCCACCCCCCCCACCCCCGATACATACGGAATTTGTTGGCATTGAATTAGTATTCACGATTTTACCATGTATTCATCACCAGAAACTTGTCAGTGATTGGATGTGACACCACTGAGATTAAATCATAAGTAAGACACATCCAAGTAATAAACCCACGAAAATCACGAATAAGGTTCAATAAATGTCCAGATCCTGACAGCTCTGACACTGGCAATGGCTGCGTCACATTTTCAGTCATATCAGTCATAACCGATTCTGTGGGCCTTCAGCAGAATTTCAATTTCTGATCAGCGGGTAGATGTGCTTTGACTCTGTGTCTGTTCGAAAGTATAAGCCCCTGAGTTCCCACGATGTCTGTGTCTCTGTGTGTTGTGTGTATACGTGTGTGTGTGTGTGTGTGTGTGTGTGTGTGTGTGTATGTGCATGTGGCATATGTATGTGAAAGCATGTGTGTTACTGTGTGTGTCTGCATGTGTCTTACCACTCCAGCTCCTCTCCGAGCCGACTCCAGCTCCCTGAAAAAGTTCTCCAGCTCTTTGCCTTCGATGTAGCCATTGCCTGAAACAGAGGTGAGCAGATTTACTCAGACCTGAAAAAACAAATTAATCCCAGCTGTCAATGAGGACTAAATTTCATTCCAACACCGAAGTGGTTCTCTAACTCGGTCCTGGCGCCCCCCTGTGTATGTTGGCTTTTGTTCCAACCTCAGTTGCAATCTTAGGACTTAAACAAGCTGTTGATTTGCATTAATTGGGTGCATTCATGTTTAGAGCAGTTATTTGTCCTCTTAAGCCACATTTGACAGATCTACACATGCCATGAAGAATCAAACTTTCATATCCACAATGAGATTTGTTGGAAATCAGTATAAATAACTGCAGAGGGAAACAATTTCACTGAACCCTTTGTTATGATTCTGCTCTGTTTACCATGTTTTTGGTGTTCTGTCTGATCTCTGTATTGCCTGACCTTGCCTTGAATTGTGTATTGTGATTTGGTTACCTGATTATGTTCTTGTTTTGTCTAGTTTAGTTTTGCATTTTGCCATTTTCACCATTCCTGTTATTATTCCGGTCCATGTTTTGCTTTCACCCATACACTGCGGGGGTGGTAGGGAGCCCGACTGGCGTCACCACATATTCATAGCGGTCAGCTTAGGGGGCATTTGAATGCAGTCTTCACCCATCCAGATGGAAACCAGGTCGTAAGCCTTGCACATGTCCACCTTGGTGAAGTGGTGACTTCCTTGTAGATTAGAGAAGGCGGAATCCATAAGAGGTAGCAGGTGGCAGTTCTTGACAGTGATGGCATCAAAAACTCTGTAGTCAATAAATGGATAAAGGGAACCATCTATTTTGACACAAAAAAGAAACTGGCACCAGTGGGTAAGGACCATAGAGGGTGGTTCTGGAAGCTGGGGTTTCAGAAATGCGTTCATTCATTGTTTTGGATTCAGGTGATGGGAGAGAGTACAGTCTGCCCGTAAGGGACAATGTCCCCAGAAAGAAATTGATTACGCAGTTGTAACGAGCGGAGTGGTGGAAGTGACATGGCTCAGGACTTGCAGAAGGCCTGGTGGAAGTTATGATAAAGGTATTTCTTGAAGAACAGGCAACTCTTTGTGGCAGGGGATAAAGCGATAGAGGTACTGGTGAGTATCTCTCCCCCAGGACTGGTTTAGATAAGCAGACAGAGCAGTCGGCACTGCCACATTAGATGCAGAGGCCTGAATTGATAGACCATTGTCAGTCTGCAGAGTTGAGGTGAAACAGCCTGACGCAATCTACCTGCATAGGCTCCAAAGGTGAAAACTGAGGAACAGGTCCAGAGGATGAACCAGCTTTTGCTGATGAAATGGGAGCTAAAACACAACCTTGCCAGTCCACCTGCCTCTCCTGGAGGTGTGCATCCACCCTGAAAGCAAGATCTATAAGCTCATCTAGGTCATGTAGTAGGAGACACATGGTCAGCTCAGTTTGGATACTGTCAGAAACACCATAGAGGAAGGTGTCATAGAGGACCTGAAGACCCTAAGGGGACGAGGCTGCTAGAGTGTGAAACTCGATGACACAATCAGACATTGACAGGTTACTCTTGCGGAGCTGGAGGAGCAGTTGTGCCGCAATCTTTCTGGAGAGGAAATGGGCAAAGACCTTCTTCGGGTTGTCGTCGAAAGGAGGGAAGCTGTTCATAGCAGGATCCCTGCCTCCCGAAATGTAGTATCCAGGTCACAGACGTGCCCAGTCAGGCAAGTGATGGCGAATGTGACTCTTGAACGCTCTGTGGGAAAGGAAGACAGCTGGAGGTCAAACGCCATGGAACGCTGCACCAGAAAACTGTGGCAGAAGGATGGATCGCCATCATACTGCACCAACAAAGTGAAGCTGTGCTCCTGAGGTCTGAAAGACTTGGCTTGAGCTTAATGTGGGAGAGAATGAGCAGCAGCGGTGGAGTCCTGTGAAATCTCAGTGACAGAGGTGAGCAGACAGGACATAGCTCTGACAAACGGATGGAGCTTACGTAGTTCCATCTCTTGATGCCCCAGGTAGATCCCTAGGAAGCAGATGGCTTCAACAGGATGAGGGAGATCTGCTGGTGCCATGAGTGACTAGACTGTTCTGTCACAAAATCAGACCACTGGAGCCGCAGTCTGATCGCAGGCAAGCTGTCAGGGTGCCTTTAATTTCAATATGCACGAACAAAGCGAATTTTCAGAAGACAGTCTGAGGTCAGAAAGGGGCAAACAAGAACACTGGAGGTTAAGCTGGGCATAGTGGGAAAGTCTAATCTGAGGTCAGTAGCCGGGGTATCAAGCCGAATGGATCAGGGTATACCAGGCAGATGCAGACTCTCAGACTTGGATAATGAAGAATCTTGGAGCCACTCACCAGAATTGCAGGCACTGGGAAGCATATCCCTAATAAACTGATACTTTGGAGGTAGAGTTAAAACATTGAAGATGGAAAGTAAAAGTCCAGCAAATGGGAGACGAATATGAGGAACTAAAATACACTACGATGACAATTGAGAAAGAGGGAACACCTGCACAGAACATGCAGTGGATATACAAGGGGAGGGGTGATGGACAAGACAATAATTGCATGATAAAAAAACAATGGACACTGTTACAACCCTGGCTCAAAGGGAAGCAACAAAAAGAGGGTCTTTTTACGGGAAGGGGTGGAAATTAAATATTTCTCATCCGAAACTTGTTTCATCACTATATAGGGGCCATCATATTTGGCTTCAAATGGGGAACCAACCACAGGTCGTAAGACTAACACCTGATCACCAGGATCAAACGTGTGCCTTTCAACAGTGCGATCATAAAGCAGCTTCACTTTCTTCTGCGCCTTCTCCAACCTCAACTTTGCCAGTTCCCTAGCCTGCAACAATCTTTCCTTGAAGCCATCAACATAAGCCCTTAAATTCTTAGGAGGGTCAGACTTATTGCCCTCTTTTAACACAGCCAAAAGTCCCCGGACTTTATGTCCAAAAACCAACTCGTTTGGACTAGACCCAGGGGCCCCTGATCCATGTCCAACGACCCTTCTCCGATTCCAAATTAATCCTATCGCGCTCCACTTGCAACAACAATAACTCCTTGTGCTGTTCATACGTCAGACTCACAGAGGGGACAATTAGATTATTCACTGGTGCACCCAAAATTCCTTTCTCAATCAACTTCACCTTTAGTGCGGATTTAACATTATCCTAAAGCCTCTTATCTCCCAAAGTTATACCATAATGTTCCGCAAGTTTCAACAACTGGTCTTTGGTACATCGCTCAATGAAATCTCATGAAGGAGAAGCAACAAATTCCTCAACGTCCATTTTAAATAGACTAGACCCAAAATATACAAAATAGGTAGTTAGTAACCGTGCAAACAAAACTTGAAGTTTCGCCCTACCTACCTTACCTACCAAACCAGAAAACTAGGCCTTACTCACCTCAACCCTAGTCTTCATGCGGCTAATGATGAGGGGTAATTACGCACTAGAGCCCACTGGACTGAGAATGCAACTGACTATGTCAGCGACACCTACAAGTCCAGGGATGTGCTCCCGAGACAACCGCTACTACCCACCTTCACCGCAACACGATAAAAACAAAAACATTGATGTGCCTCAAAGGAAACACACCGCTATTCCTAACGTGGGGATCCACTTCAATAACCAAATAAATGCACGGAAGCAAAAAAGAAAAAAACAATGCCGCAAATGACACTACCAACGCGAACCCTAGCCACAAATCGCAACCATACAAAAAGCCAATCCAAAGGTGGGCATGTCCCTCTAACAACATTAATTATTACAAACAAAGCCTCCAAGCCAAGAAAATTGATTTGACCATTACACTTCGACCTAGAGGCTCAGAAAATACAGCCACTGGAGTTACCAAAACACAGCTAACAAACCAAACAAAACTCCATTGGACGAGCCCCCATTTGTTACGGCCCTGGCTCAAAGGGAAGCAACAAAAAGAGGGAACACGCACCATTTATAGAAAATCTTACAAATTTCATTCAGTACCGACAATTACAAGACCTAAAACAAGTTAAAAACACACCACACAGGCCACCCACTAAACCAAAACCCCAAACTGGCTGACCCTGGACATGGATCAGGGGCCCCTTTTTAAACCCCCAAAGCCAATCAAAAGGAGCCAGCTACCCAACTCCCAATTAATCGATTAAGGGGTGGAGAGAATCCCGGCCAACGAGCCTCTGGGTCGTCACAACACAACAAGACCAAAACCGTCAAAGACGACTAAACTGCGGTAAAAACAATTAGGGAAACATTCAGGGCGTGACACTCAAGTTCAGTTCCCAAAACACACTGCTGCCCCATGAGGGTAGTTATGCATGAATGCATGTGAACAAGTGACCAGATGCAGACCAGAGAGGATGGAATGAAGGATGAAAAATGAAAGAGTATAAAGGCACATGAACAGACACAGGCACAGATGCTCACATACAGTACTGGCACATACATACATACACACACATGCACTGAGGCACGCGCACACGCCGACATGCTGCGCTACTCTAAGCTCTCCAATAAGCAGTCACTCTCAGCATGCTGTATTAGTGCATTTTGTTACTGATGAACCGAGGAAACTGACCACCGATGTCAGACTTGTTTTTTTGGTTGCCAGTCTGGGAGCTGTGCTCACACTTATTTAAATGATTGTTCGTTTTGAGATAAAGTTTTGTTCATCCATCATTCAATGGCCCTCTCTCTCTGTCTCTCTCTCTCTCGCTGTCTCCTTCTCTCTCTCACTTATTTCTCTCTCTTTTTCTGTCCTCCTGTATCTCTGTCTTTCCATGTTCCAGTTTATTTGCCGTAACTGCTTAAGTGGCCATCTGGCTAACAGAATCACCACTCCATGGCTCTTAATTTAAAACCCTGGACTGTGTGTGTGTATGCTGTCGCAGGCCTTTCTCAGCTCAACCACCCCCCATCCACGCACACACACACACACACGCATGAATGCACACACACACACACACACACACACACACACAGTTACACTTCCACTCTGCCTCTAATTGGGGCTGTTTTACAGCCGCGGGTCTCTGAAGTTAACTCATTTGAAGAGACAGAAGAGAAATTTCCAGGCAGATGGGCAGATTCTGTATTTTTTTTCATTTTTCTCCTCCAGAAAATAGACCCTGGTTGCAAAAATCCTCAGAAATTCACTAAAATCCTCAAAATATCAGTGAACTGGGATGTTCTGCGTTCTCCATTCACATGCATTATGCCAGAGTGCAGTCTTTACCAAGATAGGGTTTTTGCTATGAGCCAGGATTTTTTTTTCTAAACCTGAAGGAAATCCTAGAAAATCTGCGGTCTGCGCTTGCTTTGGCCTCCAATGATCATTTAATGCGAGATGGTCTGAGTCACTGCAGTCTAATCCGCTCTTCCACTGGTCTGCAACAGAAGCGAGAAAATCAAGCTGATTTGAGTTTATAATTTTAGGCATGGTTTGTGAAGTGTGTGATTTCCGCTGACACATTGTTTTTATAGAATAGAAATCCAGATTTTTTTTATGAACGGCACAGACTGAGATTGTCTCCATTGTTATTGGTTTGCCAACTTTTTGAAAGTTTTATAGTTCACACAGGGTCGAAGAGATCTGTGCCTTAAAGAGTTGGCTGATTGGTGTGATGGCAGTCAGGTGAGGGTGGAAGACATGATGTTACAGAGTTTGGTCATGTGACATCTGTGGCAGGCAGGGGAAACGCGTATATGCAGAGGAAGGGATTAAAAGCCCTATTGGACGGTGCAGTTTGTACAGATCAAGGGCTCCATTTGTAAACTGTCTGTTGGCACACAAATGAATGCCGCCAATTTATTTGTGAATTTTGGGTTTATAAAAACAATCTTGACATTAAAAAAGATTAAATTAACAAGATTGTGTGCATTTAAAATATCCTGATTGATTTAATAAGAATTGCATGCAGATGAGCTTACCCATGGTTTTATAAATTGTGATACCTTTTAATATACATCGTTTGTCTTTTTTTTTTTTTTTTTTTGAGTTTACAAAATATTTTACTTTGAAATCCACGCAAATTTCCTGAAGTACGAATCCAGGTCTTTTTAATGCGAGGAGAAGAGCTGAATCTGCCAGAGTTGCAGGCGATTTAGTACATCAACTGTTTTTTCTTCTTTTTTTTTCCTTTTTGGAAAGGCTGCGGCCTTGCATGGAGATCTCTTCTCTTCTTAAACAAACTGTATCCTGGACACGCTACGCAATAAAATCGCTCACGGAACGGGCTAAGGTCTTGGAGCGCGGGCTCTTTGCAGGGTTACCCTCCCAAACATCAGATCCACCGCCCAGCACCCCGCACAGCAGCACACATGAACGAAGGCAGTACTGTCAAATCGCCAGTAGAGGGCAGATGTTTTATCCAAATAAAGCGAATAAGCAGCAGCATGACTAGCGAAACATCTCTCATGCAGTAAGTTGGGATGTGAGGCCAGTTTAAAAACTCAATTTCCCCACTACGGGTTGCGCTTGTAAGTACTTTCGATCTACCGCATTAAAGGGTTAAAAATACATTT
Source organism: Gymnothorax reevesii (assembly GCA_029721435.1). Lineage (NCBI taxonomy): Eukaryota > Metazoa > Chordata > Actinopteri > Anguilliformes > Muraenidae > Gymnothorax > Gymnothorax reevesii. Next base: position 51,316,706 of record CM056589.1, on the reverse strand, counting down.
CCATAAAACCCCGACAACTCCCTTACAATCCCTCTCATTTCAATGGATTAATTCAACCTTCAAATCTGTGATGACATTCATCTGCGGGCAACGTGGAGAACCAACTCCCCCCGGGCAATACTCGAGAGAGATATTTAAATAGAAAGGCAGAACGGAATACATCAGGAAAAACAATTACTCAGAAAAAGTCACAAGCTGGCAAAAAAATTATATTATGTCATGAATTTTAACAATAAACAGTTTATATTGTATCTTAGTAATAGCTTGGTATATTAGGCCTACTTCTGTCCGATCTCAGCTTTGCCATTCTCAAGCTAACTGATTTCGTCGAAATGCAATAAATCTTAAAGACAGTAATGTCTTTTTTGGGCCGATGTGAATATTAAATTAAGAGAAATGTCCCTCAGGACATGAAATCATTGTGCGGAATGATATGAATCATTCTCAGGAAAACTGCATGCTAAATTAATACAGGCTTTGGAGTAGCAGTTATTCTAAAGCATTCAGCTACCACAAGCTGAATGCCATATATTATCTATTTCTATCTGCGGAGCATGTATAATGTATTGCGTGCATATGTGATGAGCCAGTACCTTACATTTTGCAAGGTACCATTTGGTTAGCAGTGGTTGGCATTGCTGCCTCACAGCAAGAAGGTTGTGGGTTCGAATCCGGCTTGGGGCCTTTCTGTGTGGAGTTTGCATGTTCTCCCCGTGTTCGTGTGAGTTTCCTCCCACAGTCCAAAGACAAGCATATCAGGTTAATTGGAGACACTAAATTGCCCAAAGGTATGAGTGTGAGAGTGAATGGTCTGTGAATGGTGTGTGCGCCCTTCAATGGATTGGCAAGCTGTTCGGGGTGGGTCCAGCTCGCCCCGAGACCCTAGTGAGGAATAAGCGGGTATAGAAGATGAATGAATGAATTTTATGTATCAATTAAGTGCTAATATTTCAACATGTCCAGATTTCAGACCTATGCCTTACGCTTACTGCAACAGTCTGATTCCTGAGCATGAATTTAGCACAGTAAGAAAGAATGCTGGAGAGGAAACCATTCCACCCAAAGAAATCAGAAGCCCCCCTCTTTGCATATCACTTTGAAAGGTAAATAGTCAGGTGCAGGCAATGTTCCGATGGTCAGTAACCTGTGCTCCGAGTTGGAACCAAATTTTGAGATAAAGCTGAACACCTGTGCCCTGTGGCACGGTGGGTCAGGAGGGAGGTGTGGCGTAGATAGGAGTCAGGTGTGCCTGACCTCAGTAAGATTGAGGCGTGATTGTGGTCCAACTCTGCATATTTCATCTTTAATGTGAGTGGAGTGTTACATCACTGTAAATCTCTCCACTCACAGAAAACTACGGCACACTTTCAGAAGAAAATGTGGATACCTTTAGCAGGAAAATCCATTAATTTATTACAGATGGGTGGTCTCTGAGTGGTCTCATTGACCAAAGAGATGTGAACCATATATGCCTCAGTGCAGAGAAAAACTTGGAAACTAATGATTAATACACATATTGCTTTAGGATTACTTAACAACACATTACGATGTAGTTCACAGTATGAGGCTGTGTTCATATGAGCTTCGTCAAAACCTGCCAGTGCCCAAAATCACTGATGACCAGCTGTATTGCAGCGCCTTCCATACAAGAAGCTAATATGTTTTTACCTACAATATTCCAAGCAGGTTATGCAATCAGCTGTGTTTGTTGGTTATTTACCAAGATTACAAAAAAAAAACTACTAGCCCAACCTATATGAAACTTGGTGGAAGAGTGGAGCTTGGGCCAAGGAAGAACTCATTAAATTCTGGAGCAGATCAGACCTATGGGGCAGATACATGAATTGTTTTTCACTCTTGTTAACATTGCGAGATGTTAGGGCATTTGGCCTCCAAGGCCAAATAATAAGAAATAAAATGTCATACGTCTTGAAATTTAATAGATGGCATTGAAGTTCAGATGCGACAAAACATGCCCAATTTCAGAAATACAATGGCTGCGCTTGCAGATTTACATATCAACGAAGAGTGAAAATTGACCTTTGCAAAGACCTGCGCTCTCCGAGTGCCACTCCAGTCTCCCAAGAAAAACTTCCATTCCCTTAATCTCCATATCTGAATTTTTGTTTCTATTGCAGCTATGCAGATAATGTTCAGTATTACTTCAATTCCCAATTTGACTAATTTACTCTGTTAGAGTTGAATTGACACCAGATGTTTACTTTGAACTTCCAGCTCACTGCACCCTAGTTGAGTGCATTCACTGTCACTTCCTAAGCCGTCCTGTCCCACTTCAAAAGGGCCAGGATCAAAAATCAGAAAATGACAGTCGATAATGTCTGTGGCTGTTGTAATGTCCCAACGAAATAAACGATTACTTTTTCCATTCCCTGTGGCAGACCAGTTGCAACATCATCACAAAAAAAACTTATCTCTGGTTCAGTGGGTTGTTCAGCCAATGAATAGTCATGTTGGCGTCTGGAAAAACTCCCCTAAGCTTTGTCCATGGTCTTCAAAGAGCCTAATGCCCTGGGCCTTGTATCACAAAGCAGGATTCCTGAGTTAGATGAGTACCTGTGCTGAAGTAAATTGTTCTCTTTTCTTTCATCCCATGTTCCAGATTTGAAAGGATTTTTGGATTTTGTCCAAATAAAATCTGGGAGACCAGTTGTTCCGCTATCTCAGCGATCTTGCTTTGTGATATCGGCTCCATAAAGGCACATGGCCCTGTTTGGTCGAGTGTTGAGAGTTTCGCTCTGACCACTGTCTATTAGCATGCCAGTTAACCACTAAGTTATTTTGTCTAAGGTGGCTGTTTCTTGGGCAGGATGGGAAATGGCTAGAGTGGTCACCTCTCTGGGAGATCCAGCGGTATAAATATAGCCAATGATGTACCAATAGGGAGCAGCATTTGATTATTTAGTGAAAAAGTTCATCAACCAGGCTGCTGCATTAGGGGAGTACTGGTCTGTTGGCAACACATTCTGATCTTGACTTGTCATATGGTGATGCCACCTGACCAAGCGTTTAAATGCAACCAAAAAGGGGGCTTTTGGCATCTGTATCTGCCATTTAGGGTGAAGGTTCAGGCTTACAGTGAGGGAGGATGGTTTGTTTTAAACTGGCGTCAGATAAGGACACCAAAAGCCTCCTTGTGCACCATATATCAAAGCCTGGTCAGGTAGCGGCACTGTATGACGAGGCGGTATGAGTCTGGGCTCCTATCAGCATGATTCGTTGTTCTCCGAAGCTTGTGGGTGCTGAATTTTAAGACCGGAAAGAAGAAATTATGATTGAAAATTAATAATATCCCGTAAAAAAATAACAAAACTTTTTCATCAAATGACCTTCTTCAGATTCAGCCTTGAATATAAAGGATCAGACATAGTGTTCCATGCTTTGAGGCTGAAAAGTGGAGAGCCACTTGGCATTTAATTCAACTCCAAGAGAAACACTTCATATATTTTTGGGAAATTCATGTTTGGCTGCCTTGTTCTATAAGAACAGGCTCCAGCACCGGAAATTCACCAAGTCTTGTTTTTTTTAAGAATAGAAAAGAGTATATTCTGTCTGCTGGCACTCAGCTGTGCTGTGGAGATTATGCCAGAGGATGAACATGGGGCAGAGGTCATGATGAAAAGGTCACATGACCCAGTGTGGGGATTGGGGCTAAGAGTGGGTATTGCAAAGCAGTGAAGATTAACCCAAATGACAAGCTCTCCTATTATGCTCCGCCCTGATGCAGCCTACTGAATCAGTTCTTCATTGGTAACACTACGCGAGAATATGCATTTCGGGAACATTCGATTTCCATCTTTGGAGTACATGGATGGTAATCTAGGAAAATCAAAACCTTGTCCTCACTAACTGTTTTCAGTTGTGTTGATGTGGGGGGTAGTTATGTAATATTTAAGGGGATTTAAGGAGTTAACTGACCCACATTGCCAATGCCATTGCTGTGACCATCATCATTCCTTTGAATACTTTGAGTCAGATTTACAAAGAACTTTAGCACATGCAAGTCCTTTTAGCACATGTGAAAACCAGTATCTCGGCCAATAATTGGTGTAGAACAAATACCCTGGCCAATCGCAAACCGTTTTACTGCTTTTGCACGTGCTAAAAGGTTCATCGCGTGCAGAATGACTCAGTGAATCTGGCCCTACCTGACCAGTCTGTGTGATCTTGTTACTCATCCAACCATCCATGATCTAACTTGTGTGTTACTGACCTGGGGTGGGCAGGAATACCCACAATCCCCTAAAAAAATACCCGTGAAACTCATCATACCTACAGACAATTTAATTTCAATTATCTTGACATGCACATCTTTGAGCAGAGAGAGGATTGGCCTGGCAGACTTCCTTATTGGACTTAGCATGCTGATTTAGCATCCATAAATCACGCATCGCTCATAAATGCCTCTGCCCTCGAGGATGGACTTATCATGATTATGCTCTGTATCTGAATTATCCCCACGGAGTCAACCAGAGAAATCCGACTTAAAACCGAACTCTGGATAGTAGTTTGTACTGGCGTTTTAAGACTACCCACCACAGTTTGAAGAAAAAACACCTTCCTGGTCAGGCAAACTGTAAATTGAACTAAAACCTGCAGATCCTTGGTCACATGCTCTGTTGCTCCACGGTGCCTTTTTTCAACTAATGACAAAGGATCAGCAAACCCATCAACCGGGAAAAATACGCCAATGAGGTTTTATCCCATCCTCCCAAACAAAATACTTGAATTCTGGCAAAGATTCCATAACATTCCGGTGACAATAATCTGCTAGATAGGTGCAAAACTAGCTACAGGCATTTCTGAAGAGACAAATTTCATCAAAGTAACCCTGGCTTGTGCTACAAGTAAGCAATGACTCAGTGGCACAGGCAGAGTGAGAGAGAGAGAAAGAGAGAGAGAGAGAGAGAGAGCGGGACACAGAAGTCTGCGCCAGAACACCCTCATGAAGGTATACCTTGAAGTTAAGCACACACTAAGCCTATAGTATATAGTGCGGCCCTCAAGAAAACGAAGTTTATTTCTCTAGCCGACGGCACATTCCCCACCCCCCGAGGGATGCTGTCCCGGCATCAGCGCATGCAGCAGAGCGGAAAGATCCTGCATTGCGCCTTCAGCGAAATGATTTCAGTGCCGCATCATCTTTGCTGACAAGGGGATCATCGTTTCTGCAGGAGACATCAATAACCCCATAAAGCCTAGGGACCCATATATGGGTCCATCAAATACAGCCGCTGCATTCAAACCTGTGGAACTTCATGCCTGTCTCAAATTCTAGTGTAGATCCCAAGGTTTCCAACAATCCCAAGTATGTCCTGCTGAATTATTGGGAAGTGTGTAGGAAATGACGTACAACAACTTGATATTTTCCATTTGATGTAATGTAATGGCCATAAAAACATAGCGTCCTGGATTTTAATATTTTTTTCACTGTTGGTGTTATGTAGCTTCTGTGAAGCACTGCCACCAGCAGGTACAGAATGTGTAGACCTACGAGACATTGTCTGACCAAATGAAAATAAAAAGGCCTCTTCTTACTTTGAACCTACTAAAAGGAAATCTTCAGGGAAAAATTAGCGTCTAAGAGAAAGTAGCCGATACTTTCATCTTGTTATGCAGCTCTGTCACCTTTATGAGATTAAATGTTGGTTTTGCAAGGCATTTCATTGACGCCACTACATAACGATTTTACTTTCAGTTCTAGTCAGCCTAAATGAAACATCTGGTGTGATTCAGGAATACAAAACACCAGTCAAATGCAGGGTAGGCCTTAACTGACTGATAAATAGAACTTAAAGAATTTTACATTGGGATATTTCTTTGATGGTTTCAATCAAAAAAATTTGGAAAGCATTCACAGACAGATGCTCCAAAATCCAGTTGCCTATTATTACCACATACATGTATACACTTAGGCCTATAACGATTGTTGTTAAATTAGCCTAATTTGCCTATATCGTTCGCCTCATAGCATAATAGCCCATCTAATTTTTTTACGTTTTTTAATTCAGTTTTATTTTTAATGTATTTTTTTTTATTAAATAAATATAATGGATTTTATTTTTATCTTAAATTTTTTTTAGTTTTTGAGAAAAAATAAAGGAAGAACTGCATTTGCTTGCTTACACGAAATAACAGGCAGCCAATATTTCAATTTGGAAAAAATATGAATTGGGCAATCATGCTGTATGTTCGTGAGGGTGTCCCAACCCGTGTGAAAGCATTTCAAAAACACCAACAGAGGGCAGCAACCATACAGTCGAATAAGCCGGGTAGCTGCGCTTAATGAATGAGGCTCGCTTATAGCAGCGACAATATCCGCTGATGATGACGCGATAAGTGTTTATGTTTGCTTGCTTGCTTTTAGTTTATTTATTCTTCATATTTAGGACGGCCAGACGAGGTCGTGAACGCAAGTAAATGCATTTTTCGATGTTGTATAACAAATGTGACGATGATAGGCTATAATAAAGTAGGCTATTGGGGCTGGAAATTAGCTGTCATTTCAAGATCACCGATGAAAGTATGCATTCCGCGTAATTAATTGCGCAGCTATTCGTTAAATAATTGGCCTAAATATCGCCTCCCGCAGTTTGTGTCTTGAACGTTTGATGGGGCTCGGAGCGTTTTATTCATTGAGCCTACTCAGTTTTAGGCTAATTGAATGGGCCAAGATAAGATCAAATTGACTTAATAAGATAAGTAGCCTGCTCGTCGAAGCACTCGCTTAAATATGACAGACTGTCTCTTGAGCATTTAAGTGATACTTAGTCCAGCCCATGTCTATTTGATTGTGCCGGAAGAACTATATTGGTTACTTAAACCTCTACTGTTACACTTCTAAGAAAAGATAACAGTGGCCTATACGTCTGTTTATCATAGCAAATCCAATCGCTCCATTGATTATTGGACTGGAAATGAAAGTCGCGCATCCCTCGGGAACAGCGAAGCAGCGCTGTAGGCAGGAAATCTAGTCCGTCTGACACGCCCATATTTCTTCCACTGCGAGGTATTAAGATGCGCGTATCAAGGGCTTCTCTTGTCAATAAACGCCCCACTGGCTGAGACTACTGATAAAAATACACTGGTCCATTTCATTCGGATCGGATTCCGCTGCTGAATCAATAGCCTATCTAACGAAGCTAGACCTAGGCAATAATAATGATTATAGAAAATCATCAAGTGTAAGGCATTTTAATGAAGAAACAAAAACTCAATGTAAATTCCAGGCTCTGCTTCCCGCTGTGCGAGGAGGGGTGGCAGTTGAACAACTGCGATAAAATCTCTTTAACTTTATGAATGGGTCGGTTTGAATAGGTCAGTGCTTGATAAAGTTGTTTACTGGTAGGCTATATGTTGAGTAACATATCCATGTGGTAAGTCGATTAAATTCACTTCACTTGACACGACTGGAATTGGTTGTTCAATAAGAAAAATCCATAGAAACGATGACTAGTGGGTATAGCCTACCAAAATTAAATTAAATTATTCACAACATGCGTGTTTGTGTGGTTTCGCGCATCAAAATTGATCGGGGCATTTCGTGAAAGCGGAGTGATGGACTTTTATCATTACGCATGGGCTAAATGCCAAGAAAAGGTCCCAAAAATTTGAGCGCAGGTATAGTTGAAGGATCTCGATTCATTTTGACAATTGCAAAATCTTGTACGCTCAATTTAGGGGAATGCATTATCAATAAAACAAAATCTCCAGGATTACCCAATTAATCGCCTTTTCCATGATAATTTTGAACGCTGCAATACTGAATATCCTCTGCCACCACTTCTAACACTTTTATGTTACTTTAGTCAGGTTTAAATATATTTATTTCACTGCAATTTAACCAAACATTCGCCAAAAGGTAGCACAATTCAGACAGAATGCGTTTTTTTAGGAAAATATTAATTCAAATACTTCAATTATTTCACTTTGTTTGGGTGGTTATTTAGATTACTTTTAATTCAATCCCTCGGAAGACAACATTATGCCACTTCCTAAATTCTAAAACATCATTTCAGGTCCCATGGAAACCAAAACGGATTTGCTTTGTCCGGAAGAGTCCCTTTCATACCCCCAGATATATTTGAAATAAGTTTGCATAGCTCTACTAACCATCAGTGTCGAAATGCCTCCAGATGTCCAGGAACTGTGAGGCAGTCAGCTCCGCCAGGTGTAGGAAAGGAGGCTGCGCTTTGTTGGCCATATTGGGGTTTTTCTTTTTCTTATCTGTTTCTGTGGTTGAAAATCCCGAGCGAACTTCTTCGCAGTCAGATCCAGATACTCACTGTCAAAGACTTGCGCTCAGACGGAGCTTTTAAACTCCCACAGTGTCTGCAGTTACTTTCGCAGCCCTGCAAGAGGCGCAGCGGCACCACGATCAATGCCCCTCTTCCTGAAACTTGGACTGTGTGCGCCTGTCGCGTCAAGCATTCTCACTGGAGCGCGCGCCTCTCCTCACGGTGAGCCAAGAGATGCGCATTCGCAATGCCCCGGACGCTTCCTCTGCATTTTCTGCAGCCCAGCGGGTTGCTGTTGCGTGGATCCCTCAGGCGATGTATTGAGAGCGCGGTCTTTCTATTTCATTTTAATTATGAAAATGATGCCGTACATAGAGATGTGTAACACTCCTTCACTGACTGGAATGTACTGAAGGCTGACATTCCAAATGTTTTCAGAAATATTTTTAGTGGTCGGTCATCCTGTTTGCTGTTAGTACACGCTGAGCTTTAATAAAACTGTTGGCCTGTGCTGACAGTGGCCAGGGAGCGGGCCGTTATAACGTGTGCATGCACGTCTGAGTAAATCCGAGATGCATCATATAAGGTGTCCATAGGATCTCTTGCGCGCGAAAAATGTGTTTACTTTTGATGTGAGAGAGACTGGTCACCAGGGATTAATCCCGAGTCTTGGCTAATTATCACTCGACAGCGATGCATGTTTACGCTTATTCTTTAGGGACAGCGTCACTCTGGTACGCGGGGCCGAGGGGATTGTTCCACATGGCTGCACCATGCCAACGGGCGGGGGCGGGTATGGGGGGCTGGGAAACGCGCAGCAGTAATTGCTATGCGCCTTTGGCAGATTGACTATCAAACAGGGTAGGGGGAACTTTAACAAGCAGGGTTACGAGCTCTCTTTCCCCGGGAATTGCACTAAGGGCCAGATTAATCGGAAAACCACTGGCTAATCACTAATTGCGGAAATCCTTAGAGAAATCCACCCGGAGTCTTACTTTCGTATTACTAGTGAAAGCAAAGATTCGTTTCTCTGCCGTCGAACAATATAGAATGTAACATTTCTAATTTTATTTTGTGTGAATAAGATTAGAACAAATAGCTCATCTCATTTAAGATTCAAACTTTTAGTTTTTTTCCATGTGCTCGTTGGAAGAACCCCCATTCACATTCATTAAATGGGACATGAAATCCTCCATTCTGGGCTCCTCTCTCTCACACCCACACACAGACACGCGCGCGCGCGCACGCACACACACGTGCATACATTACATACTCCTCACAGCCTCAATCCGATTCCTGGGCTTGGATTGCCAGCAGCCATACCGCTACTCCAGCCACGTGGCTGGTGTTGGAGCGTCAGTAGGTTGCGATCCTCCCTCTAGTGGAGTAATCCCCAATGCAGTGATGTGGACACTGCACTGAAGGAGATGGTGTCTTCCGGATGAGACTTTACAACGAGGTCCTGACTCCCTGAGGTCATTAAAGATCCTATGACACTCTTTGACAAGAATAGGGGGTTCCCTGGCATCATGGCTAAAATTCCCAACCTAGCTCTCTCAACCAGCCATCTACTCACCCCCTGATCTAATTGGCTGTGCAGCTTGTACTCTCCCTCTCCACCACAACCCCCAGGGCTCCCTTGAAAAAGAGATTTAGATCTCAATGACACTTCCCTAGTTGAATAAAGGATAAATAATCGTACAGAAGCATGCATACCCCAAATGTTCCAAGTAATCATTTGTTAGGGAAGTAGGCAGGTGGACACCAGATGCAGGATCCAGGAGGATTTATTGGGAACCCTGACAAGGGGAAGAAGTGGCACACAGGCTGAAAAGAAACACCATGCACATGCACTGAACCAGGAGAACCTGGGTTCTCTGCCAAAGGCAGGGGGAAACGAAAATACACACTCCACGAGTGGCTGGAATAAAATAACTGAAGGGACTGCAGGGGGCTCGGACAAGGGGCAGACAAGACATGGGCGCAGCTACACAGGGCGAGGGACCAACACAAGGGAAAACTCAAGGTAACAAAACAAAGTCCCGTCTGAAGGTCTCTTCGACCTTCCCTGCTTAAGTACACATGGGAGGAGGCAGGGATATGAAAGGCAATCTTCTTTGGAAACAGAAACACATGGGATTAATAAACAAATTCACAAGGACCGGGTAAACAATGATGACTCGAGACAAGACGCTGAGACGATCAATCAAACTAGACAGTTTAGATTGAGGTAATCTAAACATGACGAGTAAAAAGCACCACGAGAACAGCGAAGGAAAGCACAGCTTTCAACACAGTTAATCAGGGAAAGCTTTGGAAGGAATTTACAGAAGCTAGGAACACTCGCCAATGAGTTAATGAGGTTAGTAACTATGCGATGGAATATTTACACATCCTTAAGTGCGGGTTAGTACGGTTAGTAATGGCCCTATCAGAGAAAGCATTCATTCAGAGTTTTCAGTGAACACATTCACTCAGAGTTTTGCAAGACCCAGAATTAAGCACAGGTGGAAGCAATGAATGAAATACCCAAGCCGAAGCCGAAAGAGGAAACGCGATTGGATAACGAGACTCAAGCGTGCTCAAGGCTGTCACTCGACACCACAGGAGTCAGAGCAAGAGGGAATCAATGGTAAGACCGCCGGAATGGAGCTGGAACACAATTCAAGAGAGACACGGGAAAAAACGCACACGCACAAACAAGCACACGAGGCAGAATCATAACATAATTTCGATTTTAAGGGAGCCAGACCAGCCTGAGTTTTTGAGTTATTGTTATCCTTTACCTCCATAACTGCGATGTGAGCACGTGTGGAGCATGACCTCAAGAAATGCGTGTGGGAAAGTCGATATATAGCCCTCATCCAGTGCATGAAGAAAACGCAATGGATGGGCAGTCATCAGTTGAGCACCTATGAGGAGACACGTTCTACTGTTCCCTGGAGGCTGATATTCACCAGTGTCTCATATTTTTTATGAGAAATCATGGCTGCGTCAGAGACAGTGCAGTTGTCAATTACAAATATGCAAGTTGCAGATATATTTTGAGCACAATTTTGCATTCTCAATAGTAGCCAAGTGTGCTGATTTGGACGTGGTCACAACGTGCTGAGCACCCCGCCCCCTTGCCTTCCCCTAGTCCCCTGCTTTAAGAGGATGTCTGTCTTCTCACTTAAGGCCCTGTGCAGAAAAATGGTTTTTAATGCCTTTCAGAACCTTAATTAGATTGACATGTCACCTTAATTGCGCTGTAATTTTCCCAGTTCAATTCACCTGTAAGGTGGTATACCCTGTATCAAATAGCCCGAAGAGGATTGACTTCAAGATAAGATGTACTTTATTGAACCCCGTGGGGTAATTTGTCGTCTGCATTTAACTCATCCTAGTAGTTAGGAGCAGTGGGCAGCCTTAGAGCTGCGCCCGGGACCAACTCCAGTTCTGTAGCCAGTTCCTCGGTCCGGGGCACTGGAAGGAGTGGTCCTATGATGCATGTTTTTCTGAGAGGGGGAAACCAGAGTACCAGAGGAAACCCATGCGAACAGCGGGAGAGCATGCAAGCTCTATGTGAAGAGGTCCTGCCCGGTTGGGGCTCAAACCCACAACCTTCTTTGGACGAGACAGCAGTGCTAACCACTGTGCTGCAACTCAGAAGACACCACTGGCTGGCTATTTTCTACATCACAGACAGACCTGCTCTGCATAGTTCATGCCTCTACCCGCCCTGCTGCCTGCCACAGACTTGTCCAGCCTTCTCAACTCTCTCTCTACTGCAGCACAAATTTTACTTTTTTACATTTAGATCTGTTGGGAGCAGAGCTCATTATCATTGAGGAGACCTGCACTCCAAACAGCCCATTGACAGGGAGTGAATGGCCCCTGAGACGCCTTAGAATTAATGGGGAATTCTTTGCTAAAAAGTTTAACCCCCACTTTTTGAAATCTAAGAATACAACAGCTTGAAATAACAGCATAATATGGGACCTCTTATAAACTGATCGGATTTTTCCGTCCATGCAAATTCAAAATGCTTTACATTTTCACATAAAATATTCAAATATATGTAATGCCAAAGCTTTATACAAATGTATTGTATTAATCATAAGTTGAAATATGCCTCAAAATAATGAACATAATCATTTCATTGTCAAATAGACAATCCTCATTAATAAAACATTCTCTCACTTGTTTTCTTTCTCTCTCGCTCAAAAAATTTTGCCTAGTTCTCCCTATAATCCTGAAATGTTTAACATTAATAATTCCTCTAAGTCTGGGAATGGTTGGTTGATTAGCCCAGTGAAAAATCCCCATGAGCTACCTGCAGTAAATAATTAGTTTTATGCACATGTTAATGCGTGTGTGTGTGTGAGCGCATGTGTGTATGTGTGTGTATGTGTGTGTCAATGCTCGCATATGGGTTTGTGCATGCATGCATGTAGGATATGTTGGAGTAGAGATGACTCTCAAGGAATACCTCAGACCAGCAAAAAAAATTTCCTTAAAATGTTTGATTCTGTCTTCAGCAGAATGCCCTCTGGTCTTATTTTATAAGAAATATAAATCTTACATTATTTCATTATTTGTTTTTTTTTTTTTCTTGCTTTTGCTTAACTGTGTTAATGTTTAATAACAGCCCCAGTTCTAGAGAGTGAGGATGAATGAGAATGTGAAATATAAATAATTAATTGGGGGGAGAAAAAAAAACGTTTTAAGTTGAATATTTGCATGCAAGTCCCAGAGGAGCTCAGCCCCAGAAGTTGTATGAGGAAAATATGTGACTGAGGCTTATTAATTGAAAAGTGATTTCATATAATTAAGAAATCAATGCAATATATCCTCTAAACTCTATTTACACTGTAATGCAGGATCTTTTGGTTGGCTATCCCAGTTATAATTCCACGTTTGTTGCACCTACCAACAAAATGCATCGTTGATGAAGGTCAAAAGGGAAAAGAACCGACAATGAACCCAACTGCTGAATTTTTTCAAAGCGTTTGCAGCACACTCTCAGTAATAGGGGTACAGCAGGAGTCCATTTCTGTTCCCCAAGGTATTATGTACCCTTTAGGGCTAATTATAGGACCTCAAGGTACCTGTGTGAACCTATTTAGGGTCTAAAAGGTACTTTTATGTCTCTAAACAAATAAAAACCCACTTTGATGGTACAACAGCTGTACCTTTGAGGGTACTGCCCCAGTGACAAGCCTTGGTTGTCACAATGTACCTTGGGGAACAGAAATGGACTCCTGCTGTACCTCTATTTCTGAGAATGCAGGGGCCAATGTTGGCACCAATCACCAGCCAAATGCTGCTAAAATATGCTGGTGACTGGTAGATTTGCTTCGCTCACCAGCCGAAAAAATAATGGTGACCTATGAAGTGGCCGGTAAAATTTGAACATTCACTGGCCATTTGGCTATTGGACAAAAAAGTTAATTTTGCGCACTGGTTTGCAGCCAGTGAGGCTGGACAGCACAAATGGAGGTGTGCAACTGCATAAATCGGGCGCTGTCCAATTTTCATGTCACAGACCTCGTTTACTCTTTGACTCACCCAAACCACCTTTTAACATAAATGCTGGCATGAATCGCTGCCAGCGGAGCTGTTTGCAAATAAACACATATCTTCCCCTCCTCATTTGAATTTTAGTTATGTGCAATATGAATAATGCCTCCAAAATGGTGGAGGGGTCTAATGGCAGAGGGAAGGGTGAAGGGTTAATTTTATACATATTGTATATTGTCTTTGTGAAGAGGAAATAAAACTGGCCTAATTAACTTCAGTCTCGCAGTTGTTTCAATACAACAAGTGCTATTTTGTATACGGGTTAAATCGCCCACGTTTTTTCAAACATAACGCATAACCTGACGAATTGACCTCCAGTCCACCGAATGCCTCCACACATTACTACATTGGTGCACAGTTCTCAGTGGCACAAATAAAGCAAGGATAAAGCAAGTTTGCTGCTCGTTTGAAATTGGCAGTTGCCTGGGCATTAACATACTGATTTTCAAGGGAATGACTGTAGCTTATCTTATTAGCCTTAATGGAACCAAACCTCCACTACACCTGCTGGTAATTAATTAGTTTGTCTCAGTCCAAGCTTTTTGATAATAGCGCCACAGCTGCATTATCGCCTCTTGTGCTGATAGGCTGAAGTTTTGTACCTACCCATGCAACCGGGGCCTTAGGAAAGAAAATGGGTTCCCTCTGGGTCCCCATTTTTCAATAAAACAAAATTTTTGTGTGCTATTTCCAATTGTGGACCTCCTTAAATTAACTCCCGATTACCTTTCCTAAGCAATGGCTCTGCATGTTTTGGTATTTTTGGCCAAACTGGTACAATCTGATGCTACATTTGTGGGGATCCGTGGCTGAGTGACAGGGTGATTGAGTGAGTGATGAAGCTACACAAATGGTCATCCTGCCAAGTGTACTTTCCTCGTTGGCCTTTGCTCATTGGCCACATTTCGCGCATAGATCATAAACGTTTCGGCCATATTTTATAATTTGACCTAGTCTTGTTTGATTTGCAAAGTGATGGAACAAAGAGAGGACATTTCTTTTCCCTCACTCATTATCCTTTATCACTCGCTCTCTCTGTCTCTCTCTAGCTATTGATTGGCATTATTGACAACTATTACCCCCAGTGCCCTTTCTAAACACAGAGTAAAATTTTTTCTACCTCTCGATGAAGCGTGTTGGGAAGACTTCAGTTTATTTATCTTTGATCTCTCGACCAATCAATAGGGACACAAAGGAGAAATCGAGGTAGCCATCAGCGTCCTGCTCACCTGGGTATACTTCTGCGACCGGGCTCGTTGCTCGCAGTATAACTTAACACCCTCTATGCTAACGATTAAGCAAAGAGAGGGACTCAGCACTGCTTCTCACATTAGCACCTTAATGGAGCCATTTTTAATGCCCTCCTCACCTTCCATGAAGTGGGACGTCACACCTCCTTCAGCTAACTCCCACCTTGGGAATTACACCGGTCTCCGAGGCAACAGTGAGTGCCTCCCCAAGATAACAGAGCTGTGAAAATCAGTTAGCAGTCACTCATGGGGTATGGTGAAATGTTCCTGGATAGTTGCACATTATTTTTTTAGCCTACTTCTGCTTGTAATAATAATAATAATAATAATAATAATGCCTGCTGTCCAGACCTGTCTCCCATTGAAAATGTGTGGCGCATTATGAAGCGTAAAATACGACAACGGAGACCCCGGACTTTTGAACAACTGAAGTCGTACATCAAGCAAGAATGGGCAAGAATTCCACCTACAAAGCATCTACAGTTAGTGTCCTCAGTTCCCAAATGCTTACTGAGTGATGTTAAAAGGAAAGGTGATGTAACACAGTGGTAAACATACCCTTGTCCCAGCTTTTTTGGAACATGTTGCAGGCATCAAATTCAAAATGAGTGAATATTTCTTAAAAAAAAACAAAAAAACAATTAAGTTTTTCAGTATGAACATTAAATATCTTGTCTTTTTAGTGTACTTCATTGAATATAGGTCGAAAAGGATTTGCAAATCATTGTATTCTGTTTTTATTCACGTTTTACACAACTGCCCAACTTCATCAGAATTGGGGTTTTTATGTAAAGACTGAGTTTCAAGCAATTATTTGGAACAATATTCTTAATTTGCTTGAGAGGTGCAAAACAATGCAATTAAAAGAGACTCTAGTCCCCCCTCTGTGGCACTGCAAATAAAGAAGTATAGAGGACCAAAAACACAGAAGATACAAGTCATATTAATACTTTTATTTATTATACAATAACACTTTTTAAAAATATATACATCAATCCCTAATCTTTTTGAAGATAATTACTATTTTAACAGTCCCTTAATCATTTTATTACAGTCTTTCCAGCAATCATATTTATGGAGATAGTTATTCTTCTTTACAGCATAAACTATCTGCTCAACATGCCATTAAACAGTTATACAATGTTCAAGTAAACTGGCTTCACAACATTTCTGATGTAAACAACTGCAGAACACTACCGTCTTCCCTCTGTTTAACATAAATATTAATCAAGTAAATGTGAGCAGAATTTTCAAGTATAGATGTATATAGTTATTATGAAGTTGTCTCCGTTGTGTCTTAGCACTTGGGGAAAAAAAATCTTTCTGTGCTTGGAGTGTATAGGCTTAGAGCAAACGTGAGGTATTAGACCTCCAGGAGAGGTCTGAGAAGCACTGCTCAAGTGGATTAGGCGAGAGGGATTGTTCTATGTAGTGTGTACCATATAATACTGACGCATTTTAAAAAATCAAGTAAGATTATTAATGGAAGATTATCTGAAGCCATGTCATTTGTGAACGGACATAATAGTTGCATGTTTGCGTTAGTTTTTGGTACTCAAGATTCATAACTAAACAAAAAAGGAAAAAAGCCAGCCTGTGCACTGGTAGCCTCCGTTGCAGACGTCTTATGGAGTTCGGTCAACTTCCCTCCCCCAACAACGTCTGCGCACTCGAGGTTTTTGTTCCATGACGTAATGTGATTGTGCTTGATGAGCCAATCAGAATGCTTATGAGCGATTTGCCAAATTCTGAAGGCAAATTTCCGTCGACATCTTTCCTCTGGATAACTAAGTTGTTCATTGCTTGTTCTTGTAAGCTATTCATACTTTCACTATTGAAGGTTGTGCAGATTTTATCCAAAGCTCCAGAGAAAACATGTTCGCCACCGTCCGCCATTTTGGATTTTTATGTTTATGCATACATAATTAGCTCCTGGATTTCAAGAGCTAGTTTCTGATTGGTGGAACACAAAACCTCGCTCGAGTGCGCAGACGTTGTTGGGGGAGGGAAGTTAACCGAACACCATAAGACGTCTGCAGCGGAGGCTAGTGCACAGGAGGGTCTCTATATCTTGGCCAGTAGGCCGCTGATGAGCTTCTGGAGCTCCAAAGCCCTGATGCGGGAAGTCTCCAGGACCTCCTCGTGATTGGCCCGCTCCTTGCAGGAGTAGTCTGTCACTACTTTGTTGGTGATGAGAGAGAGGCCAAAGACGCGTAGACCGCAATGACGAGCAACAATCACCTCCGGCACTGTACTCATTCCTACAACAAACAAGAAAAAGGGTGTAAAAAGGGATTATGAATGTGTGTGCGTGTGTGTGTGTGTGTGCGTGTGTGTGTGTGTGTGTGCGTGTGTGTGTGTGTGTGTGCATGTGTACACTTATGCACGCACACAGACACACATGATTGGCCATTTTCTCAGTCATTACCACAGTATGGGGTAACATTGAATTTTCCCAGAACAAGAGAAAGAGTTTTATTCATGGGGGTTCTTCATCATTACGTGGTCATGCACTTCTCACGTTCAGTTAACCTTTCTCAAAGACATGTTAAACACTCAGAACTGCACATCAGGTAAAGCAAATATTTAATAATGTGTATAATTTAAGAGGTGGAATCCTGACAGATTAGAACTGTC
Source organism: Gymnothorax reevesii (assembly GCA_029721435.1). Lineage (NCBI taxonomy): Eukaryota > Metazoa > Chordata > Actinopteri > Anguilliformes > Muraenidae > Gymnothorax > Gymnothorax reevesii. The sequence continues at coordinate 51,299,002 of CM056589.1, read as the reverse complement.
TTCAGTACAGAAGAGTGGCTTTTCTGCGTAAGCTAGAAGTGGCTGAATAATGTCAGTAATTTGAAGCCAAGTGGTAATGTTCTTTGGAAAACAATGGAAAATAAATGCCCACGTGGAGTCCACTTGCAAAGCCCTGAAAGTCAAGTTGATCCACTAAAAAAAAAAAAATCAGATTTTTTTGGTAGGCATAGATGTTATCTTCCATAGATAGCAATTTTCACTATACTGAAACTATTAGCCTTGCAAACATAATCCATGAGGCAATTCTTTATTTTTTAAGAAATGACTTGGATTTTGCGACACAAAATTTTGACTTAGCAGGTTTTGAAAGTGGAGTGGAAATTTAGCAGATTTTGACAGAGTTTAAATCAGCCCCGTTGCTCAATCGGTGAGGGTATTTGACCCACTCTACATGCAACTCAATGCTACAGTCAGCACAGTGGTTGAATAGCTGCTATGACAAGGACAACATAAATATGAGTCCATGGGTTCAAATCCCCCTTTTATGGTATCACTATCATCACACTTTTCTGAGCTGCTGTCTTCTACTTTTGCATATTTGGTACCTTTAAATGTATTGGATCTTCAAACTAATTTTAATACTTGACAAAGATAACGCGACGATACACAAAATGCAGTTTTTAAATGATTTCAGGTACAAAAGGAAAATCCAACGTTCCCTGGCCCTATGTGAAAAAGTAATTATTCCCCTGAGTTACTAAATTGACCAATTTAACAAATTTCATCGATAACTGGGTTAAATTTTACTAGACACACCCCGGTACAGTTACAACCAACCCGGATGAATCTAAACATCACTCAAATAGAACTCCTCTGGCAATTTGAAGTAGGCAAAAAGCAGCACATGATGCTGTGATCTTAAGAAATTAAAGAACGGATGAGAAACAACGTCATTGGCATCTATCAGTCTGGAGAGGGTTAAAGTACTTAGATGACTCAGACATTGAAATATGACAAATAAGCAGAAATAGAAGAGATCAAGCAGGAAGCAACGACTTTTTCACAGCACTTTTTCCTTTTTCATCCAAGCAGGCCCAGATGCCCTGATATGGGGGGCAACCAGAGATTTAGGGTGGGAGGCTTTTTATTCATATCACAGCATGCTACGCTAGTCTGCACACTGTGTTCCTTCATTAATATATCAGACTAGCCTATGTGTAATATTACATATTGTACATATGACTACATACATTAAATAATTAATTATAAACAATTTATCAATTAACGTTCGCTTTTTGGATGCACAAGTTTCTTTAAAAAAAAAAAACGGTGAAATAAAAATGAAATGATAGTTATTCCTGTTGCATGCACAAAGCAACCTCTAAGAGCATAAGCCTTGTTTTCTCCTTGCAAAGACCTTGACAAGCTCATCCATTATCAATGCCCTTGGTCTTTGATTTTTTTTTATGAGCCAAAATAACTAAATTCCTTTTCATCTCATGTTGTATGGTGCAAAGGAAAAATATCAGGACATGTGTTAGAGGGGAGAAAGAATTTAGCACAATGTTGTGGATACCTCGAACACCAAAGCAGTCTCGTAGTGCACAAGGCTTATATAGCAAAGCTTTATACTGTAGCTATCTCTATCATTCCTGCCGGTAGTTCAGTGGAGTATTTCAGTCACGGCCATGACTGACACCAGCTTGGACTAAACGAGCAAGCCATTTGGGTAAATAATCGCTTTTAAATGATTTTAAATAAGTGGAGATGATGCGCAATTATTTCAATCACAAGCCAGATGCAGCACTGCATGCGAAGTGGGCGAGGAAAGTGTGTCGCTAGAACAGGGAACTTGATGCAGAGTAACTGGTGGTCGAGCCTCTAAATCAGGGGTGGGCAATCCTGGTTCTGTAGGGCCGGTGTGTATGCTGGTTTTTACCAATTACCCTGACTAATCAAGATAATTGGTTTAAAATGCAAATATAGATTTGTGCAAAGATTCAATCAAAGAAAAAATGTTTTATGTAGGGAGACAAGAATAGCCTTTGGTCATTCAAAATTATTTAAAGAAATGCGCCTGAAATGTCAGATTTAATAAAAAGCATGGCTAATTTAGATGATGAACTAATTAAAGGCCAGAAGTTGATGCGAAAACCGGGGACAGATAAGGCCCTCACTGCCCACCTCTGCTCTAAATGGCAGTTAGAAGCAGTTGTAATGACATGAGTGCTAACTACGTATCGAACCACAAAGTGGTACACAATGCTTATTTTGTTTAATAGGAGTACATCATTATCTATCTAGATAACGTGCTTCCTAGCTAGCTACCTTGCCTAAAAGAGAGAATTAAATCAACCAACTGACTGCTGCTCGCGGCCTCCTGTGCTCGCTAGTAGTCTTAAACTTCAATATCAACCATGTCAAGGTCAAAGAAGTGGTAGTGGTAAGAAGTGAATTATGAGGGTGAAATGCTGGCGTTATGCCTCGCTAAACTTTTCCGAGATTCTTGTTTTGATTTTTTTTTTTAAAAGGATAAAAAAAATACATGGATGTAAGGTCGTATGGTTTTTTGCCCCACCTCACCAGCAGATAGATCGGATAAAGTTAGTCATTCATGAGACTGTTCGCATCTGTCCAGACATTTTGGATATCTCTTGTACCTTTTGTTGAGTTGCTGTTTATGTGTGCTCTGGCTAGATTTCATAAGTATTATCATGTGGGAAAATATTTAAAATTTTAAAAAATATTATGTCGAGGTGATGTACCAGGGGATACCTTCGGTGGCTGGATGCCTTGATTCAGGTCCCTTGGTTAAGTGAAGCCTGAGAACTTCTTTCAGATACACAGTTGAAATTGACCCACACTGGGTTGCTGATGCTTGACAGCACTATGGTACTTTCCCCTTAAGGTGGCCTTACAACTGTTCTGCAGGGCTGCTAGGCGGTTAGGTGTTAAAGATGTACGCATAATTAAAGGGTCTGGGTAGGCCAAAGTAAAAGACAGAGGATAGAGAGAGAGAGAGGCACGGGGATATTTTTTGTGGAAACTGACCCACGGCGTCTGCGCCCAAAGTCTGCAGCATTCTGCACTCGGCGATGGTCTCAAAACAGGGGCCTCCCAGGTTGCAGTAAACCCCGTGCTGGAGGAAGGAAGAACATCCCTGTTCTTCTGCAGCCTCCTCGGCCAGGCGCCTCAATTCCTCATCGTAGGCATCTGACATGCAGGGGAACCGCTCTCCGAACCTACGAAGGGAGAAAATAAGGCCGCCATAACCGTCCTGTTCATGAGCCCACTCGATACAGTCAACGGGTGAGATTTCTGCTCATACAGTATACGTGGTTTTCAGGTTTAAACGCAGTTGGGCTCTCACTTATTTAGAGTTTTAGCCCGTAATAAAGTCGCTTGAACAGCAAAATCATTCAAAAGGAATCATCTGCCATTTGTACAACTACATCTGAATGAATATGGGACATGTATGTAAGCTGTAATGTGGCCTGAGAGGGTAAACCATCTCTTATCAGACAAGGACATCTGCGAAGAGTCTAACTTCAATTTTCATTGCGCTTTTTACAGAGGCAGATTGGGATAACACTGTGGAAAGAAAATTGGGCCGAAATCAAGGCCTTGTACTTCGACACGTGATCAATTGAAGCAAGTCAATAGGACAAAACACTCGGACTGTGGAGAAAAATAAATTGCGAACGGGAGGAAATCTTGAGAGGAATCCCGCCATAGACGAGAAGCCCCTCCTATGTGTGAACAACAGATAGCTTTCTCAAATTCATCTTTTTTTGCAGTTTTTATTCTGCTTCATGTCATAACACGTGGATATGTGCTAAATGATGAACGAACAGTGAAATATCACTCGTTGTTTCGCGGAACTAAGCCCACCTCTCCTCGTTGCGGCCACACAGCGGGTTCTGTCCAGAAAAGCCAGGCATATTGATGTGGTCCTTGATAAACATGATGTCACCCACACTAAAACTGGGGTTGAGTCCCCCCGCAGCATTAGTGACGATCAGAATATCCACTTCGAGCAGGCGGAAAACACGCACGGGGAACGTCACCTGAAAGACCGATAGGGAGGGAGGAAACGAGAGAGAGAAAGAGATAGCAAATCCTTTATTCACCATTAAACTCCCCAAACTGACTCCATGGCTACGCTAATCATATTGTAGCTTCCCTGTTCTCATCATTGATTAAAACTGTATTTTTTTTCCCCCTTGATTTAGTGCGGCAGCAGTGTTGGACAATGGGAAGGGGAACTGGCTCATAAATGAAAGTTGTTGGTTTGTTGCTCATGCAACAGAGGATTCAAACAGGCAGTCTCACAGCCACGGCACTTCACTGTCTCAAATGCTCAAAGACCTTCCACTCATCAAGGAAATATATCACAGTATACAGAAAGAATGAATATTAGGAGAACACGAGCAACCCTTCACAATTACCACTGCCTGTCCCAAATAAGTCACAAACTCGAATATTTAGTTGGAACCCCTGTAGCTTTGATTACAGTCCAGATTTGTAGTGTCGTTGTTATTATAACGTCAGAACATTTATTTTCAATCGCACTTGCACTCATTTTTAGCCTAGCTCGTGTTTTGACTACAGGATAGCCAAACCACTCTGTAGGTTTCTGCAGCAAAATCCCATATACTTTCAATGCAGTTGAGGTTAGGACATTGTGGTGGCCAATTCATGCATGAAAACGATTCCAAACACTATTGCATCTTTTCTGCCGATGAGAGATACATCTTCTGACATAATTTTTCAGGAAAAGAAAAGCTCTGCACTTTATCAGTTGGGGTTAAAATAATTATTGCCGGCTGAAACAAATGAATCATTGCAATAATGATCCAATCATAGTATTTGTAAATTTAAACCCAAAAGGCGACTTTTTTTTTTTTTGGTAAGATCAAATGGACAAATCATTCTCTCTCTCTCAGACAATCATTAGAGATCACAGTTGAAGGACAGATGAATGCCAGGGTACGTTGGGCAGACGCTCGGGCCGAAAACTGACCGTGGCCATGGAGTAGCCTTCGTAGAAGTGGAAACGGCCCTGCATGCAAACGCACTGCTTCCCATGGAGCTCTCCAAAGACTAGCTTACCAGCATGTCCAGGCACTGGAGGGGAAGGCAAGAGCCAGGAAGTCATCTTTAAAAGCATTTTCACCTGAACTTAGCCAAAGATGAACTTTGAACTCTACTAAAGATCAGTGGTGTGCCATCGAAGGTACACAGGCCCTTCAGTAACCCCACCTTTTAACAAATGATTGCTCTCAAGCTTTTCCCGTCAAAGCTTGCTTAAATATTAATTTCTCTACTGAATAATAATGATCAATACATCGCCTATAATATTTAAGTAGTTATTCAAGAAGAAATTACAAAGATATCATTGATGGGCAACATTTACAGGTAATACATGATATTGCAATGATGGCAATAATCCACATTATCAATTCGGAAAAAAAATCCAAAATTTTTTCTGAATTCCATTTTCTATTTTAGCATTTTTTCTGCAGCATCATTTAATTTAAAATGGCTTTTCACTCATTCAAAATGTTTTCACTGTTAACAATCATTGGCCCAAATGGTTTCACTTCTAATGAGTCAAGACAACAAATTTATTGACATTTCATGAGCTACATGAACTCTGAGTCCTCAAAAGACATTTTAATGTTTTATGTCATCACTAATTTGTCAGAAAAAATGCTGGAAAACAAACAAGAATGCAAAAAAAGTTGCCAGCCATTCACCCGATTATTTTTTGCACTGGGCAAATGAATGTTTGGTTGCTCATCAAGTGAACAGGAACTGGATTCACAACAATCATACAATACAAGGTGAAGTCACTGAAGAGCTTTCATACCTCCAATTACACATCGCTGTTCAAGATATGCGTCCATATGCGACCTATAGAAATTCATCTAAGGGTTCACTTGCACGTTTGCCAGCACACACACACACACACACACACACACACAACCTTTGACAAACAGACTTACAGCCACATGCACATAAACGCACATGCACACACACCTGATCGGAAGAGTGGCTTTTTACAACAAAGAGAATATGTCAATTGTCATAGTAAAATCATTGCATTATTTTAGAGCATGGCCCATTGTACTGTATATATGTCAATTGTCATAATAAAATCACTGCATTGCATTATTTTACAGCGTGGCTCATTTTACTGTACGTGCCACGGGGGAGTGAGATGAGGTCACTGAACCAATGACCTAAGAGAGGTAGCAAAAATATGTGAGATGCTAAACTTGCTCTACTTAGCTTGGAGCAATCCATAGCAGCTTTAGCAAACCATTAGCAACCCCATATGTGGGCAGATGACCACAAGCACAGATTCACAAGGCTTATCATGGACTCATCTACTCCCTCCGTCCATTGTGCTGCCTGCAACCACAGTAAAGTCCTCAGGCTCTACCCCTCAAATGTGATTGCAGTGCTTTCTAAAGCTGGAGATCGCAAAGTCAAAGGCCACAGAGGAACGAGAATCAAGTCTTGTAGCGCCCCACACGACCAGCAGGGGTCGCAGGTGAGCAATGAAACTCAGCTGACCTAATCGCCTGGAGAACATCCTCCCCATGATAATCTATGCAAAATTTCATGACTGAAGGACTGGCAGTCTAAGTCAGCAATTATGCAGTTCAGATTCCTTTTCAGGCCACGAGATCCATCTGGAACAGTCCAGAATGCACAAACTGGACCATCAATCATCGGGAACAAAGTTTTTAATATTGTTAGCCTCATAGCATAATTGGCTTACAGTTGCAAAATCAAAAAAAAAAAAAACAATGTGGTGGCTAAAAATTGTGCTTTTCCTTGTTTTCTGAAAACATTCAAATATGACTTAGGCAACTATGCTATTATACTAACGATATGTTCCTCTCAGAAGCACCATTGAGATGTCCTCTATTGTCCAAGAGCTATATTGGAAATCCTAGCTCCTCGCTCATCAATTCAAGGGATGGGTAAGGCAAGTATGTACAGGTTGGGGGTCTGTCCCTTGGGAATGTTCCCTGACAACTGATCAGGCAAAAATCTACAGGTGTACTTTCGAATACGCGGGTATTCTCGGGTGCGAATGTGTGCAGAGCTGTCAGCAGCAACACAATCCCTGGTAATGATGTCACTTGGGATCCCTCTGCCACCACCACCAGCAACGATATCCTGCCTGTCTTTGACGATGCAATACACAACCTCATACTTAACTGCCTGCCTCACGGAGGCCTGCGGAACCTTCCAGACACTTAAAGAAGACACCAGCTGTTGCCCATAAGTCAAGCTGCAATTGATATCCCTGAAACAAATACAGGGTGGCACTTTACATGAAGCGTTGCTCATCAAGGCTTTATAAAGCATGTATAATGCCTTTGTAAATGAGACATAATGTCCTCATAAATCATACATATGCAAAAATGTCATGCTTTGTAAAGAGTGAAATAACACCTCCTTATTCAGCACGTGATGCCAGATGTGGATAACTGACGTCACTTAGCTAGTGGCTAATTGCTATAAAGGGTGACACAGCCAGCTAAGTGACATTGTCAGTTATATCACATCTGGCATCACATGCTGAATAAGGATGTGTTATTTCACCCTTTACAAAGCATGACATTTGCTTATGCATGATTTATGAAGACATTATGTCTCATTTATGAAGGCATTATACATGCTGTAGAAAGCCATCATGAGCGACACTTCATGTAAAGTGTGACCAAATACAGTATGTGCTCTGTGAGATTTTCATCCTTTTCATTCATGAAGAAAAATATTTTTGCCTGAGGGTTCCGTGTGCAGAAATGGATTTTAATTTAATGACGTGGCATGTATCGAGAGTCCGGAAACTGTCCCTGCCTCAATGGACTATTGATTTAATGGCCTTGTCTGATGTTGAAGCCACTGCTGCTATATTGTAAGAAATGACTTGAAACGTGGTTCAGAGCTATGGCCAGCTTACATGCCCAGCCTCTGTCACTGTGCAGACATAGGACTGCAGAGCTAGGTTCTGAGTGGAAAATATATGATGCCCTCACAAAGGGCAGCCCGTCAATCCCTTTGCTTGCTTTGGAATCCAGTGAGATGCTACAACCTCGATTCCAAAGGAATTGGGACAAGGTAAAACGTAAATAAAACCGCAAGAATAATTTCAAAATCCTTTATGTTCTGTAATCAAATGAAAAAAATACAAAGACAAAATATGTATGAACTCATCAAATTTGTGGTTTTTGAATATCACTGGTATTTTGAAATATGATGGGCTCTTAAGTTTCGAAAGCAAAATTTGTTCCTTTTCTTGCATGGTGTAGGACTTCAGTGAGTCAAAGATCCCGAGTCTCTGTTGACGGATTTTGCCGCTCATTTTCTGCAACACGTTTTCAGTAAGAGACAGGGTCAGGATGCAGGCAGTTCCCACACTCTGTGACGCTGAAGCTGCGCTCCTGTAGCGTGGCACAGTGTTATCTTGCTGGAGCAAGCAGTTATGTGCATTACAGAAGCATGTTGGTACTTAATGCATTGCTGCTCTGAGGGCTCAAAGTTTGCGCACATACCAATCCTGGCATTCTACTTTATGATTTATGCACAGAAACTGCTCCCGTTTGCAACACATTCTTTGACTCCTCATACGATATTATGGACATCCGATTGTGAGATCTCCAAATTCCGTGCCACTGCACCTTGATAAACCTTATTCTTAAACTTTTTTTAACTAATCACTCATGCTGCCTTTGGCAAAGCGATAAATCTCAAAGCACCCTATAGGTAAACAGCCTTGCCTGTTGCAAGTGTACAACAATAATATTTGTGCCCACTCTTAATGAATCGCCTGTTGTCTAATCACCTATTTACCTGAGGAATATTATAAATGGTAGTGATTCTGAAGACTCCAAAACTATTTCAATATTTTCATTGCCCTGTCCTGATGGTTTTGGAATATGTTGTGGGCAATAAATTCATAATTTGCATATATTTACAAAAATTGACAGTTGATATCGCTGAACTTTGAATATTTTTCGCTGTGTGCTGTACTTAGTTAACGCTTTGAGCTCTCCCCGATGACAGAGAGAAAAGCCCCAAACACTGACATGCCATGAGAAAGTTAACAAGGAGCCACTGACCTGTACTCTGGGGAAAGCTGGGGATTTCTTCGTAGGGAATCACCTGTCTGTTTTCCAGGAGATCTGCTAAGCCGCTCAATCCAGAGCCACAGATGATGGCCACTTTGGGTGACCGGTTGGTCTTCGCCTGCAGCCAATCGGCAGCCTCCTTGTACTCGTCATACGTGTAGCTGAAAGTGAAAAACAGCAAGGTTACATGCTAGCATGAAACTCTACCTTGAACCAGGAGGGAGCTAAATTTATTCCTTCTTGATGTGACTGGTGCTCTTGCCAATCCCAGCTGCTTCTTCTAGAAGTTCAAAGTCAATATTTGTTCCAAGAAAAAAGGGGAATTGCTCCAAGTGACCATGTCACTCATACAATTTCTAATCACCAAAAAAAAATATCCGGCTCTGTAAACTGGTTTGTTTGCTTTCCTCCAACACGGCAATTGCAAAGGTCCAAGGTTCCCTATTATGACGATCACATTTTCCTCAGACCTAGACATGTAAGTTAGTCATCCCAAAACCAAGTGGTAGTAGGCAAGTCGACAAGCACTCGCAGTGTCTGCACACAAATAGTCATGCTTATTTGTTCAGTGATTAGACCCAGCTGATAGTGTTATGTACTGACAATTTTTACCCCTCAGCCGACAAGGGCACGAGGGGTAGTGTCGTCCCTTCGGCGGGCGGGCGGGCGGCTGCCAATTTTGTCTGGGCTATTTCTCTGTAACCACTTAGGTTAGGAAGTTCATATTGCATTTGTGGACTCCCTTTGGGGGGTAGGTGTGCCTCTTCAAGGTTTTGTCCCAGTTTGACCTTTGATCTTGCAGCGGTGACCTTCAGGGCTGAGGGGTATTGCCTGCTTCAGCGAGGCCCATTTTGTTAATTACCGTTCCCCACAGTCAAGCCATCTGTCAGTTTTGGTTTCAATTTGTAAATTGTTTTTCTTCGAATTCACATCAAGTCTCGATCTTCACCTCTCCTCTCGTGTTTTCCTCCTCGTGCTTTGCAAACTTCTATCCACTTTTTAAATTAATTATTGCCTTTATGTCTTTAAGTTCCTGGCCTTTATCTTGCCTTTTTGTCCCCTGTCTTTGGTGTTTAACTCGAAAAATATTTGCTTGGGATCCCGTTCCTCAATGTATCCGGCCCTGATGAGTCCCTCTTCTTCCAGCACCTTCTTTGTCCTGATCTGAGTGTGTGTGCCCCTGCCGAGTGTGAGTGTGTGTGCCCCTGCCGAGTGTGAGTGTGTGTGCCCCTGCCGAGTGTGAGTGTGTGTGCCCCTGCCCAGTGTGAGTGTGTGAGCCCCTGCCGAGTGTGAGTGTGTGTGCCCCTGCCGAGTGTGAGTGTGTGTGCCCCTGCCGAGTGTGAGTGTGTGAGCCCCTGCCGAGTGTGAGTGTGTGAGCCCCTGCCGAGTGTGAGTGTTTGTGCCCCTGCCGAGTGTGAGTGTGTGTGCCCCTGCCGAGTGTGAGTGTGTGAGCCCCTGCCGAGTGTGAGTGTGTGTGCCCCTGCCGAGTGTGAGTGTGTGTGCCCCTGCCGAGTGTGAGTGTGTGTGCCCCTGCCGAGTGTGAGTGTGTGAGCCCCTGCCGAGTGTGAGTGTGTGTGCCCCTGCCGAGTGTGAGTGTGTGTGCCGCTGCCGAGTGTGAGTGTGTGTGCTGCTGCCGAGTGTGAGTGTGTGTGCCCCTGCCGAGTGTGAGTGTGTGTGCCCCTGCCGAGTGTGAGTGTGTGTGCCCCTGCCGAGTGCCCTGATCCCTCCAGCCTGACACTACGGCACCAGACCCCGGACCTGCCCTCCTGCAACATCGGAGCTTCACCCGTTTGTGTTTCTGTTCGCTACTGCCAGTCCTTGGACCATCTTCTGACTACCCTCACTGCCAGTGCATTAAAAAGTCAATGTTTATATCATACAGTAATTCTCTTTGTTTATATTCCTCTTTTGCTGTCAAATACGCCGATGGTGTATACGCATTAAAGTTTCCATTTTAGTCTTATCAGGCGATAACACTGTCTTCCAGCCATGGCTAAAATTATATTTGCCAAACAAAAAGATCCTTGACTTTATTCCTTTTTCTCAGGGGAGGCTTTCCTCGTGCAACCATTTGAAGAAATTTACTGCAATAGAGTAGGCATGTTTTGGTACTCTTTGGACTTGGTGACCCCAAGATTCAGCCAATCGGAGCTATTTTTAAATCACAATCCTTTTGATCTTCATTGCCTCCCTTACCATCTTCCTCACTTCACACGTGGGCAATACGCATCCCCATATTGTTTTCTGACTAGTTTGCATCTATTCCAAAAGTTTTTTTTATTTTATTTGACATATTATGGCCCTTGCAGTATAATACTGTATTTTATCAATTTCTTTTTCTTGAATGACCTGTCAGGGGTATCCCTGGTGAATTTTAACAGCCAAACTGCACACCACACACCGCAAACCCATTTTCTCACCCCATCCCTCTCCTTCCCTCCAACTTAAAATCCAACAGTCTATCATGTGCAGTGTTGGGACAATCCAAAATACTGTATCGCAGCAACTTGTCCAGCTGATCAGCACAATTTCAAAGGCCCTGTACAAACCAGGTTCATTGAAAGCACTTGCATCCAATACATGGTCTATAATAGTTAAACATAACTATGCTATTCTGTAACACTCTGTTCAGTGGAGTGTTTTCCATTGAAAAAAATTTTGACTCACGTCCGTGTGTTTGTGACAGTAGGATAAAGATGTCCAGTGTATGAAAAGATTTTGACACAAGTCTGTTGTAGCACGGCTGTAGTACCTTTTTCAGGGAATTTTCTAAATGCCTTTGCTGACTACAGATTAAATGCTAAAGAATGAAATCTCATCTTCCTGAGCACAGGATAAAGATGTTGCGTAAAACAAAATTTTGACACATGTCCATGTGTTTGTGACAGTAGGATAAAGATGTCCAGTGTATGACAAGATTTTGCCACAAGTCTGTTGAAGCACGGCTGTAGTACCTTTTTCAGGGAATTTTCTAAATGCCTTTGCTGACTACAGATTAAATGCTAAAACTGAAAGCTAGCAGCAAGGCATGAATGACAAGTGTGACAGCCTTCGAAACATTTTACAGTTATCCTGTTTATTGGTAACTATAAACCTGATGCACGCACCACTTTACTATGAGGTCACATTTTTGGCATTGGTGTCAATGTGTTTACGTACTACTCTAAGACAGTCACATGTTTTTCGCTTCGCTGACCGGGAGAGACTGTGTGTGTGTGTGTGTGTGTGTGTGTGTGAGAGAGAGAGAGAGAGAGAGAGAGAGAGGAGGGGGAGACTGAGAGAGACTGGCAACTAACCAGGCCTGGGCTGAAAGTGCCCATTCTTCCCAGGAGCCATTGTGCCATAGAGCAACAGACCCTGTTATGTAACCCAGTGAATGCACTGCCATTCCCACATAAAACGGCTCTGTCCTGAGGGGAACTGATTTACAGTGATCCCCCAAATGAACGTGCACTTTCAAGGGACAGTACTCGTAGATAGGCACCAATTATGAGTAAAGATAGTGCAAATATCATAAAATTCACAGATATACCAGGAAAAAAACCCATTATTTAGCTGTATATGACTTTCATGCTAGTAATAGACTTCTGTAATGTATTTAATTTGAATTTGTACTCTAATCAGAATAGAGTCCTGGCCCACTTGTTTTATTCGGGAAGTAAGGGAAGTGAGACTTGCTTTTAAAAGGGAAATATTTCCATATAATTGAATTATGGAAGGGAAGTGAGTATTTCTCACTGAGAAAGGGCAGGCAGATGACTAATCAAAGACAGGTTTGATTGGGGAACCCTCGCCGGCGCCTCTCGCGGGAGAGCTGTCCAGGGTCCTGCGGATCCTCGCTGGATCAGCGATTTCCATTCAGAAAGGGCCCAGAGCGCAGTTGCGGTCGGCGAGATATGCAGAGCAGCACGCTCAATGGCTCAGCGCTCTCTATTTCATCGGGAGATTATTCGTTTCCCATCTCTTCATGGCTGACAACAGCTTGGGGAGACTGTAGCCCAATTACATTTTTCATCAGTTCTTTCCCGAAGAAATGTGGCTTCTATCTAGTTAATATTAGCATGTGGGAAATCACGTAACCAATTACAAACGTCATCGTAAGCAAATCCCATGAGGGTGCCTACGTGCGCCTACGAGGAATTTCTCAGTTTAGCCAGTTTGCGTCAACAAGGAATTTCAGAGAGTAGCCGGTTTTTATTGCTCTTATTTGAATAACCTATATACGTTATATTGAGAAATGCAAGAATAATCAGCCATCGCAATTCGTGATGATTTGTCAATTAAAGCCTAGTTTAGCCGGATGCTAGATTCCCCCAAATGTCTTCGATTTATCAAGACACTTATGGTTTGGTCTGTTCAAAAACGAACGGAAATGTAAATTTACTGCTACTAGTGAAGTAAGGAATAAGCTATTCTTTATTTCTATTTCACCTTCCCGGGATGACAAATGACATTTATGTTGCTATGACGACTGTAGTCCACAGATCCAACGTAACAATATTACCATTTTAAAGACGAGAATGGATGCTATGGCTGCGTAAGAAAACTCTTTAGATCGGTTGTGTATAGGCTACAATGTATCAATTCACTGACGTCTTACCTGCATTTGTTAGCAGACGACATGTTGAGCACCGATCAGCGAGTGTTCTGTTGCGCCCTGTAGTTACGTCAGCACAGCCGGAGCTGCCGCAACATCGCAGATGAGGCAGTTATAAGGTCTCTCGCGTGATGGAGGAGTGGCTGTTATCGTAGTGTCCTGGGTTGACGGTCACCAGTGCCTCAAGGACGCTCCCAGTAGTCAAGGTAGTGATCTTCAGCAATTTCGCACTTCAGCTCTGTTTTCAACTCAATTATTCAGACTCCACCTTTTACGCAAACTTATGAGACAGACAACAGAGGTGGAATAGCTGGTTGTAGATATATCGCTCGGAGCAGAATTTCTATAGCCTAATACAATAGCAGGAATACCTTACTGAATGTTGCTGGGTGTTTCCCGGTTCTGCATTAATGTGACCTGGTTTAACCGAACGTTCTATGCCTTTGGATAAATCAGCTGACCATAATTGTTGAATAAAACTTGCATATGTTAAGTTTCATTTTACAGGCAATTCTTCAGATTTGCAGTGGTGTTTTTTCTTGTGTATTCATTCAGTCCGGTCTGAATAAAATCTTGTGCTTTGTTCAGGCTCCAATACTTTGCTTTTAATTCTGACGAATCCTGAAGTATAGTAACTTCCCCCTTCTTAATAGCTCGGACGATATACAACGACTAATGTAGAAAGGTTTGCGCAATGTACCAAAATGAACTGAACAACCACTGGGCGGATTGCTGCAGTGCTGAAAGAAAAAAAGTCCCTAAAACTATCATTATGACATGGCTTGCAATTAAGCTCAAACCACAACATGCTGGTCCAGCCCACAGTTTCAGGAACCACTTATTTAAGAGAGAAAAAAAGAGTTTTGTAGGAAGCACATATCTGAGCCATATTCACACATCACGTTGCTCCTGCTGTTGAACTTCACTTTAACCCTGACAAAGTTCACCTTATTCCATAGCTTGCAGGGTTGTCGTGCTGCTAATTAACAAAGTATGATATAGCAAGTAAGGATTAGAAAGAAAACCAATGGGATGGTGGATGTTTTGGAACATGTTTGGTTACCGCTAAGCCACAGCATATGAAAATATAAATAAAAGCAGAAAGCAATGATTTTCAAATCGCTCAAACTCGATCAAAAATAGTGCAAAGACTATATACTAGATGTTGAAAGAATATTGAGAAATGGTATGTTTTTTTTAATTTTTTTATTTTTTTAAATAAATAAGATATTGAATTGATGTCAGCAACACTTGCTTTGAAAGCAAAACATTTTCCCATTCTTGATTGATGTAGGATTTCAGCTGCACAACACTTTGCGGCCTCCTTCATTATTATATATATATATATATATATATATATATATATATGTTTTTTTATTTCATAATGCGCCAAATGTTTACAGTTCGTGGCAGGTCTGGCAACACCCAAACTCTTTCTCTATGGAACCATGTTGCTGAAATACCCGCAAAACGTGGAAAGCTATTGTCTTGCTGGAAAAGGCTCTCCCTGAAGAAGACGCTGTCTGGAAGGCAGCACATGTTGCTCCAAAACCTGTCAATATCATTCAGCATTAAAGGTATCAAAACAGAAGTGGACGTTACCCATGCCATGTGCGCTAATTCACCATAGCTTGGATGTTAATGTTTGTACTGTGCTTTGACAATAAGATGGATGGAGCCTCTACTCTGTTAACCTGGAGGATGCGGCATCCATTATTCCAAAGACAATTTCACATTTTTATTAGTTTGACCACAGGACAGTTTTCCACCTTGTCTCAGACCATCTTAAATGAGCTGGGGCCCAGTGAAGGCGGCAACATTTTTGTATCTTGTTTATATATGGTTTTATCATTAAATGGTCGGGTTTTAACCTACACTTGTGGACACACTGACAAACTGTGCTCACAGACAACGGTTTTCAGATATGCCTCTGAGCCCATGTAATGATTTCCACTGCAGAACCCTGCCTGTTTTTAATGCAATGCTGCCTGAGGGCCCGAAGACCACGGCCTGTCGTTATTGGTTTTTTGGTTTTGTCCCTTGTGTACAGAGCTTTTTCTGGATTTACTCAATCTTTGAAAGATAATACCGTATCTCAGATTTTGAGGTCCCCAAATTATTTGCAATTTCACGTCGAGAAACTTTATTCTTAAATTGCCGAACTATTTGCCCATGCAGTCTTTCACAGGGTGGTGAAGCCCTCGCCATCTCTACTTCTCAGAGGCAAACTCACTCTTAGATGGTCTTTTTATATCCAATAGCTTGGAAAATATCTTTTTATATTACTGACCCACTGCTAATTAACCTAATAAGCAGGTAGATGTTCCGCTACTATGTGAATTTTTTTTTTAGCATCAAGCAACTTTTACTCTTTTGTTACCCTTGTCCCAACTTTTTTGAAACGTGTTGCTAGCATCAAATTCAAAATGAGCAGATATTGTTCAAAAGACTATAAAACTTATAATTTTCAACATTTCATATGTTGTCTTTGTAATATTTTCAACAAGCATAAAATACTCAGATACTCCACAAAAGAGACGGCTGATAAAGCGACGGACAGACAGACCAGAGGATGAAAGGAAGTATGAACAGGCACATCTACACAATAAGATGTAGCCATATTCAATTTTGCTGAGAAATATCGAACGGTTTATGAGTTCTAGCCCGAAATGGCTGATATGTGGCCTAGGAAAAAACATCTACACTATAAGATGCCCCCACTTATGACATTTCTGAGAAACATTGAATGGATTAGGAGTTCTGGCCTGGAAAAGAAAAAAGATTAACGGACCGACAGACCAACACGCGGAAGGACAATGCTCATTGCTATATCTCCATCCACTTCCTGGCTTAAACCATAGTCTATAACTTCACTTCTATTCAAAATAAAGACTTCAAACCAACACCATTCTGTTCATCAAGTCAGTGCGGCCCTAGTGGTCAGGGGTCGCAATGACGTCACTCTGACGCAAGTGGGCGGATCTTCGGCCAGTGATCAATGAACATAATGAACGATCTATGAAAAATCTTTCATTTACAATTCTCTCAGTGTCCGAACTTTTTTTGAAATGGGGTCGTAACAGAAAGAGCTTCCAATTGCGCAGATTGTTTTTCACCTGACTCCCAGGTAAAGGGAGGGTGGAATCCTATCACTTCTAAGAGCTTAAAGACTGAGGTCTGATGATATCTGCTGTAGCCCATTTCCTGCGTGTTGCGCAGACATTTTTATCCATATTTTATAATACAAGTAACAATACTCTCATTTCACAATATTCAACCCCCCCGGGATGCACGCCAGAGTTTTTTCTGTCCTACAAAAGAGCCCCACCCAGATTTTCACCTGATTAAATTACATGCCTTTTATTATTGTAATAGACTATTCCTCCTCCCTAGATCAGTTTCTCCCGCAGGAATGCACGGGCACAGCGCTCCCGATCTGTGAGGGGCTTACAGGCTTTATTCTTTTTCCTCATTCTACTCTGCCTTAATTGCACAAGCAGACCAACTGAAGACTGGACTGAAGAGCATGGGAGGGGTATTAACCCTCTCATGCCTAAATTATGACAAACTCATTCAGTGTTTTTATACATCCTTAGGGATGTAAAACAAGGTTTGAAAAAAAAAAAAAAAATTCTATCCTCGTGCTATAAATGACTGCTTTTTCCCCATTGCAATGACCTGCAAATGGGATTTTTTTGTATGGGATGATGCAATAGCGGCCACTAGAGTGGACTATATGCAGCAATGCCCCATATTGCAGGCATATATACAGAGAAAAAACACTTTTAAACAGCTGTACACTGTAGTGATCTCCATGTATGAAAGGGTTAAAGGTCAATCACAGTCTTTTTTTCAGTGCCTAATTCTGTAGATCTTTCATTCGGCAGCAGCTCCTTCAACCAGCCCACATATTGTAGTCTTTTACCAGTGAACAAATCACACAGAGAAAAGCAAAGTTAATTTTCCAAGTTATTGCATGATACTGTAGCACATTATTAGGTAACATCAAAAATTGGTTAAATGTAGTGTTAAATACTCCACAGTGCAATTAACCAATTAAAAAAAAAAATTCAATGAGCATTACGCAATACATAACATTCTACCATACGGAAATACCTCTAAAGATAGTACTAAATCATTATTATGCTGTACGTCTTACATATAAAAGGGATCCTTTCACTGTTAGTTTTGTCAGCATTGTACAAATGTTAGGCTGCTGCCCAACACCATTTGTAGAACTCAATGGTTGTGCTGGTTTTCACTTCAACCTCAACAAAGCACACCTCATTCAGCAGCCAGAGATCTCATCGAGCAGCTTCTGAATAGAACTAGTGCTTTGTCTGGACCAAAAAGAAAACGCACAGAATGGTTGATCAATTGGAAACAAATCATCACTGGGGACAAAACCTTCAAGCTCAACGCATTTACATCCTGTCAATGACTGTTATGCTGAAAATACACCGGCCAAAAACTTCCCATGACCCTTAAAATGCTTAATTTTTAGTCAGCCTGTCCCTCCAAAAGTTAATGATTCATTATTTAGTTGACAAAGAATCTTCAGAAGGACTCACAGGTACCTGCGTATCCTTCTGAAGGTCATTGCCGACAAATCTGCCGACTAAAAATGGACAAAATTGTTGACCTTTTGAAAGCTGCAATGTGACATTTCGCTTCATATATTTTGAGCCTTGCATGACTATAGCAGTGATAAGCACTTTAAGGGTTAATACTGATTACTGTACGAAAAAATTTTCAGTTATCGCTGGCAGGTAAACTTCTTCATGATAAATGAAATCTAGGTTTTAAACACAAAAGATCCACCCATTAACCGCCCATAATCTAAACCGCTTCTTCCTCCTGAGGCTGGCAGGGGAGCTGGAGCCTATCCAAATTAACCCTGGGCGAGAGGAAGGGACTGCCATGGATAGGTTGTCAGCCCATTGCAGAGTGCAGACAACATTCACTGACGCTCACACCTACACGAAATTTTAGGGCCTCCCATTCAGCTGCAGGCAAGTTTTAGGGCAGTGACAGGAAACCGCCAGACCACACAGAAAACATGAAAAGGCCACACAGAAAAGCTCCAGGCTCGACTCAAAGCCATAACCTGCTTTCTGCGAGGCAGAGGAGCCACAGTGCTGTCCTTAAAACACACAGCCTGAAAAAGAAACACTCAAACACCATGCTGGCGTTACGCAGTGCATTCCACACAGGCTGCATAACCAGTGCGTCAAGATCATTTAAATGACAAAACATGACTACCGCATATCTTTTCCATGCATCAGGGTGAAACCAGAGCGCGTATGCATAATACTAAATACACTGCCCGGCCAAAAAAAAGTCACCGTTTGGAAATTATTGAAAAAAATTCTATAATTGGATAATTATTGCAGTTATTGATATGTTTCAGCTAGCAATAATCATTTTAACCCTGAATGATGAAGCACGTCGCTAGTTATTTCTTAAAAAATCATGTCGGAAGACACATCCTTTGATGGAGGAAAAGATGTTACACAATTTCAGAATGGGCAAGTTATTGGCCTGTATTTAGCAAAGAAAACCATGAAAGACAAAAATAAGTATGAGGAATCATTTTCACAAACAAATTTTCCGCCACAAATTCCTGACCTTAAACGCATTAAAAGTTACTGGGATGTGCACAAGAAAGACCACCGAGTGGTTCAACCATTATGTCGAGAAGACAAGATCTCAGCCAAAAATTATGGCATTTCTGATCGAAAATAAACGTTCGGGCATTGCAAAAAGTAGTCAAAACAATGGCAAGACGAATATGCACTGTAATCAAAGCTACAGGGGTTCCAACTAAATATTTGAGTCTGCAACTTTTTTTTTTTGGCCGGGCGGTGTAATATCGATAACCTCTGCAGAATAGTGCAGATGAATTATTGAATTACCCAAGTTCAGGAGAACTATGGACACTGGTATGGAGTATGTTGTGAATTGTTGCATATTTAAGATGAGCGCGGTCAGTTTTGACCGTTTCGTTTTCAGCGAAGCAGCCGCTGCTCCCTCCTCACCGAAGGTGGAAAATCCAGGGGTCAGAGAGTCAAAATCTTGCCTGGTTTATTCTCCCACCCGCTAACTCAAGATCATTTTAATCATTAGTTCCATCGAGCAGAAGAAAAGGCGAGCCCACATTACTGGAATAAAATTCTACGGGGGGGATTTCCCCCCCTCCGTTCCAGACCTCATGTGGCAAAATAATTTGAGGCGTTGTCAATGCACGAATTGAATCAAATACTATGGACACTGTCGCCCACGGGGCCAGGAGCTGTGAAGATTCTACTGACGCACAAGCGTTATTTACAAAACCCCAGGTAAAATTAGGCAATTCTTCAATTCCTGAATTTACGAGGGTTTGGGAGAAAATAACCCCCCCCACAATATGCTCTTATAATGAGAACATGTATTACACGACTGTGTAATACATTACTGCATTAGGTAAGTATTATCCAGGAGTCAACAGGAAGAAGTGGGCTAAAGAAACTTTTTAGCCATTAGCTTTTGAAGGCAAACAAATTCACTGAACTCATTAAACAGCTGAGCCACAGTGTAGGAACACTGAGGTGCTAATGCAGAACAGCACCTGTGAAAATCCACTGTTGTGTCAGAAGTTGGTCACAAATTGACCACAGGGCAATGTGTGGAAAGGTTCAGCCAACATTCACAAAACAAGAGTGGTAATATTTGAAGACCTGAAAGTGTCATTATAGCAAATCATCGGCCTGCTGATAAAACCTTGTATTCCCAATTTGATAAGAAAAGAAAACTTGTATGTCCACAACATGGCAAAATACAACATTTTATTGACTGGATACATTCTTGGAAGAAAAATAGTCAACCTACACGAATACAGCTCAACTGCATCCTTACATTCAAAATTAAACATTTTTATGCTCTCCAGTAAAGTTTATCATTTTGAAAATGCGAGGTTTTATCAGCAGGCCGACGAAATGATTAACTTTTCTTTAGCATTTGATGTTTGACACATATAGATGGTTCATGCACATTCTGATTGGGTGGTTTCTGGAAAAAAATAAATCAAAATCAGAGCACATACTGGAGTGGATACACAAATTTACGCAAACAAAAACAGCCAATTTTGTACAATCCTACATGAATACCTTGCAGCCAGACGGATCAAAACAAGGAAGACATTTTGAGATATCGGCCATTTCAACTTTCCAACTCTAAGATCAGAATGAACAAGTTAGAACAAGGTCATGTAAAATCACAATCCAGACTTTGATGCAGCTCAATAATCTGTATCAAAACCTTGTACTTGTTTTGAAAAGAGAACAAGTAAATGTTAAAATAAGCTACATTGAAATGCTTTTGTTGTCATGCTACATAATATACTGCAAAGAGAAAATGCTTTAATGCCAATTAATAGTTTTACACATACTGAAGTGATGTGGACAGCTGTTATCTGCAAGAGACAGTAAACAGCTGCATGTATTCTCAAATACTTGGCCGAGGATAATAAAGGTATCACGCAATGTAACTGTGAACCACGTCTCTGCAGTTTCAGAATTCAAACGCGAGTTAAACAAAGAGTAACAACGCTGAAATGAAAAGAGCATGTCTCCTAGAAAAGACTACTGAGACATAAATTTCAAAAATTTGTTTTGAAATGCAATGTAATCAAACAAACTACCAAATTTGGCAAGACTTGGTAACTTTCAAACATGACCATCTTCATACCCTTTCAACAGTGTTACACCGCTGTCTTCATTGGAAATCAATACGTTCATCACTGAAATGCTACCACCTTTCCAGGAGGTTTTCACAGCCTCTCAGAATTGCTGAACCAAAGTAAACATGGGGGACTTCCTGTGCTCAACGGAACCAGGCCGTGTGTGACTTAGTGCAGGTGTCACAGACAGGATTCTAATGGAAGGGGTTTTCATTTAAAAATTGACAGGAGCTCACAGTTCTTTTCAGCATTATTGTATCAGCCTGTTTAGGGCTCTGTGGGTCAGTGTTTTTAAGTATCATTTGCCAATCAGAGCCATCACGACTTATGCGGTTTGGTTGACATGGTACTTCACAACAGAGGACTGGACTACGATCAAAATTTTCATGAATTTGTTAGTTGGTTCGATTTGGCAGTAAGGTATCCAAATATTACTTGAATTTCGGTCATACATTCATGAAGTAAGTTTAAAAAAAAAATAGACGACCTTATTCCAAATAAATCTTGGCAAAACACTTTTTTTAGCGTTCCTTTAATGTATTAAATACATTTTTTTTACCCAAACATTGGAGCAAATAATTGATGAGCCATTAAATTAGAAACAAAATGTGAAATTGGCAGTCTTGAATGATTTCCATTCCTTCCACAAAAAAAACAAAAAAAAAACAAACCTCAATTCATACCAATTTATGGTGAAAACACAGTCAAAGCAAGCATTTGGATTCATGCTATGTGTTCACTAAATGCACAAATCGTTTTATTTGGCCTTCAGAGTGAAAACAAAAAAAAAATTTGGGCTCTTAAACAACAATGTATGAAATATACATCAACAATACACAAAGAATAGTTTTGAACAGTAACGCATGGTGGCCTAAAGTATGACACACACCATTCCTCCAGTCACACACTGGATATATTAAAAATAAGCAATGCAAAACAAACGCTAGTTCAACCAACAATTTGCTTTTTTCCCCTTGGATAATAAGTCTTTTTTTTTCGCAAACCAAAGTAAATTAGGAATGGCAGTGAAAATAAGGAGCAAGGCACCAAGTCAGGCAACCCCAAAGTCCATCATCGCTCAGTGGTTGCCATTTCTGAGCGCTGCTTAGCCTGAACCAGCAGATGCAGCCGGTGTGTGGCGATGGCCGTGTTCAAGGACCACAGAAACTCTGGGAGTGCGCCCTTTAGGAGGACGTCCATGGGAACGAACTGCAGGACTTGGCACGGGCTCTCGGATCTGGAGACCTCTGGCAATCTACCATACAACTCCTCCAAAAACTGCAGGACTAAGCTGCCAGCTGGCTGGCAGTAACCGACGCATAGGAGGACGGCGATGGAGCCCACGGTATCGGAGGGGGCAGGGCACCTGAAGGTGACACAGTGGAAGCACCGGTGCAAGCCAAGGACCAGCCCGGCAGCAAAGCGCGTGAGTGCAGAGAGAAGAGGAAGGACCAAACAGTCCCCCGTCTGGAGGCCACGAAGTGCTTTCAGGATGCAGGCAAGCAGTTCCCGCTGGTATTGGGGCGCCCCATCGTGCAGTGTTGTGCAGCTCATAGCGGAGTGTGAAGGACCCTCAATGCACTCCACATACAGCTCATTGATCTGAGGCAGACGGCTCGTAAACGACGGACTACCCACCACCAGACAACGGTACTTTGAGTTGCATGTATTGTGTTCAAATTGGCTGCTGTGAAGGTCGGTCACTACAGACAGGATGGCTTCAGGAGTCAAGACCTTGCAGAAGCTGCAGGCAGGAACACGCTGGCCACAATCTTTGGTTCCCTTGCTCTGTTCCAGGGCCTCATTTAAATGGTTGAGCATTACTAGGTCACAAAAAGGTGAGCTTCTAACCTTGGGTATGGATGTACCTACTAAGATGTACCAAGTGTCCATGTTGCACTCTGCTACTGGCCCTGCCAACAGGAAACTCTTCCCTACTGCCTCCATGGCATGCTCTTCAACTGAGTCTTTGCAGGCACCCAGACCCACCTTCTCTATCCAGTTCAAGCCCTGCATCTCTTTCCTTTCATTAAAGGACATTGCCCATTTCCTGCCGGAAAGCAGCTTGAAGTGCAGGCTGCCTGCAGACACTGAATTTTTGGTTATCCACTTACTTCGATGGAGGTGCTGCACGTGGAAGCGCTCCATGTACGTGTGTACAGCGCAGTCCCTCAAGAGGTCCAGCCTCCGACACGCCGAATCACCCATGGCCTGGAATAGCTGCAGGTTCTCCGTGATGGTCCGGATCTGCTGCTCGTGGAAGTACGCGCAGATCTCCTCATGTTGCTGCAGGAAGGACTCCGGAATGAGATCCACGGGAAAGAGGGCCCCTCGGCAGGTGATGTCGGGGCCAAAATTCCTGATCATCTTGGACAGCAGGGGGCGCACAGCCTTTTTGCTACAGTAGTCAAGGCAGACGACGTAGACCTCGGAGTTGCCGGCTTTGCTTGTAGCCGGCTTGAAGACATGGACAGCGCGGAAGCAGCAGTTGAGCAAGTAGAGCAGGCAGACAGAGGAGTGCTCGTACAGAGTGAACATCTTCAGCACGAAAGAGCCGCCAGGACTCAGACGCAGGAGGGCAGTCACAGCCTCACAGTAGTGGAGAGGGGCCACCAGAGCTTCCTGCTCATCCGGGTTGCCCTGGCAGTCGAAGCTGCCGTCTGCCGTAACCAGGTCCACGGTGCTCATGTTTCCCGTGAAGCTCTGCAGCTCCAGCAGGTATTTCTGGGACATGATATCGCCAGTATTGTCAGACCCGAAGAACCACCAGGGCAGGGTGTTAACAATGAGACGATCATCTGCAATCATCGTACCGCAGTCATTGGCCTCGTGGTAGGGGTTGAGGGTGTTAGCCACCCACGTCCAATCACAGTGCAGGGAGTTAGATTTGAGGTAGTGGTTCAAGCTTGCGATGAAGGCCCCTGGAGCCTCACAGAGGTGGACAGAGTTGAGCTCCCCATTCTGCAGGGCGCTGTCTGGGATAAGGTTAAAGGTGCACAGGATCTCATGGAACTTGCACCAGGCTTGAGTGCAGATTTCAGCATTTGCAGCCGCTCGTACGTGCGCAATAACCTTTCCAGCCCTGTTGGTGAAGGATGTGTGGTCATGCCAGATCTCCAGGTTCTTGTCACTCAACTGGTTCTTCACCTCATTCAGGGAGGCTTTCAAAGCCTGTAGGCGGTCATGCTGGTGGGTAGGACACCTCATTGACTTGTTGTGGTCTGGAATAACCCATTCACTCCGTAAAGGTTTTGAGTAGGTAGTTATTTTGTTGAACAGATCTTGAATTTCACGGACTATATCTGTGCTGAAGATCGAGTCAGGCATGTTTACTATGGAATTCTTTTTTCTAACACCACGTCCCCAACTCATCCTCCCTGCTGCATAGTCTGCCTGCATTCTGCAAAAAAAAGAAAAAGAAGTTCGGTTTTTCAAAAGCAAAATAGAGAAGTGTAGTCGATATCTTTGTGTAATAGTCAAGTAGTTTATTCCAAGAAAAAAAAAGACATAGATTAAATCAAGTCATAGTTTACATAAACAGTCGCTTGACTGCTTGCTGCAAGAATTTATCAGTTTCATATACCGTATACACATAACGTAACGCTGAATAACGCTGAAGGATGCTGCCACTTTCAAAATTCAACAAACAAGTGGACAGATTGTGACAACAAAAATTACACACAGTCTTCACTGAGACGTTATTGTGGAAAACTCGGTTAGCTAGCTAGCTACTTGGCTAACAACTGATACAAGCAGGTTTAACGCAATGCAAGAAAACGAAGCGACTAAAATCGACAAATGCATCAGCGAAGTTACTTGCTATATTCCAAATCACGAACAACCATCAATCTTTGCACGACAGATTTATGTTTCAGTGCGTTTGCCATCTTACTTTAAGTACGCAGCACTGCTCCCGCTAGCGGTCTTCCACAGAGGGGTTACCTCGCTAGGAAAGTCCGAGGCTTTACATTTGGCCTTCACAACTAAGCTAGCTTCCAGGATAACGCACGTTAGGTAGCTGGTTTAGCGAGCAACTCTGAACAGATATAAGTGGCCATTTGTGAGTTGATTACCCAATATTCTGTGAAGGTATAATCACCCAGCTCCAACGTCACTCGTGTTAATCAGGCAGGCTACCAAGGGCTAATTCCCAGCGAGGTTTAATTAGTTGCCGCAAGGCAGGCACAACCAAAACAATCAGTGACGTTAACACCTCATAGATGGAGGAGGATGCAATATCAACTCCAGAGAGCCGATCCGGGATCAGTTTATTAATACGTTAACCCCCATCCAAATACGCTGAGATCAAATGACAAGCTGACTCAAGAGCACTCCGCAGAACTAAGCGAAACGCGCACTATTTACGAGTTGTATTTGCAATTTAAGTAGATTAACGATTAATTATACACAAAACAAAAAGCAAGCTTAAATTCAAGGCAGTAGATCGTCAGACTAACATGTTTTTTTTAAACAGTGAAGATGTCCTATAACATGACGCAAGCAAGGCACAGGTGAACACTGCTTGCCGAGTGAACTTAAGCTGCCTTCACACCGGACGCGAAACGAATTTTTCGCGCTACAGATTACGTTCAAAGTCAATGTAAAGACGCGAATACTCGCGTTTTCGCATCCAGTGTGAAAGCGGCCTTAGTCCAAAATTTCTGACTTTAGCTGGGCGTATTGCAGAAAGTCATCAGCGCTCATTTTTTAAAAATTAGGAATTGTGTCGATACACCATCATGCACTACATTTTCTTTTCTGACCTCTTTTCTGAGGTCTTGTTCCTCGGCTTCAGAAAACTCTGACGCACCGATAGACAGCATTGCTACCCAGGGTCCTAAGAGCCGCCGGTTTACTGAAACTCTCCATGCAGCCGCATTGCCATGGCAACCGTCAAACTCAGTGAGACAATGAAAGAAACGCACTGATGTAAAAACTCTCGAAAAGAAAGAACAACGATTAGCTTGAAAGAAAACCTTTGTAAGTATCTTTCCTCATTAGTGAGGACCTGATTTTGCATCGATGCTTACTCTATAAAAATGTATAGTTGCTACTCACTCAGTATGTTCTTTAAACGTGGTAAAGAAATCCAAAGGTTAGCTCTTGCACCTGGCAAACGTTATCCTCCTGATAACACACCTGAAGTATCCGTAAGTTGTAGCCGAGATTTTTAATTTAATTACCAAAACAATATGTTTACTGATTGCACGATCGGAAACATTGGTGCCGTGTCTGCGTGAGCTGAGGTAAAATTATTCTTACTTTCCCAGATGTGACATAACTCAGTCGTGACACAGTGGAAGCAGTGATGCAAGACAAATAACTCATAAGTGACCCTTCTGAGAAATTTGCCAGCTGTGCGATGGTTATTTCATGTTCACGTTGCATAGCCTAACCTCTTAACTATTATGTTAACTATTATGCTGCAAATAAAGTACGTTTTCATACAAAGACAAACTTTCAGGATAACGCGTTATTCGCACCTTGTGAATATGGGGTACTGAAAATGGGGCACTGGGGCGTCAGGTTCTTTCATTTATATTCCCAGATGAGGTGACCTAAAACGACATCAGAATGCCGACCTTCAAAATGCAAGCGGCGTCCAATGCTCTTCAGAACTTGCCCCCAAAAATCCAAGAGGGGTATAAGAGCAAAGTGGTAGCACCGCGGAACCCCAAACTCGTCAAACATGAAGATCAATTCATCAGAGTAAGTTGAACCCTTCGGCAGTGTCTGATTCAGTATTCCTTTTTATTCGCAGAAGGATTTCACCTCGTACCTGATGAAACAAAAACAGTGCTGCTTCTGAAATATTCCTTCACCCTGAAGAAATTTGTATGGGTAGAAGTGATTCTTCACATACACAACTTAAAATGACATGACATTTAATTTGTGGACGCTTATTTCCATCCAAACTAAGTGATGGATAACAGTATTATACAACTTCAATTCCGAAATAGTTGGGACAAAGTGTAAATTGTGAATAAAATCAAAATGCAATGACTTTCAGATCAAATGAGCCAATTTGTTATTTACAATAGAACATGGATAACATTTCAAATGTTGAAACTGAGATATTTAACATTTTTTATCCACAAAATGAGCTCATTTCAAATTTTTCGGCTGCAACAGGCCTCAAAAAAGTTGGGACACAGGCATAAAAGGGCTGAAAAAGCTATTAATATATGAGAGAATCAGCTGTATGAACATTTAGTAAGTAATTAAATTAACTGGCATCAGGTGTGTAATGTGATTTGCTATAAAAACAATGTCTTAGAGAAGCTGAGTCTCTCAGAAGTAAAGATGGCCAGAGGCTCTCCAACCTGTGAAGGCTTGCGTAAAAAAAATTGAATACTTTAAAAACAATGTCCCTCAATGTCAAATTTCAAAGGCTTTGAAGGTCTCATCATCAGCAGTCCATAACCTCATCAAAAGATTCAGAGAAATTGGAAAAATCTCTGCGCTTAAAAAGCACCACGAATGCTGAAAGGTGTATATAAAGATTTTAGAGCAACATATGCTCCCCTACAGACAGCATCTATTCCAGGGAAGGCCTTGTGTATATCAGCAGGACAATGCAAAACCACATACTGCAGGTATTACAACAGCATGGCTTCGTAGTAGAAGAGTCCGTGTTCTGAACTGGCCTGCCTGCAGTCCTGATCTTTCATCGATTGAGAATATTTGGCGCATAATTAAACGAAGAGTTTGTCAAAGGAGACCCAGGACTCTCCAGCAGCTGGAAGCGAGAGTCGGATCAAATTTCATTGGCTAAACTCCAGAAACTTGTCTCCTCAATGTCCAGACTCCTCCACTTTGTGTTAAAAAGAAGAGGGGATGCTACACCATGGTAAACAGGCCCTTCTCCCAACTTTTTTGAGACCTGTAGCAGCCATCAAATTTGAAATGAGCTCATTTTGTGGATAAAATTGTAAAATTTCTCAGTTTCAACATTTGCTCTGCTATCTCTGTTCTATTGTGAATAAAATACTTGCTGGTGTGATTTGAAAGTCATTGCGTTTTGATTTTATTCACAATTTACATTTTGTCCCAACTATTTTGGAATTGGGGTTGTATATCTGAAGACACCAATATGCCTTATAGTCACTGGCAGATGAAGCAAAGATCATTGATTATCTCTTAAAATCGGCGCATGCCTCGGTCTGGGATATATTATGATGTCTTGAACACTTGGGTCTCACAGTTGACATTTTGGATGTGAGAGAAATATCCAGGTGTTTAGACTCGACTGACTTTGATAAGGACCAATTCGTTCCAGGGAGAGGAGTGGGCTGGAAAAATCGGCTGCTTTAAATTCTTATTTAATTTTTTGGCTGCAAAAGGCAATCAAAGACAAATATTATGGTCTGTAAGAATTTGGGCAGAGACACAATTTTCATCATTTTGCCCTTCGTTACAACAATAGGCTGGAAGTGAAGCAATCAGGATGTGAATTAAGTTCAGACTTGCTGCTTTAAGTCGAGGGGTTCAAAAAATATTGTGGGAAACTAGTGTTGGAATTTTTATTAATTCATCCCCCCATTTTTAGGGGCTCAGGAAATTTTTTTGGCAGTGAATTTCTGCCTAAAGTCTGGAACCCATGGAAATTTACCGAATGCAGCATCCCCTGCCTTGTGATGCTTTCCCAGGCTGTTACTGCTTCTGTTTTCAGTTTCTGCTTGACCTTTCTGCCTTCGGTTTTGTTTTTAGCTAGTAAAATCCTGGTTCAATTTAATCAAGGTCAATTGACTTGCCTGGTCATCAAAGAACATTCTAGCTCATTGCCTTGAAAAGCTCCTTGGTTCCTTTCACAGTATGTTTTGAGTCCATTTGTACCGTGCAGTGCCATTAAATCAGTTTTGGTGATTTTGGCAGAATCTGCACAAATAATGGAGGCCTATATACTCAACAATTCCGCCTGAAACTTTTTTCAGCAGTCATATCATCAATAAACACTAGTGACCCAGCTCCACTGGCAGCCATACAC
Organism: Gymnothorax reevesii; assembly: GCA_029721435.1. Lineage (NCBI taxonomy): Eukaryota > Metazoa > Chordata > Actinopteri > Anguilliformes > Muraenidae > Gymnothorax > Gymnothorax reevesii. The sequence goes on along the minus strand of CM056589.1, from coordinate 51,269,588 downwards.
ATTCCCACGCCAAAACACTGCCTCCACCATGTCTTAAGGCTGATGTGGTACATTTTGGACTGTGAACTGTTCCTTCCCTTTTCTATGCTCTTTCTATCATTCGGGTATAGGTTGATTTTAGCTTCATCTATCCAACGATATTTTTACAAAACTTTTCATCTCTTCTTGAATTTATTTTGACTGCGGCTTAGTGCGCTGCTTGTCGATACATTTTAACCTTCCTTGAATTTCTGAGATGTTCCATTAAAGTGATGTCTTCATTTTAATGAGGGGTGGGGGGTCATGGGCTCTAGTGGGCTCTGTTACTTAGCCTGGCTGTGCCTGTGTAAATTTCCACAATTCTTAGTTTAATGTTGATTTAGGTTCTGTTTGTCTTCTTGCAAATTTCGTCTGAGGATCTAAAACAATTTAGTGTGATGAAAATAGAAGATATCAGGAAGGGGGCAAATACCTTTTCACGGCTCAGTTCTTCTTTGGCTTGCTGTTATGCCTGGCAGCACTGGATGTTTTTTTGTCAATGCTGTATGCACATTTGTCTTGCTGTCACTCACAAGTGGCTAAATTAACCCAGTTTAATTTCCTTTCGGTTGCAGCTGACTCCATCCATGTTTGCACAGGAGATGTCCCAGTCCACAGAGGAGCGACTGGCCAACACGCACCAGATGCACCTTCCTCGTGTTCTGGAGTTGTTGGATATGAGTGAGACCACTCACCAGAAGGTGAAGTCACACATGCTAATATGTTCAGATGTATTGCCTTATTATCCACACAAGCGCACACAAACACACACACACGCACTTGCGCGCGCGCACGCACGTATCGACAAACGTGTACACGAAAAAAACATCAAGAATATGCTTCACATGCTAACACTTGTAAAATCTAAGCTACGTTAAATTGTATGTGCATTTTCAAAAAGGTGCACACATTTAGCGCTGGTTTATAAGAAGAATTCAGGAAGAAACCTGCTGTTAGGATCCTTACTGTGTGCCATTTAATTTCGGTATGAATAGGAAATGAGGGAAGCTCATTTGCATATATCCGCAGTTCTCCTGGGACTATTATCTCTGTTTGTTCTGACTGTTTGACAGCACTTCTCATGAGTTATTGCTGTTCGTGTTGCTCTTGCTGTATCGTTACATCTCAGCTTCGTGGTCTATTGCTAAATAAATATTTCGCAATTGCAGCTGTCTGCTGTAAGAATATTCCAGGACAGAATATTACTAATAGGAAATAAAAATATTTGTTCACTTTCTGTGGGTCTGCATGCTTGAAATAGCAGTGCTCTCATGTTTGTCTCTCACATTAGTTAAATTGTCTCTTGGATAGAAATAATACCGTAATAGTAACCCTACCCAACCCTAAAAGAAGAAGCAATCGCACATTGTAATACTTGTCACTTCCCTGTCACATGCCCTGTAATTATACGCCGATGAGAAGGAAGATCACGTTGTTTTCAAACAAACTGTCATTCACCAGAGTATTCGGTTTTACTTCTGCCAGAAGCCCTAGTTCTTCCTTCTTTGCAGCATTCATTGACCAACATAAGAAAATCTACGGTTCATTTATTAGCTGTGCGAGCTGAACATTAGATAGCTAGTTGTTTAACAGAACTATCGTTAATACGGGCAGTTACAGCCGTGCATAATCTGTGCGGTATGAAGTCTTTTGTGACAGCTATTGACTTTAACGGGAAACACTTGGCTGCGGCCACTGTTGTCAATTAAATGTGAATAGAAAATGAGCTTGGTAGGCAGTTTCATTGTCAATTAATTTCACTCGGGTCATTTCAGTGAACACATTTGAATTCACTTCAGGAATTCTTCGAGATGGCGAAAACGCTCCGTGAGGATTTTGCTGCAAGGGGAATTAAATTTCAAGTAATTTCCTGAACCGTCTCCACTGACATAGAGTCGACCTCCGGCTCTGGCACTTGATATGCAATCTGGCCATCTCTGTCTCGCCCTCTCCGCGACGAGATTTGGGTCAGCTCTGAAGGTCTGGCAGCCGGCGATGCTGACACTCTGGGCCACGTGTGATTAATTAAATAGGGAGGGAAGCGAAAGAGTGACGTCTCTTTTAATTGTTTCTTTTCTTTCCTTCCTTTTTCTGTCTCCAGTCTCTCTTCTCTCCTCTTCCGCATGTCCCTTTCCCCCCATCTTTATTTCTCTCTTCTTCTCTGTCTCTATCCTTCCGTCCTCTTCACCTTTTTATCCTCTTCTCCTCCTCCCTCGCTCTACTTGCTGTCGCAAACGAAAGTTTGAACAGGTATGTTTGTATTTTCAGATTGAGAGGAGGAGACATTCTTGTGCCGATAAGGGTACTTAATCACAAACACATTCAGGTTGCCCCCCCTCCCCCCGCCCCCCAGCAGGTCATGCTGGCTCTGTTACCATTATATTTGGCACAATATTTTCCATCATCTGCCGGAAATAGAGCTAGCAGAGTTAATTGGACTGACTGGAAACATCTGTAATTATCATAAAAATGGTATGTATTACCATCACATGCACATTCACACTCATTTCTTCAATCTTTTTCTTTGTTTTGCAGTCACTTAGACTGGGCGCCCTGGCTACTTCATTGACTAATTTGCTTACTCATTTCTTTAGTTACTTAGTACATACACAGCCGACCAAATTATTACAAACGCCCTGCATTTTTCAGAATTGGGCTGGTTTTCATCATCTTAAAGTTAATTTTGAGCAACAAAGGCACACATAGTGACAAAGGTTGGATTAGAGCCCCACAGACATGGATTAATAGCTTAGCAAATGATTATTTTTTTTGTAAAACTTGTTGGTCAAGCTGGTTGTACTTTGTTCTTAGCAAACCTTAATACCGGCATATTTTGCCCTCTGGGCAAAGACTAGTGGGTCAGAATTTAGTGCTTCAGCAGGACAATGACGTCACCTCAAGCACTCCTCCAAGCTGTGCCAAAGATATTTGGACAAAAAAGAAGAAGCGGGAGAGCCTCAGAAGATGGTGCGGCACCCATGGTCACCAGATTTGTCACCCATTGAGTTGCTGTGGGATGAACTTTGCCAGGCAGTTAGAGAAGTGAGCCCATCAATTTCAAAAGAGCTCATGAAGGAACTCCTGAATGCCTGGAATGAGTTACCAAGACGTTCTCTCCTTAAACTGCTGAAAAGGATGCCCAGGATATGTCAAGCTGTAATCACGGCTAAGGGAGGGTACATTGTGGAAAGTCTCATTTGAATATGTATATCTCTTACCAAATAATTTTGCACATTTCTAGTTAAGATATGTTTCTGTGGTATTCTGTTTTTTGTTGTTGCTGAAAATATACTTTCAGTGAAGAAATACCAGCCAAATTCTGAAAAAAATGCAGGGTGTTTGCAATATTTTGGCCTGTAGTGTGTGCAGCCTGTGGTGAGATGGAAAGACATCAGTGGATGGAGGGGGCGATTAAGGGGGTAAAGAGTTGGACAGAAGAGGTGAGGAGGGAGTGGGGTGGTGCCAATTTGGGTTCTTTCTCATCCTGAGGCCTGTTGACGTTAGCTTACCCTTCACTATATAAGTGTGAACAAGCACACATGAGCACGCCTACACATCCCCCCGAAGCACACGCTCAGGCACGCGCACAAACACTCACAGGCAAATGCGGAGACAGACACACGCCCCACACACTCGCACACACGTACACACGCACTACATTGCACGGTCCCGCAACGCGATACACACGCAAACACATCTACTTGGTTGGCCCCTAGATACACACACTCACACACAGACACACAAACCCCATAAACAAACACACACACACACACACACACACAGACCAACAGCAGCAGATGGAACCTGATAAGATTATCACTGAAACTTGTATTAAGAAACTTCCGGACAGACAATTTGTCACAAGCCCTCCATCCACGGAGAAAAGATATCGACATACCCTTTTTTCCTCTTTCTTTACACTAATCACGGCGATATTGAACAGGAGAGTTGTGGGAGAAACCAGCCAGACAGTTTTCTGCTCCTGATTGTAATTAGGAGTCAGAAATCAAAGTCCTATTCAGTGTTTGCTGTGCGCTAATCATCTTTCGCTTGGCAGATCTTTCTAGGCACAATTTTAAGCTGTTGTATAATACCTTAGTTTCATCGAGCTCCTCGCTCCCCTGCGCCCCTCCCCGGAGCTGGATAATGGCGTATTCTGCAAGGCCTTTCTCCCTGTGAGACCACAATACCCCGGTATGGATAAGCGATAATCGCTCTCTCTCTCTCTCTCTCTCTCTCATCTCACAGTTTTCCTCCGTGGATATAGACCGGCCCATGTTTCAGCCCTTCCCATCGGATATCGTTTTCCAGAACTTCTCCCCCTCGGAGACCTACGAGGTCCCGCTGGTGCTTCGGAACAATGATAAGGTGAGGCAGGACGGGGGCTGGGCGAGAGTTAGGGGGAGGATGGTCCTGGGGCTTGTGGGAGATTCACTGGGTCGCTGGGGAGATGAGGGTCAGGATTGGAGGATTGCCAGTTGGAGAGGTCGCCATTGCTGGGGGTGGTGGGAGGTCGCAGTCACCCGTCCTCAGGTGCGGTAATTGGACAGGGGACGAGATTTTCCAATGCGCCTGACATCCCCTCCTCCCTCCTGTTAATTGCAAGCCGGAGAGCTGTGCGGGCCTGACTGTCGACAGCTTTTCTACTGAGTCCAGGTGAGGCCCTGTAACGAGCAATTAAACCGGGCATGACTAAGCTGTTCTGGCCGTCCATGCCTCCTGGGGTTACCATCATAATTATATCCGGATACTCCAGGGGGCGCAACAGCGATGAGGCGATCACATTATGCCCATATTACTGAACAAATCCCAACTGCCCCTGTACCCACCCCCAAACAACACAGAACAGTGATGTTAAGTGGATTGATAAAAGCAACTTCCTGACCTAAGGGTTTGGAACTTTTCAAAACATTTTAAAGTTTTGCGGTTGGGTTGAATAGATTTCTCCCCATGTGAATACGTTTCCTGCTCAGTCATTACTGTTCCCGTGCAAATGAACGGGGGGACAGCCTCATACCTCTCTCTCTCTGTTTATTCATTGATTTTTTCATTTGGTGTTTTTTCTGCTGTGGGGTTCATTACGTGCAGAGTGCTCCATCGCACGCTCCCAGCGAGACACAAATACACACACACACATAAATACACACACACACACACACACACACACACATATATACACACACACACACACACTCACACTCAGTAGCATTGACAGGTTCCTGCATTGCGGTCCCCAGTGGGAATTCACACAGGCATTAGACACCATCAGAGACCTGAGAGCAGTTGCGGAAAAAGCCCTCATCTGTCATCCAGTATCCAGTATTTTCTTCTTATAACTGGTCACAAGCAGTGAAAACAGCATTCAAAAGAAATAAAAAAACATTGCGCTCCATTTGCAGGATTTTTTCCACATGCAGAGAAATCCAGTCAAATGACTCCTTTCATTCTATAGTTTTAGTGTTTTTTTTTGGGGGGGGGTAATATTTTTCACTTTTAATGTCTCATCAATGATTTCTGTTCAAGAGGTTAACTTATTACTGAAATAATAACGTGTCACTTGTAAGGTTCTATTTTATCCCGATGTCATTTGTACTGAAAAATACCCTGCTTAATATCTAATTATATACTCTAAAGTTCGCCTCATTTGTACATGTGCTATATTTGTAGTGGCCCAGAAAAATGTAAATTCTGTGTTTTTCAATTTATTTTTGGGCGGTTTATTAATGTGCTGCTTTCATACCGCTGGAGGGGTATATATATATATATATGCAAACCAAACTGTGATTACAAGAAGCTAATTGTCAGGGAAACATTGCCCAGGCGCCCGTGGATTCTCCTGGTGTGATAGTGTACGAAATGCAGTCAGCTGAGTGAGTTTTGTTCTGGAGCAGAGAGGGAGAACTTGTGTGTGTGTGTGTGTGTGTGTGTGTGTGTGTGTGTGTGTGTGTGTGTGTGCGTGCGCGCGTGTGTGTGTCACGATTCGCTCCTCCCCAAAGAAACACATCATTAGAGCCGACTGCGGAATGAGATTAAAGCACCCATCCCCCCCCCCCCTTTCTGTCCTGCCTCATTGTCAACTCAATTAAGAACAAACCTGTAATTACTGCAGAGGGAGGGAGGGAGAGAGAGAGAGAGGAAGGAAGGGAGAGAGGGATAGAAAGAGAGAGAGGCGGAGAGATAGAGATGAGGGAGGGAGGGAGAGAAATCATGGGAGGGAGAGAGGGAGAGAGATGGGAAGGGAGTGATAGAAACGGAGGGAGAATGTGAGAGGGAAAACCGAGGAGAGAAGGAGACTGAGTGATAGAGGGATAGACGGGGAAGGAATTGGAGGGAGAGAGTGAAAGAGAGGAAGGGAATGGGAGGGAAAGAGTGTGAAAGAGGGAGAGGGAGAGGTGGAGAGAACGAGAGCAGAAGAAACAGGGCAGTGAGAGAGTGGAAAAGAGAGGGGGAGAGCATGAAAGTGAAGGAGAAACCACGAGTGACAGAGAGGGAGAGATAGACGGTGAGACAGAGTGAGATACAGGGGAGAAGAGAAATGGAGAAAATATTTTTGAGCTTTTTAATATGTGCACATTTATGTTTTACTTTTCTGAATATTGTTGAGAGAGTGAGTGTGTGTGCAACCAGAACCCAGGGAGTAATGCAGAGAGCGAGTCACAGACTAGTGCTCACACTCGACAGAGGACCAGCCATCTCTGTACGGAGGAAGACCCCCACGGGCATCTGAGCACGAAAAACTAATGTACAGCAGCTTACTTTGCGGAATAGAAACACTCTGGTCATATTTAGGGTATTATCAAATGATATGAATCTGGACGACACATTACAGTTGGCTTTAGCAAAACAAAATCAAAAGCACAATACACAATTTACCGGACAGACTCCCTCACAGAATTTCTAGTGTGGGTAAGATCCCTGTCGAAGCCACACATTAACCGTGCCCATTGAACTCTGGGTAATCAGTGAATATTTCTTTTCCAGTCCTGAAGTACCTCTTCATCAGTGAGGAACATTATTTTATTGATTAACTGAACTCAGGTACAAATAGAAGCAGAGCATCTGTGAAGAAACTAGTGTGACAGAGCTTGCTGTGAAATGTGTGTTTTTTTTCAATGGATTTTATTCATTTTGGGCTATGAGGGTTTCGTTTACCATATTTGGGCAATGGAATTCTTAGATTGTTAATACTAAGTAGAATTCTATTTTCTGTCATCATATCTGAACAGTATGCCATCTTTTCATTCTTTTTTTAAATTTCATTTGATTTTTGAGATAACGCTTATCTGGGCCACTATTCTGCTTTTCATCAGCAGTGTCTCCTCTCACAAACTTTCGGGAACAGTGGTGTGAAAAATATTAACCTCCTTCCCAATTTCTGCTATATTTGCATGTTTGTCACATCTGAAATGTTTCAGAACATTAAACTAATTTTAATATCAAACAAAGATAACCCAAGTAAAGACAAAATGCAGTTTTTAAATTATTATCCCCCACCAACACGAAGTGGGACGGGGATACAGGTTTGACCTCCGTCCGTCCGTTCGTGCGTGTGTGCGTCCGTCCGTCCGTCCGAGAGAAACGGGACAACTTTACTCAGAAACTATTACAGATAGGACAACCAAATTTGGTGTGTAGCTTCCGACCATAAAGGCCTTGATGGAGTTCGAAAATAAGAATTACACAATTGGTGGGGGATGTTGTTGACCATGTCGACTTGTTTATTGAAGGAAAAAGACTATCCAGCCGTACCTGGCTCTATATGGAAAGAATAATTGCCCCCTTAGTGACTAAAGCTGCATTTACTGGCGCTCAACTATGCGGCTACGACTATACGACAATGACAAAAAAAAAATTGGCGCTAGGTGTGTTTAGTGAGATGCGACTACGACTACACTACTACGCGTGGCTATGACCTTATTCTGAAGACCTGTTTCCGACATGTCAACTGATTGTTAGTACTAAAACTCTCTGGTGCTAATTCAGGCAGTTAGCTGGGTTGGCTAAGCTTGCCAGCCATTGCTGTGAAACAAGCAGTAACCAGGTTATATTACAGTTCCTTAGCAGGTGCCGTTTTTTTTTTTCTTCTTCTTTGAAGCAACTTACAGTTGATTGGACTAAGCAGGAGCCAGTACCCTGCGGGGAAATATAGGGTCACGGGCCAAAAAAGTTGCAGTAATCTTATATTGCGGCTACACCGGGGGTGAAACCAGCATGTGACTGAATGTGTGTGGATTACCCAGGAGCCTTCAACTGGCCGCTCATGTTCCAGCGGGACTTGCCGTCGTGTCTAATGTACCAGGGCGTATTAACTGCGTGGAAAAGCCCCATTAAGCCCCATTATGTGCTTGTCCTGAGCAATTTAGCACCTCTTGCTCCTCTGAGCGGCTGACCTTCCAGACAGCTGCTGGGGAAATTGGTGTGAGGCACCAGACAGGCCCTGAATTCTCTGATATTGCTCTTCATGCCCAGTGCACCATAATTCAGAAACACCTGGCCGGAGGGAGCGAGAATCGTCTCATGCGGATTCCCATTGAGTGATACGCATGTCTGAGGTAGGGGGAAGGGATTGTGATGACAGCTGTTTTACAGAGTATCCAGATTAAATCCTGTCTCATCCATCAGTGGACTTATTGAGGCAGTGGTGCACTGGAGATGTGCTGGCTGACACATCCATTCCTCATAGATTAGGGATCCGGAAGTTTAACTCTTGAATCTAAATCTGTCCCTGAGTCGCTAGACAGTTAGCAAGTGCTGCCAGTTAGCCAGACGGGCTAGACACTGCACTCCTAGGTAAAGAGAGGGTGGAAAAACCACAGTTCTCGGACCTCAAGGACTGATTTTAGGAAGAGGGTCCTACATAGTGTAGCTAAAAGGGTGGGACAGGGGCTTAGATCACACATGGAGCAGTGGCAAGAGCCTTCCAGTGCAGAGCAGTGGATGGAGCTCCAGTGTGTAGCAGTCAGAACCACCTGTGTGTCACAGTGACTTGCAGTGTATGGCAGTTGGAGGACCTCCATTGGTGGCAGAGATCCAGTGTGGAGAGCTAGGAGGAACTCCAGTGGTGGAGGAGATCCAGTGGGGAGAACTAGGAGGAGGTCCAGTGTTTCACAGAGGTGGAGCTCCAGTTTGTTGCATCAGGAGGAGTTTCAGTGTTTATCAGTGGCTTGGTGGTACTGGGTCCATTACCATCGCTTTTTTGTTTTTTGTTTTTTCTTATTTTACGCCTAACCTGGAAATCAATGAAGGACCGTAATCAGTTTGGATATTTTAATGTGTTATGGGCGAAAGGGAATAAGAGGTGTTCCCACGGTAACTGGAGCAGAGAACATGAAAACTAATCCTTGCTGAAGTATAACTGTCTAAAATGTATGACACATTAATAATGGATCCGCTGTCTGTAACGGAAATTTGAAGGAGCGAGGATGTTTGATTTCACTCATTCACTGTTCTGTGACCCCCCCAATCTTCTCTCCCTTTTCATATTTTTTCTCCCTGATGAATAGAGCATAAAGCAGAAAAGTTAGAGAGAAAAGGTCAGAACCTTGTGAAAAATAGAGTGATTGGAACGAGATTCTTGTGAAGGCTCTGATCTCATTGCGAGATCTCATTCCATTTCTCGCCATACAATGCCTTGCATTTTCTCTCTTCAAAAAAATTTTTGAGCAGACATCCATTCTATGACAATGAGCTCTGCTCTGATTGGCTAGGGAAAGCCAACAAGCACAGTTACTGGCCGTCTACAACATTTATCAACAGATAGCGATTAACACATTAGAATCTCCTAAGTTAGCAACAGTTGCTAAATACTGATAAAGTGAGTCAATGGTAAATCGAGGTAAATAAGATCAAGCAACCAAATAGTAGATGCTACATGGAAATGCAGAAGTCATAATGGGCAAGAATCTATGTGTTATCTGCATTTTATCATGTGAAAGCAGTATAGTTTTCATTGCCAGTGGCAGCATGTAGTCTCAAAACAAGTTAAAGTAGCCTACACCTGTAATTTAGCTTAAAAATGAACAGAAATCCAGAAATTCTTGGAAATTCCAGGTCTGCAGTTCCTTCAGGGACACTTGAAACAGAGGGTCCTTCAGTAATAATCTGGCTTTGTACGAGCCCTCGTTCTAAACACCATCTGTTGCAAAATGAAGCACACGAGTGTTAACCTCAGGCAAAATGTTGTTATTGAAAATAAAATTGAGCAAAGGTGTCTTAGTGCCTTTAGCTGTTGGTAGAGAAAATACACTCTTACTGCTATCTTACTCCTTGGAACCAGAATTCGAGCAAAGGGAGGACACAGAGGCAGGGAACACAGAGCAGGCTGGGAGGAGTGAACTATGCACAGGAGGTTTGTTTGTGATGTAGAAAGCAGCCAGAATATCAAACATCCTGTGTCAATGGCTGAAGTGGAGAAGGGAGGTTTAATGGCTAAATTAGAATGTCATCAAAGTCGCCCTTCTCTGTGATTTTTTTTTTTTTTTTGAGGTGGACTGAACGGGGAAAAGGCATTTTACACAATACGCTACCTTAAGTAATGCAGCGATATTTCCACCTTAGTTGCTTCAGTACACTGGTGCCTTATTTAGAATTGTGTGTTACCGCACACTCAGAGTGCTTCATTGATGAGCAGAGGTCACCCCCGGCGTCATTCTGAGAAAGGAGAGGAGTGAGGACCAACCTTTTCGTTCAGGGCCCCTCAGACAATTATCATTTCCCCGAGCAGATGGTCTTCTCGGCAGCTGCACTTGTTGACTGTACCTCAGAGCAGCTGGTGAAAAACTGCAGCATCACAAAGCAGTTAGAGAGTCAGTTACAGCCTTTGACGCGCTCCTTTTCGTTTTCTCCCCAGATCCCTCGTCTGGTCAAGGTAGTGGACGAAGGCTCCCTGTTCTTCAAAGTGGTCAGCCCCCTGGATGTGTGCAATAAGGTGGCTCCTGGCATGGCCTCTACCTTCACCATCCTCTTCACTCCACCGGAGAACAAGGTATGGACGCTGGAAAAGGACACACAGTTCAGGGCCAGAGGGCCTGTATGAGACAGAGGGGTATGGTGGTTCGTATATGACAAACGGTACAGGTATATGACAAACGGCAGTGACTGAGGTATGGTGATTTGTATGGAGCAGAGAGATATGGTGGCCTGTATGCACCACAAAGCACAGGGGCTGAGGGGTACGGTGGCCTGTATGTACCACAAAGGAAGCTTAATTAAAGAAGCTGTATCACGATTACTGTACATGCTCTGAACTTGCATCATAACACAGTGAACCTGCTGGACCGCAAGTCATAATCTGATTCCATACTTGCCAGTTCTGCTGCGTTTTGCATTGTATTTCTTTATCTTAGTTATTCAGGCATCATGCTTTTTATATTACGTAGTTTTTTATGGAAATTCAAGGATTCTAAGCTATATTGTGGTGTTTTATCCAAACGATATGAGGAAAGTAAACTGGTTTGCCTGCGGCCAATAATCAAATGAAGGGCTTCTTTTTCTATGATGTTTATTGGCGATCCAATCCAAGTCATTATATCTGGCCTCTTATGTTGGTAATTCTGTTATTTAACAGTGGTTTTGCGCGAAAAGTTGTTTCTAATTTTAAGACAGGTTCAGGTATGAATGGGTGTTTAGAGAAAAATAAATGGAACTCTTTGCATACATGCCCCATGATGGAATTTGGTCATATCAAGCTTTAAAAGAATTTTGAGTTTACTCAAAGTTTCCATATCCAAAGTTTCCATCCATATCCCATTTTAGCATTTTTTTTTTCCAGCAGTTTAGTTATTTTAAGATGGCACATAGCTTGCTCAAAATGTGTTCAGTGTTAAAAAGAAGCCATTTAAAATGGGAAACATCTACTAAAGCATACTGAATTACAAAAATTGGCACAAAACAACATCACTTTTAAGCTTAGCTAACAAATTAGTGCTGTTTTATGAGCTACTGCAGTTTGGAAAATGCCTGATAACTTTTTGCAGGAATGAACAAAAAAGTCAGGTAAAAACAAATTGGCATTTCATTCTACTGATTAATCTCAGCAAAAGAGCCAATTAATGTTTGGTCGCTGATTAGATTTGAAGAAGAGCACTTGCACTATCACAGCCATGATGCGAAAAAAATTCATTTATTAAATAACCAACGTTTGACATGAGTCCTCTTCGGGGCATTTAGGGACGATTCAATAATCTGAAGACTTACATCAAAACCAATTTAATAAATTAATTATTATCACATCATTGCTATGAGAGCGTGACTGCCCTTTTTCGCATTTGTATTTTCACAGTGGTCAGCACCCCTCCAACACTGGTGTGTGTTCCTTCTCTCTGCTGATTAGGAAAAATAAATTGGAACCGGTTTGGAGTTAACCCCTCTGCGCATATTTTGATGCCAGCGTCCGTTAATTCGGAAATTTAATTGCTAAATAATTCTGTAATTGAATTTCCAAATGTCTTGCTTCACTGGAATAATTTTCGGCAGTCTCTTTGACACAAATACTGAGTTATAAAGCCTTGAATAGGCTCGTGCATGACAGGAAAAATAGGTGTTATTTGTACTCTGCGTAAAGGGTTTAATATTCATTTTAAGGTGAGGTTACTGAGGGCCTATTATTTCACCAGAGGTACAGCGCTGAAAATCCCTCGTGGAAGAGGTTATAATGACCACTGAACTTTCTCTTTTCGCTTTCTGAACTCTCTGCCCTACCGTCTGACGAGAGGGCTGATGCGCTGAAATATTGACAAAACAAAACTAAACGGGTCACGCCGCATGAGCAGAACAGCAGGTTGTGCCATTCTTAACAGCCGGCTTCCTCTTTCGTCACTGATACCTCGCCATCCCACCCTCCGACCTCACGATATTCTCAGCTGTGTTCCGGAGCTGATGTTACCCGATGATCTAGTTAGCAAGGATAAAAGTTGTGACTCCGATGGAGTACCCAGCTTGAATAGGCCGGTGTGCCTGGCCACGTATTGATCAGTGGAAATTTCCGCTTCAGTGGGCACGGGCGTGTTTTGGCGAGCGCTCACTGAATCGCCTCTTTTCAGGAACAGCATACCAGCCCCCTCCCCCTCTCCTACATCCTAATTTTCTCCTGCTGGTAATGCAGGGGGTGAACGTGCTGACCTACAGCAATCGCCTAGCAGCCACGCGTCGATATTTTTGAAAGGAATACTGGAGTCTTCCAATCAATGACATCTTACGACTTGGCAGCGTTGCTATTTATAGAGCTGGTTTGAAGATACAGCAGCTGATTTGACAAGCTGTCAGATTCACGCAGAGATTGCTAGACCGTACGGGAGTGGGTGATATGTCTGTTTATTATTTTTTAAAAAATGTGTTTCTGAATACGTCTCAGTTCCATCGTACAGGTGAAGATTCCAGGCTTGAAAGTAAAAGTGCCACTCCAATGATTTTTCTCCAGTGATTCGGAATTAGCTAATTCGCCCAAGTTTTCCACCCTGATTCATTAATGAAATCAGCTTTTAGAGAATTTGTTCTCGTTTTGGTGCTGGATGTGGGGATATATGCCTGTGTTCCTTCCCACTAATCTGTTCGCCTGTGATGTAATTCGTCACGCACATGTGTGTTGTGATTTTCACCTGTCTGAACGTTTGCGAATGTAGCAGGCCGAAGTAGGGCCCGGGCGGGGACTTGAACCTCCACACTCCCGGGTAAGAGTCATGCGCGCTGACCACATCGCCAAAGAGCCAGCCTCGTTGGCAAGATAGCCAGGGCACGTACTGCTTAGGAGACACTTCCAGAGACAGGACCCTTCAAATGTCACATGATGTTGCCACAGCATGTCTCAGTTTACTTCATTACTGCTTAGTGAATGGAACTAACTGTTTTGCCTGCTGTTTGCCACGTAGCAGACCTTTACTGGTGCCCTCGTTCTGTCTGTCTCATTGTGTGACCGAATCCGTGTGTCACCTCGGGTTTGTATCTGAAAAGTAGAATGCGGGTGGAGAAATGGTTCCTACACAATTATTTTCCATTTTATCTGCATTTTCAGAATCAGACACCCATTTGACAGTATTAAAATAAATAACGTAGTATCCATTTAAAGAGAATATTTGGTTTCATTAAATTTAAGCGAGTGTCAGTTCAGAAAGAGCAAACGTCCAGATTTGTAAGTATTGATATTTCAGTATCGATCTGCTCGTGCGTAATGGTGGGGGAGGAATAAGATGAGAGGGAAAGAGAGAAACAGGAAACGAGGGAGACGATAGAATGGTAACGGAGTGAGAAACAGACCGAAAGAGAGAGAGAGAGAGAGAGCAGATTAGGGGGAGGGGGAGAGAAATGGATAATTAAAAAGAGGATGATAGACCTTTCAATCCCCTCCATCTCCCAACATAACTGGCCATCTTTTGTAGCACCTTGTTTACCACGCTGGCTGCTAATCTGCGCCCCCCAGTTTCGTCAGTAATGAGGCGTCCCCCATTATAACCTGCCAGGAAACACGACTCTTCAGTGTGGAGGGAATTATTGAGGAATAGGGTGGAACATTTGTGATGAAAGACACAGCTTTTCCTGCGTGTTTTAAACAGTTTTGACTCGCTGTTATATATCATTGGATACTTCGGCCGTTGAGCTCTCTGCGTACTTAAATGCGCGCACAGTTCTTCACCCGGACCGGCTCTCTCACTGTGTGCGCCGCGTCTCTCGGGGATGAGGTAACATTAGCCACTACTGAGACGCAGGACCGCCGGCGACGTGCTTCAATGTTCGAGCTGAGAGCTCTCGGACACCCTGAGGCAAAACATCAGATATTGAACCAACTCTGAGTGCATGCGGGCCACGCTGGACTCATGTTATCTGAGTTCAATTAACAATGGACATCTGACCGTGTGGGGGATCATTAATCAGATCTGACTGAGTTTGTTGTTCCGCCCAGAGGATATATTCAGGAACTTGGGCTGGGGCGGGGCGGAGGTCAGCTGGTCTAAACTCTTTTTTGCCATTAAGTTAATAACATTGACAGATTAGAGCGCAAAAAGGTTAAGTGCATCTTTTAAGTTTTGACAATGCGCAATGTAAAAATAATGTGAAAAAACTATGTGAAAAATATTATTTGCACCCAATGTACTAGATTTCTGGCTGGTAGCTGTGTTTTAATAATCGTGTTTTAGGTCAGTATACTTCTGCATCATTCATTTGACAAAAAGCGCATTTCTCATCAGAAATACGCTTAACCTTTTTGTGCTACAAGCAGTCGATATATTAGCATTGGAAATCGACATGAGAAAAATACAGTGAATGTAAGAAAGTAACCAGGATGTCCTCAGGGCGTGCCTCAGTGTCCGCAGTATACAACTTTTTTTTTAGTCTGTTATAGCTGTTTGTGTTCAGCAGAACATCCAGTGTACAATCAGTGTGGATGGAGTTTAATAGAGTGCATTTGGTCTCCATTAGACTGATATGAACTGTGCTGATTTAGCACTTTTAATCCTGGGAATTGTGTTGTGATATTGGTCCATTGGGGCCTAGCTCTGCAAAGTATTTCTCATTTGAATTTTTTCCGGTGTGGCCTTGTAAGTGCTGTTAGGTCAAAGAGATGTGAAGATGAGCTGCCAGTCATATAATGACAGATGCTGCACATAACTGAAAATACCTACACTGTTTTGCTGTAAGGACTAAAGGTACAGTTGGGGCACATTTTTACTGTACTGGGCCATTCACACAACAGAAAGAATAAAGGGAGAAGCAATGACTGCTGGGACAAAGCTGATGGCACTTAAATTGATGTCACAACTCGTTTGCTCAATGTTTGCATCAGTTGTCATATTGTCATCTGTCTGTGTTGTATAGAACACTGGTGGGCCGATGGCGCCGTTTAAAAAAAAAAAAAACCTGTTATCAAACAAAGAGATTAGGTTCTTGTGCGTCTTTATATAAGTTTTACACATTAAAAAAACTCAAAAAATTCCAGCTTATTCCAAATGTAATCCTTTCCCTCAGCCTCCTACAAGTCTCTCCTTATTTTGAGAAACGTGCCATGTGACCCGATAGCAGCGATAGACGGCAAAAGCCAAAAATTATTACATCGTAAATGAAAGTTCATCCTGCTGTCGCAGATTTTGTCATCAATTATCATCTTGCCATCACTGTCTCACTGACATAGAATTTCATTCTGTAATTGGTGTCCATTTGTGTGAATGACTCCAGGGACATATTTTAGAAATGTGCCTGTAGAGGTACAATAATCTACCACAGAAAGTACACTGCCAAGCCACAAAAAACCCCAAAAAGTTACACTCTCTACTGTTTTAATGGGCTGCCTTTAGCTTTGATTTGATTATGGTGCAAATCCCTTATGGCATTTTGACAATCTTTTGGAATATTACAACATTTATTTCCAACCAGAGTTGTGTTAATTCAGGAGAGTCAAACCACTCCGTAAAGCCTTCTGTTATAAATCTCAAAAACTTTCAATTGGTTAAGGGGCCAAGACTAGGCTCAGACTTGAAAAAAAACTTTTTTTTTCATTCTGTTAAAAATCTTTCAAAAGATTCATAAAAGGTGATTTTAAGACCAAAAAACTATCTTTCAAGTGGATTTTTATCATGTGAACACCTCATGTGCATTCCTTTCGTGACATTTTCTCGCATCGCAAAATTTCATTGTTTATCAGGCTTGTGGCAGGCATAAAATCCACATTTTTCAAGCTATTGCTCTGAAATTTTCACCATAGCATCGGTTTGTTATGTTCTATACAGTGACATAGCCATTTTTAAGTAGGTAGATACATGGTGTATTTATGATCCATCTGCTAGGCAGGTTCTACCACCCATTTCTAAAATTCTATGACCAGATAATTTTTTAGAATACTTTCCCATGAAAATACCCAGAATGAGTATGTCAGTGTATAGCTGGTGATATTAGCTTCAAAACAAAAAAGAATTACAGAAAAATCTGGTATAGTTTCTGAGATATTGCCACAAGATTTCACATTTTTTGCCAATAATGTTCGGTTTTCTCAGTAACAAACAGTAAAATCAAATTCCATTTTTCAGTTGACACAATTTTTATGTGTCTTTAGTGGTTAGTAGTACTTAAATTGAGTGAACCCAGGCTTGACCCCTTAAGGTCAGGACTTTGTATTGGCCAATTTAATGTGTGAGAACAGCAAACAGCTCTTTCACAATTTCAGCCTGATGAATCTTGACATTGTCATCCTAAAACATGCCTTTGCCTTCTGAGATTTAAAAATAATCCTTTGATAATCCTTTCATTTTATTGCTTCATAATGTTGCTGAGCCTAGATCTAACCAACTGAAGCAACCCCAGATCATTACACCGCCTCCAGAGGTTTGAACAGTAGACACTATGCATGAGGAGCACATCCCCTCACTGGCTTCCTGTTTTACCCAGACCTGCCCATTGCTCTAGAACTGGGTAAATCTGGACTCATCATACCACATGACATGTTTTCATTGCTCCAAAATCCAACCTTTCTGCTCTCCAGCAAATTGAAGTTGTTTTTTTCCTAATTAGCCTCTAACCAATAGCTTTCGTTTTTCTTCCTAATCCTGTTTGTTCTTATCCCGTGTGGAAATGCTCTTACTTCCAAATTTACACACAGCTGTGAGCTCTATCAATTTTTTTTACGAGACGTCACCAAGCATTTTAGCGATCTCCGATCATAATCATTCTTGTGTTTTTCTGACCCATTTCTGTCACAAAGTTGATGGTTGACCAATATCGTTTTAGGTCTTAATGATGAGTTGGACAGTTCTTAACCCAATTCCAGTGATGTCCGTGCTCTCTTCAGTTGTTTTCTTTGCTTGGCGCAAGCTAATAATTTGCCCCTCTTGAAATACAGTAATGTCTTTGGAATGTGCACCGGATATGTCTTTTGACTTGGTTGTTTAAGAAATGAGAAGCTACTCACTGCATCAGTCAGGGTTAAAATAATTGTTTCCAGCTGAATTCATCACTGTGATTATGACTCAATCGCAGGCTCTTGATTATTTGCTGACACAGCTGTTTTTGGGCTGATAGTGAACATTTTTTAGCAAAAGGCTAAAGACAAATGAATTATTTTCCCCATGACTGTGAACACAATTTTATGTTCCTATAGGATTCCTCTCCAGTGATAAATGTTGTGGCCAACTTTACACTTTTTTTGGTATTTTGTGCCCTGTTCACTCATTGGTTGGCTAAATAATCGATCCATTGATTGGCGATCAATCTGTTTTCTTTACCTCCCTGGCAGGATTACGCTCACAGGCTGATTTGTGTGACAGAGAGAGAGAAGTTTGAGGTGCCTATTCGGGCGATCGGCGCTCGAGCGATCCTCGATTTCCCCGACCATCTGCACTTCCCACTAAATCCTGTCAAGTACCCCGCCCAGAAAACCCTGCTCGTGCGCAATATAGGGAACGGCGAGGCCAAGTTCCAGCTCAGCACATCCAGGTAAGAGACGATCTGGAATCAGTGGGGCATCATCGTTGAAGCTCTGGTAGGCTTAGGGCTGAGAACTGATCAGTGAAGCAGGGTGGTAATTTAGCATGTTAAGGTAAGAGTTGACCCAGAATCAGTGGGTTTTTGGTCTTGCTCACTATGTTGCCAGAAGAGCTGATCCAGGATCAATTGAAAAAAAATCACATGATTTTTTTTTAAATTAAGGTCAGCCCAGTTGCAATTGATCAATGAGCTTCTCTGTATAGTTCTAGCTGACCACACAAACAAGAGCCTATGTGATAAATTAGCAATGGTGCAGCGGGTGGCCTGCCGTTTCACAGCAAGAACATGGCCGGGGGCCTTTCTGAGTGGTGTTTGCATGCTCTTTCTGTGTTCACAAGGGTTTCCGGGCTTCCTCCAGCTCAAAAACATGCATGCTTGGTAAATTGGTGTATCTTAATTGCCGATAGTTGCGAGCGTGTCAGTGAACGGCGTGTGCATCCTCCGATAGATTAGCGATCTGTCTTGGTTGCGTTCATGCTTTTCACCCATAGTGGGCTGGGATGCGCTCCAGCTCCCCCGTGACCCAGACAGATGTGGAAGAAACCGTTTAGATTACGGGTAAATAATGTGTTGCGTTTACACTGTATCATACTGTTTATATTTTACCGCTCTATAAAAATAGAACGGGGTTGGCTGTTGGAGAGGAGGCTGGGCAATGGTCTGGTTGGTTGAATGAGGTCTCGGTTTGGACTGTACTCAAATAGGCGGCAAATCTGTGTACGGGCCACACGGCAGGTTCTGTGTGCAAAGTTTCTGTCGGTTGCTTGATGCGCTTCAGCCGTGGTAACATATGCTGGTCAGAGTGAACAATCGCAGCTGCAGTGTAAAACCTGGCTCTGATTCATTAAATGCAACGCAGGAGCAGTTTTGTGATTACACTTATAATCTGGTGGGATGGGGATTTGAAGGAGCTCTAGACTCTCCATGTTTCCAGGGGAATTAATCAAGACCAATGATTGCATTAACTGGTGCTTGTCATCAGCAGAGATTAGTGATATCGGCTGTTTACATCAGGGTTGCGCCGGTTTGACTTCACACCCCATAGTAGCGCACATGCATGCGCAAATTTATGAGCGCGCAGTGTGGATGTTCACTCAGTAAACCAGCTGGGATTTATTGAGTGATAAGGTTGCATTATTTCACATGAATCTCTCGCTGTTTTTGAATTGCTAATTTTATTCAGTCCTCTGAGAATTGCTGCCTTATCATAGCGGAGGAGTTAGCACGCCTCTGGGATCTTGGGGAGCTATATTGCCCGGAGCATCAGCTCCTGTTCGGGCTTCCCAAGGCAGTTTGGTCCCAGGTCAGGGGCCAGACAAAATGTTATTCAGTATCCCCCTATGACACGGCCCTTAGAAGACAGGAGACCTGTGCTGGAATAGCGATACTGGGCCCCCGTCCTGGAGCCGGACCTGGGGGAGGCTCGTAGGTGGGCACAGGCTGGTGTCCGGGTCTTTCCTGGGACTCCGCCCAGCTTCGCCTGAAAAGGCTACTGGGAGCTATCTCTCTTCTTCTGCACTTCCTCCTCTCCCTCACATCTCTCCCATTCCATCAGATGATGATCTCATCTCTTCCCCTCCTCCTGTTCCATTCTCCTCTCATCCCTTGCTCTCCATATCTCCCGCACTCCTCTTCCTCTCTCTTTTTTTATTTCTTCTATTCTTCTACTCTGCTGTGAAAAAATATTTGCACCCTTCCTGATTTCTTTTTTTTTTTGCGTATTTGTCACACATATGTTTCAGATCCTCAAATGAGTTTTAAAATTCAACAAAGATAACCTGAGTAAATGCAAAATGCAGTTTTTAAACAATGATTGCATTTATTAAGGGAAAAAAAGCTATCCAAACCTACCTGGTCCTATGTGAAAAAGAAAGTGCCCCCTAAACTTAATAAGTGGTTGTGCCACCCTCGGCAACAACAACTGCAATCAAGCGTTTGCGGTAACTGGCAGTGAGCGCTGTGAATCTCACCTCCTCCTCTCCCTGTCTTCTGCCACTCCTCTCTGTCTCTGTCCTTCCTGAGGTCAGGTTCTCGCAGGAAACACTGCTTCTTACTTCTTCTCCTCCAGCGCGCGCGCGCACACACACACACGCGCACACACACACACACTGTACGGACACCCTTTCTGCTCTTGACAATTGTAATTATGAGGCAGTGACTCACTCCGCTGTGAAAGATGCTATCTCCATAGATTATCCCGAGTCTTTGGCGGAGTGTTACAGACGAGCCGCTCCGAGAATCGCTTCCACAGCAATAAGAGAAGCCCATTTTCCGGCTGGGAGCGCCGCTGTTATTGTTGCGCATTTAAATTCAATCTCCCAGAAATAAATGCTGATTTATATAGCTCATTCAGATGTTTTGCCAGATTTGACTGAGGTCGGCCCGTCCTTATTCTGAACCGGTAGGCAGGGATGAAGAATTTGAATCATGGTCACCCAGAGAAGAGCGCCTCCTAAAGCTGACTTATGTCAAATATTATTGGCAGTGATATTGTCGCTGATAAAAATGCTTATACAAATGCTGCAAAAATTTTGCCACAAATAGAAGGCATATCAACTTAGTGGTGATGAAATAAATGCTTGTGGGTTTTTAAATTATGTTGACAAACATTATATTCAGAGATATGCACATAATTTTGTATTTATTGTTTTTTTTGTGCTTCCTGTTGTAAGAAAGCGAGAGCCAGCCAAGCTGATGGGCTTCACTGCTGACCTGGAATGATGATGAAGCATTGCAGTTCATTTAATTATGTTCCTAAGTATTATTGCTTTTTACAAAGGGTTTCAATGAGCCTGCCTGCTTTGTAAAGTGCTTCATTTGGAATTCGATTAGGTTCTGCTGCTGCTAATGCACCTTATTTTGAATGATAGAAAGGATGTGTATGAAGAACCAGAAATTATTAGTTCTTTTTTTTTCTTGGGCTTGAGTTTCCATTACTGAACCACTTCAGACAAGCATCAGAAATCGGAATATTTTTGCTGTAACAGATTGGCTGAGCTGAATGTGAATTTGAAGAGCCCCCATAGTATATAAATTCTGTTTTATTTTACACTCAGTGGTGTAACATGATTCTCTCTTCCCCATAAGAAAGAGCATGTCTGTGGTGAGAGCTGCTCCAGCAGTCTAATGACATGAGATGGGCTCTGAGCCCAGTCCTGTCGCCAGAGATGTGATGTCCGGGTTCAGAGAGTTACAACCATGAAATACCCTAATCCCCTGCCACGGTTTTAGCGTCCTGGCCTGGAAACGAAAAGCGACACAAGGGCGGACAAGCAGACCGGAGGACGGACAGAAGTATGGAAAGGCACATCTACTTCATGAAAAGATGTGGAACAGTTTTGAAGTTCTAGCCCAGAAAAGAAGCGTGACGGATGAACAAGTGGATAGACGGACAGACACAGGGAGGGACAACACTCGTTCTTATATCCCCCTTCCACTTCAGGGCGTAGGGTCATAATCATCTCCAGTGCTGCGTTGCATCACAGGGATTTGCTTAGTTGCAGAATTCTTTCGCCAGATGGTAGAGCTTTGTGTACAAACGGTTGACTGAGCTCATGGTTTGAGAGAAACAAATGGCATTACATCTACGCACTGAACCCTTGGCTTTCTACCTCTGTGTGTTACCAGGTGACGGGAAAATAAAACAAAGCATTGAAGCTATAGCTGTTCACTTGGTTTGCACAGGATCTTTGAGTGGGAGGGGAATATCCCTCCTTGTGTGACAGGATTCACCTTTTTCATGACTGCTTTACGACTCTGCACGCACCGTCTCACCCACCGCTTGGTAACGCTGAATCGGCAGTGTTTATGCTTTTGTTGGCTTCTGTCGCCGTTGGTGACCACCCTGCCCTTGAAACGGTTTTCCAAGGCTACAGCAAGCTTCTGAATCGTCTATCACTTACCGCTGCAGAATGGGCTGGTTAATGTAACAGCATACAAAGGAACTTGTTTCCAACTCTGAAAGTAAGACTGAAGGGTGTCCACCAATTTAATTCTTTTTTTATAGATTGTGAGCTGGTTTGGTGCCCTTTCAGGATGAGTATTTTTTGTGTGAAATTTTGCACTACTCCATTTTCAGAGTTAACTGTTCCCGGCACGCCACAATGCTGCCTTAGAGATAGGCCTCATTGAACACAGATTGAGCAAATTTGTCTCAGCATTCAGCATGAATTTTCACTGGTTATGTTGTGTGTGTCTGTGCATGTGCGTGTACGTGTGTGTGTGTGTGTGTGTGTGTGTGTGTTACTTAGTGCATATAAGAGTTCATATGTGTGCTCTTATGCGTACGGTTTTCTACTTGCACGTACATGAGTACATATAAGCATGTGTGTGTGTGTGTGTGTGTGTGCACGTGTGCATGTGTACGTATGTGTGTGTGTGCGCCCTTGTGCGTGCGTGTGTGTATGTGTGTGTGTGTGTGGGGGGAACTCAAGCTACGGGTTCAGATCATTGCCACTCACTGGCTTCGATTTTCGAGTAAGACGTCTCAGTTCCCTGAGCGCTCCTGGATACAGATGAATGGGGCTGTAGATTTAGCGCTGCAGACCCCGAGCCGCGCAGGAATGGCCCCGGGGCGTGCATTAATCACGCTGTCCATGCGCCAACACTTCTCTGGGCATGGACTGCAGCCCTGTAATTACACACCCGGAACACTGCAATGGGCCCCGGGCCGAGCACTGCACGGACTCTGACCATCACTCTGTGTTCACCAATGAAGAAAACCATTTGCAAAACATCTACCTCTGTCCAGAACGATGATTTATGTATGAGCACAACCAGTGCAGCAACGTTTAGTTTCTTTTTTTTTAATATTACATGACAAAACTAATGATGTGGTATTTTTTATCAGTAGCTTTTTTGTTGATGGAATGTGAATAATTGAGCAGCTGTGGCTGTTGTTAAAACTGAACTCTCGCCAGTCCGTTCCCTGGTAAATGAGATATTTTTGTAAGTGGCCCTGTGAGGTCTCTTTTGAAAAAGTAATGCATATTAATAAAGCTGTGCTTCCTGTGTGATGAAAAAAAAAGTTCTGCTGTGTTTGTTTATGGTTACGTTGGCTAATGATTTGAATAGGGCCTCTCATTGGATTTAAATATTCACATTGACTGATGCTGTTTGTGTCACACCTCTGTAACTGGCTCCCAGTAAGTTTGGTCAGCAACAGGTTGCTGCTTGTGTGATCTCTTCACTTTATCCCTTTAAAACTGCGAGGTCTCCAGCCTCCTGCGTAGTGTCATTCGTATGACTGTTTTAATCATTTTGAGTGAATCTGTACAAGCGGTGCTGATAACGCGCTGCACGGCAGACCCGCAAGTGTCTGTCTTATTGGAATGAGCTGTCTTATTCGACAGCTTACTCCAAAAATCATGACGTCTCTCCCCTTTTTTGCCCATAATGGCATCAACTCCTCTGGCGAGGCTTCCGCCTGTGGCTGGAACATTACTGTGGCGATTTTGCATCAGTTATGGCCAGAAAAAAAATGTTCATAGCTTTTCAGTGGTATTGGGTGATTAGACTATAGCGATGGTGACAAGTTGCAAAAATAGGTTGATGTGGAACTGGAAATTTTAATAAGTGAGCTAATCGGGCTATAGTATAAATGGGAGCCTCCGAAAAGGCGGTGTCCCTCAGGAGCAAAGATGGCTCAAGGCTCACCAATTTATCCACAGGTGCGTATGATTATAATCCTTTATTTTGTGAACAGTGTTCCCCAAAGACTAATCAGCAGTTTGGGCATTTCACCCTTGGCAGTGCGCAATACAATAAAAAGATGGAAGGAATCTGGTCGAATCTCAGTGCATGAAGGACGAGGCTGAAAACCACTTCTGAATGCTCTTGATGTCACTGTCTGTGGGACCATCCATCAAGCAACTGCAATGAATATCTCGACATGGGCTTGGAAAGCCTTTGGTAAACCTTTGCCAACCAACAACATTCCCTGCTATGTCCACTGATCCTAGTTAAAGTTTCGCTAAAGTTGAACATTACATCGGCGTCAGGTCCAAAAGCCAGCATCTGTGGGGCTGCGTTGATGTGTGTGGAACGGGTGACTTGTGAATGTATGAGGGCACCATTAATGCTCAGATTTATACAGAGATTATTGAACGACATATGCTGCCATCTAGATGTTGTCTGTCCCTATGATAGAGGGATCTTTTTCAAGCAGATGATTCTTTGGCGAAGCTTGGCCAATAGTGACGTTCACGATGACATCAGTGTTTTGATACGTGGTTGGCAAAAAGGCTCATCTTGCACTAGTAGATCTCTGTCTCTATATCTACTTTATAAAACATTTAAAATAGCGATACCAGTAAGTTGTTGTGTTATAGGTTGCACCAACGGGTTTGCTGAGGGTTCAGGAATCACGTTTTTGAGGATTTTAAGCGAAGAACCAAAGAGGCTACTCGCCATGTTATTTGTGTCCTGATCACGCTTTCTGCCAACCGCCAAACTGCGCATGTGCAACTTTAATGTCATTGTTTCTAAACGGTGAACATCGCCTTTTTCGCCCAGCAAATGTGGACCTTTGTTCTTCTTCCTATTGTTCCTGTGATATCCATGATACCCATGTGACCTGAACATTCTATCAGAGCCCTTATGGTTTGCTTTCAGAACAAGTGTCATTTCTCAGTGACCCATGTCAGCTTGATGTTCTGGGTGGTCTGTGTGAAGTCCTTTTTGTGATGAGGTCCAGGCTTATGCATTTCATCCATTGTACCGCAGAGGATATGCAGTGATATCGTATTAACGGATGAAGAATGTTGGACTCAATGCCTTCTGTATCTCTGATCCCGCCCCACTCCTGCAGCCCCTTCTCTGTTGATCCCTCCATCGGTAACCTGGGCGTCGGAGAGAGCATGCAGGTATCTGTGGACTTCCTGCCCAGAACCACCGGGGACCATGCACAAGACCTGCTGCTACACTACCATACAGGTACTGATTCTTTACACACAACCATCACTGTGTTATATGGGAATTTGCTTTTTACACACAACCATCACTGTAGCATATGGACACTCCCTCAACGCACTCCTATTGCTGTACTGATCAGCAGTGTCCCCTTAATTGAAGCACTGATTACTAAAACCCCACAAGTCAAGTCAAGTCAAGTCAAGTGTGGCTTATGGGGTTTTAGTAATAGGTGCTTCAATTGTCCCTCAAGCAGCTTAAGCTGCTGGTCTTTGGCTTGTGAATGGAACCCAGAGTATTGGAGGGAACCCTTGCGATGCTGGAAAGCCTGATAATAAATACACGTCACTGTTTGACTCAGCGATGAATGAAGAGGTTGCAGTCGGTTCCATAAACGTAAGTGTGTGGCGCATTGAAAAGATGTCCCCTCGAGGACCCAGAGTGAAAGTTTTTGTGACGTCTTTCTTTCGACATCTTCTGAATGTCCAGTGTTGACGTTCACTTGACCTATGTTCAAGGTAAAAAATGAATTCAAATGTGGTCATTGTGGACTTCTTTTCAATGTCTTATAATTTTGCAGTGTCAGCTGTACATGGGGAAGAGTGACGTAGCCAGGCTAGCTGAATGTCTTGAGTAAAATGCTTTTACTCACGCTTTCCGCTTTTACGAAAAGGTAGCGAACCTCGTCAATGGAAACAAATAAGAAACTTTCTTGATGGTTTTCTGGAAATAAAGATTTTGTTGTTCTCTGACAAAAAAAAAATTCACAGTGCTTTTGGAAGAAGTGTCCTGTTGCCACAACATGAAACTAACTTCATTGCTGCGCCAATATTTCATGCAAAACTTCCTACTTGACTGATTTTACTCCAGCGCCAATGGTGATACAGTCACCATGCTTAATCTTTCAGGAGAAAAAACACCTGCTGCAAACACCGTACCTAAGTGCCTGTAACTAAAACTATTAACGTGTTTATGGTTGATAATATGGGAACAACATTTCCTCTTCCAAACAGAAAAGCCTATATTTTCATTTTATTAATTTTGTTTCCTCATACTTTGTCATCCACGTCCTTTCCTTCAACACGATTTTCCTCAGAAACTGACAGAAGGCCCATTAACATATCCTATTAACAGCGGCGCTAAAAGATTTATTAGCGCTGGCTGCTCACGCCAGCATTATCAGCTGTGTTCGCGTAGATTGATTGTGCCCGGCCCTGTCGATACCGCTCATTCCCTCTGCTAAGGATTTTTTCATACATTCCCCGCATTTGCGTAATAATGCTCCATAATTAGGGCAATATTCTTTTAATAACGGTAATTTATTGATTCGACCTGGTTTAATTTTTTGCCACAAAGAGAATAACTAAAATCTCAGCAGTGCGTGTTTGTCTGTGTTTGTGTGAGTGTATGGGATTACCAGGCCAGTATGGATGTCTTTATGCAGTTGTACCTGGTTGTGTGTACTTTTGTGCATGTGTGTATGTGCATGTGTGCGAGTGGATAATCATTGTCAGGTCATGGTGAAATCGGGTGAATGGACTTGTAGCTTCAACCCCAAAGCTGAAAAAGTTGGTTTTGTATGGTAACTTGAAATCAGAATCCTAAATTATGCCCTAAATTATCTTTGACCAGTATTATGTTGAAAGCAATACAGCAGCATGTTTGTTGTTTCACCAGGTGAATTTTGTTGATTTTTCAAATCAACACTAATTTCAATTTTAATTCTTTCAACTTGAGATGGTAAAGTATTTACTGCTTTGCAGTGTTGCCTTTCCTTTTCACAGCGCTAAACTTTCAGGGACTCAAGACATGAAGCGATTTAGGGCCTGATCTGCTAAGATCCCAGATAAAGGGCGCTAAATTGCGCGCTCGTGGTAATATTTTGCACATTTGGTTTGCTTACATTTTGCGGGTGATCTACTAAGAGTGATTGCCTAAATGACTGCTGGTGCAAACAGCATTATTTAAATGAGGACCTTGCGTGCTGTAGCTATTTCTACCGTGGACAGTTTGTGTTTCTGGAGTAATGCTGTCTCATTCTTCTAGCAGACATGTCTTAAGGTGTGCAGTTATCCTGGGCCCACGTGGCTATACTACGTACAGTTCTTGCTGCAGTGCTGTCTCCGTGATCTCAGATCACAGGTGTTCTGCTGAGGCCGGCACCCTGTTCTCATGCGCACAAAAATGGTTCCAGGTTCCTTAAACCCTTTGGTTATGACATGGACCATAGAAGGTGAAATCTCCATATCCCTTTACATCTTTCTTTGAGCATTGTTTTTACATTTCTTAATGATTGTCTGTTGCATTTGTGGGATAAATTAGCGATCCACGGCCCTTCTCCGCTCCTGAAGTACTAAGCCTTTCCTGGGTTCTGCTTTTCTACCAAATCATGATTAGAATAATCTGCTGACTTCAGCTTTTTCAAATCATTATTCTTTTTTTTAGGTCATTACTAGTCCTTATTTGCCTCCATCCCAACTTTTTTGGAATGCTTTGTTGGCCTGAATGGCAAGAATGGATCTATACAGTATTTACAAATAAAATGAAGTTGACCAGACAAATCATTGACTACCATACTGTTTCCAAGGAAAGACCTCTCGAAGTGAATTTGTATGTCTGTATGTATAGCATTTTTCATACTGTCCGAACTTTTTCTGAGGTAGGATTGCACAAGATAATAGTTATAATGAGCCTCATCTCAGTCAGTGACAGGGAGTTGTTGACCCCATGACCTTGCTTTCTGCAACCCTCATATCAGATCAACCAATAATACTGGGGGCAAGCGAAGGTGAGATTCTTAATTTGTGTACCCTGAGGCCTGATGAGCGCCGGTCATGACTTTGTGACGAGGTGAACCCATGACGCTGAGCACTATCTTAAGCACGGCTGGACGTGGGTGTGTTTCTCATGGCCTGACGGCTATGCCTTTCCTCTTATGGAGAGCTCCGACTCTGAGCTTACTTTGTGCTAGAGATTAGGGTTCTTCCCTGAGGCAGTAGAAGGCACTGGAATAACATGTACATTGCCATGATACAGTATATGCTCCCATCTTGATTTCTTTTGACACACTTTTTGTAACCAGAATGTACGTAATATGAGAGAAAAGTAAAAAAAAAGTTCAGGCAAAATTTAGCTTTAAATTATAATCTAATTCAATGAAAGAGATGTGATCCTGCACCAACTGGCCCCGTGTGGAAAAGGTCATTCCTCTCCAAGTAACTCAATTGAAATTTAATCGAAAATTAGGTTCAGTTAAACTCGAATCACCCAGATTTGATTACTACGTTTGCAGTTGAATCTAAGAATCGCTAAATAGAACATTTTTGGCACTGTTAAGTAGCCTAAAAGGTCTTGCACCATGCTGTGATCAAACGATAGTCGGGATTAGATGAGAGTGAAGAGTGAAAGAATGGTAGATCAGTCTTCAATGGGTTAGAAAGCTATTTCCGAGGCTCTGTAACTCCAGCAAATGACAGGAAGAGCCATGATTTGTAGTGTAGAAACTTGGAATAGTGATGAATGTTCCCGCCAAAATTACTCAGAGACTGTTTTGAGATCTCATTCAGAAAATCACTGGGGAATCCAGACGAACATCAAAGAATCGGCTGGTCTTGCTTACCTCAGATAAGGTCAATGTTTGTGATTCAGCCTTTTGCTGAAGACTGGGCAAAAATTGATATCAATATGAGCATTGGAATACGAAGCCACTGCAAACCAAAAGTAGCGAACAGCCTTGTCTTATGACCCCCTGACATCTTGGAATAATACTCTGTGAATTGATGAGTGGATTGTGGAACGTTGTGGAAGACATGGGTCTTGTTGCATCTAGCAGTAAGCTAACACAGCATCCCACACTAAATACATCATAACAGTCAAACATGGTGGTGGTAGTATGATCCTCTGGAGATGCCTCTCTTTTTCAGAGCCTGGGTCACTTGCTTTTATTGACAGAACCATGAATTCTGCTCTCCACCAGAAAATCTAAACATGAATGTTCGGTCATCAGTCTGTGATCTGAAGCTCAAGCACTTTTGAGCCATGGACTGAGACAACAGCTGGAAGCACGACAGTAATTCAACCTCTGAATGGTGTAAGAGAAACCATATGAAGGTTTAAGTGGCATAGTCCAAGCCCTGATTTGAATGCCATTGAGATGCCATGGCAGGAACTTTAGAATGCTTTTTGCACTCAAAACCCTCCAATGTGGCTGAATTAAGGTGATTTTGCAAAGAAGAATGGGCCAAATTTTTCACCACAACAACGTGAAAGATCTCCAGCTATCAGACGTGCTAGGTGAAGTTTTTGCAGCTAGAAGTGGCACAACTACAATTAATTACAGGGGGCAATACATTTATCACGTCGGGGATATAGGGGTTGGATAGCCTTTTTTGATAAATGATATGATAATTTCAAAAATGTAGTTCGTGTATTTTCATGCTCTCCTTGTCATATATTGAACTCATGTTACATTTTGTATGGAAATATAAAACAATTTTGTGCTAAAACAATTTGCAAAAACATGGAAATCAGGTGGAGGCAGTCTGGGTTTCAAGAGCCGGTTTAATTCTTGTCACGCTGTTTTCTCTCTGTTTTGGTTTCTTGCTCTCCTCTCATTGCTGCCTGTTTTTAGAATATTTCCTTCTGTCACATGACTTCCCGTTTACTCGTTTTTATTAACCATGGATGTTTAAGACACATTTGTGTTTCCAAAACTGTCACAACACTCGTGTGAATGCCTTTCGTGCCCCTTCTCTTCATCAAATTGTGTGTCTCTCAGAAGTATCTCTCCTTTGATTGGTTTACGACTTGAGTGTTCGCCAATGCCCAGTTGCGTTTTGTTACATAGTAACAGAACGGCCATATGACTGGTATTTAAGCCCTCTGCTTTGTGTAGCAAGTTGCTGGATTTTAATTTGCCTTTTGTACTTAGAACTTGTCAGTATTGCAAGTCTTTGTCTTTATCAAGTGCAATATGTACTTTAATGACAGCAGTTCCTGAATACCTTCCTCTTAACTTAGTTACTGCGTACAGGCTTCCAAGATGAAACAGGGTCCAGGATTGTTAACCCGGTTCGAGTCAGATGGTCAGTCCAGTTTAATAGGAACAAGCTGCCAAGCCTAATCTGGGTCCTGGATTGAGAATTTGTTCTTGTGAACCCTTCCAAGTATGTTTCTCTGTCTAGTTTTTGAGGAACCAGCTCCCAATCCTTAAACAGTCGTCAAGATTGGAACCGAGTTCCCCTCAAGCTACTCCATCCTCCTGCGGGACAGTTCGGTGCTGGCGAAGCGTGCACTTCCCCCGGCTGCTATCCTGGAAGCCCCTGCCCGGCGATTGATGGCTCAGGTTCCTCCACAACATCTGTAATGATCTGTGCTATCCTAATCCGGGGTTCTGTTCCCACCTGTTCCTTCAGTTTTCTGTCCCCTAATTACTGTATAAGCTTTCAATAAACTCCCTGTTGGATTGTATTCTGCCATTGCGCTTGACTCCTGGTCTGGACCGTGGCACAATACAAGATCGCCTTGTCGCTGTTTGGCAAGGACAGTTCCACCGATTAGCAAGACAAACTCACCAGCAAGTTGGGCTATTCATCTCGTGTAGATTTTGTGATCATACTTACTAAGCCAAATACCCACATGCGGGCGACAGATTAAGCGAAAAATAAACATAAATAGTCATAAGTATTGGGCCTCCACAAACAACCTGATCAGCTTCACTAAGCCTTGGTTAATAGTCTACAGTCCTGGTGTGAAACTTTACTGGTGTGGTGGCTTGCCTTTCTTCTCGGAGATATTCCCTTATTTGGTGTTTTTTTTTGATGATGGTGACAGGAAGCGCTTATCTGACACATTGTTCCAGAATCTACCATTTCAGTTCAGTACGTTTGAGATTTTGTGACTGTAAAGTTGGTGGCATCATCTGCTTAGAATCATTTTCATGCTCGTAAAACCATTCAGTGGTCCTTGTGCCCTGTAGGGCCTGAGTCATTGTCAGCTGAGAGTCACTCCCATCATGTCAGGAGTGGTTCATCATAATATATAGAAGATTACCCAGAATAACTCTACCTTTAAGGGGTCTTCAGGGTAAAAATGTACTTTTTTTTCGAAAATGTATTTATTTTTGATTTTCACATAAAATAAATAAAGGAATGCTGTGAGATGCCAGTAAACACCAATAATCTATGTTTTTCCTGTGCCTCAATTGTTACTTGTGACTTTAAATGAAAATTACCGAAAATCACAATTTTGACAGATTTTCGACCTTGTGGGATTCATAAAATCATTAATATTCATCCGATTGACTTGAAATTAGGACTGAAGTTGTATCTGTTGTTTGTATCATAGTTGTATCTATGAAATGACGTAGGATTTTCTAGATAGAAAAAAACAAAAACATAATTCTGTCATTTCATATGAACCTTTCATATGAGACTAATTTGAGTAAAATCTGACCGTGGGTTATTGAAATATCAGTGCCTCGAAATATTTTCAGATTTTGTCATTTAAGTGCCGTTTCCATGGCAACCATGTAAATTTTTATCAAAATACTACATTTTATGAGGTTAAAATCATGTTGAGTATGTTTATTACCTACTTTTTAAATCATTATGGTTATTTCTACACTTTATCCTGAAGACAAGTGGGCCCAAGCCATGCCAGGAAAATGAACAGAAACGTCTATATTTGTAATGTTTACTCGCACATTTATTCAGGTTTTTTTCTTTAAGTTGTCACAGCCTGTATATTTGTCTATCCAAAGCAAAAAATGAGAAAACCGACCACAGTAATGGAAATTCTCTCTCTCTCTCTCTCTCTCTCTCTCTGTCTGTCTCTCTCTCTCTCTCTCTCTCTCCCTCTCTCTCCTCTTCCCTCCCTTTCTCCCTCCACTTCATCTCCTGCGTCGGCTCTATGCTTAGATTATTCCTCAGGCTCTGCCAGGAAGTAAAACAGGTGGAAAAGGAGAACTTGTGTTTGCTCTTGTATTTATTTATTTTTCACATACTTGTGTGCTTGTTGTTGGGTATGTGCGTGTGTGAGTTTGTGTGCATGGATGTTTGTGTGTGTGTGTGTGTGTGTGTGTGCCCACTTGTGCATGCGTATGTCCATATGTGTGTGTGCGTGTGTAGTTACGCGCTTGTTGTTGAATGCGATAGTGCATGTATGTGTGTGTGTGCATACATGTGCACATCTGTGTGTGTCTGTGCGTGTGTGTGTGTGTACGTGCGTGTGTGTATGTCTGTGCCCGAGTGCGGATGGGTGGATGCCTGCCTGTGTGTGCATGTGTGAAAGGAGTGGGTAGCAGTTAATTTCCAAGGCCCTGCCCACAGGCCTGCTGTATTAGGGCACACACACACTCTGCTGCGAGGAGCTGGCTACATTATAATTTTATCACATGCCTTGAAAAGACCATTTCAGCCAAGTTAAGGCTGTATCATCTTTAATTTAGCTCTTTTCAAACCCTCCATAAAGCTACAGGGCTGATCACTGGTCTGACTCACATCAACTGTGAATACAATGTCGTGTAAACTGCGGGATTTAATAGACTCACACCTTTTTTGAGAGCGGTGGTACATGCGGCTCAGTCAGTGTGAAGCTTCCTGTTAATACAGCCTGTTAGTGTGGGCTTACGACGAGACCCTTCAAAAATTGTCTCTCTTCGGAATTTTTTTTTTAAATCATTTTTTCAAAAATGAAAAATGACAGTCTTCTGCAGCTCCATTTTTTTCAGTTGCCACTTGTAATTATTCCATCATCGTTAAAATGTGGGTTTGGAATATTCTGAGCTCGCATCTGTGAACTGATGCTTTAATGGGGAAAATAAATACTAGTAAATGTGACTGAATTGCCCCAGGGGCAGTGGCTAGTGCACCGAAATCTAGGGTGACTGGGACAGTTTCCGGTTGGGGGCAAGACACTGCTTAAGAGGCGTGGCATATCCCATAATACCTCGTTTTCTTGTGGCAGTATGCCTTTACATTATTCATTTTCATGCTTGGGGACCTCGGTGCATGTATTTTACACATTCACATGACTTGATATTCGCTGAAGTCGTTCGGCTACTTTGCCCTCGGGGCAAGCCCTGCATTCAGGCCTGCTCTCAAGACCTTACTCTTGTTTTAATATGTAACAGTACAGGCTTACAGTTCAGTGGCCGGGTAACCGATAAAAACCGACTGAAATGTGCCACGTGCAGGTCTGCAGTACACAGTCCTCAAGAAACAGTTTGTTACAGTGGAGGTCCTGAGCATCTGTGGTGTGTAAGTTGAGGCTCATGAGATTTAGCTAGGTGTATTTCAAACGAGAGTGTTGTTTGTATATGTGTGCGTGTTTTTTTTTTTTTTTTTCCACTTGATGACTAATTTTGGAAATTTTGAGACACTTCTTTAATTCAGTTGCACCAGAGAAAACAGATCGTCAAAGGAAAATCCCCACTTCTCGACGCTGAATATGACTCAGGATGTCGTTTCACTCTCTGTGATGACTAAACCTGACCTGGATACTGCTCTACAGCTGCAGATGATTGGTTGCTTTACTTCTTGCAGTGTAAGCATGCAAGCATGAATACTGTGATGAGCCACAACATAATGACCACATGCAGAAGTGCATATCACTCCTTATACCGGTGGTTCGCAACCCAGTCCTCGAGGACCCCCTGTCCTGCAGGCTTTTTTTGCAGCTTTACTTTAGCTGACCTTATCCATTTAAGGCCAAATGCACTTTCATGCACACCCTGTTCAGGTAGATGTTTTTCAACCAATCACCATGAAGCCCTTAAATGGATCAGGTGTGAAAGAGTAGAACGGGGTCTTTTAGGGGCAGGGGGTCCTTTAGGACTGGGTTGGGAACCACTGTTCTATGCTGTGCAGATAACGGGATTAAAAACCAATATCATCGCAAACAGTGTAGTGTACAGATTGATTAAGAGTGTAAGACATAGAGCACAGGGTGGATAGTGTAGCACGTGGGTTATACTGTAGGGCTTTGGGTATTGGATGTAGGGAGTTGAATATGGATGAGTATTGGATGTAGGGAGTTGAATATGGACTTTATAGTGTCGAGCAGTGGTGTCCAGTCGTGCTATGCAGGGCTGACAACGTGCAAGTTTCCATTTCAACCAATCACTGGACCTACTGATTCCACTGATTTGCTCACCTTCAGGCAGAGAGGAAGGAACTAATTGGTGTAATTAGTCGGTGTAGTGATTGGTTGGAATGAAACCTGCATCCTGTAGGCTGTCCGCGGCACACGATTGGACACCACTGGTTTCGGGCATGCGGTACTGCAAATGGAGCCCTTGGCTTTGGCTTATATTTTGAATCAGGCAGCTCATTCCTATTTCCTGAGCCTTCCGTCTCATTTCTGTTCCTGCTTATTTGCTAACGGCTCCATCCGTTTGGCAGACTGGTGAGAGAGGTGAAAAAAGAGTGAATAGGCAGGTGTTGAAGAAATGGATGAAGGAAGTGGAGTGTGTTTTGCCGCATGGAGAATGGGGACAGGTTCATTCAGAGGTCAGAATTATTAGTGCAAAGATGGCCTGCACTTTTACAAACTGAAGTTACCTACAGGAAACCTCAGTTCATTTTTCTGAACTCATTTAGCAGATTGGAATCTCCTTGATAATGGTGGACGTCTATTGATTCTCAGGTCAGGCACAGGGAAGGAAGGAAACCAGTGACAAATAAGCTAATGGCATGAGCCCAAGGTTATGTTTGAAGTCAGGATGACTGTTGTTATGGATAATAGAGGAATGTACAGTAGCCAACCTTTAGCATTTCTCAAAAAGCCCATATGTTTATCGGAATGCAGCCACCGTTTATAAATGCTTGCGTGATCAGTTCTGTATATTTGCCATGTAGGGCGTTTGCCTTAAAGTAAAATGTCTTTGCTATTTCACTTGACATTTAAAAGTCAAATCCCATCATGCATGGCTTCTGTAACAGTCTAATAAAACATAATTCATGCTCTGTCAGAAACCCATGCAGTTTTTGGTGCAGTTTATGGCTTGGTTGGGCTGGTGGGGCCTGCTGAACAAACACATAATACTGCTGCAATATAGCTGCGGTTTATAGGAAAAATATTGTTACACTGAAATCGCATTTTATTAACCTTACCACTCTGACGGCCCGTATACGGGCCCATCTGGGAAGTTAAAAACAAGAAAATATTTCATTTTACCTTGAGTACGTGTTTTATAGTAACCTGTATGATACAGTCGTTATGATGTGCTCCTCACTGACTAACTGTCGCTATACTAACGCCTGTAAGCGAAAGCACTCAAAGTTCTTCGCGCGGCCTCGTTATGAGTGGGAGGCTTCTTCTTCTTTTTGGTTTTATGGCGGTTGACAGACCTGTTGGTGTATTACCGCCAACTACTGGATTCATTCAACATAAATTTCCCTATTCCTCTTATATCGAATTCCCACCAAAGCCTCGCCAAAGTGAAAGGTGCACTATGTCTAACAATGCGTTTGCACTCTGCATGTGTTCAGTGTGATTACACTTTCGATTTGTGTAAACTACGAGCCGAATGTAGACGCAATGCATTGACTTTTGAAGAAGGAAATGACGTCAACACCAAAGCTGCCTGCTGATTGGTCCAGCCAAAAAATTTCAGGCGAAGCGCCGCAAGGTAGCTTTCCTTTAACGCCCTGATGGGAGCGATCATCAAAGCCACCTAGCGGACACAGGGCGTTAATCATTAACGTTACCTTTATAGGCATTTTAAGAAAAGTGGTAAGGGGTTAACAATGGGAAAACAGTTGTTATTTTAACGGGGATAGCAGGTGGGTACGACGCTCGCGAGAAAGTCAGCGCTGAAAACAAGCTGTGCTTTTCCCTGCTAAGTAATCGCAAATCCCAGGTGTAGGCATTGAATTCCACATCGACCTGTCTTCGTTTGTCTGTTATGCTATGGGCTCAAATACCTGAATATCCTGCACACGCGCGTCCATGAATTTGCACATAACACACATAACACAAGACAGCGTGTGCCCTATTTTTCTTTCTCGCCTTTAAAATACATTGTACGCCTGCAAACAATGTGTTACACACACTATCTCACGCACACACACGCTAAAGAATCCTGCAGAGTGAAAATAATAATAATAATAATACCGCAAATTCTTTGAAAATATGAATCACTAATGAAGATCTATATATAGAAACTAAACATTTAATTTAGTCCCCAGGGAACTCCATTCCCAGAATTATATGGTTTTTGGGGATACCCCCCCCCCCAGTCCCACCTGTTTCTCTACATTCTCTCCCTCTGTCCCGTGTGCACAACTGATTATGGCATTAAGTGCCTGCTGTCACCTCTCTGCCCTCATTAATGAAATGAACGAGCTGTGATTGCAATCTGCTTAACATCTGAACATGTGTAATGGCTGTTAGTGAATGCTAATTATGTGAGGGACAACGGACTCTGCATCAGGCTGATAGCCAGCATATGGTGTTCATTTAGCTCCGTTATCACAGCAGATACCCGGGGTATGGAGGATGTGGTTGGCTTGTAGGAGTAATAGTCATGAGCAGGCAGTGAGGCCACAGAGAAAAATATACAGTGTTGATTCAACTCTGCGAGAGTATATTTGACTTTTAAAGTGTATTTTTCCCAGTTGGATTAGCACCAGGCTTTTCCTTAAACCCCTTTGCGCTGAAGACAAATCATGCCAATTTTTCTTGTTGTGCAGGGGCTGCTTTTAGGCTTTATAACTCAGTCTTTGTGTCACAGAGACAATGGAAAATTATTCCAGTGAAGCAAGACATTTGGAGATTCGATTAAAGAATTATTTAGCAATTAAATTTCTGAATTTATGGACGCCGGCGTCTAAATCTGCGCTGAGGGGTTAAATGGTATCGGATGTGTTTTAAGGCCGTGTGCTGCTTGTATACGCATGTGTAAGGTGAACCTTTACGGCTTTATAAATGGACACTAATGCTGTTGGTGTCCCCGGGAGTTAGTCAGCAAAAGCACCAGATCTGAACATTCCAATGACCTTGCAGGATAGTTATGTTGGCATGTCCGGCCATGGCTCCAGAGGAGAATAGATATTGACAGCTGTGTTTATGCACTCTCTCTATTGGCGCTCTGGTCAAAATTTATTGAAAATATGGCTTGTCTTTTCTGTTGTAACTTCCATAGCAGATTTTCCTCTATGTCTGTTGTACTCATTAGCAGCTCCTCACTGCAGACTGAATGAAAAAAGTCACTGGATTTGATGGTTAGATCAGTGGTAATAGTCTTAATTCTCATGGGCTGGTGTTAATAAGGCTGAAAAGAGTAGGTTGCACTAGGTTTGGTTATTGGCAATGGCTTGAGATTCGGGGAGGGGAATTTTTGCAACTAACTGTAGCTTTTAGTGCCTGCTTAATGCCTAAAATGTAAATAATGTTTGTGGAACTTCAGTTCTTCGGGAATGTCTTACACCTGGCGCAAAGCAGTGCCAAGGGTGATGCAAGAGTCTTCTGTAGTCCAATACCGACGCAGTGGTAATTTTCCCCTTCAGCGTCCACATTGCTTAAAGAGGGAATGTACTTGCTTTTTGAGAGCAGAATGTAATCTCATTCTTGCTCCCTGCTTTCATAAATTGCACATCATAATCCGCCACACGTTTTCAATGGAAGACGGGTTGCAGGCTGGCAAGTTTCGTATATGGAATCCGTGACTACTGAGCTACACTGTTGTAATACATGTAGTTTGGCTTGGCTCTGTCCAGTTGAAAAAGCAGGGGCATCTCTGATAAAGTTGACGAGTGGAGGGCAGCACATGTTGTTCCAACATGCACGTGTACCCTTTTACCCCCATTTCACCTTCACACATATGCAAATAACCCATGCTGAAGAAAGTATTGCAGCTCCAGGTCATGACAGGAACTGAATTTGAATGCCGCATATAAAAGTTGAGATTGTTCTTCTCCTCTCTGGCCCTGAGAACACGACAACCATCATTTCCAAAAAGCATTTGAAACATGGACTCTCCAGGCCACATCACTCCTGTCCACTTCCTGGCAGTCCATTTCAGATGAGCTTGAGCCCAGAGAAGTTGGTGGGGCTTCAAGATGGTGTTGACGTACGGCTTTCTTTTTGCAATTTAGTCTTAATTTGTACTCATTGATGCCATAATGAACTGTGGTTATGGACACAGATCTTGGGAAGTAAGTATGAGCCTGTGTGGTTCTGTCCATTGTAGAAGCATGTTGGTTTTTATTGCAGTGCCGTCTTAGGGCTCAAAGGTCACACACAATCAATATTGGTATTCGGCCTTGTCTTTTAAATTGGGAGATTGCTCCAGTTTCTCTGAATTCTGCACTGTCAGCAGTGAAATCCATAAATTCCATGCAATTGCGCGTTGACAATCATTGTTGTCGAGCTGTTTCATTATTCATGCAGCTTTTGGCAACGTGGTGAACCTGGAATCCTCATGCTGGTAAACCACCGTCCCTGTTGTGATTTCCCGTTTCATATCCAATCATAAATAACTCACATATTACTTACAGTATTCAGCCATTTACAACTACAGTGTTTCAATTGGCTAGATTAACTAATGGGGTATGAATATTTCACTTGTGGACCAGTCAGTTTTTTAAAGCAAGCTAACATCCTTTGAGAGAAAGTATTTCATTATTTGGTGAAGCCTTGATGATAAATGATTACAATTCTTGATCAGAACTTTTGCAGCACAATAAATGATGACTCAGCTTTTCCGATAAAGTTCTTTTCGGTGAACCATAATTCATTAAGTAAAACCGTTTGGACCTGGGTGAAGGTATCTCATAATATTTCAGGACACAAGGTTTTATTCTTGTATGGGATATTGCTATTGGACTCTCCTGCGAGGCCCTTCAGGTGATTTGATTAAATTGAAACATCCAGCTGTACTGTATAAATGGATTATGAGCGTAAGACTGAGCAGCTAAATTTGTAAAATATAAAACTGAATGGAGCGTGTGAGCCGGCCTTGTTTAAACCGCATAGCTAAAATTATCTGCCATGAGTTAGAAGACATTGTGTATATTTGCATGCTTGAGCATCTTTTTCAACAGCGATAAGTGGGCGAATACGTTTCAGACATTATTTTTCTGAAAAGTGAATTGCTCATAATTATGACACGGTTGCTGAAGGTGAAATGATATGCCATTCAGAGTCGCTAATGTAAATGAGCTCACGTTCTCTCTTTTCTTAATCTTTTTATGGAATATCTCGGGTTTGGGTTTACTGCGCGTTAGCGCCAGGGCTAATCCTCTTATGAGCGGCTCGGCAGCGCTAATGCCACGCCGACGGTTTTAAAAAAGCGTGTCTCAATATGGCGATTTTTGTGTAGCATTAAAGAGCGAACAAATGGAAATGTGATGTGCATGTCTATACGAGTTTGCATTTGGTTTATGTGTATATGTTCATGTCAGCGCTTTCCACTGTTTGTGTGTATATTTACGTTTATGTGCGTGTGTATGATTATTTCTGTACATGTGTTGTTGCAATATTCATTTTATGTGGGAGTGTCTTTGTCTATTCCTGTGTATGTGTGCGTGTGTGTGTGTGTGTGTGTGTGTGTGCGCCTGTCCATGTGTGTTTGTGCACTTGTATTTCTGTATGTGTGCTGCAGTGTGCATGTGTGTTTGTGTGCGTTTCTGAGATGGATTTGGAGTTGACTTTTGGTGTGCGAGAGCTTTCAGCTTTCTAAGTAGGTTTTGTGAATGAAGTCCAAGAAGATGGAGAATAGGTGAAGCTAATCCCTGTTCCAGGCCAGCCGCGAGTGTCTCTGTTCCGAGTGCCCACACTAGAAAGATTCTCCACGCTGCACTTTTGGAGTGGCTTTTCAAAGAACAAGGTCCCCCCACCCCAGGCGCAGTTCCGCACTCACAAAGCAAAGCTCTCAAACCTTCCAATACCTGCTTTCTTTTTTGCGTTACCCCCTCTTTTATCTTTATTTCGCTTCCACTATCTCACCTACCAGCTTATTCACTCAATCATTCTTGCAAATATGTTTGCTTGCGCCCTTGATGTATATATTTTTTTGTTGCACAGGTTATTGTCTTATTGTAACAATATCGTAAATGTGGCTGCAGCGTTTGTAAGCTGCTGCGCATTGTTTATCTACGGTCCCCTGCCCGAGGGAGTTTTTTCCGTCATGGAGCTGACATGCCTTCAGCGCAATTTGGCTTTTGTGAAAGTGTGATTTTTGCCTGTATGACTAACTCCATAAAACCTCCAGACCCATTTATTGGTCAGTGAAGCGCAGCTGCTGTATTCCTTCATTCGGATTTTCAGGCATCTTTTGAAATCTAAGTGAGATCCCAGGGATTCCAAGGTTTCCAACAATTCTGATGACTGTGTCCTGCTGAATTACAGGAAAATGTGTATCAGATGATGTAGATATTTTCCATTCGATATAACGCTGCGACCATAAAAACATGGCGTCCCAGGTTTGAATATTTTTCTCCATATAGGTGCGATGTAGCTTCAGTGAGGTGCTGCAACCGTCAGATATAGAATACGTACGTGACATTGTCCTGTAATAATTTATATATATATATATTTAAAAAAACCTTTTTCTAAATTCGAATCTGCTTAAGGGAAAACCTAAGTGAAAAGTTGCTTTTTAAGGTGTTAATTCTTCACACAGTCTTTGCCGTAGGTCTCATTCTCTCTCTCTCTCTGTCTCACTGCACCCCATCTACTGCTTTCCCCCTGCTCTTCGACAACGTTGTACACTTTTTAGCAAAAAAAGAGGTTCCAAAAGGCTATGATAGAAGAAGATACAGTTATGAACTAAGGATTCTATGGAGGGAAGCCAAAGGTCCCTTTGCTTTGAAGGTGTATTATAATAATTGGACCTCAGTAGACTTGGATCTCTTGTCAGTCATACAAACAGTAGCTGCTTACTGCCCATATTGAGTAATTTCTTAACGTTGAAAGATGAAAAGTGAAAAAAAAAAAAACTTTGTGATTAATTTCAGTAGTGGCTGAAAGTAGGGGGCAATTACAACATCCTACACCTGTAGTCCTGGCCACGCGCCATTATCCATAATTACCACTTTTCATTCCCTCTATCTTTTTAATTTTTGAACTCTCCATCTGGTGAGTCCGTTCTTCCCCCTTCAGTTCGCTGGATTGGCGTGCTGGAAGGGAAATCGATTTGACATCTTGCTTTGGGTGTCTTCATTTGCCACGAGACTGTTTAAAATCATCCGGTTGTTGACATAGATATGCCTATTAGCTTGCCAGTGGTAATGCCTCGAGAGCTTTATGGAAATTGTGCAGGGATTCCAAAAAGTCACATGTCAAAAAGCAGGTTTGGTTGGGCAGCGCTATGCATTCCTGAGTTTAGCTTTAGCAATAAGGGTCCGCACGGGACGAAGTTTGCCGTCCCGCGCCTGGTTGCTCGCGCAAGGACCTTTCCTGCGCCTGCTCGCTCCCACTAAAACATGCAATATACTCAGCCAAAATGAGGTTTTAAATAATTATATTATTTAATTCTGTACTCATTAAAGATGGTGTATCTTAAAAATAATGTCCATAATGTAACCAGTTCCAGCGGAAATGCTACGGAAATGTCCAAGAGTAAAAATGGTAAGTTACAACTTGAATAAGAGCAGTGCGCAGGCGATTGCGTATGGTTTGGGCAGTCACACGACCTCTAAACAATTCATTCCTAGTGGACGTTGCAGTGACAAATCGATTATGCAAATGACATAAGACAATTTGTCGGTCTTCTGCTTTTTACGTCACACGAGGGCTACCAGAACGAGGTCGGTCAGCTGTGGTGCCAGTTTGTTGGGGACGTGTCCGAAGATCATGGATGGTCCGTCGACTGCATCCCATAACCCTTGCAACGTCAGTGACGGACGTTTCCGTATTCAGCACGCCAATGACACGCTCACGCTGAATGTTTAACAGTCATGGCATTGAAAATCAACTAATAATTAACTGTAAAAACTTGTTTTTCCGAGATGTCACTGTTACGTGCTAATGTGAGCTCAGTTGCACATCTCTCATATGGTCACGTGACTAGGAACATGAGAAAACATGGTTTTAGCTTAAAGTACGCTCGCACGTGCTACGTGCCTGTGCACGTCGGAGTTGATGTGTGTCATGAAGTCTTTGACAACGCATTTACCCCTAGTGATAATAAAAACTCTTTTATTGAAAGTTTCAAGAAAATATTAACTAATTTATGAGGTTGAAGTTTCTTTTTTGACTCCATATACTTTGTCCCACTCCCACCCACTTTGTTTTTTTGTGTCCTGCATCCCACCCGCAAAAAAAAGCAAAACTCATGTTTTCTTCAGGCTCTTTGTTTGTGGAATCTTTTACCAATATTGGCCTATAATGAACTGATAATAGTTTGAGTAAAACATGCAGCATAGACCTACAAAGAAAAACAGTCCTAAGTTAGGCATAACATTAATAAGTCATTGAAGTTTTTGCTTACAAACTAGTTGTCATATCTCAGTGTTAGTTCTAATGAATTAAGTAACTAAAGTGACCTGTTACTGAATCATGCTTAACAGATATTGATACCCAGTTTAACTTCACAGCAGAGATTGATGTTTTACCACGCTCAATGGCCGAATTTTATCGGCGCAGTCAGTTAAAATGTGGATTTTAGTAGGATGTTCAAAATCCCAGGATTACATTCAATTGCCCTGGGCCCTGACAAATAAAGCATAATGTAATTTTGAGAAAGAGGACAGTTTTTCGTTTCGTCTTTCCAGAAATGCCCAGATTAGTGAACTGCTATAAAAAAAACTCTATTGTCCTCCATTAATTTTACATTTCACAGTATGAGCGCCTCCAGTCTGCGCAATAGGCATCAAAGGCTGCATATGCAGACTTTTCAGCCCCTAATTTCCAACTGTCGTCTGTTTTAGTTTGCAATGTGAAGCACAGTTCCTCCTCTGGGAAGGAGTGAAACCAGGGTTCCTATTATCAGTGATAGTAGTTCTCCATTATTGAGCTTGTTATTCCCGCATCTACACGAATATAAGCCTACTTGTTGACAAAACGTTCTAAAGCAATTTCAGAATTGAGCGATTTCATTGTAGATAGGCGATAAAATCTTTGCGGGATTACCGCAAGTCGTCCTTCCCTCCTGCTCCCACTGACAAATCTGAACAACGCTCATCGAAAAATTCTCTTATGCCACACGCTAGTCTGTCAAGTCCCGCGGGTCCGTGGGAGTCCAGCGGGAATGCAGACCTCTACTTTGAGGTGCGAAGATTCAGATGATGTCGGCTGGCTGTAAAGGGTTAATTATCCGCGATGTGGGCAGATTTCCCTAATCGTTATATCAGCCATGATTGTGCACCTCTGACTGTGACATTCATGATAATAGTTGGCTGTTTTCTTAGACTCTTCGTGTTCTCTGCTCTATTCTTTGAATATAAAATTGAGTGATGCTCTGAAAAGGATAAAAATGCAAGAGAGAGAGATTCGATAGAAACATTCCTGTGCCTTCCAGTGGTGCATTTGAGATGACCTGGGAACTGGGAATATTCCCAAATCAGAGTTGTTAAAGTGCTCTCGCGCTCCTCTCCTGGTGTGTCTTGCCATTGGGGAGCGTCAGCATGATTTCTGAACTGCCAGTTTGCTGAACTAAATATTTTGTCAATAATACAGAATTAATTCAGTTTTACGCTTTTTTGTGGCCACTGTTCGCAAGTAGCAAC
This sequence comes from Gymnothorax reevesii, assembly GCA_029721435.1. Taxonomy (NCBI): domain Eukaryota; kingdom Metazoa; phylum Chordata; class Actinopteri; order Anguilliformes; family Muraenidae; genus Gymnothorax; species Gymnothorax reevesii. Next base: position 51,225,525 of record CM056589.1, on the reverse strand, counting down.
TGTGAATGAGATCTATGATAGCAATGCCATGCTCTTGTGAGCCATATGAACTGCTGTTCGCAGAAGTTGTGTTTGATTGTTAGATAGCAATCAGATAAACACAGTGCGAGATGTTTAGTGATGTTTGGGGAGTAGATAACCTTAATATGCTTTGACTCAAGCAAACAATCCCCTTTTTGTTGTTTTCCCTGGTATAGCTCTGGCCTTGGTGGGAACTGGAAAGGTTTAACAGGGAATTTACCAGATTCCTGGTCTTCTCCAACTCTGCATAATTGCATAACTTCCTTGAAAAGCCATCTAAAGGTGCAATATCTTGTATAGATTTCTGTTGCTGGTATTAAGTCAATCAAAACCTCAGGAGAGCAGCTAATATTTGATGTCAGTAGACTATTCTTATTTGTATGGCTGCTACGCCCTCCAAACCACTTGGCTATTAAACAACCAATCAATTTAAGAACTGCTAAAGTTTGTAAGTGTAGGTTCTAGACATGAGGCTTCAGTGCCTAAAGCTAATTCAGCTATTTCAAAATAACTTTCCACGATTCATTTTTATATTAATATCAATATTATGCTTATCCTAGATGGCTGCGGGGTTCCCCAAAAAAACACCAAACTTTCGGCTAGACTTTGCATTGTTTCAGTATTGACTTGACTCACATTTGAGATCCATCAATTTTTTTCTCTTCCTCGTCAGTTCTTCCTGCTCCTCCATAATTAGAAATAATCTTTGTCATAGAACTGAAGCGTACTCTGTGCTTTGAGGAAGCTGTCTTGAAGTTTTGAAGGTGAACACCGTAATCCACCACTAAATTTACTCTGGAGGTGCATAATGTTGGTGGATACCGATTGTTGTCAAGGTCCGTGGTACGTGAGTGAAAACCAGCAACTGGGGCCCTATGTGGACTACCTAAACACGATCGACAAATGTGAGTGCTGACGATATTGCAGCTCAAAACAGAGCGTGTGGAACTCCTTTCCTGCAAATTCGTGACATGTGTGATGTTGTGGCAATGTTGTCAAAAGGATTGTTTTGAGAAAAATGAATTACCTGTGGGTGTTGTGGGAGTATGTTTTCATTAAGGCCAATCAGATTTGCCACTGTTGTTCCCTTCAAAAGCAGTCTATTAATGCCATTGTGAGTAATTTTGTCAGTTGAAGAACAAGCACCAAACTTGTTTTAACATGCCTCCTTCAGTCTTCTGAGAACCAACTAGAAATTCATGGAGTCTTTTGAAAGGTATGGAGGTTGATTCACCAGGCAAGGCAGTTCATATTAAAAGATGCAGGCAATTTAAATGGTATATCAAACAGCACTTGCACTATTAAAAGAAGGTGAGACTGAAGTTAATTATATGTAAGGCCCTTACACAAAGAAAATATTCTCATCCATAAATATACCCCCTCACCCTCTCCTTGATTCAACCCCACCACCATTTTATGGGCATTATTTATTGGGTACATAAAAAAATGAAAATGAGAAGGAAAGCTATATGCATTTATTTGCCAACAGCTCTGCTGGTTGCAAGTCAGTCCTATAAAATGACCATAACGCGACAGCATTTCCGTTAAGAGGTGGTTTTGGTGGGTCAAAATGCATGTAAGTTCTGTGACACTAAAATTGCACAGTGCCAGCATTATGCATTGGCTCCCTTCCATTTGCAATGTCCAATTCTTTGACACACAATGGTTTTATTTAAGGGCAGGAAACTACCAAACTGGATGAGGCCATTAGCTAGCTTGCAACAAAATTGACTTTGAATTTAGAAACCCCTGTTAGTTCAGCAAGAAGCCATGGACAAGATGCGTCAAACGGAACAGATAGAATGGGTGACCATTTTTAATCCAGTTCCGTTTATTTTTGATGGAGTAGCTAGTACAATAAATGGAGTATAAGCTAATGGTTGCACCTATTTGGACGCTAGAGACTGAATTACTAGTGCAGTAAAACTATTATGTTGACTGCATGTTGCAGTTCTGTGAATGTAACCACCATCCTTGCTTAGCCTGCAAACGTTACTGATAGTGTAGTTTAATGGCGAGCTAGCTAGCTACTTATTCTGTCATCTGTATTTAGAGACTTGCTAGTAGCTGGGAGATTATGGCACAGTCGTTCTCTGTTGACATGTTATATCTGTTCCCTGGCCATTTAGAACAATGCTCATTCCATAGAGAGGACACACAAGTGGAACAGCTGTTTTTCCGAGGGCTAAGAAAGACGAGAATGAAAGTGCCTGAAAATCGTGAAAATTTTTTTTATTTTGCTGAAAAGTTCTTTATTGTTCCTTTTGGACATCCAACAGCATTATAATTTGGAAAAAAAAATTGCTTAACAGGTCCCCTTAAAAACAGACTTGCTGTTGTAGGCCTTCTACTAACTGTGGTGGATCTCTCCTCTGGTTCATGATTTATCACCATCTGCTGGACACATGAAGTTGTTGACACTACACTGGGGGGGGGGCTCGCTAAGTCCTCTGAGTGAGTGAACGAAGCTATCATTCCGGGTGCTGTCTTGTCGCAATGCTTCAAAATAAAACAGTAAAAATCTAGATACACGATATCATTGATATGTTCTGTGTTCTTCGTGAAAATTGTAGTTGATCTTTTGTCTCCGTCCTTCCCTTTTTAATTTGTTGTTATGCTTCATAATTGAGCCTGACATAACATAGCCACAACAGAGCGGGTCATTTTGATTTAGCATCCGTAATTCTGTGATAAACCATGAAAATATATGTATTTTTGGACTTCTGTTGGTCTGTATATCTGAAGCCTCAGCTCTTGAGAGTGTGAGTCACAGTAAAAATGATATGTTTTTGCATAATTAGAGTGAGGAAAACAACAGCAGTGGGATGGGAGCACTCCCTGTAAGAGTCTCAGGAGTAGGAGGATTCTGACGACTTTCCCATGGGGCTTTGCAGAAGGTGGCCTTTTGAGACTGCTCCCTCTGCGGAGACAGCGGAGGACGGTTAAAGCTCTTGAAACATAAGTGGAGGAGAGAGAGTAACCTGCTTTGTCAGGAGACCACTTCTCGACAAGAACACCTGCTCCTGCCCAGGCCTCTCATTGGTCAGCTGCGCCATTCAGGACAGAGCCTGAATGACAAGCAAATCAGAGGAAGGTGTCTCTGTGTCTCCTGTGGCGTTTTTAGCAGATGTGATGCAAGCTACCTTCACAAACATCTCATTAAGAAATGTCACTCCTCACCCATAAACATCTCCCCTCCCCCCCGGCTGAGTTCAGTTTCACAAAAGATTGGGGTGGATAAATTTATGTTTCATAAGTCTCATCTCCGAGGAAGCCCTTGTCTGATTGGAGAGAATGATTTGTACTGTATCCTCCTTAACTCAGATTCCAATTTGCATTGAGAACTTCCCAGTCAGTGCAGTCTCACATACAGTTGTCTCTCGGATCAAGCAGATTTGGTCCCTTTAGGTCTCATTTCACAGAGTCGGCCATTTTGTTTCTTTTTTTTTCTTGAATTACCTCACGCTTTCATTTAGAACAGTAATCGACTTAACAATTAATCTAAGGCATGGTCTCTCCCTCTTTATAGCCTCGGGATGCTTGTGACACACTGTAAATGGACTCAAGATTAACGCTGATAATCATTAAGGAGTACAAGTCTTAGAGTCTTTTCTTTTGGGTGCGTGCTCCTGTTCGCATTATGGCTAATGCGGCTACATCCATTATTTTTCTGGGGTGAGAGCCAGTCCTGGCGCCCATCTCCCTTCTGCCCTACGGCCTGATAAAATCTACATTTATATTCAGGCAACTGGCCTGAGAAGACACCGGCCTTTGTCGTACAAAAATTAATACCCCAACTGTTCAACTTTTGAATTTAAATCCAATGGTACCGAGAAGGCAGCGTGTATCGATTGCCTAACTTTGTGATTTACAATGTTGTCAGGCTTTTGTATTTTTTTGTTTTGTGGTTGGGGGATTGAAGCGTTAACCTGCATAATCGATTAACGAGGCAAACGTTGTTTCTCAAAATTTTTCAGATGTTTTTGGCATGGCTCTCCTGAGCTGAGTGTTGAGAGGGAGCATTTGCAGGGCAGCGAGTGCCCCCTGGCTCATCGTGCCATTGACGATGCACTGATCAGAGAAACGCTCTCTGAAGGCGAGCGGTTTAGAATTTGACAGCTCGCAAGGCAACCAATCTGCTAGTTGAATAGCAACGTCCTTACCCAGTGCTGCTTTATGACAACTCCTAATTTCCTCCTGAATTTGAAGGAGGACTACAACTGTGGGGATGTCTGATGTCACTTGTAACCTTGGGGTTGCAGGTAGCCTAATGATTGGTTTCTTGACTGTTATTTGAAGATTTGGCCCACCCGGTGGGGCTCGGGATGCTGACTTGCATCCGGTGAGATGAAGTTGTAAAGAACTCTGCTGCTGGGTCTGTTATGGCCCCAATTGGTTATGACATTAACGACAGCAAAGGATGACAGACAAAAATTTTGAAAAAACTAAAGCACATCTAATTGAACAAAGGTAACTAACTCTACAAACCAAGATTGATTATTTACAAAAACAGAAATATTTACAGTCCCTTTGGTGGGTTGCTTGGTGATGTCCTGGGTGAGGAAAATGCTCTAACACAGGCAAAAATCCACTAAAAGCTTCACAGGTCTTGAACAGAATGACAGGTCTGGTCACATGTATCCTTCTCCTTGCAATTTCTCCTACCCCCTTACTGTCTCAATTCTTCTCCCTATATACTCTTTTGCAGACCCCACCCACATCTAGACCTCTTTTTTTTTTTTTTTTCTGGGACTTGCCCCAGACATGCCCAGAACATGTCCAAACCTAGCTCCAGTCTGGGCCCAACAAAAAAAAGGTAAATACTGCCATCTAGTGGCCTATATTCACATCACAGGTCCTTGAGCAAGGCCCTTGACCTCAATATAGATCTAGAGGCATGACCCATTTCTCTCCATTACGTCCTCACTTGCAATTGCTTGATCTGGAATTTCCCCCAGGGGGATCTTTGAAAAAGGAAAAAAAAAATTCTCATTGGAACTTTCTCTGGTTAAGAAAAGGTTAAAAAAAACCTCGGGGGGAGAGCAGCGCATTGAGCTTGTTTGTATACATTTGGATGTTACAGAGCAGGCAGACTGCAGGCCCACGATTGACCAGAGGGACCTGTGTTGAGCAGTAATATACGGTGAGGTCAGTAACAATAACTGCCTGTCATGAAAGTTAAGACACGGATGTGCAGACCTGCAAATACATCAGCCAATATCAAACAAGTTCTTGTCAGCTATGACACAGAAATCACAAAAGAGGCATACCAGATGACTGCTTCTGAAAATTTTACTTCCAGTATGTGCAATATTAATGATGGGTTGGAATGCAACTGTCTTTAACCTTAAAGGTGATAGGTGAGCGATTCAGCAAGATTCTGAATGATTTACCCCCATCTAGTGCGTCTGGGGAGAAATGCAGTTAAGAACTGCTTGAAGCACACACTTTCTCAACAGGTTGCCATTACCAAGTAATATTGCTTGATCGATGCCTAAGGGTTTCACTCGATGGACTTATCAGCTGTGTCATGGGCAAGAAACATAATTATGTGCATGCAATGAATTAAGGGCATCACGTGTTTTCTCTCTGGTGTTGGCTTACATCAAGCAACTGGCTAACGACTAACAACGACCTCTCAGTAGGAGAGTTTCAATCTCACTATTTTTTACACGCATTTTGAAAATTTGCATTGGAAAAAGCGGATGGAAACTGTAAAATGTAAATAAACTTCCTACAAGTCTCATGAAAGTTTATACCCTCGCTTGAGGTGGTTTTCACAGTATGTGATTAAGAGTTAAACTGCAAAATGTGGAATGGAAACAGCTTAGCCAACTAAGTTCTGATGTAGGTGTTTTGCTGCCGCTGCTTGCATTCACATTTGACTCCGTCTTTGTCACCAGACTGCGTCAAACATTGCAATCATTGACTGAAAGAAAAGCTCCATGACGATTTACTGAATTGCATGCGACTCCTGGAGACCTCGCTCCATTCTTACGGCATCTCATTCCTCCTCCGGTTGTTTCTCTTTCAGTTGACTCGCTTCAGTTTGTTTCTTTTCCATTTTGCGGTCTGTTCTTCTTCTGCAGTTCTATACATGTTCCAGTGTCCTCTACCGCCACATTGTGGTGAAACTGGCCTAATTTATTGGAGTTTATTTGCTCCAAGCCAGTTCATGGAAGTGCAGATAATTAGAATTTTCCTTTAAGTGAATTTTCTCAAATAATACATGGTCTAAACGTGCACTGATTCATTTCCTTCAGGTAGGGTGACCAGGTGTCCCGCTTGGCGTTGTGTCGCACGGCATTTTAGTTTCTTTTCTGACTTCCCACAAAGTGAGACTCTGTCCCGCATTTTTATTGCCTGGAGACACTTCTCAAAAATTATGGACTTAGTCAGTCGCTGATAGTTTAATTCTGGTCTGGATCTTAGGTGTTATGCGCCAAAAATACATTTTTTTAAATCACATTTTGTTCTGGAACTTGTACTTTACAAACACAATTGAAACACGATATTCGATTACACAAGGATGGAGGAATTTTGGAAACACGTCTCGGGCAAATTGAAAAACCCTCTGCACTCAGGCAGTTTAAAGCCGGGGGAATGACAAGTATGACAGATGGATTGTTGTATCCTCTGGTCAATCTTATAAAGCTGTTTGTCGATGTCACGTATTCTGAAAAAAACTTCTGTGAAAGATGCATTAGCGTTTCCTAACTGAAGCATCCCCTGGGAGCCTGCTAGCTTCGGAGATCTTACTCCTCTGCTGAGCGCTAAACATTCAGTGTCCTTCAGACTGATAGATTTTCTGAACAGATGAGAATTGAGGCGTGAGGATTGATAAATAAATTAACTGATTCCAATCACTTATTCTTAACTATCAGTTAGTTGCCCTGCCGGGGTTGAAACAATACCTCTAATGCCCTTAAATACAGTTACTTGCATGCATAGACTTACATGCTTGATTTTTACTATTGTGAGCTGATAAAATCAAGAGGCTTCTATGATCATTGATGCAATATACATTATTAAACAAAATAAATAAACAATCCAAAACTCCATAAGCTTAGCTTATTTTTTCCTAGGCTCGTGTGAAAGAAGGCATTTACTTTGATGCCACATCCCCAAACCCCCCCCATTCTCGTCTGGAAGACAAACATGACACAGTGGTTATCCTCAGTGAAATAATTCTTTACACCAGCTGTTCCAGCTCCGACCCTGTCGTTCATCTTCCTAAACCCCAAACCTCTGCATTTTCCCCCCTGTAATGGAGGAACATCCCAGCCACTCTGAAGGGTGGAGGATAGATTTGGGAAGATGCTGCATGCACAGATGGTGCGAGTGAGGATGGTGGAGGAAGATGCTTGACGAAGAGGAGGAGGCGGTGCAGATTAAGATCGGGAGCAGCGGAGCGAGAGGAGGGACGGAGTTTATGAAGGGAGGGGGAGGCGAGAGGGAGAGAGATGGGGGGCAGGGATTTTCTCCCTCAATCCGATGGTGGCTTGTGCTTCTTCTCATACAAAAAAGGGAATGTTGAAAATGTGATTTTAAAGCGTTTGATGTGGAAATGCGTGTGCAAGTCAGAACGAATGCTCAGGTGGCCTACATCCTGCGCACGTGTGCATGAGTGTGTCAACACCTCCCTCTAGAGGAAGAGAACTGGCATGCTCAGAAGTGATGAGCCCATGCCACTGTCTCTGGACAGGTTCAGTCTCGTTGGCGGCAGATCGTGTTTCTGTTTTCGTTATCTTTTTTTTGTTTTTGAGAGGGAGACAAGCTCTCTAGAACAAGCCTTGTTTTCATTGCCATTTTTGCACTCCACATCCTGTTTTCTGTCGCTGCAACAGAGGAAATGTTTTAAGCCACTGATTAAAAATTCATGAAGACTCTGGCAGTTTGGAGGGAATGTTTGGATTGTGACAGATGCGCCAGATTTGCTCCTTGCACAGAAATATAATTAAACTTTATCAGACATGTTAATTTCTCAAATGTATCATGTTGTTGCGCAAGGAAACTATTGCACTCTCTACTCTGTTCTATTTAGCATACAGTTCAAGTGAAAAGTATTTGTTGCGGTGCCACAATGTTTCCTTGCGGTTCTGTAATGTGGCACATTGGCTTTGGATATCACAAATATGCGGCTCAATGGAGATCAGCTTTAATTTGTGGGCATTTATTTCCTGATCATGTGAAGCATGCCAGAATTTCAGCACTTTGTATAAAATGTCACCATACGAATGCAAACCGACTTTGCTGTTTTTAAACGGTGCATAGAACCAAGCTAACTATAGATATTTAAAGAGAATTAAATGGACGGTAGTTGGATGAATGGTCCTAGATAAGATTTACATGAAAAACGAATGCAGTGTTTCTCAGAAAGCAGACGCTGTAATGAGGCTCTGACTGGCAGGATAGATGAGTTGTGAGCTTGTTCTTCTGCTAAATGCACTACAGGCTTAAATCATTCATGCCGATTCAGATTTAGCAAAACAGATTTGTCTGGGGATTTATTTCCACTGCTTTATATTCATAACATGAAGAATGTGAATTAATGAACAAATGAACAAATGCGCTGGTAACTGACCTATCGCTTATAGGTGAACATGATCCATGTCAAATCAACACTGGTAGATTTTATTTAAATTTAACAGGGTGACTTTGGTCGTTTAAATGCAACTGGACTATAAAGAGCTGAGTAGAAACTGGAATTTTTGCCTCTGGTGTCCAAAATACTGGTGCCTGGAATGAAGGCGAGAGAGTAACATCCAATCCAGGGATTTGTGGCACGTGGCTGAGTAATTCTTTAAAAGCTTGGCAGTGCGGTTCCTGATTTCACCCCCTGTCTGGACCAATCATGTTACTCCCATGGTTGTGGGTGTGGGCAGTGATCTCCTTTTGGTAGAGTGATCCACTGGCAGGTCACTGCGCGAAATGTGAGTTGATTCAGCAAGAGGGATAAGCATTGCAGGAATGAAAGAAGGAGAGGGATAGAGAGAATATAGGGGCTGAAAGAGTGGAGATAAAATGCCAGGGAAGGGAGAATAAGAGGATTGGAGCTGGGATGGGGATTGGAGGGGGTGAGGTGTGTACTGCAGTGGTTAAGGAACCAGGATCGTAATTGGATACCCCATACGAAAGCATCTCGGGATATTGTGGATCAGCAGTAGGGAACCCGTCACTGCCTGAGAGATTTCCTTATAATCGCTCCAGAGCCACAGTTTTCCTTCCATCAATTTTGTGTGCGCCTTGCTTTTAATGAAACCTAGTAGTTTAAAACAAAAAGCAATCACACAGTTAAAATTGATTTAATTATAACCCCAGAACAGAATTTTCAGGCATACAATGGATTCAACTTGGACACTGCTGCTGCCAATCCTTCATGTTAGCATGCTAACTTGAACAGTTTTTATACAAATCGCACAAAACTTTGTGTGTTTATTCCTGGTGCATGGAGAACAGACCCTGAACAGACCCTTTCCTGAAGCGCCACCAAGAGGTCAAACTTTCCAAATTTAAGAAGACAATAACTCAAACATTTTTGATGGGAATCAGGTCTTACTTCTGGCAATCACAAGAAGGGCTGTTATTGATTTTGGTCTGTCTGTGACCTTAGCTGTTGACCCACCACAAGATCAAACTTCTAATTTTAAAAAATGGCAATAACTCGAGCAGCTATAAGGGGAATTATTTGAAATCTGCTTTCAATATTCCTGTTGCATTGAGGAAGGACTTCTTGATTGTTCTGGGTCTGTAACATTTCCTGTCGCGTCGCCACTCGGCCAAATGTAACATTTTGAAAATCATTGACCCTTTCTGTTGTAGTGGTTACTAACACGACCAAATCTACCCACCTCTCTTAATGGGCAAAAAGAAAAAAAAAATAATGCAACATGGGATTAACTTGGACAATTTTGATGTGAGACATGCCAAACCTTCTGTAATTATATCCCCGAAATAAGAATTTCAGATATATCATTTTTTCGCCCCACCCGCCATGTCCGCAAATTTTAGCCGTTAGCGCAATAACTCACGAAATACTTTACAGTGGCTTCTCATTTTTAGCATATGGGTAGATATGGTAGAGAGGATGAACTGATTAGCTTTTGGGCAAGTATGCATTCCTAGGTTTGCCACCAGGTGGCGGTATATATTGAAAAAATCAGTTTTTTAGCCATATTTCTGGAACAGATTCTTACACAGACCTCAAATTTGCCTCAAATTGTAGTTCTAGTAAAAGGGAATCTAATAGGGGGCTTCAAGGATTGGAAAATCTTGGGGATTTCACCATATTTGGTAATGGTGAAATCCAATATGGCGGCAAGTTACAGCTCGCGGCTCCCTTTACACTGCCATATTGGATTTCACCATTACCAAATATGGTGATGACCAAAAACATGGCTTCATCGCATTCCCTGACCCCCAAAACCTTTGTAAAGACACCAAAATGATTTCTCTAGCCCCTTTCCTTGAGGAGGTATGAATGACTTTATGATATGGTGGCCATCTTGGATGCCATCTTGAATTTGACCCCTCCTGCCCGTGATCCAGACCTTACACCCAAGTTTTTTTTTTTTTTAACTTACTTAGGGGCGTATTATCAGGTTCAAGAGTCAAAATGAGGGGACTTCTGATAGCAGACAGGATCCCCCTTATCCCCAGGACCAATCAGTTCAAGCAAACCATAGTTCTGTTTGCTGCAAGGCAGTCAATGTTAGCCCCCTACCAGTATAAGTAAACTGTGGTACTATCTGCTACATTGCAGTCAATGTTAACCCCCTGCTGGTTTATGCAGATAGTAATACTATTCGCTGTATGGTTGCGTACGTCAGCGGCCTGTCAGTTTGACATTAACAGTAATACTGACTGCTGTACAGCTTTCTGTGTCAGTTCACTTAAACTGTGATACTGCCTGCTGTTTCGCTGTCCCTGTTCTCTTCGTCAGTTTACACATACAGTAAGACTGTCTGCTTAATGACTGTCCATATTAGGCCCTTGTGTGGTTGTAGTGCCCTTGCAGATCAAACAACTTGCAATGTCATATTTAATTTAATGATAGATGGTATTTCCACCATTTTGACGCCAAACATCATAAGATCTATGAATTGTGCACGGGTGTTTGCGTTGCTTTGCGTCCTTCACTGCGCGTTTCTGTGTGTTTGCCTGCGTATAGCGTGTCCACCTGCGGGTCTTGGCTTACAGCAAGTGCAGCAGGGACCGAGAATATTGCAGAACGTTTTATAGCAGCCGAAGAACGCAAGGGTAAATGACGGGGTGGAGGCATTCTCCCGTAATAGCTGCTGCACACCGTCCCCATGGCTGTCCCCCAGCAGCGACGGTGATGAATGCGTATGCTGTCACAGCACTGAGCCTCGTGCACAGCTGACAGCGAGCGCAGTTATCACCGAGAGCAAACAATATTCATTCAAACTCATTAAATCGTCTGCGAGCGCAAACAGTGTCGCTGCATTATTTATCGCGCCGCGCGAAGCGGAATGTTCTCACGAGGGTTTCGATAGCAGAGCTCCTCTTATCCCCAAACTGCGATCTTTTCCCCCTTATTTATGTAATTGAGTCTGTTTTTTTTTCGTAGGAAACAATATGTCTGCTGTTTTTGGAGCAACTCCCTGGAGTGTATTTTTCATCCTGACAAACATGAATGGCTGATGGCTACGATGATGAATGTGTTTGTTTTCGCGGAGGGGTTGCGATAATTGCCGGGCAATGATGATGGGCTGGTTAAAGGGGTCGGGTTGTCGGAAACAGACCTGAGGGGTGGAAAGTGGGGGGGGGGGGGGGGGGGGGGGTGTCAGAACTGTTGAGTTTGGTACAGGAAATACTACTAGTTCTCAGTATTTCAGCCCTTAGAGCGCTGAAGTACATTTTTAAAAATGTATAAATTTAATCGTCTTGTGCTGTTTAAACCTATCATGAGGCGACTTGTGTTAAAGGGCTCTTTTAAAAAAGTCGCCACATGATAGGTTTTCAACAGCTTTGATTTTGATATCTTGCATCATTTGCTTCTAGCGCTCTGAGGGTTAAACTGCTGTGATAATGCACCAGGCCCTGAAGATTTGAGCCTGTGTTCCCCCGCTGCAGCTGGTATCAGTAGAGACAGATTCGGTGCCTTTATCCTCATCTCCTAATCTCCAAATCATCCCATTCACTTTGTTTTCCTTGTCACTCCTGTGGCCATTTTTTTCTCTCTCCGAGTGCAATGGGGCCAACGGTTGAAGTCACGCTCCAGTTTTCATGGGAATTATTGGAAGGATTTGCCTGGGCATGTGAATCGGGAGGATGGGGGAGACAGTGTCGGATATCTATGGCTGCACCATAGATTTTTTCACATTTATTCAGTTTCTGTAGCCCAACTGGTACCACGTTACAATAAGGGAACATTAATTAACATTAGTGCATTAACTATCGGTTAATTAGCAGGTAACTAATGCATTAGATAGCTGAATAAGCATTATGCAACCATAATTGACCACTTCTCTTATTGTGAAGTTGACAACATCCCTTGAGTGTCCCTTATGTCGCACTTCAAACTGTTAAACCACTTAATTGTGTAATAATGTATAAATTAATACCTTAATTGATGTGAAAATAAGGTAAGATAATTTTTATTGTCATAACACAATCCTACTTTGTACAGTAGCCCAACAAAATTGGAGCGCAGTCCTCCTCCTTTGTGCAAAAAAAAAGAAAACACAGTCATATATCTATAATAAATACGGCAATTTGTAAAAAATGGTCAAAAAACCATTTGTAAATAATTATTAAATGTATTAGTTAAATGTTAATTAGCTGTTAGTTAATGCTTATTACTGCATTAATTAATGTTAATTATTGTACCTGTGTTGTAAAGTGTTTCTGCCCAACTCAAGGTTATTTGTAAAACCGACACAGACATTGCTGCCAAGAGGAAATTAAGTTATTATATGAATGTCATTCCATTCTGTGTTTGTTGTCCTGTTTCTCTGGCCTATCAGGTTTGCGCCGTGTCAGACAGCTAGTTAACAAACACATGCCTAATTAGTGTTGACGTTCTTATTTTCAGACAGATAAGGTTTTATCCTACCTTGACATGTTTCGACAGGATACTCCCGTCTTCGTCAGAAGAGTCACTGATGTTACGAGTGACGCGTCTTATCAGCTGATGTTAGCGAGGCGTGGCCGCCCTGTCAGATTTGACAAGGTGGCCACGCCTCGTGCTATCCGGCCGCTCCTCCAAGATGGTAGGGTGTGGGAGAGCATGTAAGCCCCCTCGTCCCAGTTCATGGTCCTGTGGGCCCGCTTCCTGATTTCGATTGCCTCCATGATCCAGCGTTCATGTCGGTTGTTCTGAGTGCGGATGACTTAAAGAACAGGCACTACAGGTAAACCTTAAATCAGCAATCACAGACCATTGCAAGAGGGAAAATCATATTATGGACTGGGACAAGGCCAAAGTCATCCGCACTTAGAACTTGTGAACTTGTGAACAGTCTTGAGTCGGAGTTTTCAAAATATCACAAGAGGGCACTCAGGGGCAATACCCATGTGGTCTCGGGCCACCGGACTTTCTGATTTTATTCTTCATTGCTCTGTGTCCTGCTCCCAGGTGAGGACGTCTACATAAGCCTGTATGGTGCTGCCACTGACATCAATGTTCGGCTGGATAGGAACTCTGTCATCGTGGAGCGGACCTACATCTCCATGGCCAACCAGCGCACGGTTTCCATCATGAACCGAAGTGATGTCATCGTCCACTACCAATGGAAGAGCCAGGCAACTGAAGAGGAAGAGGATCAGCAAAGACTGAGGTGGGGGCGCTCACTCTTCACTTCCAGATTTTTTAAAAAATGAAATATTGGCTGTAATATGTACGCATGAACAAAAGGAAGTGGCTCCACTCAGCTGAGGCTTCAATCGAAATCTCAAATAACATTATTGATGATTAGCAGATAATCTCTGGTTTGTCTTTGGATGGCGGGATTATCTGTGTTTCAGTTGTTTTCCTTTCAAACACATGCAGAGACTGGTGCAGCACTACTGTTTGTTTTTCTACGATCAAATTGGAATCATGTTGATTTTAATACTGCATTATTCTCGGTGAAGCGGATAGTTGTTTCCTCCAGGACATTTTAAAGCATTGCAGGTATAGCAAGAGGCTTGGTAATAAATTAAGCTTTCAGTATTCAAACACGTTAACGCTCTGCGCTGGCCTTCCGTCTTACGGTTGGGAGGGCGGAGTCGAGCAGAACGACCAGCCTGTTAAGCCCATTCTCCAGTCTGGAGTGCGGTCAGACGTCCCGTAATCGGTCACAGATGGACGGCTTGATGGGACTGGGACGTTGTCTGGTTTTTTGGGGGACGGGTCAGTCCACCCCTGTGTTCTCGTCCAGCTGGCCCTCCTGTGTGCCAGTCCCCCCCTCAGTCAGGCTCACCGAAAATTCTGCTCAAAACCATCTCACCTTGTTTTTGTACAAACCTGCTTCTGCTGCTAATGCGTGAATGTTGCAGCCGGACGAGAGTGTGTGGTTGAAGACGTGTTTTTTGGAAACTACCCAAAGATTTTGAAATAGTGAATTCAATAGTGACTCAATACAGACGTATTCCGGTGTACTTTTTCCTTTCATTATCAAATTCTAGTGAATGTGGACTCTTTTGGTCGGTGCGTCGTCAAAGCAGATTTGGGTAAATATTACTGGCACAGATTTTCTCTCCCACACTTTACTTACCTCTGTCTTACTGTTTTTCTCTCGCCCTTTTTACCTTTTCTCTTTTTTGTGGCCTCTTTCCTACTCCCCTCCATCTTCCCATCTCTCCTCTCTTCCCCTTGGCCTCTTTCTCTCTCCCTCATTACCCTGTTCCCCATCTCTCCCTCTCCCCCTCTCCCTTGCCTCTTGATTTCCTCCCTCTCTCCTCTCTTTCCTTCCCTCTCTCTCCCTCCCTCTCTCTCTCTCTCTCTCTCTCTCTCTCAGGTTGTGCTCAGAGCTGCAGAGGGAGGAGGAGCTGGAGATGGATCAGTTCCTGTCCGAATGCGGGGCGGACCCCACCGTCCGGGACCGCCTCTCCCTGCTGTCCCGCACCTTCCAGGAGCGCCGCCGCCAGCTGCACGAGGACTCGCCCACCTTCTCCCACGAGCACATCACCCTGGAGCCCGCGGTGCGCACTCGCCCCCCTCCTCCCCTCCCCCCCGGGGGTCCTCTCCCGCGAGGCTGCGGGCCGCCCCGCACCCACTTCACGCCCTCATACCTCCAACCCCTCCCCCAACACCCACCCACACCCCCCTTTTCCTGCTGGCTCATGTCCACGAAGACCTGCAGTGTGCAGCAGTTTACTGCCGTTTGCCTCTTAAGCACTTCATCTGTCCTCTCATCTGACAGGGCCATTGCGCAGTAAATGTACGTCCGCAGATGCAGAGGAGCACTTTAACTCATTGTTCTTGTACAACTTACTCAGGGGTTTTCAGCTGCTGGTAGCAGACACTCCAACCTCGCAAAAATGGATTCTGGGTAACCATTAGTAATTTATACACCCCCTACAGGAAACACACACTCGTGTGGGGTTGGGGGTGGGTGGGGAGTCTGCCTAGGTGTGTTTTGAACTTTGAATTCACAACTTTTTTGATAATTCTCAGTTGGCAACATGAGGATAACTCAAATTTCGCATCTTTTGCTTGAATTTGTGGCTCCAGTATTTCTGGAAAGGGGTGGCAAATTTCAGGAGTCTCCTCGATGTTCTGGCAGATTACAGATGTCCTCGAAAGTAATAATTTACCACATCTGCATAATAAAGTACAGTTAAGTAATGTGGGTATCCTTCAGGTCCTCCAGTTTTCTCCAGCAGTTCACAGACACGCAATAAAGATGACCTGTTTTCAGCCAACCTAAAACTAATACAAAAAATCCGATCCACTCCAATCACGTGTTCTAGATATTACTCCTAACAGGGCTGGTTGTTGCATTGCTGTATTCTTGAGATGGTCCCTGCGTTAGAGGCTGTGTGTAATTGTTCTTTCGGAGATAGTGATGCAACGTACCTGATATACAGCACACAGGCCAGTGACTGATGGGCTTAACCTTATGGCTGCCGAACGGTGATTGCTCCAGGAGCCAGGCCATAAATCTCAGGCTTACCGCATGTTTCAGGTAGATCCCCTCTGTTGTGCCCTTGAACGAGTTATCTGCGCTGAAGAGTTTCGAAAATGCATTGCAGCTGCGTGATTGGATGGTAGGGAGCCAAAGTGGAAAAACTGTACACTAAGCACACTTGATGTATAATTCAATTATAGCTTACCTGCTATTTAGCGGGAAATGGCTTTGTTCAGGTTTAATTCAAGCGTTCAATATTTTTGGCGAGGGAAATCCAGCGGTCCACGTTAGAAAATGACAAACGATGACAGTGAAGTTGCAGCGGAAACTTGGCGGAGAGGTATTTTATCGAGTGCTTTACCGCAGCGATGGCTGGCATCACCCTTTCGCTGTACGTGCGCCAGGATTTGACGCCGTTCACGCAAAAGTGCACAAAGTAGCCTAGAATATCCCTCCCCTCTGTGACCGTCACCCCCCCACCCTCTGATTTGGATTGAGTGACAGTGACGGATCAGCGCTGGCGGTTAATTTGGCCGTGATGAAAAGCCGAACTCAGCACATTGTGACTCTGCAGCCTGGATGGGATAAAGTAACACCCCTGCCAGCCGTCTTTAGAGGAATGGATTAAAGTGTGACGTCTGCGTTAACCCCTTTATGCAAAATACAAATTATGCAATTTTTGTTTGTTTTGCATGAGGCTATTAAAGGCTTTATAACTCAGTATTTCAGTAACAGGGACTGGGGAAAATTATTCCAGTAAAGCAAGACGTTTGGAAATTCAATTATAGAATTATTTAGCCATTAAATTTCAGAATTTAGGGCCACCTGTGATGGTTCTGCCCTGCAGCCCCCCCCCTCTGCTGTCTTCGCCTCCATGTCAACGAGCCACACCTGTTGTGGAGGTGCAGCTGCATTCTGAAGGAATGGCCCTGTTGTGTTGCGCCGCTGCTCCCCTCGTTTGTGTTTTATTAAAAAGTTTTTATCTTTATTACTCAGCCTGTGCTCTTGGGTCACTTCTGTCTCTTTTGGGTACATGGTCCTAGTGCCCGCCCGCTTGCTGTTTGCAGTCGGCAGGGGCAAAATCATGACAGAACCAGCATCAGTATTCACGCAGTGGGGTTAAAGGTCTAACCCCGCAGCTCTGTTTTTGGTCTGTAGGCCGCCAGGAAGACTGCCTGTGCATTGCTGTGAAAACGTGTATGCACCCCTCCTGACTCCTTACTTTTCTTTCATTTGTCATGTTTAAATGTTTCAGATCATCCATCTTATTTTAATATATGATGACAACAATGTGGTTGAACACAAAATGCTGCTTTCAAGTGATAATTTCATTTACTGAAGGTAAAGAGTTATTTAAAAACCTGTATCCACCATGTGAAAAAATTATTTCCCCCCTAAACCTAATGACTGGTTGCACAACCCTTGGTGCCAACAACTGCAGTGAAACATTTGTGATAACTGGAAATGAGTGTTTTACATCACTGTGAAGGAATCTTGGCCCAGTAATTGCAGAATGTTTTAATTTAGTGACATTGGGGAATATTTGACCATGAACTGCACACAAGTCTTCAGTTTCTTTAGATTGCAGCATCATGCGCTGCTATTTGCCTGTGTCATGTTGCCAGACAGGCTCTATTCAAGTGATTTTTAGATTCACCTTAGCTGGCAATAATCTCGCCTGGGTGTGTCTACTGAGATTAAACCCGATTTTCAATGAAATTTGTTTAATTGGTTGATTTAATGACTTGGGGGGCAATTACTTTTTCACTCAGCGCCAGGTAGGGTTTGATTGATAGGGTTTTGCCTATCAATAGATGAAATCATCATTTAAAAATTGAATTTTGTGTTTATTCGGGTTGTTTGTCTAATTAGTCTGATGATGTGAAACATTCAAGTCCAACATTCTATATTCAAATATAGAAGAGATGGGGATGTGGGCAAATGGTTTCTTTCACAGCACTGTATGTGTGTGAGTCGGCTTCAGCGTGTATTCAGCATTCAACTGGCCTGGATTTCATCAGCCAAGGACAACAGGCAGGAATTCGCCCGAGAACGTTCACCAGTCCATTTCAGAGCACATGCAGTCTTGTGTAAATTAATTGGATGAAGCAGGCTGAAGTGGGAAAAACCAAACAACAAAGGTTTTCGAGCTTTTAATCACTTTCATAGCATCTACACTCAGCCCTCAGTATGAGATGTGTCTTCCACGGTTCTTGATAAGCTGTTCCACCCGTTTTGACTTGGAGCGGACCGGGTTTTGGCAGGTTGCCTTGATTTCTTCATTGTGATGCCATGCCTGGACAACTGCATCGGTGACTTTGGCTTCTGTGGCGCAGTCCTTGACTTGACGATGGACCAGAGATTCTCAATGGGATTGAGGTCAGGAGAATTACCAGGCCAGTCCAACACAGTTACAGTACTATGTTGTTGATGCACTGACATTAGTAGCATCATACATGTCAAGGAAATTAATAAAACATGGCTAAAAGGTACTATGCAGTGATCTTTGAAGTGGTTGTGTGAAATGTCCATCACTTGGCACGGCTATTCAGCTCATTCAATTGACAAGCACCTTTGTCCAATTAATTTGCACAAGACTGTACATACTGTTGAGGCCCCAATTTGTTATGACATAAGACAGCAAGGGATGACAGACAAAATTTCAAAACCTAAACAGATTTAATTAAACGAAACTGACAACTAACCTACAATTTATACTACTGAACAAGATTGACAAATACAAGAAAAAAATATTTACAGTCCCTTGAGATGGGTTTGCTTGGTGATGTTCCGGGCGAGGAAAATGCTCCAACACAGGCAAAAATCCACAAAAAAACTTCACAGGTCTTGAAAAGAGTGACAGGTCTGGTCAAATGTTTCCTTTTCCTTGCAATTTCTCCTACTACTTTACTCTCTCAATTTTTCTCCTTATATACTCTTTTGCAGCCCCCTCCCACATTTAGACTTTTTTTTATTCTCTCGGACTTTCCCCTCTCAGACATGCCCAGGACATGCCCAAACCTAGCTCCAAACTGGGCTTAACAAAAAAAAAGGTCAATACTGCCATCTAGTTGCATTTTTCCACATTACAATACACCATTTACTCAAACACTTACACCTGTTGACAATATAGAGTCTGCAGTTACCTTAAAATGAGTGTGTTTGCAGTGATGGAGAAAAGCAGAGTAAGACCCAGGCACGATAGATATCCTGGCATGGCAACAGTGCAACCCAGAGTGTTACATACCTTGCAGCCTGCACTGACATTCCATCAACACAAAAAGAAAAGTTTAAAAACACGCCTCAGTCTCATTGGGCTCCTCTTATTCGGCACACGCTTTTGTGTCTCCGCTGTATCCCAAAGTGCGCCCCCCCCCCCCCCCCCCCCGCTGGCATCGGCCGCTGAAGCACATTATCTGCACCTGATGCCTCTGACTGCCAAGCCTGCTGCGGCCTGCAGCCCCCATAAGCTTCTCCGGAGGACAGAGCTCACGGCGCAGCAACATACAGGATTTCTCGGAACATAACCTCAGGCTTTCAGCTCCCTTTCAGGTTTTCCCGTCTACTTTTCGCATATGTGGGATAAGAGGAAAGTGTTCATGTTTGGCCGTTCTCTGTTCTTACTTCCAGGAAGGAGACATCTGGCCCAACAGTGCAGCTGAAGTCAACATCGTCCTTAAACCCACCGAAGCCAAGACATACCATCTGACCGTGTTCTGTGACATCACGGGTAATGCTGATGATGGCAATAACATTTGTGTTGTTCACTTCCTCCACTGGTAAAATACAGTCTCTCCATTAATATTTAGCACCCCAGTCTTACTGGGATGATGCAGTACAGCAATATAACATTGAAAGGTCAGGAGACAACGACGGAGAGCAAAGCTTCACAGACTGTGCGCTGTTTTTAAAGGACACTTGGGTGTCCCCAAGTTCAAGATTCTCCTATGAAATAAATTATTTACTGTTTATCATCGTATTGCATAATGAACAAAAGGTTTTCTTCTTTTATGTTCATATCATCTGCAATAGCATCTAATGCATCACTGTGAATTGGGTTGTGGCTCCTTTTTAATATTAATGATATATTGTCTGTGAGAGTGACGAATATGTCACGTTACATAACCCATTTTGGAGCAAGATCAAAGGGATTTCATTTTTATATTTATTTAGTGTCTGCGTAATTTCTGCTCCCGGCATATAAAACAAAGAGGGGGAAAGTTGCATTCTCGTGCTGTTTTGCAGTTTGAATTACGCCGTCGCAGAGTTTGTTGGTCTGCCTCGACATTTGCATCTCAGAGTCTCTGATTTCCATGCATTTACATTTCTGCAAGCAGATGGCAATCCCAGTGGAAAATAATAACTCTAAACTCAAAAGCCCATTTTCATTTCAGTTTTGTCTGTTCTTGCAGTAAATTGCGGGCGATAAGCTCCAGTTCTGGCTCCTCTCTGCTTCGGAGGGCTTTGGGCCGGCTTGGGCCGCTCAGATGTTATCTGACATTCTGTGTTGTCCTCTGCTCGAGTCAGACAGACGGCTTTACTGCGGTCGACATGTCTTGTTATCTTTGAACAGCACAAACAGTTAAGGGCTAGGAGGCAAAAATTAGATCCTTACTTTCGCTGTGTCAGAGCTCATAAATAACTGATTTTGCTTGGGAGTTTGGGCCCAGCTTAAAAGGTTTCCAGTAATCACAGGCTCCTTACTGAGCTAAATTAGCAGCACAATAGGTCATGGTTCTCATGCAGGTTATAGGTCCCCCATTAAAAGGCACCAGAGCTGATATCTGGTCCAATTAATCACTGCAGACCTCCTGCTTTTAACTTTCAGCTTGTGCCATTGGACAGTGAGCTCCAGAAGACCTCCACTGAGTTATTGCTTATAGGTGAATCAAGCCATGAATCTCTCATTACCTGAATTCAATTTGTCCTATTATGCATTTATTCAGTTAACTATCCCATTAAAGGAGACAGCTGGTACAAACTAGTGACTGCATCCCCCTCCTAAACTGGAAGTACGTACTGCTCTAGGGTGACAGAACTGGGCTGTTTTGTGTTGCTGAACTACATTTCCCATAAGCCTCGAGTCCAGGACAGTGTAATTATTTGCGATACTGTGATATGGTTTCAGAATATATGAAATGAGTGCTGGAGTTATTTTGGGAGCTCCTCTCTGAAGACCTTGTTAAACTCTGGTGTTCTGGACTATTGAGTCTTGTGGAGAGACATGTTTGCGGAAGGTTAACCTTCTGGTGGAAGAGCTTAAGCCTTTGAGCCAGGGGCCACACCGCATTTATGTTGCCCTTATCACTTTTTAGACCTCCCCTTTAATAATATCTACGAGTGTACGCATGAAAATATGTCAGCGTATACTGATACATACTATATATATGATATGTTTGTGCTTGATTGTGTGTACGTTTGTTGAAATCCCTGTCTGAGTAAAAATTGAAGCACCTATTACTAAAACCCCATAAGTCACACTTGACTTGACTTGACTTGTGAGGTTTTAGTAATCAGTGCTTCAGTTCTTGTGTTTGTGCGTGCAAGGGTTTGTTTTTGTTGGTGCTAGAGGCAGTTTAACTGTCGTTCCTCTCTCTTCACTCAGGACGAGAGTCTCGTCTGCCTTTGCGCATTAAAGGAGAGGGAATCGGCCCAAAATTGCAGTTTAACCTCCACCTGCTGGACATGGGAAACATCTTCATCGGCTCCAAGCACACTTATGAGGTATACAAAGCTAGGGTTTTTAAAGGACTCGTAACGTCCTACATGAGCCAGGCTACCTAACTGCCAATCACAATTCACTATACATCAATCCACCAATGGGAGTTTTTGGGCCAATGTGTTAAATGGCACCAGCCACCGCTATCATAAAACCACCAAATGAGGAAATATGTTTTGGGAGAATAGTGATCCGTCTTTCCAGTAAAGAAAAATCCAAGCCGAAGCCCTCTGAGGCTGTTCTGGCTGCTCAGGGTGTCCAAGAGCCAGTCATATATGGTGTATCACTTTAATATGAAACAATCAAATATCAATATGAACATTTTAAAAATTTGTTTTATCAGCTGGGAATCTCACTTCTTATATTCAGTGGGTTTGGGAATATTTTTTGGTATTCTGGTGAAGTGTAGGCCCGCCTGCCGTTTGTCACCGACAGTTGTTGGAATAAAAATATTACCACTGGGATAGTGGAAAGAAATTTCAAACTTATTTATTTCAATTTATTTCACTAGGAAGCCTCATTGATATTAAAAACCTTTATAAAACTGCTTTCAATTTTTTATTTGAATTCATTCACATCTTTGCATTGACTTTGAATGTAATCTGTCATGCGAAAGATTTGTTTCGCGTCCTGTGTGAAAGCAGCTTTTGAGTGTCTTGGCTAAGATGGGAAACAGCACAAATTGGCAAAATACAGACGTACAACCAAACAATACAGACAAAAGAACGTCAGGTGACGACATGGAAATAGGAAGTAAGATTTAGGTCAGTTGTGTCCAGGATCATACTGTAATGGCCGGTAGTGTACAGAGGCCAAGCACAACGACAGAGAAAGAGAGTAGCGCGAACAGAGTACAAACACAGAGAATAATATAGACCAAACGCGAGTACTCGCGCTTAAGGACGTATAATAATCGGAAGCAAAGCGAGATAGAAAAAGGGAGAAGAAACTCCAATAATTAGAAGATAGAAAGTCATACAAAACCTGACTACAGATATCTTCGGCTATAGTGCGAAGCTAAACACAGGCACTCTAGCAAAGGAAGCGTGCCGGACTTCCTACTTATAAAGATTCTGGGAAAGCGCCGCCCTAGCTCAATCAACCAGCTGGGTAAAAAATTTGATGGCCCAGGAATTGAATATCGTCCTGGGACGAAAGCCGCAAAGAAAAGTCCAAACAACATGCACACCTCACAAACCATGACGCATATGGGCAAAGTAATTCAGTGAAAGCATCAACAGCCTGTTGCAACTGCCTCAGATGCCTACAATCTATTTTTGATAATACCTAGGGCTACCAGCCTGCTCTGTGCCAAATCCCTCTGCTGTAAGTTCCAAGCAGCAGGAGCGTTACACCTTAAAGCCCCTTTTTGCCATTTGGAGGCTGGCATTGGGCACAGATGGTAAGAGTAAGTCCTGCACATAGGTTTCAGTGCGGCGGTGGTTATTTCCAGCATTTTTCATAAGCTTACATTAGTACAATGTTATAAATTGCCGTAATTTCACAGCACATTGCAGGTGCAGATTCACAGTAAATGCAACTTACCGCATGCCGATGTGCATTTCTCTGAAATTTACAGTTCAAGCATTTTTTATTGCATGCGTTGGACATAAAGACCTCGGGCTAAATATCCCAGCCCCAACCTGCCTTGCATCTGCCTGAGAATTTTTTTTTCCCAAATGATAACGCAATTGGACAAGTCTAATTTAGGTTACATTTAGTTTTTCGGTTACCCATAATTTCACAGATTTAATTTATGGTCTCCCAGTATTTTTACAGGCAAAAAGTACTGGCACTGCTGCTGCCAGCTAAATGTAATTTTACAGTCAATTGATATCAGTGTATGATGGAAGAAATTTAAGAATTGTCGTATAAATAAGAACATGCCAGTCATTCAGTCTGTGGATGGACAGCGCAGGCTAATTAACCTTAGCATTCATTGAACAATGGTGAGAGAGGGCCTGAGAATTAGTAATAAACCTCAGTGTTTAATGGTAGACAGTGTCTATTGCGTGAGGACGTTGGGAGGATGCTTTCATGTGGATAACATCACCACAGTCAATTATAGGTGTAAAAGTAGCATCAAAGGCCTTCCTTCTGCTTCAAAACAAAAGCAAGATTCTGAAAGATCTCTGAAATAAAAACCCGGCATCAGCTTTAGCGTGTTTTCTAGTTGCTGAATGTGAGGCTTAAACAAGATAATTCTTAATTAAATATCCTTGGTATTTGTATGTAGAGATAGACTCTGGTGAAGTACCATGGGAGACAAGCAGCAGGCACTACTTCACATAATATCTGGCAAAGCAGCGTTTGTTAATGGTAGATACTCTCATGACCTAATTGTGGTCTAATTTTCCCAGTATCACATATAAAGGGGACACACTATGAAAAACGAACTTTCTCAGCACTTGTGCACGCACTTTTTGGTATGAGTAGTGCCTACCAACCCACCAACTGTGAAATAATAAAACCGAGTCAGTTTTTTGTGGGCTGCCTTTTTCGTAGAACGTGGCATTCAGCATGCCGTTTAGATTTGACTCCCCTTCCCACATCACACCCAGGCTCATGGGAATTGTTTCACGCCTCATCTGAATTACTCCACACAAGGCTTATTTCTTTACAGCGCTATACCACCTTCAAACAGCATGTGGCCTATACATGTGGGCTATCCACTCTCTGTTTGTCTGCTTTATACTACTAATTTGGGTGAGTATAATGCATGACTGGCAAAAAAGTTTATATTAAAGAAGACCTTTTATGTTTTTTGGAAGATACAAAGAATAAATGGCCTTGATTTATTTTCAAGGGGAATCTGTAGCTAGCTGGCTAGCCAGCTTGGTAAGCGTTTCCATATCTTGTTTATATTTAAGCTGAATTTCAAGTGATACTATCAAGCAACTGTCATTGATTGTGAATTTAATAACTGTCACTAGTTTAGCCTGTGGCAATATAGGAGACACGTTGCTTGGAACAGATGTAACGTGTGACTGCTTTTAATGGAATTCAGCTTGTTTTTAATGGAATAGTGCAGCTCTTCAAAATAAATGGAATGTTAGCAAATGGTTGCCACTATACATATGCTAACTGCAGATCATTCTTAATGGACTGAATTCAAGTTTGGTCAAAAATTTGTGGTGACTGTATGTCGCATTTCTTTGTGAATGTATTGGCCATCCTTGCAGAGCCTGCAAACATTACCTTTTCGTGGGGTAACAGTGATGTCAGTGAAGTGGAGGGGATGACGGTGAGAGATATCAGTGAGGTGGATGGGGTTACATTTAAAGATCTTTGTGGACACTTCCCTGCAACCATTTTCATGCGTAGATAACCAACATTTTTCAAGTCTAGTACGGTGAAGTGGCCAGGTTAACCCTGATGTTTACAGTTAATAGACTGAACTGTAGTCTTTTAAAGCTGTTATTTTACCTGTAGAGTTCTGGCTGAGTCGGGGTGATACCCACAGGCTTCCTGAATCAAAATTCCTCTCTTCTCCCAGTGCTGAGAGAAAAAAAAACAGAACAACAGATAAGCTCAATAAACAATGAAGAACGAGTGCAGGGAAAGTAATTCAGTAGAGGCCGGAGAAGGCCGTCTGAGAACGGAAGCCTAACAGGCTCCATGATCACTCTGACCCCTGTGCAAAAGGTGCTTTATTGAGCGCGCCCAGACAGCCACTGTGATTAATGACAGTTTACCACGAGCCTTAATTAACAGCAAGCCACGCCGGGGCAATCCCGAATGAATTCTCCAAAACCAGCGGGGTCAACTGGTTGCCATCCAACTGTTGACATCTGCGACCAACACCAAAGATACAGAATCACTAGATCAGCTGACACCGTCTGTATTTATGGCCTGTCTTGCATGTCAGCGTTAATGGCTGTGTGCTGTGCGGCAGTACTTTTCGACCCCAGCCCTGAGGGACTTGTTTTCTTAAGGCCAATATCCCCATCGATTTCAGCTGTTGAAAACATGTGGTGAGGTTCCTTTTTTCCAGTAAATTTTCTCCTGAAATATTTTACAATAGTGACAGATTTGGGTCCTCTACATTAACTTTTGGACCAAGAGATGGCCTTTTACAAAGCCTGGTTGTAAATGAAAAGATCTAAGGAATGGAGACTGTCCTTATTTGCGATATGAGATAGAACTGCGATGGAAACAAGGCTTCAATCTTTAAGCTTTATTCGTTTGAGGATAGCTTGCTCTCGATGAGGATGGTTATGCTGTGACGCGCAGGCTTTGGGGATTGGGATGTATTGCACTTTGAGATTAGAAATGGCAGCGTAGGTTTCCAGATGGTGTAAATGTGGACACTTTAGGCATTATTTTTGTGTCTTTACAAACAGAAGCACTTGGCGATAACATTATGCACAAGTTTGTGCGTTTCTAACAGCATATTTATGGCCTGCACCGCGTTTGGTAGTTTCCTGCTCTGAAATAAAAACGTTTGCATCTCAAAGGAGTTGGACAGGGCAAAAAGATGTGTTTTAATGCTAACGCTGTGGAATTTTTGCGTCACAGACCCCGGTTAGTGTTTTGACTCACTCCAACCGCCTTTTAACGCAAACGCTGTCGCTCTTTGGTAGTTTCATGGGACTGAATAACAACCAGCGGAGCTCCTCGCAAATAACATTGTTTCTTCCCTATTTTCTTTTTCTTTAAGTACCCTATAAATGAAGTTTTTAAAATGGTGGCGGGGTCTAATGGGATGGGGAGGGTGAAGAGGTATTTTTATATGTGGGAAAATATTCTTTATTCAACAGTGAGCATGAATAGTGGTTTGGGGCTGCATTACTGCTCTTGGCGTGCTCATCTGTGAAGGCACAGTTGATGCAGATGAAAGCACAGTTTTGTGGACTATATCTAGATAACGTGAAATGGGATCACCCCAGGAAAGCTAAAAAAGCTTGTAGGAGGCGGCCCAGTCCATACCAGAAATACAAATAACAATCACATGAGAACAACAAATATAAATCCCAAAAACCATCTCTACAGCCGTCATTCAGATCCAAAAAAAAAAACAGAAATATCAAATAAAGGATTTTTTGTCACAATAGGAACCTTTGTAGTAGTGAGTAATAGTAATATTACTAATAGTAATGAGCAGCAGCATGAATCAATTACCCACCTTCTTTATACAATAAGATTAAGGCGACCAAGGGCTGTCGACCAACTGAATTCCTGTATCAGGCAAGAATGAGAACAAATTTCACTTTTGAAACTCCAACGATTAGCATCATTAGTACTAGTTAGTGGTGAACAAGCATCTGTCTGAACATCATTGGAACATTTTTCAGATATCATTTATGGAAATATCTATTATTAAAAAAAAAGAGAAAAAAACAATAAAATTTTGAGTTAAAAAATAACTTATTTTGCAATTGTGTTACTTTTTCCGGTGAAACAAATGGTGCAGACGAATCGCTCCACAGAAAAAAGTTACTAATGATGTGAGAATCTTTGCTTTGCCAACTGCACGACAACAGAACTAATAACAAAAGAAAAATCTGAGAGCAGGATACTGCCGTGACAATCCATAGTACTTTGACAAATCCCTTTTAATAAAAATGAAGGAAAGTGGAAAAAAGCAGTAACAAAGTCTCAAATTGAGTTTAATTTGTTTGTTTCTGGCAGGTTGATATCCCTCCTGATCTACTTTTGATGGCCGTAATCTCTTTTCCCTCAACGCCATTGTTTTCATTGAATAATTAAAGCTTGATTATGGCTGTGGAGTGTCCTGAAATCTAGTGCTGTTTGCGTCCACTTTTTGTTAATTTGTGTTGGCAGGCCAATCAGTGCTTTTAAGCCTGACGCAAAATGTCCTCTGTTGTGTTTTCGCTTTGTACTGGCATTGTTATTAAACTGAAGAAATGTTCCAGTAACATATGGAAACTGGGTTCTGTTAGGAAATAGCTGGAGGCCGTTTCATTGTCATCCCCTCGGCATATAATGTGGGGAATATTGTTATCTATTTTTCTGTCTGTCAGTCTGTCTGTCTGTCTGCCTGTTTGTCCTTATATCTATCTGTAAATATGTTTTTTGTCTGGAGCATAACTTGAAAACTGTCTGCCGCATTTGCATAAAACTTGGATCACATGGTACATAGAACACAGGTGCAGGAAATGAGACTAATTACAAAGGATGGCTCAAGAGGGAGAACCTAATCACATAAAGTCGGTGAACTATGCAAAATTGCCAACATTTCTTCAACCATATGACCCAGACGGTTGTAGTTACTTCACCCTACGGAGTGTTGAATCACCCCATTGAGTGGGCGTGAAGTACTGTTTTTAGCGGCTCTGTGTGTTTGTTTGTTTGTCCGTCTGTCTGTCTGGCTGTGTTTCTGCACTTGTCAATCTTTGCGCGACTGGGGTGAAGTCTGCCATCTAGTGGCTCTGCGTGTTTGTTTGTGTTCGGTGTCTCTGCACTTGCCAATATTTGCATGAATGGGGTGAAGTCTGCCATCTCCGATTGCCTTGTTTTTTCTGTATTTCTCACGAAGCTTATATGTCTTTCCAATGGTCAAGAGAAATCTTTAAAAACAATCAGGTGACAGCTGACCGTCTTAGCAATGACCAATCAACACGAAACCTGCAGGGCAAGAGATCCCATGGATAATTGTGTGCCACGAATTAGAAATTGTTCAAAAAAATTCATACAGTGCACTTTTTAGTGCTTCAAATTTGATAATTGCCTCACGTTGCTCAAACCCCAAATGTTAAATATCAAACTTTTATTTTCCTCGTTTTTCCGAAAAGATTTCACTTGGGTTAATTTTAGCATGTAGCAGGAGCTGGGGATATACTGTCTCCTCGTGGCTTTTGTCGTGACGAAGTGCAGCGTGTAGCGGGGCGGTGATCTGGTGAATTGCCGGGATCAGGCCCGGTGTGGGGACTGTGGCTTCTCCTCGCACTCTGGAACCCTCTTAAATTCCTATGAAATGCATGTAATGATGCACAATGGGATGAATATTTTTTCGAGGTCATATCTGAAGGCAGGAAAGCTCACAGGCTTTCAGGATTATGTTTCAAACGGCGATTCCTTGGGTCGTTCTTATCTTCCTGTAATCCTTCTTCTCCTACTTCCTTCTGTCTCTCTTTTCCAGAAATTCAAATGCTAGCAGAATGCCTTTTGGCTGGAAATAGACTACTTTTGAAGCTATCTGACAAAGTGCACAGCAAACGTTGTCACAAGATGAGAGATCACTGAAACTTAGACTAGACTCGTGTAAATGTAGTCTGTATAATGCATGTGGACATCTCTGGCTCTACCCCACTTGTCATTTTTGGTTTAAGGCTCTTTTCATGGTATATCGCAGTGGAATTTGTTTTGTGTGTGGTGCTCCATTCAGATAAAATGCCTACTTCTGGGGGAAAAGATCCATTGGATAATATAACAAGGCTTCAGTGAGTCCCAGTGCTGGCGATGTGGAAAACGCGGATAAACGCACACACACACTGGCACACACACACACACAGACACACAAACACATTCACACATGCACACGCGTGCACTTATGCATGTACACGCACATACGCACACACCTGAGTGCGCTCTCGTTCTCTCCCCAGGTGCTGGTGTCCAACAAGGGTCTGATCGACGCTACGTTTCGCCTGTTGCCCCCCAGCTCAGCCTTGGGCCGGTGCTTCAGTTTTGCCCCCAGTGAGGGCACGGTGCCCCCCGGCGCCTGCCATGCCATGGAGGTCACATTCTGCTCCCACACCCTGGCCATCTTCACCGAGGAGTTCCTCTTCTCTGTGGAGGGAAACCCCCAGCCTGTCCCTCTCATCTTCAGGTACCAGCTGTCCCGGTCACGTCCCCTTACACCTTCATCTGCCTTCACTCACAATCATCTATCTCCTCACCCCATCGCCTACCGGACTCACCCTTTCACCTTCTCTTCTAATCCTAATTTGTTATAAGCCACCTGCCTGAACATTGTTTCATACCAGGTTTAACCCTGTATGACAGTGACATTCTTCGATGGAAGTGGCCTCTTTCAGAAGGACTATGCTTCCTATGGCAGAACAGAAATAATTAAGAGTGGTTTAATGAACTTGACAGCAAGGAGGTGCCCTGGCCTCCAAATTCCCCAGATTTCAATCCAACTGAGCGTCTGTGGGATGTGCAGGAACAAGAAGTCCAATTCTCGGCGGCTCCACCTCGCAGCTTACAGGATTTAAAAGATCTGCTGCTAATGCCTCGGTGCAGATAACTCTGGGCATCTTCACAGTTCTTGCAGGATCTTTGCCTCAGGAGATCAGAGCTGTTTTGGTGGCAAACAGGACCGAAAGGCTATTTGTCAGCTGCTTATAAAGCCTCATTTCCACCAGGCAGTTTGGTTCAGTTCAGTTCAGATCGGATTAGAATGGTTATTTTTGCATCTCCCAAAAGTTATGAATGGTACTAAAAAACATTCTAACCCTGCCTTTTTTTGTCTTGTTGGGGTACCTCGCACACTGATCTGACACTGAAAGGTGGGGCTAAAATCACTGCAATCCGTGGATTGGTCAAGAAAGAATCTCCACTCTTGCTCGATAAGGACTAAACTCAAACCGCCACTTGCGTGCTTGATGAGGCCACCATCGGGTAACAACTCTGTCAACATTTAAAGGTCCCCCTATTATGCCACCAGGTGCACAGGTGATTGGCCATTATGAGCCAGCTCAAAGTCTCCCCTTCCTGACATCACAAGGGGGAGTGACCACCCAGAATAATGAAATCTGATCGACTGCTTGGCTGAAGTTGATCAGTACTTCTTGCCGCTGGTTGGTTACTTCCCCATGTGATCTCAAGAGGGGAACAAAGTTGAAATGGCATGTTATAACTAACTGGGTGTGCACCCGGTGGCATACGGTAGTAGGGGACTTTTAAGAGTATTGTCTGTGGTCTAAACACAAATCAGATCTTAGGTTCAGGTACTGGTCTGTATGGGTTACATACCATTTATAAGGGTACTGTACTAAAGGTGTTTGGTGAAAATGCACCTGAATCTTTTTGTTATTGGTGCAAGTTCTTACCTTTCCATGCCGTTCTACCCTCTCCTCCGCATCCACTGGCTCACTCTGTCATCCACATCCTCCCTCTTATGGCCCAACTCTATCCCTCCATCATGTCTCTTTATGTCATTTTTGGGTCACGATCTTAAACTCTGCTCGTCTCTCGCAGCGGGCGTGTGATGGGTCCCACGTTCCACTTCAGCATACCCCGGCTAGACTTTGGCGACGTGCCCTTCGGTAAGTGGCACTTTCGAGGATTATCGCCGTCTTTATTCGCTCTCTAACAACCTCAGGTATGTGTTTGACCTTTTGTGAATAGCTGTGTCTCACACAAGTAGAAGATTTTAATGATGCTCGAGTGCCCGCGCAGCCGCACCCCGTGTCTGTTCTGTAATTCATCGACTGTGTTGAGAATTGTACCCCTGTCTAATGACTCATTTTGTGTCTGAAAAAGTTTCCATGCATTTGGTGGAGTGTATAATTGAGTAAACTTTTTAGGTGCTACTTTGGCCTTAGATATTCTTGCCGACCGTAAAAGTTGTAGTGTGAAGCTAGCGTCACCGGGTAAGAGGTTTTGATTATTACGCATAAGTGAGGCCAATAGTTAATGATGTTTCTTGCTCGGCATGTAACTGAAAAGTTAATGCAGAAAGGCTTGGCTGCGCAAAATCTGTTACTGGGGACAAAAAGTCTTTGAACAATCAGCTGTTCTGATGTTCCAAGTTTAATTATCCCGCCCCACCTGCAGAGGGAGGGCAGGGGATATTGTTTTTGGTTCAGTTTGTTTGTGTGTTTGTTTGTTTGTTAACACTTTAGCAGCAGATTCACCCCAAAATCGGTATAGGGGTTGCCACTGACCCAGAATAGGTGCCTGTTGAATTTAGGACAAGTCGGTCAAAGTATGTGTGAGGGGCGGAGTTTGTTGTGCCTGGCAGCACTTGTTCCTTAATAATTTCATTTAAAGGAAAACACATCCTGTAAAAGGTTTGAAGTTTATTTCAAGTGCTGGTTTTGCATTTGCAATCTGTTGCTGTTAACGCCCAATGTGCAATCCGAACAGCTGTGACTGCCAGGGAAGTGAACCATACTCTCAGAAATGTTCTGGAAAACCCTGAGTATGGATGTCAGTTTGATGGAGCTGTTTTTGCAGTCCGTGGACCAACAGCATATTAGATCATAATGTTTCGGCTCATCAGTGTATATTGAAAAGGACTCATCATGACAACTCTGTGCTGCATGGCCAGTTTATAAGTGGTCTCTGCTCACACAAACAGTCGAGGAGCACTGAGATTTTCTGCAGAATCTGTGTGCAAGAGGAGATTTTTTTTGTTCTGCCAATGTCAGTGTTTTTATCAGCATGCATGTTCCCTACAGCACCTTCAGCTATTTTCAGTCTCATAACTAATCCAAGCTGCTCTCATTTAGAAGTTTCAAATATTTAAATCAATTCAGTTGTGTCATTTATACATTTTTCCAAAAAAAAAAAGTTTTTATTACCTTCCACTTTAATGATCTGGGAGACCACTATGGGTGCAGCAGTGTAGTGTCGTCTACAACCCAAACTCACAAAAATTTGGGACGGTATGGAAAGTGCTCATACGATTTCTAAATATACTTGACTCGTATTTCATTGTAGACAGTATGAAGACAAGACGTTTAAAGTTTTCTCTGCTCGATTTTATTTCATTTATGAAGACCATCCATTCCTGCCTTTCAGGCCATATTGCCCCCCCATCAGTGTGTTGTCTCTGTAAACGTAAGCCTTCCGGAAAGTACTTTCCACGCGGAGTAAATTATGTTCTATTTTCGGAGGGCTCCAGACTTTCAGATGTGGTGATTTATCTCCAGTGAAAGCATGTGACACTCGCCGTTGTCGGAGGATCCTGTGAAACCGCATGTGGTTTTGAGCTGTAGTTTTGTGGCTCGAGCCCCAGTACAGACACAATAAATCAGCATCAGTTCACTCTAAATTTGGGTGAAAGGCTTAGTGCTCTAGATTTCAGGTTCCTTTTAAGTAAGTGTTACCTGAAATTTTTGCTCAATTTTTAAAATGTAACGTTCAATTTTGTGGCAGCATATGTCGTTGTATACAGTATTTGTTGTATTTTTGTGTTTTCAGGGTTTCATTGTAAAAGAGAGCTTTTCTCTTATCAACCCTCTGCCTGATTAAGTAAGGGTGTACTCTCTGATTGGTGGAGCTGCCTCTGGTTTGTTCATCCTGCTTCCTGTTTTTCCAGGATTCCCCCAAACCCTGACCTGCAGCCTGAATAACACCTCGCTGGTTCCGCTCACCTTTCATTTGCGTATCCTGGGTGACGGAACCGGGCCGTCCAGCGTCACCAGCGTGGACCAGGTCTCAGATCTGAATCGGAGAGACTGGGGTGCAGGCAGTACCCTCGCCGATCGCCCTGCTGAGTTTACCGTCTCTCCGAGCTCTGGGACTGTGCGTGCGCAGGGAGACGTCGATGTCAAGGTGGGTTTTTACCACTGTACTGCTAAAAACATTGAGTGAGTCAGTTTGAGCAAGTATTTAATCTCACATTTACAGCTAACATTGTTTTGCTACTGCTAATTGGCTTAATGTGACAAAAATATTGCTAATGGGGTAAGGCAGTTTTACATATTTCAAGACAAATAACAAACTTAAAACCAGCTCATGTTTTCTATTTGAGAGAAAATGGATTTTTTACCAAAAAAAAAAAAATCGAAAATTGATTTTTCCTCCGCAGTGCAGTGTTAGTCACTTACACTACCCCTTGACCACCTGAAAATCAGAAAATGCAAAAACAGATTAATCTATAACCTGCAAGAAAGTTCCAGAACATTCACCAGACCCAGACAAAGATTCCTTTCACTCGCATTGACCCCTTTGCCTTCCGTAGGAGCCAGCCTGTCCTTTTTGTCCCGGCAGTCTCCAACCCTTTTCGCGAGTGCCGGTCACCCAATGATCTTTTTCCTCCAGTTTAATGTGCAGAACCATCCGGAAGCTTTGTCAGTACTGTCATCTCGCCCTTGCTGTGGCCCCAATTAACTGGCTCTCCGCACCCCTGAATGAGAGTGTCGGCCGACCTAACCTTTCATTTTGCTCTTCTTGCGGTCAGAAATGGAATATGTATGAATGTGGGCAGGGCTGTTGGCCCTGGGCCACTCTGTCTGAGGGTGCGCCCCCTGTGTGTTTTTGGGACTGTACCCTCCTGTGCTGCGTTTTTGATTTGATTGCTGGAGGGCTACCCTCTCATTAGCCTGATTGATATCTTCACTTCATGACTTTTTAGTTTTCATTTTTCTCAGACATTAATAGCTCACCAGCATCTACTGTTATTGTGAAGTTATGTTGTTTCATATTGTTTTGTGCTTCCTTTTTCGAGATCTGAAAAGTATTGTTAATTGCAATAATTATTAACCCTCTGAAACAGCATCTCTTTTGAGCTGTGATCAACCCAAAATAAAGTGCCTCCTGTTCTTGAACCACTTTGAACAGAAGCATAATCAGTGTCTCTTTTGAAAGGTGAGCATTTGGAGATTGCTCTCCAAGGGTCAGAATTACAACGAATATCACTAAAATTGAGCAATAACACTGGGAATATAAGTTTTTTTTTTGTCTGGTAGAGATAGATAATGCTCTTTCCTCTGGTCCCTGTGGCCCTGTGACCAAAAATGATCAGCTTTGAAACAAGTCAGCCAAAGCCACCAGCCTGACCAAATAAAGTTTCAGATGTTATGGCAATAAAACGAAAAAAGGAATATTTCACAGATTTTTTTCTCAATTGCAATGACTGTGCATTTCTCAAAAGTACAATTTTTAAGACTCCAAATTTTCTTGCCTTCCTCATCAGCGTTCTGCATCACCCTGTGAGAAATGTTTTTAAGGTCT
Organism: Gymnothorax reevesii; assembly: GCA_029721435.1. NCBI lineage: Eukaryota > Metazoa > Chordata > Actinopteri > Anguilliformes > Muraenidae > Gymnothorax > Gymnothorax reevesii. Next base: position 51,190,839 of record CM056589.1, on the reverse strand, counting down.
TTTTCTTCATATCTGGCAAAATTTCCGCTCTCCAGAACAGAGCTAGCACTCTAGCATCCATGTGCTTTGTGTTTTTAGCAATTTTTACTTTTCTTCTGGCTAGTATTGAACGTAAAAGACGCGTCTTTCTACATTTTTAGCTGCAACCAAGCAGCTCTATGAACGCTTCTCTCTGTCCGTCTGTCTGTCCGTCCGTCTGTGACACCTTTTTCACCATGTTCCTGTCGTCGTATCATCATGAAATTTTCAGGAGTTATTGACCTTCAGCAAAGTGATGTCCATGCAGAAGGTCGAGGTCAAAGGTGACAGGTCAAGTTCACAGAGGTCACAACCTTGTTTGCGGGTTTTCGCGCTGTAACTCCAGTTAGAATTCATGGATCGCTATGAAATTTTGAAAATAGCTTCTAGGCATAGAGGAGGTGTTCCCTATTGTTTTTCAAGGTCATTCGTCTCATCCCAAGGTCACATAGGTAAAAAAAGTGTCAATTTTGCCCGATTTGATGGTTTTCGCACCGTAACTCAACTTTAATTCAATGAATGGCTATGAAATCTTAGAACAAGCTTCTTGGTATAGAGGAAGGGTTCCCTATTGATTTTCAAGGTCATCTGTCGAATCCCAAGGTCACACCGGTCAAAAAAGTGTCGATTTTGCCCCGATTTCACAGTCTTTGCACCGTAACTCGAGTTTAACTTGATGGATGGCTATTAAATCTTACAACAAGCTTCTTGGTACAGAGGAAGGGTTCCCTATTGATTTTCAAGGTCATTTGCCAATTTCGAGGTCACACTTGTACAAGAAACCACCAGTCATGGACACTAGGGCACGTGACGGATGCTAGGCCAGGCCGCAGCGATTAGATCCCTCTGATCTACTTGTTTTATGTTCCCGGCCTTCTGAATTTGCCTTGAAATTTAGAATAGCCTTTGTCTGTGTTCACTTTTAACTTCTTCCAAGTTTTGATCCTAAATACAAAATGTGATCTACTAAACTTGGTACAGTAGGTTACCTTCTCATAGCCTCAGTAATGTTGCCCACTTTTTTTTAGGTGGTGTAATATTGGCTGTGTGTGTGGACCCCGTGTTTTGCTGATTGAAGCCGTGTGTTCAATTTTTTTCCTTATTTCTGTGTTTTATTCAGTTTTCTAAGGCTCACTCCTGTGTCTCTCACTGTGTCTGTTCTGCCCTGTCTGCTGTAGGTGACTCTGTGCTCCAACACTGTTCACTTGTACAATCTGGCTCTAGTGGTGGATGTCAAGGGCGTAGGAGAAGAGGTGCTCGCCCTACCCGTAACAGCAAGGTGAAACGCCTTTTCTCCAATGAAAAATACTTTGCCATGGTAGCTTCACAGTAGCTTATCGCTCTACTCATTTTAACAAACTTAACTCACTTTCCAACATACAGTACCTACCATATAGTGCTCAGTATTGAGCGCAAAAAACAGAACTCTCACTCGACAATATACCAAACGGCAGTCATTGCACAATATAAAACCCCAGTTCGTAGGCAGGTGACAATTTATGGAAAATACAAGTAAAGTATGTTTTAAAGACCTGGTGATATGATACAGTGGTAAACAATCGACTGTCCCAATCGAATGTATTCTTTAAAAGCTATATTGCAGTCATCACATTGAACACTTTAAATGGGCAATTAAATTCTCGTCAGAACATTAAATTTGCATTTTCGCCAAATGCCTTAAGCCATCCTTTTCTTCATCAGATTGTACAATGTCCGACTTCCTTGGCGATATCGCCCACGTCGTAGTCATTATACAATAACACAGGCAAAATTTGCTTTACAGCACAGAGTACTTCCTCTACCACTAACCTGCATAGCTCACTGTACAACATTACCCAGGATACAGTGCAGCATTAAGATGTCCACAGATGCAGCCTTGGGGGATGGCTGGGTTTGCTGGATTTCATCTGAATAGGTGCTCAGGTCTTGTGACTGCCCCCCCACTCCCATTGCCTCACCCACAGGTGTGTGGTGCCGTCCCTCCGGCTCGATCCCCCTACGCTGGAGTTTGAGAGATGCTTCCTCGGGCACCCGTATCGCCGGTCGGTGGAGCTGACCAATGAGAGTGACCTGCCTGCCTGCTATGGCCTCCTGTCTCAGGTTAGTTAGGCGAGGAGTGGGCAATATGAACAAACATATTTTTTCTCTGCATTTAATTTTTTTTTTACACTTTTGAGGCTTCCATTAGAAAAGACCGTGAATGCATGTTAGCGCGGCTCAAAGAAAATCTTACTTGAGAACATTCATTTATGGTTTCTGTGGTTGTTGCTTAACCCTTTGACACCTAGCTGATACAAAACCAAACATGACTGTCCTGTTCAACTTAATTAAAAACACTCATATCCAATTCAGATATGCTGAAAGTTTTTATTCAATTCTGAGTTAACTATAGCATTTCATGGTGTCAAATTATAAAATTAAATGCTGCTTATACATTTCGCCACAGGAGGGATGTGTTTATTCACAGGAAAATGCAGCAGATTTTACATATCGTGAGCAGAAATGCAGAGATGCATGATCTGTTGGAATTTGAATCTTTGCTGAGGACCTCGATTAGAAGAATCTGGTGTTTAACTGCTTGGTTGGAATGAAAGCCTGCACCCTCACGGGCCCTTTTTGGATAAGATCAAGGACCCCAAGGCAATCGATTAAATGCAGAAAAATTAGTAGTCGGGCAGAGAAGTCAAGTAGCATAATATGGAAATTTTTGTATTCTGGTTAGCGAGCAGCTCTGTGTAATAATGACTCATCGTATCGGTTCTGTTGCGTGTGTTTGGGCAGGAGTACGAGGAGAACCCCTCAGTGCTGTACTCCAGTCCTCACCCCCGGGGGGTCCTGCCGCCCCACAGCTCTGTGGAGCTTCCTCTGATCCTGCAGGCCAAGGCAGTGCGCCACCTGCAGGTCACTGCCCATATTGCAGTGTTTGGGAGCGAGGAGCCTCCACTGGTGAGTCAGTGTTTTAGTGTGTGTGTGTGTGTGTGTGTGTGTATGTGTGTGTTTTCATTTCAGATCATTAGTGTGAATGTGTTTGGTGGTTTATGAAGTTGTTACTGTGTGACCGTGAGTCCATCGATGTGTATGGTGGGTTGCAACAATTTTTTTTATATGCAGGTTGTTTTTGAGTGTGTGAATGTGTTTTTTTTCAGCTATTTTTGCATGTGCACGTGTGTATATCCTTCAGAGAGAAAGAGTTAATTTCCCCGGCATGTTTTAGAGTTATATTGCGATGCATATTTGCATATGTGTACATGTCTCCCTAAATGTTTTTGAATTTGAAATGATGGCCTCCTGTCGCATTTAACTGAGATGCAACAGAAGATGGGGGGGTTTACATGTCGGCAGTCATGAAAAATTTCTCTAAGTGGTACATCTTCGCCGACCGTCGCATCGCTTGCCCAACCCACCTCAAACAGGAAGCTGCTGAAACAAGGCAGGGAGACATGATTTATGTATCTGCTCTGGGATTAACATGGCCACCATCATCCCAGCTCAGAGCATCTCAGTTCTGCCCTCCCTCTCCCTGCCTGTCTCTCAATATTCCTCCATTTTGATGGTAACACGACTTAACTGTCCCCCCCGACCCCCTCCATTTAGGAGCTGCCCCTGTCCTGCACCGGCGAGGGCCCCGTGGTGCACGTTAACGTCACGGACGTGGATTTCGGCAGCATTCCGGTTCTAACAGACATCTCCAGGACGCTGCGACTCTCAAACCAGTCCCCTGTTCTGGCCGGATTCCAGACGCACATGGTGGGTGGAGCCTCTGAACACAAGGCCTGTTGGGGATTCGCTGCCTCCCCTCCTCCATCTTACAGGCGCTTCAGCTCTCCTTCCCTCTCTTTTCTCTTCTCTCCGGCCGTTTTTAATCTCTCTCTTCCCCTCTAATTCCTCACGCCCCTGTTCTCAAAATACCTGCTTCAGTTCATCACTCTTGCTTCAATTAAACGTGGTGTAATTGAGTGTTAAATTAATCATACCGCTCGCTCCCCCGCCCTCGTTTGGGCCTTGTGGATAATTAACCAGCTGCGTCGGCCAGAAGAAGCTCGGGGGCTTCGACGGAGTCCTTTTATCTTGGGCGTAGAGATTTGCGCAACATAGGAACAGCCCTGAGGACCCCATCCCCCCACTCCCACCCCGCCTTCAGCGTACGAGTGTGAAGAGGCGCAATATAACGTACTGCATGGTCACAGCCAAGCGTTTTACGTTACACACATCCTCTGCGTATATGTATGTGCACAGCTGTGAATGTGTTTTCAATAGACTTGAAATCTCCATTCCGTCAGATATCCGCTGTAGTTCTTCCCTGTCTTCTAAAAATAGCGAGTGCCGTTTCTTCAAGGTAGTGTTCTGGCGGTGCCATCTTTTATACAGGCTGTATGCTAACTTGAATTTTCTTCAGTGTCGGGTTGAATGCTAATATAATCTGTCGCTTTGCATCAGCCATGCCTTAATTCACGTTTTTAGCATGCTGTGGTCAGAAAATGAGGAATTTTGATGCCTAAAAGTATGCTGAAAGGTTACTTGTGAGTCATTTAATTTGTTTGATCGAAACATTTATCTCACTGCATCCCGAATTATTCGTTCAGTATTTTAATTGTGCCCCTCGGTGTTCATAACATTTTATTCTTTCATGAATATTATGGCACTGATTATTAAAGTGGTATAAAAGTTGCATTGTCGTGATGTTCACCCTTTATTGCATGTTGTCCAGTATTTTGGACATAAGTTAAGTGGGATTTATTTTCTCTAGGCTCATAGATACCCTGAAAACACAAAATGTACATTTTACTGGACATTTCCAGGTGATAATTTCCTCAATAGGTGCCTCTCTGATTAGTCACATGATTTATCACAAACAATCACAATGGCTGCATCCAAAAGTAAGAGGTAAGTTGGCGAAAGTCAGAAATAGTCTTACATTGTTCATGTTTTGGTCAGACTTTTTTTCTGTGGGGGGATGGAAATACATTATATAGCACAACCTGAAAACACATAACCTATGTAATGCATCTCTATTTGTTGGAATACATCTGAGTCTGTGCTCTATCCAAAATATTGGACATTATGCATGCCGAGTAAATAGCTGAAGTAAGCAATGTCCAGAATACAGATAGATCATCATGCATAACAATGACCAGGTTTCCTCAACTTCACATTATTTTTGTCACTCTGCATGCATAATGTCCAAAATACTGGATAGCAGTGTGCATCCCAGGAGCATAATGTGCAAAATAATGGATAGACAGACCACCCATTTGCACCCCCCTACACCCACACACTCACACACACACACACACTCACACACACACACACACACACACACACACACAAAATTGCACCAAATCCCAACAAATGGTCCAAGGCATTTATATGTACTCTGTGCATCGAAGGGTTAATAGATAGCATGAGCATGACTGCGTAAGACTGCTGTGATTGTGCCTTGATGATGAATTGGCAAATAGCCCTCTGATTACATACTGTATTTATAATATAGTTATATGGCATGTTTTCACTCAGTAATTACACGTTTGTGTTACGACTATGATTACACATTTCAACTCTGGATGAATATTAATAATATGAATGCTGCTGTTGTTATGATTTCACACAAGTTAATTTACTGACTAGCATAATTCAATATGGGCAAATAATTTCCTTTGAAGTCTTAACTGCCAAATCTCATTTCCCCCCGAACATTCCTAATTAAATTTGCAGTAGTGGATTCGGGCTTTTTCCTCTGGTCTTGTCTTCTCTCATTTAGCTCATACAGTCTGGTCCATTTGTATTTGGACATATTTGGCAAAGTTATTGTTGTTTTATCTGTCTGTCACAGCATGTTAGAGTTGAAATGAATGAATATGAGCTTTCAGCTTGTGCTTGAAGTTATTTACATCTGAATTGGGTGAAAGCTGCAGGAACTGCAGCGCTGTACATGTGCCCCCCCTCTCCTTCGGGGGACCAAAAGTAATTGGACAATTGGCTGGCCAGCCGTTCCACGGGGCTTGTGTGTGGGTCTTCATTCCTCATTTAATTCACAAGTTCTCTGATAAAAGCTTGAGAGTTGATTTAAGTGTATCACTTGTATTTGGAGTATATTGCTTTTGCCTCTCTGTATGACGTCCAAAAAGCTGTATCTGTCAGGGAAACAAGCCGCCTTTTGACTATTACGACCGAAGCTGGGGCAAAGTGGCAAGAAAGGTATGGGAGGCGGAGGTCAGCTGCCACCAAAACTGGATTTATTCTTACAAAACTCAAAAGGGGAAATAACCAAGCCAAAATGGATTTAAAACACAAAGTAATGGCCTGACATAAAATGCTGCTCTGAGGTGGCCGACTTGAGCAGGGTCAAGCAAGTCCCGGGCGAATACATTTACCCTCTTACAGAAATATCTTTCTTGACTGTCATGCTGAAAGAACAGCAGGTGAGTCTGCTGGGAATCTTGCTTTCCAACTCTGGTCTGGGCTCAACTTAAAGTGCAGCAGAGAACAATAATTGCTTGCAACAAAAATCCAGGCGAACAAAAGGAAGAATAAAATGGGCTAATAAACACAGAGCAGAAAAGCAAGCGGCACGGCTGGCGGCATGCTTTAGATGGGGATTACTGGAAAGGTAGCCAGTAGCCTTCATTTTCTCATTCAGGCTTATAAATGGCTGGGCGCAGGAATCAGGAAAGGCAATTAGCTCTTCCCAGGTGCAGCCCATAATCAATCAGCTCCCAGTAGAGAAAAAAGAAAGTGCGCACATGCAAAGAAAGCTGAGTGTTAAATCTGAAAAAAAAAACCATAGCAGACTCATTGAAGAGATGGCTAAACCATTAGATGTGACTGACTCAACCATTTTCTGCTTTCTTAAAAGAGAGAATGCACCAATGAGCCCAGGAACACCAAAAGCCCCAGAAAACCACCAATAACCACTCTGGTGGATGGCAGAAGAAATCTGTCAGAAAAAAAAACCCTTCACAACTGTTGGCCCAGTTAACAGCACCTTTCTGCTGGTAGTTGTATTTGTGTCATTGTCAATTATCTGGGGAAGGTTAAAAACCAAGTCTCGCAGGGAACAATTTGCACAGAGCCACAATGACGTCAACTGTCTCACTGTTCAAACACCTATGGACCTGACTGTATAATCTTCGCAGACACCTGACATACTCGCTCAAAAATACACCTCTCACATGCAGGCACACACACTCTAACACACGTACCTTATGCACAGACTAACATGCACAGCCCTCAAACGCACTAACACATAAGTACACGCAGACTGAAACACTCAACAGAACACATTCTTGACTGCTAAAATGAACATGCACACTTACACAAATACAAAGGCGCCGATGATGTTTGGCTCATTCCTGTGCTGTGCAGCAGGATAAATTAACTGCTCTACCATGCGAGGAGCCTGCATAATCAGGCCTGTTTTGTACTTGGCAAAGGCTGGAAGTACGTTGGTTTATTTTGATGAGGCATTGTTTCTATCACCGAAATAGGGGTTTTCAGTCCTGGACTGAAGTTTTGGTGATAGTTTGTAAAAGGTTTTAGGCCCAGTGTTCAGTTTTCACCACACATTCCATAGGTCTGACATTTAAGAAGCATTCTAGGTGCTTAAGAGCTTGTTACAATTTGCTCGCTGAGAATAATTCAGATCATTAATTAATCCACTTTCAAAATGGCGTCCTTTCACGGTCTTGCTTCCCATAGCTCTAGCATTTGTGATTTTGTGGCTTGTTGCGATGAGGAAGTGTTTGCCTGTTGCTCCGCCGCCGTTGTGTTATTTGTAAACCCTTAACACGGAGTCAGCTCCTGTAGATGAATATATACAACCTGCTGAGTCACCCGGAAACCTCAGCGGAATTTCTACTTTTTCTTTTTGAATCGCGTTTGATTTCCTGGCTGTTGGGCGGGTGGTTTGGGTAACACTAGTCAGTCAGAGCACTGCTGCACGGATCTTTGTGATGTCACCACAGCATCGTGTGAATGTAATGCTTCAGGCTATCAAGATAAAGCAAGTCATACATTGTGGGAGGATCCTCATTCTTTTAAATTTTTTTATCTTGGGATCGATGACGATCCCCCATCTTTCTCCGACGTCACAAATGAAGTTAATAACAAACAAGTTTCCTCGAGGGTCACATTAAGACTCACATGTTTACACTTCTAATGAGATGAAATGTTTTTATTGCCCGCAATCATTTGTATCCAGATTTTCCCATGACTGTTTCTAACATTCATGCTGTATACCTCAGGGTAAGGATTTATTTTTTATACAGATTGAATTATTTATTTGAAAGCTAAAAAATATGTGGGTCAAAACAGTCAATGAGATTTAATCTCCTTAATGCATCTCTGATCCAAGCATTGAAATTAGTGCCCTCTGCAGGGTGTCCTTGGTGGAGCTGAGCTGGGAAAATTCTTCTATCCTCACTCACATTCTTCTTGGTCCGAGTTTTTCTGGTTCGTGATTTCCAACCCTGTTCCTGGAGATCTTCCATCCTATAGGTTTTCACTCCCACCATATCAAAACAATCCTCATTCAACAGCTAGAGACCTCACTTTGCTGCTAGCTTGTAGAATCAGGTATGAAAAAAGTATGGTTTAAATGAAAACCCACAAGATGGTTGATCTCCAGGTGCATAATTCTGTGAGAGGTGGCATTCAGGGTTCTGGTACTTCACTGATAGGATTGTGTCAGTTTTTGCCCGAACAAAACGGAACCTCAGGAATGTAATGGGCGAAGGACGAAAAAAGCTGAAAATAAATTGGTTGTAGATGCTTTATAATGAATGCCGCTACCATGTCATGTGGTCTCGGCAAAATACGGCCACAAGAGCTGTGATTAGTCAGAACATTACATGTTGATTTATGACGAACGCAGAATTAATATGCCTTTATGCATATTTGCAATACTCAGTCAAGAAATTTTTCTTAAAACCTGAAATACAATGACTAGGCCTACAGAAATGTTCATTTTATTCTTAAGACTTCCTTCCCATGTTACATATCATGAAAGGCAGGTGTGAAATGCTCTAAATCTACATCCTATTTGTGCATATAAGCATCTCCATTTTTACACACATTCACCCCCATTCTTACATACAGGAACTCCCATTTTGGTGACCAGTTACATTGGTTTTCCCGTACAGAAGCCCTCATACTTATGTACAGTAACCACCTCATTACTGCACTCAGTTGCTCCATCCTGAACTTGGCTTCATGTTCAGAACCTCCTTATCTAACATCTGGAGGAGCTTTGCTCTTAAAGCAGTCTAGTCAGACTCCTCTGTCATGGACACTTGCTTTTCAATTATTGATTTGAGTATTTTTTTGGGAGGAATGTGGATACAATATTCATGTCTTGAGTTACTCAAGTTAGCTCAGGGAAAGTGCTTTCTCTGGGTTCGAGAGGCAGGGTAGGGGGGCCTTGTTGTTGGGGTTTAGGTGTTTCCCTGGAAATGAAGATGGAGGTTGACAATGGAGGGGAGTAACACAGGTTCCTTGGAGACAGGCGTTCCTCCAAAATTGATGGCTATAAACTAGTGAAAATTAACCAACTAAGGCCAGAGGAGTAATGACCAATTAAAGAGCATGAGTCATGAGTAATGGCAAGGAAATGCACCGACACATACTGTACTTCAGCCTTCAAATTTAGGAAAGTTTATCGCGACTTTGGTCAAAGTAGTAAAACCCAATCGTCTTTCATCTGTAGCCGCATCTTTCTTCTTCAAATGCTACGCAAGAGGTGGCCCCTTTCATTTCATTTTAACTAAATTTGAAAATGTTAAATGTAAAAAATATAATTGAAAGAGAATGATATGGAATCAGTTGACACCAGATGCGGGAAAAGGGAATGAGGATTTTATTAAACCAAAACAAAACAGGCACGAGGGCCAACAAAAAACTTGGCCCAAAGGGTTGCAAAAAACAAACTAAGGTAAGCTACACAGAGCTATAAACAATGAATGCAAAAAGGCAAAAAACAAAAAGGCACTGGAAACTCCAGGCAAGAAGATCAAGAAAAATAAATAACAAGACTATATATATATATATATATATATATATATATATATATATATATATATATATATATACACAAAAAACAAGAGGCTAGGACAAGACTTGAAACTAGAAATGCTAGGGAACTATGACAACAAGAACTTGGCTAAACTTGCACATGCAACGAGACACTGTCTGCCAGCCAACTTCCACCGCAACCAGATAAAGGCTTGGAAATCATGACATGAGGGGTAACACCTGGAGAGAGAGAAACAAGAGGCATGGCAAGATCAAGACATGGACAGAGATTGGATGACATGACCTGCTCATTAAGAGAATGAGCAGCTCAGCTTAAGTACCAATTAAGTATGCAGCTTGGAAGCAAGCATGAATGTTAAGAACAGAAAAGCACAGCAAGATCTTGAAATAGCAAAGCAGGAATCATGACAATAAACTCCCTGTCTAAATTAGTAGTATTAGTAATGTGCCTATCCAAGAATTACACCAACCCAGTGAATGTTAGTAAATGTTAGTAACTTAAAAACAGTTAATTGTCAATTAAGCTTAGAGAGGCCCGAATCCAGCACAGCATGGAAGGAAGGGGAAATACCAAAGCCAACCAGAGCTCAGAAATGTGCAACAACGAAGGCACGGGGCGGAACGCAGACAAGCGGTGGAGTGGCATGGCAGACCTGGCGAAAACAAAAACATGGAAAAGTAAAAACATGGACAAAGAATGTAAAACATGAAATGCAAAAACCTGATACAAGAAACTGTTAAAACTATGACTATGAACATGACTATGGAACATGAAACTATGAACTATGAAACTTGGAACATGAAACTGTTAAAACCATAAATGCTGTCCTGGCCAAAGGCCAGAACACAACAGAGAATGAAATTAGAAATAAAATGCTTGAGCTAAAACTCAATCAGCATAATGATGTTAAAAACGGTGAAACCTAATTATCCTTGTAATATTTTTCCTGTAATATTTTGATTGATGCAGCAGCCCATCTAACCATATTCTTGACGCCTGGTGGTCAAAGTGAGCGGGATAAACTAACGTCAACCAGACAGCTAGCACAGTGATATTGAAAATGTATTTTTCTAGAAATATCTATATTGTGGCTCAAAAGAGACTCTAAGGGTAATCGAACTGTCAGGATCAAGTGGACAGAGACCTGTCTAGTCATTTTATCAAAACTGATGGATTGCATAATTTTTTCAGCCGCACAGAGCACATGTAAGCCTCGCAGCAGCCTGATAGAGGTGGAATGAGTTGACGGTCGGAGAACAGCATTGACTGGAAAAAGTTTGTGGGAATTTTCCTCTAAATCTTTGCAAGCACTGATGTTTTCAAATAGGGCGTGTGGATTTTTCGAGTTCTTTTCTGCTCCTCCTGTGGCCGAGACAAAATACAAATCATCTGTGATTAAAGCTGGCCTCGATTTACCGAGACATTGCAGGACATTATCAGAAGCGCTTGTGCACCAATCTCACTGATTATTGATGTTGGCCTACAGATGACATCTTTTTATGTTATTTTACAGGGGCATTTACCCCAAAATGTTGATTGGATATTTTTTCTTACAGATGCAGATATTTTTTAATTTTCCAAGGTTTATTTAACCCTTAGAGCACTGAAATAATTTTTTAAAACTATTAATTGTCTTTTGCTGAAAACCTATCATGTGGCGACTTGTTTAAAAGAGCCGCCCTTCCCTCCCTGCTGGAGCTCTTTTAAACAAGTTGCCACATGATCTTGCGATCCTACATCATTGAGCAACAATAGCTGCATTTAGTGCTCTCAGGGTTAAATAATATTCATTGATGGTGGTATGCGAAGACTGCATTATTTTTATGTTGTATATGGTGTAAAAAATTTGATAATCTCTGTTCTTGGGAACACCCTCTGCTTACTCTCAGGCATTGCTGCCACACGTATAAAGACCTAATTATAGCCACTGGTGAATTGGTCATGCGTGAAGTCGGTAATACTGCTGGCCAGCAGTTATTACCTCCGCCAAGGAGATTATGTTTTTGCCTGGGTTTGTTTGTTTGTCTGTTTGTCTGTCTGTTTGTTTGTTTGTCTGTTGGTTTCCAAAATAACTCAAAAATTTAAGGACAGATTTTGATGACATTTTCAGAGAAGGTGGGTATTAAGTCAAGGAGCAGGTGATTGAATTTTGTCCTATCTATGCCAAAGTACTGCTGAGATATACGCCAAAGTTCAAGATTTCAAGTCTTTCCACTGGGCCGGCGTTCCAATTGCCGTTTTGCTTTTGGGTTTTACTGCACACTTTTGGAGTGCTTTTCTAGTTTATTTATTTATTTTACCTTTATTTAACCAGGTAAGGCCCGTTGAGATCGAAAGGGAGCCCTTGGAGTTGATGTGAAGAGGGAGAGGACAAAATGCACAGCCAATTTGATCAGGGGGTTTTTGGTGACTGGTTGAAAAAGCCTGGGTGGGTATTTAGCCTCTACTCCTGTCAAAGAATGTCATTGGATCTTTAATGACCACAGAGAGTCAGGACTTCAGTTTGACGTCTCATCTGAAAGAGGGCGTCTCCTTCACTACAGTGTCCCCATCGCGGCACTGGAGTTTTGGGGATTATTCCACCAGAGGGAAGAACGGGACCTGCTGGCCACCAACAGCAGGAGCTTAGTTTTCCCAGGTGGTCTCTCATCCAAGTACTGACCCAGCCCACACCTGCTTAGCTTCAGCTACACAGCTGGAGCAGATTGAGTAGTGCTATGGCCACTGGCTAAGCATTACGTGGAAGGTTGCTGAGGTTGGGCGCAGGGCACAGATTGGACCATCATTGAATTTCTGATGGAGGTGTCTTGGTGAGGAACGCACGTCAAATGCAGCTCTGATGAGGAAGCTTTCTTTGCTGGACTGTATGTCCCATACGTCCTTCTTTCTGACTTTACTCAAGGCTATCTCGCTTCGTTTGAGAGACAGCTTTTGCCCTCTGCCTTGCCTCTCCTCTTCTCGGCACTTTTCTCCAGCCTTTTCTCCGCGCAGTTGCGGTCTGCAGCCAGATGTGTGGTCCTCTTGTGACCAGACCAAAGCCCCCCTCATTTGTCCACATGTCCCACTATATGACCTCTGAAGTCATGTCTGTAGGCAAATCTCATTTCCTGAACTGCACCTCAGGGGCTCCAGCTCTGTCCGGTGTCTGCAGCGGGCGCAGCGTTTCTATTAGTCCCGTCAAGGGAGTCCTTGGGTGTCCAATGGATTTGGAACACTTACATTCCTCTATAATGACAGTGTGGGGTAGTTCAAGGACTCTTATGCTGTATTTGCGGCTGTTCCAGATACATTATCGAACACCGGGCAGATTCTTCATGTATGAGGTGGTGGTTCACTCATGTATATCTCTGCTGTTCTCAAAGAGACGTCATAGACGGCAAGTGGCCACATCAACCCCCATAAGAGTCCAAAATGTAATCACCAATGCTTTAATTTTCTGGCTAGGTGGGTCTTGTTGATTTTCTCCGGTCTGTTGACAACATGTTGTTCTAGTTGCTGCACCTGCTCTTTGTGTGTGAGGCTGGCATCATCCCAGCTGTCCAGGCTTTTGGCAAGCTGTGCCACACCATTGAAATTGGGCCATTTGATTTGGGATTTGCATTTGGAGGTCCTCAACAAAGAGAGACCAGTGCACTACGGTGTAAAATCCACCTCCTTGCTGCTACCTAATTATCTTGCTTCTTGTGGACTATTATTTACACTGCCTCACCAGGCTAGGCAATGTGAAGCTTTAACGCTACGCTAGGTTATAGAACACATAGGCACAGATTATTAGAGTTACAGTTTTTAAGTATTGCATGCCATTGACTATTCTGTTACAGACGGATTGCTTTTACATTTTTACAACTGGAGCCCAGTCAGCGTAAACGAATGGGCAGACCAGTACTACAGTACTAATACAGAAGCATGCTAACAAGCTAGCTGCCAACACAATGCTTGCAAAGCTTCCGAACACTTATGCCTGGTTGATGTGGGTCGCAATTATTATCGGCAAACTAATGTCACATGGTTGGCGGCACAAGAATGCATAGTGAAATAACATAGCTAGTTGCCTATTCAGAAGAAAGGCAACAACCTTTATTATCTATGTGGCTGAATCTCCCTGAAGAAAGAGCTGAAAAAATCATTACCAATTGGCAAGAAAGAAATAATTTAGAGAAATGGATCTCGTCTGGTAATCAGCAGTGGTACCTGAAGTGAAATTAACAAGGCTTTTAGAGCGGAGCTTAACGGTTCAGATCCAGAACCCAGCAAACAGTGCAATGCAGGTTAGGCTGATTGTAGTATGGGGACTGGCAGAGGTTGATGCTCTGTAATCGAGTAACTGGTAAACAAGCTGTACATCGTTGAGAAGGCAAGCCAAAGTCCGCACCAAGAAGGGAGTCCGAGGAGGAGTGTGGCAGGTGAGGAAGGTTATGGTTGAGACAAACAAATGATATGGGGAACAGGAGAACTGGGCAGAAATGACAATACAGGGACCGGGAGCGAGAAAGCAATAAGGGACTGGAAGCAGGCACGAAGACAATCTGGCAAAGATCAACTAAAACTGGGGAACTGATGTGCACTGAGACAATAAGCAACAACGAGACACAGGTTCTGGAAAGAGTGAGTGGAATGAACAGGGGAATTGGGGAGATAAAGAGGCAGTGATTCAATTAATGAAACGATTGATGGGGAACATGCTGACGGTAGAGAAATTCTTAGATAAGAAAGGGAAAAATAGAAAAAACTAAGAAACTGATATAGAAGACGTGACAGAGATGATGTTGAGAAAAAAATTAAAAGTTCAACAAGAGTGGAGTCAATGTATGATGTGGTGAAAGCGAGCATCACTGCTTTTTGGGCATAGGTAGAACCAGTATAAGTCGCAGTCTTCTGTTCTAGAATGTTTCAGCACTAAAAGGGGACTGAATCAAAACTTCTTTTTTAGCTAGACAAGTGTTTGCTGTTATGCCTCACGATTCACTGTGTAAACAAGTTATTTTTATGAATGAAGAAGAATAGGAATGAAAGGTGAATTCAGATTCAAGGTTCATGTTTGCAGTTCCCATAAGGAATAAACCAGTTAACTTCCACTCAGTAAATTAAGCAAACTTGCAAGCAAATTCAGGCAGTCAACTTCAGTTGCACTGCCAATACATGATTTGGACCGCTCAGGTCAACCACAACTCTGTTCCGCCCTAATATAGCAGTCTATTAATACCAGCAAAGCCTCTAATTTACCCTCAGCTCCGCTGTGCTGCTGCTCACAGCTTGCTACGCACTGCTGGGATCTCATGAAATGGGTAAATATGCATAAATGCTGTGCCAGCAGAAGAGAGAGGAACTCAGCGTGATTAGCGTGATCAATAGTTGCTCAGATGTATCCCCCTGACAGTAGTACATTAGCTACCTTAGAGTTAAGGTCAGTCTTTCACTGCGAGATATCAGTTGACATTGTGCTGGTCAGTGTTGAAAATTTGTTGCAATGACTGATAATTGATCAAAAGTGCTTGGTGGCATTAGACTTATTAGACTAATAGCTATGAACCTGAATTCTTTAACCCCTCTGTGCAGATTTAGACGCTGGCGTCCATAAATTCCGAAATTTAATATCTGTCTGCTGCTGCTCCAGGTGGTTCACTGAGTGGATTAGGCACCCCTCAGGATTATTGTTTGGCAATATGCTCCTTGGAGGTCAGAGGTACTTCCTGTTGGAGCAGCCTCGCGGCAGGTGGTGCCTCGGCCACACATTGATTGCTACACTAGTTAGTAGATTCTTGTATGGAATGGCCTCAGGCAACTGGTGCCTTGGCTTCGCATTGATAGGTTAATTTACATTAGCGTTCAGCATCGAGCTCTGTAGTTCGGCTGTCCTGTTTGGGGACTGTGGCTATTTTGATTTGGGACGGATCGTAAAATGGAAGAATCAGCGTTGTCAGTCCCTGATTATGCCAATGCTCAATGCCCATGTTCAGTTTCAGATTGATTGGCCAACCGATTGCAGAGAAAGATGGTCTCAGACAGAAGGATGTTTTTTCCATTTTGTCACAGGAAGTTTACATGAGTTGAAGGACTGAACTTCTACTTCTGGCCAGTAACGGGATGTAAACTTTTTTGTGTCTGATTATGCAGTATTCTGCACTCTCCAAAGCGTGGCGTTTCACGATTACTGATAGATTTCCTAGCTGTTGCTGGTAATGCTAATACCTGACTTATCCTTGTCCAAGAGTCTGTGCCTGAACTCAGTGTGGCGCTCTGCGTTTCCATGGCAGCATGTTCATTCAAAGTACATGTTCCACTCCAATCCTCGGGTTAATTGGCTGGAGACATTGTTGGTGCTTCCCCATTCCCTTCCCCCCATCTTATTTCCCAGAATTCCCTCATACACTGCACACTCTTGGCCTGAGGGCACAGTTGTGAGTGTTCACTGAGGCGAGGATATCCTAGTGTTTGGGTACATATAGTGCCTTGACTTCATTATGGATAATTTCATCTCTCCCACCCACCATTTTTCTCTGTCTTGTCAGCATCCTTTCTCGTGTACTCGGTCTATATTAGTGTCCATCTCACAATATTCATCCTCAAATAGGTTGAAGTTGCGGTCGTGGGACTAGTCAGGCAGTCAGTGCTGGCTGTCTGATTAAAATGCTGTCAGATTGCAGAAACTGCATCGTAACACGTGCACCCTATGACCAGCAAATAGGTACCTATTATAGCGGAGTCCTGTTAAAGCTACATTGGGTTGCTCGCTGTCTCACTGTGTAATTTATATGGTTATCGGGAAATGGCTACTAGGTGCAGTGCTTAAAAAATTTGTTAGACCACCTGTCATAAAAAAAAAAAACCAAGAAAACATGAATATTCAAGAAATTTGTCAAAAACTTGTTTAAAGCTAAAATTATTTTGTCATTTCTTTGGCAAATAATGAACTGAAACCATTAAATAGTCCTTATTCACACATAAAAACAACAACAAAAAAAAAAGATATTTTTTATGGCGTCCATTCGCCTTGATGACAGCTTGCATTGTTGCATTCAACTACTAGAACAAATTTTTATGTTCAGGAATGCATGAAAATAACTGTTTTTTGACATCTTAATAAAAAAATATTAACATGGTTAACTATTTTTTCAGCTTTTTTGTAAACAGTAAATTCAAAAATTCATGGATAACAACAATAATAATTATATTTTTTCATTGAAAATATCATTTCAGTTAAAGAGCTTGTGCACACTGGTGGTTTAACCATTACAGATGTTATGATTCTGATCTGCCTTGCTTCGTTTTGATGCTCTGTCTGTTTCGGTTTTGGATTTCTGCTATGTCTGACTATTCTTTGATATGTGCATTGTGATTTGGTAACCTAGATTTGTTCATGTATTGTTTTAGATTAGTCTTTCCATGTTTTACATTTTACCATAGTTTCATTCCGGTCCATGTTTTGCTTTCTCCCATTCATTGCGCTTTGTCTCCCCCTGTCTGGTCTCTTGTCTTGTCATTGCTCACAGCCCCAGTATTGCGTGCCACTCTTCAGGTGATTTAATGGTTTCTGGATTTCAACCATTCCTTCTAATCTCATTTACTTCCTTTGCCTTACTTTTCAATTTTACTAACCAATACTAACAGTTTATTGTTTTCGCTAGAGTTACTAACACAAACTAACATTGTATATAATACTAACTTACTAACAAGCACTAGGAATTGTATAGCTGCGCTTACTAATTGATTAACAAGCTCTCAGCTCTCACCCTGTTCTAGTCTCCGCCTCTTGTCTTTTCCTAATCTTCTCTGCTGCGTTTCTGTGGGTCTCCACACCTGCTCACGCTATCCTTTCTCCCATTATCTATGCACCTTAGAACTCCTTGACTGGAGCCGTATGACTGTCTATAGGCTGTCTCGTGATCCCTGTCCGCGTTGAGGCTTTTGCCGATTTCTGGTGATTAGGTTCTCCCTCTTGTTCCCTCCTTTGTAATTAGTCTTATTTCCTGCACCTGTGTTCTATGTACCATGTGATCTCCCTGGAGTGTATATTAGGTGTCTCTTCACAGAACTTCCTTGTCAGAACGTTTCTCGTGTTTACCTGTGCTGCTGTTGTATCCGCCTTGTACTCATTGTGTTACTCTTCTGACTGGACCGACCGACTTTCGATTTTGGCTCTGCATTTTTGGATTTCTGTTGTATCTGTGTTTATGAACGCTTTTTTGCCCGACTACGATTTTTGTGATTGCTGCCCTGGTAACGGTTTGGATTACGCCCACTGGTTTTTGATTTTTGCTTCTCTGACAAACCTGTGCCTGAGTAGCGAACCTGTTTTGCCTGACTACAGGTTCTGTGTTTGCTGCCCTGGTTTTCGACTTTGATTCTGCCCTCCTGGATTGTGACTTTTGGATTGTGGACTCTGTACTTTTGCCTTCTGCCCTGCAGGGGTTCGCTCAATAAAATCACCTTACCTACAATCCTCTGTTCTCGCGACTGGTTCCAGAACGATACCTCACAACAGAAACAAAAAAAAATTACTTTAGTAATTACCAACACTTAATTTAGTGCAACTGTGCAAATTTGTTAAGCACTGTACATATAAACGAGTTAGCATTGTGGTTAGCATACCACAGGGATGGCAGTTTTTCTTGAAAACCAGCTGCTTCCTCTTTTGATCGCTAACCACCGTTCATTACGCAGCTAGTGATTTGGAATTTTAAGGGAGGGAGGTTCTGGTTGAAGTCAAAAGTGATGGTGTTTGATTTTAATTCTTGTTCTTTTTGAATATTATTTGAAATGTATTTTTCAAATGCTGAGTTTAAGCCAGGGAGCATTGCATTACAAGCTGTAAATTACTGACGTTGGGGAACACCTTAAAAATGCACCTTGTGAAAAACGTTCCTCATGAGAGTTAGGCATGTGTCTGTGTAGCCACGACTGCCTGCCATTTTCCATTGCTGGAGGCGGCTTGTTTTGTAGATTAAAGTATTACCCCCCTTCCCCCCACTTCTGCTTGAAAGTCTTTTCCGGAAGACAGGCTTGACATGTCTGTTTCACTCCTGAGTTCCCTCCCAGAGAGGAGATATCCTTCGATTGACGGCATCCCCAATAACATGCTGCTAATCAGAAAAACGCACAAGATTGAAACACTGGCAACCCTCCCCAGCAGTTTACCCAGTCTGAGGAGCCCAATTAAAAGTTTATGCGTGACACATCAGTCAGAGTGTTACCTCTGTTTCATGGACACTGGTTTTTAATTCTTGTGTGTGGGGAGCGAAGACAGAGCTGTCAGTGGATCTGTGATTCAGGTGTGGGGGACTCTGCTCATACAGATGGGAGACATTGTTAAAAGGGGGTTTGTGAGATGGATGTTAGTTAATTGAGAATTAAGCCTATCTCTTGTGAGTATCATGTGACAGAAGCTGTGCGGATCGGCGGAAATACATGTAAGGGTTATTTAATTTTTCCTGTCAATCTGTCTTCGTGGCGTTGCAGGAGAATATTATCCATCTGCTGCATTTTGGGAGGAGTGTTTGTTTGATATCTAAGGTGGAGTAAGAGGTTGTTGTCAAACCATCTGCAATTAAATGGTGAGGCAGGACTTTCTGTATCTCTGTTTTTTTATAATGAGGTATCTATGGTGAGGTTTCTGGCTGTATAGAGACTTAAACTTGATCTCCTGGGCTTTATTGGCTGGCACAGCTCAGAACCCTGGCTATCCATGGAGCCTGCGTGGGTGCATAAAGTAGGGATAATGAAGGGTTATGAGTAATTAGCAAAGCAAGGGACGGTTAATTGTCGTCCAAACAACTTTACCCCATATTACAAACAACAACTCATAACTACATTAAGTAGGCTAGTGAATCAGGCCAAACCTCACTGTCGGTTAAGTCTGATATATATATCACTTCGTCCATTTTAAAGTTGAATGTCCTGCTGAAACGGAGTTCGTTTAAATTTCAGATTAGGTTGGTCGATACTGTAATGCAGTACTGTGATTTACGTTTTGTCTCAGAGACCGCTACAGTGCCTTGCATATACTTCTGGCATCCAACCTTTGTGAAAACAAATATCTAGACGGAATTTTTACGTAATCCCCTGCAAAATACATGAGGTGGGGAGGGGGGGATGGGGGGATGGGGGGTCCCGCTGAGAAAATAAAACACTCGAGGCTATTTTTATCGTCAATCGACGACAGCCTTTGAATTTGTAACGTTAACATTCGACGGCGGAGTAATAAGTCATGGGCGCGCCGAAGGCAGGGATGTGTTAGCCGCGACGCGCATGAACCAAATAATTAAAAGCCTGGAGATGGTAATTCAAACAGCTCAAAGCTATCCGGAGCTATAAACAGCATCTGCGGCAGCCAGGCATTTACATTCAATCATCTGCAATTTCAAAAAGATGAATAATCTTCTTTTTTAATCAAACGGACTTATCCTGCATAACAATTTCCCTCCTTTTAGTTTTTTTGGCAACTTTTCTCCTCCCATAAGTGCTTTGCATCTCGCGCGGCGGCTTTTCTGCATGAGCGCGACAGAACAGACGCTGCCGCGGATTGTCTCATTATCCGCAGGCTATTCCACTACAGCAAGCGCAAGCCCGTCAATGACGCTCCAGTTACCCTCAGCTCAGGGGAGGACACGGGATAAGTTTCTTGTTGGTGACCTCGATGGCATCCGAATTGTTAATTTTTCCCCCAAGAATCGCGTTTGGATGACATGGTAATTAATTAATTAATTAATTTATATATTTATTTATTTGAGAATGCACTGGACCTCGAAGGAGAAAAACTGAGTTATGGGACTCCGTATTTAGCTTCCTGTCTGAATGCTTTGTTAGTTTCAGTGGAGTATTATAGGCACGACCTGACACCCCAAGATGTAAAAGAGGGTGCCAAGTGCAAGGAGTGGAGAGGAGGACCCATATGAAGGGACATGGAGTTTATTAAATGATACGTAAGGGAGATATTAAGCTAATACAAACATCAGGAGAATATAAGGGGAAGTGCACTAAACACAAACGGGGAAACCAGACGAGAACGATACCCGCCCCAGTGAGGGAAAACTAAGGCATACATACTCTTAGTTAGTGAGATTAACTGAAAGGAGACATGTGAGGAGAGTGAACAACAGATAATTCAATAATTGATGAAGGGCCGGTAGCCGGGGTAATGGAGTGCCCGAGGGGAGGGGCATTACAATTATTAGGCGTTGCGAGCACAGACTGTGAACCACAAAGTGTAATGCGCTACAGTTGTTTTGATATTTTACCCTGGGCCTCTCTGAACCAAATAGATCTCTATCGCAGATGGGAACTTGAGATCTTTGACCCCTTATCTACGCTGCTGCTCTAACCACCGTTCCACACTGCTGCTCTGACCACTGTTCCGTCCTGTTTCCCTGATCTCTTCTCCACGCTGCTCCTCAGATCAGCGCTCCACAATGCTGCCCTGGACATGGAAATTCTGGCACTCAAATCTCTAATTCTTTAAGACTCGGAGAGTGGTTTGAGCTCTATAACCTTATCGGTGCTTCAGCTTCGCTGAGTGCTTGTTTATCAGAGCCTCCATTTCTCCACGGAGTACAGCGTGTAATTTCGCCGGCCTTTGAAGTCTCAGTACTGCTCAAACCCCGCAGTGTTCCCTGGTCTCTTTGGCCCTTGAGCACGCTGTTAATTTTTACAGAGAGGAGCACTGCGTTCAGAAAATACACAAAGCGAAAGAAAAAAGCGTGAAAAACAGTAAGAATTTTCTCAATGGTTGGTCATAAGGATGTTTCACATTGGCACAAGTGGACAATCAGCTGACTTTCAAATTCTGTCATGACCTGCCTGACTAGCTTTTCATTGTAGCTTTCACCCTCGATTAGGTGATCAGCCTCTTTTCATTTCATTTTAGTACCTCTTATCCTTGGTGTCCAATGCTGTTTTGGGTCATTCGTTAGAAGATGAAGGCACGGATGTGCCTCTGAATTGGTTCAGTGTGACTTGGGTGTGCCACCCTTAATGTAGCTTGGGTGTGTCACCCTATTGGATTCATTTGGATTGGGTGTGCCATCCTATTGGTTCAATGTGACCAGGGTGAGCCACCCTGTTGGTTCAGAGTGGCCTAGCTTTGCTATCCTATTGGTTCAACATGGCTTGGGTATGCCACCATAGTGGTGCTACGGAATCAGGGTGAGCCACCCTATTGGCTTAATTTGGCTTGGGGTGCCACTCTATTGGTTCATTGTGGCTTGATATAACACGTGTGTTTCTGCCATGACAGTCCCCCCCCTCGATCCAGCACAGATGAAGAGATTTACAGAAAGCCTGGGAGGAAGAGAGACAGGCTGTCACTGTGCTTCTGCTCATTACGCCACCAGGGCCAGATAAGCTGAGACCCAGCGGAGGAGTCAGGAAGGGAGCTGCTCGCCGGGAGGTCTCCTGTCTCGTGAGGCTGCTTTCAGTGGTGGGAGTTCTGTGGGCTTAACCCCCCGCTGCTATTCCTCAGAGAGCTTATCAGGCCCACCGTGGAAGAAAGTGCCGGAATGATTTTCTCGCAGTTGCGGTCCCCTTACACCGGATTGATTGGCTGATGCGAAAAATTGGCCCTGACGAACAGCTCTGACTTTGGCATTTTAATGTTGGACGGTACCAACTGCGTACCGTGACAGCTGAGGTCATTGAACAAGTCTATCTTGAGACCATTTTTCAACGACTTATCTCTGTCTCTAAGGCATCTAATTGATCTTAAAACTACCTATTCCCAGATTTTTGCTTGATCATACAGAATTCTGGAATGTGGGACATATTCAGACATGGTTGCTCAGAGTGACGAACCTCAGAATCACATCCTGTTCTCAGATGTGCTCATCAATTTCACTGGCACAAGTGGTTGCGAGGACTCCTATAAGTTTGAATTAAGTTACTAAAGATTCAGTTATAATCAGATCACTTGGTTAGTTAGGTACAATTTACAGAAAGCTGGTATCTCTTGAAAACTTGTGATTGGGTCAGTTGCGTGCACTTGACACTCATGAAGGTGGCGGAAATGCCAAATGTCAGGGTTAAATACGGAATAATTGCCTTGATATTTAAATTGAAGGAAATCCATCCATCAATCCAGGATGCTATAGCTGCAGGTATTTATTTGATCCAACCCCGTGCTGTACCTGCACGTCACTGCAAACACTTCCTGTAATTTCTTCACGCAGTTACCAGCTCCAGATATAACCAACATGGAAATGTAATGTCCTTGTTCGGTTACATATCATGGTAAAGGTCGTTGTAATAACCTTGCATTGTTACAGGCTCCGACTACGTGTTACGGGTCCTTGTAATGTCAATATTTTGTGACAGGTCCCTGTGATATCCCTGCGTAATTACAGGCTCCTGCTTTGTGTAACAGGGCCCTGTAATGTTGTGTGGTTACAGGCGCGTAGTCGGTCCCTTTGGCGGGTAGAGCCCAGCGAGGGGGAGGTCCCACCTGAGGGGGAGGCGGAGCTGAGGCTGGTGGCTCACCTGGACGACACCCTGCGCTTTCAGGACAAGCTGTACCTGTCAATCCAGGACAGCCAGACTCACACCATCCCCGTCTGTGCCACAGGCAAGGGCACCACCATCGTCTCAGACCGGCCATTTGCCCCCAGCCTGGACCTGGGGGCCCACTTCAGGTAGAACAGTGTGTGTATATACAGTACATATGTTTGTATGTGCGTGTACTCATGTGAGTGCATTTCTATCTGTGTGTCTGTGACTTTTTTCTGAGCATGTGTGCGCACGTTTGCATCCGCATGCGAATGGTTACGTTCACTTGCATGTGAGTGCATGCAATGCTTTAAGTGTGTGTTCGTGAATGCGTGCCTTTGTGTGTCCGTGTATGCATGCGTAAGTGTGTGTCTCTGTACGTGTGCATATGTGCGTGAGCATCTGTCATCCGCACTTTGATTTACAGGCCTCAGTCGTGGCCACATCCCTCATTCAGACAGAGGTGTAGCGCCATCCCTCATTCTCTGACGCCCACGCAGATAACTCTCCTCCATCGTATTGACTTGCAATAAAAGTGTCATACAAGCCTCTTCCTGCTGTCGCCCAGCTTGCGGCAGTGTATAAACTGCAGTGAAATATTGAAGGAGGCAGAAGAAGAGAAGGCACCTGCAGGAGGCTTATATGTGTGATATGACAGGAAATGTGAGGAATGGCTGTTTGATTTGGCCTCTCTGTGGAAGGCAGCGTGCGGTCCGGTCACCGTCGCTGAGTCTCGGTATTTTGGCCGGATCGGCTGAGTGGTTGTGTCAGGTTTGCAGACTGTATTACTGTCTAATGCTGCGTTGGATCACGGCTGAGAGGGAATATAAAGCACATCATGCAGGAATTTAACTCTGTTAGCATTACATCACAACCATCTACAGTCGTGAATGTTCTGCACACGCAGTCTGTGCCTATATTCACATCTTTCCAAACCTTGCATGTCTACTTGTGTTTGTAATTTTAAAGCGCGTTTGGGGATTTTACGGCCTTTTTTGATTTTATGGGCCAACTACACTCGAAAAGCATGTGGCCAATACTCCGTCTACAACCATACTGCATTATTCTTGAGAAGTGTCCTCCAAGGCAAATCGCTAGCCAGCATTTGGCGATGTTAGGTAGTTTTGTGGTTAGCTGATAAAATTTGGTTTCGTACTGTTAGCTTGCTGGACTTGATGGCTTGGTCCATCTGCACAGCACGACCACATATTTTTAGTTTCCTCCGCCGCACATTTCCTGGGGAAATCGCCGTTGGGCCAAGGGAGCTCATGCCAAAATCCCAAAGACTGTTAGAGTTCCAGGCGATCCCAGACAAAAAAATGGCAATAAATTAGCGTTTTTGTCAGTGTGTTTGTTTATTTAGTATAATTTTGTCATGCGCGAGGAGATTAAAGGCCCTGTCTTTTGCTAGCAGTGGCTACAGCAGGTGAGTTTCACAATCACAAAGCTTCAGTGAAAGCTGTATGTAGCTACCCCTGTAACATCGCTGAATATCAGTAAAGATGTGACTCTCGCACCTCATACATGGCCGGCCTGGTGTATGAGGAGGATGCCAGATATCTCTTTGCGTGGCATCATTTAAAAGGCACTCCCACCAGTGCCATCTAATTTACATGGGAAACACCCCCTTAAATATAGCTACACCCTCCATATTCATCTTACCGCAAAGTTTTCATGCAGCGCTGGTTGGAAATTAACAGTTAGCCCTTGCGTTTAGAGGAAAATGGGGACAGACTTAGCAATCAGAAAAAATGAGGCTGTACTTGTTTGATTGGCTAATATTGGTTTTGCAATGTAAATCTTCGGCCTTAATTTTTCATCTGTAATTAAACCGTGAGGACCCCCCCCCCCCCACACACACACACACTCACAGCACAGGTCCATGCCGGTACCACTTCAAACTGACCAACCGGGGCAGGCGCTCCCATCAGCTCTATTGGATGACCGAGGGCTTTCCTCAGTTCCGTCGCCGTGGGAACCCGACGCCCCTCGGGAGCAGTGGCGCCCGGGAGGTGAAGCGGCGTGACCAGCTGACCCCCTCGACCCCTCTGGAGGATGGGCCCGTTTTCAACTTGCACCCCATGCGCGTGGAGCTGCAGCCTGGGCGGTCGGTGGACATGGTGCTGGAGGGGCACTCCAACACTCCAAAGGTCAGAATCACCGAGCTGCAGCTCTGAACGAGTTTAGATTACAAAAACCACACTTGCTGCAGAGCAGGGGTGCCTAATCTCACACGAGATGGAGTAGGATTGGTGCCCATTGTACCCATTGAAGCATCACTCCTGATTCAGATCATTGGGGTCTTCAGCAAAAGCTTTTGAAACCTTCTTAAACGGATTGCATAAAACACTTAATGTAGACCAGCGCTGCCGAGTGCCGTTCCTTGAGACTTATTGTCCTACGGGTTCTGTTCACAATGAATTCCTCATTCTGATTAACGGGGATATGCAACATGATCTCTAGCTGTGGAATGAGTTGTGCTTCGCAAGGGCTTGAATGGAAACCATCTGGGTGGTACGTCACCTGGGACCTGGTTAATCAGCCATGTTGAGAAACATTAGGATGGGTTTAACCCTTTCAGCGCCATGGGGAACTGATGTAAGATGCGGTAGAGATGCGGTCAGATGCGGTAGAAAACTTTTCATGTGGTAACTTGTTTAAAAGAGCTCCCGCAGGGGAGCTCTTTTAAACAAGTTGACACATGATAGGTTTTCAACAGTTCAGGATAATTGAATTTTTAATTCCTTGAAAATGCATTCGGCGCACAAAGGATTAGCAGTGCTGAATATTCTGGGAGCGACACTACATTGATATTTCCTAGTAGTTATCCTAAACTGTGGTCATCTGATAAGTAGAGACTAATTTAGCTTCTAGAAATTAAGTACCGTGGTTTGCTGTGTATTAAACGTCCACGTTACTCTGCTGCTGAGTAACTACTAATTCAGCTGCGTATGTTGGGCTCCCGGACCAGGGCAGAGGAAGGCTGGATATTTGCTTGTATTGACTGTGCTTACAGTTTTTTCATCTCACATTATAAAACTTTGGGATAGAATGATAAAGCCGGTAGCAGTTATTTGTAAATATCCTTTAACCGGTATTACATTGAAAACTAGAAAAGCACTCAGAGAGCGCAGAAATGATGAAGTATTTCATGTGTAATTCTGTTCAATTCTTCTGGCTAGCATGCGTTAAGGCGTGCAACAGAACTGAGTCTCCCGTTATGATATTGTGCGTTTCAAACTGCGCCGTACGTTCACTGAGACAAGTCAGGCGCTGTTTGTGTTTGTATAACACATATATAACATATATATATATATATATATATATATATATATATATATATATATATATATATGAGTCTGTACATGAATGCATGCGTGTGGGTGTTTATTGTTCTCCAGCTGGTGCAAGAGAGGCTGGTGTGTCAGGCCATCATAGGCCAACAGAGCGGGAAGGACAGGATCATGGTGGCGGACGTCAGGTGCCATTTTGTGTCTCCGGTCCTTGATCTGTCCACCCAGGAGCTGTGCTTTTACGTTGAGAAGGTTTGTGAGTCTAACCCGCAGCCATCCCATTGTCTCCGTCCCGTAACTCACCTCTCATTTTCCCTCCTTTATTTCTGCTGGCCTGCCCAAATCTAGGTCAAACGCTGGCGTTTTCTAGCACTTTCTCTGATCTGCCTCAATCTTGCGTCTCATCACATACTTATGCATCGTGCTTATTGCATAATCCTCTTAGAGTCCACCTCTCACATCTGCCATTAGGTTTGCGATGCAGAAAAACACAGTGACACAATTATGCTGGTTCTCTCAGTCATGTGACTCCCGCTGCCGCTGAGTCCAGCTCACTGTGTGCTGTTGGACAGAAGCAATTACACACTCCTGCAAACACACAAAACGCCTCTGTGCAGGCTGGGGCCTTAGCTCCAATAGCAAAGCTGTAAAGCCCTGGTGCATGGAGGAGAGAGGAGAGAGGTGCATTTAATTGGACAAACATATCCACACACACACACACATACACGCAAACACAGACACACACACACACGCATACACAAGCACTCACATACACGCAGTCACAAATACTCACATAAGCAGGCGCTCACACATGCACACACGCACACACACGTATACTCACATGCACACACTCACATACACTCACGTACACAGGCACTCACACGTGCACACACGCACATGCACTCACATGCACACACTCACATACACAGGCACTCACGTATGCACGCACTCGTGCATACACACACATGCACACGCATGCATATACCTACTTGCGCACATGCACTCTAATCCACTTGCACTTCCGTATATGCGTACATTCGCAAACCACACACACACAGGCCCTCTCATATGCACACAAATGCATACCCTCTTCCCTGTTCTTATATTTCTGTGTGGTCCTAGTGAAAAATGAATAAATAAATATCTGCACAGCCCCCCTGCCCCCTGTAATCTTAATGAAATGGTGTTATACTGATTTTCTGTCTGTGCTATTTCATTTTTATATTTTTATTACAAACCCCACCCCCACACATATTTCTTTGCTCTGAATGGTACAGTTGAGGCTTATAGTTGTACGGCTGAGGTGTGTGTATATATATAAATACACACACACACACACACACACACGCATATGCATACACACACCTATATATGTTTTATATCCCTCGACAGCTGGTCTCTGGGCTCCGCTGCCAATCGGCCCTTCAGAAGTGAAAATGCTAATTTAGCCGTGCGGCAGTCTTTTATCCTTCCTGTCCCGTTCATCAGGCTGCTGACAGCTCCTGCGCTCGGGTACGAGGAGCTGACTGAAGCTGGGTGATCAGGGAGCAGGCAATTAGAGGAGCTAAGAGCCCCTTCTACGTGCAGAGGAAATGAGGAACTGACTGTGACACACACACACACATGCCCATACAAACACACACGCGCTCACACACACACACACACACACATACACACACGTGCGCTCATCCATATGCACATGCACACAACACACACACACACACACACACAAGCGTATACATGCACACATTTATGCATACACACGCACACACACACCCACACCCACACACGTAAACACACACATGCATGCACACACACACACATATATATATATATATATATACACACACACACACACACACGCCACACACTCAGTGGAGAGAAGAAATGGAGTTTCTCGGACTTAGCAAATGGCATGTTTGTGTGTCTGTGAGCTGCTGTCTGTATGCGTGAGCATCCTGTTGTATCTCAGTTTTTACTGTTAAAGTGGCGCTCGTTACATTCAAATCAGTCAGATTCCTCCTGGATCATGTTCAGTCTCAGGAGAATTGTTGACTACTTGGTTCTTGTGTCTGGTTTGTCCCATTCTGGAGGTCCACACTCTACCCATGCCACTGCCCTGGGATGTTCTGCTCAGCCATCGGTCACGGGGTTCAGGAGCCGAGCCCCAGGGCTCTCCTTCCCCGTCTCTGTGAAGTAATTGACCGGTGGCTCTAGAATTCATGGTGCCCGGTGAACCATAAGATTTAGGGACAGCGTGAAGGAAATCGGTCTTGCTTTTCGACTCCAGCGCACTGGACGCATCTTCCGAAAAATAATGTGAGCTCGTGAACTGGGGCGAATCAGGATCTCCAGTACTGTTGGCCGCTCTAATCAGCCTTCTGTCAGATCGTCTGACGGTGGTGATCGTCTTATCCCCCGCTCTCCGTTACAGTCCTCCCACTCAGGGCTGCTGGGAAACGCAGTGTGGCAAGAGACCAGTGCGCTCCTGTGCGATTACGGCTGACTGAAGTGCAATGTTCGTCTAATGGCTGCTCCGCCCATGGCGCAGTCCAACATGGGCTGCACAATGAATTAGTGATGCAAAAATGCAAGAATATTTGTGCCGCAATTGGCTTGTCCACGTTTGTCTGTCATTGTTAAAAGAATGAGTGGGTTTGTGCATGTTTGCATGCCTGTGTGTGTGTGTGTGTGTGTGTGTACTGTATGTGATTGGAAAAGCCTGTGTGAATTCGAATGTGCCAAAACATTATGACTAGTGATAAATGGAATAATTTTGATTATTTTATAACAAGGTAAAGGTCTGGGAGAAATTAGACGGTTGGCGAACAGTCGTTTCTTGTAGTTGACATGTTGGGCAATAGGCAAGTATGAAGATGCGACTAACTTGTAAAGAGCCAAATCATTATGGCCAGATGACTGGGTATGAGCACGTATGAAACGATTGGGCTGCTCCTGGATAGCAGTGATTAGTACCTGTTGACAGTGGTCTGAGGAGGGACAAAACACAAATTAGCGACTGGTTCTTGGGCGCCCAAGTTACAGAAACTGTTCATGATGTTTATGGACCAAATGTGCCCCATCACACATGTGAATTGCATAGTGTAGAGTGGCCATGCTGATCCCTATCCACTGTCAAAACTGCTAATAACGGGCCTGTGATGAACCAAACTGGACCTTGGAGCAATGGAACTCGGTCACCTGGTCTGATGATTTCTTTTTATTTAGAATTTAGTGGCCAACTAGGTATGCGAGTTCCATTTATCAGGGGGAAGAGATGGCATCAGGATGCTCTGTGGGAAGAAGACAAGCTGGTTGATAGAGTGTGATGCCCGGGGCAGCGTTCTGCTGGGAACCCGGGGTTTGGCCAATCATGAGGATGGCAGTTTAACACACACCACTCGGCACCACCTGGGACCTGGCTCACCACTTCAAGGCAACGATATTCCCTGATGGCAGTAACCTCTCGCAGTAGAATACTGCAACCTGCAGCAAAGAGACCAATGTGGTGCCCCGGCCTTCAAAT
Organism: Gymnothorax reevesii; assembly: GCA_029721435.1. Classification (NCBI taxonomy): domain Eukaryota; kingdom Metazoa; phylum Chordata; class Actinopteri; order Anguilliformes; family Muraenidae; genus Gymnothorax; species Gymnothorax reevesii. The sequence continues at coordinate 51,160,505 of CM056589.1, read as the reverse complement.
TCCCCCGATCTCAATCCTATCGAGCATCTCTGGGATGTGATGGAGCGGTAGGTCCAATCCACGGTGGCTCCACTCGGCAAGTTTCTGGACTTGAAGGATCTGCTGCTGATTCCTCGGTATCAGATACCATGGAGCACCTTCTGAGATCCCGAAGAGTCCATGGCTCGGCAGGGTGGATCTGTTTTTGTGGCATATGGAGAACTATCGTCATATCAAGCAGGTGGAAATAATGTTTTGGCTCATTGGCGAATATGGGTGTTGGTATCTGTGTGTATAGTTTCATATACCGGTTCGTGGGTATATACCTGCGTGTTTGATCCGTGTATGGGTACACATGTTTATGGGTCATGCACATATTTTTGACTCCTGTTCCTCTCTCCAGGATCCTGGCTCCTCGCTGGCCCCTCTCTTTCAGTGCCTGCTCCTGCAGAACGTCTCCTCGCTCGTGCTCTCCATGGATCTGGGCCTGCCGGAGCCCTTCGGTCTCTGTGAGCGTCAGGGCGATAATGCATTTCTCACCGCTAAGGTATATGGCCCAAACCAACCCAACCCTGTGCCTGCCTCCCTCTGATCAATCAAAAGAGAGATGAAACACTGCAAAAACATGTTATTATGGCAGGTGGTTTGGTCGTCTAAACAGCTGAAAACTTTTTTTTTTCCCTCCAGTGCACAAAGTAGTTAAATAGCAGGTGAATCTCCCTTACCTTCGTGGCAAATGTTCCTTTGAACTATTTTCTCTTTGGCTATATTTTTGCCATTTTAACCATAAATTTGTTGAAAAACTATTTCAAGTCAAAATATGGGACTTTCAAGTCAAATTTTCTCCTTTCCATAATGAGAACTTCATAAACATTGCAGTCTGAGCAGATCTGACAGCCCTGCTGCAGCTCCTGACACAATTAACTTTATTGCATAAAATCTGAAGCAATGGAAGCTGGGTATTTTAATTTGCTTTGATTACGATGGCTGGATGATATGTATGCTAATATTGCCCCTTTATATTGATAAATTTTTCTACATCATTCCCTGGGGATCTTCTAGCTGTCATGGCCCTGTTCTCATTACTCAAATGCAGATCCTTCAAGAAATGCGCAGTTAGGTTTTTATTATTAGCCACATACAGTTATGCTTTTCGCCCCAGCAATTTTTGTTTAAAATGAACTGGTAGGGTTTTTACTGGCGGGACTTTAATGCTGTGATTTTTGTTTGCTTGTAATTTAAATTGAATGAGTTTTGACGGTGGTGGTTGTGTTGTAGCTCATTGTGGAGACGGGGTGCAGTCTTGTGAAATGAAGGTTCTTAAATTTGTGTCCATTGGAGAACACTTTTTTGTCTTCACAGAGTCCTCTAAATAGGAGTAAGAATTGCGTACGGAACTGTTTTGATGGACAAAAACAAAGCCCTTGAAGCAGAACGGGTTCCTCTGTGGAATCTTCTGGGCTGTTTTTTTATTTATCTGAGGGTCTTTGTCTGTGCTTGCAGTCCCTGGTTCTGGGCGTGAGACAGACGACCGAGATCTGGGTGCGCTTTGACCCCTGCTTTCGGCAGGATAGCGTGACTTGGGTGGTCGATGAGGTCCTGGAGGTGCGGTACAAGGACCACCCGCAGCGGGACATGGTCAGGTTGAGGGGGGAGGTGCATTTTCCCAACCTGCACTTCTCCAGCCAGCAGCTGGATTTTGGATGCATCCTTAACCACACAGAGATCCAGAGGCAGCTCACGATGACCAACTGTAGCCCACTGCCTGTCTCATACCGCTGGGCCTTCCTTGTGGACCAGGACCACTACAGCATCAGGTAGGACATCCCAAAAGTCCTAACCAGGTGGAGCATTACCTAAGACTAGCCAGTCCGTGAAGAGTCTCACAAGTAGCTAACCAATCCATGGACAGCAGCACTAGAGATAAGCCAATCAAAGGAAGAGTGACACAGGAACCCAGCTAATATAAGGAGCATACTCCATGAGATATCAGACAATCTAGGGAGTGTAATCTGAGAGATCAGCTAATCTAGGGAGCGTACCCATTGAGATGGTCAGTCTATGGAGCGTGTCCAGTGAGAGCAGCTAATCCAGGGAGAGTATCGTAGGAGATCCTCCAGTCAAGAGAGATTACTCTGAGCAATCTGTCAATCCAGGGAGAATAACATAAGAGATCTGATAATATAGGGAGTGCATCCTGATAGATTGGCCACCTTTTGGAGCTTCCACTGAGATATCTGCCAGTTTAGAGAACATACCCTGAGAGATTGACCACTCCAGAAAGAATAACTCAAGAAATCTGCCAATCAACAAAGAGTACCCTCAGAGATCAGCCAATCCATGGAGAGTTACTCGAGATCCGCCAATCCATGGGGACCCCTTGTTTGTTATACTCTTATTTATGATTTGTTTAACCCTTATTTAACCAGGGAAGTCCCGTTAAGATTGAAATCTCTTTTTCAAGGGAGCCCTGGGGGTTGAGAGGGCAATTTGCACAGCTAATTAGATCAGGGGATGATTAGGTGGCAGATTGAAAGAGCCAGGTTGGGACGTGAGCCATGACACCGGGGAACCCACTACTCTTATGGATGAGTGTCATAGTCATCTTTAATGAACACTGTGAACACACTCTCATTCGAAAGACGGCGTCTCCTTCAGTACAGTGGCCCCATCACTGCACTGGGGATTATTCCACCAGAGGGAAGATCACAACCTACTGGCCACCAACACCTCTTCCAGCACCAACTTGGTTTTCCCTGGTGGTCTCCCATCCAGGTACTAACCAAGTCCACACCTGCTTAGCTTCAGCCACGCAGCTGGAGCAGATCGCATGGTGGTATGGCTGCTGGCCTCTTACGGGTTGGGGGGTAGCATATGGAACTCCAAAAAACCTTAGTTCTGGAGGGATCTCGTTAGCCTGCAGAGAAAAACAATTTAAATCCAACTGAAGCCAAACTGATGAGGGACATGAATTTTCTTTTTTAGAAAACTGGGCTCTGAACTTGTCCTCTTTTGGAAATGAACAAGAATACAAGTTGCAGATATTACAAGCAGTAAGCACACCTATCAGCTGCAGAATTTTTCACAACTTTCATCGCTTGTTATTCTGAATACCAGACTTTATTAGTACGTACTTCCAAGGAGGAATTTTTGAAGAACCTCAGTGCTGCTTCACAGCTGGCCTTCTAATCTATCCATGCATCTACACTGAGCAAGAAATGTAGGTTAGCAAGTTAATTGACATACTCTTATGGTCACACAGTCAGAGACCACCAAAAAGAAATGATTGAAGAAATGCGTGTGAGTGTGCAAGTGCTAATCAAAAATAAGTTTTTAATAATATTTGCAGTCATGCTTAGTTTTCAGTCAGCCTTGTATTAACTTGCATGTCTGTTATTGCTCAGTTTATACTTGAAAAATGCATCTTTAGCAACCCATTGCATATTGCATTGAGTACACCCATCGTCATTAAATCAACTCAGGCTATCACTGCTGAACTCATGTGTCCTATGTACACTGCCTGAGTTGCATTAACACTGAACATTTTACTATGCTGGACACGCCTGAGTAGGAGGTTGGGAGGTAGAGCCTGAGAGAGAGGCAGGTGCGCGTTTTTGCGGTAGGGCATGCTGGGGTTGGGGGTGGGGCGGGTGGTTACCTGCGTATGATTGACAGGTTTCGCCCTAATGAAGAACCTGTGACTGTGACCGCTCGCTGACCTTGACCAATCAGAGCGTCACACCTGGGCGCTTCGCTCCTGTCAGTGCAAGAAGGATCATTAGGGACAAAAATCCATCGACACCCCAGCCCTCCCCCAGGATCGATACCATGATTCAGCCCTCACTTCGCAGTTGCCTTGACCCTCTCTTTTGTCAGCCATCTCTCAGCTCTGCACACAGCCACACAAAGAATAATAAACCACAGGCACTTTTACACTCCATAAATTAAACAGATGCACTTTTACACCCTGTAAACTCACACATGCACTTTTACGGTCTGTGAGTTAAACACATGTTCTTTTACCGCAGTAGAGCATGCGCAGTTTAGCACACCATGAACAGCTAAACATGCAGTTTTACAGTCTCTAAACGATGAAACACACAGTTACCATCTATAAACGACACCCATGCAATTTTACAGCTCATATACCATTAGACATGCGCTTTTTCTCTGTCAGTAAACAGTCAATTTTATCCACTGCTGCACTCTAATAGCCGCAGACTCAGTTGAATAACACTGATAATATGTCTATTGTTATTTTAGTTAAAGTGAAAATGCATCTTCTCAATGGTTAATAAAAGATTGAGGCGTGGGGAAACTGGAAAAAAAAAAGACTCAATTTTAAGACTCTCTGAAAAGCTGGATTTTACTCATGCCACGATATAAACCCTTTCCTGGTCTGGCACATGAATCGCCCTCGGTTGTGCAAGTAAAGATCTGGGGATCGTAGCGAGACTGGTGGTAGCTAGCAGATGATAGAGATGCTAGCTGGCATGGCTTATGAAGAGGGGCCCTGCCTAATTAGGACTGCGTTTTGTCGAGCTTTGTCCAACCCCCGGTACCCCAACCCCCCCCCCCCCCCAATCCCCCCCCACGCTAATTTGCATAATGCAAAGCTGCATGCTGTCGATCGCTATCATCCATCATGCGGCTCGTCCTGATGGCGTAAAGTGAATGCGCTGGGGAGGAGGGTGGCGGAATTTCATCGGTTTCTCCCTCCATTGCTCTGCTGTGCGAAGGCATAAATAATAAAGGACCTGGAGAGTAAAAACACTGGGTCAGCTCTCTGCTCTCCCTCACCGAGCCGTTTCTCTGGGCCCTTTCCCCTGTTCACAAACACACTGCTCTGGGTCAACAGTAATCACTCTGTACTCGAATGCCGTCAGGGACCTTGTGCCCTGCGTTTGCTTTGAGTGCCGAGGTTGTGCTTTGTAGGAGGCACAAATGCATACCGACGTATAAACTTACAAATACTGTATGTTATCACACGCAAACAAGCCTAATCACAGTCGCTATTCAGCAGCAGTGGGGCAAATTTTCTGTCCGCTCAATTTGCCAGCGTCCGCCTTGAAGCAGTTCGCACTTGTACCAAGTTTTAACCGTACATGACCTCAGTCAAATATAATTCCTGTGTCACTTATTTTCCTGTTAATAATACTGAATTGGTAGCCTACACATGTAATAAACAATTAACAAATGTTATCTATAACATTTATTAAATGTTTGTTGCATGTGTATTGTGTAGCAATAACAAATGACATTTTTAGCTTGTTTGGCCAAAATGCCCAAAGGGGCTTATGCTGTACTCGGGGTCTTAGTGGTGGTCTGTCGTGTGTGCAGGCGTGTGTGCACGCATGTTTAAACTTTTGGCTTGTCTGCACTCTAGCATCTTCAGTTTTTGACTGATCCTTTTCATATTTCATATGTTTATGTATGGTCATGAGGTCTAGAGCAAGTTCGATTTTGAGCCGAATCGGACCCATACTTCGGCCAAGAGGGGGCGTTCCATTTTGGCCACATTTGGCCAAGCGGGCACAGTGGCTTTGCCACTATTTTTTACTATTGTAAAAAATATAGCTGACAAACTTACTCAATCTGGTTACTTGGCTACTATAATAATTGCAATAATTCAACACATCTCATTCAGGTACAATAATATTTCTGACCTCTGATCGAGACACAAGGGTGAGTGGCCAAGCTTAATGCACCGTTGTCCTTTGGGATAGTCGAACAGTTTTTTCATACTGGGCATCTGCAGGTTGACTCAGCTCACAAAGACAGATTTTTGTGTAATTGACTCGGCACACAAGGACCAATTTTTGGGGCATAAACATTTGGCTAGAGAATGCCAGTTTTCTGAGAGCCCGTGTAGCACACACAAGCAATTTCACACGCATACATACTTGCACATACACGCCCTCACACTCCCACTCGCCACACAAATTTACTCACACTTCTTAAGCACAGATTGACACTCACTCACGGTAATCTAATGTGTCCGGTGATAACAGTCCATCTCCTTAATGGTGGATCCTTTGGCGAGTGTGCAGTCCAACGCATGATTCACAGCTTTATTGCAGGTTGAGCATGTAAAACTTGTGCTAATGGCAAGCATTATTCTACCACTCCTGAGGTGTTAAGCCATTTATTTCCCCTCCGATTGTCATTTCTATATCCCAGTGTGGCAGAGCCCATGCTGTTGGGAGCAATTTACATCAGTTTTTTCCAGTTATGTGGGGGTCTATTGGGTACTTCAGTGGGGTTTCCTGTGGGTTTAGCCACTGCTATTTCTGATCCACTGCTGATCATCAGCCAAAATGGAGCTGCACATATAGGATTTGACATGACGGATGCTCTTGAGGTACCCTAATGGCACGCTCAAACTAGCGCAGTCAGTGTTGGGTGATCGTGACTTCCATACTATTGCAGTTAGGGGAATATGAGTGTAGTGCGATCTCCAGCATTAGCTGCAGCCCTCCTTTTTGGAAGCCCTCTAGCGTCTTCATGCCACAGCTGAAAGTAACCCGGGCTCCACAGCTGTAGCAGGAGGGTGGTCACTCAGATGGCTTGGTTGATGGTAGTTCTGGTGCCTTGGTGGTTATTTTCGTTTCGGAAGTTCCTTTGCCAGAGTTTGCCAAAGGCTACTGTGGCTTGCTTGATTTTATTCAGAATTTCATGATCAGTTTTGCAGCCCAGAAACCTTTTTCGATGAAACCATTGTCAGTGGCGTGTGCTTAATCGCAGTGGTTCCCAAACTCGGTCCTGGAGTACCCCAGTGTTTGCTGGTTTTCATTCCAACCCCAGTTTGGATAGCTAGATTCAATTTGCTGTGACTGTAATTTATTTAGCCAGAAGGTAATGTTTCTATGCCTAATTCAATAGCAAACAATATAATTAAGCGAATAGGCATATGCATCAGTGGAGGAAGTGTGAAACTAGAAAAGAGAACTGATAGATGAACACAATTTGAAAGATTGACCTTGGTCAACAAATCCAATGATACAAAACCCTTGTGTATGTTAGGTGGGGACCGGAGTAAGGTAGCCTAATTTTGTTAATGAACATTGGGGACATTCCTGGTTGACTGGTCTATATGACATTCAGAATATTATGTATGAGTAAAAAAACAATGGAAACAATTCAAGTTTACTGTTTTTGACCCCGGAAGGTGTAGTGCTTTGACAAACTGTAGTGTACACTTAATATTTCTATTAGCATGGTGACAGAAAATCACTATTTGTAGTACTGCAGTGAGGGAAGATAAGTAATGTATGCTGGGCATCTGATTCTATTTTAAAATGGTGGAGCAAAGTTTTTCTGTCTCCATATACCACTGAATGCTTGCTGAGCCGATCTGTACCATGTTGACCTGATTCCTGCCCTAAACAAGGCTGAAGCTAGTCGGTACCTGCCAACATCCGAGCCCTGTTGATGTTGCTGTGAAATGATTGGCTTGAACATATTATCATTATCCACCCCATCCTCCAAATGTAGCTACAGTGTTCATTAAACTAATTCACGCTTCACAATAATATTTCTTCACAGTCATGTTTATTCTTCCACTGAGGTATCATTAAACACAAAACGTACACTAAAATTACAACGTACAACAGCACCTGTAATACATTTACATTGTCAGTATAGCCTCGTGGTGATCTCTTTGTCATTTCTTAATAAATTGTTTCTTAATCATTATAGTCTTGTTTATCAGTCTTGATTATTCAGTAAATAAATAGTCTGGTTGTTAATCTTAAATGGGAACAGGTTATAAGAAGCTATGTGTTAAAGGTGAGAGGCTTCTATGCCTCTGACGGCATGCCACAGAAAATCCCAGAATGCCTGCGCTATCCCTAGGGGGATTTGGGGTCAAAGAGGTTAAACTGGTTGACAATTTGTTCACGCAGCTTTTCGCTCATTGGCAAACCTTGAGTCATCTTGCTGATAAATGACTGTGCCGGTTGCGACTGCTCATTTTATTCCTAAAAGAAAAACCTTTAAGAAACTGTTTTGTAGTGTGTGTTTCAGACACAAAATAAATGGCTCAGTTTCAGAAACTAGAGGATACATTCTTTTGTCAAACCGCTTGTCTGTTATAATCTTTTTAATTTGCGTGCGTCATAATAGGCAAAATTCAGAAATATTCTGTCTGCTTTAAAGGATTAATTTCTCCATAGCACCTTTTATGAACACTGGCATGAGTTTGGCTTGCACTTCAGAAGATGCTTATACAATTCTCCACAGAAAGATTTGTGTGCCAGGATAATAGTCTTTTAGCGGCAAGAAGTTTCTTTTCAGATACAGAGTCGTAATGCTATAAAATGGGATTGTAAAGTAAGCTCTGTCTCAAAGACAGATACTGTCAATCATCGACTGAATGTTAGTGCATTTAGAGTGCACATAAAACTGGCATAAATCCGCATAGAGACACCTGAGTGAGTGATGCTAGCATCGCATTACTGTGCCTGCTGAAAATGTGTTTTTTTCATGCATCATGTGACGTGTTTCATCAGGGTTAGCCTGGTAGTTAATGCGTGTCGTCTAATGCGTTCCCATCGCACTGTAATTCAGCACTCCTGGGAAAGTCAGGTCTTCAAAACCATCCGGGAAATCTGCTTGAGACAATGTGATGAGACACTACTGGGTCTAACATTCTTCAATAAGAGCAGTGTGCACCTTGGTAATATGCTGCTAACTGTCTAGTGCTTTGGTCCTAAAATTAAGCATGAAGAAGATTTGTGGTAAACCCGACTCTTCTTCGACGATTTTTGTTCAATCTACAGAAATGTAATCACCAACACGGATAGTAATGTTGCGCAGATAGAATATGCTGTTTAGGCCTTTCTGTCCATCTCAAAAAGTCATGCTGAGCCAGGTTTTGGCCTTGCTCCGCCTACTATGCTATTTCAATACAATACAATATGCACTACAAAAAAGTCACCAGGTTGGCTCACTCTGTTGGGCACTGCTTGCGGTGAAAGGGTTACCGCCACGGCCTTTGATCGAATTCAGCTGCGCCTATGTCAGCTTTGACCAGCGGCTTCAGGAGAGCAGCGCATGCTCGGCTTGGTGCTGCTCAGGGATATGGGAGGGATGCAGTTGGTTTGGGTCGGTGTTATTTGTTGCTGAAGGTCCTTGTTCTGGCATCAGGACACTGGTCAGTTGTTTAACGAGGAAGCAAATGTTCGAGTTCCCTGTGCCTTCGATCAGCGCATTTGAGTTCTGTGACCATGAGCGAAAATAAGCAGCAGCTGATGTGTGCGTTTTGGAGGAGAACACAAGAGAATTTCTTTTGAGTTTTCCCTTTAGTGGGACACTCTAATGGTTGGAGACTTGATTTGACTAATAATTGATGTATCGCTGCTGTTTGTGAAAGTTAAGGGGTCAGAACCAAAGGGGATCTTTATTCTTCTGCCATGATGTGATTTGCTATTTATGATGAGAATACTGAAGAGTGTAACTATAAATGTGGCGACTGTTGGTACCGGCCCTGGAAGCCATGGCGATCACAGATGCAGCTTCATTACCTTACACAGGAACTTGAGGAAGGGAATCTATATTTCTTTCCTCTCTGGGGAAGAAAAAATTTGACCCTGGAAAACTGTTGAAATCTGTTGCCTGCTTCCTTTGAATACCTCAATATTAGCCCGGCTACGTTAAGCGGTTAAAGAAGGTTCACTCCAGTAACAGTGGGGTCTGTCAGTATTTGCTCAGTGACACAATATAAACATGCAGTCATTTCCACATAGTTAAAAAAATTTAGATATTAATACTCACAAATGAAAGCTGACAGTATCCATTTATCCTTCAGGTTCATTGTTCTCATACCCAATGTGCTGGAAAGCCTAAAATACAGGGTCGAAAAGAAAATCGTTGTCACTGTCCAAATATTCGTGGATCTCCTTGCGAATTTAAATGAAACGTGCTGATCTTTGCTTCTTATAACCTTGAATAAAACGTCTGCAGTGACCTAAAGCAGTTAATTTTGGTTCAAGTTTTCATCCTGCAAAATTTGTCAAGCTTTGCGGCGCAGCGGTCAAAAGGAGAGGAGTGCGGCCGCTGGCAATACTCCGCTATTACCGCTATGACTGGCGCTATGCCCCCACCCACTCACCCCCTCTTCAGATTAATCGATGGCGCACTTTTGCAGGCTAAAGTGCACAGAGGTGGAGATCAATTAATTACTCTGGCTTTTTTCATCTTCCCACTGAGGCGCACACACACACATACACACACACACACACAAACACACACACACACACACCGAGCCAGGAGAAGTCCTTGAGCACTGGCCCAGAATGAGTGTCTGAATCCTGTGCCTTTATGGTGGTTTTTCAGTAATTAGACCTCTTTCTCAGGGTCGGGTGGGGTGGGGGGAAGAGGAGTTGGGTGTCGGGTCTCTGCGTTTCACCACCTCATTTTTCTCTCTCCCGCTGGCCGTGGGGAGTGAGTGCCGGCAGGTGGTTGGGGTTGATTGGCTCCAGGACACTGACCAATCACAGGCTGTAACTCTTTAATGGTTCCAAGTGGCTATTCCCCTGACCGCGGTGGAACAGGGGGGAAGGTTGCACTTATTTCTCCGGTAAATCTAAGACGACATTCAAATGTCGCCAAAAAGTTTCTCCGAAAGATGTCGCTCGTGGGTTGGGGGAATGGCCATCGCCTTAATGGTTTTTACAGGTTGAATACACGGTACACAAATAGGCTGCCAACGTATGCAAATTACTTCCCCTCTCGCGTGCACGGCAATAAATTTCACTACTTCTCCAAAAGGAGAGAGGCGAAATTCTGATTAGATAAATGGCGATAGCCTTGGCAGCTGTTCTTCCCTTCCGTATCTCTCGCGATGATATCGCAGTGAACAGCTGAAAGTTGAGCTGATATCAACTCTAATGAAGTCTGCCGCTTGCCTGCTCATGCATGTTTTTTGCACCAGCAACACTGCTTTTCTGAGATTTACTTCACGTGTTGCTCCGCCGAGGCCGACCTGAAGGGAAGTTGCTTATCGCCGTCCTTGCATCGGAAATGAACAATACCCTTGCAAATTTGTGTACCTTGTAGAGCAGTGCGATATGACGATATATACCGTGCCATGATAGAAAAATGTCTATCGATAGAAAAATGGCTCTATCGTTTAAATCATTGTGTTACAAATCAAGTTGTTTCCGGTAATTTATTATGGGAATTTATGAGCATAGGCTAAATGAACTGACTGCCTAACATACATAATAACACAGTTTAAAGTGATACTCCACCCAAAAACTATAATTTGTTTATCAATTACTCAGCATTAGATGTCTCGAACGGACAGAGTTGTTTTTCACCTGGCGCAACTTTATGGCCCCTGGAGAGATTTTGAAAAATGATCCTAATTCCTTTTCTCTGGAAGCAAATGGGGTCACCCAGTAGCAACGGCAAAACTCCACAAAACATCTGTTGACAAACTTTCAAACCATATTCGAACACACTGTCCAGTATAATCCAAGTCTGCTTAGTCCACTCGAATCCTCAGAACTCCAGAAACGGGGTCATTTTTTGCTGAAAATAATTTAATACTACACGCTTCAAACAATCTAGCACATTCAACGGAAGTCCCGCCTCCTGGCTCGTTCCCAGAGACTAATAAAGTTTTTGAGAGAGGGGAGAAGACATGTTTCAAAAACTTTATTAGTCTCTGAGAATGGTAGGGAGGCGGGACTTCCGTTGAATGCGCCAGATTGCTTGAAGCGCAAGTGTAGAGTTCTATTTCTTTTTTAGCGAAAAATAACCGCGTGTTTGCAGTTCTGAGCATACGAGTGGACAAAGCAGACTTGGGATTATACTGGACGATGTGTTCGACTATGGTTTGAAAGTTTGTCAACAGAAATTTTGTGGAGTTTTGCCGTTACTACTGGGTGACCCCATTTGCTTCCAGAGAAAAGGAATTTGGGTAATTTTTCAAAATTCTCCAGTGGCCATAAAGTTGCTCCAGGCGAAAAACAACTTTGTCCGTTCAAGACATCTAATGGTGAGTAATTGATATACAAATTATAGTTTTTGGGTGGACTATCACTAAGTTCAATCCTGTGAGGAAGTGCAGCAGCTATGCCGTAGTGGTTTGTTCTGAGAGTCGCACTTCACCGATCACTACAACAAGACGGCAACACCATTTTATTAACCATGCTAATGAAGCTCAGATAATAGAAGAAGTCATGACTGCATTCTCTAAAACAAAACGCTCACTCCAAAACAATGTTTTGATTTATTTCTCACTGTAAATTTAGTGACTGCTTGCAGTATGCGGAATTTGGGGATGGGCTAGCAACATCACTACAGATACGCAGACCAGCATCGTGTTGTCTTCATCAACTGGCACGAAACACGGAGGTCGCACAACAAAGTCTAACGGACGTAAACGGCCTTGCATCTCATTTCGCCTTGCTGTTGTGGAGGTGCAGAGAGCCTCTGCAGGAGCCGCACACACCTGCGGTGTAGCTGTGTCCAGGTTTTGACAGAAAAGTAAAAGTGTCGCTGCATATGGTGCACTCAGGGCACCACTGTTGCCTGGGAAGAAATGTGGCAGCATCAGGAAGCATGTACAGATTTCCAATAGACTCCTTCCATCGTTACACTTCTCTTTTACAGTCGTATTGTAGATTTTATTCACTGTTGAATTGAAAATTTGCACAAAGGTTACAAATGAAAGGAGAAAAATAATAAAATATGATTAAGTACCTTTTATTTGTCAAGTACATAATTCTAAATTTCATAAAAAATAGCCCTTTCCATGTGGTGATTTGATTGAAACTATTTATTCATGAAAATTACAGAAATTTTGCTATATCGTGATATATATCGTTATCGGGATATCAGGTTACCTATATCGGGATATGAGATTTAGGTCATATCGCACAGCCCTAGTACCATGTATTTGGCCCATGAAAGGGTATAAAGAGGGCAGTGGTTTTGTCCCCACCGGGTGTCCCAGTGAAAGGGCTCTCAAAGGGCTCGACCTCAGAACAGAGGAGGGGAGAAATATATGGAGGGACTCGCCTGATAAACTCAACAGGGGCGGCACGGTGGCGTAACGGGTAGCACTGTCGTGGTTAGCAAGAAGGTCGAATCCGGCCTGGGGCCTTTCTGCATGGCGCTTGCATGTTCTCCCCATGTTTGCATGGGTTTCCCCCACCCACAAAACATGCATCATAGGAACACTCCAACCAGTACCCCTGACCGAGGAACTGGCTTTAGAACTGGAGTTGGTCCCCGGGCGCTGCTCTGTGGCTGCTGAATGCTCTGAAATATAGGATGGGTTAGATTCAGGGGACAAATCACCCCACGGGGTTCATTAAAGTGTATCGTATCTCATCTTATCAGCATTGACTCTAACAGGTCTGTTCCCTGCTCACGGTGAGCCGGTAATGGATTGTTCCTACATGTACATGCTAATGCAAATGTTTCAAAAATAGCCAGAAAATGAAAAGAATCAATTTGTAGAACTGCATTTTAGAAGTATAGGGAACCGAAAGACCTTCACTGCTCCTGGCCTGCTGTTAGACCGCTCTAAAGTAACTTTACAATAGGAGATTGAATTGCTTTACTGCACAGAACAATTGAACGATCACATCGCCAACATCACTGGACATGGTTATAAGAATAGAATGTAATTTGGGCACTGAGCTGTACTGAACTGTGAAAGCCCTCATAATTATTGTACAGTGTGAATTCGCCTGAAGTATTTACCTGGACTAATCTATCTATGCCGCAGCTTTGGCTATCGACTTTGCCTAGAGAAGTAGTTAGTTTTACGTCATATAACAATCTCACTTAGGGCTCCTGCGCTCCAGGTCTTAGGTTCCATTATTTTCTGAGAGCCCCTGTCAATCAGCCATTGAAGGAGTCCTAATTATCCTGAGCTCTCACCCCCGACCGACCCCCGCTGCTCCCCAGTAAGGTGCCCTTGGGTCTTGGTAATTCATATAATTTACATTACCTGTTATTGTAGCAGGAAAAATACGGTGGGGATTTAGCCATTCCTGCTTTAATGAAAGGATAACCGGGCTTTAATAGCACTGAGCAGTGTGATCTGTTCTTCTGTCCATTACAAGTCCGCCCTTCCCTGCCCTCCTCATGTTCGGTCCTCTCTCCGTCTCCTTAATCCCATCCCGCTCTATCCTGTGACAGTGCCTTCCTCGTGAACATTGCTGCATATTGAATAAGATATGAAAATTTGATGAATGAAAATACTTCAGGGCTGGCCCCTCAGTTTTTTTTAAGACCACATCAAAGACCTTCTGACTCTGCTGCTGCTTGTGGGTAATTGAATTGTTCTCACCATCTCTCTTTCTCTCTCTCTCCCCCCTCCTTTGTGCGTAGCTTGTCTTTTGACTGTCAGGGAAAATGGGTGATAAGACAGACACACACATTGATGACTCAGTCATACGCAACCAAGTGGAGCGGCCGGAAATCTGCAGCTTATAACCCTTCAGTGTCCCCAGAACAGTTTTCCATTTTTCACAGTTAAGAAGCTTCAGGATTTCAGTGAGAATTTCTCATCAGTAACTGATGCCTTTCCTGTTATATAGTGACTTTTTTATATGTAAAATTTGCTCTTTGTCAGTGTATAACATGCAGTTTGGAAAGAATATGAGTGTTAGAAACACCAGATTTCGTGTCAGACTTGTGTTTTTTCATGTGATTTAAAAGATGATCCACATGCTGGAGTGAGCACGCAGGATTTGTTGCGTATGGCTGATTCTCGTTTAAAGTGGTATGCTTGTGCTGAAATGCGTAGAACAAGATTAGGTATGCGTCAAGCTCTTCAAATGATGGGTCCTACTTTCAAACTTTCAGAACTTCAAATAAATGTTCAAGAAATCTCTCATCCTCCTCTATATTTAGCTCAGCAGCTAACAGTGAAATTGGTGCGTGTATTTGTGTGTGTGTGCGTGTATGCGTGTGTGTGTGTGTGTTTCAGAGAGAGGTAAAGAGACAGTGTATGTCTGTTCACGCGCATTTGCATTCATGCTTGTTTTTAGCAAATATGTGTGAATTGTGAGTGTTTGCACGAGGTGGGTGAATGTGTGCATTCAAGTACATTTTTGAATTCGGTGTGTGCATATGTGTGCTGTGTCCAAGTTCGCCCATCTGAATATTACATTGTTGTTGAAATTTGTGCGTGGGTTGAGTCTTTGAGGAACGGGTTCCTCCTCTGTGGGAGGAAAATTTGCAGCATGAATGAATTTTCCCTGATAAATTATTGCGAGAGGGTTAATGATCGCGCCGCTGCGCCCTTCTTCTACACAACACTGCCACCTGCTGGACGTAAATGGCAAAGCACCCAGTTTGGACAGTCCTGAATAATGGGTTGTGCTTACCGATGGCATAAAGTGCATGCGTTCAGGCCATGAGAGTAACTAATTATCCATTTACCTCTAATGTAAACTAATTACGTGCTGCTGCAGCAATAACTAGCTTGATTTAGCCAATATGGCTTCCAACTTTGAGAACAGATATTGTTTCCATGCAGCCTGGAAGCCTTCTCCTGGAGTAGTGGAAAGAGAGGGGGAGAGGGAGAGAATGCGAGAGATGAAGAGACTGAGCATTAGTAAGGAGTGCAGGAGACTGTTGGGGCTCATGTAACATTTAAACACCGCCATTTTGTCTGTGAATCCTGTGTACTGTGGGTGCTGTGTGAGAGAGATGCTGTTTACCCCTACCCGAGTGCTCTGAATGGACCGGATGCTGTCACACCACAGTCTGGCTGGAGGTATGCAGTCAGGTCCATAAATAATTGGACATTGACTTAGAAATTGTTATTATAGCTGTCAGCTGCAGTGTATTGTCATTGAGATTAAACAATGTGCATAGGCTCTAACTTGAGACCTTCAGCTGTAAATTGAGAGCATATCCATCCATCAGATTAATATTAAAGTTGGAACTACTGCACTTTTTATATAAACCACCTTTTGTAAATGACCAAAAGTAATCGGACAATTTACTGCTCTTCTTTTCTGTAATTTGGGTGCAGAAGAAGGTCAGTTTCGAGTGAGGTGCTTGCGTGTGGAGTTTGCTGCCATTAATACTCAATGCAAAGACCACAGCTGTCATTGTCATAGAAGCTTTTCCTCATGCTGAAAAGTCATACAAACACTGTAGAGCGAGACGGAACTTCAGGTGTTGTCATGTCATCTATTTGGTCCATTCTTAAAAGCAGTGAACACACTGATGTGCTCATGAATGCTAACAAGTTGCACCACCATAGATGATAACTGTGGTAGATGATACAAGAGTACTTTTCCTTGCGAGGATTAACCCATCCACATCAGTTGCCCAAACCAGGAACGCCCTCCAGGAGATCGGAGTTTACTTTTAACCATATTTTTAAATCCTGTACAATTCTATGCATTCTATGGACAGATGAGACAGAGTTAAACTTGTACAGGAATTATGCGAGGAGTATGGAGGAGGAAAGGGCCTGCTCATGACCCAAAGCATACCGCCTCATCTGTGAAGTGTGATGAAGGTAGTGTTTTGGTGTGGGCATGTATGGCTCTTCAGTGGAACTGGATCCCTTGCATTTACTCATGTGAACACATTATTATCCCCCGCCAACACGAAGTGGGAGGGGGATATAGGTTTGACCTCCGTCCGTCCGTCCGTCCGTGTGTGCGTCCGTCCGTCCGAGATAAAGGGGACAGCTTTACTCAGAAACTACTACAGATACAGCAACCAAATTTGGTGTGTAGCTTCAGACCATAAAGGCCTTGATTGAGTTCGAAAATGAGAAGCGCACGATTTGCGGGGGATGTTGTAGACCATGTCGACTTGTTTGTTACTGCTATCAAAAGCAACAGGATGAATTCTGAATCGTATGGGGTTTTGCTTGGATTCAACGAAGCGCTTCAAAAATCATTGAACATCCCTTCACTGTGCTCGTGTACTGTGATCCAAAGCAGACTGCTAAAGCTGCTCAGAACTGAAACGTTAAGAGGAAGAATGTTGTGCTATGACCAAGTCGATCACTTGACCAAAAGCAAATTGAGCATTTGTCTTGCTGAAGGCGAAACTGAAGGCAAAACACTCTAGGAAAAAAACGGAAACTGTTGTTTTTACCGCAGAGCATCACAAAGGATGAAATCCATATCTTTTGGTCCCAGACTTTAGGCAATCATTGTCCGTGGAGGTTTTTCAACCGAATATTTAAAACCGCAATTTAAATTATGATTACATTTGTTCAACCAGTCACCTTTGAGCCCCTAATGTTGGGAGCTAAGTATTAAAATGGATGTAACTTCTAAATAATGGATACAATACTTTTATCAAAACCCTTAAAGCCGAAAGTTTAGACTTCTGACGCATCTCGGTTGCTTCAATTCAAATCCATTGCAGAAGCTTACAGAGCCAAAATGACGGTGATTACGTCACTGTTCAAACAGACCTGACTGTACGGTGTGTGTGTGTGTGTGTGTGTGTTGCCTGTTAATTCCAGCCTCCCATCTGTTCTCTCTCCCTCAATCCTTCTCGCTCAGTCTCCCTTCAGCTTTCAAATTCTAATTAAAATGTTTTACTTGGCAGGAAATCCACTTTGTTTATGTTGTGAAAGAGTACCTAATTATAATTATACTTTATATGCTCAAGCAAAATCCCTATTCAAGGGCTACTTGGCATTTTCTGTCTCCTCCTGTTTTCCTCATAATAATAATAATAATAATAATAACTATTATTATTATTCGCATCAATGTTAGTTGTTGTAGTAGTAATACTGGTGATTGAAGAAATGGCCTCTGCAGTACCATAGTGGTCGTCTTTTTTCTGAAACATTGCTGGCACCTGATATGCCAGCTTCTCAAAATTTTCTATCTTTCTTGTGCAAAAACAAGAGCAGAGTGATATTTGAATTTTTTATGAAAATGGGGTCAGTATTACTTTAACAGTGGTAGCTACATGTTTGTAATAAGTGTAATGGATCATTCGTGGTGGTTTGCCGGTTTTCATGAATCCCAGAAGCAAAACCGTGTTGAGAAATGGCTGTTGTGTTGATTAAAGAAGGGCCTTGTGGGGTCATCAAGCTTGGAAGCATTTGATTGATGTGTCCTGAGGTGTTATATTCCTCTTACTGGCTGTGGAGTCTGTTCCTGACGTCTTGACTCAGCTTTGTTTTGCAAAGTTCCTGAGGAGTTTTCTACGCCCCATAGCTGGAACCTTCTTATTTTTTTTCCCCTGTGGGAATTACTGTTGTTGTTCTGTTAATTATTCTCGTATAATGCACAGGAAGTAAACAAATCTCATTGTCAAATTATTCTATGCTTGTTTTGTTTATTTTTTGCTATCTCCCTTTGAAGGGGAGCTGAAACTCCCATCATGCACTTGGAGCATGAAGTGGATGAAGGGAGGGGGAGGAGCCCTGAAAATGAGGCCAGAGACAGGCGGGGCACCTCTGTGGACCCCTCTCACAACAGCCCAGGTCTGACCAATGAGGTAAGAGAGAGGGATGAGAGGAGGCAGGGAGAGAGGTATTTACCATTTACAGTGACTGACAGACCTCTGCATCCCAATGCTGCATAAATGCTCTATAACACTGTTATTACACAAGTACATTATAATAATGCCAGGATGGGGGGATTAGGCTGGAGGAGAGAGATAATGGGAGATAAAGATTGAAGAAGTGAGAATATTGGTGATTGACAGAGTGGAGATGATTATGAGCGGAGAAGTGCAACTGTGAGAGAGGGTGGATGTGGGGAGAGAGGGGGGTGGGGAGCAGCTGAGCGAATGAAAGAGTAGGGAGGTAGAAGATGGAGTGAGAGAGGGTGGATGTTGGAGGAGAGAGGTTTGGACAGAGAGAGAAGTAGAGAGAGAGTGGAGCAGAGAGACAGTGTGAGAGGGGGTGGATGTAGGGAAAGGGGGGGTTGAGGGTGTTTTGGTGACTCGTTTTTTTTTTTTTTTTTATAATGTCACCTTCTGTGTATTTTTCTGCGTCTGGGGCAGAAGTAATCCCATGAAAGTAAAGCTTGTTTAATTGGAGAGAGGAGCTGTGAGAATGAGTCGTCGTCGCAATTAGAGCGAAACTCGGCTCTCGAAATTCAAAGTACTTAACGAGAGAAAACATGACCAGACTTTCTCTCTTCAGAAGCAGGTCTCAGCTTGAGAAACAGCGAGCCAAGTGTGCGTTTGAGTGCACAGGTGTATGCGTGTGTGCATGTGTGTGTGTGTGTTTGTGTGCGCTTGCATTAGCCCATGTGTCTTTATTCGTGGCTGATATTGGCCTATATATTGTAATCAGTTTGAGGAGTTGGGGGTCTCATTGCTTCTGTAACCATGTTACTCTAACCCGTATTGCACAGACTGAAGCTGTATTTGGGGGTGACCTGCTGGCCCCACAGCACCCTGAGCCCCAAACCTCGCCAGCCCAGCAGCCCAAGATGGCGGAACAAACCTGCGACACGCCGACCCGGAGCATCAAAGACCAGGCGAGTGTAGGGGTGGAACAGGTAAGCGAACATTCTGCGTACAGTAAATTACATTTGTACCTCACTGGACTCACGCACAAGAGTCGTGCTCACAGACAAAATTAATAGGATGATCCTAATACTACTGCTTTCCTGTCAGTTATTTCTAACTGAAATGGTTTCTGAGGTTCCATGTAACTGTTTCTTATGTTGCTTCCGGTTACAGGTGTTTGACATCCTGCCAATCCACGGAGTCCTGCTGCCGGGCGAGAGCCAAGAAGTATCATTCACCTTCTATGGCCACGCCCACATTAGCGGCCAGGCGCTGGCGCTGTGCCAGGTGGAGGGAGGACCCACCTATGAGATCAGCCTGAGCGGGGAGTCCTCGCTCGCCAGCTACAGCCTCGACACCACCGAGATCGACCTGGGACTGCAGGTACTTTATACTGTACCCCTGAGGGCTTTGAAATCTTCACCAAACATTTTAATGCTGATGTAACAATCAGTATCAGCCATTGCGATTAATTTGCAGCCATTTCCATGGTGACGAAATGTTTGATAGGTCTGTTTTGACAGTCCAGCTTTGTAAGATGCTTAGACACTTAAACTTCGGTTTACATTTCGACACCTCTCCATCCACAAGAGAGTGTAAATAGTTGATTGCTGGATAGCTTGCTTTTGGTTAGCATTCAGTGCAATTTAGTTAAACTTACAAGGAATTAGAATGAAACTGGGGGAAAAACAGGCCTCTAAAGACTAAGATGGGTGAAAAAAAAATACTCTTAGCTAAATGTTCTAAGAAAAATGATCAAATGGTGAAGATAAAAAAATTCCCTAATAGAAAGTAACCTGGGTACAGAGGGTTCCCCAACCTCACTCTCCGACACTCACCGCAAATGAAATGCTTTTCTAACAGATGAGCCACTGCCTGTGCTTGCAAATGCGCAAACAGTACTGAGGGAACTGTCTGGTTCAGAGATTTTGTGATACTGGCACTCTCGGAGCGCCAGCTGCAATCGGAGCAAGTTGGATATATGGAGATAAACAGCCCTCTCTCTTCGCAGTCCCAGCAGCAGACCCCTCTCCCCGTGGTGCCTAGTTAGCCTGAACACATCCTGCCCAGTGTGTGATATTGCCTAGAACTCATTATAAATGCTTCATGCTTTTTGGTCCATTTGGAGCGATAACGCCATATCAGTCGGGCACGGATGCTATCAGCCAAATAGCCCGGCTTCTCGATACTTCTGCCTCTTGCAAATCAGATTTCTCCCGCTTTTTAGTACGAGCAGTGACAGGCTAACTGGAAACCCAGTCAGTTTTCAGAAATGCCAGCCAGTCTGTACCGGAGTCCTGTATGTAGCTCATACACTGTTTACAGCCTCTGGTGACACTGTTGGCCCAATTAGACTTTTATTTCATTGCTTGGACTGTACAACATCTAGCTGTCCACCATCTTATTAAACAGCAGCCATCTTGTTGAGTTTCCCCGGGATTGGCAGTATCTCGCACACGATTTGGAAGGAACAGTCTGGAATGTTCTGATGAGAGCAGGTCTGTGAGCTGTGCCGGGTCTCTCGGTCGTGATTCTGCCTGTTTCCCCGCTAAATCCCTCTGCCCGCATCCCTTTCTTTTCTCCTCCTCTCTTTCCCTCACCCATGAAATTCAACTCTATCCCTCCATCATTATCCCCCTCTCCTACCTGCCTCTCTTTCCTAACTTCTTCCCTCCCACCCCGTTCCCCCCCTACCTACCTACCCCCAACACCCACCTCCCTCCCCTCCCATTTTTTGTCTGCAGTTGTTTGACCGTGTTTCAGAAGCAGAGGTTACCCTGAGGAACACGGGTAAAGTGGGGCTGGAGTTCACTGCTCTGCTGGGGGAACAGGATGTCTCCCCCGAGGGTCCTGTGCCCGGTGTGCCGCTGGTCATCCCTCGCACGGTGAGGGGGGGGGAGGGTGGATGGAGTGGGTTAATAATGGGTAAAGAGTGTAATCTTCTCCTCTTGGAGCTCCCAGACACTGTCTTAAAAACCGCTGCCCCTGGTGGCTAATAGTTCCACATACTGTTTGACTTACTTGGAAACCTCCTGAATTTCCCACTTTGAGGAACATGTTCACGCAGAACAGGCCAACCGAAGAAAATAGCCAGGCTGTAACAAAACTTTGCCAGATGTTTACCTTTTTCAAAGAACCAGCAACACACAATCGAAAACTCAGTCGTTTTGTTTCCGGGTTTGTTACTGGCTGTTCGATTTTATGAGTTGGGTTCTGGTGAAAATATATTGACTTCCAAGTGTTTTGGTGCCAAGTTTTGCGGGAATGTGGCATGTTTTCGATTTTGTGCTGCTGGTTATTTGAAGAAGGTAGACATCTGACAAACATTTGTCACAGCTTGGCGGTTTTCTTTGGTAGGCCTGGTGAATATGACGTCTGTTTGTGCGTCTTGCAGTGATTTAATAAAGTTTGACAATGTCAAGGTTTTTTTCAGTAAATGGATCCACTTCCCCCCAACCCCTTCCCCTTCCTGTCGCAGGGTCACATAGAGGCGAAAGCGGAACGGAAACTGACTGTCTACTACCTGCCCGGGGTCCCTGAGGCCTTCCACAGGACCTTTGACCTCCAGGTGTCCTTCTTCGAGGCAGAGACCGTCACACTGCGTGGGGAGGGAATCTTCCCAAGGGTCTGCCTGGACCTTCCTCGAAGCTTGGGTATCAATTCTGCCCACCCCTCCACCGAAAGTCATCATAAAAAAATCGCTGTCACACCATGTATTGCACGGGTGCCAAATGAGCCTGGCCTAATGGAGTAAGACCATTTATAATAAATGCTCGCATCCAGCATTCCCCGGTTGTCCTCCCCTTGACGGTTCGTCAGCCATTTTGTGCTTTTTAAGCTGACTCTATGCGAGAGAGAGAGCGAGTTTACGGGCTCCATTTCATCCGCGTTTGGCTGAATATGACAAATGTGTTTGATGAGAAAGCGCTGAAGACATTAACCCTCCTTCCTCCACTTGTGTCCTCCCCTCGCCCTCCTCCCGCGGGAGCAGATGAGGAGAGGTACGGCCCGGTGCTGAAGGAGGCCGAGGAGGCGCTGGACAGGGAGAGACAGAGAGAGGAGGCGCTCAGCCGCCCCGAAACTGCTGGGGTCACCCTCTCTGTGGAGGACTACATCCCCACTGTGAGTTTCATGTCCTCTCGCCGAAATATAAAGTGTCTCCATGGCACAGATAATTTATAAACCCTATAAAATCTGCAACGGAGACACGAAAAAACTTGAGGCTCAGATTCCTCCTTGTGCAGTAATTTTATATTTCTGGAAAGAGCTGCTTGAGCTCAGTGTACCTAACAGTGGGCTGTGTTATCCACACTGATGAAGAACACTATGTAGCATAGTGCTAAACACTGGATTTGCGAAAAATGAATGACAGTTCTTGCACCGTGTGATATATACATATATATACAGGGTATTTTGTTGTTGTTTTGATCTGTTTTTCTTTTTCACCATTTGGCTTCTTTGTTTTTGCCTTTCGCCCTGCTTTAGTATCCAGGAATGAGATGGTTAACCCCTTATAGGCGCAGATATAGGCACTGGCATCCGTAAATTCTGAAATTTAATTCCTAAATAATTTTGCAAGTGAATTTCCAAATATCTTTCTTCACCGGAATCATTTTCCACAGTCTCTGTGACACAGTTATAAATCCTAAATAGGCTCATGCATAGCAGGAAAAATTTGGCATCATTTGTATTCTGCGCAAAGGGGTTAATCAGATTAGAACCATCTGATTCCAGTTATTTAGTTGGGATCTTTGTACACACATGCGTCTGCCCCATGACTTGAAAACCAGCACAGACTGGCAGAACGGGGCTGTAACAGTCATCTATAGCTACATGTTAAAAAATGTATTTTTCGATTCATTGCTCTCCACAAACGAATGTGACATTATCTATTTGTCTCATTCATTTCACTTCATGCAACCTCGACTGTATAACTGAAATGCACACAGAACTACAACTAGATAAACTGTTGGGGTACGTGCGCTTAAAGCAGTTCTCGACTGCAGTTTTCCCCAGACACACTAGATGGGGTAGAACATTCAAATGTCAAGGAATCTTGTCTAACACCTTGAAGATGTATATTTTATTATGCAACCCGAAAGAAAAGAGGAGAGTTACTGGAGTAGCAAATACTAAGAGATCTTAGAGATCTACTGCCATTACTGATTCATCAGTTGAGAGGAAACATAGCGTTAACATTACAAAGAATTGTTTGTGCTCGGCGCTTGTTAACAAACGACTTATTCGCACACCGACATGCTAGGTCCCCGAGGGTGTAATACGAATCAGTGTCCGCTGATGTCGTTGTAGAAAACAGTACCCACCGATATTTTGGTAACCGCAATGGCCTATTTTTAATACCATCCCCCCCCCACCCCCATCATCATCGGTGCACCCATTTATGATTTGTTTAGCTTGGCAGGCCATCATTGGTTGAATTCCATTACTCAGCTGTTCATCGAGCTACTCAGTCAGTCAGTGAGACACGGACATTCGTGTTTGTTGGGCTGGCCCCACTGTTGCAGTTCAGGGGAAAAATATTTCATATTTTACTGGTCTATTTCCTCTGAGGAGGAGGTGATGAATCAGACCTCTCCGTTACCTTTACAGTGCTGTGCGAATGCTCTTTTATGATTCTCGGGTGTGGGAGGGGCCAAGAGGGGGCTGGGAAAATCAGCTTCTTTGTGGCTCGTCAAACGTTTGTTAGCAAGGATGGCACAAGTTGCTGAATGCTCCTTTAATTCTGAATTTAAGTTCATTTAAACTGCGTTTTAATGGGCGTGCAGTTCTTCTGAATTTTTACTTTTGCAAAATAAACACAAAGCTGGTTCAGTGCTGCTGGCTGTCAAGTGTTATACAGGAAATTTTAACGATGGTTTGAAACATTTTCTAAAAACTGAAAAACACTGGTTTGAGAAAACTCTGATTTCTCCTCCGCCACTCTCTCGCATCTCCCTCTTCGTCTCGTTGTCCCTCTGCAGTATAGCGCTCTGCTGCAGATGGAGGTCGAGAGGTTGCTCGTGAAGGAGAACGCGAAGCAGCTCCTGGAGCAGGTGGTGGAGGAGGTGGAGGGAAGGGAGACGCGAGAGTCCAGCAGCAGGTGGCGCAAGAGGCTCAATAGGTGGGGATTCGCCTTCACACATTTACATTCTTCCTCATGCACTTTGAGACCTTACCCTGCATCCCCATCTGAAGCCACACCTCCATAATACCTTATTGGTCTACAAGGCCACGCCTTTCTTACCTGCTTTACTCTGAGACCACATCCTAATGTTACCCTACAGCAATGAGTCAGGTCCTCCTGCCCTTGTGCCATAAAGCCACTCCCCCATCACATCCGTTTAACTACAAAGCCGCAATCGCATCATAATCTCTGCGCCCATTAAAGTAACACTAGGCGCCCGTGGGTTTGAGGGCGGAACTTTCAAATCCTGCAGTTCAATGCGACTACGCCCACCACCAATCACAGCGCACCATGATGATGCTTCCAAAGCCACGCCTGAAAACATGTGTGCGTGGGGTTTGATTGACAGCTGTATCATTCCAATCATTTGAGTTGGGCATACGTTTGATTGGCTGTTGTTTTTTAGCTCTTGCCCCTTACAAGATAGACGTATTTTTTTCATTCCAGCGTCAAACATCTTGTGTTTCATAGCTCTATCGATCACTTTAGAGGTAGAATAAGAATTTTAAAAAATTGTAACAAATCTGCGGGAGCCCAGTGTACCTTTAAGCACAGAGAACGGGGAATGGCTGTGATGTGCTGCTCTAAGCTTTGAGTGTCCAGGTCATGTTTCAAGCATCTCCAGGTTCATTATAGCCTCACTGCCGCTTTGGCTCTGGAATGACGGTTTCTTACATGACCCGTGTGTCATTGACCTCTCACCCCAGAGCTGAGCTGTGTTGGGTAAGTGCGTCCTTGTGTCTCCTTGTGCAGATTTGTTCTGCCCGAGTACATCCTGGATTTTGGCTACGTAATCCACGGCAACGTGCTCACCCACATTGTCAAAGTGACCAACACCGGCCCTGCGTCCGTGTCCTTCCGCGCTGATCGGCGTATGCTGGCAAACTCAGGTGAGTCTTGGTAAACCAGGTCTTGCCGTACTGTCTGTTTCAGCTTTAACCTCCAAGCTCTAGTGAACATGATTCATTCAGAGCTGGCTACTGAAGTCAGGCTGTTATACATAAATCATGAACCACTGCATCCATGCCATTACGTATGGTGCAAATATGTGAGTTAGTATTGACTCATGATTCCAGATCATGATATGATTCAGAACAAACCACTGCCTTGAGGCTGTCAAAAATGATTCACTAACCACTTCTATCGTGCTCTTACATGTGATTTTTGTAGTATTGACCTGTAATTCCAAGTTACCATGTGATTGAGTGCTGAGTTCTCCTTCCTGGCAATTAAACATAATTCACGAATTAAGCTATTATAAGCCATTTCAAGCCAGAGCCATTAAGTGATTCATTTAGGACTTACCAGTGATTCTGAGCCATTATGTCAATCAGTACTTACTGCTTCCTGGCAAGCAGCCAAAATCTGGTTTTGTTTTTTTTAAGCTCACTGCCTGGTTGTGTAGGGAGCCATTATTCACCAATACTGCTGCGATTGCCCTGAGTGTATTGTGTTGAGCCAAGTTCAAATACAGGTCAATGGTAATTCAGGATGCAAAAGGAAGATGCAAAGTAAACCATTTATATCAGGCTGGAGACTTCACAACTAATGTTTATTTTGTCTATTGTTTCCCTCTGTTGTTAGCTATTGTGTTAGTAGGACATTAGATAAATATTTTTGGGAATAATTAGGAGCCGGTTACAGAACTGCATCTTTCCCGCATAGGGGGTGACGTGGACTAGTTGCAGAACACAGTGATGAGCACCGAAGCGAAGTAAAATGAGGGAAATTGAAATAAAAAATGACACAAGATGCAAGACAGGTTACTGACTCCTGACACTCAGTATGGAACACTGGAACAAGACACGATGAATATATTACAATTTAAGCACATAATCTGCTCAAGTGTTTGAATGTACCATTTGGATTTTTTTAATGGTTTTGCTTTATATAGAAAACCTTTTTTAAATGAATTTTTGTCATGGTTTTGGAGCTTTGAGAGCTCCTTTTGTTACTCTTGTCCGGCACAATATCGTTCTGCTCGCCATCGGATTCCTGGGCCAGCTGGCATTAATTGGGGGGCGTTACCCGGACTCTATTTAAGCTCCTGTTCTGCCTCACTCGTGTTGCTAGGGTGTCATTGTGTTCTTGGCGCTTTAGCCGATAAGGTCTTGAGAAAGAGAGTATTGTCAGGATCTTAGCTGCATAACAGGATCAGTGTTAGTGAGTAAGAGAATCTTTGGTTTATTTCCCTTTTCTTTTCTTTTTTTTCGAGCTCGCCTGTTTTCTACCACGGACGGCGTCAGGTCCGTTGGTAACGCAAGTCTCGTGTTTTCTATCTGTTTTAGTCTCTCAGCTCTCTGCTGGTTTTTCCTTTTATTTCTGGCCACTGCTCTTGGCGTCCAACTACCAACGCCCATCACAAATTTTTATCAAGGATGTGAATGATTCTGTACCTGATGGCTACTGTACCTGCTGATTCTTGGTTACAGTCATGACTGTGGTCATAGAAAATAACATGTAACTTGAACCTGCGACACTGCAAACATTTTCCATAGATCTGTGATGTTTCCAGCATCCGGCCCATTTTTTTCTTTTTAGCAGGAACTTGAGCGGAAACACTTACATTCTCGTCTGGATCCTTTTCTTCAGTTCATCAAGAGAAAAAAAAATCACTCAAATGATCTAAAATGATTCACTGTCATGCCTTAGCTGTTAGGATTAATTTTTTAATTGAAAAGAATCTTATGGGCTGTGGGCTAAACTCATCAAGTTGAATATGTAAACGGCAGAAATTCCACCCTAGTGCCTATTTGATCTCTCTCTGAGGCACTTTAATGTTACGGAGCTGACCAGTCCCTGAAGTGGACACATAAAGATGGGTTATGTGCATTAGATTCTGTCTGTCTTACCTTCTCGGTTCTGATAGCGGACCTTGAGGATTTCAGATTTAATATAACCCTCCTCAGAGATTAAGATAAACTGTCACACTTCATTTCGCTGATTATATTTATTCAGCAGACCCAGTCCTGGGGTTTGTGAACCATAAATTTCATTTTAATGCAAGTTCTAAGTGACAAACAGGATTATTCGGCCGCAGCATCCTTCAGGCTCGGTTATTCGAGGTTAGACACATATTTAATTGGCCCAAATCTGTATGCTAATTGTGCAGCGGCTGAGGCTTGCCTGTTTCCTGTCTGTCTGCTCCTTGCTCAGATGTAAGGGAGTTGAGCAGCTCTGAAGGCTCTAAGCACTGCTGTGATAATGAGCTTCAGGACTCGCTGAGCCCAGTCAGTGAATGAGTCACACTGATAAGGCCTTGGGCCAGGGACTGTGTGTGTAGTAAACCAGACGTGCAACACTTATTAAGGGACGTCACAAATGTGCTCTCTAAACCTACCGTTCTAGTGCTCATCTAGCTGTCACTGCAGGTCTACTGTTCTGATGCAGGGTTATGTGAAACTCTGAAGGGATAGGACTTATTTTTTTTCTGACTTTGATAGTGTGCGCTCTGTTCTTCCCAAAGCCCAGTATGTGGCCACAGGTGTCAGGGCTGTTATTGGACCCAGGCACCGACCGTAGTGACAGAGTTTAATGCCAAAAATCTGAGTCAGTCACTCCACGTTGAAGCCAGAGGGACTAATTGCAGCACAAAAACATTAGACAGTAGGGGCAAGGTGATTAAACAGGCGAAAGATCCAGAATACACAAAGGACAAACCAAACTCAAAAACTCATGACAAGGAGACTTAAGACCGAGGAACAAACGCTAGAATTACAAGGCTGGTAAGCACTGCAGAAACAGAGACAGACTCGCAACAGGAACTTGCGCTCGGCACTATATGTATGTGTGTATATATATATATATTCTCTTGACGTGCCTTACTGGTGGGCTTGCCCAAGCTTTTACCTGTAAAAAATGAGGTAAAAATTGGACCCTGGCATCGAATAGGCCTCTGGAGACACCCAATAAGCACAGCCTGTTTAAATTTGAGGGGTGTCCGTATTATTGTTCAGAAGCTTTAGTGGTTCAAAAAAAAAAGACTGACAGACAAACAGATGAATGGACAGCGTAAAGGAGGACAATAATTGCTGAGGGAGTCAAAACTGAGGGTTTGCTATACACGAGAAGCTAATGAGGGAGAGACACGGTGGAATAAAGATTACGAGGGCATGGCTACAAATTGGGGAAATTGGGGTAACAGATGGGGGAAGGTAAGAGAGAGGGAACATGAAAACACCGTGGAAACTGAGTGAAATAAACAGAATCATGAAAAATAAATACATGGACATACACTAAGCATGACTAAACACAACTAACAGAATAACAACACTGATTATAGGGAGATAATAGGAGACTGATTCATTGCTTCAGCGCACTTATGGGGAGTCCTGCTCTGTTTATAGGGGACTGTTGTGTATGTCAACCAGTATTTTTTCCATTACAGTTATCTTTAATCCTCCAATCATCACTCCACTTACCCGCCCCTTCCTGTAGGGTTCAGCACAGAGCTGGACAGAGTGAGGAATTTGCCATATTGTGAGACCGAGACCTTTGAGGTGAAGTTTGACCCCCGTGGAGTTAACCTGGAACTCGGGGAAGTGGAGGCTATTATTCCCATCCAGGTGGGTGGAGTCATGGGGAGGGGCGTTATGTGGGGAATAGGGGGAGGAGCTTGGGGGGATTTATACTCAAAAGTTACTCCGTGTATTCTGTGACTTAAGTGGGTGAAACGCCGCCTGTGATGTTTGATTGGCAGGTGGTGGGCGGCCCTTGGGTGCAGGTGCGCCTGCGGGCGGTGGTGACCATGCCGTCGCTCACCGTCTCCCGGGAAACGCTGCACTTTGGCACCATCCAGTGCGGCCAGTGTCAAGTCATCTCAATCCAGTTATCTAATCAGGAGCAGGTCCCGTGCGAGTGGAGTGTGGTGGAGGAGGAAGCCCCCAAAAAGAAGGTAACATGGTCTGGTGAAAGCGGCGCCCCCTGGTGTGTATCTGAGAGAAAAAATAGTTGCAGCAATGCTGCCCAACCCTGCTCCTGGTGCTCTTCCCGGTTGTTTTCGTTCAAGCCATAATTTGGCTCGTCGCATAAATTGAACAACACTGTTATCGTTGCTTTAATTTTCATCATGTGGGAAGACTGTTCCATTTTTTAATACAGCCTCAAATCCACAATAATTTAGAGGGTATTTAGACAGTATTATCCATGATAATATAAATCTCCCCAATTGCAGATTGACAGACACATCCCCCTGTACCTGAGAAGCAAGGTTCGACCCGAACCTCCCCCAACGGTGTTCGAGATGGTACCGTCCAGTGGGGTTCTGTTGCCTGGCGACAGGGTCAACGTGCAGGTCAAATTCAGCCCTGCAGAAGGGGTAAATGAGTGGTGGGCATGAACCCTGACAGATTTTTGCGTTCTCGCTGCTTCGCCTTTAGCTTTGCTCTATTGTACAGTAATAAGCTTCACGCTGCATTTGTCTCTGATTGTCAATCCATTAAATTGAATTGGCTGGGCTGGTAATAAACTGAGCTGCACCTGTAAACATGGGGCATTCAGGCTGTGTATAATCCAGCGCATCGCAGTAAACAAACATGGCGCACAACTGTGGCTGCGAATTTGCCTGTGAAGACAGCGTCATAACGACAGACTGTTAAACTGACTGTAAGCCCGGCGTGCTGGAGTTGCATCCGCAAGATGTTTTTAGACTTCTCACTGTCCTGTCAACCTGTATCAAGCTGTTGCATTCCGCTGCCAGTGATCCGCGCGTCTGTTCTATTAATCCTCGCAGATAAACATTTCTGTTGTTCTGTGAAAAAATGAGCGTATTACTCTTGCCGTCTCTGTCCATCTATGTTGCTTCCCGTCTTCCTCTGTCTCTCTCTTCCTTGGTTTTTTTTTCCAGTCCCTCTCATTCTGGTTTGCTTCCTCTGTCGATTTCAAAAGTTGATAATTCAATTAATTTCAGTTTTATTTGCATAGCGCTTCATACAGCAGAACTGCTGTAAAAACACCTTACAGAATAGCAGTTGAGCAGATAGCTTAGCCTAAGTCCCCAAAATGGCTTATAAGGCAAAAACCCCAGTAGAGAGAGAAATTCTCAGTGGTGAGACAAAATCTTAGGCGGATGCTGGCTGTCGCCGGGGAGCCTGTCCTTCGCTCGCTGGGTTCGTTGATTTTAGCAGGTTATAGTTTTACAAGTCCTCTCAGCCCATTAGAAGCCAGTTATACGAATGAATACAATCACACATGTGAGTAGTGAATTCAATAATGAAAATTAAAGGCGAAGATGATGAAGATGACGGCAGGTTCTGGAGGGTCATAGCGGTGCATCTGTAGCCTCAGGGTGTGGCCAGACATGTTAATGAGGTGTAGTGTGGGAAAAAAATGCCACTAGATGGCAGTATTAACATTTTTTTTTTTGTTAAGCCCAGTCTGGAGCTAAGTTTTGGGCATGTCCTGGGCATGTCTGAGAGGGGAAAGTCCCAGAGAATTGAAAAAAGAGAGAGAGTAAAGTAGTAGGAGAAATTGCAAGGAGAAGGCTACATTTGACCAGACCTGTCACTCTTTACAAGACCTGTGAAGCTCTTTTTGTGGATTTTTGCCTGTGTTGGAGCATTTTCCCGTCCCAGAACATCGCACAAAGCAACCCCATCTCTGTAACTATCACACTCTTTTTATATTATCAATCTTGGTCAGTGCTTTATTTTATTAAATCTGTTCAAGTTTTAAAAGTTTTGTCTGTCATCCCTTGCTGTCCGATTTGCCGTAACAAATTGGGGCCATAACAGAGGAACTTCTTGGCCAAAGCAGTGCTTGGACACTCGACCACACAGCGCAGGAGAGGGATAGAAGCCCCGGTAGAATAAACGAAGGGAGAGAGTCTGACACTGTGGCTAGCAGCACACAGCTTACTGTATTTTAGGTTGAATTCCTAACCTAGAGTCAAGGGTTAGATCAGCATGTCTTCCTCCCTCTCCATCACAGCCCAGCCTATAGAGGCAGAACGTTCCGGCTTTTAGTGGTGTTATCCTTCCTGTTTGGTCTGAATACGGGAATAGAGGGTGAGAACAAGTGAGAGAAATGGAGAAGGCGAAAGAGAGAGTTTAATCACAGTTCAGCAGCACACGCCGGTGATTAACTGAAGTGTTATCACTGGAGTGTCAGGTTCCCCGGCAGGAGCAGCACATCATCATCACAAAAGACTAAACAACTGAGACGAGAGGAGAGAGAGAGACAGTGACAGAGCCTCATACAGTGAGGGTGAGATTAGGAGCGAGAGAGGTAGGGAACTGAAGAGGGAGAAAGGAGTGTGAGAGAGAGGGAGGTAGAGAATGGGCGAGAGTTGGAGAGAGAGAGAGAGAGAGAGAGAGCCTGCCCTCTGTGGTAATTGACGATTTTCTGTGGGGCTCAGTCTTTATCTCTCCCAGTGTAGATATCTCCCCCGCCACACCAGACGCAAGTTTGTGAATGACAGAACGAGGGATTTAGCTGCAGAAACAGGCCTCATTTACGTCAGTTTATAAGCGGCAGGCCTGACAAACCCGCTGGAGAGACGAGAGGAGCGGCGGTGAGGCAGAGAGAGAGAGAGAGAGAGGATTTTCCAGCGGAATTCATCTGTATAATTATTTTATGGTTGGTGGCTGTTTCCTGTCACACTTGATTTTGAAAACACAGGCGTCCGTTCTGCCAATAAAGCACCTTGAAATTAAACAGAGTGGGAAAGGGTGAGAGGGTGGGAGAGATGGAGTGGGTGGGGGAGTATGGAGACAGATTGAGAGAGAAACTGAGAGAGACAGAGAGACAGAAAGAGAGAAGGAAACATGTTGACTGAGAATCCTTGAGCGGAAACCTCACCCTCCCCCAGCGGTAGTAGAACAGAACTGAGAGTTTGGGTCCAACTCATCTCTCTCACGCCACCTTTGGAAGTAGGGAGTTTACTCCGGTTAGTGCTGATCTGAGAGGTTAGCAATTCTCATGGTGAATGGGACTGTATTCTTCATGATCCTGTGATGCTTCGCTGATGCTACCTTGCAATTTCAGCACCAGTCTAGTTGAGCACCTGGAGATCTGGAGGGAATTTCTCTCGTAATCGATGCGCAGTTTGACAAATCCTCTCAGGCCGTGCTGTCTTATCCTCAGGGCTAGAACCCAGTCACGACTGAAAATAAGCCTCGTGCAGTTTTCCATTTCTCGAAATCCAGTGTGCCCCATTTAGCTTTTGTGCTGAAAAAAATACCCATGAGCATCATGTTTGATATTGAACTGTGAATTGCTTCTGCCCTCATCGGGTACTTTACACGCATTTAGCAGATGTGCTTAAAACAATTTTTTTTATTTCCATGTACACTGCTTGATACATACTGAAGTGATTTAGGTGACGAGTCAGGATTCAAAAACTGCGCTCAAGGGCGCAACGGCAGTGTCTTACTAGAGATTAACACCGGCGGTCTTCAAGATTCAAAACTTTATCATCAATTTATGCTCATGGAAAATTTGCCTTTGGCTGCGTGCATAGCGCAGACAAAAATATGACTCATAAAGAATAGAGATTAATTTAGATTTAGTGACAGTTTAAAACCAGATATTAAAGCACCATATGTTAGATCCGCTTAGTAAGTTCAAGGATTTATCTTAAGTTGCTCTTGAGCTGGGCAGTGGCAGTGGGGATAAATGACGCTCTTAATACAGGGCTTGTATCACGGATGTCTGAATAGGCTATCGGCTAACTTCACTGTGTCACTGACTGGTCTTTGATGCAGGAACAGGCTAAGTAGCCTAACCCATTTTACTCTCTGTCTACCCCCCCTTCCCACACACACACACACACACACATATACACACATACAGAAGACATACAGCAAGCGCCTGGAACTGTCCGTGGCGCAGAGCTCTGTGCGACAACAGCTATTGGTCCAGGGTCAGGGGGAGGAGCCGCGGCTGGAGTTTTCTGCCCCTTTCTTGGAGCTCGGCCCCGCCCTGCCCTACAGCAAGGGCGAGGAGGGGGAGGTGCTGGTCCAAAACCCCTGCCCCTTTCCCGTCGAATTTTACTCGCTCGAGTACGACCTGCAGTACCTGGAGGAGGAGAAGGTGGGGTTTCTGAGCCGGGTTCTTAACTCAAATCACTTCACAAACATTCATCAATTGGATGGCAGTCTATAAGTTTCGGTTACTTTGAGCTTTCTTAATTAATTACACTATTTTGTTTTTTGAGGAAACTGTCATTCATTCCTTTGTGCTGATATTTCATTGTGGTTGCTTTTGTATTTTACCTATTTGTTGCTATTTCTATGCTTTATTTTATGCATAAAGTCGTTTGTATCTACTTTGAAAAGGGTCACAGATATAGAGGTTATTTTTATAAGGTGTTACTCATATTTTTGTATTTATCACACTGTTAAAATTTATTTGATAGTATGATATATCATAATTTTTGCTATATTTCCACATTACTACTGTACTGATTGTTTTGCATGAATTTGGCTTGTTTTGGCGATATTGACTACTTTTTTTACTCGTTAATACAACTAATTGAATAAAAAATGGTAAAAAAAAATGTAACTGCATAAATTCTCGCTCTACACGGCTTTGAAAAACTTCCAGATTTCTGACATTTTTGCATTTTTGTCCCCCTTAAAGGTTTTTAGATCATCAAACTAATTTCAATATCAGACCAAGATAACCTGAGTAAACACATAATGTCTTTTTTTAAAAGATGATTTAATTTAGTGAAGGAAAAAAGATACCAAACCCTACCTGGCCCTGGTTGAAAAAGTAATTTTACCCCATAGTTTTTGAATCAAACAATTAAACAAATTCAAATGATTATTGGATTCAATTAAAGTAGACACTCACAGGCATGATTGCCCTGTGGAATCTGGATGTCACTTTAATACAACCTGTCTGACTGTGAAGAAGCAGGCAAAAATCAGGATATTAAATTTACCTCATTGAATTTGAAATTTGTTAGATGATCTGAAACGTTTAAATATGACACATAATCAAAAATTTAAGAAATTGGGAGGGGGCAAATACTTTTTTCACAGCATTGTACCTGTCTGCCAACCCCCTCCCCCCCCCTCCAGATCCTGCGCATGATGACGGGTTACGATGACAAAAACCTGCTGCTTTTGCCACCACGGGGCCCCGGGGAGGGGCTCCCACTTGAGCTGCTGGAGTACTACAAAGACCAGACAGCTCTGCCTCACCAGGAGGACCAGGGTATGCTGGGAAATGTAGGAAGGGAGTTTGGCTCAGTCAGTGGCCTCACCTGCAAAGCTGATAAGTTTATAGTCACACTGTTCTTGTGATTATATCCTGGTGAATTTCGAGGGATGCATTTTGCTAATGAAGAAATATCTTCCTGCTCGATTGTTCTTTCTGACCATTTAGGATCTCATTGTATTGTGGCCTTGTGGTAGCAGTGTCGATTCAGACCAGCTCAGCTACTGACCGATAGCATGGCAATGCCTCTAACTTGTGATGTGTTTCTCTCTGATGCGTCCACCAGGCTGTAGCAGATTTCAGATTTGAGATGAATTCTGACTTCTAATAAGAAGTGCCGAGTGCAGCTGTTATGCTCTGTTGTCTGGGTCAGGTTTTTGTTGCATGCATCAGAGGTGAACTGCTTACTTACCTGTCACTTCTCTGTAATGTTTAGTGCACTGAATGTGAGTTTGTAGGCATCAAGTAGGTACGATTTTCTTATATTATAAATGTGAAAAATGTACGTCTTTCTGTAGTGTTATTGAGTGTATTTTGTAGTACTCCTTCAGGATGCAAACCCTACTTTTTAGTAGGTCCTGTACATC
This sequence comes from Gymnothorax reevesii, assembly GCA_029721435.1. Lineage (NCBI taxonomy): Eukaryota > Metazoa > Chordata > Actinopteri > Anguilliformes > Muraenidae > Gymnothorax > Gymnothorax reevesii. The sequence continues at coordinate 51,125,111 of CM056589.1, read as the reverse complement.
AGAAAAATGAGTCTCTTCTGTTAACATCCAATAGCACTTCCACAATATGATTAGAAAATAATGTGAATGGTGTTTTTCACATAGTGACATATACAAAAAATTTGGCAGTACATTTAGTAGAGAGTGCGAATGTGTAGGACTTGGTAGTTTGGAGGCTATTTTTGATGCAATCGAAGTCTTTTCCGGTCGTTGAGCTGCCTTGAACTTGCTGAATGATTTCCTGTCATCACTCATCAGGGGGCCTGTGAGGTTTCAGCTGAGGTCTCAGTCATTCGTGCGCTAAAGCCCTGAATCAGTGACCCTGTATGAGAGGCCCTGTTTTTCTTGTCTGCGTCCCCAGAGTCGAAGTCCCTCTCCACCAAAGAGAGGAGCAGCCCTGTGGCTGGGGGCGAAGGAGACGCACAGGAGCAGAACAGGGACGCTGCCTCCCCCCTGCCCCCCGCACCGGGGGATCCGCACAGTCAGGAGGAGAAAACAGCGCCCCCGAAAGACGGTACACAAAGTGGAGCTGCTGCAGGAGGTACGCTGTACTGCAGGGGTGTACGCAAGAACACACACTGACATACACACATACATGGACACACACTCAAACACAGACACAGGCTTGTGCATACAGACCAAAATGCACTGACACACACTCGTACATTCACATACACACATGCATAGACACACTGTCATACACACAAGCAGAAATAACGAGTTCAGTGCCGAAGCTCTGATTGATAACTGCATTCTGATTTTGAAACAGTAGCCTTTTGTTGTTATTTAGCTTTTCTGAGGCTGTTGCATGGTTGAATCACTTAATCTAATTTTTCAGAAAAAATTGCCCCCGTGCAATTTTAAATTGCCCCCTCAGTCGCTTCATCCAGTCACTGGGCTTGAGGTGAACTCAAAAGCAGTATTTTGTGTTTACTCGCATCGTTTTTGTCTTACATTTTAGATCAGTTGGATCGCTGTTCATGGTCACTTCATACACATCTTCCACATCACGTTATTCATATTACTTTTGTAATTGTGATGAACATGAGATGACTTTACTGTCTTTGGGCCATGTGAGTAAAAGTAAAATCAATTCCAGTGGTCAGATTTTAGCATAATGATCTGACTCGGGCAGCAGAAAACCAAATTTAGGTTTCCAGCTGGAATGCAGCTCATATGAAGTAAATGTCTGATTACGCTCTCTCGTAGCTTAATGCTGATTTAGGTTTGAGCCCTTTGATAGCTCCTTTATTGATGGAAATACTGTTGATGGGGCAAATACATATTCACAGTATTGTCATACATATAAACCCGTTTGCATGTTTCCTTGCTGTAGTGTGTCTGTGATGGGTGGACAGTAAGCCCTGGCTTTGTTGTCTCTCCGCAGACATCTGTAAAAAGTCAGACGACATAAAGGGTCGCGTCAGAGTCGGAGAGCTGCTGGCCAGCCCTGTGTCCCGAGCTCTGGCGCGGCACATGGGGCTGGACCTGTCCCCCGAGGGCCAGGCTGCCCGAAACCGACAGGGCATCGCCATCATTGTGCACGGGGCACCCCTCTCTGGTACCTCCCCGCACCTCCCTGTGGCTCCCTTCTCCCGCTCTGCTCCCTGTCAGCCTCCCTCCTGACCGCGCTGCTCTCCTTCTCACTGATGCGCCATTTACTGTGGTGTACAGGAATATATTATCAAAGCCAGAATATGCTGCATATGGAAAAAAGTGATAATTATTTTCACATTCTTGAATAAAAACATTTTTTTTTAACATTAAATGGCCGTGAAATGTTTCTGTTGATTTTTTTTTGATATTTTAATACTTGCAGAATGGTGCATTCTTGTTAGAGGAATCCAGTTACAGGTCATTGTATTTAAAAAAAAAAAAAAACAATTAAAAAAATCATGCAACCTAGAGCCTTGATGAGGTTTGGAGGTTTGTGGCTTGACTGTGACTCATCTCTGAACAGGTAAGACAGCGACGGCGGTTGCTCTGGCTAAGCATTACGGCGCCGCGTGTCTGAGCATCGACGCAGCCGTGCTGGAGGCCGTGTCCTCTGGGGCCAGTGGGGCGGGGCTCCAGGCCAGAGAGCTGTGCTCCAAGGCTGCCCAGGAGCATGCTCAGAGGAGAGCGGAGGAGACCAGTGAGTCACCGCGGCATGCAGTAACACAGCATCACCACCGGGGGCAGCAGAGCACTGCCAGAAACGCGGAGAAGGCCTCCCTCTGCTCAGGAGAAGGAGCTTTCTTTTGTTTTTTTTTCCCTTGTTATTCTTGTGCATTACTTTTAATATTACAGGATATGCATATAGGTTAGAATATTAGTTCAATTCCACAATTTAAAGAAGATTGTAGAATTTTTTCTTAAAGTTTTCATTATAATAGAATAATAAATATAGTACTTTAAGAAGTATTTTTCACATTGAACTCTGAATATTATTTTGTTTTTATCTCATTTGTTGCCTGTACACACATTTGTGTAACTTGTGTGTCTTGTGTGTGTGTCTGGGTGTGTTTTTTTTTTATGCATATGTTTGCTGATGTGTGTGTGTGTGTGTGTGTGTGAGTGAGTGTATGTTGATGCGCTCTGTGTGCGCTCACTCTTACTCCTCTGATGCTGCAGCTCAGAATGTGAGGGAGGGGCCGGCTGCAGGGGTCCTCAGTGTAGAGGCTCTGGCCAAACACACAGCAGAGGGAGGTCAAGGCCCCGCCTCCGGCTCCACCCGCAACAGGAGCAGCATCACAGCAGGGAGGAAGAGGGAGGGGTCTCTGCCTGTCTCCACCTCTCAGGTGCACACACACAGCAGTGCCTGTGCAGACATGCGCATGCTGTACACACACATACACACACAAACACAGCAGTGCATGTGCAGGCTTAAACAGGCTGTATACACGCATGCACACACACACACACACACACACACACACACACACTCACAGCAGTGCATGTGCAGACATACACAGGTACACAGGCTTTACACACAGGTGCTCTTAGGTATTTGTACTCAGTGTTACCTGTGCTGTAGCTGTGTTTTCAGTTCTGATTTCGTATACCCAGCCTGCAGAGAGCGTCGCCCTGGGGATGTCGCCGGTGGTGCACAGACACCTGAGTCTGAGTGCAAGCCTAGGCGACGACCTGGGTCTCATGACCTGTCTGCTGCCTCAGGACCTGCTGGTGGACATCCTCTCCGAGAGACTGCAGGTGAGACAGGTGCATTCAGACTGGATACAGGTGAGACAGTTGCATTCAGACTGGATACAGGTGAGACAGTTGCATTCAGACTGGATACAGGTGATACAGTTGCATTCAGACTTGATACAGGTGATACAGGTGCGTTCAGACTGAATACAGGTGAGACAGGTGCGTTCAGACTGGATACAGGTGAGACAGGTGCGTTCAGACTGGATACAGGTGAGGCAGGTGTATTCAGACTGAATACAGGTGAGACAGGTGCATTCAGACTGGATACAGGTGATACTGGTGCATTCAGACTGGATACAGGTGAAACAGGTGCATTCAGACTGGATACAGGTGAGACAGGTGCGTTCAAACTGGATACAGGTGAGACAGGTGCGTTCAGACTGGATACAGGTGAGACAGGTGCGTTCAGACTTGATACAGGTGAGGCAGGTGTATTCAGACTGGATACAGGTGAGACAGGTGCATTCAGACTGGATACAGGTGAGACAGGTGCATTCAGACTGGATACAGGTGAGACAGGTGCATTCAGACTGGATACAGGTGAGACAGGTGCGTTCAGACTTGATACAGGTGAGGCAGGTGTATTCAGACTGGATACAGGTGAGACAGGTGCATTCAGACTGAATACAGGTGAGACAGGTGCATTCAGACTGGATACAGGTGAGACAGGTGCGTTCAGACTTGATACAGGTGAGGCAGGTGTATTCAGACTGGATACAGGTGAGACAGGTGCATTCAGACTGGATACAGGTGAGACAGGTGCATTCAGACTGGATACAGGTGAGACAGGTGCATTCAGACTGGATACAGGTGAGACAGGTGCATTCAGACTGGATGCAGGTGAGACAGGTGCATTCAGACTGGATTCAGGTGAGACAGGTGCGTTTAGTCTGGATACAGGTGAGACAGGTGCGTTCAGACTGGATACAGGTGAGACAGGTGCGTTCAGACTGGATACAGGTGAGACAGGTGCGTTCAGACTGGATACAGGTGAGACAGGTGCATTCAGACTGGATACAGGTGAGACAGGTGCATTCAGACTGGATACAGGTGAGACAGGTGCATTCAGACTGGATGCAGGTGAGACAGGTCCATTCAGACTGGATTCAGGTGAGACAGGTGCGTTTAGTCTGGATACAGGTGAGACAGGTGCGTTCAGACTGGATACAGGTGAGGCAGGTGCGTTCAGACTGGATACAGGTGAGACAGGTGCGTTCAGACTGGATACAGGTGAGACAGGTGCGTTCAGACTGGATACAGGTGAGACAGGTGCGTTCAGACTGGATACAGGTGAGACAGGTGCGTTCAGACTGGATACAGGTGAGACAGGTGCGTTCAGACTGGATACAGGTGAGGCAGGTGCGGTCAGACTGGATACAAGTGAGACAGGTGCGTTCAGACTGGATACAGGTGAGACAGGTGCATTCAGACTGGATACAGGTGAGACAGGTGCATTCAGACTGGATGCAGGTGAGACAGGTGCATTCAGACTGGATTCAGGTGAGACAGGTGCGTTTAGTCTGGATACAGGTGAGACAGGTGCGTTCAGACTTGATACAGGTGAGACAGGTGCGTTCAGACTGGATACAGGTGAGACAGGTGCGTTCAGACTGGATACAGGTGATGCAGGTGCGTTCAGACTGGATACAGGTGAGACAGGTGCGTTCAGACTGGATACAGGTGAAACAGGTGCGTTCAGACTGGATACAGGTGAGACAGGTGCATTCAGACTGGATACAGGTGAAACAGGTGCGTTCAGACTGGATACAGGTGAGGCAGGTGCGTTCAGACTGGATACAGGTGAGACAGGTGCGTTCAGACTGGATACAGGTGAGACAGGTGCGTTCAGACTGGATACAGGTGAGACAGGTGCGTTCAGACTGGATACAGGTGAGACAGGTGCGTTCAGACTGGATACAGGTGAGGCAGGTGCGGTCAGACTGGATACAGGTGAGACAGGTGCCTTCAGACTGGATACAGGTGAGACAGGTGCGTTCAGACTGGATACAGGTGAGACAGGTGCATTCAGACTGATCACTGGTGGTAGACACATACGTTGCTGGAAAAATGTATTTGCCCCCTTTTTCAATTTCTTCTAATCTTGCCTAGTTGTCACATTTAAGTGCTTCAGATCATCGAACTAATTTTAATATTAGACAGAGATAACAGCTGTAAGCGCAAAATGCAATTCTTAATGATGATTTAATTTATTAAAGGAAAAAAACAGAATAACCCCACCCGATCCTATGTAGAAAAAAATTGTCGTCTTGATGACCAAATCAACCAGTTAAAAAGCTCAATTGATAACTTGATTTTGATTCAATTAGACACACCCAGGAATGATTACAGCAAGCCCTGTTGAATCTTGACACCATTTAAGTAGAACCTGTCTGGCAGCGGAAATTGGTAAAAAGCAGCACATGATGCCAGGTTCTAAAGAACTTCAATAACAGATGGGACACAAAGTTGTTGATTTCGCTCAGTTTTAAAGTCATTTCTAAGGCTCTGGGACTGCAGCAGACCATGATAAGAGCCATTATCTGCAAATGGAGAAAACTTGGAACTGTGGTCAACCTTCCTAGGAGTGGCTGTCCAATAAATATTCCTTTAAGAGAGCAGCAACGACTCATCCAGGAGGTCACAATAGAATCCAGACCAATATCTGAAGAACTGCAGCCCACAGTTGCCTCAAATAAGGACAGAGTTTACAATTCCTTAATAAGACAGAGACTGGGCAAAAATGGCATCCTTGGGAGTGCAATAATGGATTGACTTAAATGAAGTGTAGTTCCAATACTATGCCATATGTGGGTCATAAGTTCCACACCTCAAGAACGCATAAAGTGCAATAGCGGTCCTAAATGAAACAAAATTAGTTGGACCCCTCTTGCTCTGAGGGGCTAAGTTAATTGGCTGATCTGAGGCATTTAAATGCTGTATCACAAAGTTAAAATAGGAACTGTGTGGGGGGTATGCTTTGTTTAATTGTATACAGATTGGATACGGGTAAAGAAAACAGTGACGTATGGGCAGTAGCTTTAACAGGCTAACCACAGGTGTGAAAGTCTCCCACACAATGTTTACAGGTAACAACAGAAATCGAGCTCTCTCCAACGTATTGCTCATTATTCTCTTGTCCGCCTGCCATCCGTGTACCTGCCAGCTCAGTGACTGTCACCAGGGCGTGGTGATTGACGGGTTGGAAACGCCGTACTGTCGCTCGCTGGCCGACGCCCTCGAGGCGGTCCTGAAGGCGCTGAACGACAGGCCCTTCATCTACATGGCGAACCTGTGCCACAGCTACCAGGCCCTGAAGAGCAAAGAGAGGGCGCTGAGAGAGGCTGCCGGTGAGGAGGTGGGGGGTGTGTGTAGAGGAGGTGAGGGATGAGGGATGAGGAGGACTACACCGGGATAACAACACTCTTACTCTCTTATTTTGGGCTGAAGGAATGCTGGAGTAGCGACTGGTTTTATTTGCTGTCGCATCACTCCTTCGTACAACTCCTCTCCATCTCTGCTTTCTCTCTTTCTCCCGCGCGCTCCCCTGTCTCAGAGCGGGAGCAGGCAGAGCGCCTGGAGCGGGAGAAACAGCGTCTGAAGGAGATGGACGAGGAGGAGTACGACGCCCTGCCCGAGGAGGAGAAAGCGCGTGTGGACCAGCAGCACCTGGAGGAGCTGAGAGAGAGGAGGCGCAGGTACAGACCCACAGACAGGAGGAGTCGAGAGACTGGAGGAGCAGGTTGTTTTTGTTCGATTGTTAAGCCGCTTTCACACCGGACGCGAAACAAATTTTTTTCGCGCGACAGATTACATTCAAAGTCAACGCAAAGGCGCGAATGCACGCGAAACTGTAATCTGTCGCGCGAAAAAAGTTTGTCTCGCGTATGGCGCGAAAGCAGGTTTAATGCGTGTCTGTCCACAGAGAGCAGGCGCAGCAGGAGCGCGAGGAGGAGGCGCGGAGACAGCAGGAGGAGGAGGAGCAGCGGCTGAGAGGGGAGGAGGAGCAGAGGAGGAGGGGTAAGAAAGGGAAGAAAGAGCAGCCCAAAGACGAAGCCTCCTCTGGGAAGAGGAGTCAGTCGGACAGGAAGCAGGTCAGTGTCGCCCACGGTGCGGACAGTCAGTGTCGCCCACGGTGCGGACAGTCAGTGTCGCCCACGGTGTGGACAGTCAGTGTCGCCCTCAGTGCGGACAGTCAGTGTCGCCCTCAGTGCGGGCAGTCAGTGTCGCCCTCAGTGCGGACAGTCAGTGTCGCCCACGGTGCGGACAGTCAGTGTCGCCCACGGTGCGGACAGTCAGTGTCGCCCACGGTGCGGACAGTCAGTGTCGCCCACGGTGCGGACAGTCAGTGTCGCCCACGGTGCGGAAAGTCAGTGTCGCCCACGGTGCGGACAGTCAGTGTCGCCCACGGTGCGGACAGTCAGTGTCGCCCCCGGAGCGGACAGTCAGTGTCGCCCCCGGTGCGGACAGTCAGTGTCGCCCACGGTGCGGACAGTCAGTGTCGCCCCCGGGGCGGACAGTCAGTGTGGCCCACGGTGCGGACAGTCGATGTCGCCCACGGTGCGGACATTCGGTGTCGCCCACGGTGTGGACAGTCAGTGTCGCCCTCAGTGCGGACAGTCAGTGTCGCCCTCAGTGCGGACAGTCAATGTCGCCCACGGTGCGGACAGTCAGTGTCGCCCACGGTGCGGACAGTCAGTGTCGCCCACGGTGCGGACAGTCAGTGTCGCCCACGGTGCGGACAGTCAGTGTGGCCCACGGTGCGGACAGTCGATGTCGCCCACGGTGCGGACATTCGGTGTCGCCCACGGTGCGGACAGTCGGTGTCGCCCACGGTGCGGACAGTCAGTGTCGCCCTCGGTGCGAACAGTCAGTGTTGCCCACGGTGCGGACAGTCAGTGTCGCCCACAGTGCAGACAGTCAGTGTCGCCCATGGTGCGGACAGTCATTGTCGCCCTCGGTGCGAACAGTCAGTGTTGCCCACGGTGCGGACAGTCAGCGTTGCCCACAGTGCAGACAGTCAGTGTCGCCCAGAGTGCGGACTGTTAGTGTCGCTCATGGTGCGGACAGTCAGTGTCGCCCACGGTGCGGACTGTCAGTGTCGCCCATAGTGCAGACAGTCAGTGTCGCCCACGGTGTGGCCAGTCAGTGTCGCCCTCAGTGCGGCCAGTCAGTGTCGCCCACGGTGCGGCCAGTCAGTGTCGACCACGGTGCGGACAGTCAGTGTCGCCCACGGTGCGGACAGTCAGTGTCGCCCTCAGTGCAGACAGTCAGCGTCACCCACGGTGCGGACAGTCAGTGTCGCCCACGGTGCGGACAGTCAGTGTCGCCCTCAGTGCGGACAGTCAGTGTCGCCCTCAGTGCGGGCAGTCAGTGTCGCCCTCGGTGCGAACAGTCAGTGTTGCCCACGGTGCGGACAGTCAGTGTCGCCCACAGTGCAGACAGTCAGTGTCGCCCACGGTGCGGACAGTCATTGTCGCCCTCGGTGCGAACAGTCAGTGTTGCCCACGGTGCGGACAGTCAGCGTTGCCCACAGTGCAGACAGTCAGTGTCGCCCACAGTGCGGACTGTCAGTGTCGCTCACGGTGCAGACAGTCAGTGTCGCCCACAGTGCGGACTTTCAGTGTCGCCCATAGTGCCGACAGTCAGTGTCGCCCACAGTGTGGCCAGTCAGTGTCGCCCTCAGTGCGGACAGTCAGTGTCGCCCACTGTGCGGCCAGTCAGTGTCGCCCTCAGTGCGGACAGTCAGTGTCGCCCACAGTGCGGACAGTCAGTGTCGCCCTCAGTGCAGACAGTCAGCGTCGCCCACGGTGCGGACAGTCAGCGTCGCCCACGGTGCGGACAGTCAGTGTCGCCCACGGTGCGGACAGTCAGTGTCGCCCTCAGTGCGGACAGTCAGCGTCGCCCACGGTGCGGACAGTCAGTGTCGCCCACGATGCGGACAGACAGTATCGCCCACGGTGCGGACAGTCAGTGTCGCCCTCAGTGCAGACAGTCAGTGTCGCCCACGGTGCGGACAGTCAGTGTCGCCCTCAGTGCAGACAGTCAGTGTCGCCCACGGTGCGGACAGTCAGTGTCGCCCACAGTGCAGACAGTCAGCGTCGCCCACGGTGCGGACAGTCAGCGTCGCCCACGGTGCGGACAGTCAGCGTCGCCCACGGTGCGGACAGTCAGTGTCGCCCTCAGTGCTGACAGTCAGTGTCGCCCACGGTGCGGACAGTCAGCGTCGCCCACAGTGCGGACAGTCAGTGTCGCCCACGGTGCGGACAGTCAGTGTCGCCCACTGTGCGGACAGTCAGTGTCGCCCACAGTGCGGACTGTCAGTGTCGCCCGCAGTGTGGACAGTCAGTGTCACCCGCAGTGCAGACAGTCAGTATCGCCCATGGTGCGGACAGTCAGTGTCGCCCACAGTGCGGGCAGTCAGTGTCACCCACAGTGCAGACAGTCATTGTCGCCCACAGTACAGACCAGCTACAGGACAGCAGCAGAATTAACTGCTGAGCGACATCAGCAACTGTATCTGTAACCTCAATTTTACGTCAGAAGACTGCATTAATGTGAAATACTCTTAAGCCATAGTAACTGACTGCAAATTCTCTATTTTTCTTCCCTCCAAATCTCAAACATTTGCATCCATTTGTATGTCAAAGTGAGGAATAAAAGATAATTGAGTGTGTGGTATTCTCTCTTCAGTCTGTAGTGAGCCTGCGTTCTGAAAGCAAACTGGAGCTGCCGCTTAGAGATGGGGCGAAGCCCTCCAAAGAGCGTTCAGCGGAAGGTTCCAGGCTGTCCGAGGATCCAAACAGGACGGGGACGTCGGGGGAGGGGCAGGAAGAGTCTCCTTCACTTAATGACGATCCGGAGAAAGAGCGAGTAAGTGTGTCTCACCACTGAATCTGCGCAGAGCACCACATCTGGACTCCTTTGCCTCATTATTAATGATCATCACCGTCACTGACTGGGGTGAAAGGGCTGACTGTAGCCACTGTTGACCATATTCACTCGGCAGCCATGTTGCTTTCAAGTTTTCACTCCATCTCAAACAAAAAACTTGGCATTCAACAGCCGCAAGTCCTGTTTGACTTTCTCTTGACTACCAATTATCAGCAAAAGCCAGGAGTTTGACGCTCAAGAAACCAAATTCAGCTCAATTTTTAACTGCCCCTCTTCTACAATACGGACACCTTATCCCCCTGACCTTTAACCCCTTCCTCCCTTTAATCCCAGATGAGCGAGGAGGACAAGCTCCTGCTGGCGCGTTTCCAGCTGTACGAGCAGAGCCAGGACCTACTAAACCACACCCTCCAGTTCTGGGACCGCACGAAGGGTCGGCTCTTCGCTCCCCCGCCCACTGAGGCCCCGCCCCCGGAGCAGCAGGACCCCTCCCCCGAGCGCAACCCCCCCTCGGGCAAGAAGAGCAAGAGAGAGCGCGAGAAAGAGAGGGAGAAGGAGAAAGAGAGGGAGAGGATGGAGAGAGAGAGGGAGAGGTTAAAAGCCGAGTTGGCCCTGCCTTCACTGGCCCCTCCTCTGGGGGACTCTTCAGAGGGGGCGGAGAATGAAACTCCGCCCGATGGTGTGCCTCAAATCCTCCTGCCTGTCAGTGGGAGGGGTCACCCCAGCGGTGCTGAAATCCTGGGGAGTGGGAGGTTACCCCCCCTGGAGGAGGTACGTGCCCACCCCTCCCCCACACACTCCACCAGTACAGTAAAAGGGAACAAACTTGTTAACGCACGTGACTTTCATAAGCGTGTCCTCACGTTTTGTGCTGTAATTATCCTCTTTCGAGGGGAACAGCAGCTGGCTCATTGCTTGGAATCGGTTTACAGAACTACAGGGCATATTTATGCACGTTTTCCTCATTATCGCCCCTGAGAAACTGCCAGAACTCATTTCAACGTTTGTTTGTAGCGCTTATGCGGCTTACACAATTACACGGTGAAGTGTTCTCGATAAATATCGAGATTCATTTCCACGGCACTTGAGATTTCCATTGTCGTAATTGTGGAATAACACCTGTCACCGACCATCTTGACGGCGTACTTCGCATCTTTTTACCGTCATAGCGCGCAGCCATCATTTTGTTATGATGTGTGAGGAGCCGTAGAGTGCTGTAATTCTCCCTTCTTCTGTTGTGAGTTTTCAAACTCAGGGCAGAGCACTGTGCTTCATCTAATGAGTGGCGCAGTATCTAATGACTGCGTTCAACGAGAAGAAGGCGAAACGATTCAGTTTCTGAGTGACAAGAAAGAAACGATGAAGGAACCTCATGCGAGGGAGGCCAGAGCATTTGTTCACTCGCTTGGCCAATTACTGTATGTCAGTTGCCTAGCGCTGGTTGTTGGCAGCATAAAACCTCAATGACAGAAACACAAAAGCAGTTGTCTGCTGTCATTCAATGAAGTGTGATAAATTCAGCTGTAAAGTTACACCAGGCATATGATTGGGATAATTAAATGATCGGGTGAATAAATCCAGCTGAAATCCCTCTTTCTGACAGTTTTCATTGTCTGCTTGTCTTCTACCAGATGTCAGACACTTTACTCTCAGGAAGGGCTGTCAGTGCTGCTTTCGTATTTGAACGGTTGAGCAATGATTTGCATCGTTACCCCGCAAGAAACGTTTTGGATTTTAGGATCTTCTGACCAGAAGCTCTCAGTGTGGAGCCTAAATGCTGCCTCTCTGATGTCTCAGTTTCCACCAACAATGCAAAGATATGCCAGTTCTTGGGCTAAATAATATAAGAGATGTCAATCTCGGGATACCTACATTGTATCATTAGAAGTTGATAAATAATTAAAAAGCTTCCTGTCAAACAGTAAATGGAAGCAGTTTGAAAATGTTTCTTGGTGGAATATTTTGACAGATGAGTCTGATATACTGAGCGAAGCAGAATGTACTCCACATTTTAGCTGCTTTAATTAACGCACTGTGATGGATTTACGATTATTCAGCCCACTTGAGATGTTGTCAAGGTCGAAATGGAACTTATGGATTTACGATTATGCTTCTTTGATGGAATCATCACTCTTATAAAATGAATAACTGTTGACAGATGGCGTCTGTGTTTGCTCAATACTGTGGACTTAGTGTTTGTTACACAGCTTTTGATGTATTTCTGCACTGTGTTTGCTCGTTTCGGCTCGTATGAATGAGTTTCGCTCTGATTGGCTCCTCACTTGCTGCGATGTTCTGATTGGTTTTTAAAGGTGCTGGACGGCCTGGGTGAGGGACCTAAAGGCCCGCCCATTCCCCCTCCCATCATCTACTCTGTGGTGCCTTACCCTGAGAGGCGAGCCCCGCCCAGTGCCTCTGAGAGACCCTCCCACTTCACCTTCCTGGTTCCGCCTTTGCCAGACGACCCCGCTGAGGACAGGAAGGAGGCGGAGCCTGAGCCAGAGACCCTGAGCTCCGCCCCCCAGCCGAAGGTTCGACTCTGTCCCTCTGAACCCTGTGTTTGTTTTCTCAGTCTCATTTCTCATTGGCCTTCATTTCGTTTAACAATCGGTTCAGGTAATGGAAAGCAATCACGTTCTCGTACCGTGGCCTTGCCTGTTTAAAAATGAACGATTTCTGGTTTGTTTCGTTAATGCAGTGTTCATATGTGAATGAATGCCTCATTTTGTTTGATACTGATCTTCACTGGTCTGACAGGAGGACTCAGTGACGCCCTCCAGAGGTCGGGCGAAGAAGGGCGAGAGTGGGCGGGAGAGTCAGAAGGAGAAACGACGTGCGGGAAAGAGGAACGCCAGGAGCACGGAGTCTCGATCCCCGACACTGAGCTCCGGCACTCTGCTGTCTGACACCGAGCAGAGCGGCCGAACCGGCGACTCGCAGCAGGGGCAAAACCAGCGGTGAGACGTACCGCACTCAAACTCACATGTGCGCGCACACACACACACACAAGCGCGTAAACTCTAACGCACACACAGGCATACATGTACACACACACGCACTCACAAATACATGTCACACAGACATGCAGTAAGCAGATTCAAATGCATATATACAGACACCTAACAGTACACACCTAACAGTACAAAAGTATTTGCCCCCTCCCTGATTTCTTTCTTTTGTTGCATATTTTTGGCACGTACATGTTTCAGATCATCAAACAAATTTTAATATAAGACAAAGATAACCCGAGTAAATACAAAATGCATTTTTTAAATGATGATTTCATTTATTAAGGGGAAAAAGCTATCCAAAACTGCCTGGCCTTATGTGAAAAAGTTATTGCCCCCCCCCCCTCGCCCTCCTTGTTAAATCATGAATTAACTGTGATTCACCACATTTGTTGAGTCCAGTTTCTCTAGCCACACCCAGGCCTGATTACTGCCAGACCTGTTGAATCAAGGAATCACTTCAAAAAAACCTGTTTGACAAGGTGAAGGAGGCTAAAAGATCTCAAAAAGCAACATGTCATGCCGCAAACTTTTTCCCTTAATAAATGAACTCATCATTTAAAAACTACATTTTGTATTTACTCAGGTTTTCTTTGTCTAATATAAAAATTTGTTTGATGATCTGAAACATTTAAGTTTGAAAAATATTTCTAAAAAAAAAAGAAATCAGGAAGGGGGCAAATTGTTTTTCACGGCACTGTATACTTAGGGATTAGTGGTCTCTGACTTTGACTGTTGTATCTGACTGTTGCAGCTTGACCTCTTTCCGATGGATTGTTCCGCCCAAAGGAGAGGTGGTCCTCAAGCTGGGCTTCCAGTCCTCTGTGCTGGGCAGATTTGAGCAGACCCTGAACTTCGAGCTGGTGGGCACTAGGAGGCGCTATCAGCTGCACTGCAGGGGTGTCAGTGCTTTTCCTGCCATCAGTCAAGAGCCCAAGTGCGTACTTCCTGTCACTACTCCAGCAACGGGCATGTTATTCCCAACTGAGCTGTTTCCAATAGCAGGTTCAACCCTTAGACTGCTAAATGCAGCTATTGTTTGCTCAAAGATGTAAGATATCAAAATCAAAGCTGTTGAAAACCAGTCATGTAGCAACTTGCTTTACAGAGCTACCGCAGGGGAGGGTTGCACTGCTCAGAACACTGTCAGTGTTTTTCCACTCCGTGTCACTTCTGCCCCTCTCTCTGCCGCATCTACTCTGACCTCTCCTGACCTCTGTCTAATATCTCCCACTTCCTGTAACGTTCACATCGTCCCTGTATCCCATAAGGCTGTTTGTTCCTCACAGGATTGTATTTGCTCCGTGTAAAAAGGCCCTGGAGTCCGACGACAGCCTGCATAAGACCTACATCGTCCAGTCGAAGGTGTATGAGTTCGGCCCTCTGCTGTGTAAGAAGTCTCGGGACAGGTAAGGGTCAGGGGTCGCACGCTCAGGGGTTACTCTGTGCCAGTTGGGCGTGGACCTGTTCTGACTGTGCAAAATCAATTAAGGTCCAAAGGCACGCATACGATCAGGTTCATTAATATTTGGAAGGTGACACAATTTTCATCCTTTTGGCTTCGTACGCCTCCATAATTAGTTTGAAATGAAACAGTCAAAAGGCGCTTTAAATGTGCACTTTCATCTTTAATTCAAGAGTTGTATTAAAAATGTTATAAAGCGTGTGGCAACAGAGTCCAGATGCAAATGCCAAGCTCGAAATCAACTCCAGACCATTTATTTGCTCACTTGTAGATAGAAGATAATGAGGGAATTGCAGACCTGGTGGGACCCCTTGAGAAAAGTGCTGTATTTCCTTTAGCGTTCACCCATATTGAATGAAAATACCCTCAAATGAAAATGAAAAATGTACCTTGAGCTTATTGCAAGCGCAGTATGTTGTAATAGGCAGCCACAATAACAGTAAATTTGTCAACATTTATGGGCCTACAGTAATTGTACATGCCTGCTGTACTTCATAGTATTCATGATGCACAGACACTTGCATTCACGCTCAGATTTGCATTCACACATTCATATACAGCGTCTGATGGCAGAAAACGCTGTATGATGCTTTATTTTGACCTCTAAACTGAATCCCTTTGAAATACAACTCTTTACATATTTGCATTCTGTGGAATAAACCCATAACGCCTTTTCAGACGTTTGTTGTTCTTCGTCTGGTGACAACATTGAGTTTGTGGGTTCAGGTCGCGGCATAACCCAGCCTCTTCCTGTCTGACAGATTCAAGGAGGGCGTTTATCCAGAGAACATGGAGAAGTTCATTATCCACAACTGCTCCCCGCTCGACGCCGAGGTCCACTTCTGCTTCCAACACGACACCAAAGCCACCACCTTCCTGCTGGACCCGCCCACCGTGTCCCTCAAACCCAACGAGAAACAGGTTTTTGACCGAACAGCAACTGCTGCATCAACACCGTGTTTATCACGCCCTCTGTAACCCTCAAAAGGACCGAGAAACACATTGCGGCCGATCCCAGAACCCGTATCAAATCATCATCGTCTCTGATGTGATAACAATAGGATGCAAACAGCATCAATACTTATTCTGACCTGCCTGCCACAGTCCATCTCACTCAGTTACAAACAAGTTCTGGCGCTTTCCTCAAACCATTATATCATCGGTGCTGTGTCTGACATTTTAAATCAGGAGAGATTTCCGCCGCCGGAAAATACATAATACTGTCAGGACTGTTTTAGATTGTTTGTTAGCTTCCACGGAGACTTTCATTTTAATGCAGATTGAAGAAGCTAAACATGATGACTTAGGAATGACCTCCCAGAAACTGCGGAGAGTCATCTTTGCCTCTGCTTTTGATTCCTTTCTAAAAAACCCAGTTCCTGGCATTTTTATTCACATACTTTTTTTCTTAGTTTAGCTATTTCCATGAGGTATTATGGGCTAGAATTGTAAAACTGAACTCCCGCTCTGTCGGTGTTTGATAGCTTGCTTCTGGATTCCTGACATGGCCAGTGTGTTTGTGTTTTATTCCAACTCCCCGTCAGGAGCTGAAGGTTTGGGCGTATCCCACGACCCCTGGGCTGTTCGAGGACTGCGTGGTCTGCTGTGTGAAGGACAATCCCGACCCTGCGCTTCTCCGCGTGTCCTGCAGGGGCGTGCGTTTGGAGCTCGAGCTCGAGCGCAAGCATGTGCACTTCGACAAGGTCCTGCTGGGCAGGTGAGGGCATTCAAGTGGAATCAACCTCTGGCTCCTGGTCTGCTCAGCCAATCACAAGCACCCACAAGTAGAGTTCTTAGATAGAGAGTTGCTAAATGAGGGCTCCAAAAATCAAATCATGGAGCCATTTTTTTCCATCACCTTATTGGGCCTTGTATTCAAACAAATTAGATTTTTCCATTTTCCCTTTTTTCATATCCGAACATTTTCCCCTCTTAGGCTCTTTGAAACCATTGCCTGCTGGATTATTGTTTTCCTCTCGAAATTAGTGTTTGCGAACCGAGAAAAGAACTAAATGCCCAACAATTTCTGTTGTGCGAAATGGCTTGGTTTTGCCCAATGGAAACAAAATAGCTCCTGTTCTTGAGTTGTCGCAACTCTTTCTATCTCGGGACCGCACCCCACCCAATCACAAGCATTCCACCCCCGCTGTATAGTCAATCGCACATATTCCTTCTTCGTCCCTCCATCTCTTATCCTTAGGCGCGACAGTAAGAGCCTGGTCCTGCGCAATAACACGCCCCTGCCTGCTGCCTGGAGGCTGGTTGGTCAGGACAAGCTTGGGGAGGAGTTCAGTGTGCCACAGGACTGCGGTGTGGTCCCGCCCCATTCAGAGTTCAGCCTGCAGATGCATTTCAGATCCACGAAAGCTGTCAACCTGAAACGGGCTGTCAACCTGGAGGTACAGACCTCACACTGCACTGTGCTGCAGTCCAGGATTTACACTGCCGAGTTAGAGTACTGAAGTTACACTGCAGAGTGCAGAGTACTCCAAGTCTAGTATTTAGACCACACTGCATTAGTGCATAGAATTTAAATTGTATGAGACTACAGTACTCATACTGCAATGAAACTGACTAGAGAATTCACATGACACTGTGTTGTGCTGCTGCATTTACAGTGTGCTGCATGAGTGCACTGCGGTTACAGTGACATTAGTATTAGGAGAGTTGATAATGTGACTCTGAGCAAATGTGTCAAAATCTGAAGGAACAATGTACCAGTTGATTATGTGGTTAATGTGTCAGAACATTTTAAAGGCAGTCAATGTGGGATAATAGCTGAATGGATTTAAAGGAGTGTGGTCAATAATTGAGGTTAAAATGAGGTATGGAAAAATTAGGTCAACTAAGCGTGGAAAAAATCAATATTTTCTATGGAATCACTGTGCCCCGTCTTGCTGTGAGTGAGTGTGACAATTATCCTGTCCATGTGGGGACCAAATGTCACCAAAAAACTGATGAAAACTGGATTTTTTGTGATCCTTGTGGGAACTAGCAAATGTCTGTGGTTTTTAACTGTAATATTTTAGGGTTGGGGGTTAAGGTTAGGGTCAGGCATTCAGTGGTTATGGTTAAGGTCAAGGCAGTGGGATAGGGAACTGATATAAGTTCATAGGATGTCAGTAAAAAACATGGATGCGCACAGTGTGTGTGTGTGTGTGCGTTTGTCTGTGGCTATATAGTCTGCCAACTTACCTATGTGCACCCATCTAGGCACTGCTTTGCCTAGATGTACGCATCAAGTAAAAACTGATATTTCAAGAAAATTTTTTTTTTCATGAAATTTTTGAATAAAGGCTGTTTAAATCGGCCACTTTTTACTTGATTTGTGATAGCAGTTTACTTCCTACATGATTCCATTGAAACCAATGGGTGAGTCATTCAAATTTTTTGACATCCAATACTTAATAGGTACCTACAACAAGCAATTGAAAAAAGGCAAAAGGTCCTAGGTTCACAGAATTCAAATTTTTACTTGATGCGTTCACTTATGTGCTTGTGTCGATACCAGGTTTGATATGTGTGTTTTAGGTGTCAGATGTGGACGGCATTCTGGGCCTGGTACAGGCAGAGACCATTCAGATTTTGGCAGAGGCGTACGATGTGGCCATGGACATTTCGTTCCCCAAAGGCAAGGACGCCGAAGTCAAATAGAACCAGGCTTTAAATCAGCGGAGTGCACAGGTCTTCTCGCCCAGAACCAGGCTTTAAATCACCAGAGTGCACAGGTCTTCTCGCCCTTTCAGTGGAGCGCTGACATCATCATCCAGTCAGACTTGATAAATGCCAGCCTGTTTCCGCTGCCAATCCAAATATCTGTGATTAATTACAGCTGGGGTTCCAGTTAAGCGTGCTAATTAAATCAGAATTCAAAAAATGGCTCAATAGCTGTGTCAACCTCCCTTGTTTAATTTGTTAAATTCTCAGTGGGCCATCTTGCTTACCCCCTCATTGTCAGTGTCTGATTAAAAACGGTGTAACACCACCCCACCTGAAATATCCACTTCCTCCCGTGAGATGAGGGCACATTTAAGTTTAAACTGCCTGTTCTATTGTAGCGCTTGGCATTCTCTGCCAGTCCGTGGGGAGGGTCTTCTCATTTCCTGCCACATCCAGTCAGTCTGTAAGCAGCTGTTCGATTTGAATTTGGTGCTGCGTGCCCTTCGAGTGGGCTGGTTATAGGAAGACTGAGTATTGCCATGGCAACGCTGGCCTCCGTACCTGTTGCTGGCCACACTGAGACCTTTGGGGTTCACATAAATAACAAGGCTGTGTGCATGAGCTTTTGCGCTTGTGTTTTTGACTGTGCACATGTGTGTACGCGTATGTGTGTGTGTCTGTGTGTGTTTGTGCCTGCATCTCCCAGGTGCTGATGGAGGCCTGGACTTTGGGACTATCAAAGTGTCCGATGAAGTGAAGTTGTCGGTGAATCTGAAGAACAAAGGCAAATACGAGATCGCCTTCAGGTGAGCTCTAGGCCATAACATCTCACCTGGGAAGCGTCTCACCTCAGTGGGCTGCGTTAAATATCATAATAATAATCATAATAATAATCTCTACCTCTTCATCCATCTCCGCCACACCTTCTCCCTCCCTCTCTCTCGCCCTTCCTCCATCCTCTCCCCCCTTCCCTCGCTGTCCCAGGTTTATCCTGAAGTCCCCTGACCCCAGCCTGTCTAACCTGGACTCTATCTTCACCATCACGCCCCAGAAGGGCTCTCTGAACCCCAACGAGCGCCCCACCTCCGTGCAGTTCCTCTTCCACCACAGCCAGGAAGTGTGCATCAGAGACCAGCAGATCCTGTATTGCCAGGTCAGCGCCCACCGGTCTGTACCGGTCTGTACCTGTATGGGTCGCATCTCATGGAGAGTTAAACCCACGCTGTACTGGTGAAGTTCCTCACAGTTACACCCTGAGTTTACTGGTAAAAATCCCACTTAGTAATATTAATATTGTACGGCTAAAATCCCACATGGCTATACCTGTACTACAGTGAGTGCATCCCACATAATCACAGGTAACATCTCCCTTAGAGTTATTCATGTACTGTATAGGTAACATCCCATAGTGAATGATACCTCTGCTGCGCGGGTAACATCCCATATTAAGTTATACCTGTTTTGTACGGGTAACATCCCACATATAGTTCTGCCTATACTGTACATGTAACATCCCAAATGAAGTTATACCCAGGGGTGTAGGGGAGGGGAGCGTAAGGGAACTTCCACAACTCCAAAGATCGAAAGCAAAGTAAAATAGAAAAATTGTCTTGTGATGTGTGGATTGTCAGATTGACAGCTTGCCGATCTGTTAAATTTTAGAACAAGTCCTCTTGTGTGATGGAGTGACCTTTGGCTTCTTCGGCTGATGTAGTCAGCCTCAAACGGGATTGTTTTTTTTGCTGGGTTGTGGTTAAATTATGGTGCATCATGGGAAATGACCGTGAGCCAAATTGTCAGACTGAATCAGAAGTCTGGCCTCGTGATGTTCAGGTGACGATCGCGTGCATCACTGAACTCTCTTAGAATCAAATCAGTCCCCAGAGGCTACTGCAGCAGTGTGGCCGACCAGTTGGACTTGCCTTCATTGGTTCGTGTTACGTGCTGCAGTGAAGGAACCACCCGCAGATCCACGACAAACTGCTAGGGCACTTTTGATAAGGAATTCAGCCGCAAATGGCACTTCACTGAAGATAAAAACTTTAACAGGCTCTCACTTTATTAAGCTACTGTACTATTTGGACCCCATTGATTCGTTCTGTGGATGAATGAAGAGCTGGTTATTCACTGCATCTAACGTTCTTAGTGAATGACTTGTCCGTGGTAGCTTTATTACCTTCGCCAGCGACTTCGCTGACGAAGGTAATGTTTTGATCCCCGTGTATTTATTACCTTCGCCAGCGACTTCGCTGACGAAGGTAATGTTTTGATCCCCGTGTATTTATTTGTTTGTGTGTCTGTCTGTGTGTATGTGTATCGAATAACTCAAAAAGTGCCAAACGGAATTTCATAAAATTTGGTGGGTTGATTTGGCATGACCTGAGGATCAATCGATTAGATTTTGGGAGTGACCGGGTCAAAGGTCAAGGTCAAGGCCACGAAAAGGTCAAAACCAACTTTCGGCCATATCTCGGTCAATTTTTATCCGATCGGCATGAAACCAACGCCAGTGGCGAGGGATTCAGTGGCGTCGGCGAAGGTATGCGCTCTACCGAGTGCCCGTTCTAGTTTTACATGTTCTGGTTCCAAATGGCGTGACATTGTGGTGCCTGAGAGCTGTATTCCCACGTTGCAAGATGCTTTTCCACAATCCTGAGGAAAATCAATTGCTGACTTAACAGTAACTTGGTCCATAGTCTGTAGGAAAACCTTTGTTGTAAGTTAACCAACAATAAAAGAGCCAAGCTGTTCTGTTATTTTTTTGAAAAAGATATTTGTGCCTTCGGGGTGAGTTGGGGGTCACTTTGCAGGGTTCCTCTCCCCTGAATTTTTGGTAAATATGGTTAATCAAACCAAATTCCAACGCTCTATTATTTGGGTTAACATGTACACAAGAATTTGATAAAATCTGGTTGCGCTTGATTTCTGACGAAGTACCCCAAACGCGTCCGACCTGCACTCAGGTGATCGAGCCGAACATTGCAGAAGGTGGAGAAACCATCGCCTGCATCCCCATAAAGGTGTCGGTCCAGTCCGTATTTTCCAAATACTGCATCCTGCCCTCCGGCGACATCAACTTCGGCCCCATGGTCTATGGCAGCCGCAAGGCGAGGACCTTCACGATTGAGAACACCGGCCATTTCGAGATTCGCTTCATCATCTCCAGGATGTGCAAGGACCAATCGCTTGCAGCTCGGAGGAAAAGGTATGAGCTGCTGGGTTCTTATCCTTTGTAGTTTTTAACCGCCAATCGTTTCAGACGTATTTCGATCACAGGGCTACTATGATCTGCCTGGATTTTTTTGGTGGAAGACCTAAGGGTAGATAGTAAAATCCGGGTCATCCAAAAAAATCCAAGCATTTTTTTCTAGCGTCTCTTAAATGGTCAATTTCTCGAGGGCCAAAATTTAAGATCTCAAAAATTAGTTTTGAAGTTGAAATTTTGCAGTGTGCCGATGACTGCGCAGTTTCATGTTGATTGACGTCAATTTTCGACAAAAGGAGTTTTGGAAAATGGCAAAACCTCAGCGGTCAGCTGAGGGTGCCGCCTGTGGGGGGCGCTACAAAACTCTACTTTTTCCTTAAGTGACACTAATATCCGGGGCTTTTCTGGATTCTGTATTCAGTTTCCCAAGCTAATTTATGCATGAAATCATTGTTAATTGGTGTGCATCAAGGACCATCATTAATTATTTAAAATTCAACAGCATTTTTTTCAAGAAGTCCAGTTTTGGAGCTCAAGAAATTGACCATTATGGAGGCCCTTGAAAAAAAAAATTGGTTTTTTATCTGCCAATGGACCTTCCAACAAATTAAAATTCAGGCAAACCTGAGTCAGTCATGTATCACCCTCTGCCTGAATCTTAAATTGCCTCTTATCTGTGGGACTTCAGCATGTCCGCATCGCACCTGTTGTGCTCTGCAGTTCAGTGGACCCAAAGGCTTTGATTTCCACTGGCTCTCACCTGTAATAATCTCTCCTCGACCCTCTCAGCTTCAACGTCAGATTATTTCCAAAGTATATCACCTTGTCCTAAACGCATTTATCTTAATGAATCGGTTACAGCTGGGCATTTTATCTGTGTAAAATTCTCTGAAGACGAGGTATTACGGAATATCCCTGCCCATGTGGGCGCAGTGAAGCGGCTCGTATGAGTGCAGCCGAGTTGTGATGTATCTCAGTTTTCTCATAATCGGACAGGCCCGGCTCACCTCGGCGCAGGCGTCTCATTCGAGTGCAGTCAGGCACAGCGCCATATGGCCCCCGGAGTCCGGTGGAAGGATCATTACTAATCGGTGAAATGTGTTTGCTCAATGGGCCATGCAGCCACAGCATGACTATCACACTCAGCAGCAGTGCCGCGCCGCATGAATCATAATAAACTGAACTGATGTTATGTGTGAAATCAGCCTAGAAGCTGCAGGGCCTCTGAAATGAGCCGTCTGATTGGCTGACATGCACGGCTGCGGGTGGGTGGGAGGGTGAGTGGCCAATAAACGCCCTCTGTGCTCATAGGGGGGAGGGGAAGGTTGACTTTTATACCCCCCCTTTCACTATACGCTTGTACAGTAAATGTGCTGATTGTGTACATTTATTGATAGCAAATGTAAGAGAATGTAATGGAATTTTACGTCATTTGCAATGAGCGAATGTTTTCATCGCCCGTAGCTGCCTGCCATTTCCACATTAATTCCACAGTCAGTGGTTTCATGATCATAATTTTGAGATGATACAATATAAATTGTGCGCAGAAAAAATATTTTCTAAATTTATCAAAAAACAGAGCATATGTCTGCAGTGACTGATACCAGTAAGGATGAAACTCCCTTTTTTAATCATTAATTCAAAAGGATTTTTTTTTTTTTTAAATCATCAAATATGGTGATAGATATATCATCTGTGAAACGATGAAATGCGCGGATCAAATTTCAAACCAGCTCACATTTTTTTAATTTTCTATTCTGGATTCATTGTGTTGTGTATGTAGTCAGCCCTTATCTAGTCATCCCAAAAACAGGGGTTCTGATTTTCAAGTGGCGGGAAATCCAGTTGCAGAGAATAAAAAAATCCCTCCAGATTTTCTGCTCCAATCAAATAGATTTCCTTGGTGATGCAATTCTTCATCTAAGTGGCACAGAGGAGTCGTGAAGTGTGCTGGTTGAGTTTATAGGCGGAAGAAACACGAGGAATAACTTCTGCTCCCTGACCCCGCATTTTCTTCTCTCTCTCTCTCTCTCCCTCTCTCTCTCTCTCTCAGTGTGGGGACGTTCAAGCGATCGCGGTCCCGGGAGAGCCAGTCCAGCAAGAACAGCAGAGCGCGTCGCCATGACTCCCTGCAGAAGGAGATGGGGGCATCGGCTCAGGTAGGGAGCCAGGACACCGAGTCATTGACCCAAAGCGTTACATTTTCGCTAATAGCACTTCCCTACAGAGCAATTAAACCTGCTACATGTGAGTGAGTCAGTGAGTGAGTCAGTGAGTGAGTCAGTGAGTACATCATAGACTCACTGTGGTTCATATAGCACATGGCCTCTGTTTCCGTCCATCTTCTCTCTCCGGACTTACATCTCTATGGGGGACATTCCCTGTATATCTTTATGACACTCGCCCGTCGTCTCTCTCTCTCCATTTCCTGTGCATCTCCGAAGGTGCTCATCCACCCACCTGTTTATATTCCCATTTTCAATTTGCTCGTCAAAAATGAGCTGGAACAGCAAAAATTTGAAAAATTTTGAAATATCGCAAAAAGTTAGTAGGCTTGTGGGAGGCGGAAAAGTTGGTTTGTCAATAAGAGGTATACTGTCTGTCACCAAGCGCGATGGAAACAGATTCAGCGTATAAACGGTGATGTGCTGAAATCACATGATATAATGTTACGCAAGAGTGATGAAAAACTCTTCAAGAGGAGTATATAGTGCATCTAACTGTAGAATTTACACCACACACTGCGTATCTGTATTGAACCAACTCCTCATCACATTGCAGTAATGGATGGAAATGCGGTTAAATTTCCATTTTCGTTCGTCTTCTGAACATTCAGTTAAAATTTGGATGGAAACCCAACTCTTACCCTCTCTCTCTCTCTCTCTCTCTCTCTCTCTCTCTCACTCTCCATTCATATTGTCATCTCGATGTCTCTCGCCCATCCTTTCTCTTCATTCCTAGTGTGTCTCCATGATGTCACTCGCCCGCTCTCTCTCTCCATTTACAGTGTATCTCTATGCCACTCGCCCGCCCTCTCTCTCCATTTACAGTGTATCTCTGTCACTCACCCGCCCTCTCTCTCTCCAGACTCGCATCGCCATGGGAGTGTTCACTGTGGCCCCTGGATTTGGGGCCCTGGCCCCTGGGGCTCAGCAGGTGGTGACTGTGGACTGTGTGGCCGATCAGTTGGGCAAGTGGGAGGAGTCTCTTGTCCTGGACATCGCCGACCGTAACCCCGGCAACCATCCGGATGGGATCCCCTACCAGCTAGCTGCGGAAGTGTGTGTTCCAGGTACTGATAGGTCCCATGGACCACCAGTCAGAGATACAACTAATTCCTCATGGTTTTGGCCATTGTTGGAGTATCTGGCTGCAGCTTAAGTATCTTAAAGTGTGCAAACAAATTTCCAAAAGAAATATCATAGAAAACAAAAATCATCTGTTTTTTGAGGAACTGACTGCCTAATCTCTTTATAATGTGAGCAGCCAATAAACAAAGTTTAAGCTGCCATTTGACCTAACTCCCTGATAATTGGTGGGCGGTACCAAAAAATTCTTAGGCCTGTAACATCTAAATAGCAGTGGTGTACAACGTGTCTGTTTGGCTGTGCCACTGCTATCCCTCTGCTGTCTCTATGTGCTTAACTGTGCATTTATGTAACTCCACTCAGAAATAATGAGCAAAGACTTCAGCTCGATCTTCGAGGAGCACCGGATCTGTAAGAGCAGTCAGCTGCTGTCGTGTGAGGAGTACAGGGAGGGCCCGGGAGTCTACCTGCAGGAGGAGAACCGCTTCATCTTCAACAACGTCCTCGTGGGCCGTCCTGCCAAGGCCCGATTCCGCATCAGCAACACGGGAAAGGTGCCCTGCGAACTCAACCTGGCCGTGAAGTCCGCCCTCACCAAGGTGTGTGTGTATGTGTGTGTGTTTATGTACTTGTGTGTTTCTATTTGTTCATTCGAGTGTGTTGGTATGTGTGTGTGTGTGTGTGCGCGTTAGAGTGTGAATGCCCGTGGACTGCAAAAACCAAATCTTACCAAGCATTTAAAACTTGTATTTAGACTTATCGGTAAACACTTATTTCTATCACCTTTTATATTTGGAAAAGAAATTCTGCCAAATTTTGTTTTTTTGCAGTGCGGGAGTCAGAACAAGTGTTCTTATGTGTGTGTCTGCACAGAGAGAACAAGTGCGTGTGCGTGTGCGTGTGTGTGTGTGTGTGTGTGTGTATGTGTGTGTGTGTGTGTGCGTGTGCGTGTGTGTGTGTGTGTGTGTGTGTATGTGTGCGCGCAAGTGCAGATGTATGTATGTGCGAAATTGAATCATTTTTCCTTCCAGGCCATGCAGTGTAGCTGTACACCGTCAGTACAGTTGATTGGATCTGTCAGTGAACGTAAGACATTCAGGAGGATTGGATTCAGTGTGAATGCAGGAACTGAGGCGCTGCGTCAGCTCTTGTCTCCGGTGCTCATTGATTGGCTTTTTGGCTGCGCTCGAGCCGCTTTGCAGGGTTTGCATTGACAGCGTTGGCTGCTTCAGATTCAGAAAAGCCGCTCGATTGGCTGTTTGTGGCTCGTGATCCCTTTGATTGTCTGTCTCAGACCCAGATGCGCAGCGGCGACGTGTTTGAGGTGACCCCGCCCAAGATGGCCATCCCCAGCCACTCACACGCCTTTGCCGTGCTCAGCTTCTGCCCACAAGCCATTCAGACCTACAGCGCCATGTTCGAGGCTTCTCTGGAAGCCCCGCCCAGGTACTGCACCGGTCTTAGACAGTCCCGGCGAAATATACATGCTTCTACTAACTATATACAGTGCACCGAATCAGTTTACAGCATTCACTGCACATTTATGGTCTCTGACTGTGGACTGTCAGTTCTCCTGTGGTCGGGAAAAACCTAGTGAGTCTTAACAGAGGCTGCGGTCTCACAACTGAACTAAAACCTTTGGAGTTTGGACTTTTTCTATCTGAAAAAAAAGAAAAAAACTTGATTTTGACAGTTCAAATAACACTAATAGCTCATGTTTTAAGATTTTTCAAAGCTCTTCATTACTGCAAGTGAGGGTCAAACTCAGTTTCTGTCAGAAGTGACATTTGTTCTAGGTTTCTCCGGATCACCGGAGAGTTTAGATTGAGCAGAGAGGCTTTACTGTCCTTTGTTTGTTTATCTTGTGCTGTGGCTCCGCTTTCGCAGTGTACAGTGTACTCAATGCAGGGCTAGATCAGTCTGTGCACTGGACTCAGTAAGTTTTAATAATCAACTGAATAAGTTCATTGAGATTTTTACCTGTATGTTTACTTATCACTGAAGTGTACAAGTAAATCTGTGCAATGTATTAGAAAGCCTGCCAAAACCCGGTCTACAGTAAATTGGGGTTAGATTGGTCTGTACAATGTCCTGATTAAGTTCTGATTGCTCACTGACTGAGTGTGTTTGGACCATGCCCACTTCAGTTACAGTATTTAACACTGAAATATACAAGTGTACAATTTGTACTGTACTGATTAAGTTCTGATTGTTCACTGAGTGAATTATTTTAGCCTCTGCGCTCCACTGAAGTATACGAGTGAATCTTTAGAAAGTGCTGAACATGGGGCTGTTAGCCCGCGCTTGCAGAGTTACGGCTGATACCAGTGTTTCCCTGTTTGCCGGTGGCAGTGTGCTGCAGGTGGTGAGGTGCAAGGCGCTGGCGTTCGATGTGGCGGGGGAGGGGAACCTGCCATGCGTGAGCGTGCTGCGGCCAGCCCTCAGGGACCAGCAGGGGGTGCCGCTGCTGCAGTTCCCGCGCTTGCTGGCGGGTCGGGCCAGCACGCTCCCTCTGGTGCTGCGGAATGATGGGCCCATGCCAGCACAGGTCCGCAGGAGGGGGGGAGATTCGGAGGACTGCTATTCGGCAGCTTCACTCTCAGAGACTGCCGAACACCGGCCCTTTTACGGACCAGTTTGAGACCCCTGCTTTAACCCTTTAAAGCCTGCTGTTTCTTTAAATTTAGTCTTTTTCGTGTTCCCAGATGAAAAGCTTACAAAATGCATTCCTAAGGCCTAATTTGAAAGGCAAAATCCTGTAGTTGCTGGAAATGTGCTCACCATGTTGTATGTGGCTTAAACACAAGCTATGCTACATTAACTCAAACATGAAATATTTAAAAAATATATATATATGTTGGGTTTTTTTTTTTTGCCGAAGTTGCTCAATCTTTGAAAAGTGTCTTACTCTATTGACAAAAAAGTCTTGAAAAATTAAAACTTCTCATCATCTCCTTAAAGTGTGTCATAATTTAATGTGAATTAATTCACAAGTTTTTATGCAAAATTTGGGTTTTTGGCAGGTCAACGTCCATCTTCTGGACAAAATGGGTGTGTTCACTCTGAGGGCCTCCCCAAACACCTCCTGCACCTCCATGGACTCCTCGGTCCTGCACAGCAACGATGGGGCAGGTAGGAGCCGTCACGGGCAAGTCGACATGATCTGATTGGCTGCCAGGTTTCATAAATATCCAATGGAGAAACTCCTATGCGGCCGTGATACAGTAACGAGATCCAGCCTTAGAGCTGCCAACAGAAGTCTCTGTTCAAAGCAGCCACTGCCATAAATATTTTCACTTTGATCCAAGACCCATTACCAGTGGCTAAATTTGCATGCCCAGAATTCGGCATTGAGTTTACTGTCACGCACATAAGAGACTACGCGGTAGAGAGAGACTCATAAAATTATAATGTAATATTGTGCAGTTTGATGAAATATTCCGTGGTTGGCATCTATGGGGTTGAAAGGAAGGAAGCTCTGCACTGTATAAATGATGTATGTGCTGCCATGCCTGTAATGCCCTTGCAGACAGACAGGTGGCGCACATGGCCTCCCTGGTCCTTGTCACGGGCCAGCAGGCGGAGTTCGATGTGGAGTTCCGGCCCCCTTCGGCACAAATCTTCCAATCCACCATGGACCTCAGGGTGACGGACAACCAGTATGAGGAAACGGTGGTGCATCTGGCAGGGGAGGGATACTGTGACATCATCACCTTGGACAACATCGGCAGCAGGCCCTGTCAGGAGCAGAATTCTCTGGAGGGTGAGGCCATAGAGCGACAGACAGAGTTTGTACAGGTCAAAGGTCATCCCTGCTGTTTAAAGAACACAGACGTATCATGGAAGCCTGATTTTCCAATGAAAAAAACGTGTTGACGGTAGTTTCTACAGCCTTAGTCACCTTTACTTTTCCATTCCTACCCTTTCACATTTGCATTTCTGTTATCAGCCAATGAGCTATTCAGTGCCCTCAGATTTTTACCAGCCCTTGTTGAAATTCCGTTACTCCATTTGGCAAATCTCCGTGGAGGAATCCATTTTAATTTTTTTTTTAGCTGTTTGCTAAGTTTGAAAAGTGTGAAAGCTTCCGAACTGAGCCATTTCGTCCCCCCAAACAACCACTCAACTTGGTAGTTTGTCTAAGTTTCTCTCATAGTTTGTGTTTGTGTCCATCACCAGCCAATCAACTGTGAGTTGCTCACATCAGCCATATGAGTTTCTGTCTCCTGCAAACACTTGCTATTTCTGTCTGGTGAGCTTTCTTTCCTTTGCGTTTACTCAGAGCCCAGATCTGACTTGCTGAACTTCGGCGACTGTCACGTGGGCAAGTCTTACGTGGAGACATTCACGCTAACCAATCACAGCAGGTCGGAGGTGCTGAGGTTCGAGTGGCTCGTGGAGGGAGCGCAGGTGCGCTTCTCTCCTCATATAGGTCACCTGCACGCCGGCTGCGCTAAAGAGGTGACGGTGACCTTCTGCTCGGAGCTGCCCCTCAGTCTGGAAGCCCGGCCCTTCAAGTGTAAGGTGTGCCAGATCACCTTCCAGCAGCCCGTGGACCAGATTGCCGACTGGGACGACCGACAGAGGACAGTCAAATGGGTGGAAGCAGAGAAGCAGGGACTCGCTCCAAGGCCGGCCAAGAGGAAGGTACAAACAGCAGTAAAGTCTATGAATAAGATATGAGCAGTTTGGACTGGAATGAGAGTTTGAATTACTGCTGCTGTTGTCATCGCTATCGGTGTTACGAATTGTTAATTGCGTAGCCCTGCCGGACAAAGTCGGGGGACTCCTGTGGACTCGTGATAGTCATGTCTGCTGCCGTGTCTGCAGACATCTAGGTTGTTTATTATTTTTTTTTCAGGAATATAGTTTTTTGCACAATTATACTATTTTCTACACGTATTCTCAGCTTCGAACCTGCCCGAGGTGCCACGGAAACATCCGACTTGAAAGTAGTTCCGACCATCTCAGCCCCATATGGCACTTGTGCCTTACAGCGAACATTATGGCACGGGTGCACTGGTACTGTCCGCGAGACACGCGCATATAATACTTGTTGTTGTTTGTTAATTTTTTATTTCTTATTCTTCATAATACATTTTAATTGAAATGTTTGCCTTTGGTGGGAGCTCCAAAATACAGGAAGTTAATTTGATCAGCCCCGACATGATCGCAAGATTATTCTCTATGAAATTATATGATTCGACGATATGACCTGGAGTTATGATTTGAAATTTAGCTTAATATTGTTTATTTTTGAGAAATCAGGCACTCAAAGCACTTTATATTACATTGTCATATTTCTGAATTTGTCATCTTGTTTCTTAACTCCATGCTTCCTGTGCTGACTAACAGTAGTTCACTGATTGGACTTTCTCAATTCAGGTGGAATTGGAGATGCTAAATGTTTAACCTCTTGAATCCAAATGCCCCTGGTACCAGGCGTGATTATTACGCATCATGAATACAGCATGTTTCCTAATTGCACCATCGTCATAGTGCCTATCCAATTAAAGGGAAGAAACTCGGCGAAAAGCTCTTGTTGACCATTTTTACCGCAAGCGAACACAATTCAAGCGCCAAGCAAGTAAATAAGCATGTAGCAAAATATAGGATAAAGTAATATCAGCACTCAATTGCTGGCATTTCTATTGAATTTGTGCTTTGCATACAAACTATGCATCAAATGAAAAAGGGAAGTTCGCAGAATCCAACAATATAAGCCATGTCATTTTAAACTGGCACCACACTCAGAGAACAGCAGGCATGCACTTTACGTTCTACAGCAATGAGCAAAAATGGTACCTTTGATGTTTTGCAATTAAAAACTGTGTTCAAGGGTAAATCTGCACTTGCTATTGTTAGCCCAATGTGTGTGTGTGTGTGTGATACCAAAACTAGATCTGCTAGTCATCATGCATGTTTTTTTCCAGGGCACTGCTTCAAAGGATGCCAGATCCTGAGCATTCAACTCACACTCAATGTATTTTCCTCTTTTTTATCGGCTTGTGATGCTATTAGACTTTGCCAGCAGCCATTTGACTCTATGGGCTCTGACCTAAGGGTGCCTTAAAGCACCTTAATAGCACAAACCTAGCCTGAGAGAAAGCCTTGAGTCCTCGGTGCTTCGAGCTGAGAGTCCATGCGCCATTGACATGTTGTGCAGGCTTAACTGGTTTGTTTGTAGCATTTTCTGTATAACTATCCGCTAAATATTCAACAGTTGTTTTCAATGTAGCTTTTTCGAAAGAATCCATGTGTGGTTACCCGCTGGTACTGAAAGAACACTGAAATACAAGCGCTAAGTTGGGGTGCATGACGTGTTCTGCTGACTCGCTGGTGAAATTTTACAATGCGACAGTTAAGAAAAAAGAGTCATCCCACACAGGATACATTGACCTGTTAAAAAAAAAAAGCATTTTGTACGAAATGCTGTAATACAGAGCGGGGGAAGTTGTTTCAGGAAACCACAAAATTTCCTGTGAACCCAAAACGGATGTAAACACAAAATATCTCTGCCTGGTGCCATGACTTTACCCTTCAAAGGGCAGTGTTAAATGAAAGTCAGACGTGTGAATTCACACTTGTGAATTCAGTCTTGCACTCAGTCGCTGTGTGATGAACACCATGGCGATATTATCATTTTACGATTGATTACTATTCCCCAAATTCAGAAAAAGTTGTCGCACTATTTATGAATTTAGTTGTTTATTAATAATATGCACATGCTCATTTCAAATCTGTTGACTGTAACAGATTCCAGAAAAGCAGGGGCAATTTAGGGCAAATGAGCCACACTTGTGCCACAGGTCTGTCACAACTTTCAATAAAAGCATTTACTGCATTCTTCCCCTTATCTAACATAGGAGCAACATATGTGGGCACGTTTGAGGACGTATTTGCACCTTCATTTAATCAGGTCTCACGTTTGTTATCTCAGGCAGGTTTTATGCAGACAACTCAGTGTTTATTAGACTGTGTTTGTTTCCATGGCAACCTCTCTTTGCCAGCAGTCGCTGCTTTTGGGCGTTATGAGGTACAGTCAATAAATCAGACTTCAGTTGTTTAGATTTAAATGTAGATACCTACTGTATGTAAGCCTGGGGACATATGAATTAATTTAAGTTCAATTTTATTTATATCTTTTATATGAAAAGCTATTTTTGTAAAGATACTGTGACAAAGACATTATACTGGAAGACACAGTGAAAGGGAAAATAGACAAAGGGAAAAGCAATGATCTGATGTAATGTGTTTTATAATAACACACACACACACACACACACGCACACACACACACACACACACTCACTGAAATTAAAAAAAAAAAAAAACTCGGTTGTACCGCACCTACCAGGCATCTGCTGGCTGGAAGACTGTTTTCAGCTCCAGTATTGCCATACTGGCACCAGTCAAACTGTTGGGCTCTCCAGCAAGGCCCTTAACCCAAGGCCAATGATGTTACTCTCAAGGAATTTGCCTCTTTTTAGTCTAATCAAAGACACGTAAGTATGTTTTGAGAGAAGCATCAGCAGAATTACTGTGATATAACAAAAGAAGATGGGTAATTATGTCTCCTCCCGCAGGGGGAGGGAAGACATACTGTTTTAGGCTCGGCTCCCGTTCCTGTTTGCGTTTGTATTTGTGTTCAAGTTTGCGTCGGCATTCGCACTTCGTCTCCGGAGCGTAACTCCAAAACCGTTTTCATGACCTCAATTAAACTTTGCATACTTACTACTAAGGTCCTGAAGTGTTGACTTTCGGTTTGTGCCTGTCTGTTCATCCGTCTGTCTGTCCATCTGGATCTAATCAACTTTTATCCAGAGCATAACTTCAATCCGGAGCATAACTCCAAAACAGTATATATATTCCTCACGAAACTTTGCATACTACATACTTAGGTCCTGCAGTAGTGCCTTTTGGTCTCTGCCTCTCTGTCCATCCGTCCGTCCGGTTGGTTAGGCTGGGTAGGGGACTGGGGGGAGACACCCATTTTTACAAGTAAAAACACATTCTAGGATTGTCTCTTTTCTTGCCAACATCTCTTGACGCTGTGGATGGGAATGTGTTTGAGTTTGGTGAGTGTGTGAGATTTAGGCAGTAAGAGTACCCCCCCCTCCCCCCTCTCCCTCCCCCCAGGTCCTGGAGACAGACCCGGAGCCGGAGCACTCAGTGCTGGAGAGCTCCTCCCGAGAGCTGGAGCTGCTGGTCACGGCGCTGTGTGACTACGCCCAGTTCAGCTGCCAAACGGAGGACATTCGCTTCAGAGACACGCTGCTGTACCAGACCAGAGCTTTTCAGTGAGTGTGTGTGTGTGTGTGTGTCAATGCGAGAGGTGGAAAGTACCTATTATTTGAGGGGGAGTGTATTTTTTGTGTGTTCATGTGTGTTGGTTATCTGAGCTGCTCACAGACTGAATGTTTTGCACATTTTTCCCATTCAACACTATGAGTTAAACTCCTTACAGTGTACCTTCATTTTGATACAATACTTATGTTGATCAGGTAATTAATGCTGATAACGACAAAATAATTGTTCGCAGTTTATTGGAAGCGCGCGGCGTAGGAGTGGGTTTTGGCCAATTGTTCATGGAGTTCCAGTCTAGCTGAATGCCAATCTGAGAAAAGTTTGGTTTAGAAAGAAAGGAAACTGGAATAGTCAATCAAATGAATGAATGAAAAAACACCCCGGTAATGTAAATGAGGAAGGAAAAGACTGACACGCTAAATGATAACTTTGGGCTCAGCAGGACTGGCAGAAATAGATTCGGAGGAATAGAAAACCCCTGGAGGCTCATAAAAAGCAGAGGAATCAGTTTTGTGTGCCGTCTGGTTTTAGGCACTGCTGCCACAATTAGATCTGCAACGGTACATCGCATAAGCTCTGTTTACGCCTGAAGAATTAACTCCGTTTTTGAGATACTGACAGCTTTTTGAGATCTTTGTTTTTCCGTTGGTTTATTGTGGAGAGTAAGAGAGTGACAATAAATAACTCGATTTATTTTTTTACCTTTTCATACAAATATCTGCAAAATCCGATAAATGACCAGCTCTACCTCATTTCCAAAAATATGTAGCTGTGTCCATATACAGATTCACATGCCAAAATAATTCATTTTTAATTAGTGTACTATTGTACATACAGTATCTACAAGTGACAGAATGCTGTTTCATAAGTTTATTGTTTATTGCTTTATACTCCTTTCTTTGTCCTGAGCACTTTCTTTTTATTGGTCTGTACATACAGTGAGCACCGTAATTCATTTGACTGACTTTTTTTCGGGTTCTGCACTCAAACACTTTGAGTTTGAAAGGATACAATGACAGTACTGTTGACGTGCGAATTGTCAGCTGTAAATAGCTGGTCTCTTTGTTTATATTGGACTAGCTGCTATCCCGCTACCCGGAGTGAAATTGCCATTTTTTTTGCGTGCATGACCGTTTTTAAAAAATCGGGTGACGTCAAGTCCTTCCTGGTGTCCAAGTGGATATTGACGCCAAATTTGGTGATAATCGGTTGAGAAATGTAGGAGAAAAACGTGTACATACGCACAGACAGACAGACATCAACCTCAGATATATTATAGATGTATTGTTCAGAAATAACATCACCTTTCGTACATATTCCCCCCACCCCCTACCCCATTTTAGGTGGATTAAAATTTTGAACTGTTTAACAAAGTGTTGAGTGAACTAATAATTTACAACATTTGGCCACATATTATTTACATACAATGGCTGCTTAGAGTTGGTGACACATGGACATCACCAGTTGCTGGTTGTCTTCCCTGGTGATTCTCTGATGAATTTTTAATTGTATGCGGCCATCTTATTGACTTAGATGCAGCAAAGTGCTCCAAAGCTCTTTGGGGGACATTTCGCTGTGCAGTTGGACTATCACCCAAAGCACCCTGCCCAGGACTTTTTGAGGCAAAGAAGTGGAATATTTTACAATATATTCTGCAATGTCTAAGTCACACTCCTGACACGAGTTCAGTTGAACATGAATTTCATTTGCTGAAGGCCGCACTGATGTCAGTCCTCCCCGACGGCGAGCAGCAACCGAAGACACGCACAGGATGTGGTGATGTTAAGAAAACAGGAAGAGGGAGTCAAATAATTTTCACAATATAGTAATCCCTGTGTCAGTTGATGACCTCACTTCCTCTACCGCTGTGTGTGGCCTCCTGAGGGCCCTGGTGTCTGGTATCTCTCTGTGTGTTTAAGTCTCCTTGGCCTCTCCCCAGGATCCACATGTGTAATGCGGGGAAGGTGGGGCTTGACTTCTCCTGGCAGGTCCTGATTGACAGCAGTGGAAAGAGCTCTGACTTTGACCATGGAGGTACAGTAATGCAGACAGTACACAATCCAGTGTAGAAATACAGCTTCTCTCTCTCTCACATAGTTGCCTTCACACGCTAGCACACGCAATTACTTAAAATGTAATAGTAATTAGATTGGGTTTCGGCCACGGCTTTGTTGAATACTTGGTTCTAATTGGCTGAGGGCCGTCCTGAGGGTGTGCATTATATTTGTGCAACTGCACACCGATGAAGTAGTTCCAAACATGCAGCCTTTTCATACTTTGAATCAAATTGCCACGTCTGTATTCTAGGTTAAATTAACTGCCAATTTGTGTTATGAAGTTGCTGACACTGGTAAGTGAAGTTTATGGTAGACGGACCTATTCATATTTTATAGCAATGGTGACAAGTTAAAAAAAAAAACACATAGTGAAAACAACTGTCTAACTGGACCTGTGGAGCTGTGGAAGTAGTGACTGCAGTTGTTCATTTGCAAAACAATTATATAGACCTAACAACTGCCCTTCAAGCCATAGCAACCTTCGTTTTTACTGTATCTATGTGATGCAAGTTAATAGTGGCAAAACCATTAGAACCAAATATTCCACATATTACTGCGATTTCTGGAAGAAACAAAAAAATTGTGCCTTTAGCAAAGCATAGATGTGTGGTAACTGTGGTATAAATGCAGGATACAACTCTGGGTCGTTATTTGAAAATACACCACTTTGGTACACAATTATTTTTGTGTAATGACCACCGTGGTGCTCTGTATTGGTTACGCGTTTACCAATCAGTCTGCTGAATCTCTTTAATCAAGATGTCTAATTATCTATCTATACGTCTGCCTGTCTCTCTGTCTGTTTGTCTGTCTATCTCTGTCTGTCTGCCCGTCTTCCCATCTGTCTGTTTGTCCATGCATCCATGTCTGTCTGTCTGTCTATCTGTTTCTCTATCGACCTGTTGTCCTGGTGCGTGTAGATGAGCACCGGAGTAGGACCCCTCTTTTGTTGGGGGGCACCGGGACGGCGCCTCGCCCCGCCACTGCTGGAGCCCTGGAGAGTCTCTCCTCACTCCTGCGGGGGGACCCCAGGCTGCCCCCCTTCTCTGTGGAACCCAGCGGGGGGTTCATCCGCCCCAGCAGCACCCAGACCTTCAGCGTCACCTTCTCCCCCCTGGAGGTGGCTGAGTTTGAGGGTCGGCTGGTTTGCAGGTGAGCCTGGGGGGGTTGGGCATTAGAGGCACTAGCCTTCTTGATGATTGGTCGAAAAAGAGAGATGTTAAAAGAAATAATTTAAAGATTCTGTTCATTCTCTATTCCATGAAAAACAGCACACAAGCTCACAAAACATTGTTTTATATTCTAAAATGTGAATTTCCTATTCAAAGTATATATTATGATGACTGCAATGATGAGTCCAAAACTTGTCACATGACTTCTCCTTGTCTTTTTATCACACTCATTAATTGTTTGGGCACTGAAGACACCAATTGACCAAGTCTAACAAGTGTATTTTTCCCACAAATTTTCCATTATGCTGGTCTTTTGCTATGCTATTGCACTATACAGTCTCAGGCTGAGTCCTATCGGGACTGCAGGCCGGCCAATCTAGCACCCACACTGCTTACCCATCCAGCGTATTCATGATGCTGTGACCACAGTTTGGGTGGTTCTTGCCATTTTAATCGGGTGAACACAATGGCTGTTTTATTCCAAAAACCACTGGTAATGTTGACTTTTAACGACCAAGAAACATGCTGTCACTGTGCAACTGTTCATCTGAGATGACCTCGAGTCCAGAGAAGTCGGAGCTTTCGGACAGTGTTGGGATTCGACTAGATTCCTTCCATAATTTACGTTGTAAATTGTGTGTCTGTATGCTTGTGCGTTTGTTTGTGTGTGTCTGTATTTGTGTGCGTGTTCGTGTAATTGTGCTCGCAGTATCCCTAACCTGAAGGAGGAGCACGGCCTCACCCTGGCTGTGAGTGGGCGGAGCCTGCTACCCTACTGCCACTTTCAGCTGGAGGACTCGGACTACTTGAGCGGGGGGAGACGAGACCCTGAAATGAGGGGACCCCAGGGCGCACCTCCGCAAGGGGCGCTGGATCCCAACACCAGAGTCATCGAGATCACTTCCGTGGGCGTCGGGAGCCCTGTATCCAGGTGGGCAGTACTGACGCTGATGTGTACATTTGCTCGACTTCAAGAATACAGTTCAAATCTTGGATGTCACCCGTTGATTTTCCTCTGGCATGATGAAAAGTGTTTTGGCGTATGGGGGTGCAGTGTTCAGGTGTTGCTGTTTTATGAAAATTGGAGCCAGAGTCCGCACGAAGCAGGTGCCGGGCCTGACTCGGCTCTGACTTATCCGCTAGATAAATCGCCCCTCTCTCATCTGTGCTCCCCCCTGTTCCTCTGTGTGCCCCCTGCAGGGTGTTTGGAGTACTGAACCCCACCCGAAAGCCCTACTCTTTCAGATGGGTGTGTGAGGATGGAAGTCCCTCCCCCTTCTGCTGCCCCACCCCCAAAGGCACCATTCTGCCTGGGAAGAAGGCGGAGGTGAGGGGTGAGAGTGTGTGTGTGTGTGTGCTTGCGCGCGGGTCATGTCTGTGTGTTGCGTATGAGCATGCGTGCGTTTGTATTTGTGTGTGCGTGTGAGGGCGTGTCTGTGTTGCGTTTCAACATGTGTGTGTGCGCGCGGGGGCGTGTTTGTGTGTTGCATATGAGCATGTGTGTGCATGTGGGCATGGGGGCCTGTTTGTGTGTTGCATATGAGCATGTGTGTGTGTGTGTGTTGATTGTTTTTTGAAACACTAGATTGCATCAAATCAAATGAGAAAATCACATTATGTATTTCCACAGCTCATTTCCCACTGAATTTGTTGCTGTACACTGAATGCAACTATAGCGTAACATTGGTGATATAAAACCACCAGTGGGACATTTCTATTCAGATTTTCAGATTTTTATCATATTCTACCACGTGTTAATGCGGAACAAATGAAAACCGCAGCGACATAAGTGGCAGGAAAAGGCGGTCGACATCGTGTTAGCGTGGCTGTGGTGATCAGATAGGATGGTTTTATCGCTCTGGAAGGCTGCTTGGTACGATACATGCAGGACTGAACAAAGCAAGAGAAATCCGGACACCTTACGCTCAACAGCTCCGGGGCCCTCGCCACTGTTAGGTGAACGTAGAATAATCTTACTTCTGGGCCCATCCATAAAATGGGACCTCACATCATTATCATTCTTTTCTTTGCCCGCCAGTAACTGAATGAAAATGGA
Source organism: Gymnothorax reevesii (assembly GCA_029721435.1). Lineage (NCBI taxonomy): Eukaryota > Metazoa > Chordata > Actinopteri > Anguilliformes > Muraenidae > Gymnothorax > Gymnothorax reevesii. Next base: position 51,086,811 of record CM056589.1, on the reverse strand, counting down.
GATGGTGTTTGATTATTTTTTATGGGTTCCATTGTAAACAAAGATGTCAGAGGAATTAGTTTCTGCCATGTACATTGTGTTGGCCTATCCACGTACGAGTTTACAAATGGTGTTCTGCTTATCAGCTAATTCTCTCCTGTCCTGGGCTTACCAATTTTTTTTTAAATGTAACAAAACACCTGATTTTAGGGTGAAATTATTTGGCTTGTCCCATTACCACCATGAAGAAAGTAAATATTGACTAGTGGGAAGTATGGTACCAAGCAACAGAAAAAAAGATGTGACCAGTTTTTTTTTTTACAAAGCAGACTTCATGAAGTCAAGACAGGTATTTGGGCTCCCTCAACTGCTCCGAGATGCTCACTGTGTGCGCAGTAGCTTAGTGTCCACTGTGCCACCACTACCATGGGTTTCTGTTGAATGGACTGCAACATGTGGCTTATTCCTCACTGTAGGTCACTTTTGAGTTCCTGCCTCAGAAGCTGAACACGGTTGAGTCCTTCTGGACCTTCCGGATTGCAGAGCAGGGCATATCCGTGCCCTTCTTGCTGGTGGGCAGTGCCAGGGAGCCAGCTGTGTATCTCGACCACGCCCACCTTCACTTGGGGAGCCTGCTTTTAGGTTAGGAACACACTTCCTGATGTACCACTTTGTGGATGTTTTATTTTATAAATATAGTTTATTGAGTATTTCTCCTTTCATCAAATCATAAACACCAAATGCCATAGACACCAAACTGTCTTTCACATTCATTATATTATGCGGATATTTTACATTAGCACAGGTAGTACTGTTACTAGCAATAGGTCGCTCCTTTTGTACTTCTGGGATCTGGTGAGTTCGACAAAGATTTGATCATTATGCACTGCTAGCATGTTTGGCTATCTACTGTATGTTTTAGCTTATGTGGTTAGCCTAGCTGGAGTCGTTGTTAGATTACTGTGCTTGTGCAATAGGTTACTTAGCACTACAATTGTCGCTGGTTATACACTCACCGGCCCGCTCATTAGATACACCTGTTCAACTGCTCATGAACACAAATATCTCATCAGCCAATCACATGGCTGCATTTAAATGCATTTAGGCATGTAGACATGGTCAATATGATCTGCCGAAGTTCTGATTGGGCATCAAAATGGGAATGAGTGAAAGAAGGATGAAGAAATGGGGAAGAAAGCTGATTGAAGTGACTGAACGTGGCAAGATTGTTGGTGCCAGACGGTCTGAGAATTTCAGCAACTGCAAATCTACTGGGATTTTCACGCGCGGCCATCTGTAGGGTCTGCAGCGAATGGTCCAAAAAAAGGGAAAAAATCCAGTGAGCGGCACTCCTGTGGGCGAAAATGCCTTGTTGATACCAGAGGTCAGAGGAGAATCGCCAGACTGGTTCAAGCTGACAGAACAGCAACCGTAACGCAAATACTCCCTCGTTACAACCGAGGTGCGCAGAAGAGCAGCTCTGAACACTGAACACGTCAAACCTTGCAGCTGCTGGGCTACAGCAGCAGAGGACAAACACTGGGTGCCGCTCCTGTCAGCTAAAATCAGGAAACTGAGGCTGCAGTTCGCAAAAATTGGTCAACAGAAGATTGGAAAAACATGGCCCGGTCTGATGAGTCTGATTTCTGCGGCGACATTCGGATGGTAGGGTCAGAATTTGGCGTTAACAACATGAAAGCATGGATCCATCCTGCCTCGTATGGATGGTTCAGGCTGCTGGTGGTGGTGCTATGGTGTGGGGGTGTCTTGGGACACTTGGACCCCTCAATACCAATTGAGCATCGTTTAAACACCATAGCCTACCTACCTGAGTATTGTTGCTGACCTTGTTTGTCCCATTATGGCCTCAGGGTACCCATTTTTTGATGGCTTCTTCCATCAGGATTACACGCCATGTCACGAGGCTCAAATCATCTCAAACTGGTCTTTTGAACGTGACAGTGAGGTCACTGTACTCAAATGGCCTCCGCAGTCATCAGACCTCTACCCAATAGAGCACCTGCAAGATGTGGTGGAGCAGGAGATTCACATCAAGGATGTCTGGCCGACAGATCTGCAGCAACTGCGTGACGCTATCATGTCAATTTGGACCAAAATTTATGAGGAATGTTTCCAGCACCTTGCTGAATGTGTGCCATGAAGAACTGAGGCAATTTGGAAGGCAAAAGGGCGTCCAACTCTGTACTAGCAGGGTGTACCTTATGAATTGGCCGGTGAGTTTAGAGTAGCGAATTTGTTTTAATGGAGGATATGAATCTTTATTAAATTTCCAGTGTGTTTGACTGTTTATTGTCATAACACGTGGGAAAGGAGCCAATTCTGATCTTCAATGAGAGGCTTTTTCTAGAGGGTATCACATTTTTAAATTATGTCTAAGTTAAATATTGGACTATATTAGTCCTTATAATCATATAGGAACAAGCTACGTATGATCCAGATTCGAATGGCTTTCCGAGCAGGATTATATCAGTGTTTGTAAATAAAAGTCTTAATGTTTTCACATGCGTGTATGTTTCCATCTGTGTGTTGTGTGTACTTGTGCGTTTGTGTTTGTCTGTTTGTGTACGTGCGCGTTTATGTGGCGTGCGTGTGCGTGCGTCTCCCTTTTGTGCAGGACGCGAGGTGCGTGAGACAGTGTATTTAGTGAACGGAGAAGACACGCCCTTCCAGTTCGCCATTCGGGAAAACTCCCGCCACTCAGAAGCATTCCGTGACGCCCTGCTGCTGGAGCCAATGAGGGGCTCTGTGCCGCCGCGAGACAGGTGCAGAGCTGGGAGCAGACACACACGCACATTTGCACAAACACACACAGACACAAACACACATGCGCGCACACACGCACACATGCGCACGCGTGCACACACACACAAACAAACACACAGACATACAAATACACACACAAACATGCACACAAACTCACACGCATAAATGTCAGTGAGTTACACACCTGAGACGGGTACAGAAAAGGGAGGAGACTCTCACACACACACACACACACACACACACACACACACACACAAACCTGTCGGGCTCAGAGTAAATATACCTTTGTTTGTGACATGTCATGGCGAGAATTGGGACTTGGACAGAGCAGTAGAGAAGCTGCAAATTCTGATTTTGTGTCTCATGAACTGAGATCGCAGTTCGATCCAGTATTTGTTCCTGCATGAGATTCATTGCCCATAACTCTCTGCACGATTTATCACACCCTGAGGTTAGCACGTTGTACTTCTGCCAGCAATGGCTATGCACAAGCAAACTCATGACTGCTCTCATGGAAATGAGCGTGTGGTGAAGTTAGTCTTAGCAGAATTCAGGCTACGCCCAGTGTCACCTGCTGCCAGAGGTTTAATGTCCAGGGGTCAGGTAGCTTTGCCATGCTTTTCATCAAACCATGAACTTTATCTGCTGATTCTTCTAATTAGTGCTAACTCCTGGATAATGAATTTTCATTTTGTAACTTGTATCTCCCAAAGCTTGGATCAAAATTATGGGGAGGAATTTCAGTTTCTGCAGCAGTTTTCACCAGTCTTTTTTCACAGGGTCCCAGTGGCAGTGTCTCTGAGCCCTGCCCAGGAGGGCGCGGTGACCTTTAACCTGGTGTGTGACGTGAAGGGGAGGGCGCAGCCCCTCACGATGAATGTAAAGGCGGAGTGCTTCAGCATGAGCGCGTGTGTGCGCTGCGAGGGTCCTGGGGGAGAGGTCACTGAGCTTCAACCCGGGGTCACCCACCATCTGGACTTCAGACGGGTGAGCTGCGTGTGACTCCGAGGGTCACGTACTCAAACTGGCTGGGTGGGCAGCCAATCGACTATTTGGCCTTGATTCAGCTCTGAGAGAATGTGGCTGTTTCTGGGATTCAGATGGAACTTAGTGGCTCCCCAAACTAACTCGACTTAACCAAGGACTGATCCTGGTCCGTATTCATGAGGCTTGGCCTTTAGGTGTCCGATTGGGATTATATTAGTGAACCTCAATCTCTGATCTTTGTTTGAACAATGAAAACTCAAGGAGGGCTCTCTAACATGAACTCTGTGTTATTTTCTATCAAGGAAACATTTCGATCACTCCTTTCTTCTCAACTGCAGCCATTTTTAGCTCACCGCCTGATATGCACACTGAGCTGTTGGGACCAGGCGGCATTTGGATTCATCATGGTCATGGCCATGGTCTTGGTCGTGTTTCGTTAGCAAAATCTATCGCAATCTTCTCCTCTGAAAACCACTGGCCAGGTTCACTTCATATTTCGTACGGAGCTTTCTTGGGATCCTGTCTCTAAAGATCGTTCACAGTTTTTATAAGTGTTCGTTTTTGGATTTTTAACGATTGTTTATGATTACATTTTCCCCATTTAAAAAATATGTCTCGTTAAATTATAGCTAAAACTGGGGGAGCTCTGCCCTCTAGCAGCTGATCAGTACGCTGTTTTTGAATGTTGGCCGGTGAGCTACAGGGCCATTGGTTCTATCTTTTGAGTTCTGAAAGCACAGGGAGGCCTCCTTGAAATGGTTTCTGTGCTAGTTTTATCAGTTTTATCACTCCTTTCTTCCTCACTGCAGTCATTTTTTTAATCCCTTTTGGTTGTTCAGGTGGAGCTGAGCGATAAGTCGTCTTGCCACTTCCTCATATCGAACCCGGGGAAGTACACCCTCGATGTCCAGTATGAGCTCTGGGGTCCTCCAGAACAGCAGCGCCACCTGCTGGTCGAGCGGGAGATGGACAGTGTAGCGGTGGGACAGCAAGTCAGGTGTGCTGTCACCTTCTCACCCCAGCAGAAGTGTACGCTGAAAAACACTGGCTTCTCCATCAAGGTGAGTGGACTTGACTCAGCATACCCAGCTGCTGTCGGCACTATCGATTATCGCTGTGTAAGTGTTGCGCTGTGGTCAACAAAATAATGCTCGTCTCGGAGTAATGCTAGGCCACCAATGAATCGCGCCTCTGTTATCTCTGTGCTGCGCTTACAAATACCACGCACTTTAGTTGTCGGCTGACGTTAGCTAGCTTTTCTTACAGATGAGAGATTTGCCGAGATTCATGTTGACAAGAAAACCCAAAATATTTTTTTGCCTCATGAAATTTATATAAGTTTCACATCATTTTCACTCTTAAATTACTTAATCTTTGGATTTAGCTGGGTCGAACGCCACCTGCGATGCACAGAGGTAAAGCCTTTGCGATTTCATGACCTCAAAATAGCAGAGCTGCTATTCGTTGGTGGACCATGATGTTACTCAGTAAGTTGATCTTGGAACAAAACTTGCACGGCGGTGTCAGTTTACGCTTACTTTCGTTTGTTCTGTTTCACCTGAGTATACCTTTATGTGCTAGCCTTGCCTTAGCCAACATGAATTTACCAGTATCTCTCACTCAATTTTTTGTTTTTGGGACAAGGGACCTAAAACAGTTTCATCATCTTGTTCTTCCTGGTGTGGACGCTAACGTTGAAGCGCTACTCTTCCGTTATGACTTAAACTCTTGTCAGGAAACTTGACAAACCTATTCTACATGTCATTAACAGGGCCTGATTTTGCAAAAAAAGGGCAGACGAGGTGTGTGTGTCCACCCTGCACAAGTACTCACTAATTACACACCATTGTCCTGAGGACGTAGTTCATTTGAAGTTGTTACATCTGTCCCCCCTGTCTTTCTCTCTTCGTCTAGGTAAAGAACGGACCTGTGTTCACCTGCTCCCTGTCTGGGATGGCCGTGTCCCCCGGCCTGGTCTTTTCCTTCGTCAAACACAACTTCGGGTTGAATTTCATCTACCAGGCTGGGATGGTGCCCTCTACCCGCACTCTGATTATCACTAACAAGGGCGAGAGAGCGGTGAGGTATGCTAAAGCAAACGGTAGAGACGCTAATCATAGAAAGTGTGATTTTCATTTTTCTGGGTTTGCACCAATATAAAATCCCGAGGGAGAGACTTAACAAGATAGTGTTTGTCTGCCTTCAAACAATTAAACTGGCGGATACTCGACCCTGAGCGTGAGGAAAATGTTAGTTTTAGCCTGGAAATTGTTCGCTGGTTTTGACTTCAGTACCCTGGAGGCGGCGAGTCCGCTGTGTAAGCAGATGATTTTCTTGACCAGTTGAGCAGCAGTAAAGAGCAGCAGAGCCTTGGAGCTCTGAAGGACATAAGTTGATTTAGACAGCCGGGTCATTCCATGTCAAATCAACCAATTTTCTCAAAAGTGAAGAAGTTGATGTCTCAGAATTTCTTCAAATTTTAACCAGTTGTGAAGTGACCATATTTGAGAACATCTGCAAATTATCTAAGGGTTCTGATGTAAATTGTGACCCTCAGCCCCATAAATATGAGAGGGGGGGTGTATGCGCAAAATCGCACCCCTTATTCTGAACAGGTTTTCAAATGCCTGTAACTGGAAAGATATACAACTTAGACGACTGAAATTTGGTAATCCCATAGATATTTTTGTAAAGAATACCTGGCCAAAATTTGGCAGAGTTTGATCAAATAAATATGGTTATTTTGGCTACCCCGAAATGGAAAAAAGGCATTTTTACTTTTTCCGAGAACGATTTTGTTGGTCTCTTTTGGCCTGTTATATTTTACCTACATAGTTCAAATTGCTGCCATATATTGTCAGACACCCTGACTACCACTCTGTAGTTCATGGAGCAAGTAACTATCATACTTTGTCTATTATTGACCCTTCAAATTTCGAATTTTGCCATTTTTGCTCAATTTCGGAGGCAAAAATGAAGATGTGTGACAGGTCCTAGGATCACCAAATTTGGCCTGTACACAGATCTTAAGTGTCGAAACAACATATTAAAATTATAGGATGGTGTTCTGTCCCATTCAGATTTTATTGCAAGTTGAAAATAGAGGTTTTTTTGAATAATCGGATTTGCAATATCTATCATTTTATGCACTTTTCATACATTTCAAGCCCCTGTCAACCACAGTTGACTGCAAATAATGTCCTGAATGGGATTTGCTACCCTGGCAGGGCTTCTACCCTGATGATCCTGATATTAGGCCATTATGTCCCCATTGCAACACCATACAGTTTTGCTCTTCTAGAAATAGCTGCTGACATCAGCACTAATCCACTGTGCAGTGTGCATAGTTCAGAGATCAAGAGCATCTTTTCAGGATCAAACTCTGCTCTGCTGGAGGCAAACTTGTCCATAATATCTGTCCAGAATTTCTCACATATAGCAGCTGATGGCATTTCTCAGCTTCACCAAGGGATGATCCCAAAGTACATGGGTTTAAAGATGCCATTTGTACATTTACACTTTCTGCTCAGCAGCACCACACCATATGTACCTGATCTCTGAACTATGCACACTGCACAGTGGTTTAGTGCTGATGTCAGCAGCTATTTCAAGAAGTGCAAAACTGTATGGTGTTGCAATGGGGACATAATGGCCTAATATCAGAATCATCATGGTAGAAGCCCTGCCAGGGTAGCAAATCCCATTCAGGACATTCTTTGCAGTCAACTGTGGTTGACAGAAGCTTGAAATGTATGAAAAGTGCATAAAATGATAGATATTGCAAATCCGATTATTGAAAAAAAACCTCTATTTTCAACTTGCAATAAAATCTGAATGGGACAGAACACCATCCTAGAATTTTAATATGTTGTTTTGACACTTAAGATCTGTGTACAGGCCAAATTTGGTGATCCTAGGACCTGTCCCACATCTTCATTTTTGCCTCCAAAATTAAGCAAAAATGGCAAAATTCGAAATTTGAAGGGTCAATAATAGACAAAGTATGATAGTTACTTGCTCCATGAACTACAGAGTGGTAGTCAGGGTGTCTGACAATAGATGGCAGTAATTTGAACTATGTAGGTAAAATATAACAGGCCAAAAGAGACCAACAAAATCGTTCTCGGAAAAAGTAAAAATGCCTTTTTTTCCATTTTGGGGCAGCCAAAATAACCATATTTATTTGATCAAACTCTGCCAAATTTTGGCCAGGTATTCTTTACAAAAATGTCTGTGGGATTACCAAATTTCAGTCGTCTAAGTTGTATATCTTTTCAGTTACAGGCATTTGAAAACCTGTTCAGAATAAGGGGTGCGATTTTGGGCATGCACCCCCCCTCTCATATTTATGGGGCTGAGGGTCACAATTTACATCAGAACCCTTAGAAAATTTGCAGATGTTCTCAAATATGGTCATTTCACAACTGGTTAAAATTTGAAGAAATTCTGAGACATCAACTTTTCTGCCATTGGTTGATTTGACATGGAATGACCCAGCCTTATTTACTTTGCCCTTTTCATTGACCAAAACCGGGATACACGGCCAATGATTGATGCAAAACAAATATCATGACCACTTCCTCCCACCTCTCAGGAATACAGTATCTTTGTTGTATTGCTGTGCGAAAAGGCTTTGTATCTGCCAACAGTCTTAGTCAACCATCAGTGTTCAGGCTGTTCCACCTCTCCCTCCAGTCTGGAGTGCTTGTTCTCCAGCACTGCTTTCCTGGAGGTGAGTTTCCAACCAGAGATTCTGCCCCCTGGTGGCCTGCTGGAGGTACCCTTCACTTTCTACCCACGGGAAGCCACGCGGTACCATGAAAAAGTCGTCTTCCAGATCAATGACTGCGCCAAGCAAGTGGTGGAGATCCTTGGCCATGGAATCGAGATGCAGGTGAGGGGGTAAGGAGGGAAAATCCCCGCCCTGGGGTGCGTTTCCTGGAAGCACAGATGCCAACTTACGTAGTTGGAACCATTGCTGTGACTGCATTGACTGCAACAATGTAAGATGCTAACGTCGCTAGCAATTAGCAATTAACGTAGTTAGTTGGTTTTGTAGTTAGCAACCACGTTTTTGGGGAAATGTACCCCTGGTCTCACATTTGATGCTAATGTCCTCTCTGGAAATTGGTGCGAGCCAATTAGCTGTGGTCTAATGTTTAATCTGGCTGCTTCCTGCCTGTGCTGGCAATCGTCTTTGCCTGCTTATTGTTTGAGTTCTATCGCCTCACTGGCCATTCCCTGTGTTTTATATTACATCCCAATTGATAGTAGGTTTGTAAGGCGAATACGTTATTGTTAATAATTCTTAAGTGGTAATATGTCTCGAAACTCCAACTTTTTCTTCTTGAGGTTTTTCTTTGTACAGTTCTCGAAATGTTGACACAAAAACACCTGTCCCTGGTCACTTTAAATGCCTTAACACCGTCAGCTGTTTAGGAGCCCCTGTGTTGTTTTCACTTCATTGATTTTATTTGACAAAGGTTCCACCCCTTACTTACACAGTATCCTCTGTGTTTTGATGTTGCACTCGCATTGGGAAACTCCACCTGGAATTTAAGAGGGAATATTGAATGCTTGACAGGATTGTGAAATTGGACTGTGCTTTTTCTAACTCCTGTATTTCCTTACTAATTTAAACTTTTTTCAACAGTTTTACAGAAATAGTCTTAGGGCTCGTTTTTCATGTACAAAAAGTTCACCATTGAGAATGGACATGGAAATTTGTATACTTTATATAGCCTACAAAATGAGTTGTGCCTGGCCCTGTCCATGAGTGCATATGAAGTGTCCTTAACAAGTACTCTTTCTCCTTTCCTCTCAACTTTTCCTTGACCGCTGAAAAAAATGTGACACTGGTCCATATAAAATCGGAGTGACATTGATGTCACCTTGAGACATGCGTGACAAAAATCGGATGTACTCTTCTTAGAAACCTCATGAACTTGACTGCAGTCGATATTGACTGGACCAATCTAACATGAAAACTACTGCGAATGACGTATCCAATCACTAAAGCTGCAGAGGATTCTGGTCCACAACTTATTCCTTTCTTACAACGGTTGGTCCGATGTTTCCTTGCTGGAAGGAAACAACACCGAAGCCAGTCCCTCCTTTCCTTCATGAAATAGACTATTCGGACACTCCTTGTCGTGGCTGCCAGCCAAGATATTTCCAGTTCATATTTGCAATCAAGGACGATTCCTTAATTGTTGTAGATTTTGGGTGCTCCCCGTATTTCATGTCAAAAATTGCGCATGAAAGCCCCTCTTCAATTTGCAGCTCCGGATTATGGACAAAGCTTATATGGTCTCTGGGTTAATTTACCCAGTTGTTTAAAAAGATAGATCAATTTGAGTCTCTGTCTAAAAATGTAATTTGGCATCTGCAGACACAGCAGTGCTGGTGTTGTTCCCTTGTTTACACTCCCTGTCCAAGCTTCATTCCCCATTCATGATCCTTAATGTTACAAGATTATTCCAAACAAGGAGTTAATGAGATGATTTCACTCCAGAGTCCCACTTAGGCTACTTGTAGGAGTGCATGTAATGAGAGATAGCATTGCAATGTTTAATGTGCTTGATGATACCCTTTGATGAAAAATAATGGAATCTACCAGCTCTTGATGGGCAGAGACCCCGTTTCTGACTTACTGAAGCCTTAAAGCATTCAAATGTGGAATGGTGTGAAATTTGCATAGGGAATGGGAACAGGATGCAAAGATTGTTTGTTACTTCTTGGAATTTGAAGACTGTCATGCAAAGAGATATTTAAGTGAACAAGGTTTCAAGTAACCAGTGCCACAACTGTCTGTCAACATTTCCCGGACAAGAAATGCACAGTGTATTCAATATCGCAAAGCCAGTTCATATATGTTAAATGCTCTTGCAAAGAAACAGATTATACATCCAAAGTACACCGAATTGGTTTCCTGTTCTCCTCCTGTCAGATTGCTGTTGAAGACCCCCGGCACAAGGTGGTGAATCTCGGTGTCATTCAAGTCGGCCAAAAGAGCAAGCGAGTGATTCCATTGGTCAACAGCAGCCCAGTGCCTCTGACCTTCTCCCTAATCTGCGGCCCATCTTTAGAGCCACTGCTGGACTCAAAGGTACTCCCACACCCTTCTCTAACCCCTCCGCCCACACACACACACACACACACACACACACACACACCAACACATGCACACTGGTTCTCAGGGAAGAGAGCTGCTCATCATTACTACCAAAGGCAGCCCTGGAAATCTTTTGTGTGGTTTTCTTTCACCAATTGTTGAAAGCAAAATGTTGGTTTGCTACATTGAGTGTAGTATAATAGTCAAAAGCCAGGCAATACCTGGTTTTCCCTGAGCCTGATGTGGATTAAAATTGTCGCAGGCAAACTTGCAAATCGTAGGCCATGAGGGCCAGGTCACGCGATAACATACTTACAAAATTGGTGTATTTTGTATCTGAGCTCCAAAACTAAGTAAGATAGAGTTACAATTTAAATGGCTTTGTGTAGGTCTTCCCTAGTACTTCAAAAAACAAAATAGCTAGTTATGTTCATTTGATTTATTGTGGGTGAAAACGGCAAAAAAACTGGTCAGTAACGGAGTCCGCGCCCTAGATATCGCTCAAAAACAAAACAAACAAAAAACAAACAAAAACTTTGTTGTAACCTCTTTTCGTTTTACAGTCGAGCAACGTTTCCAACAGTGAAAATGGCTCCCCAAAATATGAGTGCAGAGGACATTATGAATGAAGATACATGGATACATGCCATCTCACCAATTTCCCTCTATTGATTGCTTGTCTTTGTGGTCCAGGTGATCTCAGTGACCCCGTTGGGTGAAGTTACCCTCCGAGGCAGTGGAGGGCGCTGTGCGTTAGAGGTGCAGTTCAGCCCGAGGCAGCGCATGCCTGCTTTCAGGGAGGAGCTGCAGCTGGAGTGCTTGGGGACCACACAGCCCCTGCTGGTACTGAAGGGGTGCTGCCAGGGCATGGAGATCAGGCTGGACCAGGACTACCTGCCCTTTGGTGCGGTTGCTCAGCGCTGCCAGTCAACCAGACGCATCATTATGTCCAATACTGGGGACGTGGGAAGCCGGTACTGCAATTAAAACTTATGCATATACCCTCACGCATGCAAACACACAGAGACACCGCCTGAAAAAATCTCTCAGCCTAAAGTTAAAGGATCTTCATATTACTGCTTAGTCAGTCTCTATTTATGCTGTTAGTATCCCCTTTTTTGCACTGTGGGAGCTAAGAGGTGATCATTGATACATGGAAGTCTCTCTATGTCTGTGTCCCCCCTATTTTCTTCAAATTTCAAATTCAAAGTGGCTTTATTAGCTTCGGAACAAGTCATTTACGCTGACAAAGAAAGTTCAAAATGACGCAACAAAATGTACAAAAGATGAAGAAAAAATTGCAATTTTGCTATTATAAAAAGAACAATGAATATGCGTAAACTTGCAGTTAGAAAAAATATGTAAATACAAATAATGGTACTTTTTTTTCTTTCCCTCTCCCTCCCCCGCTCTCAGATTTAAGTGGGACGTGAAGAAGTTTCCCCCACACTTCTCCATCCGTCCCGCGGAGGGATACATCTGTCCTGGGATGGAGGTACCCTTTGACATAACCTTTGCCCCCTTGGAGCTCAGTCAGGATATTCGTCGTGACAACCTGCCCTGCGCCCTGGAGCGGGGGACGCCTCTCACACTCACCCTGGTGGGGTCCTGCGTCTCTTCACCCGTTACCAAAGAGGTACGCTGATCTCGGTGCCCTTTATATTGCATTCGGTGGGTCACCTGTGCACACTGTGAATGTAACATGCAGTGACCGTGTCCGCTACAGGAGTAATGTTTACTGTTTATATCACAGAATTCAGCTTATATTCATTTTTATAGCAGTGCATACTGCCTGCATACTTAGCAGGAGAAGTCTATGTAATGTTCCTTCATGCAGTGCATGTAATGCAGTGATTGTGTCAGACAAAAACTTGTATTTTACAATGATGTTTAGGTCATCAGTGTATTGTGTACTTGTTTTGAAATTTCCCTTCCACTCTCTTTCGCCTACTTATGATTTCTATTTCTCTCTCTCCGCTCTGCCCCCTCATTATTTCTTTTTTCCCCTCTTTCTCTCTCTTTGCTTTCTCTCTCTTCCCCCTTCTCAATTTCAATTTCAGAGTGCTTTATTCACATGACGTATTTTATAATACATAGTGCCATAGCGTAATAGTCTTTCAGAATGATGTACAGAATGATGCAGAATACACAGCTACTAGGCTACTAGCGCTCATACTCACGATAATAATTGCAACTCTGCGGTAAATTATATAAATATGTGCTGCATAATTAAAAACTGATACTAATTGATGTAGTTTGGGTGTTGATATTGTCCCTAAGCCTGTAGCATGTAGCCTATATTGCGTTGCTAAATTTACAGGCCATATTTTCACCCAATGGGCAACTTACAGGTGCTGGGGCTCAGGTTGACCGGGGAGATTTGGGTGCGTCATGTTTAAATTCCCTGATCTCTCTGGCTTCCCCTGCAGGTGGTGGCGTTTACATGCGCTGTGCGCTCCCAGCACACGCAGGCCCTGTCCCTGTCAAACCGAGGCGGGCAGCAGTGGACTGTAACACCTGTGATCGAGGGCGAATACTGGAGCGGCCCGTCCACCTTCGTCCTGGAGCCCCACCAGCAGAGCCAAGCCTACGAGATCACCTACCGTCCGCTGGCGATGACCACCGACGGCAGGAAGCACCAGGTCAGCCAGCCACCCACACCCTCCAATCCCTCTCGGCGACAGTAAATTAAACAGAGCTCCCTGGGTCAGACTGTAACTGCCCAGCCGCGTGTGTCTCCCGTCCGATAACTGAAATGGCTCATTTCAAACATCAGTTCTCCCTGCTGGCTGACACACTGCAAACTGCCAAATCTTGTTGGTTAAAGTCAAAGGCTCTGGAGGAATTTGATTTTCTGAACTTTAATTCCAAGCTGCTCAAAATAAGGCTGGCTGTCAATCACTGTACAGGTCGCCATGGTTTCCGGTCTCTGAAACTGAATGAGAGTGGAGCTCCATCAATGAAAAGCCGCAATGCCAGCAGCAAATCTAGCCCAAACAATATTGATTGGTGCAAACTTGATTTCATATCAATCGCTTCTCACTTATCAAAACAGATAGACTGGAATTACCAGGGCTTTTGAGATTCTTGTCCTGTCTTCAGCGAGGTACATCAATTGAGTTTTATTTGAAAAGTATTCACGTAGATGCGCCTGGACTGTGCTTCAGTCAGTTTATAACCTGTGAGTTGTTTCTAGTAAAATCAGCTGTGAGATTTGTGGTTGATGTACTGTAAGATGCAATTCCATTTTTTGACTTCCCAAATACAGTATTACAGGGTGGGGAAGCAAAACTTGCACTGACATTTAAAGTACAAACAATCCCACAACCTCTCCCCTGAATTGTGTGCACCTGTTATTGCTAATAACGGTGGACATATTGAATAATGGACTACCTATTATCTTTATTTGTCTGCTTTATAGTCTCTTTTTTTCAATCAACATATCAGTTGAGAATAATGTACAATCTATGGATGGTGATTTATTTTGCAAATTTTGCTTCCCCACCCTGTAGTTAGGGTTGAATGAACTCATCGGTGAGCATTTGAGTTATTGTATGTAACCAGGGCTGCTGGCTGTTGAGGGGAATTTTGTTGTTGTTAAGAGTCACTCTAACCCCCAGGCCCGCCCCACAGGGCTCTGTGTTTTTTCCACTCCCCGATGGGACGGGAGTGTTATACTCTCTGATGGGAACAGCCGACCCGCCGAAACCCGCCGGCACCATAACTCGCGAAATGCCCTGCAAGACTCCCTATACAGAGCTGCTGCCTGTCCAGAACTGGTTAAACAAGGCCCAGAGGTATTGCATTACAGTTATTACGCTTCACAAATGCTACGGCTAACCGCTATCCCTCTCAATTCAGTGTTTAATTCAGTTCAGCTGACTCTGGTAGTGTAAGACCAACAATCAGCTGCTGCCGAGGCACCGGATATAAAGGTCTCCTGCAGTCAGTGTGTTCAGAACTGTTGTTCTCACTTGGAAAACGCCAAAGGATTCAGACTTCTGAATTTGGTTCTCATTTTAATTTCACAAACTATTATGACATTAAACTAGAAAAACATGCATGTCATGAATGGATCGACATTATGAAGAGTCTTGTGCCAGAACCAGTTTAACCCTCGTCCAACCAGGGGTTTTTCTTCTACAACCCCGACCAAGGTTTCGATATTTTGATTTCAAAATTAAAATTAATTATTTTGGTATCAGTGTACAGCTACAGATGTCCTCTCTTCAAATCAAGTGTAAATAAAACATATTTTAACATTATGACATCATAGTGACATCCTAACCAACACTGTATTAGGAAAAAACATCAACATGACATATATTTATTAGTTTTACCTAAAATAAGTAACTTTCTGTAACCTCTCAAACTACTGATACTAAAATTAATATTTTAGTATTATTATAAATGTTATAAACTCATGAGTAACATAAATTTGACATGACTATGATGTCATAAATTTCTTTACTTTGTTTTTCCCTATGATAGAACAAGGCTTATAATATCAGTAATATGTCCGGTACATATGTTCTCTTTCAAAACAAGAATCAAACATCACAAACTTCAGGACTGTGACATCACGATGACGTCATTATAGACATCATATCTGAAAAAATACAAAAACACACTTGCATAAAAGGTTCATGTATGAATTATGAGAACAACTTTATGAAGAATTCTATGAACTTGTATAATAGTAGGCCTATAGCACAGTATAAAAATAGTATGCAGTACAGTGAGAAGTCAAACACAAGTAAACGTATGTCAGTCATGCACTTCTAATATTATTGGTGAAGATCACTTCAGGGTTACTGGTCACTGCTGCTCATTGTAATTCCAAGATTTACTAATACAAGGACAAGCTACATCAATAAATCAATAAGAATGACAATCAGTGTGGTCTACAAAGTTCATTGAGCATGAAATATAATAGTAGAATACTATTGGCAACTAATTTGTAAGCATACTTCGTATCAAAAACAGGCAAAAATTGACGCTGGTGGTAACCCCCCCCCCCCATTGGTTGGACGAGGGTTAAGTCAAAATATTTTTGTTCAGGGTGTTAAAAGTTGTGTGCTGATTTTTTAAGGGTACCTAAAAACATTGTCATGGCATAAGTTTGGCAAACCAAATCAGTATTTTGTGGGCCTGCAGCGATTCTAGTTCACCCCTGAAATGGACATTGGTTTGAACATGGCGGAGTAATCGATAATAAAAATGGCCGTGAAAAACTGCACTCAGTGCTGTGTCGCTCAGTATAATACCGCCTGAAATACTAAATGTGGACGGTATTGAAGAAGAATGCAAACTACACCATTCTCTCCCTCCCTGCCTCCCTCCCTCTATCTCCCCAGGTTCCGCGTCGCAGTGGAGATGCTGAAGCCTGACCGTGGGGACCCAACGGTCACACTGAAGGGACTGGATTATTTGGACGTCCCTGCCCTCATCAAGAGGGACTATAAACTGTCCTTTTTCTCCTACAAAGAAGGTCTTTTTAATGCCAAGGTGTGTGTGAAACATGAGTATGCAGGCATACAGGTAACTGTGAGCACCGTGTAAGTCCAACAAGTGTTGACTTGTTAGTTTCTGTGGATGGGGTTTGTTCTCTGTATGCCTGGCTCCGTTCCTGCTACCTGGGAGCAGGTGCCTTTATGTGATTGGATGAGGGCTTCTCACCCTGTCGGGTTTTTTTTTTTTTTTTAAGGGGACACTGTTGCCTCAACCATTGGGGGTAGGGGCTACACTATAACCGTTGTTCCCCCAACTGTTTGGGATTTGGTTAAGATGTCAAACTAATCCTTTTGTTCGCATTTTACACGGCTTTGCAATCACCCATCACATCGTACATTGTACTTTTCAGCATACTGTGAAAGTGCCACTTTGAAGTCTGAAAAGTCATCAAATTCTGCGTACTTTCGAGGCATTTTTTCACACCGTCACTGACCAGGGAAAAATGGCAGAGTACTGAATTTTTGTTGATAGAGGTTACTCACAAAATATTGCACGTATTTTATACGCTGGAAAAGTGGTGACGTCATTTCGAGGTCAACTTGCCGTAGCCGTGGCAACGTGTTCACGCCGAACTAACCAAACCATAAGCAAAGAACAAGAGTAGTGTTTATCGCCATGGTCCTCGTGTCTACGTATGGAATTAAGCTTTATTTTCAGTGATCTTAAACCCAAAGTGTTCTCATTCAAAAAGACCAGGAAGCATTTCTCACTATATTTTTGATCGTCAAATATTTAGGCATTTTGTGCCGTGTGATAAGTGTGTTAAGTGAATGTGTTGCTATGCTGTGAGCGTGAACCGATGTCAAAGTAGTGAGTGTTGACCCCAGCGAAAGTGATGTCACACTTTTTCAGCATACTGAGAGAGTATTATAGAGACGAATTATACAGGAGACGCTTGCTATTTACCCAAGGATTATGGGAATTGGCACTGTGGTTTTATTTCTACTGATCCCTCCTGTGCATACTCCGTGACCCCGACCAGGTGACATTCCGGAACGAGGCGACGCAGGAGTACCTGTTCTACCACGTGAGCTTCAGGGCCACGGCGGCGGGGGTGACGCGCGCCCTGGAGATGGCCGCCGTGGTTAGACAGATGGCTGCGGCGTCGGTAACGGTGGAGAACCCGCTATCTTCGCCTGTCTGTTTCACGACCGAGTGTCGCTCCCCTGACATCAGTGTTCCCCCGCAACTTCCTGTGCCAGCACTGTCTACGGTCAGTCTGTCTGTGTGTCTCACAAAGTCTGAAATCCTTCATGGACAGACAAATTTGCATACTGGCCCATCATAGCAGAAAAAAGGTACTGCTAATGTCTTCAGTGTTTTTGGGAAGATATTAAAATGGTTTGAATAAAAGGACAGAAACAGCTAGTTTCTTTAAATATTTTTATTAACCCTTTCAGCGCGATAGGCAACTACGGCTGCCCAAAGATGCAAGATAGCAAAATCAGGAGATCCCGCAGGGGAGCTCTTTTAAACATGATTGCCACATGATAGGTTTTCAACAGCTCAGGATTATAACATTTCTAATTCCTTGAAAATGCATTCGGCGCTCAAATGGTTAAATAACATGATGAATGAAAATAGAACCAACAGCATTTTAGAGCGCTGTCTTAGAACCTTGAAAATAATTACCTGAGAAAACCCTCGTCAAAGGGCTCATGAAAAAAGCGAAAGCGTGTAGCCACCAGCACTGGGGGAAAGAACTTTGTACATCACTCAGATCTGTTAATTCTACATCTTTGTTTGAATCCAAGGTTAAGACATATGTGCTGTAAAAGCTGATTTTGCCCTTGCTGTTCATATATACTCAAAAGATTAGTTTTGGGCATAACACTTAATGCTTATATAAATTTAAAAATGACTGTGACTGGAATATATCTAAATTATATATTCACCTGTAGTTCTATTACACAAGTATGGTATTTTGGGATAGAACAAGCTCTATTGTGCTTTATTCTCGCCATACAGTACGTATGCTCCATATTTTAACTCACGCACAGTACCTGTCAAAAGTATGGACACGCTTTGCTAATGTCACAGCTCTCTGTTTTTAGAGAAATTTAAACGGCTTAACTTCTCTGTATAATTTCAAATGGAATCTTGCAAAAGGTAAACGATCAGAAGTGAAAAGAGCATAATTGACGTGTTTGAATTGTGTATGAAATTTTGGAATTCTGAAAGAAGCCGCAAAGTAGAAAAGTAGTACTTCTACTTTGCGAAGTAAACAGACAAATTAGCTCCTTCTATTTTCCAACAGCCGAATTAAAGTTAAGTGGTTTTGGGACTTATTTGGCGAAAAAGGTTGATGAAAAGACACCTCAAGTGCAGCACGTCATTTGGAAGTCAGACGGCCGTGCAGCTGCAAATTCCTGATAGTCATATGGCTGCCCTTGTTAAGACAAAAAAAAAAGTGAGAATGCTCCGCAAATATGACAACAAATGGTCGTTAGTTTGATAGATTTATGAGTTAAATCTTTGTTTGCAAAATAAAGGCTGCTTATTTCTTTATTCAACTTGTGTTGTAAGAAAAATGTGGGTATGTCCAAACTTTTGACTGGTACTGTATGTTACTATGGTGAATAAATGGAATTGAATTGAAATATAAATGCGGTACATTTGTCTTTTCCCACTCTTGCCCTGCTCAGGCCTCTCTGACGCTGGAGTACCAGCCGCTGCGGGAGGGAGACGGCGCGGCGCGGCTGACCCTGCACAGCGCAGAGCTGGGCTACTTCCACTACGACCTGCAGCTCCGGGCCACGCCCGCCCCTCCAGAGAGAGCCCTGCACTTCCGCACTCCCCTGGGCTCCTCCCACTCCATCAACGCCAAATTCACCAACTACTCCCGCGCCAAGACCGAGTACACGTGCAAGGTACTGTCAGTACTACTCAAGAATTACGCTGCTCCCGCGTTAGAGTACATCCGCAAAGTACAATCGCTGCTTCATACCAATTAATTCAATTCAATACTAATTAATTGTTTACCATTTTTCACAGAAGGACTGTCACAAAGACACTTTTTAGTGCAAAAAGGGACAGTGTCAGGCCTAATATCTAAAATAGCAAATGAAGGGAAAAAAAAACCCAGTTGGGAGAAAAAACCTCAGACTTTGGCAAGAAAAAAAACTCAAAAGTTTGGCAAAATCTCAGGGGGAGCCTGGCAATAGTGGTAGAGCCCATCCCCCACTGACAAGCCAATTAATGAAGTTGGATTAAAGTCTAATTAATAAACTC
This sequence comes from Gymnothorax reevesii, assembly GCA_029721435.1. NCBI lineage: Eukaryota > Metazoa > Chordata > Actinopteri > Anguilliformes > Muraenidae > Gymnothorax > Gymnothorax reevesii. Next base: position 51,067,202 of record CM056589.1, on the reverse strand, counting down.
TTTAAAAAATCCAAGCAGTAGTCTCTGTAACTCCGAGAAGTGGCGAGGTAAGGATGGGGTAGAACCGGATTAGGACCAGGGATGCATTTCCCGAAATCACAGACGCTAACTTACATAGTTGGACCCATTGACTGTGAATGGATGAACGATGTAAGGCGCTAACTTTGTAAGCAATTATGTTTTTGGGAAACGGACCCTAGATCAGGACTGTACAAAAATTACACTCCTCCTGCATTAGCAATGATTATTCCTGTACATGTGTGAGCGCATGCCAAGCTCTCACTGTCAGTTTGCATTAGCAGGCTAGCATTAGCATGCTCCACTCTGCAGTGCTGCCGTTAATGTGTAGGATGTGTCTGTTTGCCAGACGGACAGCCCTGACTTCACTACAGAGCGGACGGTCGCCGCGGCAGCAGGTTTGCAGGGCGGGACCGAGGTCTGCGTGGAGGTGTGCTTCGAACCCTGGCAGCTGGGCGAAAGCCGTGCCCTGCTCACCCTCTCCTCCAACTTGGGGGGCGAGTACCTGATCCCACTCCAGGGGTCCTGCTGTCCCCCAAAGCCCCAGGGCCCTTTCGCCGTACGGGCTGGCTCCACCATCTCCATCCCTTTCAAGAACATCTTCCCCCAGCCCACTGCCTTTGCCTTCCAGGTGGACAACCCGGCCTTCTCCGTAAAAGGCACCGATGCCATCCGGCCCAAAAAAACACACAACATCTTGGTCTCCTTTGAAGGGCCTCCTCCAGGCTCTCAGGGTCCCTGCAGTGGAAAACTGATCGTCTCCAGCCCTCGGAGCGAGGGCCATGGCCAGGGCGTCTCCTGGGTGTACTACCTGAAGGGCCTTAGCTTCGAAATCTCCCAGCGAGACAAGACCTAGGGTGCATCCAAATGCCCGTACTACACCCATACTCGATGAATTTGACTTGATAACTACCACTCAACCGTCAATGTCGTCCTGTATTCATCAGCACCATATGCAAGTGATCGATCGGGCGCACTGTGCGGCTGCCACTGCACCCGTCTCCTGACCCGGCTGTTTACCCTGGACATTGCATGAAACCCACATCCACCCCACAAAAATTTAAAGGCACAACTTTTCCTCTGAATTGGCGGGATTAATAAATAATTTTGACAATACAAGGGAATGTTGCGCTCATGTTAATTTTACTTATTGTTTATTATATTTTGTACATATTGTTTATTTACATATTACTTTCTACTGATGGGGGGCTGCCACTTACATGCTCTAATACATGCCAATACATGCTCTAAATGGCAATATTTTCATTTGAACTTTGAGATAAACGTTGTCTGCAGTTTATTCAACCCCAATTCCGAAATAGCTGGGACAAAGCGTAAATTGTGAATTAAATCAAAATGCAATGACTTTCAAATCACACCAGCCAGTATTTTATTCACAATAGAAGAGGAATAACGTAGCGAATGTTGAAACTGAGAAATTTTACAATTTTATCCACAAAATCAGCTCATTTCAAATTTGATGGCTGCTACAGGTCTAAATTAAGTTGGGACAGGGGCCTATTTACCATGGTCTAGCATCCCCTCTTCTTTTTAACAGAGAGTGGAGGCATCTGGGCATTAGGAGACAAGTTTCTGAAAAGAAAATTAGGCTTTATTGTGTCATGTTGATAAATGTAAAGCCGAGTTCCTCCTGCGCATGAAGAACGAAAGTTACGAATGTAACTACGGTTCTATGAATCCCGAATGACCGCCAGAGGGCGGTGCTTAAAGCACTGAATATTCCCCTTCGCGCATGCGTAGTGCGAGTATGTATACCAACAATGTCACCTGTGACCTGCAGGTGACCCAAAGAAGATTATATCTTCCGGTGTCACCTGAGGATCGTTTCTTACAGAATCTTCTCGCGAGCACACGAGGATTCTGAGTGACAGAGAGCTCTGGCGGTCATTCGGGATTCATAGAACCGTAGTTACATTCGTAACTTTCGTTCTATTTCATCCCTGCTGACCGCCAGAGGGCGGTGCTTAAAGCACTGAATGACTTATACCAACAAGGTCACGAAGAATCCGAATCACGGACCTTCAGTGTGCAAAAAGTCAGAAGACCCCGGCCGCAGAACCACGGCTAAGGGGTGGGGTGTGGCGACGTTCACCCTGTAGAACCTGGAGAACGTGTCCGGTGACAACCATGAAGCTGCGGCACAAATGTCCTCCATGGACACTCCCCTCAGGGCAGCCCATGAAGTAGCAACACTCCTGGTAGAGTGGCACCTCACGCCAGGTGGAAGGGGACGGTTACTCGTCCGATAGGCATGGGTGATGACATTAATAATCCAGTGGGACACACGCTGCTTGGAGATGGCGCAACTCCTGTTAGGGCCACCGTAGCAGAGAAAAGGTTGTTCAGACCTTCGAATGCATACAGTAGCTGCAGTGTAGGCCTTCAGAGCCCGCACTGGACATAACAGTTCAGGCTCATCCCCACTCTCCCTTGGAGAAGGGTCAAACCGAGCCAGCCGAATAGGCTGGTTGCGGTGAGCGTGAGCCAACACTTTAGGGAGAAACGCTGTGTTCGGCCACAGAGTGACCCCTGAGCCATCAGAGTTCCACCTCAAACACGAGTCACTGACAGACAGGGCATGCAGCTCGCTGACACGCTTTGCAGAGCAAATGGCCAGAAGGAATGCAGTCCTACAAGACACCACTTCAGCTCCGCTTGTGTCAAGGGTTCAAATGGGGGCCGGCTTAGTGCATCCAGTACCAGGGGAGATCCCATGCTGGAGCTCTTGGGGCACTTAGAGGATGTAATCTCTGAGCCCCCTTCAAGAAGAGGAACACCAAACTATGGCTCCCCACAGTGCCATTGTCAATCCTCACATGACCACAAGATATTGCCGCTACGTACACTTTCAACGTCGAATGAGACCGACCTTCATCCAGAAGAGACTGAAGAGGTCAAAAATAGTTGGCACAGAGCAGCGCACAGGGTCCTCATCCCGACTTGTACACCAGTCGGAAAACAGTTTCCATCTATTCTCATATTGAAGACGAGTGGACGGCGCTCTAGCATTCAATATGGTGTATTCGACAGGGTCCGCACAGGAGCTAAACAGCAACTCGGGCCCTCCAGCAGCCAAACAGACAGTTGGAGGCATCGTGGATTGGGGTGCCAGATCCGCCCCGCCAGCTGGGACAGGAGATCCCTCCTGTCGGGAAGGCGCTACGGTACACCGCGACAGAGTCCGTGCAGCAGTGGGAACCAGCTCCTCCCTGGCCAGAAGGGAGCCACAAGGAGGACACTGCGACCCCCCTGAAGGATCCTCTGAAGTACCGACCGAATCAGAGGAAGCGGGGGTAAGGCATACAGGAGGCCGTCCGGCCAAGGGTGGGCCAATGCGTCCTGGCCCGAGGGACTGGTTGTCTCGGCTAAGGAGAACCACAGAGGACAGTGGGTAGAGACTTCTGAAGCGAAGAGGTCCACGTCCACTCTGCCGAAGAGGCTCCAAATAGTGCTGACCATTTCCGGGTGGAGGCGCCACACTCCTGACGGAGTTTTTGACGGGAGAGGGAGTCTGTCAGGTTGCTCCGCTCTCCCGATAGATACATTGCCCGAAGGCTGATCAGACGGGGGGGCCGCCCACATGAGGAGCTCTTCTGTCAGTCGCAGCGACCGCGCAGACTTGGTCCTGCCCTGATGATTTATATGATATACGGTTGATGTGTCTGACCTTACGAGGACATGCTTGCCCCTCAGGTGTGGCAGAAAGTGCCTGAGTGCCGGGTGAGCCAAGGCAAGGAGACACCTTTGTGACACCCTGAGCTTCCTGTGCCAGTGTCGCTTGGCATCCAAGTGGAAGCTGTTCAGCCACCTCAGCAGGGGGCGTAGTGCCAGCAAGCTCAGCGGAACCACAGCTGAAATGGACGTTAGTTCGCCCACAAGGCGAGGAAATGCAAGGAAGGTCAGCCAATGGCCCTCTTGGAACAGGGCAAGAAGGTGAAGGATGTCGCCCACACAGCGGGGGGCGGTCTGGCTATCATGGCTACACTGTCCAATGCAATCCCAATGAAAGTTGTAGCCTGAGATGGCACCAGGCAACTCTTTCCCATATTCACCTCGAGTCCGAGGCAGGCCACGTGGGACAGGAGACATGCTGTATCACTGGACACCTGAGCATGGGATGGTGGACAGACCAGCCAGTCATCCAGGTATGGGAGAGTTTTCAAGCCTTGAGACTGTAGAGGCGCAAGGGCTGCGGCAACACACCTCGTGAAGACCCTTGGAGAGAGGGAGAGCCCAAAGGGTAGCAACCTGAACTGCCAGTGGCGGTCTCGGTAGGCAAAGCGGAGAAACCGCCGATGTTTTTGAGTGATGGGGACACGGAAGTAAGCGTCCTTGAGGTCAATGGACGTAAACCATTCTCCCTGTGCCACAGTTTGCAGGACATCTGCAGTGGTCAACATGTGGAAAGGGATGACCTTCATAAATATGTTCAGCCCTCTGAGGTCCAAGATTGGGCGAAATCCGCCAGTCTGTTTCGTCACTAGGAAGTATGTTGAATAGTACCCCCGGGGACGCGACAGAGGGTCCACGGGCTCGATGGCGCCTTTGGCCAGGAGGGTGGATAACTCCTGGCCCAACACGCGAGCCTTTGCCGGGTCGCTGATAGAGGCCATTTTGACCCGGCCAGAAGTGAGGGGCCGGCGGCGGAATTGAAGCTTGTACTCGTGGGTCAAGGTGGCAACCACCCACGGGTCTGAAGTATGAGCAGCCCACTGTTGGAGCTGATATGAAAAATATCCGACCGCCGGCCCCACGGCCTCAATGTCTGGCCCCCCGGCCCCTAAGGGGGGGGGGGGTGGAGGGGGGGGTGGACAGGCGGGCAGGGCCACGAAAGTCCCAAGCTGGTCTCCGCATGGGACGCTGGGCAACACGACGGCCAGTGGAGTGGGTCGGCCGTGGTAAGCGGGTGTGAGAAGCAGCCGAGGAACCCCTCGTTCTGCTGGCAGGAGGCCTATCAAGAAGAGGCATCCGCCTAAGGCCCGCAAGCCGCTGCCTGGTTTGCACAGCCTGGATGGTCCTTTCCAGTGCTTCCTGGGCTGCAGGACCAAATATCTCTCCCGGTTCCATGGGGAGACTGCGAAGGAGTCTCCTGGATGCCTCTGTCAAGTTTGACTGAGATAGCCAAACCTGGCGACGAGCCTGAACCAGGATGGACATCATCCGTCCAAGTTCCCTGGACAGAAGGCCGAATGCCTCCAGTGAGGCATCACAAAAAGTGGCAGAATCAGCAGCCACGTTGCCCTCCTGCAGTGAAGCTGAGAGCGCCAACGTGAGATTCGACAAAGAGCTCCCCATGCGGCAAGCACGTGCTCCAGCATCATAAGGCCTTGTGAGAAGGTCTCCAACAGGCCTGCAGCTCCTTCAGATAGTCCTTAGAGTGGGGAATAACGAAGGTAGTGGGGGCTGGCCTGCGCCTGAAGAGGGCACTAGCAGGTGCAGCTTCTGCCTGCTGTGGTACATGCATGTGCAGTCGATCTAAAGCCATGCGCATGATTGCCCGCATGGAGCCATCCCCCAACTCAGCCACTGAACTCTGAGCCGAGGAGTGGGCGCCCCGCTCAGATGCCTGGGAACCCCCATTTTACGAATCTCTCCCATAACCGTGGAAGTAGGTAGCCGAAGCTGCCAGGGAAAATGTATCCTCCTCAGGTACCAGCACTGGCATTGGAGGAGAGGGTGTCAAATCACCTTGCAATGGGGCATCAGGCTGGCAGTCTCTGAGCATGGGCCTGACCTGGGCCAGCTCAGCAGACAGCTGATCGACTTTAGATGAGAGCCTGCTTTCTTGTCTCTTTTTGAGCAGATTTCGCCCTCTTCCTGGAGGGTGCGACTGCTGTAGCCGCAGCCCGCCCCTTAGAGCGTCTCTAACAGGCCGGGGGAGACTGGCCTGATGGGGGGAGGTCACTTTCATCCCCTTGATGTTCCACCTGCGCCCGACTGGCAGCCCTCACCGCCCAAGGCAAGTAACTGCAGTTCATGCAGGGGTTGTCTGACGGCGCCTCCCGCAGGTGCTCAGGACCGAGGCATGCGGGGCATAGGTCATGGCCGTCCTCTGGCTGTAGAGGAGCCTCACATGACGTACAGAAATGGGAGTCATCCATTGTGGTGGCGCTGGAGGCTTACACGACACTCACCTGTCCAAATAAGCCCAGACGCTCCCGCTAGTATGCTACAGGGGCTTGCACTGGAGGGAGGGAGCGCGTACGCTGCCTATACCGAGTAAGGAACCCAGCTGGTATTTAATGAATATTTCTCGGATAACCTGAGCGCGAACGCTAAGGACAAACCGAGTATGGACACCGTAAGCCGGAGGGAGGGAGCGCGTACGCTGCCTATACCGAGTAAGGAACCCAGCTGGTATTTAATGAATACTCCTCGGGTAACCTGAGCGCGAACGCTATGGACAAACAGAGTATGGACACCGTAAGCCGGAGGGAGGGAGCGCGTACGCTACCTATACCGGGTAAGGAACCCAGCTGGTATTTTAATGAATACTCCTCGGATAACCTGAGCGCGAACGCTATGGACAAACCGAGTATGGACGCCGTAAGCTGGAGGGAGGGAGCGCGTACGCTGCCTATACCAGCAGGGGCTCAGTAACAAATCCAAATCGGGACACAGCACAAAGCAAAACACAAACCATATGCTGGGAGGAGGCAGCGCGCACGCAGCCTCTACCAACAGAGGTTAATGCAAACTCACCAGCAGGTGTAGCTATGCAAGCGTTACCGCTAATAATTACTCACGCTGGACACCGGGAAACGCTTACGCAACCCGCCAGCCAGCAAACAAAGTCAGCTTGACCGACTAATTAAACGTCGGGACACAGCACAAACACAAAAACAGACCATATGCTGGGGGGAAGCAGCGCGCACGCAGCCTGTACCAACAGAGGTTAATGCAAACTCACCAGCAGGTGTAGCTATGCAAGCGTTACCGCTAATAATTAGTCACGCTGGACACCGGGAAACGCTCACGCAACCCGCCAGCCAGCAACAAAGTCAGCTCGACCGACTAAATTAAACGTCGGGGCGCAGCACAAACATATAAACAAATCATATGCTGGGGGGAGGCAGCGCCCACGCAGCCTGAACCAACAGACGTTAATGCAAACTCACCAGCAGGTGTAGCTATGCAAGCGTTACTGATAATAATTATTCACACTGGACACCGGGAAACGCTCACGCAACCCGCCAGCCAGCAACAAAGTCAGCTTGACCGACTAAATTAAACGTCGGCACACAGCACAAACACAAAAACAGACCATATGCTGGGGGGAGGCAGCGCCCACGCAGCCTGAACCAGCAGAGGCTAATGCAAACTCACCTGAAGGTGTAGCCATGCAAGCGTTACTGCTAATAATTATTCACGCTGGACACCGGGAAACGCTCACGCAACCCGCCAGCCAGCAAACAAAGTCAGCTCGACCGACTAAATTAAATGTCGGGGCGCAGCACAAACATATAAACAAACCATATGCTGGGGGGAAGCAGCGCGCACGCAGCCAGTACCAACAGAGGCTAATGCAAACTCACCCGCAGGTGTAGCTATGCAAGCGCTACCGCTAATAATTATCCGCTGGACACCGGGAAACGCTCACGCAACCCGCCAGCCAGCAAACGATGTCAGCTCGACCGACTAAATTAAGCGTCGGGGCGCAGCACAAACACAAAAACAGACCATATGCTGGGGGGAGGCAGCGCCTACGCAGCCTGTCCCAACAGAGGCTAATGCAACTCACTTGAAGGTGTAGCTATGCAAGCGCTACCGCTAATAATTATCCACGCTGGACACCGGGAAACGCTGACGCAACCCGCCAGCCAGCTAACGAAGTCAGCTCGACAGACTACATTAAAACGTCGGGATAAGGATGCGCGAACGCAACCGTCACCGATAAGTAATTAACAAACGCAGCAAAGTAACGTAAAGTCTCTCTCAACCAGAGAAAGATCGCCGTCGCAGTTCCTGGAGGGCGAACAATCGCTGCTCCGACCGACAATGGTCGCGGAACTACTAGCAACGGAATTTAGTAGTAAAGCAATAGACTCATTGCTTTCCAAGCAAGCAAACTACGCGCGAGAAGAAAATAAGAAACGATCCTCAGGTGACACCGGAAGATATAATCTTCTTTGGGTCACCTGCAGGTCACAGGTGACATTGTTGGTATACATACTCGCACTACGCATGCGCGAAGGGGAATATTCAGTGCTTTAAGCACCGCCCTCTGGCGGTCAGCAGGGATGAAATAGAACTGATTTCGCAACTTTCACACCCAGGTCTTATACCCTTTTCACCGGAAATATCTTTCAAATATGGTCTTTCCACTTCTCATTCTCGTGCTGCAATTGGACAGGCAACCTGAACCTCTATTAGCTAATCCTTCAGGAATTCAAAGCAAAGACGCATGCGCATCACTTCAAAGACAGTGGAAACTTACAGCCACACTTGGGACATGTACAGACATGCCAGGCAAGAGATGAACATGAAATACAAAGGAAAAGAAACAAATGGATGAATTCGATGCATATCAAATGATTACAATGATTCAATTGATTATGTTTTCAGTAGCAACTAATGATTTTACTGAACAAATATTGATCAAAGCTACAGAAATCAAATACATCCTCTGATTATGTTTTTTAAATCAACTAAACAGAAGCCTGCTTACTAATCAAAGCTACAGAAGCTGCTGCTTATGTGTGTGTGAGCTGCTCATGCATGTGTGAACTGAATTGCTTATATATGTGTGTCTGTCTGTGTGTGAACTGCTTGTATGTATATCTGTCTGTGTGTTTTATGTCTGTGTGTTTGCACTGCTCATCCCCTCCCTATCCGTATGTGAACTGCTCATCCCCTCCCTATCCGTATGTGAACTGCTCATCCCCTCCCTATACGTATGTGAACTGCTCATCCCCTCCCTATCCGAATGTGAACTGCTCATCCCCTCCCTATCCGTATGTGAACTGCTCATCCCCTCCCTATCCGTATGTGAACTGCTCATCCCCTCCCTATCCGAATGTGAACTGCTCATCCCCTCCCTATAGGAATGTCACCTCCTCATCCCCTCCCTCTCCGAATGTGACCTGCTCACCCCCTCCCTATCCGTATGTGAACTGCTCATCCCCTCCCTATCCGAATGTGAACTGCTCATCCCTTCCCTATCTGTATGTGAACTGCTCATCCCCTCCCTATCCGTATGTGAACTGCTCATCCCCTCCCTATCCGTATGTGAACTGCTCATCCCCTCCCTATCCGAATGTGAACTGCTCATCCCCTCCCTATCCGTAGGTAAACTGCTCATCCCCTCCCTATCCATATGTGAACTGCTCATCCCCTCCCTATCCGTATGTGAACTGCTCATCCCCTCCCTATCTGTATGTGAACTGCTCATCCCCTCCCTATCCGTATGTGAACTGCTCATCCCCTCCCTATCCGTATGTGAACTGCTCATCCCCTCCCTATCTGTATGTGAACTGCTCATCCCCTCCCTATCTGTATGTGAACTGCTCATCCCCTCCCTATCCGAATGTGAACTGCTCATCCCCTCCCTATCCGTATGTGAACTGCTCATCCCCTCCCTATCCGTATGTGAACTGCTCATCCCCTCCCTATCCGTATGTGAACTGCTCATCCCCTCCCTATCCGAATGTGAACTACTTATATGTGTGTGTATGTTATGTGTGTGTGCGTCTTTCTGCTGCCTACATAATATGGTTATTGATTATGATTTATTGATGGCTAAATATAATCTAATTCTAATTGTTAGTTTATTGATTATTAGTATGAGTAATGAATGAATAATAATAAAAATATATATATAATCAGTATTAGTGAATATAATGAATTTGTATTAGTTAATATAATGAATAATGCTGAAATATAATCTTCAACAAGATCTGCCCGTAACATGCCAAAGGTTCTTTTTTCTCTCCTGTGTCACAAGCCGTTCCATTTTCTGGATGCAGTAGCATTTTTAGTTTTTTTTTTGTTGGCTTTATGGAGGCTATTGCCTACACCAAAAAGAACAAGTCAATGTCACCGTACACATCACGATCAGCTCGATGTTTGTTATTACTGAAGTGCTTGGCGCGTGCACGTGGTGCACGTCAGGATTACAATCCCAGGATTACAATACCACACGCTGTCCTTTATTTCCTCTCATGCCTCACTGGAAAAGCAATAAAAATCCATTGATTCTTTAATTTGCCGTAAATACAGTACATACCTCACCTGTGCGTTTTTAATGGCGCTGAGTATGTAAATATATATACTCCCACAATGGTAATGGTTAACTTTTTTTGTTAGTGTCACTGTCAAAATACTAATGTACTGCACAGTAGATAAGGTTTCTCTGTAAACTGAAATGTTACTGAACAAACCATATTACTTGATTTTGTTGTGATGTTATTGAAAATAAATCTGCATGTGTAATTGATTGTCTGAAGGGTTGAAGCACTGTCAAATACAATATTTAGTCAACTAGCTAAAGCTGTACATGTTGTGTCGCAAATGTGCATGGCATTTATGTATGGCCACTCCACCAGATGGGCATATATTGCAATAGCTCCTGTCCGTACATCGGTCCGTCCACAAGATTGAGTGTTCTCTCTTTACAGACATCAATTCCTATTGGGTTCTTTGCATTTTTGTTTTGTGGGTTAATGGTGATATGAGAGGATCCTTATTGATTGTGGTGATACTGAGATAATGTGTTGCTGCCATCAAATTCAAAGTGAGATAATATTTTTCATCAAATGGTAAAATGTCTCACTTTCAACATCTGATATGTTGCCTATGTTCTACTGTGAATAAAATGTGGGTTTATGAGATTTGCAAATCATTGCATACTGATCTTATTCACGTTTTACTCAACGTCCCAACTTCATTGGAATTGGTGTTTGAACAATAGCATAGCATAGCTAGTGGTTGCAAGTTCATGTCAGTGACAAATTTGTAAAATGGTAAAATTGTAAAATTCATTTGTATTTCAGCTTGTCTTTTGTTATCGGTGTTGCTGATATTGTTCTAACTACTTCAATCATCAGGTCCCTAAAATTTGAAGGTACAGCCTGGACTCCATCTGATCTGCTGAGGTTATAAGATAAAGGGCTCTACAATCCATTTGTATCATGAGATGTGCAAAACTTCATAGGAAAAGAGAAAATGGTAGTCAATTCTTCAAGGTTAAGGCCCATGTCATTTTTGTTAGCCCGCTTGGCCAAAAGGCTAAAGGGGCTTATGCTATGCTTGGAGTCGTTAGTGGTGGTCTGCAGTGCGGGCATGAACTTTTGGCTTGTCTGCGCTCTAGCATCTTTGGTTTTCGACTGATCCTTTTCATATTTCATATGTGTATATATGGTCATAAGGTCTAGAGCAATTTCGATTTTGAGCCCAATCGGACCGATACTTGGGCGTTCCATTTTGGGCATTTCTCCTACCTTACAAGTACCTTCCAGCCAACACCAGATTGTGGCTCATATATAGAAGTCATCCTGTATAGCTTGGTGTTTGTATAAAAAGAATTTAAAAATGCTCCTTAAGAGTGTTCCTTAGAGTAGGAGAGAGCAGGAGGAGTATTTAGAGTAGAACAAATCTGTGGTAGTATTTGGTCTTTTCAGAGGATATGTTCACATCAAGAAAAATAGGCAAAATTTTGCATGATATCATTCCATTTAATGCATCCGTACTTGAAAGGGTAAATGTCGATATGCAATGTTTAACTGTCACCTGTTTTTTGTGCAGTTCAACAATACAGAAGGGAAATACCTAACAACGTTATTGATTATACGTAGCACACGTCTACCACCAGGAGATGGAGGTGGACTACGGCCATTGATAATTGTTTGTACAGCACTGTCTGTCAGACGTTTTTGTTCTCGCTGCAAGATATATTCTTATCAGGATCTTGTCTTGATACCAACGGTTCTGTATTGCGCTGTTCCCTTCCCCTCAAGGATCATCATAGGATATGGAGTTTTAGGGGTGGATTGTGGAATCCATAGAAAATCAGTAAAGTAAAAAGATATGTGTGGCTGTTCCATTTGGAATATCATGCAATGTTCAAAATGAGCCCCACAAACTTCACATCTCCCTTTTCTGAGGGTGTCGTTAAACAGGTGGATGGACAGGTCTGCTCTTCTGATGTCCACAAGCCACTTCTTTCTCCTAAGTATACTGACCAAAAAAAGAAACATAATTTTCTATTTCTTGATTTTATTGAGTGTAACTGTTATAATCGACACTTCATTGGTATCAAATGTAAGAGGGAATCTCAGACAATAGATATACCAAAAAATCGGATTGGAATATCACCATGTTGGCTTTTTTTTAACAAGGTGAAGTTCGACATTACGAAACACAAATTGCACTATCAGTATCTCGTATGTCCCTCGTTAGCGTCGTGCACGGCGGTACACCTGCATCTCATAGACATCACCAGACGTCTGATTGTTGCTTTCGGAATGCTGTTCCACTCTTTGGTCAGTGCTTGTCTTAGCTGACGTACTGTAGCTGGTGGTGGTTGACGTCTCCGGATCGCTCTATCCAGAATGTCCCACAAGTGTTCTAAAAGTGAAAGATCAGGAGAAAACGTTAGAAAGGGAAGGATTTGCATGTTTTCAGCCCCAAAGGAACTCCATACAGATACGTGCCATGTGCGGACGTGCATTGTCCTGTTGGAAAGTCAGTCGGTGACGTCGGACAAACAGAAGGACGACTGGACGGAGAATTTCATCACGGTAACGGATGGTGTTGAGAAACGCATCTCAGCGGCAGTTTGAGTTGCCAACTGGAGTCGATCCCGCAGATGCAACAAGCGGATACGACGATCAGACGCTGGAGTTGAAACACATGGCCTACTGGATCTGTCGTGATCGGCCGTGTGTCCATTGGCATTTAAGCTGGTTCTGAGGCGACTAATTGTCGCAGAATGCACCCCAAATTGACAGGCAAATCTATCTACCCCACTTCCGGGTTGTAGCATCCCAATTGCACATTCTCGTTGAACTTCCGTTAGTTGTGGCATTAGCCTATAACCCGTCTGATTTTAACTCACTCTCAGTCAGACTTATATAGGCCTCTGGTGTCTACAGGAACTCAAAGCAAAAATGGCAGTGTTAGGACAATGGTAGTACTCGACCCAAGCACTGCTGATGTTTGGTTCCGGATGAATGGTGGCTCCAGAATACATGCTGTGACTGCAAAAATTTGTATGGTAGAAGTACTCACTTCCAAAAATAACTCAGAGCAAAACCATCTTTCTCAATGGCTTTGTAGAAATTTGGAACCAGATTATGTAATTGTGTGTCTTGTTTTCGTCAGTATAGTTCCATACAATGTTTGTGCAAGGAGAAGTATTGAAATGTGTCAGCCTTTCCGAATGTCTCTGATCTTACATTGCTCATCACCTTTGTGCAAGTGCCTTTCATTGAGAGAAATTAAATGATTCACGTGTTTGAAACTGAAAAAAGTGTCCTCTCATTGGGAACATTCGTAAGACATTTAATAAGCTGCCCCCCTTCATGACCATTACAAAATCATAGTTCAGGGGCCTCATTTATAAACGACGCATTGGCACAAAAAAGGTACACACATCACTTTCTTTGCAGATTTCTAATTCATAAAAACAAACTTGATATTAAAAAAAGGAAAATTATTCAGATAATGCACGATGTTAATAAATTCCAAGTCCATCCTGATTAAATAAATGAATATTCCATGCAGTTTATTTTACCCATCCATTTATATATTAGGTTATTTTCCACAAAATGTAATATTATTATTTTTTTTGTGTGCATATGTATTACTTAAGTATGAAATCCACACAAATTTTTATAAATAAGGCCCCTGCTCTATTCTTGTTCTCAACATTCCCAACAGTCTCGTAGCACATGATTACTTTTCGCCCGACTCCTGGAACAGTTTTAAAAATGTAATTGTAGCATCCGAATGTTCGGAAGATACATGGTTTCAGAAAAGTATGGCCTTTATTTCCCTCAGTGACGGGGGGGGCAAAATAATATGTGATTATTTGTGTTCCTCGAGCTCTCCTCTCTTATCAACCGCCATAAAACTGAAAAGAAGAAGAAGAAGAACACTCCTATCACTCTCTCTCTCTCTCAATTCAATTTCAATTTCAATTTGTGCTTTATTGGCATGACATACATATTGTATATATTGCCAAAGCATGTATTGAACATATAACAAACATATACATAAACATATTACAAAGTGAACATTAAGCAATGAATATACACATTAACAATACATAGTAACTGGGACAACAATACTATTTCTACTAATAATAATAATAACAGAAATTATGAAAGAAAAAAAATGCTGAATTAATCTTTTCTCTTTTTTGGGGGGGTGGGGGGAGTCACTCACTACCTCTTAGGCTATGACAGGCGTAAACAAATATTGCTGCCTGCATCACGCTGCTGTTTTCCTCTCCCAGGAGAATGGGGAGTTTTTCTTCATCGGGGAGGTTCAAAAAATTTGGGTGAATCTGTGTAATTTTATTGAAGAATATATCTCTTTCTTTTTGGAATTTATTGCATTTTAGGAGGAAATGATTTTCTGTCTCAACCTCATTTTGATGGCATTGTGAGCACAGTCTTTGGTCTTTAGGGAGCCAAGTCTGCCTGTGTCTGCCTGTGTCTGCTGGTCTCTATGGCCAGACTGTGCTCACTGAGCCTGTACATGCTCAATGTTTTCCTCAGTTTTTTATTTTTGACCAAGTTTAGATATTCTGCCAGAATGTATTTCCTTTTTAGGGCCAGATAGCAATTAAGTTTACTTTGTGTTTGGGTTTGGTTGCTCCAATAGTTGATATAATTTTCTTTATGTTGTGCTATAATTTGGTTCACTCTAATAGTGTGTGTTTTGGTGGTGCCGTCTTGAGGCTGGTTAATGTTAGCCGGTGTTAGAGAGGTCAGCCTCAGGACCAGCTGACTGAGGGCACTTCTCTCTATGCTCATCTCTTGGTATTTCAGGGCTTTGTAATGGTATGAGTCGGGGTCGCTGTGCTTTAGATGTTCCCAAAACTTTATTGCTCTTTTTTCAATGTCAATTATGAGAGGATACTGGCCTAATTCAGCCCTGCATGCATTATTGGGTGTTTTTCTTTGTACGTGTAGTATCATTTTACAGAATTCTGCATGCAGGGATTCGGTTGGGTGTTTTTCCCATTTTGAAAAATCTTGATTAGAAAGCGGACCCCAGACTTCACTGCCATATAATGCAATGGGTTGTATTACTGATTTAAAGATCTTTAACCAAATTGGAATTGGGATGTCAAAATTTATTCCCCTTTTAATGGCATAGAAAGCCCTTCTGGCTTTCTCTTTCAGTTCCTTCACAGCCAAGTTAAAACTTCCAGTTGAACTGATTGTGAGGCCTAAATAAGTGTAATTTCTGCAGTGGCCAATTGTTTTTGATCCTAAATTTAACTTGTATTTACTGTCCTGAGATCTGGGTCTTTTTTGAAAAATCATAATTCTAGTCTTCTTTAAATTTACTGCCAGGGCCCAGGTCTGACAGTACTGCTCAAGCAGATCCAGGTTCTGCTGTAGCCCGTGTTCAGTTGGCGACAGCAGGACCAGGTCATCTGCGTAGAGCAGGAATTTAATCTCTTTATCATGTAGAGTGAGACCAGGGGCTGAGGAATTTTCCAATATTGTGGCCAGTTCATTGATGTAAATGTTGAAGAGGGTTGGGCTCAGGCTGCAGCCCTGCCTCACTCCTCGCCCCTGAGTGAAGAATTCTGTCCTTTGGTTGCCAATTTTAACACTACTTTTATTTTCTGTATACATTGATTTAATTATGTCAAATATTTTACCCCCTACACCAATTTCAATAAGCTTATAAAATAATCCTTTATGCCAAACGGAGTCGAAAGCTTTTTGAAAATCTATAAAGCAAGCATATATTTTCTTTTTGTTTTGGTGGACATAATCTTTGATTAGGGTGTGTAGGGTGTAAATGTGGTCTGAGGTGCGATGTTTTGGTAAAAAGCCAATTTGACTCTTACTTAAGGCATTGTGTTCATTAAGGAAGTCCAATATTCGTTTATTTATAATGCTACAAAAAACCTTCCCCAGATTACTGTTCACACTAATGCCT
The DNA here is from genome assembly GCA_029721435.1 of Gymnothorax reevesii. Taxonomy (NCBI): domain Eukaryota; kingdom Metazoa; phylum Chordata; class Actinopteri; order Anguilliformes; family Muraenidae; genus Gymnothorax; species Gymnothorax reevesii. The sequence continues at coordinate 51,051,041 of CM056589.1, read as the reverse complement.
CTATAATTGTTTGGGTCGAATCGGTCTCCACTCTTAAAGATGGGGGTGATTAGTCCCTGACTCCAGATCTCCAGGAAAGTAGCCCACACTGAGAGTGAGATTGAACAGTTTTAGCAGCGATTCCTGCATTTTTTTGCTGCTGTATTTTAGCATCTCGTTGGGGATGCGGTCAGGCCCACACGCTTTTCCTGATCGGAGGGCCTGCAGTCTGCCTCTGAGCTCCTGGACAGTAATGGGGGAGTCCAGGGGATTTTGGTTGTTTTTAATAATTAATTCCAGATTATCTAGTTTTTCGCAGATGGAGGTTTGCTCTGATGTGCTAATAGGAATTTGTTCATAGAGGCTTTGGAAATGTTTTTTCCATATTTCTCCATCTTGAATAGTTGTTGTTTCATGTTTAGATTTAGTTAAACGTTTCCAGTTTTCCCACAACTGATGAGTGTTGATGGACTCCTGCATCACTGTCAGCTGCTGTCGTGTGTGTCGTTCTCTCTTCACTCTCAGTGTGCGCTTGTAGTGATTTAGTTCCTCGTGGTACCGAAAGCGTAGCTCTTCATTGTGTTGATCTCTGTGTTTTTGGTTAGAAAGTTTTCTGAGGTTTTTTCTCAAGTCATGGCATTCTATATCAAACCAATTTTTATTTATTCTTTTGCTTTTCTTATTTGAAATCTGTTGGGTCTTCAAATGTGCTATTTTAGCTGCTTTTTCAAAGATTTGGTTGATGTTTTGTACTGCTAGAGTTACGCCTTTTGTACTGGGAGGATATGCAGTGTTCATGAAACAGTCTAATAAATTTTGAATGGTTTGGTCCTCAATTGCTCTTTGATATTCTTGAGTGCTATTTGGAGCCCATCTGTAGGATTTATTTAGATGGTACAGCTTGCTGGGCTGTGTGGGTGTGGTGTTAGTGTCTGTCCTTTCTAGGAACAGGGTAATCTGGCTGTGGTCGGACAGCGGTCTCTCTCTCACTGCATGCTGGGAGATGGGTGTTTGAGTGCGTGGCGGGAGGGTTTGTTTGAGCGAGTGAATATTGGTTTTCTGTCACAATTGCTATTTTCCGACTTTTCACACATCTAAGGTAAGAGTTCGCTGAAAACTTTTTACTGAGTGAAACGCTTAACAGTTACTCCTAACGGTAGTTTGCTGTGGTAGTGTTTCGGGATGGCGTCTCCCGGTGAGGGAGAATCGCCTTCCCTGTCTATTCGTCATGGTGTGAGAATCGGTGCCGACTTTGGATTTGCGGTGGAGGAAGTTCTCCTTGCTGTGGGGGAACAAATTGGATATCTAAATATTTCGTTTGGCTCGCGGATGAATAAAGCAGTTGTTGTTTTTCTGAAAGAGGAGCGTCTTGTAAATCAGCTGATCGCGAGTGGTATTTTTCTAAATGACAGTTTTGTTAACGTTTCGCCATTGGCGGTACCGTCTGTACGAATTACTGTGTCCGGTGTGCCGCCGTTTATTCCAAATGAAGCGCTGCAGCGTGAATTGCAACGTTTTGGAAAATTCGCGAGTGGTTTTAAAAATATCGGGTTAGGATGTAAAGATCCAAAGTTAAAACATGTACAGTCTCTCAGAAGGCAAGTGTTTATGTTTCTGGAGTCTCCAGATCAAACGCTAGAAGTATCATTTCGTGTTAAACACGGTGATGGCTCTTATATGGTTTATGCTAGTTCAGGAAATATGAAGTGTTTTGAGTGCGGGGATGTTGGACATAAACGGGCAGCCTGCCCTCATAGAAATCAGCCTGCAGGCTCTGCTAGGGAAACTGGATCAAGGAGTAATGCTGAGCAATCAGGCGCAGCGCAAGGAAGACCGAAGGAAATGGGGATTGTAGTACAGCAAGATAATGAGGTTAAGACTAGAGAAACTGGTGAAAGAAAGCGGCGGTTGGGTGAGGTACAGGGGGAAACTGGTGCGGAAAATAGGGAAGAAGAGCAGGGTGTAGAGGTGCAAAATACACCAAATGAATGTAATGTGTCCTCTGAGCAGGCTGCTGGGGCACAGGATGTCTGCAGTGTGGCAGTAAATGTTGGGGTACCCGTGAAGGAGAATATGCCAGCTGTGCAGGCAGCAGGGCTTGGCTTGGGATCTCCTCTACCAGTTGAAGCACAAAAGAATGTTGGTGGTGCTTCTACTGGAGAGGAGGCTCCAGGGTGTAGTAAGGAATTAGTCACAAAAAAAGTTAAGGTAGCTGAAGAAGAAATGCCAGAGGATGATTTTTTATCAGACTTCTCTGATGTGACTTCTCAAACTGGAGATGACCAACAAATGTATTCACTACAGGAAATTAATGATTTCCTTGATGAAACCTTTGGCAAAACTGTTGAAGTGACTAAATTCTTTCCCGACGTGGATAAATTTATTCGGACAGTAAATAAAATGAGAAAGGAAGTTAGTTTTGAAGACCTAAGTCAACAGAAGAGGTTTCGGTTGAGGAAACTTCTCACCAGATTAAGAGGTGGTAAAGCTTCTCGAAGGATGAAACATAAAATAAAATAAAAAATGGAAAGAGCACAAAGGGTGTCCTGTTTTCACTTCTCTGCTCTTACTCTCTGTCTTACCTTTCTCTGTTTCTCTTATATGATGGAGAGGATAAGGATAGCATCTTTAAATATAAATGGAGGCAGAGATAGAAATAAAAGAGCCTTATTATTTGAGCTTCTAAAAAATAAGGATATTGATGTTATTTTTCTACAAGAAACACATAGTGAAAAGCTTAATGAAGTAGAATGGGGGATGGAATGGAATGGAGATTATTCTTTCAGTCATGGATCTAATTTAAGTGCAGGGGTAGCAATATTGTTTTCTCAGAAGTTAAGAATGGCGAGGTTAGCAACATATGAGTTGGAAAAGGGTAGAATTTTGATTGTGCAGGCTAAAATAAATGATACAGTTTTTGTCTTTATTAATATCTATGGGTTCAATGTTGGCACAGAAAGAGTAAACATGTTTCAGAAATTAAATGATGGGCTCAGGCAGTTTGATGGCAGTTCTTTATTTGTAGCGGCTGGGGATTGGAACTGCACCACTGATTTTACAATGGATAGGAATGGAGAAGAACCACATTTAGGTTCAGTGCTAAAATTGTCAAGAATAGTTAAAGAACATAGATTAAAAGATATTTGGAGGGAAATCAACCCGGGAGTAAAACGGTATACATGGGTGAAGGTGGCTAGTGGTAACATTAGTGCTGCGAGGCTTGACCGTATTTATCTAAGTCAGAATTATAGTAACAGGGCAGTTAAAGCTACAATATCACCTGTGGGGTTTTCAGATCATCATATGGTCACAACAGACTTAGTCCTGCAGGGAAATGCAAGATGCTCTTCTTTTTGGCATTTTAATACAAGACTCTTGCACGATGTGTCTTTTTGTCAGTACTTTTCTACATTTTGGGAAAAATGGCAACTACAGAAAGGAGATTTTAACAGTTTAGCTTTGTGGTGGGATGTAGGCAAAGCACAGATTAGATTGTTTTGTCAGCAGTATACTGCTCACTCCACAGCTGTGTATAAAAATAATATAGACCGGCTTGAGGAGGAAATTACAGCATTGGAAGCTGGTATGAGTGAAACGGACACTGCTGATGCTGAGAAAGTGTTGGGTGAGAAGAAGAGAGCATTGGGGTCTTTTCTTCAAGAAAAAGCAAAGGGGGCCTTAATCAAGGCTCGTTTTTCAACTTTGAAAGACATGGATGCTCCGACTGCTTTCTTTTTTAAACTGGAACGAAAAATGAATCCACAGAATCAAATGTCCCATCTTAAACTGCCCAATGGAGAAGTGACAACGAATCCAGCCAAGATGCGGAAGATGGCAATTGACTTTTATAAAGATCTTTTTGGTATGGAGACCTTGGAGGATTCATGTATTCAGGAGATTCTGAAGGGACTGCCTAAACTCGAATCAATGCAAGCTGAGTCATTAGGACTGGAACTATCCTTTGAAGAACTGTCAGAGGCAGTACAGCAACTGTCTATGGGTCGTTCACCTGGAATAGATGGACTTCCTGCTGAATTTTATAAATGTTTTTGGAGGTCGATAGGATGAGACATGTATGACGTCTTTAGGGAATGTTTTAATTCTGGGGTGTTACCAGTGAGTTGCACCAGAGCTGTGTTGTCTTTGTTGCCAAAAAAAGGGGATCTGGGGTTTTTAAAAAATTGGAGGCCTGTGTCATTTCTTTGTACTGACTACAAGATTTTGTCCAAATGTCTTTCTAACAGACTTAAACAGTGTATAGGGAACATAGTACATGGGGATCAAACCTACTGTGTTCCAGATCGATCTATAATGGATAATTTGTTTTTATTATGTGATGTTATTGATCTGTCAGTTCTTGAGGGGGAAGATTTAGGGGTTCTATCCTTGGACCAAGAAAAAGCATTCGATCAAGTTGGTCATGAGTACCTTTTTAAAACTTTGGAAGCTTTTGGGTTGGGTGAGACTTTCATAAGTTGGGTTAGATTGCTGTATTCAGGGGCTTCCATAATGTTAAAAGTTGGGGGTGGTTTAAGTCGCCCAGTTAATGTTTACAGGGGCATCAGACAAGGTTGTCCATTGTCTGGACAGCTCTATGCAATAGCCATTGAGCCACTGTTGAATAGGCTTAGGCAGGAGTTAGGAGGTCTTCTTCTCAAGGGGTTACAGACTGAGAGCTCAATTGCTTTATCTGCATATGCAGATGATGTGACGGTGTTTATTAAAAACCAGGAAGATGTTCAAGTTTTAATAAAAAGTCTAAAAGTGTACGAAAAAGCATCTTCAGCAAAAGTGAATTGGGGAAAGTGTGAAGGGTATGCAATTGGGACTTGGGAAGGTAGAGGGTTACCAAAAATTCCAGGAGGGCTGCAATGGAGTAGGGCTGGCATGAAGTGTTTGGGTGTCTTTTTTGGGAATTTAGATTTTCAAAAGAAAAACTGGGAGGGAGTGTTGGACAAGGTGAGTGACAGGTTGTCTCGGTGGACCTGGGTCCTGCCACAGTTATCCTACAGGGGAAGGGTTCTGGTCGCAAATAACCTGATTGCCTCTATGTTATGGCACCGTTTTACAGTCTTGGAGCCTCCTGACAGTTTAGTCAAGGGGGTGCAGAAGATGATTGTGGATTTTTTCTGGTCTGGTTACCACTGGACTAGGGCTCCAGTACTTTTTATGCCAGTTTCTGAAGGTGGTCAAGGACTAATTGATATACGAAGTCGGATCTCAGTTTTCCGTATCCAGACGATACAGCGTCTTCTGTATAAGGAAGGTTTGGTGTGGACAGAAGTTGCGAGATTACTGCTCCAGAAGATAGAAAACTTGGAATATGATAAACATCTTTTTTTGCTGAAACTGGAAGGGCTGGACCTGTTGCGAAGCACCACCTTTTACAAATCCGTTCTGAGAACATGGTCTTCAGTGTTACAGATTCAGCGGGACCCACTCCAGTTCTATGGTCCTGTTGGCGAAGAACCGTTATTTTATAACCCGCGTATCCAGTCCAGGGTTTTGAGCTCCCAAAGTATTCAAAGGGCCCTTGTTAGGGCAGGAATCACGAAGCTATCAGATTTGAGGTCTGGTGGTTCTTGGAAAACCGTTACAGCGCTCAGTGAAGAAACGGGGCTACGGTCCTTTCGTCTGTTGCAGAAGCTTCTTGATGAGGTGAAGTCCTCGCTCACTGGACCCTGTACAGAGGTGCCTGGTAGGGAGCCTGGATCAAGCCAACAAGGAAGACGATGGGTTTTTCCGTCCTTAGTCGTTTCAGCGGCAGGCGGGGAACATGAAGTAGAAGAGGGATCGCTTCTCTCTTTCAAAACGCCACAGCTGGATGTCCTACCAAACATTCCCAGGAAGGCACTGTATGTCATCTGTGTGAAAGTGATCCATCGAACTTCATGAAGTGGACTAAAAGATTCAAAGTGGTCTGGGGTCTTTGCGTCAGGCTCGACCCCTACGGGTAGCTGGAGGTCCCTGTATAAGCCTCCTACTGAGAAACGCACTGCGGATCTCCAGTGGAGGATTATTCATGGGGCTGTGGCTACAAACAGACATCTGGCACACTTTGATTCAACTGTAGGCAAAGAATGTTTATTTTGTAGTAGTGAGGAAACATTAGAACATCTTTTTTTGAGGTGCCCTAGACTTGCTCAGCTTTATTCCACACTTCAGGACTGGGTTCAGGCTATTGGAGGGGTTTGGAATGAGGTTGGGTTTATTTTTGGTCCCAAGTATAAGGCATCAAAACGAAAACAAATTACTTTGCTGAATTATTTAATTGGTGAAGCAAAGCTTACAATTTGGCTCACAAGGAGGAATAAGGTGAAAGGGGTGGGCTGTGTTGAGCCAGAACCAATGTTTAAGGGATTAGTGGCAGCGCGACTCAAAACCGAGTTTGCTTATTATAAAATGGTGTCAAACATTGAACAATTTATTGACATTTGGGGAACAGGAGGGGTTTTGTGTGAAGTTCAGCATGATGTCTTATGCTTGTCTTTTTGATAATTGCTGATGGCTGCTTAGCTTATCGTTTCTGTTGAAGGGATTGGTATGTTTTTAAGTGGATAATGTGCCAATAAAGGCGTGTTAAAAGTCAAAGTCTCCCCCGCTCCCTCTCTCTCTCTCTCTCTCTCTCTCTCTCTCTCTCTCTCTCTCTGTCTCTCTCTCTCTCTCTCTCTCTGTCTCTCTCAGGAAGACGCGCTGCTGGTTTTCTAGAGGGGCGGGGCATCACCGGTGTGCTGGAAAGTTCTCCCATTCGCCGATACTGTCACCTGTAGCGTCTTCACTCGCATTTTAGGCTGAATTCATTGTGGCATTTAAGGTAAGAGAGCCGCGAAAATCTCCATTTAATTGGTAGAAATTGCGTCTCTCAATTTGTAACAATGAAACCTGCGCTTTTAAACTGAACCAGGTAGGCAACGCGTTCCCTTTTAACTAACTAGCCAAATAGCCTAACTGCATGGTTTTCTGCGTGTAATATTCGGGCAGTTTATTACTTATTTACCTAAATCACTCCAGATTATAGTGTTTGTTTGTGTAGCTACTCGCGGGTAGAACCGCGTTATGTCAGGTTACCCTGATCTAAAAGGAGGTAACCAGAAAAAAGTTTCTGTAAAATCTGAAATCCCGTTGGCGTGTTTTGTGGCGGGGACTGGTTCATGTATGAATGAAGTTCTTCATTAAATCGGATAACAATTTTCTGTGCAGGTTTTGATGCAAGGAAACGATAACTGCCGAGTTACTCACAAGAGCCTAGTTGCAAGCTATACTTTTCTAAAGTGCCATTTTATTGGGAACATTCTTAAGACCTCAAATAAGATGTCCCCCTTCTCGACCAAAATTATAGTTCTGTTCTATACTTGTCCTCAACACAAGAGTCGTCTCGTTGCACATGATTACTTTTCGCCCGACTCCTGGAGCAGTTTTAAAAATGTCATTGCAGCATCCGAATGTTCGGAAGATACGTGGTTTCTGAAAAGTATGGCCGTCATTTACCTCAGTGACAGGGGGCAAAATAATGTGATTATTTGCGTTCCTTGAGGTTACCCCTTGAGGGTAGCCTTACGCCTTCCTTTACTCTCCTCTCCCAGGAAGACGTGCTGCTGGGGGGGCGGTCTGGAGAATCCTCTCTTCGGTTCTCGCATCATTTCGCTGAATTCACTGCGGCATTGAATGTAAAAGAGAAGCGCGAACATCTCCAGGTTAATGCATTTATTTAATTGACAGAAATTACGTCTCACAAGTTGTAACAAGAAAACCTGCGCTTTTAAACTGAACCAGGTAGGCAACGCGTTCTCACTTGGCTACCTAGCTAACAGCCTAGTTGAATGTGTTAGCCAAGTATTTGCAGTCCGTGTGTGACTTTGCTAGCAAGCTATATTCCTGAAGTTTTCTCTTTCAGCCATTTCCGACACGTTTTGGCCATTTTCGTGCAGTGAAAATCAGACGGGCTGGGAACAATGTGCTGGATGCGATACTGCACAGCAGCAGGTTTTTAAAGTGTGCGTAACGTTAGTTGTACTGAATCGTAAATGGATGCTTCATACTGTTGGCTAAATGATTGTTTGTTTAGCTCTACTTGTCTAAAATTACGACTTAATATTAAATCAGCATTTTATGCTTCTGTTAGTGTTTTCTGCGTGTAATATTCGGGCAGTCTTATTACTCTTTTACACTGCGGTCAAGCTATCCGCGCTTCGGCAATTCTCGGTCAAGTCATCAGCGGCAAAAAATTTACGTGCGCGTATATACGTAAAATTGCGGTAGCAAAGGAAACTGGGACTTCACGACTCCATCGAATTTAAAGAATGAGCGCACTTAGCAGATGTCCTGTGAATTAAACTGTCTTATCAAAGGTCTGTGTAAACGGACAGCATATCATTATAGAACGTTATTATCTACAAAAAGAGAAAGTCCCTGCACAGTGATCACCATAGTAGAGCTTTATTAGGAGCGAACAACGCGTTTCACACTAGCTTCGTCGGCTTTGCTTACTAGTGCGAAACGCGTTGTTCGCTCCTAATAAAGCTCGACTATGGTGATCAGTGTGCGGGGTCCTTCTCTTTTTGTAAATAACTTTTGTTTTGTCAGCCATCGCCAGCACCTGATCGACTTGGACAGACTTGAGCACGGGGACTTTGTGGACTTACGTTATTATCTACATTATGTGTATGTCTGGAGTGACTTAACTGCAGTTTTTGAGTTCACCATTTCTGAGTGTTTAATGCATGTACATGGTCATTTTAGGGATGTCAAATTTGATTGACAGTGTTTAAAAATACGAGAGGTAAGTTAGTAATTTATTTATATTGCACTTTTCACATATAAAATCACAAAGTGCTCTACAGTGCATACCAGGAATAAAAGCAAAAGCAGATCAACAGACACACACACACAAAAAAGGTCTGTCCAAACTGACAAAATAGATCATAATTTGGTCTGTGATAATATCTCAGGGCTGAGTCTGGTGACATTTTACTGCACAGTTTTTAAATTAACCCCTTGTGAATATGTAGTGCATGTAAATAGGCATTTTGGTTCTGTCAAATTTGATTGACAATTTATGAAAAATTAACAAAGGTCTGTAGAAACTGACACCATATTATTATAGAACAAGTTGTGCCCTACCAAACTGGTAAGTCTGGGGACATTTTACTGCGTAATCTTTGAATTAACCCCTTGTGAATAATTAAGGCACGTAAATGCTATTTCAGTTCTGTCAACTTTGATTGAATTTTTATGAAAAATTAACAATGGTCTGTAAAAACTGACATAATATCATCATAGAAGAAACTATGCTCCATCTCAGGGCTGAGTCTGGAGACATTTTACTGCATAATTTTTGAATTAACCCCTTGTGGATATGTAAGGCACGTAAATAGGCATTTTGGTTCTGTCAACTTTGATTGACAATTTAAGAAAAATTAACAAAGGTCTGTAATAGGTGACACCATAGTTTCATAGAACAAGTTGTGCTCTACCAAATTGGGAAGGCTGGGGACATTTTACTGCGTAATTTTTGAATTAACCCCTTGTGAATAATTAAGGCAGGTAAATGGCTATTTCAATTCTGTCAACTTTGCTTGAATTTTTATGAAAAATTAGCAAAGGTCTGTCAACACTGACACCATACCATAATAGAACAAGGTGTGCTCTACCAAATTGGGAAGTCTGGGGACATTTTACTGCGTAATTTTTGAATTAACCCCTTGTGAATAATTAAGGCATGTAAATGGCTATTTCAGTTCTTTCAACTTTGCTTGAATTTTTATGAAAAATTAGCAAAGGATTGTCTAAAATGACATTATTACATTATAGGCCGAAGTATGATCCATCTCAGGGCTGAGTCTGGTGACATTTTACTGCATAGTTTTTGAAAAAACGCCTTGTGAATATGTAAGGCATGTAAATACGCATTTTGATTCCGCAACTTTGAATATTTATGAAAAATTATCAAATGTCTGTTCAGCCTGACACCATATGATCATCGAACAAATTCCAGGTGGATGACTATCAAAACTCAGGTAAGATTATCAGACTCTTTTTTTTTTTACTGTTATTACTGTAGTAATCTACTCTTATGCCTTAGATCACTATCATTTCACAAAAATTTTCCAGTGATGATATCATGGTTACCAGGCTTTCATTTAAATTTCACAAAAATGTATTTGGCCGCACATTTACACTACTTGCAGCAATCTATCAGGGGATGACAGATAGCCATATTGTCGATAATTACTTTGAGGTCAATGAAGATATCAGCCGGTCATCTTATTCTGTCTTAAGAATAGCCCCTCCCTTACCTCCACAGATTAATGTTCTGAGGGTTGCTCCAACAGGTCAGTTAATCAACCAGATTTTTTATTATTATTAATTAATTACATTTTTAAGATTAATCAGCTAAAAAAGGTCCCTTGTCCTGGAGTTACCTCAGTAGAACAACACTAGGTTGGAAGTTTCATTTCTGCAGTTGGTAGCTCAATAAGAAATGAAAATATGGGCATAAAATGCATTCAATATTTTCCTTTATTTGTATAAATATAAGATATAATTCAGAAATATAATGCCTTCATCTGTTTTGCATATAATCATGTTATACATGAAATATGAAATATTAGGCTTAAGATTTAATTTTTCCATAATGTGCAGCCTTCATATGTCCTGAATAATCATAGTACTTCATGGTATATCAACTATAAATGAGGAGACAGGAGATCAGTGATTTGCTTAGGTGGATCTATATTAGACCTCACCTCTCAGACAGACAGCTGAAGTGATGTCAGCTTAAACGGTGGCTTCCGAAGTAATGTGAAATGCTAACCAAGGCAGTCAATTCAACAAAAAGGAAATTTGAGAATAATAAAAACGACAGGTATATTTTTATGTTTCTGTATTTCCAATGATAATGTTGAGAATGTTGTAACAATTTTATTTGATTTTTTTATATTTAATAAATATAAAAATAATTTAATACTGTGTGGTGCCAAATGCATTTTATTCTCTTTTCAAATTACTCAAGTTTATGTATTTATATGGCGCAATGATATCAGTTACGATACAACGGCGAATATGTCATCAAGTAAAATAATCCATCAGCAGTTCAGAAACGGGATGGCAGGGCGAAGAGAAGGGTAAAATGATTACAGACTATCGTTTGTGCGGCAATGAATGTTGAATAATAATTTTCTGTTGTAATAACTTAGTATCTCAATTATATCTAATCATTCTAAATTTATTCTTTTATTTTTCCATGAGGTCACGTTTTCATTGGAAATACAGAAACATAAAAATATGCCTGTCGTTTTTTCATATTTCATGTATAACATGATTATATGCAAAACAGATGAATGCATTATATTTCTGAATTATATCTTATATTTATACAAATAAAGGAAAATATTGAATGCATTTTATGCCCATATTTTCATTTCTTATTGAGCTACCAACTGCAGAAATGAAACTTCCAACCTAGTGTTGTTCTACTGAGGTAACTCCAGGACAAGGGACCTTTTTTAGCTGATTAATCTTAAAAATGTAATTAATTAATAATAATAAAAAATCTGGTTGATTAACTGACCTGTTGGAGCAACCCTCAGAACATTAATCTGTGGAGGTAAGGGAGGGGCTATTCTTAAGACAGAATAAGATGACCGGCTGATATCTTCATTGACCTCAAAGTAATTATCGACAATATGGCTATCTGTCATCCCCTGATAGATTGCTGCAAGTAGTGTAAATGTGCGGCCAAATACATTTTTGTGAAATTTAAATGAAAGCCTGGTAACCATGATATCATCACTGGAAAATTTTTGTGAAATGATAGTGATCTAAGGCATAAGAGTAGATTACTACAGTAATAACAGTAAAAAAAAAGAGTCTGATAATCTTACCTGAGTTTTGATAGTCATCCACCTGGAATTTGTTCGATGATCATATGGTGTCAGGCTGAACAGACATTTGATAATTTTTCATAAATATTCAAAGTTGCGGAATCAAAATGCGTATTTACATGCCTTACATATTCACAAGGCGTTTTTTCAAAAACTATGCAGTAAAATGTCACCAGACTCAGCCCTGAGATGGATCATACTTCGGCCTATAATGTAATAATGTCATTTTAGACAGACCTTTGCTAATTTTTCATAAAAATTCAAGCAAAGTTGAAAGAACTGAAATAGCCATTTACATGCCTTAATTATTCACAAGGGGTTAATTCAAAAATTACGCAGTAAAATGTCCCCAGACTTCCCAATTTGGTAGAGCACACCTTGTTCTATTATAGTATGGTGTCAGTGTTGACAGACCTTTGCTAATCTTTCATAAAAATTCAAGCAAAGTTGACAGAATTGAAATAGCCATTTACCTGCCTTAATTATTCACAAGGGGTTAATTCAAAAATTACGCAGTAAAATGTCCCCAGCCTTCCCAATTTGGTAGAGCACAACTTGTTCTATGAAACTATGGTGTCACCTATTACAGACCTTTGTTAATTTTTCTTAAATTGTCAATCAAAGTTGACAGAACCAAAATGCCTATTTACGTGCCTTACATATCCACAAGGGGTTAATTCAAAAATTATGCAGTAAAATGTCTCCAGACTCAGCCCTGAGATGGAGCATAGTTTCTTCTATGATAATATCATGTCAGTTTTTACAGACCTTTGTTAATTTTTCATAAAAATTCAATCAAAGTTGACAGAACTGAAATAGCATTTACGTGCCTTAATTATTCACAAGGGGTTAATTCAAAGATTACGCAGTAAAATGTCCCCAGACTTACCAGTTTGGTAGGGCACAACTTGTTCTATAATAATATGGTGTCAGTTTCTACAGACCTTTGTTAATTTTTCATAAATTGTCAATCAAATTTGACAGAACCAAAATGCCTATTTACATGCATTACATATTCACAAGGGGTTAATTTAAAAACTGTGCAGTAAAATGTCACCAGACTCAGCCCTGAGATATTATCACAGACCAAATTATGATCTATTTTGTCAGTTTGGACAGACCTTTTTTGTGTGTGTGTGTCTGTTGATCTGCTTTTGCTTTTATTCCTGGTATGCACTGTAAAGCACTTTGTGATTTTATATGTGAAAAGTGCAATATAAATAAATTACTTACTTACCTCTCGTATTTTTAAACACTGTCAATCAAATTTGACATCCCTAAAATGACCATGTACATGCATTAAACACTCAGAAATGGTGAACTCAAAAACTGCAGTTAAGTCACTCCAGACATACACATAATGTAGATAATAACGTAAGTCCACAAAGTCCCCGTGCTCAAGTCTGTCCAAGTCGATCAGGTGCTGGCGATGGCTGACAAAACAAAAGTTATTTACAAAAAGAGAAAGACCCCGCACACTGATCACCATAGTCGAGCTTTATTAGGAGCGAACAACGCGTTTCGCACTAGTAAGCAAACCCGACGAAGCTAGTGTGAAACGCGTTGTTCGCTCCTAATAAAGCTCTACTATGGTGATCACTGTGCAGGGACTTTCTCTTTTTGTAGATAATAACATGTTCTATAATGATATGCTGTCCGTTTACACAGACCTTTGATAAGACAGTTTAATTCACAGGACATCTGCTAAGTGCGCTCATTCTTTAAATTCGATGGAGTCGTGAAGTCCCAGTTTCCTTTGCTACCGCAATTTTACGTATATACGCGCACGTAAATTTTTTGCCGCTGATGGCTTGACCGAGAATTGCCGAAGCGCGGATAGCTTGACCGCAGTCTCATTTACCTAAATTACTCTGGATTATAGTTTTTGTTCGTGCCCCAAACTGACAGACTTCGAAATTCGCAGTAGTGAAAGGATTACGATAACGCACTCAGGTTTGGGAAAGGTTGCACAATAATCGCTAGACATAAATGAATTTAAACAGGAAGTTTAGTAAAATAAATCGGGTAATTTTTACACCTGAAAACACATCAAAATACATTAGGGTCAATGCGATCTGAGGTTTTTTATCCCTCAAAAAAGGGGCGCGGCCTTGACGTTTGGCAAAGTACCCGGATGTGCCGGTCGTCCCATCTACAGCCGACGTCATCAAAAAGGATGTAGCGGTCTCCACAATTCAGTCTGAGTTATGAATCTGAAAACATTTGGATATTTTACCAGCACTGAAATGTCTGGTTGTTGCGTGTACGGCTGTCAGAATTGATATTCCATTGGTGGACTCAAGTTTTACACGATTCCGAGAGGATCGTATCCGTATCACATCCACTGGCTGCAAGCAAAGCGTCAAGTCAAACTCCAAACGTTGCCTTGAAGCTTTTAAATGCCCACTGAAAGCGTCGGCCGCATCAACATTGACAGCTGTCAACCCGACCGAGAAGCCATGGCTGTCACCCTCAAAATATTCAAGATAACGTTTAATTATGAGAACACCGACCGATAAAGCTTACTTTAAGTGATGAAAAAGTGCGACGTTCAGGTTATTGCGCGCTAATGTTATATAGGGGCGTAATTTTCCTCCTAAATTTAGCTGCCTATGATTATGATTCACTTCACTCAGCTGTGAATTACCTAGCTTGCTAACTTAGCAGTGTTATATTCTTAATAATGTTACTAGAGTTTGGTTCTGTCTGTCTGTAGATCACTTGATAACTTAAATTCGCACAAAATAATGGATTTCCTCTCAAAACTGCGACTTGGTTAAAAAGCAGGTTTATCGGTTCAGACAACTGCATGTGAGGTTTCCGCTAAATGTGTGCCACCAACCATGACTTGGCGAAATAGTTAAATCACCTAAAAGACAAATCCGTTTCTATTGAGTTGACGCTCAAGAAATTGAGCAGTGGGGAAAAGTAAAGATCTGATGCGCGTTACGCGCTGCCAGTGGGCTTTGCTGCATTGAAATTAATGTAACCAATTTTTTGATGGCGTCTTGCAGTTAGCCATTAAATGAAATATGTCAGAATAATGGTAAACTGAAGCAAATTTCATGTTTGCCTGACAACTACGCTGTCAAACTCGCTAGCTAGCCAGCCAGCCGTGGAAAATAGTTCTTAGCCTGCCATGCAGGTACAATTAGCTGTCAGGACGTAGTTTTCTGGGGTTTTTTAAATTATTATAACCCATGCATCATACACGGCAGTTTTATGCCCTTGTGTTTGACTAGGAAAGACCTCTGATTTCGAGACGCAACACTCCAATTATGTCTTGGTATTTAATATTCTGCTTATGTCCGCAGTTAACGTAGTCATAAGCATCCAGTGACTTGTATGCTCGTAGTTCCTCCCTAGTGTACACGGTAGGTTTCTTGATCAATTGGGTATATATATGAGGCCATGGAATACTGGGCCACTAACGTCATCTACCCACTCACTGATACCATACGGATCTGGAAATTGGTTGCCATTTGTCAAAGTAAATTTGTTTTGGTAGAATTCGCGATCTTTGATGGCTAATGCCCTTGCATAGCTTGACAAGCTATTGTGGTCCGCCATACTTCCGTTGCCAAGCTGCGCGCGCAACCTGTCTTGTTTCCAAACAGTAAATGGGTCTATAGAGCCTGAGGAGTTGCGTCACAGCAAGCCCTGCAGCGCCATTTTGGAATCCCACGCTAACGGTTGCCATGGTTACAGCCAGAGTGAGACTTGGAAAAGAGCAGGCGAGCGCGAGAGCATTCAAGAGCGCATGGAGCCAAATATTATATAGATTTATACAGTTATGGAAAGGAGTAAGGTGAAGGAGAGATGTCCCTACAAGGATGAGCTCACACCCATCACTAAGGGAAGATATTTAGATTAACTCCGGGCTGTCAATGACATCGACCCGTACAAGCTGCCAGCCGCACAGTGGACCAGGGAATTGGATAAATTGCATATAAGCCTAGGCGGGAGCTAGCTTGAAAGTTAATGTAGCGACTGTCACAGGAACTGCCCCATATTAGCCTATGCAATTGAAAATGTAAGCAAACATATCTAGAGAGAATGCAAGTTAAGTGGCCGTAAATTATGTTGTTGTTTGGCCTAACTTTCTTGGTCAAAGCATGGCCATTCAGAACTATTGTCATGATTGTCAGTGATCGCTGGTGCAGGCTGAACTCGTCTAGATCTCACTCACACACCTCCCTGTCAGCTAGCCTCTCTGTCATCAGGCCCATGAACAATTAAATTCACATCCTACCTTTGCTTGTAAACCGATAAAATCCATGCCAGCCACGTCATCTGCGATGTTTCCATGATAATCCACAAATGTTAGTGTAAATATTCGTTAGATGCTGCAGGCTAGCAGACCAATTCTTTATAATCACTGAGTCCGCAAGCTAGGCTACCCAACAGCCCCCTTTTGATAGCCAAGCAAACCATAAAAACACATTTCGGCTATGAAACTTTTTTTTTTTTTTTTTTGGTTGATTGTGTAATGTCGGAGATGACTTCGGCCGAGCAGGAAAATCCAATTCCATCGTTATACATGTCTGCTATATCAGGCACATCGTCAGCAATGTTTCCACGATAATCCACTGTTCTAGCAGTTCCTTGAATGTAGGCGGGCAGACAACTTCTTTATGATCAACAAGTCCGCAAGCTATTTTCCATTTCGGGAATCGAAAAAAAACTCAATCATTTGTTTAATAACTCTCCGGATGAATCGTGAGAACTGTTAGAATTTTCAACAAAGACGACCAAAAAAAAAAAACTGGAACGGGCTCTCCGGTACATCAAAGTGCAATCCGCGCCTCGGATTTCAAAATGGTGGAAGAGGCGTAAAATGGGGGAGGGACTTGAACATTGAAGTCAACTCCTCAAGCTCTATACTTTTCTGATGTAGAGAACTGTTGATTAACCACATATACTGCAAACAAAGTTGAAATTGAGCAGAAAATCATGTAATGTGGAATATGCTCTTCGTAATTCTTATTTTTTAAGATACGATCGAGGTGATTGTCCGTAGTTATGTAACCAAAGCATATGATATTAGACAATACAATCGGGTCTTCTGCTAACTAAAAAGGTAATGCTAGAGAAAGAGAATGAAACTGTTTTAATTGGCGTTTACTGAAGTTCCACTCTGTGACCACGGCCTGCTGTGAGACAGAGAAACTTTATCTGGTACCACTTCCTGCATATAGACTAAATCTGAACTGTTTGAAAATTTCAGATACCAGCAGTCTATCATGGCTGCCAATACCATCCCATTCGCTGCTGTTTTACTGTCGGGTAAGTAAGCCTTTTAGTTCATGTGTTTGGGTCAAAAAAATGTCACTCGACTTTATGAAGCATTATTATTATTTAAAATAATGGGCAAACCTTGTTTCCATGACACGCCTCTTTCTTTAGAGGCCAGAAGGCCATAGGCTGAATACATTTCTTTCCCTCATCAAGGAGAATGGGGGACAACCCCGTGTATTTTAGCTGGTGCTGTTCTTCCACAGTCAAGAGACATGCCTTTATCACTACTGCACGTTATAAAAGTAGGAATGGCTTGTTGTATTAAAATTAAATTTTAAAGCATTGATTTGACCTGTATTACCGCGGGCTCCAAAATTACTGGCACCACTCACTGGCAATGCAGTAACTATACATATATGTAATTAGTGTTGCAGAGTAGACATGTGAAATACTGTGCTTTGTTACGGTTTTGATGGAAACGA
This sequence comes from Gymnothorax reevesii, assembly GCA_029721435.1. NCBI lineage: Eukaryota > Metazoa > Chordata > Actinopteri > Anguilliformes > Muraenidae > Gymnothorax > Gymnothorax reevesii. Next base: position 51,033,460 of record CM056589.1, on the reverse strand, counting down.
CCGAAATGATCACTTAATACAAAATAAATTTCAACAAAATCAAGGTTTCACAATAATCAGGACCCTACGTTTAGTAGTCAGTGTAACCACCTCTGGCGAAGAATGCAGCATGGAATCTTTTTTTCCTGCAAGTTTTGACTAGATTAAGGCACACGTGGGAGGATTTTGGACTATTCCTTCAAGCATAGCATTTACAGTCTTTATTTCTTACTGAAGTTACTAGTCCACAATCACAACTTTTCAAGATCCTTTTCATTCATGGTTTTGCATACAGTATCAACTTCCTTCTCCAACTCAGCCCACAGGGTTTCAATTGGATTGAGGTCTGGCGACTGAGATGGCCATTGCAGAACGTTGATTATGTTGTCTCAGAACCATTTCTGTGTAGATCTAGAGGTTTGCTTTGGGTCATTGTCTCGTTGGGAAGTCCATCTACAGCCAAGTCCCAGCCTTCTGGCAAAGGCAACTAGATTCTCCGCCAAAATATCCCGATATTTGCTGGAATTCATTATTCCATTAATCTTAGCCAGTGCCCCTGGACCTCTTTAATGAAAACATCCCCAAAACATGACTGACCCACCATCATATTACACAGTGGGTATGAGTTTCTTCTCCCTGTACGCATTTCAGTTTCGAGGCCAAACATGCCGATGCTGTATCTGACAGAAACGTGCAGTTTTGGTCTCATCTGACCAAAGTCCCGTGTTCCAGTCATAATTACAAGATGTGCTGTGCTGGTTGTGATCCTGAGCCGAACTTATTTTTGGCTTCCCAGAGTTATGGGTTATGGCAATACAGTAAGTGTTGTAGCTGCAGTGGTCTCTTACAGACCAGTGGCCCCTAATACTGGTCCCTACCAGAGGGCACAGGGACCATCTCCAGAACCACTTTCCACAGGTCCCTGTGTGTGGGGACCACTATCTTCTGGTCCCTGTAGCTCAGAGGCTGCTTCCGACTGGGCTCTCTGCCATCACTAAAGTATCTCCGTGTTCGAATTGGGCCAGTTAATCAACATATGAAATGGCATTTGCTTAACATCGTCTAAACTTTTATCACTTAAAAGGTTTGTTCATGTATGAAGCACTTTACATAGCATTTGAGAAGTACTCAAGAATACAGTAATATCTTCATGTGGGAAAATAGAGTGAAAATTATGTATTTGCTGTTCGCGTCATGCTCAAACTAAACATTTGAGAATTCATCAGTGTTGCTTGTGAATACAGCAAATTAAGTTCGTGTGACGTTTGTTCGGCTGATTCGCAGGTGTTACCAAACGCAAGCAATATTTCTGCATAACACCTGCAGGCGGCCAATCACAAGTGACTATTGAAAGTTGGCCATCTATTACATAATGTGTGTTATTCACATAGATACTTTATGGGTGGTAGAGAACAGCGTAGAGGCCAGTCCACAGCGGTCTCCGAGCAGCAGAGACCAGTAGAAACTGGTCCCCGATGTTCTCCTTGTACCCTCTGGTCGTAGGGACCAGATTTTTAAAAAAATTTTTAAACCCCCGACCCATAAGGGGCAGGGATACATGGTATATACCAAAGAATTCCCAATTCTACACCAATTTGTCTGACCGATTTCTCAAAAACTGCTTATCAGATTGTTTTCAGTCAAATTTCAGTCATGCATTCTGTACTTCATGCAGAGCTACAGTGCCAATTCATATGAAAATATGCCATAATCTCTTCAGTGCACAAGGGTCAGGGGTATTCGTGAGCTGTGTTCACTTTTTCACTTGTTTTTTTTGAGTTTTTGATCTGCCTCTTGATTTTTTTTAATGGAAATCCCAAAGGGATTTTTAAAGTCACAATTTTTTAAAGTCCTCTCCATTTTTCTCTTCTCAGTAATTTTGGCAGTTTTTGCTCAAGCACTCAGGCCGTCCGTTGTTCAGGAGAGGTCTGGAGGCTCCGCCACTTTGCCCTGTGATGGGGCTGCATACAGAGGACTCCCTGACAGTCAGATGAACATCCTGTGGCAGACTATTGAAAAAAAGTCGGTGGCTCAGTACTCCAAGGGAAAGATTACTACAGGCAGTCACTTCGATAACAGAGTTGCTTTCTTCCTAGAGAAGCTCTGGGAAGGGAACTTCTCTCTCACCATCAACCCAGTGAAGCTGAGCGATGGCGGCAGCTACGAGTGCATGTGGGGCAAGCATCAAAGTGATCAGCAAGTTCTAAAGGATGTGAGGCTTTACGTTTCGGGTACATTCAAATTTTTGCTACAAGATTTGACAATAAGAGACTTGGTAATGCAAATGACTAACAAAAAATGCAAGTGTTTAAATCTCATTAAGTCTGCCATCAATACACAATATCTCTCTCTCTCTCTCTCAGAGCCTGTTGTTCCCAATTCTCTATCTGCTCGTGCTGGTGAGTCGGTCACTGTGCCCTGCTTCAGAATCATTCACGAATTGGAATCTTTATCCACACTCCATCTTATGTGGAAAAGAGGAGAAGTCGTCGTGGTTGAGCTCCGCTCAGAAGAGCTCATTTATGGGAAAAAGTATGAGGGAAGAGTGTCTGTCTCTCCCAGCCTGATCCAAGATGGAGACTTCTCTTTGACCATCAACAGGGCAAGCTTGTGTGATGCAGGAGAGTACACATGCGTGCCTGGCCTGAACCAAAGCCAAAGGGCGACTTCAGTCAAGCTTGAAATTAAAGGTAAGGGATGCTTAAGAGCTTGCCTTTTATGTTCGGCTGCAAGTTGACACTGCTATGTCACGCTGGTATTCGATAATGTGCGTCTGAAGTATTGTTAGGCTGCTTGTGGGATCAACACTTGCGCCGTGAGAACTGAGTTTAATGTTATTTCTTATATCTACAGATTATGAGCACTTCATACCTGTCACCGTCAGCCTTGGGAAGCCTTTCACCCTCGGTTTACCCAGTGCCCCAGCGATGGTGAACTTTTCCAGGAACGGTACCTTCCCTGCCGTGTCCTTGTGTTTCAGTGACACAGGTCGACACGCATGTGATCCGAAGTACCATCACCGGATGAAGTGGGAGGGCGGTAATCTTACATTGCTGAATGTGACGTTTGAAGATGGTGGAACGTACACAGTGATCCTCACAGAAAACTGTGGCATCTACCGCACGTACATCTTGAACATAAAACCACCCGATGATGGTAATCGCAAGCATTTGTTCGTTGGGATTGTTTGTGCAATTTTCATTTTTTTAATCATATGTGCATTATGTATAGTTGGTGTACGACTGATCAGAAAGAAACAAAAATATTTTGGAGTTGATAAAGGTAGTCTTGACAGCATCTCAGTGGCCTCCCCGGAGGAACCTGGTCTATAGGCATGCTTCACAACGAGAGATGCTGGTCGTTGTGATAGTTATCATGTTAGTCGGCGAACTCTGTTCTAATAAAGTGAGATGACCCAGCTCATGAAAGGGAAATGCTCTTCACACCTTTGTCGAATACGTGACCTGGCACTTGAGAACATGTGAAGAGTCTTCCTCGGCCAAGTATGCGACGAGCATCTATTAGGATTTGGTGATTGATTAATTAATTGATTATATATTGGGATTTTTTTTTTCTTTTTTTGTCCAATCCCACCCAAATCTGGAATGTCCAATTGGGGAACTATGTACAAGGCTTTTCACATATGGATGCGACAGTGAACCTCTCAGAGTGGACTGAGGCAGTGAGTCAGGTGTGCTGATCTTTCCTGTATAACATCGAGGGAATCGGTCTCTGTCTCGCCACCGACTCGACGACCCTGCTTCTGGTCTAACCTGTGGTTCTATCCCACCTTGACTACTGCAACTCGCTTCTAGCACCTTCCACCAAACCCCTGTAGCTGATCCAGAATGCGGCAGTTCGTCTGGTCTACCGTCCCCTTAGACTGTCCCTCAGGCCCCTTCTAACTGCCGGTAACGGCTCACGCCAAATTAGAGACGGTGGACGGTGCTCGTGTGTGAGGATCCTGAGTGGTCAGAACAGCATGGACTCTGTCAACCTTCAAACACACTTTGACTTACCACTTCAGACTGCACCTCTCTGGCTTTGTAGCTTTGGTACTTTTATTTTATTATTATTATTTTTTTTTTTACTTGTAAATCTACCGTTTTTAAGTCTCGTGTAGAACTCGCTTCTGGCACTTTCACTTTCAAGCATTTTCAGTACTTTTGGACTTGAATGAATGTATGAATTGAATGAACTCTGCATTAAATGGCATTTATCTAATAGGGGCTGCAGGGTCTTCACAGTAATGCATGTTTGTGTTGTACATCGTTCTGTATATGTTTGTGTGTTATAGGGCAATTATGTAATGTAATAAGAATGTATGCCAGTAAGAAGACTCCCTAAGCCAATTTGTCTTGCTCCCATGGAATGTCAAATGACGGCTACCACTGTCGTTCTAACGTTAAAAACCATAATTCCGTTATTTTTGTATTTAAAGGTCCCATGCAGTCGAAATAATATTGCTCACTTTTACATATATGCATGTATACTGATTGATATTTTTTGCTTGTTTCATCTGTGAAATCACCGCTTCGAGAAATGAAAAGAAATTTCTGCGTACTTAAGTTCCTCAGCCCTGCCCCTTAAAAATGTTCTCTTTCCATTAATGTGAGGTTTGTGACTGTATACGGCATCTCAGGAAGGGAAGCTTACTGGGGCAAAGTCAGCATGTCGAAAAAGTGCATCAAGACATAAATTTTTCTTTTTTTGTTGCACTTATGCAATTTCATGCTCACTTGCTGCATAGATTATGGCCTGAAACTACCATCTCATTGCTGCATACGGTTCTTGCACGTTTGTTTATCATTACTGGACAGTGAGAGGCAGCTGGTTGCATCGCAGTCTACGTGCAATAGCAAAGGTTGATGCTACTTTGCAAGACAAAATATGCTCCATTTCTTGTCAGTCAGTAAGAATAAACAATGTCAAACGTTTGTAACGTAACCTTGTAAATCTTGGCAAACTGCAGCTACCTGCGCCACAGACACAGCCGTGGTAATATGAGTAGGGTACACAAGTGACGGATGATGAAATAAAAATTGGTGAAGTTCTAAAAATCCCTTAAATAATTGCTGGTCCTAAACTGTTTTTCAATCAGTTTATTTTAACATTGCGGAAACTCCAAAAACACTCAACATTATCAGATCCAAAGAGTTTTCCTCAGTAATTTAACACAAATAAAATGCATAATTTTTACATGAAATTCCATTTCAATGAACGTTATTTGTTAGCTTATATTTTTGTTGCTTATTTTGGCTTTCTTTGATGTAGATAATCATGAAGGTAAGATTTGATAGAGCAGGATGTGCTTAAAGCAAACATAAAAGGTAACATTGTAGTTGACCTTTCTTTTCTAAAGTAGATTAAACATTTTACCTTGAATTGCTGCAGCATTGCATTAGGAGGGGAGCTGTGCATTTAACTCATTTAACTGCCGATGGCTTATTTTTATTATTGGAAAACTTTTTAATCAAGGAAAATGATTGAAAACTGATAGAAGCTTATGATTGCTGATCTTAGTTTACCGTGCAGAACTGGCCACGCCTGATCGTCCCAACTTTTTGGAGGTTATGTATAATCAATTTAATTTAACGATTGAAAATGGGTCAAAATCGATCATTATTTTCAAGGAGTGCTCTGTGCTTCACCAATGTTTGGTTCACCGTTCGCCATTGTTATACCTCTAATGCTGACTGGATAGTGCCAAAAATGACTATTTTGCATCATATTGACATTGAGTTGCGTTTCTAAAACCTGCTTCCACCTCGGGCTCATAACGATACAGCTGACCTATTCCAACTGCGCTAACTCCAGTTTGAATTTCGCGATCTTCTGACAAGTCTGATATTTCGGTGGTCTCCGAAAACAAAACATTTTCTCTCCCATCCTCACTGCTCTTGTTGGAAGTGTTGCACGTGATTTGTTTTGAATTCGGAAGTGAGAAATTCGAATCTTTGTGAGTAGCTTGAGACGAATATGACGCAATTCATGCACACGCCCCTTCCACTAACCCTGCCCAAAGCCTTGTCCTTCTGAAGATGACTTTACATGTATGACGTAATCTCTTAGCAATTTTTAAGGGGCATTCCCGAGCAAGGTTTTCAATTTGCATTTTACACTCTTCATGAATTGAAGTGTGAAAAACTAAGGTCAGATTCAAAGTCACGTGGTTAATGCACTGTAGAACAGTTTAAAAGCAAGTTTTTGAAATATTGGGTGTCATGGGACCTTTAAATCAAGGAACATGTCCTCACACCAGGTTACAAACTTAACTGCTTTGTCCATGTAGTGCTTTAGTTGAAATTCTTCCTACAATAGTGTTTTCTTGTCTCAGTGTGGAAGAGGAAGTATTTTAGGTATTTGTGGTCACTTTAAAAATCTGCTACAGTGTTAGTCATACAAATTACTGCTAATGGTCAACATGTGAAGAGTGTGCGGTCTTTGAGCCATATGAACAAAAAAACAACAGGAATTGTCAGTTGTTTAACATAATGGGGGCAAGAACCTGATTTGGGCTTCCAGTGGGAATGCAACCAGTGAGAAGTGATGTCTGGTTATGGACTGTAGTAGCTTCATGCTGCTTTCGGTTTGTGTTCTTTGGCTGTAGCTTTCTCAACGCAATGTGAAGCAGGATGGTGAATACAGTGTTATGGTAGATTAATGTTGCCACTGTCAAGACAAATGCTTGAAAACTGCCTTGTGCCTTGATGAAATTTATTATGGTTTGCTGTGCAAACACCAATCGGAATTTTGTGCCTAATTTTTTAACTTTCAGTCTGACGTTTGAGGAGGAATGAGCCACGGGTAGGACCTTTCTGCTGTCAAAGTTTTATATTAATCGTGCCAATAGTTTTTAAAATATGCGTCTGGACAGACAGACAGACAGACTGACCTACCCACCCTCGTTTCGCCTTTGGGGTGAGGGTAATCGAGTGTTGCTGAAAATTCCATGAACGGAATTTGCTTTATTTGCCTACTGGGCAGGTTTGTCTGTCTGTAAGGCAACTTTGACAATCTTAAACACACAGAAGCACAATTAAAATTGGGTTTGGAAATTATTTTGTACATTTTCTATGAACAATTTTTGTATATAGGTAGGTCATTTGTGTTAATACAGATTATTCTGGTCATATTTATCAAGTGTAATTAAATTAATATTGAAAAGCTTGTTTTCCCTGTGAGCTCTGTCTGTCCCAAGCTTTTTGTTTTTAATTTATGCATTCAAGTCCATAAATATTTGCACACTGTCAAAGTTGTTGTTTTGAGTGGTCAATCGCTTTGAAATTAAATCATTATAAGCTTAAAATGTGGTCTTTCAGCTTCTTCAATTTGAGTATATTTCACCAGAATTTTAATCTTTTTTTGGCATGATGAATTTTTGTGTGAATTTGCCATAACAATACTAGACCATATCCTCACACGTTTTTCAGATTTTTGATTGAATTGTTTTTGTCCTTTTTATGGGCCCTTGAAATTTTTGTCCCAGTGTCAAAGATAGGACTTAGAAGTTTAAAAAAAAAAAAAAATATATATATATATCTCAAAAATTGTCTTTTTTTTTTTCCTAAATCTGACAATTAACTCCCGTTGGTACCCTATGTACAGTGTGACTCCTGCCATTTTGATTCAGTCGGCGGAAGTGGGTCCAGTGGGGGTGCTGTACCATAGACTGTATAAAAAGATTGACGCAGCACCTGGGTCTGAAAAGTGAGGCCGATGCGGAAATCTCAAAAATTTGCATTATATTTAATGGCCAGCAGATGATGGTGATGATGTGGGCGGTTGCAGAAAGAAGTTCAATGCTATTAAAAATCTGAGAAAACGACCCTACTTTGCCACCTGATTTATTATTTCAATGATGATTTTCCTCCTCATTTTATGATGGCTATTGCAAGTTTCAGGTCTCCTTCGATATATCATCATGTTCATTTTTGTAAATTATGGTCCCAAATAGACTAGAATAAAGGATGAAGCCAGAATATGCTTTAGGGGCGTGGCTATCCTCTGGTCCTTGGCAGGTACGGTCAGATCCTGAGTCACGGTCCTCCGCGGATCTTCAGTACATTCTCTCGTCCAAAAGAAATCACCTCCGGTTTCAAAATGACAACATGGCGCAATTCAAATTTCCGAAATCAAGGTTTCCTTTGTGGTATGCTGAAACCAATGGGTGACGTAGCTGTTGCTTTGTCCATCTTTTTATACAGTCTATGTGCTCTACTTAAACAATGGGCAAATTGGCCTGTGGAAACTAAATGGTTGCAGGTGGATATTAAGTTTGTATTATTAACATATAGGTAGTTACATATGACCAATATTTTGGTAATATTAAATTTGACCTCTGTTGACTTTGAAAGTTCTAACTCAAGGTCAAGGAAAAATTAAGTGTTAACAGATAGGACTTGAAATTTCAAAAAATTTTCTCTCAAGAACTGATGACACTTTTTCCTGAATCTGGCAATTAACTCATCTTGGTACACTTGATGTACAGTGCAAGAGCCACTTTGATTGAATAAACAGAAGTGGGTCTAGTGGGGGCGCTGTACTTTAACATTGGGTCTTACGGAGAATAGGCCAAATGGCCTGTGGAAACTAAATGGTTGCAAATGGAGATTAAGTTTATATTATTGACATAGGAAGCCATATACAACCTATATTTTGGCTTTGTTAAAGTTGACCTTAAACTTGAGGTCAAGTAAAATGTTACAATTTTCAAAGGCCTCTAGACTTGAAAATATTGACGCTAGAGAATTTGGTGTCATCGGGCGATTGGCCGCTAAAGGACCGCAAAACTAAAGAAGAAGGGAAGGCAAGGGGGGGTTTGCAGGAGTATCGGGTCAAACCTTATATTTAGAAGTCCCGGCCAGAAGTTTTAATCCCTTAATTCTAAATGGTGAAAATGACTTGGCCAGGCCTCGCTAAGGGAGATTTTAATCTCAATGAGATTGGCCAGGTGACCCCCACGTTAAAAAAAAAAAAAAAAAAGTTGCTGCATCCAATTGGCCACACGATCCCAAACATGTCTGCATCCATGTGCTTTTCCTGGGCAAAAGAGAGTGCCCGAATATCATAAAAAAAGTGAAATGGTAGATCTGCTCACATAGCGGTGCTCGAATAAATGCGACATGCTCTCATCCTCTCATCTCCTGGAGTTATGAGGGGAAGAGAACAGCAGAGGAGAGGAGGACAATTTTCCGAGTGATAAAATGGACCCAAAGTTTTGGCAGGAGAGGGGCTGGGCTCCGAGTCAGCGATGGTGGTACGATCTGTGCACTGAAAGGGATATTGCCCCAGCAGCTGTCAGCGTATGGGGACTCTCCCGGCGTGATTGACGTGAGAATAAACAGGGGAAACTGGAGGGCTCCAGTTGGCGGATGAGCGGGAGCAGATGGGCGACAGCTGTCAATCAGGAAAGCGGCCCGAGCGCAAGGGATCCTGCCACGGATCGGCGGCCCGGCGAACGGGTGGATTGCCAGCGCGGTCCTGTGAGTTTGCCACCGGGAAGCGATGGACGCGAGTCATACTACAGACACATCGCAGTCTGTGGAGCTGAAGCTGTCCAATCAGCTGGATCCAGGGACCGGCGCTCTCCCAGATGCTCAGACACTTAAGCAGCTTTATTTGCTTCTGGACCCAAAAACCTCATCACTGCTCTGAGGTTCTTTCAAAATTTTAAATAAATCCTGTTGGATTTATAATCCTTCGCCATGAAGTGAACAGGATTGTGGGAATGAGTGTTCTCCTTCAGCTTGTCTGTCCCTCCGTCCGTCCCTCTGTCCGTCATGCTTCTTAATCAGGCCAGAACTCCTACACCGTTCAGTACTTCTCAGGGAAATTTCATGTATGAATGTATATTATTGTGTAGTTTTGTCTCTCCTGTCTGTTCCTCCACTGTAGTTTGTCTCCAGGCCTGATATCAGCCATTCGGTTCTTTTCTGGCCCAGAATTCCCAAACCATTCAATAATTCTCAACGTAATTTTAAATCTGTTGACTTGTTCCAGTATAGAAGTGCCTTTTTGTACCTCCGTCCATCTCCTGTCCGTCTGTGCGTTCCTCCTCCGCATTTTATTTCCAGCCCAGATATCCGCCACCCCGAGGCGAGGGATCTAAGTATTTCTTGTTTGTTCTGTTTTGCGTCCTTCTCATGAATTTTACAATTTTTTCAAACTGAACTAATTACTATCTAAGGACTTATTATCATTATTTTTTTTAATTATCTGAGCCACGCAGAGGAAGATTCGGATTGAATTTATTTTAGAACCAAAGGGAGTAGCCGATACAGTAATATCTTGACTCACTGACTGACTGATACACCTGGTTAAACTTGAATGTGCGGTGCTATACCTGCACCACTGGAGGGAGGGCAGTGTTGAGTGCATATACTGCCATGTTTCCCAAACTGCCCAGTGGGGCAGTACAGTATCACCGTTTTGTCGTGATGGTAATTTTGGCTTCGCTTCAATGATACCTGAGCCTGTGTGAACAGCACATATTTGTATGTATAGATGAACAATAGCTTGATTCATCGGTTAATTTATTGCTAGGCCAGCCTCAGACCGCTGAACCGTCCATTTGAGGCTGTAGGACAGTGTAAATGCGGCCTGTGGATGCATGTTCTCCTCGGATGAACTTGTCTTTTACCAACATTAAGTTGAAAACAGCTCAAATGGAGAAACTATAAAAATATATATATATATATATATATATATATATATATATATTTTTTTTTTTTTTTTTTTTTTTTTTTCTCTATCTGCTGGATTGAATTAAATATTTGTAAATTCCAAATTTTATGGTTGCAGAATGTTCCAAAACAATTGGGACAGGGGGGAGTGAGAAGACTGGAAAAGTTGTTGAATCTTCAGAGAAACACTGTTCGGAGCATTCCACAGGTAACGGGGCTCATGGGTAACAGGTGATTCATTTATGACTGTATAAAATGAACAGTCACAGAATGCATGGCCATTTACTAGGCAGACGGTTCGAGGTTCACTTCTTTGCCAAAAGCTGCGTGTGCATATCGTCAACCAATTTCAGAAGAAAGCCTCAACATAATATTGTGCATAAGTTAAGCAGTACACTGTCAACAGTCAGTAATACAGTGAACAGAGCCTGTGTGACATAATTCCAATCAAAACTCTGAGTTATTGCGTTTGAAAATATAAAGTTTGGCCTATTGGTGGTGCTTCGGGAGAGGTTGTAGGGTCACACAAAACAATCGAGTTCCTCTCTGTGCCAGTAATGAGTGCAAGGTACTTTGTGTGATTCCTATATAAACTTTTAAGGCAATTACAAAGGATCAGCAGCAGTGCGGGCGGCCAGGTCAAAACCACTTTGTTTCAGGGATATAATTTAAAGTGCCATTTACTGTGATGTCATACATTTCCTTTTTGATTTACCTGCCAAAGTCAGCCCAGATGCTGATTTAGTTTTACCCGGGTCTGTAGAATTCCCATCGTCATCATGCTGCAGTCGGACTGTTGGCCTACCAGGCAGCCTGCACCCGTGCTCACCTGCAGTCCCAAGTCAAGATTCCCGACTCAGGTCTAGCTGTCTGGGTTAAGCTAGGACTAAATGATCCAGTCTGAATCAGCTCAATTCTAGGCCTGCTTTGTCAAACTCAGTCACTCAGTGCATCATATACACTCTCTGTTTCAAGCTGTGCTTTGACATGGGCTATTGGTTGTTCATGTGACGTGTCTTTGTTTGTAGCAAGTTGGCATATTTTCAGTTGAAGGCTAATATTTTTGAACTAACTTTCTGCGAGAACGCAGATGGGATGAATGTGTTCTCACAGAAAGTTAGTTCAAAAATCTTAGCCATCAATGGAAAATATGCCATCATTGCCACAATTTGCCAGTGATTACCACTGATTTTCATTTTCCTTGATTCAGCCAATCAGCAGGTTATTGTTAGTCTGATTATACTCTCCCTGTACATACCTAGTGTGCCATGTGATTTGGTGGCATACAGTCAATTATGGTAGCCGCCACGAATTGGTATCTTTCTTGCGTAACTGAGTTGCTCCAATCGGAATTTGGAGAACCACCAAGTGGCAACTGTCTCTCGAGTAAAGTATACATGGCGGGAACTGGCTAAATCAAGCGTCCTTTTTAATTTCGCCTGGTCCAGCTGCAGTTCTTCCATCTGGCCACAAGAGGAAGGCAGAGTGTCAGGAGAGATTTTCTTCTCCTGCCGAATTACCAATTTTACAGTGTTCCCCCACAGGCAAATGTCTCTCAGTTAGTTCAATGGACTCCCCATAGAGAGTTGTATTAGTGGCCTTTTCTGTGGTCAATCCGAGTTTTTCGGAACAGTGTCTCAATTGATGGTGAGGAATGAAGAATTCATCTTCATGCACCTAACTGACGCCTGTAAAACCCCCTAGGTGTTGAAAAGGCGGAGTACTTGAACTGATTTATAGTTTTGGGAAGGAAGACAATGACTCAATGGAAGCCACCGAGCCTCTCATTTACAACAAGATTTCTTTCAATGCAGTGAATGCTGATTTTTGCATTAACTTTGCATTCCAAATGAAGCGTGGTGCCTATTCTTTGCCACATGGAAAACCAGAGTTGATTGTGTGTGCACGTGTGTATATGCATGAATTTAAGAGTAATTTTGAATTTACACTTCTTGCTTGCCGTGCGTGTGGGAGTGTGTCTATGTTGAGAGCGAGTTTGTGTATGTGTGTGTGCATTTGTCTGCGTGTCTGAGAAAGCGGGACGATGTGTGACAGTGTCAGGGAGATGCTGTGTGTGAGAGAAAGTATGAATGTTTATGTGATTATGTTCGTGTGTGTGGAGCGCGTGCGCGCCGCCTTAAGAAGGCAGAGCCTTTTAATCAATGCGCTCTCTCGGCAGCAGTTGTGAGGATCTGTTTGAACAGTGCAGCGATTCTCGTCTGAAGGAGAGGAGCTGTTTGAAGAGAAGGATCTGCAGCCGTCGGAGATTCAGGCCTTTAAATAGATCCTCCTGATTCCATCAACAGGGAGATATAATCACTGCCTTCCCTCTGATGAGCTGAGCGCCCATTGTATCTCCAATTATTCACACTGCAGCGCGCCCCCGCAGACCGGGAAACGATGCCGCTACGTTGCAAAAACATTGTGAGCAGGTTGCCAGGTGGAAAATTATGTTACAGCGCTGCCGAAGCATGAATATTACCAATTTGGTTACAGTGGTGCAAAATTGCACAAACTTCTATTTGGAAGCAAAGCCGCAACCTTGCAGAGATGTGGTATGCATGTTATATGTTCGGAAATGCAGCTGCAACATTGCCAAAATGAAAAGAGGTTGCATTTAAAAAATGACACTGCAACATTTTGGCATATATTTGATACTCAGAATTTTTTTTTGTTTTGTTTTATGGGGGGCCCTTCCAAGATACCCCAGAATGAAAGGGAGCCTGTGGAGGTGTAGCCTCAAAAATGGACATTCGGGGGGGGTTTCTAACATTTTTCATTGTGTGTGATGAAAGGGTCAAGAAAACAGTTTCATTTTTTGATTTTTTTTTTTTCTGGCCTTTCAATTGAAGAAACATTCATTTTGTTAGAATTAGTGAAGTTAGACTTAGGTAACTTTGCTAGCTGGCAAAAGACTTCACTTGCTGTCAAGGGAGGGTGTTTCATTGCAATCAGTCTTTAAGTAACGCATTAGCAGAATACAAGCGTTTTCTGGGCAAAATTGCCGACCCAATCAAAGAGACTAAACAAGATGATACACCATACACCATATTCGTGAAAACTAAAACTAATTTTTGGCTTTTTCTATCCACAGGCAGCTGAAAGTAATTATTTTAGCCGATAATCTCCGGTCATTCAAGGTCATTGAGGACTATTTTTCGAGCGCCCTCCAGGCGAATTGCCGCTAACTTTGGTACAAAATGTGGATAGGTTAGCTGTAAAAGAGCGTCGCCTAAAGTTTTATTAATTAACATACTCTGTGTTTGATGGCTTTTCCTAGATGGTTCTTTGAGAATACGTACAACAGTTGGGACACTATAAAATATAAATATATGCAATACAATAATTTGAAAATCATTTAAACTATATTTAATTGGAAATAGCACAAAAACGACGGATGCTGAGACTGAAAATTGTTTTTTTTTTCATACCAGCAACACTATTCAAAAAGTTGGGACAGGTGCATGTTTAGCACTGTGTTGCATCACCTTTTCTTTCAACAACACGGTGCAAACATTTGCGAACTGAGAAGGCCAACTGCTGTAGTTTTGAAAGAAAAATGTTTTCCCATTTCTAATGCAGCATTGTAGCTGATCGACATATCGCGGCATCCTTTGTTATATTTTTTTGTTTTATAATGTGCCAATTGTTTTCACTGGATGACAGGTCTGGACTGCATGCAGGCCAGTTTCATACCCTGACTACTGTACGATAGAGCCATGTTATAATACGTGGAGAATGTGGTTTGGCGTTGTCTTGCAGAAATAAGCAAGGTCTTCCCTGAAAAAGACATTGCCTAGATGGCTGCACATGTCCCTTCAAATCTTGTATATATCATTCAGGATTAGTTTAGTCATCACAGGTGTGCAAGTTACCCATGTCGTGTGCACTTTTCCTTTGCGTAGAGGTTTCTTTGGATTCCCTTATTTACATGACATCATGTCCTGTGAATGATGACAACCCCAAATTACATTGAGAAATATAGTTCTAAAATTGCTGAAATATTTGGCCATGTTGTATTTGTCAGAGTGGCGATGGCCTTGCCATCATTACAAATGAAAAAAAAAAAAAAAAATCAGCCTTTCTGATTTGCTCTTTTCATAGCCAATCATGTTACTGATCTGTTGCCAACCAACCTAATCAGCTGTGAGATGTTTTGCCAGGTGTATCCTTTTTTTTTTAGCATTATGCTTTTCCAGTCTTTTGTTGCCCCATCCCAACTTTTATGAAATGCCTCGCCCTCATCATAGTGAACGATTGATGCAGACCACTAAAGTTCCAGAATTTTTTTTTTAATGCTAAAACCCTTCTAGTAGGCAGGCCATGTGACAGCAGCCTGACAGCGATGTGCTACCATTTTCACTCTGTCCCATGATGCTATTGCAGGAGGGGAGTCAGCGAGGCATTAGCAATTTGTCTTTCTCTCCTTTCTGAACCTCCTGAGTGTTATAATCAAATTTCAAGTGCATAACACGAAGAAACACCCCACTTGACAGCCCGTGGCCATGTAACTGTAATCGAGTCAAATGGAGTCTTCACTATGGAAAAACATTCTCAATTCTTACAATGCATTCATGATATCTCTAACCCCTCTGAGATTTCCTCTCCT
This sequence comes from Gymnothorax reevesii, assembly GCA_029721435.1. Lineage (NCBI taxonomy): Eukaryota > Metazoa > Chordata > Actinopteri > Anguilliformes > Muraenidae > Gymnothorax > Gymnothorax reevesii. Next base: position 51,018,187 of record CM056589.1, on the reverse strand, counting down.
TTCTGGAAATATTTCTTGGTCCAATAGAGTTGGTCATTACCCTCCTCCCCACTCCCTTTTGCTATCCAGTGGGCGACATAAACTAAAAATCAAGGCTTGATCGCTTTCAAAAACCCTCTTTTGAGAACACAACGCAAATTATCCTCTGCGTGTCTGTTGTTCAATTTGTTCTCAAGAGCGCCACTGGAAGTCCAGTAAGACAAATCGAACCCTGCACCAACATCAATCCTAATTGAAACAAGTGTTTGCCACTAACATGGCAATATCCCCCGCCGCCTCAATTTTATGTGTCCGTGTGAATTTACATACGGACGGACGGAGCCCAATGCTATATCCCTCGCTTCGCGCTAATCTCGCGGCGGGGTATAAAAATTAGCAACCAAGCTTTAGGTAATAAAACACTGTCAGCACGTTAAGGTCATTTATGCCCTATCGTTGGGCCACACCAGGAAAGAGTCTGTTGCACTGCTGTTGGCTCCGAAGGGCTAAACACAACCAAAATACATGTCGTAAAATGCACAAAAACATCTTTGAGTCATGAGAACATGAAAAAAACTAATTTATATATGCACATTCTCAGCTTCCACAATGCACCTTCAACCGATGACCCCATCACTTGACCATCCGCCAATCAACTCAGCTCCAGGTTAGGAGTCATCAGGATGTCTGCTCAGTTCCCGAGTTGCAGTTGGGAAAATAAAATAGTACGCTGACATCATCACATCTTCTGCCCATCAGTCACGCTGATACTGCTGTCGCCACATTGTCAACTCTCCACGAATCATGAGGTAAATTGATGGCAACCAGAGGCAGGTTGAACACGTGGTGGAATTCCATGAGAGAAGTGCTCCTGGAAGTGCAATCAATTTGTATCTATCGACCGCCATGAGGTCTACAGGAAAAAAAAACAACGATGTGCCCTACTGACTGGTGCTGCCCCTCTCTTGTTTCTGTGAAAAAAGAGATGATGAAAATGGCTCATTCCATCTGTAGCCATAAAAAAAAAAAAAACTGGTAGATACAGACTCTTCAGTCATTGCGGACTGTATGTTATCTCATTAGGCAATTTAATTACTAATTTTGTGTTTTGCTGGCCAGCGGCCACGATTGATATTTAATGCCACTTACTACACAAACATGTTTATATTCGGCAAAAATTGCCCACGGATTAAGTCAAGGTGAATGGCCTTTCTAATTTGTCCTGCGCTTAGGTTATTGTCAATGATTGATGGAAGGGAAGGAGATTGGACGCATGTTTACTCAAACATACACACACCACATACACTATTCACCTCATGCACAAACCTCCCCCCTCACGCTGACAGAAACATATGCATACAAACACAGATGTGCTGTTCGAGATAAGCCAGGCCAGCCAGAATCCTCACTATACAGCACTTGAGTGCTCACACACACACACACACACACACACACACACAGCATTGTAACTGCACACATAAAACATCAGTCTAGATATAAACACACACTATGCACACACATTTTACGCAAAGTAATCTTGGCAAGATTATTCACATTCTCTCTCACTCCCCATCTCTCACACATGCACATACATTGAATATTTATTCACCAAATGAATACAAACCTCTCTCCGGGATATGAGGCCCCAAATGCGCACACAAATACACACACACACCATTTTCACCTCTCATACAATCCTGTCTCTCCTTGATACACACACGCATGCGGTGATGTCTTTGTGAATAAGTCAGAAGTCTCATCAATAATGAAACATCCCTTAAGGCTTTACGTACAATAGAGCACAATGCCTGTGCTGAGCTGAGCATAACTGAGGAAGAACTGTTTTCCAGTGCTGCAGTTTCATCGGGCTTGAAAGCCAAGCGCACCTCACGATCCAAATCCAAAATCCAAATCCATGATCCAAACAGAAAGGTTACCCTGATTTTTTTTCCATTTATTAGGCCTATTTCCATTGTCTTTGAATATTTACACCGTACATTTCAACTTTCCAATATTCCAAGTTCATAACTGTCCAATAATCCCATATAGAATTAGAAACATAAGATTCTCTTCTGCTGGAAGAATTTTTAATAAAATGTATTTACATGATACTTTATTTATTTATCACAACATTTGAGACATAATTGCATTTTTTTCTGACTCACAAGCAGAATTGTTCCAGTGTTTTAAACTATTTTTTTCCTGGGAAAACATAAAATTACTGCATTTTGACCAAAAAAAAAAAAAATGGTAGATTGTAATCTGAACCAGGTCCCATCATTGCGAAGCTCAGATACGCAGAAGAGGCGGTGTTTAACTAAGTTGCGAGGATAAAATGATGTCTTTGACATGTTCTTTCAGTTTCTGCATTTCAACTGTAAGCAGTCGAGTAAAACAATAGCACGAGGCTTCACTCAATCTGCATGGGTAATAAATCACCGGGATCAAGCTAGAGTACCATTGCCGATAGATATTATTTCATGACCGTTAAATGGTACTTAGTCTGCAGTATCTCTTAAATATTCATACGGCTCTGTGACTATGGAAGGTTTGTGTCAGATCCAATTAACCCTTGGCTGCTGTAGTGATTCACATCCTATGGGCAGGGCGAAGAAAGTCAGAAGCCACCTCTTTCTTTCAACAGAGCTCATGGTAGTGATGAGGCATGTTCACAAGTGACAACAGGCGCAACATCAAACTTGTTTTAAAAAAATTCAGTATAATAAATAATAATAAAAAACAATTACTTACACACGATAATAATTAAAACCAGACTGTAGCAGCAAACGCATACGAAAAGCACTTTTAGACTTCAGCAGTTCGAGTGAGATCCTATGAAGGGTTATGCGCTTGGAATCTGATCTGAATTGTTGAACATATCTGGGTTAATTACAAAAAAAAAACACCATTCATATGAGACTACATCGCAGTCGCCTACCTCCGAGTTTTGAAGGGAGTGGGAAGGGAGAGGTGTGTTTTGGGGGATGAGAGCGGGGTGATGATGTAAACGAAGAGGGAGGGGATGCCCCCATAGCGCTCAGCATGAACGCTCTGTGGCAAAAGGATGTGCGAGCAAGCAGCGCGCTACTGCAGGGACGGCGTCCACAAACTCCTCCACAAAGAACAACCCAAACTCCGGGCGCAGGACAGCAAAGAACAGCCCAAACCAGGAGTCCGAGACAGCGAGACAGCGACGGCTGCACAGACCGGCAACAGCGGCGCCCAGCCGGGTGGAATTGACGGGCTCGTCCGCTGGATAGTTACCAAGATGAGCGACAACAAAAGCATCTCTTCCCGGGAATATGCGAAGGAGGAGGCAGCGGTAGCACAGGAACAGTTTTTCGCCCCGGAGCCACGAAAAGGCATCTCAGTGATATTGGATGTAGGTACTGCTTAGCTGATCCGCTTACCTGTCGTCAATTGCAGATATGGTTAATTATGACATCTGGTATGGTTGCGACGGCATGGAATTGAAATGCTCGTTGCAATACGCCTATTGCGCAGAGTTACTTCACTCAGGTGAAATGAGATGAAGACGAGAAGTTTAGTTTAAATCAGTTTCTGTGCACCCGCTTCAGTTGGTGGCCATTATGGATGTGCGTAACGATGAATTGTTAGAATTCAATTATTGAAAATTGAAGGCAAGTGAAGTATCGGCGCTTCATCTGAATATTTATCGTGGAGAAACTTCGCCGCCTGTTCAGAGTTCGCTGCGTTAACTGAAGAAAAGCCAATGCAGGCTCATTTCAGCTGTCTGAAACTATAGGCTTTGCAGTAGCCTACGGACCGGTGTGAAAAGTGAACTCCCTTCAGACGCATTTCACAATCGCATCATAAACAAAGATTGAGGCGTGTTTGCCTAAAGCTGCTTTCACACCGGACGCGAAACGATTTTTTCGCACGAATGTAATGTAATCTGAATGTAATCTGTCGGTGCGAAAAATTCGTTTCGCGTCCGGTGTGAAAGCAGCTTTACTCGACTACCGCGCGCAGTTTGTGGCCAACCCTTGAGTGCGCAGACCTCACGTTGGCAGGCAGTTACAAGCGCTCAATCATTGCAGTCATTTTACGATGCGCGTTTATCTGTCATAACGGGATATTGCGCTGCGAACCAGTCGAACGAATGTTCTATCTTCTTTGAATTATTTATTACGCCTCCCCGTTTTCATTGCGCACGGCAATTAGGGTGTGCTGTAGGTTTCCAATGACGCTTCTCAGCACTATTGATTAAATTGGTCGAAGAGTTGCTTGTTTTTTTGCGCCGATTCTTTATTTCCCGATTCCATTGAAGAATTGGATTTGAAGGTTCAATTCACCGGGGGATATTGAGATGAATATGGGTTATTATTCTTTATCGCCTAATTCAAGCAGTATGGTTGAAGTTATTCAATTTTTTTGTTTGTTTTGTTAAAAATCTGAGTGACGCCGCCTGAAAGACGTGAAGGATGATAGTGGCGCAACAGGACATATGACTCCCTCACGAGTGGGAGACTGTAACAGCGTTTCAATGAAGCACCTGAGATCGCAGGTGTTTTCAACTGTTCTGATTTAAAAGTTATCTGGCAGATCCCTGGAATAGGCTAGTCACCACTGCTTCGGTGGATTACAAAATTAAATATTTTCTGTAGCTTATCGAATAATTTGAAGGAAAACATTTAGCCTGCATTTGTAGTAGGAGGTGTCCTAAAGTTGCAGTGTTTACAAATAAAGAATTTATTTCGGTCAAAATATGACAGTGTAGCCTAATTTGATTTGGATATTCCTAATTAAAAGGGTCCTCACGCCGTTGCTTTAGATTATCTGTCGTCACGGTCCTTTGAAAGCACATCCAAGCAGAAATATAGATTTATGAAATTGCTGCATGCATCTTAATCCACAGTAATTATGCGCACATTTCTAATATTGTCGCGGGGCTTAACGGGAGCTGTTCTGGCGCAGAACGGTTGCCTTCGAACCGCTGAAAATCAGGCAGGCGAAGATGAAATGTCATGGTGGTTCCTTGATTAGTCATTTTTTGGGAAAAAAACTTTCTGTCGGCTTAAACATAATATCTAAGTTTTTTAATCGTAGTCCAAAACAAACGTTAGTTCCATTTCCCCCCATCTTAAAGTTTCAAGGGCGACGAATTCGTTTTTCCTCAACCACAGACTGTACATCACCAACTGAGCGAATAAAGGTTTCACTCTCACTCTCGTCTTCTTTTTATTACTCGGGCCGGTATAGGCCACGAGTCTAAGGGTGCACTCACACTAGGGCCAGTTGTTCCGTACCGTGCTGAAGCACTAATTCCCCACCTCCCCTGTACCCCTCTGGCCCGCACTCACATTACCTCGAACCCAAGTGTGCTCAAGCACGGTTGCCTCCGACAAACCGTGCTTGTGCGCATGCACGAGCAAGTGTACCATGCCCATGCACACCTGGTCGCGATTGTCCTGCTCATGCACGCGCACGGTTTCGCGATTGACCCTAGCCTAGACCCGGCCTGAGAACAGGCTCTGAGGAGCTCCTTGTTTTCGGGTTGTAACTCAGTTGGCAGGGAACGGACTCCTGAAGGATTTACGTCAGCAGCAGCGCAGGGCTCAAGCCTCTGAAATCATGCATACTTCTTTTGCGAAGGACCCACGAAAATTTAATGTATTCCAGCCAGTGAAAGTGGAAGGGATAGTTTATCAAACTAAAAAAAAAATAAAAAAGAGCAAAAACTCAAGGCACTCAGATAGAGCAAAACGCCATCAAAGCAGCATAGTCGAAATCTTGTTGAGTGAACATAATTTTAGGGTATCTGTAACAGGATTTCAAGATGGCTCCTAAGGCGGGCATATGGTTTGATGCAGCCCGTTCAAAACTGACAGGTTCCATCCCTAATGCGAGACCAATCAACCCAAAAAATTTGAATGATATAACTGGGAGCGAAGTTGAGTTATCATGTGTCATAAGGTTTCAAGATGGCTGCCGTGGCGGCCTCAGATCACAGTCAAAATCAAAAGGGTCTATCCCTGATGTAATAGCAACCCACCCACAAAATTTCAGAGATATCCGTTCATTCCTTTTTGAGTTGACTTGTACACAGACAGACAGACAGACGGACAAACCAGCACCGGCAAAAACATAACCTGTAAACACTGAAATGAGGCATTTAAACTATTTAAGAAAAGCATGCAAAACTTACATCATATCATGTTACTACAATATCTAAAGTCCCTGACAATATTTTATGTCACAATAGCAATATAATATAAACTAGAGGCAGTCTGAGAGTGCAAACCTCTGCCAAGGATGGCTCTCATGGCCACCATATTGTTTCATGCTGCACATTCCAAACTGGTAGGTTTCATCCCTGATGCGAGACCAGTCAGGCCACAAAATTTGACTGATATCACAGGGAGCGGAGTTGAGTTATTGCTTGTCATAGGATTTCAGTATGGCCGCCGTGGTGTTCGACCCATCACAGTAAAAATCAACAGGGTCCTTCCCTGTCGTAATAGCAACCCAGCCGCAAAATTTCAGAGATATCCATTTATTACTTTTTGAGTTGTCTTGTACTCAAACAGACAGACAGACAAACCAACACCAGCAAAAAAAATAGCCTCCTTGGTGGAGGTAATAAGTTGTCCCCCCGAACATATATGCTGTAATCATCTAGAAACGTCCAACAGCCTGTGAATATCTCTGTTAGCCTAGCCACTGTGAATTTTATGGAAGGTTGAAGTATCTGTTTATATGTTGCAAAATAGTGAATAACACTTGAAAACACTAAAATTATAGCCTATTCAGTTTAAACTCCCCCCCCATTGCTTTCTCATGGTTGTGACACTGCTTTGCCGCCCAAGCTCAGATTTGTGAATGATTGTCCTTGAAGTTCTCAATATTTAATTAAGGGTATATCAAGAGACTCAAAATACTTGTTTGTACATCTAAGGAAGACCTAGATTTCTAGCCATTAAAACAAGCTCCTTTCCCTCCCAATTCCCAATGTGGCAGTTACAAACAATGGGGGTGTGCATAGATTGTTTGTACATAGCATTCGAGAGAGAGAGAGAGAGAGAATCTTTACAACATTGCTGTATGTAACTAAATTTGTACCTCTGAACACCACCTTCATTTTGAGTTTTTACTCTGCGATGGCTGAACACCTGTGAGTTTGGGTTCCGGTAATGTGTAATTACTTAGTTGTTGAACTGTTCCCATAATGTTTGTCACTGTACTATTAAATAGCCGGTTGTTTGCTAAAGTCTACATGAACCTTTAAAGTCTGGTGACCCCTGTTCTTTATTGCACGTGCTGATGGTGATCTAGCTGCCGTTATTAGTAATTGAGAGCAGTGGATTCCCGGAGCACTGACGTTGAATTCAGAACAGAAGGCATTTCAGGAAATTTTTATGCCCTTCATCTGCAGTCAAAAGGGGCAACGATTTGAGCTACTTGTGTTCTTGATCTGGAAGGCAGCTGGTTCACTTCAGTCCAGCAGTTATAAACAGGAGCAGGCCAGTGCTCAGCAGTTAGGGCAGTCACGCATGAATGCAGTCATCAGGAGATTTGAACGTTACAAACGTCGTCCTGTTCTGTTCCTGGTGGCCGAATGAACACGAATGAGCAACGGTCATTCCTCCCCTTTCATTACCTCCGCCCAACGAAGTTGGAGGAAATTGCCGTTTGTCTGTTGGTTGGTTTGTTGGTTTGTTTGTAAGCAGGATTACGCAAAAAGTTATGGATGGATTTTCCTCAAATTTGGTGGAATGATTAAGTATTGTTCAAGGAAGAGGTGATTTGATTTTGGGAGGTAAAGGTCAAGGGCATGCAAAAAGTCACTGTTTTTCTTTTTTTTTTTCGGGGTTGCGATTGTCCTACTCATGCATGCGCGCGCAGTTTCGCGATTGGCCCAGGCCTAGAGTACAGGCTCTGAGGAGCCTCTTGTTAAGTATATATACTAGTGTTCTACTGTACCTATGGAGCAGATGATCAGTGAGGATGGTGCCTCGGAGAAAAGGAGGAGTTTGCGCCCAGCCCCATACGGGACTCCAGCGTGCCGTGCGCACCCATATCAACTCTGACAGCCCGGAAGTTCTTGCTAAGGTCAGGGTTTAGGTTTGGGCTGAGGTCTGAGTCTTTGGGCAGCTAACTGATGGGGAGAGTCAGCACATATGGAGGCATCTGCTCTCACTTAGCGATGCAGTGTGCAAAGGTGCTCATATACCTGTGCCTAGCCTGTATAAAAATAGTGTCAAAGCCACTGCGCCCGCTTGGCCAAACAATGCCAAAATAGAACTTAGCCAAGATTTTCATCTCACATACACGCGTATAAAATATGAAAAGGATCCGTGAAAACCTGAAAGCGCTGGAGCACTTACGACGCAAAAAGTTTACGGGTGCGTGGACGAACAACAAGCTACTACGAAGGCATCTAACCGCAACATAATAATAATAATAAATAACTTATTTGTGGAGCGCTTTCAATCAAAGTGCTTTACAAGAATTTAGAATAAATAAGAAATGACAACAATAAAAGCAGTAGTAAAAGCACCATGAAACATAAGCCCGATTGGCCTGGATGCCAAGAAGGCCAAAAAAGGGTAAAAGGTATAATCTTTCCTTAGTCAAGTGGCTCATTAGGCCTGTGCCTACCTTTCGTTCCCATAGCATTAAGCGTCTGGGAGAATTGCTACTTGTCCAGGATGGGATGCAAGTCCATCGCTGGTTACCCAAGGCATACGGTTTTTCCAACAGTTTTCTTGAAACCAATCATACACCTGTGTGGAATGAGGTACTGTGGGAGTGCATTTTTTTTGCCCAAGAAAACACAGTGAAAGCCATGCCCAGGACTACAACTCTGGACCAATCAATCTGAAGACCAGCATGCTTAACTGCTGCACCAGCAGGGGTGAGAAATTAAAGGAAAAATGAACGTAAATAGTCTGAGGATGCTGCTGGGCCTACAGAAGCTGCCAGATCAGCCTTGACGCAGGGTTTACAAGTGCATGCCTTTGGTGTTTTGATGATGTTGACGGACAGCGCTGTCGTGCATGTATCAGTATCTTGCGCGTTTGAGATCTAATGACTGTGAAGGTCGTAGGGTACACAGTAAAAATCATAGTGTCAAATTTACTCTTTAAGAGTTGAATTTAACTCTCTGTCAGATAACATTTGGTCCCACTCAAAACCAGTGTAAAATTTACTCTATCGCCAGTGTAAGATTTTTAGAGTTAATTTTACTCTATTTTGTGTCAAAATTAACAATGAGGTGTGTAGAAATATGTAACACTATAGGGAATCATCACCCTGCAGAGTAGATTTTATCCTTGTGTGGAAGTGGGAATTAACTCTCACTTTTGACACTTCCATTTAGACGATTTCACTCTGCATAGTGCTATAACTACTCTATCCAGAGGAAAATAGGTTTACACTGCAATATTGACACTCCATTTTTTCCTGTGTATGCTTAGGATTATTGCTGAACTCATAAAATCACTCCGTGACACCTTGGGTGCATCTCAAAGCCTAGCCTTTTAGGGGTCGTCATCTAGTTCCTTCCGACAAACTGACGTGATGTCATTTCCTCTCCGTTAAACAGCTTTGGTTTAAGCGAGTCGTCTCTGGTTTCCTTAACCCTAACCATAATTCTAACACCAAACCTAACTATAAACCTAAATTTAATAATATTCCTAACCCTAAATGTTAGTTCGGTGGATGGAAGTAAGCGACGACCCCTAAAAATGGCTGCAGCCTATGCTTTGAGATGCACCCCATGTGTCCTGTAGGGTCCAGGCCACATTGTCATCCTGGAAAAGCCCACATTAATAGGAACACGTCATCACAGGATATAAAGGTGATCGCAGAATAAAGCTGCTTTCACACCGAACGCGAAACAAATTTTTCGCTAGACAAATCACATTCAAAGTTGCATTGACTTTGAATGTAATCTGTCGCGCGAAAAATTTGTTTCGCATCCGGTGTGAAAGCAGCTTAATTCTGCAGTGACCCTTCAGCCCAGAAGGAGAGTTGCAGACTCAACCCATGTCAGGAAAAGTAATGGAGGAGGAATTACGTTTGTCAACAAATTCATTCATAACTGCAATGTGAAAAAGTGTTTGCTCCCTTCTCAATTTCTTTCATTTTTGCATTTTTGTCACACTTAAGTGTTTCAGATCATCAGTCTAATAGATAATTCGAGTGAATATGAAACGCTCTTTCGGAATGATCATTTCATCGGTTGAAGGAAAAAAAAAAAGCTATCCTACCCTACATGGCCCTGTGTGGAAAAAGTAATTGCCGCCTCAATAACTAAATCAACCTTGAACTGAAAATTGAGTTCAATTTCATTCGACGCTCACAGACGTGATTATTGCCAACCCTGTTGAATTTAAACATCACTTAGGGAGAACCTGTCTGTCAATGTGCAAACAGCAGCAATGATATATAAATTCAGGAATGCATTAATCACAAAATAGTCGGCATCTATCAGATTGGAATGGGTTACAAAGGCTATGGGACTCCAGCAAACCATGGTGAGAGCCGTTATCCAAAAATGGCGAAAGCTTGGAACTGTGGTGAACCTTCCTAGGGGTGACTTGCTTATCGGAAGCGCATTGATGACCCATCCAGGAGGTCACAAAGAATCCAGACTAACATCCAAAGAACTTCAGGCATAACTTGCTTCGGCTAAGGTCAGAGTTCATGACTTCACTAGAAGGAAGAGGCTGGACAAAAATGGCGCACATGGAGAGCTGTGACAGAAAATCCTGAGGGAAAATTAAAATTAGTTTGTAACTAAAATTAATGGATGCAGTGCCATTTCACTCCCATACGCCATGGATCCAGTGCTGCTGCATCCTGGCTGCTTTAATATTTCTACTCATTTCATATCTGGTCCTATGATGGCAACAGTTTGAGAAGCATTTCGGTGATTAAATATATTTAATTATGTGAATATTCAAAGTGGCATTTTTTCCACCATTTTCATCTTACCTCCGGCTCGATTCTGTTTACGGCAAATATGTTTCTTTGTTTAACAGGCACGCTCTCTGGATTTTATATTTTATTTATCATTATTTATCATTGTTGTTTTATTATATGTTTTCAATTGACTCCGTTCTTACACTCGATGTGCAGTTTGGTGAACACACTGCAGACAGATGCTTTGATGTACTGGTTATGGATGATTTATGTGTAGTTATTGAAGGATCTGTAATTGTGTTCATTCGTGCCATTTTCGTGCCTTCAATAACTCAATAATAGAAAGAAAGGCCAGAGGCAGCACTTGTCAATGCCAGAATATATTGATGAATTTCTTGCTCTTTGTGTGGTAGCTGAGAATCGGTCCCCTAGAGGAAAATACAGAATTGATTACTTATCCTAATGCCTCAGGTGATGGGGATATGAGGAAATTCACTCCCATAAGGGTTAGTGTAATCAAGGGTTAGGCCCCATTGTAGGGGGTTGGTTTGGAGTATAAGTTTGGTCTACGGTTGAGGTTTAGCTGATAATTTCTGGTGCCGCCCCTGGTTTTTTAAAGGATTTTTTGGTATAGCATTGGGGATACCCCAGCAAGGGATACCAATCAGCTCTATGAACGCTTCTGTCTGCCTGTCCGTCTGTCTGTCTGCCTGCCCGTCTGTCTGTCTGTTCGTCTGTGCCACCTTTTTGACCATGTTCCTGTCGTCATATCATCATGAAATTTTCAGGAGTTATTGACCTTCACCAAAGTGATGTCCATGCTCAAGGCCGAGGTCAAGGGTCAAAGGTCAAGTTCACAGAGTTCACGACCTTGTTAGCGGGTTTTCGCGCTGTAACTCCAGTTAGAATTCATAGATCGCTATGAAATTTTGGAAATAGCTTCTAGGCATACAGGAGGTGTTCCCTATTGTTTTTCAAGGTCATCTGTCAAATCCCAAGGTCACAAAGGCAAAAAAAGTGTCAATTTTGCCCGATTTGACGGTTTTCGCACCATAACTCAAGTTTAATTCAATGAATGGCTATGAAATCTTAGAACAAGCTTCTTGGTATAGAGGAGGGGTTCCCTATTGATTTTCAAGGTCATTTTGTCAAATCCCAAGGTCACACCGGTCAAAAAAGTGTCAATTTTGCCCCGATTTCACAATTTTCGCACCGTAACTCCACTTTAACTTAATGGATAGCTATTACGTCTTAGAACAAGCTTCTTGGTACAGAGGAAGGGTCCCCTATTGATTTTCAAGGCCATTTGCCAATTTCAAGATCACACTTGTACTAGAAACCACCAGTCATGGACACTAGGCCACGTGACGGATGCTAGGCGAGGTCGCAGCTATTAGATCCTTCTGATCTACTTGTTTTTTTGAAGTTACTGTGCCGGGGCTTGCTTCATTCTTGGAAAAACTACGTGGCTGATGATGTTTGAACCGCTTTTTAGATCATTAGACTGACTACCACATTTTGACAGGCGGGGCTTTGAAATTTTTTGAAAATCTTTAATTCGGTCAGACAAAATATGCACTTTTTTTTGCAATAAAATGCAGTTTTTATCCCATATGTTGGACAGCTATTGCTATTTTTGACAATGCGGCCTAGGAGAGTAAATAATGAAGTATAAAAGGAACATAATCAAGGAAAATTAGCGGCTGCTAAAAATAATAAGAGGATATAGGTCCAAAATATTATAACAAAATTATTATGATACATGCAAAATTAAGTGTTTTTATTATACTACACCCTTTTCCTATCTATTTTTGAATCAAAGGTGCCAATGATTCTGCGTCTGTAAGTATCCCAAATATTTTTGTGACATTGAAGATGTTTTCATAGCATAGAAAATCAATTTGAGTGGTGAGTAAGCATTTTTATAAGTGACTGTATGTACACAAAGACTCAGTTCTGAATTTGTGGAAAGCTGACACTCCAGACATGCAGTACGAAATCATCATGTTATGAAGTCCAAAGTGCATTGCTCAGCCTCACAAACCGCAGAAAAAATCCTCTGGCATTCTTATTACACACATTGGTCATGCCCTGTTTTCCTTAATTATTTTCCCTGTAATCGAGGACTCTGTGTGGTTCAGTTTCCTTTTGGTTAACTGATCCTCGTTATACAATTACTGTCTTGGGTGCCTCCCTCCTCCTGAATGTTCCTCACTCCTTTTCCTCACCTGTTGTCTCTTGTATATTTAAGTTGTTGGTCTGTGTCTTTCCTTTGCTGGATTGTTGTCAAATGTCAAGCACCCAGTGCTTTGTGCTGTACCTTTCTTTGTCCTCTTTCTGCTAATTGGTCTTGCAATCAGTTTGAGGGATTGCCTCGCTGCCCTTTTCAGTTCTTGACTTTTTCTTTTTGAGCCTCTGCAGCTACCATAATAAAGTGTTTCCATGACTTTCCTGCCTTTGGATCTCTGCTTGGTTCCTTCCCTTCCTCTAAGGTTGAGACAAATGTCTCATTCCCTGCCATAGAATATTTGGTGCCAACATTAATTTTAGTCATAGAACTGACTATAATTCAGTTTTTGCTTTTTTGAGTTAATGCTTTAACTCCATGATACTCAACATTCAGAGCAGGACTTTGGCATCTGCTGAAAATCATTATTCATTGACAAAAAAAAAAGATGCTTAAATCTTGGTCAAATACAATATTTTGTGAACTGGGAATTGTGTTTGTCACGCAGTGCCAGGGGAAATTTTTCAAATCCAAATAGTTATTTCCTCACACGATTTGTGAAAAGTTTGCAAACGAACACAGCAATGCTGCATTATAATTTAATAAAAAAAAATCTTTGGAACAAAAACAATATGCGTTGAAAATGATCAGCAGTTTCCAAAAGAGCAGTGGCTGCGCTTCTCTCATTGATGGCGTTCACGCTGGCATCTGTTCTCTCTTGCATTCGTTTAAGTGTTTATCAATCTTGGCAGAGCGAAATGCGAAGGACTGGCCCTGCTTCTCGTTTTCACTGCAGTGCAGCATTGCAAACTGAGAAACACCGACACCTCAGGGTGCAACCTGCCCAATCAGCCTGTTAATATTGTCCGTAGAGCGCTAGGAAAATGAGATCTGATTGGCAGCCTGGGGGCCTCTTCCCTTTCACCATTAAGTGTGCATCACTCTCGTTCCCGTCGGGGGAGCTCGTTTCACTGAGGTTTGATGAGGGAGGAAAATGCGCAACTTAAGCTCTGGGTTATTATGAGACTGGAGTGATGTGTTGTATTATTGTCATGTTATTATTGTGTGTGTGTGTGTGTGTGGGGGGGGGGTAGGGCGTCGTTCTTTACTGAAGAGTGAGCCCCTTGACAGTTAATCTGGGGGATCCCTGGCCTAACCGTCAGGATTTCAGGGATGCAACAATTACATTTTTTTTCTTTTGATATATCCTGTGGTGTGACTGCAGGGCGTTGTGATGTCATCATAGCGAGACTATAGCCTCTGACCCTCCTCAGAAAGGCCCATTGTAAATTTGTCATTCAGATTCCTTTTGCAGTACGTAATTTGACTGAATGCTTGTTCCGAACAAGCACATTAATGTAATGTTCGCCAAGGGGATGTTTTTGATCCATGTTGTAAATTGCGCTCAGGGCACAGATTTAGATTAAGTCTGTCCATTATTATTACTCTACGTAAGGACAAAGCTACACAGGTGGAAGTAAAGGGTGGGGGGGGGGGGGTTGGCATGGCACAATGGGGGGGCCCAATACATTATTGATGGTTGAGGACCTGGGGGCTGGGGAGAGGCTGAACGCAGCCGAGCACTCATTTGATTTTCATGTTTGTTCAGTCTTGGCGTTGCTTAATAGGAATGAAACTTCTACTCCCTTCTCTCCCAGTCTCTGCAGCCAAACGATCATTCCTCCCTTCATCTGTTATCGAGGGGGATGTGAGAAGCAAGAGTGTAACTGGTTCAGGCTGACAGCGACGGCCACAGAATGAGAGAGGGATAGAAACCATGAAAATTGAGTGAATGAAAGAGAGGAAGATATGGCCGCTTTATTTTGCTTAGCAATGTTCCTAATTTATCGCACTGTGGGCAGAAGGAAGGCGAGGCAATTTAAATATTTTTGGGGGAGACCAGCTTCATTGACCTGATGTTATGCTGCATGGTTATTCTAAATGACATCGAAGAATAACGGCAAAATCCCAGCAGAACTAACATCTTCTCGTTACACTTCAAAACTGAAAAAGGGCTGGGGAAAATTGTCACTTTTCACTGTAAAATTGCGTATATTTCGAAACATAGTCATCACCAGAGCTGTTACACGACTCATCGACCCAGGCTGTCTGAAAGCACGATAAAAGGCCTGTCTCCGTCTGGATTTCATCCCCAGAATGGACAAGTGAGAATTGGTTGGGCAGTTCGATGAGATTTCTGTATTGTACCTCTGTCTGGACCTGCCCTGTCTTGCTGTGATCACATGACCTCTTTCCTTTGGAGTGCCAGATTTACGTGTGCGATTCCTTCTATGTGCCCAGGCTGTTATTATGTAGAGTGAAGTTTGTCAGCATTTGGGCAGTGGAGGTATATAAAAGTGCTTACAGCTGATTGTTTTATCTAAAACCTCACGTTCATTGTTTTCGACTCCAATGCACAAGAAGAGTATGGAGCTAAGCAGAAAGCGCTTTGCTGTCCAAACAGTTTTGGACCTCACAGTGCACTAGGATCAGGAGTGACCTCCTCTGCCGACCAGTGAGAGCAGTTAGTTGACCGCTGATTCACTTTTTTTTAATGAACAACTGTGACATAATGTTCCAAAACCTGATTCCATGGGCCTTCTGTGTAGAACTAAATAGCTAGAATTGATCTGATTTAGAATGAAGTTGGAGCGAGGCTGGTGGGAAATAAATCACGATTATCATAATATTCTCATCGTTAGCTGATCACTGCAGTGCCTACTTTGTCATTTTAATCTCATTACCACCTGAGTTTCTGGATTATGTCTCAGTCATCCGCTCTCTCTCCCTCTGTCCCTTTCTCTCAGGCAGGCACAAACACACAACCTATGAAACATAAGCTGGTATTCATTAATGTTTTCTTATTGGTAGTTTACATTAAACACTTTTTATCACTGATTATATATTTTCTTTATGATTATGCTTTTACCTGCATTTGTCTTATCTCTATCTGTGACTGAATCCTTTACAGGAGCCTTAAGTCTCTGTAAACTGTGCTTGCCGAGTTTGACTTAAATTCCCGCACTTAAACACAAATTGCCCGATACCTCTTTGACACACGTATTCATGCTTTCTCATGACAGTCACTGAGTGTTCCCTGGTTCCGGCAATTTGGTCCAGGGATGGTAATATTGCGGATCGTGATGATTTTTTTTATTCGTCCTTTCTCCTCTTCCTCATCTGACAGGTTATGCCACACCTGCAGGAGCTTTCATTGTCATCCTTTTCCTTCTTAAGACCCCCCCCCCCCCCCCTTGCTGTCTCATCTCTTTCTCCTGAATTTAAGGATTGTTCGCTGCCTGTATGAAAGAATTTTAGCTTTTAGGAAGGCGATGGGATTGAGGGAACATGTTGGAAGTTGAGCCCGAGACAAAAGATTGAGGACAAGACGGCCTCTCATTCACACAAGATTAGTGCCACTACTGTGAAGTAACTGCAGTTTGACTGCGGTACAAAATAGAACAATGCAGTTAAAATGCAGCACAGAGGAGTCATTCTGCATGAACACAGGACATTAATTAGTGAAACTACTGTAGCTGCAGTTCACTCTAGTTCATGCTTCTGATGTTTAAATGGCCAAACATAAATTAACCCTCAGAGGGCCGTAGGCAACTATAGTTGCCCAATGATCTAAGATATCGAAATCACATACTGTTGAAAACTTATCATGTGGCAACTTGTTTAAAAGAGCTTCCGCAGGGGAGCTCTTTTAAACAAGTTGCCACATGATGGGTTTTCAACAGCACAAGATAATTCAATTTATGTTTTTTAAAAATTTATTTCAATGCTCTAAGGGTTAATTCAATGGCATAGACTCTTTTCAGGGCTGATAGCCAATCGGGCAGCATCTCAACTCCTGACCGTCATCCTCGGAATGTTGAATCGAGACTTCATGCTGGCGGTGGTGAGGGATGTGGTGGTAGAATGACCGTATCAGCATTTCGCTGGCAACACAATTCATGAACAGCTGAGTGAGGTTTAATAAAGAGCGAACAAGTTGGGTCTCGCAGAGGAGTCGGAGGTGCAGTTATACGTGAGGCGCAGTGATTGAGGTAGCCTTCCTGATTTAACTTGCGCTAGACTCCAATAATGCTGTAATTAAAGTAAATTGTTTCCAAAACATTACATAGTAATGCTACTGTATTTACTGCAATAACTAAATTCAGTTCAAGTCCCTTCCTCCGAGTCACAAAGTACTGTGTCATTACTTTTATTATGAACTGTTCTTGAAGCTGCTGTGTGTGTGTAAATTGTACAAATAGTTGAACTCAAAACAGAACTGGGATCAGAGAAGTCAGTTACAGGCAATGCGCTATAGTGGGCAGTGCAGTCTACCTACTGCTAATCATAACTACAAGCCTTCACTCTGACAAACTCCATGATGACTCGTAACCCAATGAGAGGCCGCCATTTGAGAAAACTGGGTTTGGCGCTACTTTCAAGGTACACAACTCTCACATTTCCCAGTGATTTTCTTATTGTTCATTGCGAGTTTTCCTCACTTTGTTTTTCTGTCAGTATTACGTAACACTCAGATAAGTTAGTATTTGTATGCTTTGCCCGTACAGGTTCAAACATGCATAATTTATGTGGAACTATTGGGAATCAATGTGTAGAGAAGTTGGAACTATATTCCTCTCACTTTGAATCATTCGACTTGCCTGCACATCTGTAATGCATGATTTGATTGCTTGGGGAATGTTCTTCTAATGGCGTCATACCGTTGAGGTCCAAGTCGATGTTGAGGGGTAAGGGAGCGCGCAAGGACGCTCCGATTGCCTACCTGCATGGCCACATCGCAGAGTTTAACTCAAGCAGACATGAAAGTTGCTCACTCTTGTCTGTAAAATATGCAGAAATATTGTTTATTTGTTTGTTAAGAGGTGCTTGTTTACTTCATGTGCCATTTCCACCTCTCGAGGGCTTCGATGTGTTATTCCTCCCAGTGTGCTTGCTGTACCAGTGGCTCATTTGACTAATTGATTGGGTAAATAATCTGCAAGCCTTAATTGGCCAATGATGGAAATGTTAGAACAGAAAACTCAGGGTAATTCTTATCCCAAACCAGGTCTTTTCATATTAAACATAATATCCTGGATATCCAGCTGTCAGTGTTTCAATGTCCTGTGTGATTTAATGCTGATCCTGGGTCAGCTCTCTAAATAAGTACTGCCTCTGACTCTTGAAATTTTTTTCTAATTTCAGATTTTCCGGCGCGCTGATAAGGATGGTGAGTGTAATGTTTTCTATCTTGGTAAATAATATGGATTATTTGTTGACTTGTTAGTTTTGCATTTGTTTTTGTGTGCGTGTATTTGCATGGGTCTGTATGTGTGTGTGTGTGTGTGTGTGTGTGCGCATCTGTTTGGGATAGCCGCCCTGAATATCTATGTGTTTCAGTGCAAATCTCTCACTCTGTGTGAGTGTGTGCATGCGTGGGCGGTCATGTGTGTGCATGCACATGCTAATTCACACTGAAGAGATGGGATGATGTGGCCGCTCATACGCTGCATTCCTCACTCGCCCAGTCTCTCCCATTCAGACACTCCATAACAGTCCTTCTTGCTCTCTCTCCATAACCTAAGTTCACTGTATCCATTGGTCAGGCTATTGATCCCATTTCTATCTAAATGCACTCTCCTCTGACCGCCACCTTCCGTCAAGGGGCCAGGTATCGTGCTCTTTGTGTAATTACAGCTGTAGCTGCCTGGGGCTTCAAAACCTGAAAGCTCGCTGACTGACCTTTGGTGAAAAATCTATCGCATTCCGTCCCTTTTCATTTCTCTGCCCAGTATTTCAAACTCGGCAGCAACTTTGGGGTTTCATGCAAACTGCTACTTTTCCAAGTTTTCAGGAACCATTTTCCATTATGGGGGGGAAATGCTAGGTGTGAGATTCCTGTGACGTCATCGCTAGCCATGCTGCACCGTACAATTTTCTGGCTAATTTTCCCTAATTAAATTCTTAAAATTTTTCAAGGTGAGGAATTGAACTCACTCGGATGTAAGATCACAAATCTGTTCTTATCTGGACAGTCTCTGGCTGATGTAATATTCTCCACCGGTTACCTCAGGGGTTTTCAAACCTGAGTGCTTTTTTTCTCGGTTAGACGAACTCGTGAGCGTTTCCTGTGGTACGTTTGATTTGTTTGGGCAGGTACGAATGCGGAAACTGATCTCTGCAGGCTTCCAAATAAGCTCTACAGCAGTATAGCTTTGGTTAGAAAGCAATCTGACCCAGCAGACCAATTACAAACCAAATCCCTATCCATAATGGATTTTGCCCTGTATAAATTGTGGCTTGTGCCATGGTTTAGCCATCAGCTAAAGAGACATTATTAATTAAGAGTTAATGTTTAGTACTGATGAGGCGCAGTGCTGCATGGATATCTGCAACATTATGACCAAACTTGCTAGAACACTTAAAAACATGGAGGTTTATGAACTGTTCGGCGAGACCCGAGTCAGCTGGCCTACATGAAATATTGTGATTCGCCTTACGAAATCAGAACCTTGGGCTATGAAAAGTGTCATTGGTTTTACTAGAATAAGGAAATTCTTGAGAAAAAAAACTTGTTGTCAAACCTGTGGATATTGGACAGTCCTATGGACATTAGGCACATGATAGTGATGCTATAGCATTATCATGTTCTAATGTTAGCACCATCGATAGCCATGCTCTTGAAGTTAACTCAGATGAAAATGGCGAGGTTGTCATTTTTTGCTTATTTTTTTTATAGTAGTCATGAAAATATGTTACAGATGCAAAAGTGCATCTTGTGGTATCCTTTAAATACTCCTGCTCGACAAACATTTGTAGAATGTTAGATGAGGGCTGCAATGTTACGCATTGAGACATGCATGGCTGCTTGATTAAGCCCAATCCTTGTTCTGTAAATGTTTCCCTTCGCCCGCCAGTCAGCACTTGGCCAGTGGTTCCCAAACTGCCTCCAGGGGGCGCCCTGTGTATGCTGGTACTTGCCCCAACCACATTTGCAATAGTCGGATTTTAACAAGCTTAATTTGTCTCAAGTGCATTTATGTTTATGACAGTTATGCATTCTTTCAAGCCATATTTTGGCATACCTATACATTCCATTGAAATGATTGAAATTGAATTGGATAAATCAGGAATTTAACTCCGCAACAACATAAAGAAAATTATGACCCAAAATCCCAGGGGACAGCATTTAAAAGCATAACTAAAACTCTTATTTCCAAAGTGGTCCTCGATGGGAACAAACAAACAACGCACAGGACACAGAAAACAAGCTATTTGATGCATTCAGACAAATTTCAAGCGATTCCCTCGATCCTACACCCATGGTTTATACTCCCTCCCTTAGAAGCGAACCACGAAGAATTAAAATTCAATATCCACATTGTGATTAAATGAGAAACAGCTCCATAAAAGAGGGGGAAAATTAATCAAAGCATAAAAATCAATTGGTTCCCAAGATGCAGAAACCAAGGGCACGTGTGGGTGACGGCAAACAATTTTCAGTCAAACAAATGTAAGAGTCAAACCTGTTTTGTGTCATGTGTATAGATATTAAGTCCACCAAATTATTTTGAAACTCCATTCGCCTGTTTTTCAGCGACCTAATTTGGAGCTCATGGATTATCTCTGCGTCTAATTTAATATGTTACTAAATGTTTGTTATCAGAAATTGCTTGCATTGTGCAAAAATAAACACAATATGTTCAAGGTCCTTTCCTCTGTATGGCATTCATGGATATTTCCTTCAAAATGTCCTTAAGTCAGTAAACAACAACTATGAACATGAAAGGCACCTAAATGGGGCAACTTACTTCTTGAAATCTTAAGATTTTAATTGTGGTTGAAACAGAAACCAGAATACATAAGCGGGCCCCAGGATCAAGTTTGGGTTCCTGCAGTTCAAGGCTTTGGCAAAAGGCAGGATCAGAACTTGGGCACTGATGAAAATCGACTTAACCGGTTTTATTAAAATTCAAGGTCAAGCGATCTTGGTCAGCAAGAGGCAGTGGGATTTCCGTTCCAAGGGGTGAATCCAGAATGTAATCACGGAACAGTCCAAAAGTCAAAACCAGGAAGTAGGTATGTCAAAGCCAAATTGTAAGTCAAATTTAAAAACCAAAAAAGCCAATCAAGAAAACAAACGTGGGTAATCAATCTGACATAGGGAGCAGAATAGAACTGTGAACTGAAAAACAAACCAAATGTGACTGGGAAATCTCAGGACTCATAAACCGTGCGTATGTAAGATACTGGGGAACTGGCTTGACAAACTCGCATTGTACAGAATTGTGGGAATATAAAGGCAAGCTAAGAGCCTAATTATAGTGGGCGAAGGTGAGTGGAGCTTTGGATTGTGCAGGGAGGTGCAGCTTCAAAAGAAGGAACAATTAAACAGTTGAAGTATGAACAAGCGGCGGTGCAGGTACATGAGTGAAAAAACAAAACACGTGGCAAGTGACAGATGCATGGAATAGACTGGACTAATGCAGAGAACTGCTGAAATAAACAATGAGACATGGAAAATTATAAGTACAATTGCGAAACTAGACCGGCTCAGATCCTGAATGGCCGTCTCAGAATGTAATCACTGAACAAACTGTCTGACCGATGATGCAACAGGGTATTGAGGGATGATTCAAGAAACCTACCCCAAAGAAAATCAACATCAAAACATTGATCATTTCATTGATAAATTTTTATCCGATCATGGGTACGAGTGAGCAACTGCTCTTTCATTTTTGGTCAGTACCACTCCAGCACTTCAGTTCATTTCTTCTTTCTCTGACCTTGGCTGCTAATAAGGTAAAATAAACGGGAATCAGTTTAGAGTAATCATGCGTTATAAGGTCAGGTTACTGAAGGGCTTTTATACCTCGAGCAGTACGTCACTATTTTGGTCCCCTGACTTGGAACAAAGCAACCAAACCACAGGCCTGAAAATGGCCCACGATCAAGAGTTTATTGAGAACAACAAAAAAAAAAAAACACATTCCACAAAACCTACTCCCCTGACCCTCAAATCATGGTCCTTAAGGTCTGAGAACTGCTGGTTTTGGACTCTCCCTTTACCTGGGAGTCAGGTCTGAGGACGGTCTGGCCAATCAGAGGCACGAACCTTTGACTAAAAAAAAAAATCTAGGGTGGAAATAGACCCCAGGTCCAGATTTGAGGATTCCTGTACTATACTCTTCAAACTGTCAACAGTGATTTTATGACTGAAGTATCCCTTTTGGCAGACAGTTCCTTTGATTATGTGGTGTAATGTGGGAAAAGCCACTAGATGGCAGTATTGACATTTTTTTTCTTAAGCCCAGTCTGGAGCTAAGTTTGGGCATGTCCTGGGCATGTCTGAGAGGGAAAGTCCCAGAGAATTGAAAAAAAGCCTAAAAGGTGGGAGGGGGCTGCAAAAGAGTATATAAAGAGAAAAATTGAGAGTAAAGTAGCAGGAGAAATTGCAAGGAGAAGGATACATTTGACCAAACCTGTCACTCTTTTCAAGACCTGTGAAGCTTTTTTGTGGATTTTTGCCTGTGTTGGAGCATTTTCCTGTCCCAGGACATCACCAAGCAACCCCATCTCAAAGGACTGTAAATATTTTTTTTCTTGTATATGTCATTCTTGGTCAGTAGTATAAATTGTAGGTTAGTTGTCAGTCTTTGTATAATTAAATCTGTTTAAGTTTTAAAATTTTGTTTGTCATCCCTTGCTGTCCGATTTGCCATAACAAATCGGGGCCATAACAGTGGTTTATGATTGTGATTTGATTTGATTATGTGGTTCATACCTTTGGGGTAGATTGGTATCATTTGTCCTGCAGCACATTGTTTGAATCTGTGTGTGAGAAATAGTTTAAGTGTGTTAGAGTGTATTGGGTGGAAAGCACTATCGGTTCCCTGCATTCCCCCGGCTGCTGCGCCCTTCGGATTAGAAGCATTGACATGGTGTGGTTTTATGGCTACAGATTCGCTCATTGTACGGCTGCATTACTGTGCAGTGTTGCTAATTACTGCTGTATTTTTTACCAGCTGCCAAGGGAAGGCTGGTATTGTTTCCAGATGTGCGTGTGTGTGTGTGTGTGTGTGTGTGCATGTTAGCATCTACATCTGAGTTGTTTTACACTGAGAACCTCCCAGAATCAATGTTACATATCATCCTGAGTATCATAGTGAGTGTCAGGAAATTGGAAATTGATGGAATGCGGCAGGCATACGGCTCGAGTGAATATCGCGCGAGGAATTGAAAATGGGGGTCGTTGGTATATGGCTGGGAGGGTAAATTGAAAGGGGGGGGGGGGGGCCTGCACCATGAGAACCATACTGACTGTCTGTCTATTTGTCTGTCCATTTGATAACTTTTAAACCATACACTGAAAATTCATGAATCTTAATAGATATGTGGCTCGAGTAGATATCTAAGCTTGGGATTCAAAATGGAGGGTACGGCTGGTGCGGTCTCATCCTCTGATGGTCTCTAGTTGTTATTTTTGTTTTTATTTGTTGCTCATTTTTTTCTGTTCTTGTATGTCAAATATATGGCTTTTTTTGTATTTCAGGCTTTGCTGCATTTTAGTGATGAGGTTTTAAGAAAAACACATTAAAAGGGAATTTTTTTATGATTATGTTTTTTATTATTTGCAATAACGGTCATAATATGGTATGGTGCTGTTTGTTTCTGTGTCTGCTTGTCTGTCTGTCAGTCTGTCTGTTGTCAGTTTTTACATTCGTGGAAATTTCTTGGTAGTGGATGGAGGAAGGTTGCCTCTGAAAAAAGTACGATTTACAATATGACCGCCACAGCAGCCATCTTGAATTTTGTTTGCGACAATTTTGGAGAAGAGGGATTATCCAATCAAATTCAAATTTTCTTTGTGTTTTGGTGGTTGGTGGAATAAAAGGGTTCCTTTTGAAAATGGTGGCCTGCAGAGAAGGATTCTGTAACAGGTCACCTTAATTCTGCCTACCTAGCCAGCTAAAAACCCAGCTAAAGTTAAAAGTCATGATAGTTTGGGGGGGGGAGTGTGATTGTAAATGCGGAAAATGCGTTTCCATTCCACTTTTTGCGAGATATTGCAGTGTCCCCGACTGGAATCCTCCGATAACGCACGTAATGTACAGGCAAGTATGTGAACACATACGCTCACGCCGTTTGCTGGTTCACTACGCGAACGCGTGGTTTAACAGCCAGCATATTTCCAGCGTTAGTATGTTGGGATTTACATTCTTTCACGCAGCGAGGCGTCTCGAGAGCATTCATATGTGCGCTTTGAGTCTCAGGCCCCTCCCCCTGCTGGTTTATTTAAGCGGTGCGCCTGTCATCTAGGTTATTAATGCAGGAGGATATTGATTCACTTGTGTCTGCAGCTGGTTTAAACCTCCAGACTCACGCTGTGAAGCTGCCTGGCTTCTCACTGGAGGAGCTTTTCCTGCATAGGAGAACCTGCAGATTGCATTTGCTTGAAGTTGCTGAGGCCAATTACACTGAAGAAAAATATAAACGCAAAACTTCTCACTGAGAGAAATATGACCATGTTCAGAAGCTCATTGTACTTTCGTTGAGTGTTGACAGATTGTATGACTATATTGCTATACATTTCGATCAATGATTTAAAAAGACAAACAAGAATCTCGAGATGGCGTGATGATAAAGGGGATGGGGTCTTTTGTCTGAATTTCACAAATCAATATTAGGTATGTCCGCCTTTGGCCTGCTGCATTGCTACACATCTCTGCTCTGTGGACTGTAACAAATGGTCAATGGTGACTTAGTGGACGTGTTCCCACTTCTCTTCAAGAGCTGTGCGGAGTCGGCGGCTATTGGCTGAAAATGGGAACCAATGACAAACTCGTTGCATTTGGACATCCCAAAGATGCTGGAAGGGGGACAAATCCGAGGAATAAGCCGACCATTCAAGCACACAGGATGGTTCTTGTTTTGATGGATGAATGGTTGGACGATAGGCAGCAGCATCTCATTGTGAAATCACACTGCATTCAAGTTGCTGTTCATCAACTGCAGTTGGGCGCAATGTCCTTGGAATATTCCCTCCCAAACCAGCACTCCACCACCATGTGCCACCTTGCGCACCACAATGATGTCAGCATAACGATCCTCCGTCCATCCGCTGTGTGAAGTTGGAAATGTGACTTGTCTGTAAAGAAAACAGTCCTCCATTGTGCCATTGGCCATCAAATGTGTCTATTCACTCAGTCGAACCAATTTGTTCATTGAGTTGAGGGGAGGTCCAATCCAAAAAGGGCAAAAGATGTAAAGATATGGACTTCCTGGAGATAATTTTTCACGCTTTTAGCAAAATTGGGGTGATGGTGGGGACCAGCTGTCTCATCTGCAGTGGGAGTTACTGGTCTCAGACGATCACAGAGATTGAGTCCAGACGTTGCGGTCTTGGTTGGGGGTTGTCACACATGGTCGTCATGCATGCAGGCGGTCTGCTGTCTTCCCTCATGCCTCAAAAAGGTGTTTTATGCGACTTATTGTTGAAACATGGACATTAAAGGCCCTTTCAACATCCCTGAGAAACATTCCTGCATTGAACATGCCAATGGCACACTCCCTGATGGCACGAGTCATTTATGTCATTTTGAACAATGGCAGAACTGGGACTTTTGGGGCGGCCTTTTATTGACCAGAGTACAGGATGTGCCTGGGCTGACTGTACCTGATTTCAAAAGCTCTGGATCATGCCCCACCTGTCTGACAGGCCAATTTTGACAAAGGGCATGAACTTGACAATGATATGGAGAAGGTGACTGAAATGCACACAGACCAGTGGCACATAACCTTGGTCGCATAAATAAACCCAACTAAGCCAACCTCAGAAATAATTATGCGTAATATTGAAATGACTAAACTGTTGCGTTTATATTTTTGTTCAATATAGTTCTTCTTCAGTAGCGTGAGACTGTTTTTAAGAAGCGTTTGTGTGTGTGTGCGCGTGCGTGTGCGTGTGCGTGTGCGTGCGTGTGCGTGTGTGTGTGTGTGTGCATGTACTCAAGAGTGAGGGAGATGGAAGTAGAGTTCATTAAAGCATTTAGGACTGTCCTTTAATAGTCTACAATTCCCGGTGTGTTTGCGTGTGGATGCTGCTATTACTTAAGAGTCTTAAACCTCAGTACTTTGACCGGGCTGTTTCCCAATCCCCGTGTGTGTGTGTGTGTGTGTGTGTGTTTTTGTGTGTGTGTGCGTGCATGCACTGTGTTGGCACGTCTGACTTTTCTTCTGCCGAAGTTGCTTTGAGGTTATGTTGAGGCTCTGAGTCTTCTCTTATGGGAATGTCAGTTATTCTCTGCGAAGATAATTTGATTTCACCATTTTTTTCCATGAAGAAGAGACAAGTGCATGAAAACTTAAAAAAAAAAAAAAAACACTGTTGCCAGAAGCAACTTGCTAAAAAAAAGCTTTTTATTTCAGAAATAAACAGAGCACTGAGAGGGAACATTTATTTATTTATTTAGTTAGTTAGGTTTGATTGCAGTGCAGGGAGTCCATCAGTACTTTAAATAACAGTCACAGCTGAACAGATTGTGCTACTGATGGTGGAGATTTTTTTTTCAGTGAAAGGTGAAAGGGCACAGAACTCAGTGTTTTAGGGAGACCATGGCTGTGTCTCATTTGCTAGGAGGCCTCCTATCTCCTTGGTGCCTATTTAGGACACCGCCGTATTAGGATACATTCGGTAGAAAAGGTTACGTGAAAAGAAACGCTAAGTAGGAAGCATCATGTGACTAGCGGGGTTTATGTAGCAGGATGGGGTCAGTGGTTTCCGTGGGAAACGTTAATGTTAGCTCTCTGTCAGCCTGGCTTCAGTGCTTCGAAAACGTTGGCGCAAGTTTTTAATTCAACGGCCTTTCCCACGAAAGAGTCAATATTTGGAATCTATGCCGTCAATTTCTTGCATCAAAAGTGATCAGAAGTGAATTTTATGATGAAATGGTATGTGAACTCGATCAAATACCGACCGTTGCCGTCCCTCGTCTGTGATCTTCATGGTGAATCCCCAGTTTGTCGCAAGGCATTTTGGGATTCTCTTCACTGAGAAGGGACCACTTGATGCTTCCTTAAAATTTTGCTGAAACTAGGTACCTAACTAAGTTGTTTCCTGTGCTTCATATTGAATTGAGATCGTCCTAAGCAGCCATATTTTCTGAAAGTGCCACCTACTTAGGATGCTTCCCTGCAGATGAGACACAGCCCATTTCTTTGCTCTAAGTAGAGAGTGGGAGGTATTGCCCCATCGCCCCCCAAAAACTGTTCCTGAGGGAAACAATGTCAACAGTCATTCAGTTCCTCCCTCAAATTCTGCTCCTGAAGGGAAACGGTCTCGACATTCATTCAGTTCCTCCTGGTTTTAACAGTTTTGCAATTAGTTTTGTAAATTGTATGTCGGTTACCCGCAAATTAGGTCGACTGCGGTTTAAATAACTAGAGTAACTTCAAAACTAAAAAGCAGTATCGGCTAGATCCTCACGAACTTTAGTCACGTCTGAAACTGAAACCGATTTTGGCTTGATAAAAGGGAAGTGGTTTCAGCAGCACCTGAAACCAGCGGTTAAGCCTTTGCCCTAAAGCCCAGTCAGGCCTCTGGTGCTTTTCAGGAGGCTTTTGTTCTGCTTTGTGTGTTTTTTCCAGGCTTGGTGATGCACACTGTGATTGTGATTATGGAGTTAGCCCTCAAGAAGTCTGTTACAGCTGCCGCCACTGAGGGAAAATGCTTGGTTCCCTGTATGAATTCTCCCCTCCAGCAACCCCACAATCTTGAATTTAAACTATTAAACCCTTTGAAAAGGGTTGCCCTCTGTGACATGGAGAGACTGAGAAAAGCAGTGATGGGCAGATATGGAGATACAAATGGAGAGAGAGAAAAGGCAGTGAAAAAGAAGAAAGTGTGAAGGATATTAGGAGGGAGGGGGAGAGAGAGTGAGTGTGTGTGTGTGTGTGTGTGTGTGCGTGTGTGTGTGTGTGTGTGTGCTAGTGTACATAAGCGTGTGTGTGTTTGTGGGTGAGAGAGAGTAAGGGAAAAAATAGAGTGAGAAAGACATAAGGAGATGGAAAGACAGAAAGAGAGGTAACGAGAGGGGAAGGAACAGAGAGCGTGAGAGAAATATCGAGAGTTAAGGGGCACAGAATTAGCACATTGGTGTGGGAATTTAACTGTCTTATTTATTTAAATACTGAACACCGGGCCACAGGAATTCTCCTATTCTCTAAGGTTCTTGCTGCACCAGATGGATCATGGTGTGATAAGTTCCAAGAGATGCGCTTGGACCTTTTCATGTTGACCTCCAATCATTTTGCTCATTTAGTCTTCCCCGGCGAGTACGTCTGAGCAGACTTTGTGGCCAATGGTGTTAATCACGCTTGGACTGTAAGCTCATCAGTGACGCATACCACCCATGTGAGAAAGTGCAAGCGAGTCACTGGAGGCCTGCTTGGTGATTTTAGTCATGTTTGTACTGTATTTTACCATGGACGACGGTGAAGCAGTAAAGTGCACCAAAATGGCTGCCATACATGACCCTTGCTGCTTCTGCAGGTCGTTGAAGGCCCAGTTCTCAGTGTTCTGCCCAACCCTGGTTTCCTACCCTTTAATCACGTTTCTTTTACTTTCTCTCAGTTGAGTTCAATTTCACGTAATTCAACTGAACTTCATTGGTATGACAAGAATGCATATAGCTTTCTGTTGTCACATCTATTCAACGTATGATCTGTGTTAATATAGGAAAGCAGATGAAGAGCGACGTCACAAAATGGCTGTAAGTGACATTGAGGTTTGTTGGTGTGCTTGTTTGTGTGAGAGTATGTGTCCTATCTGAGTATGGTGTGTGTTAGTGTGTGTGTGTGTGTGGACAAATATGTACACAGGATACTCGCCATCCCTCGTTGTAAGACGAGCTGTGCTATACGTTCAGTGAAGCGCAGTGTAGCATTGATGGGGTTAATGGAGTGGTCACCGTAAATTACTGCGTACTTTGAGAGAAAAAAATAGACAGGAGTGTTGATGTGAAAATCATAGATTAGCCTATTTGAAGCTGCATTTTGAAGAGATTTCATAAATTGTATATTGTTTTTGGTTGATCACCTCAATTTCTCTGAGCTTTCAAGCATCTCACCATTTAAGTTTCTGGTTGTTTTTGAATTGTCAACCATATGGATAAAAAAAAGAAAAATTGAGGAAAATGCTTGAATTTTACCTTATATGTAGAATAAAAAAACCATCATTGAAAACCCTTGTTAAATAGGGCATCTTACACCAGTGGGCTTGTCATATGAAAGTTATGAAACGAGTTGAGTGAATTTTTTGTAAAGCTTGCAACAAACCCGAAATTTACGCAACGAGTTTCATAACTTTCATATGACGTGACCAAAATATACGATTCTATTTGTCACATAACTAAATTGCATACTTAAATAGAAAACCGACTTAACTCATTCCCTTCGGCAAGCCGCTGCCAGCAGCGTGGATGAGGTAATTCAGAGTTCTGTTGAAAACATGCCTAATACATGAGTATCACGTCAATCTGACCAATCTGACTGCAGTAATAGCGACCTCGACCATTCACAGTCAGATGAAAACACGAAATCAGTTGACGATCGCGGTACAGATCGTGGTCGAGGAGCACGTAGTCGAGCGCCTAGTCGAGGAGTTGCTCAGCGTCACATAGCAGGCACCCAAAATGACAATTGGAATGATGTTACTAATACTCAAAATGACACTGCTAGTTTGAAATTTGCATTTGAACCTGCTAAAAACCTTTATTTTGAAAATACAGACGTTTAACTAACCGCGTGTTTATATTGTGTCATTTTGGGAAAAGTATTCCGTACGAACACGACAATTTTATATAAAAGTATTCCCTAGGGAATGAGTTAATTTCCGATAGTGCTGTAATGGTAGCTGATTCCCATTATGTTTAAACTGAGCTAATGTCATCTCTCTGATACTTCATACATCACTGAGCCACAGACAGATTTGCGGTTGAACTTGCTAGCTAGCTAGCTTACAATCTAATGTTGCATTATGGTTTCAGAAAGGTACGCGGGCTAGCCAGCTCAGTAACAATAACTTAGTATTGAGAGTGGTGCTTAGCTGACTCACTACAGCGCTAAGTGATTCCGATTTAACCAACACTACTCTTGGTATTCAGTTTGGCTAAATATGACATAACGCGGATAGATTCCCTAGAGCCCACCACCCCGCCCTCAGGCCAAGACTTTTTTGCGAAGGTAATATTAAAATTATGCCATGAACCGGGCCATGGGAAAAGTTCTGCAGTTATGTGATAAACCATGTTAAGCAATGTCAGGATTGTTTCGTTTATCCATGTAATCATGTAATTCCCACCAATTTTAGACATGCAGCCAGACTATCATCTTTGGCACTGTTCTCTTGGTTGTTAGAAACTTACTGCGGTGTGTGGCAAGCTTATCTCAGCTCACTCAAAAATACTGACAAAGGCATTGTCTTATGCCAGCTTCATTATCCCGGCAAGTAGCGTGAAGCAGTCCTGACATTACTGGTATAACATACAGAAAAAAGGTTTGAGAATCTGTCCCTTCGTTGCCTTGTTTTTGTTTTTTTATTTTTAAGTGGATGTGTTCCAGATACTTCCATGACTTGGAAAGATTCATTCGCTGTACATTTACAGACTTGTATGTCACCCACATCGTCTGAGTTGCTGTGCAAGCCTATTAAAGGATTGTCACACCAATCCTTCTGGTTCAGTCTGGAGAAAAAAACCAAGCTCAAGATGTCGACCAAACTCAGAGAGTGGCTGGGGACATAAGGGGACCTGGGCTTTTGGTGCAAGGTTTGTCTTTTGGTTTGGTTTGTCTTCCTAAGTCTTCTGCTCTTGAGGCACCCAAATGGGAATAACGAGTGCACTGGGGCCCCAGGCTTCCTTTGGCCTGTAACTGTACTCAGGGTAGCAGGCCCAGGTTGCACTACATGCCCATCATGTTAAATATGCATGGCGTCTGAGTGGTTCTATAAAGAGAGATTAATGGAGGGAGAGAGAAGGGTACGCTGGGTGGAGGCAGAGGGGACAGATGGGAAGATCTGGAGGAGGTTATGGTAGCTGGGGAACGGGTTCATATGAGGACTGCTGCGCGGTCGGGGAACATGAATATCGATCACTTATCAGGAGGAGGGAAAAAACATGCTTCTTAAAATTAGCCTCTTTATTTGCTACAAGACATAAAACCACAGGCACGCCTACAAGCCTACAAAAACACACTCTCGTAAGCTGAGAAGTGGGGCAGGAGGGTAATAGTGGGGCACCTGCACCACAAAAATCGAGTGGTTATGCTCCACTGAGTTTTCTGGATCTGTAAGTGAATGAAAGCATTACTTTCTGGGATAGCTCTTAGACACTGCGACTATTGCCTTGTCCCAGTTCCCAAAATGGTGCACTTAAAGTTTGTGTCTGCAAAGTTAACAAAGGGTCAGGGTGTCCCATGTGTCATTTTAGGCTTCAAAAGTACGCTCAGCTTGATGCGAGCTTTGGCAAAGTTCGCATCGATGCAGGTGCTGTAGGGCTCCACAACCCGATTCTTTAGGACTCGCCGCTAATTGCAATTATTACACGTAACATGAAAATACATCATTTCCAGGCATTTTGACTCCTGTCATTCCTAGCCCTCTAAAATTTGGGCTGTTCTGGGTCAGCTTCCCCTTTATGAAACTAGAGCTGGACTCGCAAGAACCCATAACTCTGCCAGCATAACTGGATTTTAACTTTGGCCTTTATCTCAGCTGTACTTTGGCCTAGATGTGCCAAAATGTAATCGCATGTTCCTCTTGTGCTACTCTAACATCCTGCAAAGTTTGGTTAAAATCTATCCAGCCGCTTTTGAGTTATCCTGCTAACAGGCAGACAAACAAGCAAATAAATAAACGGAAGCAGAAATATAACTTCCTGGTGGAGGGAATAAGCTCTGTTCTGATTGGTCAGTAAACAGAGCCACCGTCCCCGTGTGTCAACCGCGAGCAAAATTAAGCATAATCCACCAGCTACTGGTAAGTCTCTAAATATAGATGAATGAATAAGTAGCAAGCTAGCTATTATACCACAAAATGAGTATGGCTTAGTAAGGATTGGAGTTACATTCACAAATAATTGCTCTTTTCCACTACATGGTACTGGCTCTACTCTACTCTACTCTACTCGCCTCTTTTGCTTTTCCATTAGGAAAAAGTACCTGGTACCAGATACTAGTACGTACTTTTCCTGGTACCTGCTCTCCTGGGATCCAAAAAACGGCCAAGCAGGTACTAGTAGGTACTAAAATGTGACATGCAACATTGCAGCCCACTGATTGGTCAGAGAGAATCGTCTCTGCAAAAGACAACTCGCTTCCACATTATCGCTTAGAAACTGGCTTCACTTGCCATCATTGAAACAGGTCCTCAAATGTTTGGACCATCAATATTATCGCGATTACGTTGCTGATTTCTGTTCACGCCTTGTTGGTAATTTTCATTATCTGTTAGTATTGAGCTAACTCCATCACTCTGTTATGCTGGTCAGTCAATGAGTCGGATTGTCTACGCTTTTGCAGTTGTTAAACTTGGAATTCAGTTTGAATTTTAACCAAAACTGGAAAAACATACTGATTAACTAGCTCCAGCTTCTCCTTAAATAAAGGAAAGCCATTGCTCCTTTGTATCTGCCGAAAAGCATAATAGGTCCCCTTTATATTAAAGTTGTTTCCAGTTCTGCCTTGTGCTGAGCCAGGTTAGTTGTATAAAGCAGTCAGACAAAAAGTGGATAGTCCACGTTCGTGGGTTTTTGACGACTGAAGATGGGATGTTACCATGCAAAAATTAAGCCACGGGTGGAGATATTCAGTTGCGGAATGAAATAATTCTCTCAAGCCTGCATGTGACATCGGAAGGCAACCGAATTTGAATGCCATGCCAAATTCCATGTTTTATGAGAAAGGCAGCGCTCATAAAAAAAAAAAAATTATCTGGGTTGTTTAACTTCAGTTTGTGGGTGGGTAGGCACTTCAGATACCAAAACACATGGGCACAAACACTGAAAAAGTGAGTTTTCAAGATATGTCCCCTTTAAATTGGCAGTTCAAACTCAAAACCCTCTAATGTGGCTGAATTGAAGTAATCACTGGGGAATAGAAAAGAGTGGGCTGAAATCTATCCACGGCCAGTTGAAATTCTTATCTCCAGTTATTGGTGGCATGTGATGGTGGCTCACTCTGTCATTAAGCCTTGGGCGGCCGCCGGCCATTACTTTTTTCCATAGGTGATGTAGGTGGTGGACCCTCCGCCTTCAATACATTAAATTATCATTCATAAACTGCATATTGTACAAGGATCTGAAACCATTTTTAGTGACAGAAGTACAAAAATTGAAGAAAGCGGCGGGGGCTGTATTCCTGCCTCTTTCCCACTGCCTGCTGGGAAATAGTTCAGCTCCCCTAAAACACCCCCCCCCCCCCCTCCAGAGTGATCCTGACCAGGAATAGTAGGTGTAGAAAATACATGGATATCATAACCCATGTTATTGTACATCATTGCTGGTGTGGCTTACATGTGATGAGGTGCGAACAAAATCTGAGAAATGTAGATTTCTGAAAATTCCAATGAAACATATTCTGAGCGTTAATGTTTGAAACAAAATTAAAACCCGAGAATCACGGCTGGGCTTATGGACTCGGTCTC
This sequence comes from Gymnothorax reevesii, assembly GCA_029721435.1. Lineage (NCBI taxonomy): Eukaryota > Metazoa > Chordata > Actinopteri > Anguilliformes > Muraenidae > Gymnothorax > Gymnothorax reevesii. Next base: position 50,984,393 of record CM056589.1, on the reverse strand, counting down.
TCCCTGCCTGACGAAACCTCTTCACAGCTCGGGAAGGGGGGCGGGGAGCGCGATGACTGATGATTAATTAATGTACACTGGAGACACGTTTGACTTCAGGCTGCGACGTCTCATTAGTATCTCTTCTAGCGATGCCTTCAGCACATCTGACGATATCTATTCCAGCGCTCCACCTCCCTTTCTACTCTCTCTTCGGCTCTTAGTTTAAAAACGAGATGAATCACCCGACCGCTTCCTATTCGTTACGTTCATCGAACGTTCCTGCAACACCGCACCAACGCAACAGCTGCGTTGCGAGGGATGAATAAAAGAGCCGATGTGGGGAGCATTAATCTCTGAAAAGGAAAAGCCCTTCTATTTCAGTAATTGGGGTTATGCAGGAGTTGACTGGCACGAGGCCAGAAGTTACAACCTCGTTAAAAGCAGTCTGTGCACTTGGTTCGTTATTTTCTTTTGTAAATCCCATTTGCTCTTGATCCTGTTAAATCAGTTTTTTTTTTTTCATTGTGCAGCCTAATCAGAACATGGAAAAAAAAAAAATCTAATTGTATTTAGAGGGGCCAGGAGAAATGGTTGTTAGATTGGAGACTTCGGTGTTCTGGATTTTAGCAGAGCAGTAGAATTAGAATGAGGGTTACCTCAGGTCATCTCTGAAGCCTGTGCATCTTGGGATGGAGCTAGAAGATGCGCGAATGAAATATGAACTCCCAGTTCCTCCATCGGGATCTCGGGATGGAACTAATGGGGAATATCTCGACGTAATCCAAAATGAGGCTCTTGGGGTGGGAGTACTGCTGAGTGAAGAGGGCCAATTAGAATGAGCTCCAGCAATATTCTGTTGATACACAGAGCGCACTAGTTATCGGGGCCAGCCAATGAAGCGCGAGTGGACTGATATATATATTTTCACCTTTTTATTTTGAGAGTTACAGTGTGGAGAGAAACAGGAAAGCTGGAGAGAAGAATGGGGAAGACATGCGGCAAATGACCTGAGCCGGATTCAAACCCAGGTCGCCGCGAGAAGGACACAGCCTTTATGATGCACGCGTTTAGACCGATGTGCCACCTGGGTGCATTTGAGTGGTACAGAAGATATTATATGCACTGGGGCAGCCTTTATGGCAAATGATTGAATGTAAAGATGTACGCTCATCCGCCATAATATGGAGATGGCTCCAAATTCTGATTCATTCTCTGGTCACACGTTCAACGACTGCCTGAATCTATGCTGAGCCACACTGAGAATCATTCGTTTTAGTCCACACCATGTTATTTTCTAGATTACTGGAGCAGACTTCCCAGGCTTCTCCCTTCGACCTGGTTATAGCTGGAAGCCCAGCTAGATGGCCTCCCTGGCGCAGCGGCCTCTCAGCTACAAACTTAACCCCCATCCCAAAACCAAACGCTCCAAAATCCACTGTCCTTAGCTGCAGTTCACAGATGTCCATCAATTCAGAGCAATAATGGTGATATTGCTCTCATGGGATGCGAATATAGACATTACGTCTTTTAAAATCCACTTTTATGTCCAACTGATGGTCAAATTTGCACGACTGTCTTTATTTGCATACAAATTGGTTTTTATTACCCCTCAGCCCTCAAGGCTGACGGGGTATTGCTATCCTTCGTGCGGTGGGCGGGCGTCTCCAAAAACTTATACATTGGGCTGAGGGGTATTCCGTGCATTGCTCGCCTATTTTTTTTTTTTTGCCAACGCATGACTTTAGCATAAGGTAGAGCCTTATTATAGCCCTCAATGATAATTCTTCATGTAAAATATCATTTATAATACTCCAATCTCTTTTTCTGTCGCTATGTCTCTATGTCTTTCACCTCTCTCTGTTCAGAATTGCCTTAATGGAACAGGGTACAGATTGCTGACGGTGGTGGATGAGGAGGAGTGCTGGCCAAAGGGGGGGGTTTGGGGGGGGGGGGTGGTTCGTTTGAAAGTTGGTACAAAAGGTTCAGATTAAGATGCCTCAAGAAGGCTGCACGCAGTACTTTGTCGGGTTCTGTAAATTTATAACCTTTCATGAAAAGTCTTATGGCGCAGGCCTTACCCCCTCTTTTCCTAATGCACCTCATCGTGCTTCGACAGGGACAGTGAGCTCTAGATGATCAAAGGCGACTGGCAAAGGTTATTACTGCAAACGCAGTCTTGGGGTCCCAGCCTGAGCACCGCGACACTTCGCCTACTGAGTGTTACCACAGCGGCTCAATGAATCAGACAGCTTTTCATCACGTACCTCTCATTTCAACCTGTCAGCATACCCTGCACTCAGCGCCTAAAACTGGCCAATCTTGGTCTTAACAGTCCATCAAGAGTGGCAAAAATGACTGGTTTTTACTGGAGATCTAATACCGTTTGTTTGATAACCAAGCTGCAAAGATGACAGTATGCTGTTGAATGCCTTGGCTGAATAGCCCTTTCAAGATATGCTCTCATAGCATGAAAAGCATGCATTTCAATTGCGAATGAAGAAAACCACTTGGTAGTAGCAAGGTGAATAATAAATTAGCAATTTTTTCTCGTCGCTACATTAAAGCAGAACTTGACGCAGCCGTCCTGCTACATTGTTGCCGGTGAAAAAATTTCTTGAAACTTCGTGCAAACCAACTTAGCATACTGCACCAACTTTTTACCAAATATTTGGGGTGGATCATTTTGGGAACTATATTCATTTTAATGTTAAACTTTTAATTTGTGATGGAAAAATGTAGCCAAATTATGCTTTTGATGGTTTCAATTCCTCCTGGGTCTCTCATTTTCAAAGCTATCAAGCCATATTCGGTGTCAAATTGTTCCATGGGATGGCAGCAACAATAACAGTTATAAATTTTAGAACTAGCACAGTAATAACTGGGAGTTATTCATTGATTTATCCTCATATGTTGGTTTTAGGGTGGTGCTCATCTAAATTTGGCCCACATCTGTCCGCGCACATATAGGCCCTCATACATCCCTCCACACAGTTAATATGGTAAGGAAGCAAAAGCTTCATGGGTAATTTTACCATACTGACACAACACCACCTTTGGTGGCAAATGATCATTTGATTTCAGCTCAGTGACTAAATAAAAACTGCAGAGTTGGGCCCTTTTTGAATAAATCTACTTGAAAAAGACAAATGATGTCTTGTTTCTCTAGAATCATTCATTTTAGATTGTAACATGAGATGAGCTGCCTAAACGATCTACTTTGTAGTTTCCTTTCGTGATCAGGACATGTATGCTGAGATATATTACCTCTTCGTGGGTCGGAGTCCTCTTCCAAGGTCTGGCCGTAACAGCTTGTACTATCCAAGAAAAAGCGTTTTCCGGAGACTTCCACTTTAACCTTAACATGAAATGCATACCAAGCAAATGATACACCTCTTTGCATTAGTAGTGAGTAAATGCATCCAAATTGAGCTTATATATCAACACACATAAAGCTTATAGGCCCTCTCCTACTCAAAATCTGACTCCCCATCCTCACCACCATAGATATTTTAAAAATATATATATATATATCTATGCTCACCACTATTATTTTTAGCCACAAGCTTATCAAGGAAAGTCAGTGCCTCAGATGAAAGATATTTGGCAAGTTTCAGATCACCTCAAACTTTCGCAGTCTTGACATCCAACTGCTCAGTGTACAGTGGTTGCTGCGGATGAGTAATAGCCTGGCCCTGACATTCAGCTTTACAAGGCAGAACAGTTGTGACTTATGACAACATAGTTTTAGAAACCTCAATGTCATTTCTGAAGTCTGCCGAAAACTCAGGCACTTTGTATTTATTTTTAGAGTACTTTTCTTTGCTACTGCCACCCTTTGGCCGATGCTAAATTTCTGGCAACAATTAATCTCAACATGTAAATTACTTGATGAATAACCACATTTATTCATAGGACTTGGGACCTTCTTGCACAGAGTCAAGAACCTTGCCACATAAAAAGCACAAAACTTGCAAAACGTGAATTTTGAACATTTTTGATTTAGGCCCTTATTGAATTATTATCTCATGGTTTCACCTCTCCCAGTGCGATTCTCCCTTACGGTCGCACACACCTGGCCCACATTTTTAATTGTTCTCTCTGTGTGTTGTCTCATGGCTTCACCTTTGTGTGTATAAAATCCGTGTGCAACCCAGAAATTAAGCTCAGTGACATGGAATTCGCAGATGACATTGTGCTGCTTGAGAATACAGGATGCTGATAATCTGGCTGTTTAAAGTATCAGTTCCCAGGGTGTTGCTCTATTGATTTGTGACATGGGCTCTGACATCATATTTGCTTGAAATCTTAGATGTCTTTCAAAGACAGTGCCTCTAAATTATGTATATCAAATGGCACAAGGGCACGTGAGCAACAAAGACCGTTATGCTTGGGTGCAAGAGAGACAACTGTCCCTAGCAGTCAAGGGAAGACAAATTCATTGACGAGGCTAACAGCTCCGTTGGCCCAAGAAGGACTTGGTCTCAAAGTTTGCTCTATGAACTTGTGAAAATTTCGATGCTCAAGAGGTGTGAGATATCTGAAAGTTGTCTTTAATTTGGGAGATGGAAAAGCTGCCAGCTTTTCCACACGATCAAAGAATCGCACATTGCTATATTCACTGAAAAAAAAAAAATCACCAAAATTTCATTCATTTCAATGAGACGTTGATTAAGTTGGCCGAGTGAAGATCGCTAAACTGTGCTTGGATTTGCCATGACAAGGAGCGGCAGCTGAGGATCAGTCAATTAGCTGCGTTCTGCCAAAGGGAAGAGCAGTTGGTGAACTCAATTGGCTGAATTTGTGGGTAGAAAAAGCGAGTGGTTGGCTTTAACACAATGGCTTGTTCTCTTTGATGTCAGAATTTTATGCCTCTACCAGAGCTGGCTGTATTCACACCTCATTAAAAAAGAGAGAGATTTCAGGAACAAAGCTGTCCTGAGGCAGCAGTTTAAATATCTGCGATTAACCTGAGGAAAGTGCTGCTTCAAGTACATTGGCTGACAGGGCATTATAGGAAAGATTGTGGCCTAGAATGACGAACCATAATAATAATAATAATAATAAAAGAACTACACTGGTCTTTAAAGGGGAAGGCTGGGTCCTGCTGGTTCCTCTTCAGCCAGACATTTCAGGAAAGTGACTTTAAATGGGTCTAGAAAAAAAATTATTAATTCACATCTCAGTAAAATAATCTTGTAAATGTCATTTTCTCTCACGGAATCTCAGGATCAGGTTTCAGCCGCACTTATGAAAGCTGTATCAGAATTTTGGAGGGGATTTAACCCAATTTTTGCATCTTCTTGTCAGCACTATATCTGTACCGGTGCATTTTGTTGCTAAATGTTTATTTTTCTGAATTCCAAATCATACTATACAAGGAGAGAGGGAAACCTTCAGAAGTGTTCAATTTGTGGAGTGGAAGGCTTCCAGGGTAGAAATGCTGGACTTGTATACCTGTGGAATGTCATATTTGACTGACAGGAAATGGAACAATGTGTACTTTCTTCTGAAAGCCATCTATTTCTGTATGGGGACGTACTCGGAGCAGCAGATGATGAAATTTAAAGCCACAAAGGCTAGGAAAGCGCAGGCAAATCTTTGGTCGGAAAAATCTTTAATGGGTATAGTATATGAGCAGGACTGATTAGTATGATTGTGTAATGAAATCAGAAAAATTGCATGGTGTGAAACTGGACAGTTTTGCCTGGGCTTGGTGTACACATGGAAATGTAGGTCATCCAACCCCACCCAAAACAACGGCCAAATTATGAAAATAGCAAGCTATCTCTGGAAGGTACTCTTAGACAGCAGGGGGCAACCTCAATGTATGATGGCATCAGCCCCTTAGTTTGATTTTGAATGCTAGCTGGCATTTCAAGCCAAATGAAGCCTCGTCAGGCTCTTTTTTAAATGTGCAGGGGCTAGTGGCAATGAAGGATGGCTCTGACCTTTCAGCTCACACCTTTTCCTCTCAGACAGTACGCCTGACCTTAAAGTTAATTGTTCAAATGAGCGTCTTACTATTGCTCAATATTTTCCTCTATACAAGCTCAAGGGTTGTAAATTCCCTGCATTAATGGAAAAGCACGATTTTTTATTTTTATACTGGGCCTACAGTAAACTTTTGATGTAATCATGCTGCATTAACATTAAGATCTTTGCACCCCTGTTCCTCAAAGATTGGTCCTTGCGGGATTATAATGACCACATTTCCACGATCTAAGAGAATCAGTGGTACAGGAATTCAGTAGCACCAGTGGTTTAGATAATTATCAGGAAAGAGAGAAAACCAGGGCTGGATTAGAATTCAAGGGCTTGATTTGAAGGCTCCGGATATTCTGCATTTTTGGTGACGTCCCCTAAATAACCGAAAAAAAACATGTATTTAAGATATATGGTTCTCACGCTGCACCCAAAGTCTTGAATAACTTGAAATGTTCTGAGGCGTTTTCAAGGTTCTTATTTTCTTTGTACAGAAGTGCACTTTACAGCTGACTACGCCACAGAGAGTTTTTGAGTGCTGTTCTGCGTTCTTGCTCGCTCTACAGCAAATGACCTCCATCCTCAGAAACAAATATAATCATCGAGCCATTTTGGTTAAAGGGAACAATATCAACCTGACATTTGGCTGACAGACTTGGAATGTAGTTGGTTGCCTTGGTTACGGCCTTTGGGTGTCCACACAGTTCTAAAAAGGGAAAAATGTCAGTGGTACACTTCTCTCCATGCATTTAGAAAACATACTTGGATGCCATAAAATATTTTTTCGACATATGACGCCGAAGCACAAACATATTTCGGCAGTGTGCCCTCATCAGGATGTGGTAATGGATCTTTTGTTCTGCATGCAGTTTTCTCTGCCGAGTACCTAGATGGCGATTGGGAAATCGTGCTGGCAGAAAGCTGCCGAGCCCTGTTGGTTGTGCAGAAGTTGTGCGGGTGGTGTTGGGTGGGTCGGGGGAGGGGAGTACTGTGGATGAAAGCCCTCGTGTGATCCCGCGGGAGGAGCTCCGAGGTCCTGCTGTCGCCCTGACGGGAGAGACGGGGAATATGGAGCCTCTGTAACAGAGCACTGGGGATCCCTGGCAGGGTGACATTTAAACACTCATTAATTAGCGTTTTAATTTGAGCAGTGTGTTTCAGGAGGAGGCTTGAGGAAATTCATTTTACATGGCTTATTTAGTCTGTAGTGTGTGTGTGTGTGTGTGTGTGCGTGTTTGTCTATGCAGTTAGTTCCGTAAATATTTGGTCTTCGACAAGGTTTAGCTGTTGACGGTAGATTTTTGGAGTTGAAAATGAATAATGAATATTGGTTCAAAACAGAGACCTACTGCTTCAAGGGTAAACACATCAAAATTGGGTGTGTGATGTAAGCATTACAGCACTTTTTAAAGCGGTCCCCTCCTTTTATCAGGGTCTGAATGTGTTTGGACTATTGACTGCTCACCTGTTCCATGGCCAATGTCAGGTTATGGGTTCCTTCTATCCACAATGAGCAGGCGGAGATGGAGTTCAACTTCACTTTAATGACAGTTCTCTCTCGATAGCAGCCAACAACGTAATATATATGAACCTACTTTTCATTCCCCCGGCAGTGGTCAAAAACGCCCCTGGAAGTCCCACCCACTCCCGTATACCATTGGCTTACACCACAGCGAATTCTTTTGTTTTCCCTAATTTTGTATCAGAGTTTACACATTAAAAGTCTATAGCTGATTTCAAATGTTGCTTTTGTATTTGGTATCCGGTGATGTTTATTCTCAATATGAAATCCGCAGAGCCGGATCTCAGGAATACAAAAAGGCCAGGAAGACCAATAAGAACTGTGAAAATCAGAGAAGAGTTCCTTCCCTGGTTCAAATCAACCCCTTTCTAACAGTTGGCCAGATCAAGAACAAATCGATGCCAAAGTCAGTGATCAAGAGGAGACTTCACCAGAGAAAAAAATGGAGGTTTTAATTAATGGGGTAAACCATTGGTAAGGCTCTAAAACAGAAACTTTCCCAGAAACATCTGAAAAGCATGTCTTATTCTGGAAAAAAAACATCATATGGACAGATGAGACAAAGATCAACATGCACCAGAATGATGGGAAGTGAATAGTATGGAGAGAGGAAGGCACTTCATCTGTAAAGATTGGTCATGTGTTGGCATGTTTGACTGCCAACTGAGGTGGTTCCCTAGTATCTACAGTACTGGTGAGGCAGCTGAATTGTATAGGGCTTATTTGCATAGATTCAGCCAAATTTTTTTCATTGGACAATGCGTCACGGTGCTGATGCATGATTTCTTGGAAGCACACTGCAGAGGCAGGCCAAATCAATCATATGAACTAAATCCAATTGAGTGGGCATTTCATCTGCTTAATGCAAATATGAAGGCAAAACACCACCACAACAAACTGGGAACTGAAAACGGCTGCAGTGAAGGCCTGTCTGAGCAGCACCAGGGAAGAAATCCTCGTTCTGGTGATGTCGATGGGTTCCAGACTTGGGGCAGTCATTGACTGCGAAGGGTTTGCCTTCAAGTACAAAAAAAAAAAAAAAAAAAACAATTACATTGATAAGTATGTCAGTTTATCCTGTTAATTTTGAGGTCCTAAAATTGAGGGACTGTGCATAAAATACAAATTCAGGCCTGTGTCACCTGCCAGCTTCACCATGACACCTTCCCTCTCTATCATCAACTTTCCCCTCCTTTATTCCAGCTATGACAACTAGCTTCACCTTCACCTTCAGTCTCCTCACCCTCTCTCTGTTTGTCTACCATTTGAAATCTGGAGTGCTGCAGAGTTTGTTTTTATCACACTCAGTTACCCTGCGAAGACTGAGAGCCGTACCTGAGCGTGGAACGCGCTGTTAGTTACCCTGGTGTCAGACAGTTGCATCACCAGGCCAAAAGCCAAACGGCCTCGAGATTCAGACGGTTTCAGTCCTCATATTGGTCCTGCTTTGTGGCAACCCAATTATTGAGCGGCTTTTGCTCAAAGGTAACTCACTGTTTTTTTTTGTTGATTGCACAGACTCAGTTTTCTATTCAACCCTGAAGGAACGACTAAAAAATTGCAAAAAGAGAAAAATCATAAATTATCCCACTTGCCGAGGGCACATCTTTAATCATGACCTATAAAACCTCACTAAAACTGAAGCTTTACATCAATATTCATGTAATTATGGAGGTCCAGATTCACTTTTGCCAGGAATTGTATTCTAGACACACTAAATAGAATGTATTGTATTCTAGACACTAAAAAGAATGCATTTTTCTGGAACTAACGAAGATTTTGTCCAGCAAGTCAATTTCATCCCTGCGTCTGATTTTCATCGAATGTTTCTGAATACCCTTGACCCGTCATTACAGTGGACAGCACATGTGCTTTACTAGTCAGTGCTGAGACGTAAATGTTAGACATGAGTGACAGGACTAGTGAGAAAGGGGAGGGGCTTGGAAAGCTACTCAGTTATGCCTGGTTCATTCGGCAGTCAGCCGGGGTGAAAGGCAGCTTCATTTGGTGAACCTACATCTGGATATCTGCCATCAACGGAGATGCTGTAGTTCAGTTTGTGTCTCAAGGCAAGAGAATTGAAGTAAATTTTAGAAAATTTGATATGCCAGTTTTACAACAAGATGGCGGTTGGGGATATTCGTAACATGTTGAAGAAGAGGTCAAAAAATGGAAAAGAAACAAACTGGGTTGCGTTTCCCGAAATCACAGATGCCAACTTGGACCCATTGACTGCGAATGGACAAACTGTATAAGCAACTAACTTAGCAACTACTCTTTTGGGAAACGCACCCCTGAAGTGAAACAACTAGAAGAGAAACAACATGAGGAGAAACGAGATGCTGTAAAGAAGGAGAGAGGTCTAAACGAGCAGCATGCAATTCAGCAAATCATGATAGAGCTTTTTCTTTTTTCAGTTAAAGATTGCCATGTTTGACGCTGTCCGGAGACAAAGATGGAGTCAGATGCTAATGCACGCAGCAGGCTAGCTATATCAGAACTCAGTCGGATAAGCTGTTTCAATCCCATACTGTGCTCGTTAACTCTTAATCACATTAGGCAAAAACTACCTGAAGTGAGCATATTAATTTTTATGTGATTTAGAGGAAGTTTATGAGGAGGTCCAATGAGGATTTTCATAATGTGCGTAAGGATAGTGAAGTGGAAACGTGACGATTGTCTATCACTGCGCCCCAGGTAGTCATCGGTTCGCATCCCTGCCAGGATGTTGTTGCATGTTCTTGTTTAACTGTGCTTCAGTGATTTGTATGTGAGCATTTTAAAATGCCACTAAGTGAATCTTGGAACAGATTCCTCCCTTTGCCTCCCTTCGCCCCTGAAGTTTTGGGTTGTTGTGGACGCTGTACAGGCTGTAATTTTTCACCGATTACTCTCATATTGGGTATGAACATGTGTAATACTTTAGCTATGACAGAGATGGATTTTGGTCGCCATGGCGACTGTATTGGCCGAATAATGCGCAAAAAAGGGGGATAGACCCATGCTGTTGCGGGCGACCGGACTGTCTGATTAAGTATTTCAGTTGTGGGGCAGGTACAGTTGCTCTCAGTGAATTGGCTGCAAACCACCCCCAATCATCCTGTTATGGGGATGCTGAAGTATGCAGAGAGGAGTTGCACTCTCCCTGAAGCGTTTGTTGTGAAATCAACTGCTGAGTTCGGAACCCCTGAATCTTTGGTGTTGGATGATGGAACTGTGGGGCACAAGGTCGGTGCTGCTCCTCTACCGGCGCAGTGCAGGATTTAAGAGCTCGTCGGGAAATGAAATGGGGTCTCCACACGGGGGCCTGGTCTTTTGCCGTCAGTGAGAGAAGGGCACAGCCCTTGTCAGTGCAGAAGAGGTGCTGCTAATGGTTTCATCCTTCCGAGATTAGTATCGCGCTTATCCGCCATCCCACACAGTCCTCTTCCTCCCTCGACTCCCAGTTCTGCTGTCGGGGATTCAGTTGCCCCTAGTTAACACATTCATTGCTTTCTCCCACTGACCAAAGGCATTCTGGGTCTTAGCGCCAGATGGCTTACCCACACTCCCCACCCCACCACCCCCAAAACAATCCCAAATGAAAGTCAATTCTGAAGGTTTAATCGAATGAGGATTCAATTTTCAGTTTGACGGTCTCAACTTTCAGCACTTCCTTTTCATCCCCCAAGAGATTTTCTGGAACCGTCCAGAGCTGGGAATGGGAGAGCATAAGAGCTGGGATGAAAGACAGGTCAAAGGTCGTTTTCCTGCCCTCCCTTTTACCCACATTTGAGTCCAAACTGATGCCATGATTAGGAATAAAACTGCGTTTTTTAGCTTAAAATTTTCAAACTACAATCCTGCACTTTCATTAAGTAAGCAGATTTAAATTTTAGTTTAGGAAAACGCAGTTAAAGGACCCGCCAGACATGTCATGATGTAGGGGAGACTGGGGTCTGATGAGCCATATCACTATTTTGCAATCAATCGAGGACAGAGCTGCTTAAAATAGACAAAATATTTAGCATTCACTGATGAGTCATGGGGATAAATGAGCCATATCACTATTTTGCCTATTTTAAACACCTTTGGCATCGATTGATCGCCAAATGGCGATATGGCTCATTGGTCCCCATGGCTCATCGGACCCCATTGATATTTTGTTTAACATGGTTTCTGCCTGCATAAAAATAAATAAAACTAAAAAGTGGGCTCGACGCTCATCTGCTCATTCTCCCTCACTGAGAAATTAATATTTTGTGAATGAACAAATGTGCAAATATCACAGGCCATGAGCCCCGACCACCATGACTGTTAGTGCTAGGTTGGCAGTTGGGGCCCTGTTTTGACAACCTAATTGCAGTCGGACAGCGCAAGTGCTAACAGTATCGCAGATCAAAACTTGGCGTAACTAACTTAGTTTGTTAAGTAACGTGACAGGACGTGAAAGCGCAGCTGTGGTGCTGTTCTCTGAGAGGTGTGGTGGGGGACTGACACCATTTAAGGCCAATCAAATTAGCTCCTGTCATTCTCTTTAAAACTAGTTCATTAACTAGCAAATTGGGAATTTTATCAGTTGACGAACAAGAACCTAGTTTGCGTTCAGGAAACAATCGCAGAGCGATAGCTCTTGTGCTGAAAGAATGTCTGGGTGAGCCAGAACGCTATAGAGGTTCAAGATACAAAACTAGCATAGCTTTATTCATAAATTCACTCCCTAATGCCCTGTTCAACCCATTGTGTGCAAACAGCTTCAGATCAGAACTGGAAAAGTACCTAATTAGGCGAAGGTGATAAATATGCTATTTGTGGTGGACGAAATTGTGCGTAACGATACCACCGCTTGCATTTTTTTGCGAGGGCACAAAATTAGGGCCCTGTGTGTCATAGTGAACATGAGGCGATGGTGTTTGGTCCCATTTCCACTTCAGTGGATATACTTTGTGAAAGCCATGCTGTTACATGGTCATAATATGTTTTTAGATGTCAATATGAGTCACATCATTCCCTTAAACATCAGCAGAAGTAATCTTAATTTATTTTTGTTTCTTCACAAAAGTGTTGATACAATGTGGGGACGGGGCGCATAATTGAGTGACGAAAGAACTAGATGATATCCCAATCACTAGTGCAGTCCCAGACAGTGGATGAAGCGAATTGGCTAGCTGCGGTATCCCTATCACCCGTAGTTCTGTCGAGGATTTCAACTGCAGCTGCGACTGATACCAGCTTGAACTATGCAAGCAAGCTGTTTGGCAAAATACTGTTGAAGGAAATAAATTTTAATTGGCTTGGGAGGATGTGCAGTTATTTAAATGTGCAGTTATCCCTGGTCAGCTTCAGATGCAGCACTGCTCTGTGTTGGCGCAAAAAGAATGTTACTTGAACTAGGCATCTGATGCAAACAAGTCGATACCAAAACTCCTGAATCCAAACTAACTGCTGGTGTAGCAGCATTCTTGTTGCGTGACTTATGTTTGGGAACACAAAAATTGGTGCAACATAATTATTCTGTTTATAATTTTGTCGACCCAGATAAAGTTAACCAGCTAAACAAAGTTCATCACAAGCGGCATCCCTAATTCAGCACAACACTAAAACATTTAGCATAAATTGATGACAACTAATTCATTTTCTATTTTAAATCAGGTTCCATTCACAACCGAAGAGTTTAACTAAGAGTTAATAATGCTACCATGTAAGACAGGCTACGGGAAATGCACAGCAGAAGAGACAATGGACTCATGTCATCTCCGAATTTAATACAGTCTGACCTACAAATCAGAAATCATTGATACCCCTATAAGACACAGAAAACACTATCAGTGAGAAACGCAGGTGGCGATTGCTGGATTAAAAACATCCAGAATACAACTATGTAATTACTTTGGCAGAGATAAAATTTGGGAGGCTCACTTATGGAACTGACCTTACTTATAGTGCTGGGGATCAGTTATAGTGCCCAGACCTGTACTTGGAAACCATGGTTATAAAAGGAGACATGTCAGAAACATTGTCCTCTCCCCCATCCTTCTCAGCTCAGGCCTTTCCCTGATGGTGTGTACCCCCCCCCTCCAATCCCAATGACCCTGCCCCATAATGCATAATCCCTCGGTTCCAGGAATGGCCGCTTAACGTGTAATTACTGCGCGCTGATGATTCAGGTCCTCCTAATGGGCCCACACCTCCAGCCCCAGTGTAATAAAATAGGAGGAATAATCTTATTTGTTACATCTCAGGTTCTGATTGGCCTAAATTGCCTCTGTAATTTTCAAATCCATTTCCTCATGTGCTGAGCCCCCCCGCCTCTCACCCCTCCAATCCGCCCTCAATCAGCTAACATTCTGGGGTCTCTTAAAGGAACGAGTTCGCTTGTTTTTCTGGAGAACTCGCTCGAAGGGCATATGGCGAGTGTAGGTGTTGTTTAGTTCTCAAACGGAGGCTGATTTGGTTCCATAGTGTGAGCTTGCTTGTTTCTGACTGGCTGGGTGGAGGAAGTGGGGGGGTCATTCAACCTTCCCTCCCAGCATGCACTGCGCCTGGCCTACGCCGCTGGAAATCAATCCGGCCTTATCGATCACTGCACTGAAGAGTCATGTACTCAGTAACCCTCTCCAGTGAGAGATCTCAGATATGTTCTGAACTAAACAGTTTAGTTCAATGGAATGACCAATATGAATAATATCGGCAGCTGGGCAGTTGTCGGTTAAGTTGCAAAATTGACGACCGTCATGTTGTAGGTTTCAGCCCAGGTGTGGGGCTTGCGATTCTGACCTGCAGATGGAGATATCACACTGAGGATAATTTTACCTTTGAGCCCTTGAGTTAGGTCCTTAACCACAAAATTTCTCTAGGGCTGCTGTCGTGTGTGACCTGCATGGCTAAAGGGCTGTTTAGGAATGAGAAAACTGGACTTCTAGATTAGTAGTTTGAGAAAAAAAAAAGTATTCTTTCTAGTTTTTCCACAATCAGGAAGTACCTTCCAAGGTCTTGCTTGATCTCAAGGTCTTGATGTCGAACTACTCTTCTAGCTCTTGACGCAATTACGTTTGGCGAATGGACATCAAAGTGGTCAGTTATTGACATGATTAGTCAATGACTAGTGTGAGATCTTTTGAAAGTTGTGCCTCGTCTCTACGGAATTGCAGAAACTCTAGTAAACTGGTCACTTAGCCCCCTGTGGGCCAATTAATGGTTGCTTGTTGCCCAGCTGTGTTCACCACCTGTTTAGATGGAAGAACAGAAAAGTGAGAAGGCGCTCGACAGGATCGTGAAGCCCCGGTCTCCCGGCCTCTGTGCTCGTGGGCTGAGTGATGAGTCAACAGGCTGACTTTTAATCTAATCAGATTTGCTTTACTCAACCTTGTTGAACTTTGTGAGCAACAAAGCGTTCTTCCGCTAATCAGCATCTTCGTTGCTCCTGACGACTGGTGGGAAAGGGCACATGGCCACACGCCTCGTCTCACGGGCTTTTCAAACGCTCCTATAGTCGCCGTATTTTCTCAGGATCCCCATTCTGTTGCGAATACGTCCTGGGGGGAACGACGGCAGAAACGATATACAAGATGATATACTGCTCTTCTTATTTCAGCTTTAGCTACCGTTTTTAGCGCCTGACTGTGACCTTCTCCTCTGAGGCGGCGTCAAGGTTCATGAGCACCGATTCAGTCTCATGCGTGACGTGCGCTGTGTTGCGCTGTTGCATGTTGCATTCTGTGCATCTGCCTGCCATGCTATTCGGTGCTGTGCCAATGAGCATCGCGGATTCTTCTGTCGGATGTTGACCATTTAGATGGCTTTCACTAGCGCAGTGACGAATGTTGGGCTCATGACTTGGGGGGCAGGGAGGGAGGGCAGGTGGGGGGGGGGGGGGGGGGGGGGCACAGTTGATATCCGTAAACATGCGCTATTGTTTCTGCTGTAACGTTTTACATCCTGGGCTGTTGCTTTTTGTTGGTAAAACAAAGTGCCTTATAGTCATAGGGCCTCAAATCGAGGTTAGAACGCAGGTGCTGTTTCTTCTTTTTTCGTTGACGTTGCCGTGACAGATGTAGTCGTGACGGATGTTGTCTTGAGAGGAGAGATGACAGATCTGTGTGCTGTGACCTGCCTCTCGTCGGTCGTCATAGCGCAAGCTTTCGCTTCTGAGGCAATAGATTGACTCACATACCTGCAAATCTGCCTCCAATGTCTGTGTGCATGTCTGTCCATCTGTCTGACTGATTGACCATACGTCTATCTGAGATAGTCTCAGTACTGAGCCTGACAGTTATAGTTGTTTTATTTGATTTTTGCCTAGTGGGTGTGTTTTTGTTGGGATTGCTCAGTGTTTCAGGTTTATTGTTATGACTCTGTGTGTTTATGGGTTTCATGCGATTATTCAGTAGCTCTTATCTGATCTTTACTACTTCCCCCTCAGTCTTATAAATTGCTTGATAATTTGAATCCATTTGAACCTTAATCTCTATGTGCAGTAGATTTATTGCATCACTCTCAGTATGCGCTTCATTTGCATATTTCATAAAACCCCTCATGCTCACACTCACACACACGCATACGCCAAACTCTCACATGCACACATGCACCACCCACTTACATGCACGCACTCACATGCATACACACTCATATACAGGCACACACACGCACACACACGACAGACACAAACACACAGAAACACCACCCGAAATCACGCACACAAAAGCACACACACACACACGCACACACATGCACGCGCGCACACACACACACAGACTTTCACACATACACACACACACACACACACACACACACACACACAGTCACACACTCACATGTAAACACACACACGCACACATGCACAAACAAACACACCCATACACTGCAAATACATTTCCTCATTAATGAATTATCCACTCCTTGGCTGCAGAAGTGCTGCATGTCTGCACTGTAATCTCAGCGTCCCTGCGGCTCTGGACTGCAGCAGTACTGTAGAAGCATAATACCCCCTCGGGGAATTAACAGTGAGGAGGAGGGGCGGATCTCTTTCAGCCCAGAGTACTACGGAGAGGGAAAACAGAGAGAGAACTAACCAGAGAGGGTAGAGGCCGTAAAATTAATGATTTTCTTTCCCTCTCCCTGCCTTTATTTCCAGGTAGAGCAGGTCGGTCAGGCAGGGGTGGGGGAATCGGGGATGTAAGATTAAGGGAGAGGTTTGTGAGCGAAGAAAGTTTGACAGCAATTAGGAGCAGCAGCCTGGCTCCTCTCCGCATTAAAAATGAAGCAGTAATGGAACGTGTGGAGAACCGAGGGATGGAGCCTTTTGGGGAGCTGGGGGGGTTAGAGGGGGTGGGTAAACCCTCTCCCTCTGTTACCATGACAACCAAACGATCCACAGTAAGGGATACTTAGTGGGGGGGGGTGGCGATTTGTGCGGGGGGTTGGTGAGGACAGAATATTTATTTTATCTTTTGATTGCTTCAGGAGTGTTAGGCAAGGATGCCTCGGTCCTGCTAACATGCTAATTGGTTTGCGTTTGTCCGCGATGGTGAAGTGCACATCTAACCTTCCCACTCAGGTGTTCAAAGTGCCGTTCCCCGCGCACCTTCCCCCAGTTCGCACCTGCTCACTGAAAGAGCATCACCCCACCTTCACACCCCCCCGCCTGCTCTGCTCTCTCGTGCTCCTCTCTCCGAGCGATGGAGAGTCTGCCCTCCTCGTACTCGGCTCATCACGGACCAAATCTGACCTGCTGCGTGATCCTATCTGCAGCGTCTCAGCCGAACACGCGCGTTTCCTGTTCCTTCCATTCACACGTGCGTGTCGCCCGTGAGGTGGGGACATGTGATATGTGATTAAGTGGGATTGGGGTTCCAGAATGCACCAACCCCCCCAGATCTACAGGGAGAGCTAATGAAGGCTGGTGAGATGTAATGATGGCGGGGCGATACTGTCAAGGGAGCAGGAGGGCAGGAGGAGGGTGTTACTGAGAGCTGTGCTGTTCAGAGAGGAACACGGAGTCACGCTTAACTCAGAGCGGGGGGGAATACCATCACACACACACACACACACACACACACAAACACACACTCACCCCCATAGGAGTGCGCGCGCACACACACTCACACACGCTGAAACATTAACATACACACACACACACACACACACCCAGAGAAGTGTGTACACACGCACACACATACACTCATAGGAATGCACATACACACACAAACACACACACACCGGAGTGTGCACACACGCGTGCATGCACACATATAAAGACATACATAGGAGTGCGCACACACGCACACACACTCACACCCATAGGAGTGAACACAAGTCCACACACTAGTACGCACACACAGACCCATAGGAGTGCATGCTCACACGCACTCACGCACAAAGTCACACACCTATAGGAGCATACACACCCAGGCACACGCGCGCACACACTGATGTGACTAAACACTTGCACATTCATACTCTCACCCATAGAAGTGTATGCACATGCACATGCACTTACAAACTCACACATGCATACACGCACACACGTGCGCGCACACACACACACACACACACACATACACATACACACACGCACACACACACTCCCAGGCTCATCTTGCAGCACGGCTCAAGTCCTGGGTGGCTTGGTAGCTGTAAAGTGGGTCAGCCCTTAATGAAGAGAGGAGCCTGTTTCCCTCCTGTCTCTCACTCACATGCACACCACGGAGGGCTGCAGACATATTTAATGATGCTGAAATGGAGAATTCAGAGAAAGGGGTTTTCTGCCCTGGGGTTGCAATCGATTGAAAAGGGGCCGACGCAGATTTGGTCCCTTCTTCATTTATAAACGTTCCATTTAAGTGCTGGGGTATCCCAGAATTCCAAAGGGGAGAAGTTGAGTCCACCCCTCAGCATCTCTGACAGCTCTCCTGATCCGGAAGGGCCGAGTGCTGTGCTGTACATGATGACTGTGGAGATGGACGGCTGCCATTCGCTCCTCTGAAATGAAATCATCTTCGCCGTCGCCATTCAGAAGATTCCTAAAAGCTCCCCTCCTTCTCAATTGATTTTTGAGATCCCTCCAGATATGCTCACTGTTGATGAGCGCCAGTGAATGCGGCATTCTCAATTGAAATAATTTTTCTCTCTCGAAATCATTTCGATTTACTGTTTGTATACTCACCCAGCCATTAAGATTTTGCTGTGAAGCGAGAAATATACTTTCACCGCTTCAAGGCCGAGCAGGCCCTAAAAATGAATAATTTATTTCTCGGACATCCAGCCTGGCCCAAATAATGGGCTCGGGAGACAGAAATGGTCTTATTAAATCCATTTTTTATTTCTATGTAGGTCCTGCTGACTGCCTTGTTGGAACAGCATAATGGCCACTGTAGAACTCTGCCCCTCAAATAGACCCAACATATGTTTGTTTATGCAGTACATTAATCTGAATGAATGCATAGCTATCCGCGTTTGCATTATGTATTTTTCTCTTGACGCACACGCTCTGTCTTCCGCTTTGAGGAGCCTGGACTCCCCAGCAGGGCCCAGACCTGAGGAGAAACTTCGTTTACAGCTCGCTTATTAAATTTGATTTATGGGTTTATGGGCCGTACCGGTAATGTGCTGTAGAGGGGTTCTGCAGAAAGGACTTACGCAGTCTCTCGGCTCAACTTCCCTGCTGGGTTTATTTGCTTATTTGTCTTTATCGCTTTGTTCATGGGGTGTTAAACTGGGCCTGCCCTTATTTTCAGGGAGACTCCGGCTCCGTAAACATTTCAGAACTAAGACAACACACAAGTCCCACAGTCTTTCCAGAAATCCTGTTGGGACACATAAGTCACAAACCCTTGCATTTGGGTCAATTCCGCATTAGTATCACAAAAATTACATATATATCCAACGGTCAGCTGTAATTCGTATTACCGTATTCAGCATTGAAAGACAAAGCCATGTGGGTTTGGAAACCAGGTGTGGCTGTGATGGTGGCCCGGTGGTTTGTGACGTATCAGATGTACTGCCTGTCTCAGTTGCTCCTTTTCCCACATTGTGCCCCATCCCAAACACATGTGGGACAGGTGAGTATGTGGGTTTACAGGCCGAGCCCTGTCTCATCCCGACTGATCAAATAGTGACAATACCTGACCAAACGTCGATGTACGACAAAAAAGGAAGCTTTTCGGCGTCCTTATTTGATGCCAGTTTAAAACAAACATTACTCTGTAAGCCCTAATGCTTTGTTCAAAACCCAGGTGTCCAATAAGGGTGCCAGAAGCCTTCTGTTTTGTCGTATATCGATGCTTGTTCGGCTAGTGTTACTATATGACGAGTCGGGATGAGACTGTGCTGATGAGCCTCATGCGAGTGCAGTCAGGATATACGGAGGGAGGGAGGACTATGACTGCATGTGCGGGCAGGATGTGCAGAGTAGTGATGCCAAGCCGTCAGGACGGCCAGGTTGACCGGCTGCTGCTCTTCCCTCCGCAGACGACGGGAAACTCTCTCTGGACGAGTTCCAGGCCTTCTTCTCAGACGGGACGCTCAACGAGGAGGAACTGGAGAAGCTCTTCCACACCATCGACTCAGACAACACCAGGTGAGCTCCTGCCGCAAACCCTCCCACTCCTGAAACCCCCCTTCTTAAACACACCGAAGTGTATAAGTACTGAACACTCTCTGCTCAAGCATACGTGAGTGTACAAGTATTGAACACTACCTGCTCAAACACACCTGAGTGTGCAAGTACTGAACGCTCCCCGCTCAAACACACCTGAGTGTGCAAGTACTGAAAACTCCCTGCTCAAACACACCTGTGTGCTCAAGTACTGAACACTCCCTACTTAAACGCACCTGAGTTTGCAAGTACTGAACACTCCCTGCTCAAACACACCTGAGTACACAAGTACTGAACACTCCCTGCTCAAACACACCTGAGTGTACAAGTACTGAACACTCCCTACTCAAACACATCTGAGTGTGCAAGTACTGAACGCTCCCCGCTCAAACACACCTGAGTGTGCAAGTACTGAACACTACCTGCTCAAACACACCTGAGTGTGCAAGTACTGAACGCTCCCCGCTCAAACACACCTGAGTGTACAAGTACTGAACACTCCCTATTCAAACACACCTGAGTGTGCAAGCACTGAATGCTCCTCGCTCAAACACACCTGAGTTTGCAAGTACTGAAAACTCCCTGCTCAAACGCACCTAAGTTTGCAAGTACTGAAAACTCCCTGCTCAAACACACCTGTGTGCTCAAGTACTGAACACTCCCTGCTCAAACACACCTGAGTACACAAGCACTGAACACTCCCTGCTCAAACACACCTGAGTGCTCAAGTGCTGAACACTCCCTGCCAAAACACACCAGAGTGTGCAAGTGCTGAACACTCCCTGCTCAAACACACCTGAGTAGAAAAAGTACTGAACACTCCCTGCTCAGACACATCTGAGTACACGCTCCCTGCTCAAGCCCACTTGAGTGTGCAAGTACCTAACACTCCCTGCTCAATCACACCTGAGTACACAAGTACTGAACACTCCCTGCTCAAATGCAAGCACTGAACACCCTTTGCTCAAACACACCTGAGTGAGTACACACTCCCTGCTCAAGCTCACTTGAGTGTGCAAGTACTGAACACTCCCTGCTCAATCACACCTGAGTACACAAGTACTGAACACTCCCTGCTCAAATGCAAGTACTGAACACCCTTTGCTCAAACACACCTGAGTGTACAAGTGCTGAACACTCCCTGCCCAAACACACCTGAGTGTGCAAGTGCTGAACACTCCCTGCTCAAAAACACCTGAGTGTGCAAGTGCTGAACACTCCCTGCTGGCGCTGCTGAGGTAAACACTGCTCAGTAGCCCCTGGGTTTCGGTTTCTGAAATGGTTACTGCATGAAGGCAGCTCCTAAAATTACTTGTCCAAAAAGGTATTTGTTTGGAAACAACAGAGTTTTGTTGCTGCAAACGCCATCTGCGAAAAACACAGCTCCTGCCCCGTTATACTAGTTAAACGCTACTTGCGCGGTCACAACTTTTACGAATTCACGAATTTACCCACAGTGGCTGTTTTTTCCGTCGTCTTGTCTCCCATCGTCCTTTGCCCCCTCCTCACAGACTCATGAAGTCGAGGGACGATTACATGTGTGCAAATGAAGTTCTGTATGTTTCGCTCCTCTGAGTCATTGTATTTCAGAGATTAAAAATTTATCTCAAGGGATTCATTTTTGACTGTGCTTTTAATTAAATGTATGCAATTACTCCTGTCGAGATACCATTGTCCAAGCAAAATGCACCAAGCTTGACCATCTAATAGAAAAAAAAAATAAATTGCAATACTGAGCTGGATAGACTACTCGTCAGCCGCAATCAAAGTATCCTTTACTGGGTAACTTCAATACAATAGCAAGACCCCCTCAAAAACGGTGAGAGCTGGGCCTCAGGAATATTGCTTTCTACAAGCGCGTAATCAGCAGGTGAAAGTGACTGATGTCTCGCAGTCGTAAGGACTGGTTTTCGGTAGCAGTCAGGCATTTTTCAGCGGCGTCTGCCCAGGGCCTGTAATGCGGGGAATTTCCGCTGAAGTTTAACTGGCTGGAGTGAGGGATGAGGAAGAGTTCGAGGCTTGAGCCGAGGATTTATTGCTTCCCGGCGTGCGTGGCAGGTGCCATCACTCACGGCGCACTCACGGTGTCTAACTTTATTGCGTATTTTTTAGCGCGCTGCGCTGCGCGATTTTGAAAGTTATGGCTCCTCCATGGTCGTCCGCTCGTGAGCCTGGGACTTCTCTTCGTCTAGTACTCTTGTGGCTCCCAAAATGTAGTTTTCATTTTTTAGTTTCTCCTTTGGCCAGAGGACATTTTGACCCCCCCAACCCCCTCAACACAGGCTCAACCAGTGCAGCACTTTCTCTATTCAACCACAGCCATGACCCCCTGTTGTCTCCTGTATTTGCCCCAGCGAATCAGTACTGGGGCAGATATGGAGATGGTTGTGGGATGGACCTCAAGATTATGTTTTACTTTTTTCTTTGCGTTTGGGGAGGGGAGAATGGGCTTGAAAGTATGTTTACTTTGTGTAGCGGATGCTGCTATGCGGAGCATCTTGCTAAAGCACATTCAGTAACCACATTCTTGTCAAAGGAAAAGGGCTCTTGGAGCTGGGGGTGGGCCAGCTAAGGTTTAATTATAATGAGGGTGATTTCAGGGTAGATTAGTGCTTAATTATACTTAACAACATAAACTTCATTTCTTCTCTGCTGGAGCAATGACAGAATGTCAATTGTGTACTACAAAAAGTAGAAAGTGCAAAACTTTTTTTTAACTGTGTTTTACCTTCATTTTCTCGCACCTGCAAATACTTCTCACCCCAAGAGTGTAAAAACTCATTAAAGATGAAGAAATTTAATACATAGCCCCTCATATAAATAGTAATGATTGAACAGAACCTACGGCTATAGATGATCTTATTGCAATTAATTTCATTCTTCAAAGCTGAATGAAGTGACCCAGCGGGTATTTATTTTAGGAAAGTATATCCAGGATGTCAGTGCTGTGTATTGCAGATTTTTTGCTTGCAGTTTTGTAACAAATTATTTATAACCTTTGATTTGGGAATACAGCTGGGATTTTTTGCTTTCTTAGCAGCAAAAGCCATCTCATAATCATTAGCGCCAGATAAATACAATACGAATGTCATTTTAACAGCTGTTTTAAGCAAAAGGTTATGATCACTGATCTGGAAAATTATTTCTTTGGAAAGTAAGGCGACTGTGTTTTCTGAACACTCTCTTGATGTTGATGAATTTGCCGTTAATTGCGACTGGTAATTGGAGTGTTTGGGGTTATTGTGGATTCACACTGGCCACAGCATGTCCTTCATGTTTCAGGATAACTCAAAGTTTTTATGGGAGTCACGTCAAACTTTTTACGCTAATTTTTGGTGCACAGAGGACAAACCCTGTTATATGTCACCCTGTAACCTCTCCTGTAGCGCCTCCACCAGGTCAAACCTAACTTTTCCAATTGCAGCAACTGTTGCAGGTTTGAATGGAATCATGTCACACCTCATCCGATCATTTCTGGCGCATAGAGGAGGACTGGTATTGATGATGATCACCCAAATGGCTTTAGCTGTAGTGCCACTACCAGGCCAAACTTTCCATTTAAAAAAAATTGCAATATAACTCAAACAGCTTTAATGGGAATCCGGTCAAATCTGCTGTCTGCATTGCTTGTGCATTGAAAATTAATTGTATTGATTCTGATCAGTCTATCTCATTTACTGTAGGGCTACCATCAGGTGAAACTACATGTCAAAATGTGATAAGTCACTTTGTTATCATCAGATCAACTTGCGAGATCATCTTGGTGCATTAATGAGCAATCCTATAATTCTAGTGACACCATGACCGTTGCTGTATCTTATAGCCAAACTTTATATTTTTCAAAAATTCAGTCAGTCAGTTTTTATGGGAATTTATGTATTATTTGCTATGAACATTCCTGGAGCCTGGAGTAGTTCCCCTCTCGATTTTTTGGGCCATATTCCCTTTGCTTTCACCCAAACTATGGATTTTGCCTGTAGGGAGAATGCCAGAATGCCTGAGTTTCAGGGATATACCCTATCGTTGTCCACTGACAACATTTGTCATGTTTAAAGTTACTGAGTTTGAAAACACTGACTTCAATATTTGAATTTTGAGAACATTCCAAATAAACCCACTCTCAACCCTCTGTCTGTCCCTCTGCATTTTTTCCCTAAAATGAGAGAGAGATTATTATTATTATTATTATTATTATTAATTTATTCTTTAATATGCCATTTCTAAAAGCAAATTTCAACATACACCTTCCTCTGTTCACAGAAAATGTTCATGCGTTGACAATAAGTGAATTCATCACCTACATCATTCCAATGAAGCTCAGTCGAATTGAATTGAAAATTGAGAGAGAGACAGAGAGATCTGTTCGGGAGGGAGAAATGCAGATCCCTTCCCTCACTGGAGAAAAAGACACACTGCAGTGATCGAGTCAGCAGTGAGGCAGTCAGTAGTCGTAGCATTTGTGGTTTTGTCAAGTTACAGCGCTGCGGTGGCTGTGTTGTGCGCCAGTAATGCACCCCTCTGATTCTGTGCAACGGGAGCTAAACCACGTAACAAGATCTCCGCACACTCTCCTCTCGCTCCTTCGCAAATAATCAGCCTCTCCCTTTCTCCCCCTCGCAATCTTCCGTCTCTTCCCTTCCTCTCTGCTCGCCACTGCAGTCTTCCATCTTCCCCTTCCTCCCCCTCTCATTTCTTCGTATCTTTGTTATCTGAGAGTTTCATCCACACTGCAGTAGTGTGTGGAGCTCTACGGCTGCCAGAGTCTGTACTGCGGTAATGTAGAACTGTTAGTGTTTTTCTCCCGTTATGTCTCGCTAATGGGATCTGGACAGAATTTCCCTTTCTCTCTCTCTCCCTGACATTCTCAGAAAGGTTCTGGATTTCCTTTGTGCGGCATGACTTTAATCACTTTTCAAATTTAATTATGTAAAAGAAATGCAGGCTTGTGAGCTGGAGTCTCAGAGCCCCGAATCCAGGGCAACCCTGCATGAAGTGATGAATCGCTGCAGCTCTGCGGAGAAACTCTACAACTCATTCAGACTTGCAGTGTCAGTATCTCCCAGAATCTCCTCACTAAAGCAGTCTTTCAGTCATTCCCAGTGTCTCAAAGTCCATCTCTCTCTCTCTCTCTCTCTCTCTCTCTCGCACACACACATTCTCTCACTCTCTTTCCATCTCTCAAATTCAAATTCAAAATAGGCTTTATTGGGATGAAAAAATTATACATTTCATGTTGCCAAAGCAGGACCATTTTTAACAGAACAAGAACATGTGGATCTATTAAAACAGAAAACAATAATATAGTACAACTCTCCTGTGATCTAGAAAAACCTAGTAAGTTTATCAGTGTCAAAGATCTTGCAATTGAACAAAAAATTTTAGGTTCTGAACCTTTCCTGAAAGAAAAAAATATGATATTTGATTTTGAAAGTTAAAATGACAATAATAGCTAGTGTGACTGCATAATATGTTTGTACTGAGTGAGTGTATGTTTGTGTTGAGCGTGTGTGTGTATGCGTGCAGGCGTTTGTGGGGCATGGACTCTCTCTCTCGCTCCCTCTCTCAGGCTGTTGGTTGCACTTTCTCGCCCTCCAATTCTGTTCAGTTCGGAAAGCTATTAGCCGAAAATCTGGTAATTTTTGCCTTGTGGTAGAGCGATAACCAGAATAACAATTAGTGCTCTGGCAAATGCAATAACAGTTCAAATGAAATATAACTGCTATTCCTGGTTTTGTTTAGAGATTAAGCTTGTGGGTACAACTGCGTTTGACCCAGTTTTCACTGCGAGTCAACAAATTTAATGTAAAAATACAAAGCCTATAATGTTTTCCCAAAAAGTATATGCATTCCTAATGTGCTTTTTCTCGATGCATGTCCTCGTTTGTGCTGAGTTGCTTAGTTACACTGCTATCTGTGAAAACAGAATAATTCTGTGGATGAATTATTGAAAGCTTGGATTTCATGTCATTTAAAGTCATGAAACATCATTGAATTAAATGTTACATCGCTATACGTAATGAAACTAGCAGTAAAAGTTGAACTTTGTTCAACTCATGCGCCACATGTGGCAATTTTATTGAGTCAGTCCCCTCTGCTAAACAGCAGCAAATTTTTTATTTATTTATTTTTTTTTTTTGTGGACGAAACCATCATGTACAACATGGCAGGACCTAGAAACTCTCCTGCTGTGCACTGAGATGCTTTTCACTGAAGACTCGTGTCCACTATTTTCATTACTTCATCTAATTTCAGCCTCATTTGAAATGAAGTCTCAAAGGCATACATTCTACAAACTTTTCCGAAATTCCGGCCGAAGACGCTGGCCCTTTTTTTGTTGTGTACTTCAGGACTGCGCCCTTTCTCTCGTCTAAACTCAGCTGTGCAGCTCATTGTCTTGAAGGGCTGACTGAGCTTTTGACACACTCTTGACTTTTTTTTTTGCTTCAGGTCTCGATGATTTCCTGACATATTCTGCAAGTTCCTGCTACAAAATTTCTCTAGACCCACTGTACTCCGGCCAGCATTGGTTGATAGTTTCGCTCTCCTCTCACTCACTTTTCTGACTGGAGACTGGCCAAGTACCATAGAGAGACAGCATTTTAACTGGGTATCACTTAAATTCAGTCCAATTTCTATGGTTCAAATAGCATACATTATTTCCATGTTACAATAAGTGGCTTTGAGATAGATTAGGACGTTACAATACTAAATCAGAGGTCCAAAGAGAATATTTTCCCAGTGTTTATTTCATTTCTGCCGCAATTTTTGCCTCAAAACATTTAAACTTTTATACAGGTATAAATTAACATGATTTGCTGTATATTATTTTGTAAATGGCTGACAAACATGGTTGAATCTACTGTTTGGAAGTGAGGTGCTTTTCCCCTTTAAAACCCAAGTCTCTAATCCTCAGAGCACAAGTCTGCACAAGCAAAAGAGGTCAGTGGCTTTACTTCGACTGCTCCAGTCTGTAATTTAGTTCATGCCCATCAATGTGCTCATTTTTTTGAAGCTTCGGTGACTGTCATTTGGTGAAACTGTCATTCCTGACACTGGTTCGCCATTAGTCAGAGCAACTGGGTAACGACCACCATTGGAATCATATATGATTGACTGGACACTGTCCAATCACTAAGGACTTTTCATCTACAGTATAGGGAGGTCCAGTAGTTTTAGTATATTTACTTACTTACTCTTCTTAGGTAATACAGTGAGAGAATCTGTACACTAAAGAAGATTACTCAGTAAAACTGAGGGCAGAGTGGTTGCACGCATCATTTTTCAGCATATGGCACTTCAATCGATTAAGCTCAAATCATACGAACTTAAAATATTGTTTGAAGCCGCGTCAGTGATTTTCAATAAGCTAGCCCAGTGATTCATCTTTTTGTTTTAGAATCCGCTGAGGAACACGCACACACAGAGTTTCTGCGATTCTGCGGCCACCCGCCCCTCGAGCATTACGGCTTTCTTAAGGTCCTGTTTTGTCTTCTACGGAATTTAATTGATTCATTTTTTGAAAGCTGACAGTTGCAGAAATGGAGGGTCATTGCTCTCCCGCAGAGCTCAGGTTTATCGACTGTCCGCCGTGAGCTGATGGGTCCCCCTCTCTCTCTACCTCAGGGCCATTAATCCTTTTCAGCTGCGGTCATGGAGGGTCCTGGCTTTTAGCGAGTGGCATCGCAGTCTAACTGCACTGATTGCGGCGGCTTCATTTTCATCTTTTTTTTTTTTTTTAAATCCTGGTTTCACTCAATTCAAGTCACCAGCACATCATTGCAGAATGGAGTGTCACGTTGCATTTGAGTACATTACATTGCTCTATGTTACACTGCATTACTTTATCACATTACGCAACTTGACATTACACTACATACAGTGCATTATGCTACAATGTATT
This sequence comes from Gymnothorax reevesii, assembly GCA_029721435.1. Lineage (NCBI taxonomy): Eukaryota > Metazoa > Chordata > Actinopteri > Anguilliformes > Muraenidae > Gymnothorax > Gymnothorax reevesii. The sequence continues at coordinate 50,956,433 of CM056589.1, read as the reverse complement.
CAGTTTCATTAAGCAAGCCCTCACTCTACAGCACATTACTGTGCATTACATTACTTTATACGAGTGTGAGTGTGAGTGTGTGTGTGTGTGTGTATATATATATATATATATATATATGGACATTTGTATTGCATAGGTTGAGTGAGTGGTTCAATTAAATTATTCTGAGAATATGTAGGTATATTGATGAATCATCACATACTCTGTTGATAATCTGTTGAACATCTACAGACGAAGTGAAACAGTGGAATTGCTGAATGCCAACAAATAAGCTGATGAAATTTTACAAATACTTTATTACCTATCTGTAGCTGAATAATATCCTTGTAAAGTCTTACCTTATACAGTACTGTGCAAACGTCTTAGGAACATTTAAAGCAATTCCGTATAGGGCAAATATGCTTTCAAAATTATTAAATTGAAAGTTTCTAGTTACTGAGAAATTTACCAAACAGAGCTGTAAACTGTTAAAAACTATGTCAAATCAATATCTTTTGTAACTACCTTTTCCCAAAAAATCTGAGACACTGTGCTATTGCGCTATAGTTTTGTGAGATGATTGGCTTTTTGTTTTTTTTTGTTTTTTTTTTGCAAACAGAGTGGAAAACTTGCCCCCGTTCTTCTGCAGACTGACTGTCTCACTTGCGTCTGTCCCTCCAAGTAATTGCCGGAAGCCACGATGATGTCAACGTCAGAGCTCTGTCAAGACTATATTATCTGTACCAGCTGTTTTTAATGAAATACAAACATTTATCAATTAAACTTTTCTTTAAATTACCTTTAGGAATTTTAAATTTGCCTTTTATCTTCAGCAACTCTAATGTGGTAAACAAAAAGTAAACATATAAAGCAGATTCAATTTTAAAAAGTGCAGGGCGCTGAAGACTTTTGCACAGTACTGTATATCATTGGAGTGATTTGCTTCTTATTACTATTTCAAGATCATGTTGGCCAGTGAAGTGGTGGAATTGGAGGTCCTTACAGGCAATGCGCACAGTATCTCATTCTGGCACCAGTGCGCAAATCAGCTCGAACCTTCTGGTGTGTCCATAATCAAAGTGACCCCGATGTGATCTCTCTTGTATTCATCAAAGCTATGTATAAGATAAATTAACATTATTCACTCAGATATGTGGCCTATGGTCTGGTTGAGGCAGAAAGCATCACCTGGTCACTTTTTTAATGAGACTGCATTAAAATTGGACATCATTAATTTTTCAGTACATATGGATTTATTCCGATGGCATCTGCCAGGTTGGATGAAACGTTGATTTTCGCTTCTATTTTTATAGCGCTCTGTTCAAAAAGCAGAGAAGCGGGCCTGTTGTTGATGCGGTCTGTTATCAAACACCCACTCCTGTCATTTCCTACTTCTGTCAAACACTGATTAAAAGCACTGAAATGTATCCTTGGCAAGCATGAGCATTTCAAATGGAAAGTGTTTCCTAACACTGTGACGCCGAATTCAAACTGGAAAGTCGAAAATGATTCTCACATTTTTTTTTTTTTATTCAACGAACAGCTGTGGTCAGTTTCGTTTGAAATGCATAATTTAACAATAAAGCCATATTTTCATATGAATATGAGTGATTATAAAGCTGGGATGAAACGGTTAGAAAGACCGGACTGCCAGCTATCACAGTGCATGTTGGCAAGAAGATCGTCATTAGTCTTGTTCTTTCGATTAGATCCCATGTAGGCTACTTCTTGAGAAGAGAAGTTTCTGAAGTTCAATTAGTTTTTGTGTGTGTGTGTGTGTGTGGGGTGCTCTTTATAGAAAACTGCACAATGATGCTGTACGGATGTACTGAAGAACAAAAACAGGCAGAACCGTGGCTATAATCCCCGAATACCACAAGAGATAAAAGGAAGCTCACTAGTGGAGAAAAAAAAAGCCCTGAAATTTTGGAGAGAGAGAACTTTCCGGTAGGAAGAAATCTCTCGAGAAACCTGGTTGTAGGGCGCTTTACCTTTAGACGCCCTACTGCGAGGGGTAACAAGCTTTAAACAAAGTTTGACGCGTGTACCAGTGTTCATTAATTCAATGTCCAGAATAGTAATTCTCCTTGGATATGCCAATCCATTTATTGACATCAAAACTGCGTAATGCAAACTATTTTTTGAACGCAATAATCAAATGCCGACCTGCACAGCACAGACTATCCCCCGGACACCGACACGAACACGAACACGGTCCAAAACTGTTTGTCCTCCAAACCCCATTTCCCCGCACCTGGTACAATCACGTGAATAAGTAAGTTCCCATGGCAACTAAGTGTGATTGACAGATGACAGGCACCATGGCAACCACTTGAATTGGACGCCGTCACTTGTAAAGGCAGTGTCAGACCATTCATTTAAACAAATAAATAATAATAAATATTAAAGATAAGGCAAAAATGTATTTTGGCTCCAACACTGGTTGTAAAAGGAAGTGAAGTCGAGGCAGAGCGTGTGATACAGGATCTGTGTCCGCTTTTCAAACTGCTCGCTCGGCTGTCTGATCTCAGCTTGTGAAATACTGGGAATCATTCAATAAAGGTTGTGGGAGAGGATGACCAGTTGCACAGTTACAGCCTCCTAATCCAGTTTTCCTCTCTGGTCTCAATCCCCATAATCCCTCGCTGGTTTATGTCCTCATCTCTGCCTTCTTTATATCTTTATTATTGGCTTTTATTCAACTTCCTCTGTGACTGAAACTAAAATTGCGGGTTGACAACCCCGTTCAGGGGTCAAGCGAAATCTCGCCCCCTTGCTTCTCGCTGGGAAATGTGATTTACCCCTTGTTGCGATAAAATCCCTTTCATTCCTGCCATTTTGACCATCCTTCTCAAATAAGTTCAGTCCTTTTTCATTTATTGAGCAACGTCTGTTTCTACTGCTGGACATACAGTATCCAGTATGATGCACTGGATCAGTGGTAATGTGAATGTGTGTGTGTGTGTGCATTTTGTCTTAGTGGTGAGGGTGGTGTGTGTGGGTATGTGTATCTGTGTAATGTGTGTGTTTTTGGTGGAGCAAGTTTGACTGTGTATGATTGTGTGTATAACGTACAGTATAACGTGCGATTGGGCTTTATAGGATCTGCGTCATGTTTACTGCCCGCGCACACAACTTTGAACAAAGAAAATCTGCTCAACTGCAAGTCAAAATCTAGAAGGTATTTGTCTTCTATGACTATTCACGATGGCAACTTGCTCACATTCTTCGTATCCCTCGGCTAAAGCTTAAAATACCTCTTTGAATCCTGGAATTTCCATCGAAAGCTCCGTAATATAAAAGGCTTAATGCTGGAGTAATTAAAATATATAAATACAATGCGAAAGGAAGGTGGATTGACAAGGATGAAATCAGATGATGACTTGCAGTCAAGCAGATTCACTTTCTTGGGATGTACGATCTGAGCATGTGCACTAACCATGACACAGCTTCTGTTTAGTGCGTGCGTTGCTGGTGAGGTAAGTGTGAGCGCGTATGATTGTGTATACTTAATTTGCGGGCATGATTTAATGTGCGTGTTTAATGTGTGATTGTGCTTTAATTTGCGTGTTTACTGTGTGCATGTGACTGTATGTTTAAGGTGTGAATGTTTTCATGCGTGTTTTAATGTGCCGGCATGTTTTAATGTGTGCGTTTAATGTGCCCACGTGTTTTAATGCGTGTGTTGGGGGTTTGTGTGCGCTGTATCTGGCGACATAAAAGGTCGTGATAAACCCACAAGCTCATCAGTACAGCACGGAGGGGCCCCCCCACGGTCAGGGTCCCACCTCCCCGTCCACGTCTCTCGCTTTTGGGACCCTCCTATCGGCAGAAGCTCGAATAATTGGCTCGCCAACCTTTCGAGACGAGGCAATGCCAGAGGCTACGCTGGCCGCATTCTCACGGACCCCTCCGCCAACTCCCCGCAGCCACTCGCCCCTTCACAGGGCCTTGAGAGAAGAACCTCACTTTGATTCATCAAAGACCCCCTCACTAATTGGCTGGAGCAGTCGGCGTGGCAACCCCAGGGTTACGCCCCTCGAAACCCCTTGGTGAAAAAACTCCATACATTATACATGACATGGAGAAAAGCATTTGTGACAGGGCGCAGTCAGGGATTAGGAGGGACACCATGCTGCGTCTGTTAGGCAGGTCGATCGGCTGCGGGGCTCTGGGCAGTATGGTCATGTGGGAAAATGTCTCCTCTTGCAGGGGTTGGCTGCATTTCTGTCTTCAGTATCTAATGCCTGTTCTCTCTGCTCTCTCACTCACTCCCTCTCTCCTCTCTCCCTCTTTTCCTGTTTCCTTTCTTGCTTCCTTCCCTGTGCTGTGCCAGTAATGTTGACACCAGGGAGCTCTGCGGTAAGTATCGAGCAGCAGGATATCTGAGCACGCGCACCGTAGCGGCTATATTGCATGAACTGTGGTGTCCATATGCATATAAAAGTATACGAACACTCAAACTCTGTATCTGAGAGCAGTTCTCACCTGAGTGAGCATGTGACTGCGTGAGCGTGTGCTGTACGTACGCTGATACATCTGCTGAAATGTCACGTCATTTGGTGGAAATCTAGCAATAACCACCCCTGACGTCCTCGTATAATGTTATCGCCGATTGATTTCCTATAAGACTCTGCCCTGGACAGCTGTGATTGAGGACGTAATTAAGGCAATTCCCCGCAACTCTAATGTAATAATCATGAATGGCTATTAGCTGTAGTGGTGCTGAATCAAAGACTGTAGGCAGCCAAAACCAGGAACTTCTTATCATAAACAATGCATACATCAGTTATGCACACATTACTGTGTAAATGTAATTATACATGCAGTATGTACCTGATTGCACATGGGCGCTTACGGTCATGCATGCTCGTGTACATCATGAGTGAGTGGGCATGTGTATACTTGTTAAATGCATGTAAGGCTTCATGTAGTAGGCTACCCATTCGATAAATGTTGTACACTCTCTTTGGCTCACTTTGTACTGTGTGCTCTTTTACTGCAGACTACTTTGCCAAACACATGGGAGACTATGAGGACGTGCTGGCCTCCCTCGAGACCCTCAACTTGTCCATCCTGAAGGCCATGGACTTCACCAAAAAGGTGGGGGTGTGTGTGTGTGTGTTTGTGTGTCGCAAAATTCTTTTTTTGCGAGTAACAGTCAAGTTCTTTTTCAATCCGACTGGGCACTGGGTGGTATATGTCTTATACACCAGAGCGAGCCCAAAATGAACTTGCATTCAAAATAATGAAGTGATATTAAGGAGCAAAAAGTATTGTGACAATGGGGAATCAGAAATGAGCACTGTCTTGATTGCTGAAAAATAACCAGCAACATTCAATAGTCGTGAAAAATCCGTTTCCATGCAAACATCAGGCCAGTTTTTCCCCACACTGATTGCACTGTATGTTTTTTGTACCAAAGGGGGGTTCTGTGGAATGAGAGCTTCAGCAAGATTCACATGTGAGACTTGACTTGCCAAGCACTGGCCCCACTAGTTCGGCTAAAAATAGCTGTGCGCATTTTATTCCTGTTTTTCTCTGCGTTTTGTCTCATTAGTGTGCGTCCGGAAGCACGCTGCATTTGTTTGCATGTGAGAGAGCTGTTGTCTAACATTCCCCTCAAACAAAACGGTGAGTATCTGGGGAATTTTTTTTGACAACTCCACCCTATTCCTCCTATCGAAAACGAGCTTTCTGTCAGTCCTGTCAGTTTCCTTTGTTGAATCCCCAGATCTCTACCGCATTTAGGCAACCGATTCATCACGAACGGCGGTGAGCTTCACGATAACGCCTCTGGTTATGATTTGTGCGAAATGCCCCGGTGAGTGTGGTTACCGAGTGTGTCCCTTCAAAATGAATGATACAGCACTGTGACAGGGGCATCGTGGGATAGAGAGGGGGTGGTTCTGTCAGTCTCAGCACTTGACTGTCAAGGAGCCCGATTGGTTGTTCGTGAGTGAGCGAATCCATTTTTCCGCACCTTGGCTGCCTTCTCTCTGTGTTTGTCATCACTTCCCCATCTCTCCCTATTATTCATCTACCTATTTATTTTCTCTCATCTCACTTTGTCTTTAACTCCTGTCATCTCCCCATGTTATGAATGCTTTAGGCTATATTCCTCAGGAATTTTCAGACCTCTATCCTGCTTTACATTTGTTTATTCACTTCCTGCTCTATTTTTATCTCTCTGGTACTTTCATTCATTTTACTTCACTCCCCCATATCAAGGTTCTTCTTTGTGGTTTTCTGAATCAATTTATAAGACGTGTTTTAAGTAGCCTCAGTCTTGTAAGATACTTGTGCTCTCTTAAACACCCCCTCCCAGTGCATTCTCTCTCTCTCTCTCTCTCTCTCTCTCTCTCTCTCTTTCTCTCTCTCTCTCTCTCTCTCTGCCTCCGTGCACCTTTAAAATGTTCCTACTCTCCTTATCCTCCATTTACCCATCCCCGAGGGGAGTCTTAGTTTTCATACTTATTAGCTTTGCTTATGGATTTTTTTTATTCAGATTAGTTTCTATTTTTATGTATAATGAAATGAAAAGGCTTTTATGGATGCTGAGATGAACAGGACTTCTTGTGTGTACGTATTTCAGTATTTGTGTGTTTGTTTTATATGAGAGTGAAAAAAAAACACCGCAGGAGAGATCAGCAGATAGAGACGCAGAGGTGGCAGGCGTGTGTGTATGAGAATGTGTGATTATGTTTATTCGTGTGTATGCATGTGTAGGAAGACTTGTTAGAATGTTGAAGTAACCAATCGGCCCATTGATGCAGTGATCAGTTTTTAGCTCACCTAGACCAACGGTCCGGGGAGCTTTTGTCATGGCCTGTTTGCCCATTGTAGGTCGTCGTCGCCGTTAACCAATCAATCAATCAATCAATCAATCAATCAAATCCTTTACTTAACCTGATAAAACCAGTTGAGACCAAAGTCTCTTTTTCAATGGTGATCTGGCAATATGCAGCAAGTCACAAACAAGAATAAGATAAACAAAACACAGTTCAAGACATTATTGGAAAAAAAAACAGTACAGTATAAAACAAGAATAAGGGACAGAGTAGAGACTACCATCTGACAGAGCAAAACAAAATATCCAAAAAAAAAAAAAAGTTCTGAAAGTTCTGAAAATTGCTCAATATAAAAAATTTAATATTAAAAAAAAATGGAAAAATATATCAAAACAGTATGACAAGAGCAGCTAATGGGAAAGGCTTCAGAAATCTTTTGTCTGAAACTTGGTATAGAGATGGGAGCAGCAATTTTAAAATGAGTTTCGAGACCAAGGGCTAAAGTAAAACAGACTCCTCTTACCAGCGTCAGATCACACCGGAGGCACCTTGAATCGCAACCAGGCGTTGGATCTGAGGTTGTACGAGTTCTGAATTAGAACAAATTTACAGCAAATATACTGGGGTAGTTTGCCTAAAATAGCCTTGTATATTAAAGCATAGCTAGTGAAGGCCAGCCAACTAAAGTGTACAGTGATGCGTCCTATAGGGCGACTTAGAAATGTATCTCAGTGCAGAATGACACAGCAGATCGAGTTTAGCCAGGGGGACACGCAAATCGGTAAACTGTATCGCCATAATCAAGTTGAGACAAAAATATATTATTTACTAGCCGTTTACGAGAAAAAGAGGAAAAGCAAGATTTTAATCTATATAAGAAACCCAGTGTAAACTTGAGTTTCTTTGTCAACATGTCAATATGTCAAGATGATAATTAAAAGTTAAATTCTTGTCCAGCCATAATCCTAGATATTTGTATTTATCTACAAACTCAATCAGAGTTCCATCTAGGGTAATAAGAGAAGGGGAAGAAACTACAGACCTATAAGGTGCAAACGGCATGGCTTTAGTTGTGCCACCATTCAACAGAAGTTGAGAATCAATGAGCGCATGCTGCAGAGAGATAAAATCAGACTGAAGATGTGAGACAGCTGCCTCAAGAAAGGGAGCACTAGAGTACAAAATGATGTCGTCAGCATACATGTGATGCAATGAATATTTTAAATGGTTGCAAATATTATTTATGTATAGTAAAAAAAAGCAATGGTCCCAAAATGGAACCTTGCAGAACACCCTTATCTATCATCACCGGGTCGGAAACAGTATCACCAAGCTTAAAAAGCGGTTGGATAAATAACTCTGAAACCAGCCAATCGTACTATGGCCAAAACCGACCTTTGAAAAAATATTAATTAATATGTGGTGATCAACTGTGTCAAATGCCTTGGTTAAATCCACGAATAATGCAACACAAAATAATTTATTATCAACAGCTGCTTTAATATCATCTAGGACTTTCAAGCTAGCCGTAACCGTACTGTGCTTGGATCTAAAGCCAGATTGCATGGGATTTAAGACATTATGCAAATCTAAAAATAATTTAATCTGGTCAGAAATGAAAGACTCCAAGGTCTTAGCTAAAACAGAAAGATTTGAAATTGGTCTGTAATTATTTAAATCAGAAGGATCACCACCCTTCAAAAGAGGAGAGACAAAGGCTTGTTTCCAAACTACAGGTAAAGTCTGAGTGGAAATAAAAAGATTAAAAATCTCTAACTGGCTGAGCCACAATTAGTGCTGCAATTTTTAAAAAAGTATGGATCAATGCCATCAGGCCCGACAGCCTTTTTAGGATCTAAAAGTTGATAGCGCATGCAAAACTTCAGAGGCCAAAAAGGGAGAAAAATTAAGAATTGATGTGCCTGATTGCCCTGGAAGCTTATTATTATGTCTTGGATCATGACTAAGACCCTGTTCATCAAATAAATGCCCAGCCTTTTTAAAATGAGTATTAAAAGCATTAGACATCTCCTTATTATCCAAAATACAAGAGTCACTTACCTTCAGCCTTTGAGGAGGACCAGCAACTTTCTTTTTTGTAAGGTTTTGACTATTTTCCAAAATTTAGAATGGTCATTACCAGTGTTGGAGGTTAAGCTGAGATAGTAGTTGGCTTTAGATTTTCTGATAAGGACCGTACATCTATTCCTAAGGGAACGAAAAAGGGTCCAGTCTTTAGATGTACCTGACTTTCTGGCTAAAGACCGTTGCTTATTACGAGCATGAATGGAATCAACCAGGTACCTAGAAAACCAAGGATTTGACCTTTTTTTAATCCTGATTCTTTTAAGAGGGACATGTTTATTCATGATTTTTAGAAAGTGATGCTGAAAAAAAATGAACAGCATCATCAACAGAAGGAATTAAAGGTATTAAATGCCACTTGATAGAAGCCAGGTCATGCAGGAAAGCTTGTTCACAAAAATGTTTAAAGCTACGTCGAAGTATAATTAAACCCTTGGATTTGGGAAATTTGGTGCTTCTTATATAAGCAATGGAGCAATGATCGCTAAAATCATTAGCGAAGACACCAATAGCCACATGCGCATGGGGTGCATTAGTAAGAATTAAATCAATAAGACTTTCACTGCCAGGGTTCGTAGCGTTAAAACGAGTAGGGATGTTTATGAGCTGAGTTAAGTTCAAAGAGTCACAAACCTCTAACGTCTGTAAACATCTTGCTCTCCGAAACCGTCAGGCTGACGAAGCTGAAAGTTCATGGACCTCTTGCAACCAATGAGGACACTAAAGATTACATAAATTGTTTTGATCTGTTCTCAAAAATGGCCACCAAAATGGCCATTTTGAATTGACCATTCTGACCCATTTGTCAATGATCTAAGCAGGGATTCAGCTGAAATTTTGTATATTAGTGTTTGCCCATTGCTGCTATTAAACACTACATTCAAAGTTGGGCCCTCATCTGTGGCTCAACCACATCAGAGCATAAGTTGAGCTGTGCACAGACCTAAGTACACTATCATCCTGTCGAGACATCAGGTACCTAACGCTAATGTAATACTAGCTAGTTAGCGCAAAAAATACTTTTTGTTGTAATTCTAGACTATTGCTGAATATGACGACGCTGCTATAGCAATGCTATAAAAAATACATTGCCAATAGTAATAATTTGAACGAAATAAGGTTGAGACATGGGACCAATCCCTAAATGCTCTGGCTGGTTTTCCTTTTCTAGCGGTAATGGGTCATTTTCACCCACAATGACAACTTCTGGTACGAAATTATTGAAATGTGAAAGTTCAAGGCCAAATTTCAACCTTTTTGTTCGATAGCAATTTTTGTTCCAGTTTTCAGAGATGATTGATATTAGGGCCATGAGTTAATTCCAGAAACTTTGAAAAAATTGGAGTTTCGAGGCAACAACCGCTCCCATTACAGTGATGGTCCTTATCACCTATAATGATGCATGGTATTACTTGTTGAAATCTTTGATTTCAACCAAACCTTCTCAATGCTCAATGAATGTGGTGTTTAATTTGCAGATTCAGCACCGTGCCTTTGGTCTGCCATTCCTGTGCTATTTCAATGATGCGCAAGAGATCCATGGTCATATGTCCAGCTGCACAAGCTAGCCATAAGAGAATTGGTAGCTTGTACACGAGATAAACAAGTCCATAGGGCCGGTTAGAATTTCTTTTGTTACTTAGACAGGTGTGACTAACCATGTACGTTGGATAAGATCAGATCTCGCTTTGTGAATTCTGGCCTAAATTTGTCCGCTCGATCATCACCTGTTTATACACTGTTTAGCCAAGTTAATCGTGATCAAGGGAAAAACACCCTTTATGAATTCGGGGGATACAGTGTAAACACATTTTTTAGCATCAATAATCATGTAATGAGCCTTCTAACATGCATTCAGGCTATGCAAGAGTCAAAAAAATAAAATTTGCAACACCTTTCAATTGTTATTAAGAATTCATGTTTTCAATGTTTTGGTTTATTACCTATATTTTTACCTCAGTATACTTGTGGGAATGATTTTTTTTTTTTTGTTCTCATTGCCTACAGTAGTATTTTTCCAATATATTTTCCCTAAGAAATTATAGAAAAGTACAAATAATATATCAGGACCCCTTTTAGACGAAAGTGGTGGTGTACAGTCATCACTGCACACTATTGTAAACAACAAAAAATTGTTAATCTCATTGTTTTGTTTTTTGTTTTTTTTTTTTGGCCTTCTGGTGTATAGAGGGCACACTCAACGATGTTGACCACGCACCACCCAATATCAGATGGTAAATATTGAACAATATTTTGACTTTAAATTTGTCCAGCCCCAGCAAGCTTCTGAGCAGATCTGGCGATGTCAAATACTCTTTTAACTCACATTGCAGGAAAATCGGGCGAGATAATCTGTAGCACCATTCAAAAAATCGGGCTTTGCTTAAGATTGTCAGAAGAAGGGAATCTGGCCCAAAATCAGCGGAATTATCCTGTAATGTGGAGCCAGGCTTTATGTCCACGATATACCAACTTGATTTCAGAATTGGTTTGGGTTTTAAAACTCCTGTAATCTATGGCCAGCGTGATCCTGCTACCTAATCCTTATTGATCCCCGGCCAGATATTGAGTTATTAATCTGTTCAGTTTAATTAGATTTAAATCCTTCATAACTAGAGTTTGCTCCCCTGGCGACCATGTGTTGCGAATTTGCGGCGCTTGCTGGGGGGTGGGTGGGTTATGCGATTTGCAATTTATTGCTTTTTGAAGTTCGGGGATCGAAAGGACCCTGCCTGATTCAATTCCCTCTGGTATTTAAACCAGCCAGCCTTCGACTAACAATAGCGCCGGTTGAAGGGAAAAATTAAAGCAATCCTTCAGGCAAGAAAGAAGAGCGAGCAGGAGACTGAAACTGATTACTAATGCAAATTTCATGTTTCCATGCTCTTCATGAAATATTCATTCTCCGACAATCCCGGACAACCAAGCCGCGTCACTCGGCGGCGCTTTTGTGGTCTCGATGGTGCCTGTCTTTTGACTCCTACCATTTATTAAATGTCATTCTTATCAGATTAATACTTGGAGAAAACTAATATAGCTTGGACTAACAAAATGTCTTGTTTGTAAACCTTTGCAAAGGAACAAAAAGATGAGTGATGTGAAAGGGCTTGTGACCAATTGCAAATAAGAAAGCGTATCTCTATTTAAATTCGAAAAACAGAGTTAACGTATCTGTTAAAATACGTTTACCAAAACAATAAAATAATCCTTTGTCTGTCACTGCATGTAGGGATCGCAGAGAATTGGGTTTGTGTCTTACTAAGGGACTAAAAAAATGTATATAGCACTTGCAAGAGACCTACCGACCAGTAAAGTATCTGACCCTGTTGACAGAAAGTCATGACAAAATGGCACAGAACTTTGAAGACCTTTTTTCCAGACCCGTTTTTTAGATGTGCTTTATTGAACCCCATGGGTAGTGATGGCAGTTTCAACATTTAAGTTTGAGTCTTTTCAGACGCGTTCAATACTTCCGATATCAACACAGATTGACAACACTGGTTCGAAACTTCAGTCACATGTCCTGGTGTTGAGCTTTCACCGTGCTGTTGCTTGATAGAGACAGCTTGTGATTGGCAATTAAATTTGAGGGACATATTTTAAATTTACTTAGTTGTTTGTACATAATTATTTTGATTAGAATACACAGGTAGATGGAGCTAGATAGATATATACTCATTGGCTATGTGTTCCAAGTTTTATTAAATAGCCTATATCCATTTGCTGTTCTCCAATTAATATTTGAAAAATGAACATGTCCTGTCTGCAGTTCCAGTATTACGAAAACTACTTCACCGTGGTTCTTTTCAGAGTGGACTTTCTCAACTCATGGAAGTTCCACCACATCATCTCCTCCCTCCGAGCAGGGTTTTTTTTTTTTTTTTGTTTGATTCTACTGATAAAATGACGGGAAAATTAAACCATCACAATGTTGGAGTTGTTCAATAAATAATTTTTTGGTTGCTGACCTGAGGGGCAAAAGGTTTGAAGTCAAAATAGCTTACATTATGAATCTTTGTAAGTGCTATCATAAAAAACATTAGTAGCAAAAACCATCAGTGATAGTGATCTGTTGTAAAGGCTCGTCTGTGATTATTTGTGCTTTTGGCGGCATCAAAAGTTCCTGCCAGTAGGCTGTGTACGACTGGTAGAAACACTGTTCCAAGACATTTCAAAATGTTTTGAAGCAGCGGTTGTTTCAGAGGTTCCGTAACTATTTCAATGGTCTTAAGTTGCCATCTCTACCGTGGGGAGAATGTGTTGTCTGCATTTGACCCATCCTGGTTAATTTGGAGCAGTGGGCAGCCACAGTGCAGCACCTGTGGACCAATGTCAGTTTTACAGCCAGAGCCTCGGCTCGGACAGGGGCGCTGACTGGAGTGTTCTTACTGGGCGTGTCTTTCTGGGTGGGGGAAACCTGTTGAGAGGTCCTGGCAGGCTGGGACTCAGACCCAGAACTTTCTTATTGTAAAGCAAGAGTGCTAACCACAGTGCCACCATGCTGTCTTTTGTATTGAATATTGTTAGAAGTCTATTGCTCCTAGAAGTGAACAGTAACTTAGATTGGGTAGATGGCAGAGGCAACGCGTAATCAAGCATAACACATAATGTGACGTCTGATCACATGATCTGTGCAGTAAATTCACAAAATCTGTCACTTTGTGCACAGAAGCCTACTGTCGGAGAAATTATTTAATTGCCAGTAATTCCAGAGGACTTCATTAACATAAAACGCACAGAATTGTGGGAGATAAATTTATGCTGGTATGCTCCCTGAAAAAACCCATGATTCCATGCGCCTTATCGCTGGACTGGTTTGTGGACAGCCTGCACTGCATCTGCGGAGAGCTGCGGTGATTTGGTTGGAACATGATCGCCTCCCCTGACAGTTTCCAAATTCACCGTTAGAGGCGCCCAAACTCACCTGAGATGATAGTAACGGACAAGTGCCATCTACGACACTCAATGAGTCCTTGCGCATTTCTAGGAGTTATATACTTCTCAAACTGCACGTGTGCAAAAGCGCCATAGATCTAGCAATTAAACTAGCAGTGTGATTATGGTCACTGGGCTCAGAATATTAGCCTCCTCATATTTCTTTGGGCACTGGAACCGGCTTCCCCATTAAAGCATTTGCCATAATGGCAAAATTTTCCGATTCCCCTCTCATATTCGCACAATGGTTACAACGGGGTTACAATGCACCCCCCCCAGAAAAAATGAAAAATGTCACGACTGTACATTAACTAATATTTGCACTTTCTGCAAATGAGAAGAGACAGGAAACGACACGTGTGAAGTAAACAAAGCCTTAGTTCAGTACAGTATATTGCTTCTTCCATGCTGTTGTTAACCACCAGCTCAGGTTTGACCCAGCTCACTGTTCACAGTCAAACTACTTTTTTTCAGTTAAAGACACAGTAAGCTCTTAAGTATTTTAAAAAATGTGTCTTGCTTGTAATGCAGTGCTGAGATTAAAAAAAAAAAAAAAAAAGTCTGTCTTCTCACTTTACTTTTCAGGTGTTTTAGCCAGAGGTCTGATCCATGATTCATTTTTATGACTATTTTATTCTTCTTTAAAAATAGAGTCCTGGTCCTGGATATATGTAGCAACTGATTGCCTTGCTTAAGGGAACCACTGCTGTGTCCCAATTGAGATTCAAACGTACAACCATCATTTTCTACGCACATTACGGTACACTGCTGCCTTCTGAGATTAAATAACTTTCAAGATGAATTGCTCGTTATGTACAAATGTTCTTTTGTCTGCAGTCTGCTCTTTCAGCCTAGAACCCATTAGATTTCCCCGTACCATTCAACATTTTGTCAATGGCATGAAATATGGCCATATAGATGAGTTGGCATTATAGTACTTTGGGAAAAGCGACAGTGCTATGTGAGTGACCTGAAGTCCTGCTGTGCTTATCAGAGGCATTTAGCATTTATCACCATTATAATTGTATTATAGGCGCTGTAAATCGTCCACTAGCTGGCATTAAAAGAACATGGCTAAGAGCAATAATCTTTACTTCTTTGACTCTTTACAGTTCAGCAATTTGAAAAATGTACAATTTGGTGGTTAAGACAAAAATCAGTGAATCATAAGATTGTTAATTATTCTATCGTTAGATGTAGATTAATATCCAGAGTGGGAGCATATTAGAGAAGCTGTGTCACGATTACTGCACATGCTCAGAACTTACATCCTAAGAGAGTGAATCTGCTTAACTGCAATCCATCTGCTTTTTGCATTTTATTTATTTACTAGCTGCCACCCGCTACCTGGAGTGAAATTGCCATTTTTTTTTTGCGTTCATCACCGTTTTTCAAAAATTGGGCGACGTCAAGTCCTTTCTGGTGTCCAAGTGGATATTCACACCAAATTTGGTGATAATCGGTTGTGAAATGTAGGAGAAAAACGTGTACATACACACAGACAGACAGACGTCGACCTCAAATGTATTATAGATTTTAGTTACTCCAGTAGTATACGTTTTAGATAAAGGAGCTCTCCATCAAAATTTGAGGATTCAAAGTGCTATTTTAGTCTTTAGCCAAAAGATATAATGAATGTGAACTTGTTACCATCGTCAATAATCATAGAAGAAGAAAAATACCTTCCAGATTTTTGTCTTGCAGTTGAGCATATTTATTAGAAAATCCTACATGATGGTGTTATGCAGGGTTGTCATGGCAGTTTGGGAACACTGGCTTCTTATTTGAGCTAATCTTCCTTTTACACTGATGAGCCAAATCATTATGACCTCTCACAGATGAAGCAAAAAACTTTGTTTATCTGGTAATAATGGCACATGTCAAGATCTTCGAACAGACCTTAGTTGGCAAACAAACGGTCGGTTCTTGCAGTCGGATGGATGGAGGAGAAATGGGATCTGAGTGACGGTTGCCTGGTCCAATTAATTCCCTGTTCTTTTACAATTTCTTTCAGTTCTTTTTTGGATTTTCACCTTTATTTGACAGTTGCAGAGTTGAGAGAGACAGGAAGGTTGGGGAGAAGAATGGGGAAGGCGTGGCAAATGACCCGAGCCAGAATCGAACCCGATTCGCCACAGGAAGGACACAACCTTTATGGTGCGCGCGCTTAGATCGATGAACCGCCGGGGCGCCCCTCTTTAACAATTTTTTTTTACATACAGCTGGGTATGTGTGTGCATCTTACCTGGGGAAGAAATGTGATCAGGATGCGCTCTGGGAAGATGACAGGGCAGTATGATACTTGGAAATGTTCTGCTGGAACGCCCTCACTATGGGCATTATGTGGACATCAATTTCCTGCAGCTATGTTGGCAGCGCTTGGAGGACAAACAGCATATTTGGCAGATAGTCACCGTGTTTTGGCACGTCGGCTTAAATGTTGGCATAAATGAGCCAGAATTTTGCTCACAACTGATTTTTATGTAAGAGGAAATGACAAAAAGGCACGCAAAGAAAACAAACACCAGTATGGTTTTTTTCCCCCCTTCTACCAACAAGACCCCCTGTCTGACCTAAAAGGTTTCAGAGCCTGTGATTTTGCTGTGGAACTGCTGACCGGCGTACAGCAGCCACCTAAAAGAAATGCTTTTTTTACCTATTCAATGGTTGCTGTAGAAGATCAGAGTGTACATTACTGTCTGTGCACACTGCTCCTGAGATAGTGGGGTTCCAAAGATTGGGGGGGGGTATAAGATGTCCAGCGGGATGTAATTTTTAATGAGACGTTCTACAGTGCGCATGCCTACGTGCAACTTTTTGTGGTGCATTCAGCTGGTACTGTGGATTATTTGTGCCATATAGCCATGTCCCTTTAAGGGAAATTAATTTTTTTTGTGTGTGTGTGTGTGCGTGTGTGTGTGTGTGTGTAATTGTACGTGAGTGCGTGCGTGGGCGCACAAACCGTTTTCGTGAGAGTGCACATGCATGAGAACGAGGAGTCCTGACAGAGCCCTGATATCCAAATTGCATGTTTGCGTTCTTCCTCTATGGTGTTGTGTGTAATTACGCTCACGCCGTACAGAGAAGCTGCTTTAATGTCAGCTGTTTAGCTGGAATGGGACCTCCTTTACCATATCCTCCTTCTTCCGTCTCCACGGCATGAATATCAATGCTAATGAGCCCTGTTTCGGCGCCACGTGTGTCTGATTTTCTGTCTTGTAGGTATCTTACTTTTAACTCTTAAAATCCCACCATTGTTAAAATTTTGTCCCAAGTGAAAATCTAGTAACAGACAAGCTTAGGGCCAAAATGCATCTCGAAGGCCTGATTTGAAAGGCAACATCCTTTTGTTTCTGGAAATGTTCTCATGTAGTATGAGGCTAAAAGACAAGCTACGCTACTTCAGCTTAGACATGTTTGCGCTCTTCTTCTATGGTGTTGTGTGTAATTATATTTTCGCTGCACAGAGAAGCTCCCTAAATAAAAAAAATATTTTTTTGGTCAGGTGCACTGGCCATCTTGCGGTTTTTGTCAGGTTGATTATCCTTGTTGGGTTTTTTCCTCCGCTGGAGTAGTCTCTATGATACCACAAATTGGGTGAGTTTTCTCATCACTGAGTCTTTATGGTTGAAAGGGTCCTATTTGATTGGTCCTCACCCCATTTTCTGATAAGCTGCTGGGCTCCTCTTCGGCATCGCTATGGTGATCAAACACAGTCTTTCTATAGCAGCTCTACCTGCACAAATTTATAATATGCAGCTCCAGAGTGTATTTTATGATGAAGTGTATTTTATCCTACTGCCCCCCCGAA
Source organism: Gymnothorax reevesii (assembly GCA_029721435.1). Taxonomy (NCBI): domain Eukaryota; kingdom Metazoa; phylum Chordata; class Actinopteri; order Anguilliformes; family Muraenidae; genus Gymnothorax; species Gymnothorax reevesii. The sequence goes on along the minus strand of CM056589.1, from coordinate 50,938,832 downwards.
TCACTACGGGAGTCCTTGTGAAGTTTCTGCCTCCGCAGCTGGATTTATACTGGATGCTTTTTGTTCAAGCTGCTGAAGAAAAGCTTGTCAGAAGTGGCTCACCAATTACACCAGAACTTGTCTTCAGGAGAGCCGTTCACCAGCTAGGAGGCAGCTCTGAAGCCTTTAGAACGGTCTTATATTCATATCTGCACCATGTCACTGTGGAAGCGTAATTCTGGACCATCTATTTGATAAGCAACCTATAGTCGTGCATTTTTTTTGCTGCATGTTTTAGTTCTCACAAGCAGAGTTAGGTCAGAAATCCAAATTCTCCAAGGTACTTTTTTTTTTTTTAATATACCTTGCCAAATGAATGCTGTGAGTGTCAAATAACTGCCACCACAATTAAAATAGATGTTTTGCCCATATTAAGGCAGCTATTTTAAATTAACCACCAAAATAAATGCACTGTAACATTTTCTCTCAGCTTCACAAGAGGTGAAACAATGGCAACAACTCCTTAATTAAAATACAAAATGTGAGTAGTGCCGGACTCTATTGAGAAAGATGGAATTTATAAATTTAATTGTGCAGGTGCATAAGCTTTGGGAACCATTTAACCCAAGTCCAACTATTTATAATAATGCCCTGAAAAGAGAAGGCTGGATGAAGTTTCAGTGCTTGTAACAGAACATATTGCAAGATGTGGCCCATTTAATTGATTTGCACAGTGGATCATCCAACTGCCAATGTTTTATATATATATATATATATATATATATATATATTTACCTCTGGTGAATCCATGGTAAAACAATAGTTCTTTAGCAATGCAGACATTGCCATTGATGCAGACTAAACGGCTACTATGCATTGTATTGGTTTATCACTTAGGGAGCAGAGGTTGTTAGATTGCTAGGAAACTTATGGCTAAACTCTTCCCCCTTCCAAGCAGTTATTTTGATTTTGTGTCAGAATGGCTTATCCACTCTCAAAGAGTGACTTTACATAGAATGATAATTGTTATAAAAATGAGAGCCTCGTTGACAAAAATGCGAAGGGATCCTCCTTTAAAAGTTCGTCCAGAGCTGCTCGGAAGAGAACAGCGGCATAAAGAACTCTTCTGGCGTGACTGATGAGCTGAAACGAACAGTCCGCGTTTGTGTGAATCCAGCTGAACGCTCCTGTTGTTTGCATAATCCCTCAACAAGTTTCTTATTATCTCTGAGTGTCTCTGTTTGGAGGCCTCGTAGGACAAATAATCTGAAAGAGCAGCAGCGGAGCTGTCAGGTTAGCATAGCGTTTCCCAATTTAGACTCTTTATCTAAAGCCTTTCGGCAAAGGTGCAAAATTTGCACTGTCAAAGAATAAAGCAATGTTCAGCAAAGACGCTGTCAGAGGTCGGTGTCAGAGCTGTGTGGAAAGTCAAATTGCCAGTATGGTTTATATATATCCATAAGCAGAGGGTGCTGGATATACAGTTGCAATCAAAATTATTCAACCCCCGCTGAAAATTAGGTTCAGTGGCAAAATGTACGAACTTTCAGCTGTTTGCAATGAACAAATCAAACAAGAACAATTTAAGTAGCTCAACACAACAAATATTACAAGTGTCTTCTCCAAATTCAACATAAAATGCCACTTTAAATGACTACTGCAGGCTCAAAATTATTCAACCCCTTCTTAACAAGCATCTTTAATACTTAGTAGAGCACCCTTTTGCTGCTTTGACCTGCTGGACATGTGATGCATAGGCAGATGTCAGCCTCTGGCAGTATTCCCAAGCAATCTTAGCCTAGTCCTGATGGACAATGGCCTCCAGTTCACTAATATTCTAGGGTTTGCGTGCTGCAACTGCCTTCTTCAAATCCCAGCAGAGATTTTTTATGGGGTTCAAGTGAGAAGTGAATGTGATAGGCACTCTTGAATCTTGTCAGACTTCTTCTGAAACCAAGCCTTGGTGGATGTTGAGGTATGCTTAGGATCATTGTCCTTTTGGAAGGTCCAATGATGCCCAAGCGTCAGCTTCCCTACAGACGGCATGACATTTTCTCCTTTAATATCCTAGTACTTGACTGAATCCATCTCGCCCTCCACACTTTGCAGGTTTCCAGTGCCAGAGGAAGCCAAGCCGCTGCAGAGCATCAAAAAGCCCCCACAATTCTCCACTGTAGGCAGGGTGTACTTTTCAGCATATGCTTCTTTATTCCTCCTGTAGACATACCGCTGATTCATAAGCCTGAAAACTTCCAGTTTTGTTTCATCACTCTTCAGAACAGTATCCTAAAATTTTGTGGCTTATTTATATGGTTTTGAGCATATTGGAGCTTGTGCTTTTGGATCAGTTGTGGTGTGTGTCTTGGAGACCTTGAACGTTTAGTATGCGCCCTACTTTGCGACCTGAAACCTCAGTGCCTCCTGCCTGAAAGTCTTGCTGCAGGTCTCCTGCAGTCACTCGAGGGTTTTTGACCACCCGTCTCCTCAGGAATCTGGTGACAGCCAGTGATAGCTTCCTCTTTCTGCCACATCCTGGTACTGCAGCCACTCTTCCTCTAACTCTGAATATTTCTATTTCTGATATGCAATCAAATGTCACTGTCAACAAACCCCTAGCGAGGTTAAGTATTTGATCTGTTCTATCTCAAGCAAACCTGATGACACTAATTAAGCTCTTGATTAGGTGTATTAGGTGTGTTTGAGACAACACCTGACTTGCAAATGTGCTCTTATAACGAAATCTATTCAGAGGGTTGAATAATTTTGAGACTGCAGCAGTCATTAAAAGTGGCATTTTATGTTGAATTTGGGGAAACCACTTGTAATATTAGTTGTGTCGAGTTATTTCAAATGTTCTTGTTTAATCTGTTCATCACAAACAGCTGGAAGTTTGTAAATTTTGCCAGTAAACACAATTTGCAATGGGGGTTGAATAATTTTGTTTGCAACTGTAGGTTTGTTTTAGCCGATTGCGTGCGTCGATTGGCTGATAACGATTGCATTGAACATAATAGTTTTGCAAATCGTCCGTCTGACGTGCCAGCTCAGTGTTTATTTTTTAAATATTGTACAATAATCCAGTTTGACTCAAAACAAACATAATTCAAATTATTTTTTGAGGTAAAATTACTCCGATTAGACTCTGCACATCAATGGGGATGGATTTCTTTTGTCGCCTAGCAACATGTACGTTCAGTCCTACTTGTGTGAGGATCATCTACGTCATTTCATCATTGTCTTTAATGAGCATTTCTTGAGGATGGGGCAGGGAAGTGCTAGTTGATAAAGGTCTGAGGTCAGGAGATTCAAAGGTCCCCTATTTTGCCACCAGATGCACAACTAATTAGCCATTATGAGCCACTTCAAAATCTCCCCTTCCTGACATCACAAGGGGGAGTGACCACCCAGAATAATGAAATCTGATTGACTGCTTGGCTGAAGTTGATCAGTTCTTCTGGCCTTGGGTAGGTTACTTCCCCATGTGATGTCAAGAGGGGAAAGATTTTGAAATGGCTTGTAATAATTAATTGGCTTTGCACCTGGTGACATAATAGGGGACCTTTAAAACAAAGGTGGAACTGGATTGGTCTTTAGTGTCTGCTACGGTTGGAAGCAAGTTGCGTCTTTCCTTATTTCTGAGGTCTGAAAGAGGGAGAGTGAGAGAGACAAAGAGCTACGGGAAGAGGAAGAACATGACATCCCGATCATCTGTGCTTCCGTCCCTCATAGCAAACTCCAGGCTGCGCCTCCTTTGTCCTCAGAAAATAGGACCCGATTTTTGTTTCCGACCAGCGATTTTCCTGGGAGCTCGCTGGGTGCTCTCTGAATACCCAGGAAATTGCTTTGGCCTTATTCCAGTCGGCAGCGAGCCGCGGTCCGCACTTACCGCAGTACTCTGCGGCTGATTGAGCCCCTTTCAGTCCTACGCACGCCCCTGTGAAGAGGCGAGGGGTGCGTTTGGCTCTCCTCAGGAGGCTCCATTTGTTTTTGTGCAGCTCCTCCGGCATCAGGAACGAGTCGCCGTGCTTCACGCTCCAGTCGTCCAGCTGAACGCTTAAATTGCACTGCAAAGTTTGCAAGGCACCCAGATGCTTCCATTCATCAGTAGGACTACAAAGGCTCATGCTCCACTTGCAAATACAAACACTTCGTTATCCAATCAAACAGAGCATGTGATAAAGTAAGTGCTTAGACGTTTACATATTTTATACAAATTTATTCAGCACGCATTCCTTACCTCCTAATTCCACCTGTGAACCTGGAAAAGACCAAATGGCTGGTTTCGATCGTAATGTCAAAGTCCCGTAGCCTTATCAACAAAATGAAGGATGCAGGATCGCAGGATCTGTCCGCCTTTTCCTCTTTTGATGTATAACACACTTATACATATTTAATAGACATTTGCAGAGTGGTCCCAGTTGACTCTGATTGAATGGGTTTTAAGCATTCGGTAAATATTACAATTTACAATTTAGTCTCCCCAATAATGGTCTTATATACTCTTCCAAAAAAGAAACTATACATTGTTTTTAGCATCAATAAATTATACATGAAATGTTTTGACAAATGTGGAAAACATATTGAAAAGAAAGTGTAATCAATAATTCAATATTTGTATAGTTTCGTTTTTGGAAGAGTATATTAGTGGGAAAAAATCCAGTGAAGTCTATCCTGTATGGTGGTCTCCTCTTCCCTAACTTCTCATCACAGAGACCCCAGATTAACCGTTAGACTTTCCTTCCCCACGTCATCGTTTGAAAACATGGTTTGAAAATCCTGCTGCTGTCTATGTCATTAACAGACCTGCTCTGCATAGTTCATGCCTGCCTGCCACCTCAGTGTGCCCTGCCCCCTCCCACAGCCTTACAGCGACCAGCGCACCTCTCTCCCTCATCGCACTTTGTTTTTTCCCCTCAGTCCTCCCCCACTATGCAGTCACTGTTATTCGCACAGCCTTCTGTGAACACGTCCAATGCAATAGCTAAATGTAACAAATATGCCACACAAGGCCACGCCAATTGCTGTAGACACTAAGACACTATAGCTGAATTTTATTTTCATCTATGACATTCTGGCTGAGATTAATTCGCGCCTGCCAGTATGTGTGCTCGTTAGTTTACATCGGACTGGTTTTTGAACGGGACCGATGCGACACCGGGTTCACTGAGAAGTGAACTGTGGTTATGCCGTCCACTTTGTTGAAAGCTCTTTCAGGTTGTTAAATGAACATCCGAACCTCACCTCTACTATGTACCTCCAGCTCAACATTGGAAAGGATGGAAAATGCAATTACATGGCTAATAAGTAATGTTATTAAGTGAAAACAATATATATATATATACTGTAATGACAATATATAATGTTAAATATACGTATATTATTTATATTAACATATATAAATTTGGCCTCTTTGCCAGAATTCACCCATACCATAGGCTACTTTTCAATGTAGCACCATTCTATGATATAGTTTATAGCTGTGCACAAAGATTTGAAGAGCTGATATTTTGCCCTAACTTTTCAAAAAAAAAAAGTCAATATCTTGACTATGGTAAAAAAAAAAAAAAAAGATCTTTTTTAAGGATGGCTCCACTCCAAGTGTTTGTGAGGAAACTGCAAACCTGACACGCGTCTCAATTCTCTTATTTATTATTTCCTCGTTCCTTGATCCTTGCTTGAACAAGAAATCGATCTAGATCTGCCGTCTTGTAGGCTATCCCAGAGCACTTATAGGGAATTTCTCAATAGTGGTGAACTTCCACCCAAAGACCTGCCTGTTTCATAGGGGGCACTTGCGAGGTCATCCAGAATTAATGCTGTGCTATGGATCTTTAACCCCAAATACCATGTGCTCATCAGAAAAAAAATCTGGCAATTTTTCAGTTTTATTTATTTATTTATTTTTTTACAGTTTATCAACTGTGGTAAAATATATTTCTGTTAGTATTAGTGACGTCATACACCACAAGCTACTTAACGACAATCGCCATTTTGATTTCATTCAGTTCAGCTCAACAGCCACTTGACTACAGTAGACCACCACAACCAGCCTTCTAACACAGCACTTGTAAGTTGTTTTTTTTTTTTTTTCATTTTAATTTAACCACACTCCTAAAGTCAGTTGTGGAAATATGGAAATATAAATATGTAAAAAATATAATAAACTCAAAAACAAAAACCACAATTATTGCAATCATATTTACATAATTGCTGTTGGGTAAGTAATTTAGACAAAGGTAATGTTTCTAGCTAATAGTTGCCGTTAAGAGGGGGATATCCTGTCAGTCGAAAAGTAACACATTTACAGACCGCCGGCATTTTATGGGCAAATTGCCTGCCTTGTCAGAAAAATGAAAGGAGAATATGTGACGGTCCTCTGCAGGCCCCCCCCACCCCCCTCCGGCTGTCTGCACCTCCACCTCAACGAGCCACATCTGTTGCTCGTTGAGGTGGAGGTGCTGTGAAGAGTATATAAGAGCCGCACTGCCAAACTGGCAATGCAGCTGCAGTCTCTGTGTTGGAGCCCTGTTTAGGTTGGTTTTCCACTGCTCCTCTCTGTTTTTATTCTTTAAATTAAATATGTATTTATATTTTTACTCAGCATGTGCGTTTGGGTCCCTTTCCTTGGTGTTTGGTACATGGTCCAAGTGCCCGCCGGCTTCATGTCTTCAGCCGGTGGGGGCAAAGCCATGGCACAATAGTATTTTTAATTTCCGTTCTTATATATAATCAATACCATATTTACAAAAACTAAATACATTTTGCCTTTTTTGTCTGCACTGGTGTAAATAATCATTTTGACGTTTTTTGCTCCATTCAGTCCCATTCGTTGAGGACTATCTCTTGAGTGCAGTCTTGGTGAATTGCTGCCAATTTCTGTACAATGGCATCAATAGAAAGTGGACAAGCTCTCCATAGATGGGCTCTGGCTCTTATTTGGGCTGCGAGGCGGGAGCTCTGAGAAGCCATGAGCGATGGCACGGGAGGGCACCCTTCCTGGATGGCTGTCAGCTTAAAGACATGAAATGAATCAGTATGGACGGATGCTGGCAGCAGATCTAACAGTGCGTCATCATCAGAAGCGTCACTTCACGTGACGCATCACAGGAAAAGACGATTTTTTTCTCTTCAAACGTGTCTCCTTGTTTGCTCCGTACATAGTTTCCTTGTGTGTCCCCAATGAGAAGGACTAAGGAAGAGACACAAGTGAGTGAAATGTGGATGTAATATAAGAGAACTGAGATTGTACTCCTGGAATCTGTTGCCAGCTCAGTATATCCTATTTCTTTTCATATTTATTCTGACTACCAATCATAAATAAACTTGTATGGCTCACTGTAAAGTCTACTGCTAAATTGGTTTTTGTTCAGAGACGCCTGGAAACTATTATGCTCTAGTTGCTATCTGCTGACGTTTGGAAGGGGCCAGCATGTTCGCTGGACAGTCAGGGACTCAGAGCAGGGCTTGTTATCGAAGAAGGGGCACTGACTCAAAACAACTTCACATGGGAGAGAATGACGGACTGCAAATGCCCCAGAAATGAAGGATTTTTATTTCGTTTTTTTCTCAAAAGAACATAAGTTTGGGAAGCCTGTTAAGGTATTGACACAAAGAAGGAGGGCCACTCTGGGTCCACACCTGGTGATCGATTCTCAGGCCAGGTATTTTTGTAATTTTTCATTTCTAGAGGTCAGTGAAGTTTGAAGTACAAGTGAAGAAAAACATGATGTATCTCTACTCTGACTGTCTGTCCTTTCTCAGTGACAAATCTCTCCATGTGTGCCTTCAGTCAGACTAATATATTTGTTGCAAAATGTCCTTGCGATTGTGTTGTCACGAATTGACTAGACAGTGTGTGTGTGTGTGTGTGTGTGTGTGTGTGTGTGTGTGTGTGTGTGCGCGTGTATGTGTGTGTGTGCGTCTGTGCCTCCAATAACCAAATGTCCCTCCAGATTTTTTCATCCTTATGGGGACATGTTTTGGTCCTCACCAGGTAACCAAGGAATTTTTGGGTTAGAGATTAAGGTTGGGGTTAGGGTTGGGCATGGTGTGTTTTTGGTTAAAGTCAGGAGGAGGGGTTAGGGAATTAATGTAAGTCTATAGGACTGTCATAAATGTCAGGACAGAAAGATGCCAGATGCGGATACAATGGAAAGCCCAGATAGTCTGTTTATTTAAATACAAAGACAGCCAAATCAGAAAGGGGCTGGCAGGTGCTGGTCTAGGGTTGGGCTGCGGCAAACTTCGTCCTGGGGAGCTGGCGGATCATGGTCGAAGGGAAGTCAGAGGTCAAATACCAAAGAATCAGTACGAGGGGAACGACGGGCACTACATGGGGAAAAGATTTGAATGAAGAAGACATATATTGAGCACTGTGGTGACTACGTCACGCTGGTATGGGAAGTAAACATGCCTATTCATTTTACCCGTAGACTTTTTATAAATCCCACTTCCGAGGAACTTCTCGTCATTTTAAAGCCTTTATCGTATCTGAGATTTTGCATTGTATTTCCAAGTAACTACACATACTGTTTTTATAGACCATTGTCAACTATAATTTATGCTGTTTTAATTTCTCCATGACATGCTAACCCCCTATTAGTCTAAAAACTACATGTCCCATGGGCCAACTGGTTCCCAAAGCAAAATCAGAGGCTTAAAATGCAAGGCATCCTAGCGAGGTTGCAAGTTAAAGTAGCTACTCTTTCGGATGAGACTGTCTTTTTCGGATGAGACGTTGAACCGAGGTCCTGACTCACTGTGGTCATTAAAAATCCTATGACACTCTTTGATAACAGTAGGGGGTTTCCCGGTGTCGTGGCTAAATTTTTCACCACACCTGGCTCTTTCAACCTGCCAAATAATCATCCCCTGATCTAATTGGCTGTGCAACTTGTACTCTCCCTCTCCCCCTCAACCCCCCAGGGCTCCCTTGAAAAAGAGATTTCAATCTCAATGGGACTTCCTTGGTTAAATAAAGGTGAAATAAATAAAAATAAATGCTACATGTCCTACTTAGTTAACCTAACCTAGGTATAACCTAAGTTATGTTGCTAGTTAGCGCCAATTAAACATTTGGTCAATGGTTAATGCAAAACATCATACACTAATTGCAGTGCTTAGGTATTTGATTACAGAAATTGGTGTGAGAAATTGAGTTAACTAAGGAATAAAGTGTTGATGATGAGAGGATTTCGCCATGAACACAGACACACATAAATATCAGGAAAAACCCCTTACAGATAACACTGCCTGGGCACTCCAAAAAGACATCTTCAGCCACTCTGGAATGAAACAACTCTAGCCAGTAGCCTTGGCATTGGAAACAAGCCGATGTTAGCCTGACAGTGACATAAGATAAGGACTGCGGAGAGATACGGTAACTGTGGCTATCTTAGCAATTGGCTTACACTGTTCGGATGTCAAATCAAACCAACATCAAGCAAGGGTAATTGCATGCCCAACAGACATGTTGCCAAATTTGTATCTGGTATAAAACCTCTTGCAATTGCCCCCACCTTAGAAAAGCTGCACTAATCGGTAATGTTAACTCTTATTTTGGCGCGGGTTAAATCCTTCAATTTTGCCAGCTTTTCTTTGGTCATCTTCTGTTCGCTTGTTTTGTCATGTATACTGAAGCAATGAAGGCGTGGGAAATTTCTTCCTTTCAGACTGTTTTTCTCTGCCATCTTATCCAAACGCTCCTCCACAAACCAGGCGCAGACCATTTTGGCTTGACCAAGGGAGAGAATATGCACGGAGGAGGCGGGGCTGAACAGCTTGTGCACGAGAAGTGATTGACTCTGTGCTAGACACTCCTCCTGGCTCTGATTGGTTGATTTTGTTTGGGAACGGTGGGCTCTTGTTGCAAAAGTCTTTAAGAGTGCTGGGAGCAGTCAAATGTAATGGATTTCTTTTTACAGATTACCTGTCTCATGTTAATATAACGCAACAGTTTTAGCAAATGTAAAAAAAAGGATTATTTTTTTTATAAAAGTTACATACTGCAGCCTTAATTCTAGGGTTGGGATTGTGATTACACAATAGTCAGCCAGCTTTTGCTTTTCAGTGTCTTTAAATTTGGACGTGCAGTTGTGAATACCCATGAACTGCAGCATTTTGAGGGCCATCGGACTGCACGGTTCTGGTTTATGGCACTGTGGGCAGATGGCCTGCATAATACAGACTGGGTGTGATCAACTTGGAAGAACCGTGATGCCGCGGTGTAGCAGCCCTTTGCCTAAGCATCTGGTTGTCTGTGTCCAGTCAAGCTCACTAACCACAGAAGAAAAAAAGGAAAAAAAAAACACTTAAAAATAAAAAAAAAACCTGTTTGAATGGGCATAGTGGGAAATTATCGCTCACACTTTTAACGGTCTATTTAGAAGCCGGAAATCATTGATGAATATGGTTCTACCGTGACACTATTCCCACGCCTCAAATGGGCTCTCTGTTCAAAACTCCGAGCCCAATTCTGTTTAATGAGCCAAGCTCATTATCATGTTCAGAGCTAAAGTGTCTTGACAAACATTAACACTCCCATTCTGTCATCTACAAGCCTGTGAAATTCCAGCACATTTTTCTGTGCGTTAGAGTGCATGCCTTTCGACAGAAAACTCCCGCAGTATTTAGGCTCTTATAAAGCTTTCTCGTTTTGGCTCCATAACCTGGGAAGTAGGAAGCGGAGTGATACTCTGGCTGCGTCCCGATGGAAACCCTACATGACAGCCTTTCAAGGCAACATTTTTGCTAGTTCCACATTTTTTTTTTCATGCATCTTTTATACACCAAATAGAACTCATAAAAAACTGTGTCCTTCGAAGGGTGTGAGTTAATGTTGTTGGCAGGATGTACAGTATCCTTCTACAGGAAGGATATGCCATCCATCTTCGCAATTACCTTAGACTGTTAAAATAATGTCTGTCAAAATAATTTTGACTTGAAGCAGCAAAGAAATAGCAGCGGTTTGTTGACGAATGTAATCATACACAGAACTCCATAATTTCTGTCTTTTTTTTATCCAAAAATAACATTTTAACCCTTTAATAACGTTGAATATTGTATATAATGTATAAAAACCTTGCCTAGCTTTTCCTCCGCTAGCCAGTCAAAATACTAGTCATCATATTACTCTTTAATTGAACAAACTTGACTTTGATGAACAGCAAGCTCTAACATTTTGATGGAGCTTAACGTGTAAAGGTCCCCTCTCGTGTCAGCAGAGGCACAGCCAATCGGCCACTACAAGTCATTTCATGATCTGTCCTTTGAGACATCATAAAGGGGGCGGGAACCACCCTGAAGATGAAGATGAAAATCACCAATAATAACTAGACTGACTGACTGAAATTGATTTGTCCTTCTTGCTTCTGGGCAGGCACTTCATCATATGATGTCACAAACTGACAGATTTTGAAATGGCTTGAAAGGACTAATTGGCTGTGCACCTGGTGACGTGATAGGGGATGTTCAATATATTAAGAACAAAAGCATTGGCTGCACAAGATTTCTAATTAGCATCAGGGAACATTGATTTGATTAGGATCACGTGAAAGCAGCTGTGGAATCATTGTGCCTTCAGTGTGTCCATCCAAAATTCTTTAATTTCTACGGTTCCTTTTATATGCAGGTGCTATTTTATAGGAGGAAGCTCACTTTTAAGGACATGGGCGGAAAGACAGCTGTCTTTATACTGGGACATTACATTAGTGTCATTCTGCAGCAGCTCTTACAAAACTAAGTGCATTTGAAGGAACAAAAGTGCTGAGAATCTGAGAGGGAAGTAATTTTCCAAATACCAGAAGTGACACTGTGTAAATAGGACGCAGCACTGTTCAATACCTGCAGAACAAAATGCATCGATACGAAAAACCCGTGATGACATTTTCGAGATGACACTACGGGGTCTTTGCTGTATTTATGTCCCCGCCCTCCAAAGAGGAAAGGGGGCCTTATGTCGATACCATGTCCGTCCGTCCGTCCGTCGACTTTTCGTTTCCGTGGGATAACTATAGAATCCCTCGTCGGATTGATGCCATTTCTTTATGGCGTATTGGGAGTGGCTAGAGGAAGGTTCCTTTCGATAACCAGCGTTGTGCGATATCTAATATGGCCGCTAAAGCAGCCAACTCAATATGCCCTTGATCAACATACAGGCGGGGGCTTATGCCACGCTCTGCGTTGCTCTTATTACCTGTGTGGGAATGTCTTTCCTCCGCACGCAGGCTAGAACAGAACAGGAGACTTTACTGCGAAAGGTTGACACAAAGAAGGGGAGGCGCTAGGCAACCAGAAGTGGTAAAAAAAGAATCTGGCCGGTACTTCGCATCCGATGATCTTTTGACGATAAGCTGGGGCTGTCCACTTAGTAGCCTGGTATTCAAGAAATAACAGTCAGCCCGTGAGGACAGTGAGAAAGATGGTGATTTGTGAGTGTCTGGGGAGATTGTAGATCAACCATTGTCTATGTGCATTAAGACTAGACAGGTTTAATGTCAGGTCATGTCTGCCCTCCTCCTGCTATGCCTGATTTTAAATTCTTAAGCATTTATGAACAGATCAGCAAACTAGTCAATAAAGCAATCAAACAGTATTTTCTAATTGGCTTCTTTTGTTTGCATGCATTGATTGTCCAAAGCCTGCCACTCATGGGCATCGCAGGATATTGGGTATTTCTCTTGGCAACACAGGATTCACAGAAGAGCTCGTATGCTTTAAAACACTGGCATTTACTTCTTTTTTTTTTTTTCTCAAAACCTTTCTCTTACCATCCTGCCAGGTTACTCCTTAGCCCATCTGTCTGTACTGCTTTGTTCCATAATTCCTCAGGATCTTTGATGTATTTTTAGCTAACCTTTCTTCCTTAAAGGCTGACTGGAGCTCTGCGTCTTGTTGTGTGGCTGTCTTTGATACATCTTCATTATGGAGTTTTTCCCCTGACAGTTGAACATATTCCTCCATCATCCTGGCTATTGGTCTTCATTCGCTTGTCATTTCCTGAAGTCGCCAGTATTTTTTTTTTGTTGCTGATTTCTTGATGGTTTTTATTTGGCTATCGGTGAACGATTTATTCAGATTTATTCAGATTACCCAACTGCATTATTTATTAACGTTAGCAGCATGGACACTCCTTGACTCCCCAGGTTGTCGAAATCAGCAACAGACTGCCAAAGTGAAGTGTAGATTTCAGCAGACATTAGCAGCTCTGGGGCGATAAAACAGACTCACATGCTTAAAGTGTCAATGGAAAACTTTCTTGGTTTAAAGCATCATTATTGGATAAATGTTGATTGAACAGTGTAGTGCCAATGGAGGGAAACAATCGGTATTTTGATTGGTTCCCTATAAGCTTTACTTTCAGAATGCAATTCTGTTTGCCACTGTGAACGGCACAAAGGAAGAGTTTACAGAGCAGGAAGTGTAAGTGCGGATATACAAGTGTTGGGGTAGTCAAGATGTTTTTAGGCACGTGAAACGAGCGTTCCTTTCGTCTTTGCGACAGCGGCGGAAACAATGACACCGCCAGGGAATGCTTGGGGGTAAACAAAAAAGTTGTCAAGTGCCTCTTTAATACCAAAGTATTTAAGGTATACTGAGTAGAATTTCTTTGGGTGCTTTTTGTTAACACTTTGCGGATCAACCACACCTGAAGAGCCACACAGCAGGGCTGCGGTACGCCACATCGTCCTAAGCCTGACTCCCAGAATCATCCCTTACAAAAAAATAACACTTGACAGGCAGGATCTCTGTGGATATAGTAACTACCACACACTTCTAGTGGGTCATAAGTGATGATTGATTGGGATCATTTTTGTTTGAGACTATACATTATTTTTTAATCCTACACTGTGTGTCTTTAAGTATAAAATGTTGATTTCATGCGTCAGTTCCATTTTTTCTGTCTTCCTTCCTCTGTTTCCTTGGGCTGGATTTACCATGTACAGAAATTTTTTTTTTGGCGCATTCAACACCAAAAATTCTGTGCTGATCTTTGGCTGCGTTGTGTTTTGCGTCTGCTAAAAGGTGTAGCCTGTGCTAAAGGCTGCAGTATATCAAGCCCTTGCTGGACTCTAGTTTCTGGCCTTCGCAGACAAATATCCTTCCGGGACTTTTCTTCTCTCTGAATGTGACACTGTCGAGCCCTCCGGCCAATTTTATTTCTCTCAACTGCTCCTCTCCCTTCAATGCTGTCCCTCTCCTTCTCTCACTGCTTTCCTTCATTTGCATCACTTCTTTTTTTGTCCTCTCATGTCTGCGCCTTTTCTCTACCCCTCCTCTTTCCCCTCTGGCTTTCCCCCTTTATTTCTCTGTCCTATTTATCCATATTTCCAGTTCTATCCTGTTTTCTGGCTATTGCTTCCTGAGGGGCGTAGCCACTATGCTATCGAGTCTGTAATGTAATGTTAACCAGGTGGGGTTAGTCACATGAGTCACGTGTGCTGAGCGAATGACTTTACTGCTGTAGCGGCATGCAGGCTCCGCGTGTCTATTTTTCTGACCTCTCATCCTTATACACTTCACCTCTCCTCTATCCTTTCATCATCTCCTTTTCCTTTTATTTCCTCTATCTCCTTCCCCTCTGCCTTCTTTTCTCTGGTTTCGCTCCCTTGCTCCAGACACGGCGATGCTTGAAGGTTGGTCTTATGTTTTGGGAAATTCTGTCTTGGCCGTGCGCGTAATGAAGCGTCGGCCTGTCTTCGCTTGCCATTCAAGTGTAATAAAAATGCATAGAAAAAAGCAATAATGCAGGTTATAGGGTTAGTCTGGAGTCGCTGTTTTCATTTTGTTTTTGTGTACAATCCTCGCTTCCAGTTTGGGCGGAGACGTGGATGTTTTTGAAATGATAATGCCAGTGGAAAACAGCCAAGACAAAGCATTAAAAAACAAAAATGAACGCAAACTGCTCTTTCAAATGATAATTTAGAACGTCATTAAAAATGCACGTTTGAGAACTAATGGTATTCCCCACTTGAAGTGCGATCCTTCCTCTGAGCTCTGATGAGCGCCACCCACTGAAGACCGGTGCTTTAAGCCCAGTGTTTGCATTAATGTGGCGAATGCAAAATGAGGTCTAATTAAGACTCGAAGAGAGTGGAAAGCAACGTAATCTCCGTGGTCGCACTGGACACTGCGGTTTTGTTTTATTTTCCAATGCCTGTTGTGTGCATTGGTGCATAGCGTGTGCGATGCAGTCAGCTACCCACCTGCCCCCTGTACCTAAAAATTTTTGGGAGCCTCTCTCATATCTGTTCCTCTTTAATTCTCCTCCCTCAGCCGCTTATCAGGAATCTAGGCAAGGCTCCAGGGGGCTGTACACTCAAATCCCCATCTGGGACGGCGCTCAACTAAGTGAACATAAGCAGTTCACCCATTCGCTCATTAATGCAGGTGCAAACTAATTTTTTTAAAATATTCAGAAAAAGTCGAACGCAAAGCCTTCCTTAGTTTACTGCCTTCAGCATAAAACACTGGGCTCAGCACTTGGTTTAGAAAGTGCTGTTACCCTGAGCTGTCGAAGGCCTGTAATAAAAATGTGGGAATAAGATGCATTGCTGGCAGACTGAATCGCCCGCGGCTCCAAGGATCCCCGAATGCGATGCTGTATTCTGTGCGCGTAGCGGGAACCGCGCGGCGTAATGTTGCGGGTCGAGGTGGCGTGATGCGCCCGCTCACCCGACGCGAGGTGGCTCCATTACTCCCGTCCTGCGTCGTAACGACCGGCGCCAGACCGAGAGATGATGGGCTGGAGTATTCGGACCCCGCCGCTGCATGCCATTGCGGGGAAAACGAAAAACCTCGGAAGTGCTGCAGTTTTCATGGTCAGGCTTTCTGTGGTCTGTGGCCAGAGAGGGGAAGTCTATGTATTGTAAATACCTGTTGGGTGTTTTGATTACAGGACTTTTCATCTTCGGATTTTTCATCCCTGAATTTTTTGTCCCTGGACTTTTCGTCCCTGGATTTCTTGTCCCCTTATGATAACAAATCATGCTACCATGGTTGACAAACAGATGGACGGATGGATCACCATGATATAAGGGTTAGGGTTAGAGTTATAATGCAGGGAGAGAGCTCAGCATTATTGGGGATGAAGAGTTTGGGGACAAAAAATCCGGCGACAAAAATTCCAAGGGGATGAAAAATTTGGGGACAAAAACTCCAGGACAAGGAGTCCAAGAGCCATGTGTTTCTACACCAATGAATTCAGCGAGTGATTTCACTTATTACTTTTAAGCATAGACAAATTGCACTACGGTTTACATGACCAATCATCTTGCACCTTTTATGTTGAAAGTTGCTCCACAGTAAGCATTTCATCATGCTGTCTACCCTGCATCTGACAAATAAACTTCCACAAACAAAGCTATTTCTGCCCCTGGTTAAAGAATTGCACGAATTAGAAATTACCGATCGATCGGATAGCCCCAGGACTTTCACGTCCCCGGCCTGGATTTTCCACCTCAGAGTGTGACTGATGTTGACGATACTGAGAAAAGATCACGTTTGGGGTCAGACAAAGATCCTGGTTTATGCCCAGCAGGTTTATGGTATTAATTAACATTGCACCTGTGAAATGGACAAAAAAGGCTGGGGGGCTGTTATCACATGTATCTGCTGGGCTGCCTCCCGGTGCCGAGACGGAATGAGCTGAGGTGTTTAACATTAGGTGGAACTGAGGTGTTTCGTTCTCATGAATGATTGCATACGCACATGTATAAACACACATGCATGTGCAGGCACACGCAGAAACTCTGGGAACGACACAAACATCCTCCGGCTTAACTGCCCTTTTCGTTATATTGGGTTTTGCGGGTAAGATGTGGAAGTGGTGAGAGCAGACCTGCGGATAATTGGCTCTGCTTGTCTTCCTCTCCTGCTTAACTCACTGGGGTGACTTCCTTCAACAACCAACCCCCATATCCCTCTTTCTCTCTCTCCACACACACACAACCACTCTCTCCACACGCACATACACACATGCGTGCACATCCACTCTCTCCACACACACACACACACACACACACTCATATATCCGCTCTCTCTCAGGCGCGCACACACACACACACACACACACATGCATACACGCACACACACACACCCACTCTCCCCACAGACACACACACACACACACATGTGCGCTTGCACACACATCCACTCTCTCTCACGCACGCACCCAAACACACACACCTGCACGAACTCACACACAAACTGACACGCACACATACACGCACGCACTCTGTTACGCAGACACATGTACAAATGCGCAAACAGGCACATGCACAAACAGGCACTCGCACATACATGCACTCGCACGCAAACACGTGCGCTCACACACTCACACTCTCTCTCACACACACACGGACATTCTCATTGACAAACAAACACGCACACTCATGCACACACACACTCTGACACATGAGCACTCACGTGCAAACACTCACAGGCACACACACACACACACACACACACAATCACACACACACTCACTCTTCACACATTCACCCGTGCTCACACACATGCTCACACTCATACGCAGGCTCATAGCACACGCATACTCGCGTGCACGCATAGCACACACACAGACTTTCACTCTCACACACACACACACACACACACGCATAACACACAGACTTATTCAAATGCAGTGCTGTGGAAGCAGGAGTAGTGTCAAAGATTGAAACGTGATCTGTCTCATCTGCGGCGGGAAAGCGAGAATGGGATGGGGGATGGGTAAAGGGTGTGCCAGGTGTAGACCGAATCCCTGCATATTAACACATCCATCTCCACATTTCAAGAACCTGTGAGAAAACCCCGCAGGATTCTCGCTCCGGCTGCACACTCTTTTATATTACTCTGTAATTTAATTATTCATTCTTTCAGTAGAAGCTGCTTATCTGGGGTGACGTTCAGTATTGCGGGCTTCCTCTGAATCTCGTACCAATGCTCAGAATTCTACATTCATTACTTATTTTAGTTCATTTCCGGAGAAAGGGAGACAAAGAAACAAAGCCATGATTGATAGCCGGCATCCTCAGATTCAAGACCGGGGGCTCGTCCGGGCTACCCTGCAATACTTAGAGAGACCCCATTGGCTTCAATTTATTGGAGCTGAATCAGAATCAAAGTTTCCCTTGTGCAGTCTTCAGCAAGCACTTCCAAGGCCCTTAGCCTGTTTGACCTGTTTTCTTCTCATCGTTTGGATTCTTAAAATAAACCACTGAATTAATCATTGACCTCTAATGCCGCGCAGGTTTAGAACGAGAGCTGAAATTTTGTGGTCGCCGGCTTTTTTTCCCCCTCACCGTGTGCCGCAGTTGTTGTAAAGAAGCTGAGAGCCGTTGTGGTAGGGGCGATGAAAGGGATTCTGGGTACTGGCGTGCTGTGACACCTCACCATGTCTGTCACTGCTTCAATGATGTTCTGACAGTGGAACAATTTCACCCCCTTTCATCACTTCTCTCCTCAGCTCCTGCGTTTTTGGATTGGATGAATGGGGTGTTTTCCCGTGTGGGTGGGTGTGAATTTAACTGACATGCACGCCTGGCATTGAATTAAAATTTAATTTGTTTTAGCAGAAACTATATCAAGCCAGCCATTGGCCAGCACGTTTGTTGGCCTGGTGTTGAGATGTTGAGATACAGCCGGCCTGGTGTGTACGTGTTTTGTTGGCTGTAATTGGCCCACGCAGATTCAAAACTTCTGTCTGGATCTCATTAACAGCTCTCTGGAGAATCCTCGAGCCAGTCAGCTGCAAATTACAGTTTTGAGAGAGGCAATGTGGTTTTGAAGTAGCGGTACAACAAGACTGGAGTCTTCAGCAGCAGGATTAGTCTGTAAACTCTTATTTTCTCTTAATTTTCAGTTCAAAGTCAGAAAAAGCTCTTTTTTCATATTTTATGACAATGTCACATTCATATTCTGTACCTGCTGGTTGCAGCGCTTCACTGAAGCTACGTCACATTTGTATTGAGAAAAACACTATCCAGTGTTTTTATGGCCGCAGCATTGCGCCAAATAGGAAATTTCTAGATCTTGGGCGTCACTTTATGGACATTTCCTTGTAATGTCCATAAAATCCTTTCCGGGGATATTATGTGTTTGGTCCGACCGCCGCCGCCACACTGCCCTACGTGTTAAGGCGATAAGTTCAGTAATATTTCAATTAGAAATTTCATGTTTTGCATATAAGTATCATCAAGAGGAAGAACTGATTTGATTTTGGACGATTTACAATTTCGAGATTGGCCACCAAGGGCCAAAAACTGAAAAATCACTGTTTTTATGATATCTCTGGAAATATTTGTCCGATTGACCTCAAATCAAGTGCAAATGAAAGCTCATGACCTGAGGGTGTGTCCCACAATGACATTATACCTGTTTGGTTCAAAAGTTTGACACAAGGTGGAGCTTTGTCACATAAAATTCACCTTTCTTGCCATATCTTTGGAACCATTTGTCCAATAGACATGAAACTATGTGCAACTGCAAGGTCATGACCTCACAATGTGTCACATGATGACATCATACCTGTATGGTTCAATATTTTGCCACCAGGTGGCACTTTGTGATAGGAAAATAACCATTTTGGCCACATCTTCAGAACCATTTGTCCGATTGACCTGAAATTAAGTTCAAATGAAAGTCTATTCAAGGTCTATTCAAGGATTGGGGAATTGGAGGATTGGGGGCGTTCGGGGATATGCCCCCAGCCGTCGCCTCCGACGGCATAAGCCTAGTTTAGCAGGACATTTTTGGAAACTGTGGGATCTCCATTAGAATCTAAAATAGGCCTAAAGTTCAACAGGTTTGAATACAGCAGCGTTTGATGAACCCAGAGATGGCATCGCAGACTTGAAAAAACACTGAACAACAAAACAACAGTGTTTTTGGGTGTTCCTGGTATTCAGTGGTTAGTACTTACCTAAATTGTCTAAGGAAGGATAACCAGTGAAGCACCAACTGGGTCATGGAGGCCCAAGGCTAACTGATGCGCACAGGGAGCGAAGGATGGCCAATGTGGTTCAATCCTACGGAGGAGCGACTGAGGAACTAATTGCTGGAAAAATTAATGCTGGCTGCGAGAGAAAGCTGTCAGAACACTCAGCGCATTCTGCCTGTGTGTCTGTTTTAGTGTAATTTTCCTGCTTTAATCAGTCAGCTTGGATGATTTCACTGCACAGCTGCAGTTAAGATATGCAGCAGTGTTTAAACGCTGATTTTGCAATAAAAATAAAATAATCATAATTTTAATGTTCTCACTGAAGTATTGGCATTGCTATTTGTCCTGCCGTGATCGATGCGCATTAAAAATTAAAATGCCAATTAGTCTGCAGCTTTGCAATTTATATTTGTTTCAACCCACTGACGGGTAGATAATTTACTAAGAAGTTGTTTATTAACTGATTCAGCAACCACCAGAGCCGTGGCTGTTCTACTCGCCTGTGCAGGACTCTGAAGGGTTCATGTGGCCCGTCCACCTCAGCCCGTTCTCACTGTCCTCCACTGGTTACCTGCTATGGATTAGATCCAGTTTAAAGCAATAGTTCACCCAAAAATTAAAATTCACTCATCAGCTACTCATCCCATGGCCAACTGAAGGATAGGTGAATTTCATTCGTCCTAATGGAGTTTCTAAGAAAAACCACATGGAAGACAAATCTAAATCTACTGAGTTCAGTGGGGGCCATTCTTTTTAGCGTATAAAAAAATGTGAAATGCCTCCATACTGCTCTTGTGGCGTAATTTAAGTGTCTGTAACCCCCGACATTCAAATTTGACTCGAAAAGACGTCCTTTCACCAAGGTTTTAGCCTAAATGTTCAATGTAGCCACTCAGCTTGGAGCCTTGTTCATCTTTGCGGAAGAAGTCCAAGAATCAATATCTACCTATGGTGGTTGATGAGGGCAAATGCCCCAAAACTGCAGTGCATTTCTTCATTTGGAGATGTTTTGGGCCATGGCAACACGTTTGCCCTCGTCGTGAATAGGTCATCAGATCCTATACATCTGCCAGACCTCTCCATCCTGCCACCGCCAGTCACCTGGCACTTCCCACTCAGTTTCAGTTCTGGCCAATCACGTGTCTGGCCTGTTCTGACTCCTCTTTGTGGAATGACTTCCCCACAGAGGTCAGAACTGCAGAGACGCTGCCTATCGTCAAGCAGAATCTGAAAACTTACCTCTTTAGGCTGTCAGACTTTCCATCTGCTCTCACTAAGCTTTGACATTCAGTCGAATAGTGTTTTTCTCTGGCTAAATGGCTTAATTTGTTTTATTGATGCATTTTTCCCGCAGGTATTCGACAGAGCAGAGTCCTTGCTGTGTTTTGCCACTTCTGGTATTTGAAAAGTTACTTCCCTCTGGGGTGCTCTGCAGTCTTTGTGACATTAAACGCACTTTGTGATTTTACGTTGCCCTACATCAGAGCCAAATGACAATGATTTAATGTACTGTAATATGACTCAATGGTCCCTGCTATAAAGGTGTGAAAAGAAATGGAACTCTCTCAACTCTTCAATGTGCAAAATCAAAAATATTCGATTTTCGATGAAATTTCTTTATACAGATCTAACGATGATTTCATCGTGCAGAAAAACATGCATTGTCTTTGTGGTACTGAAGGTAAAGTGATTTGAGTTTTATTACAGGAGTCATTGCTGCTTTCGGTTGAGTTAAGCTCGAGGAGAATGCTGCCGATGCAGTGAGTGGTTAGCGTTGCGGTTTCTATTCTATGCCCACATTTTTACCCAGCATCCATTTACCCAGTCGATTGTGTGCTGAAACGATTCAGGCTACATTAAAGGGTCAGAAGAAAGCTCTGTTTTCTCTAGTCCAGGCCATCAGGAATGGATGATTGCTTTCATTATAATGGAGGACTGAGAGTATGATGCTGGGATGAAGTGAATCAGATCAGAGGCATTTTGCTTGAGCTCTGTACATCCTGGGAATTTCTATAGGCTTTTAGATTTTACATTGTGTTACAGCAGGATCACAGCATCCAATGCAGGCAGTGTGATTCATTTCTCCATTCCCTACTTGCAAAATGAATCTCTTTATTAAAACCCTATGATTAGATTTCAGCCAGAACGAGTCGCATATTTGATTAAATATTTTAATGAATACATAAAAGTAAGATTTTTGGGGTTGGCACCAGACTTGTTTTAGGATGTACAGTGCATGCGGCAGTTTTCACTTCCAAATCTAATGCGTAGCATTACACATCTCGCCCACAAAATGCTCCCCTTCTAAAAATACAAAACAACAATAACGGAAAAAACTTGTTGCAGGGGTGCTGTGAGGAGAGCAGAATTCATGCTGTGGCTGCATATGCAGTTGGCAGCGTGAGGATGTTCTGAGTGTTGGTTTAAGAAAAACAATCCCCTGTAATTTGTGTGTGTAATTGGACAGTGTGTGAAATGGGCGGTGTATGAGTGATTTGTTGATGGAGTAAACACCAAAGCTCGCAATCGGCAGTGCCGTTACGGAGGGGGCACACCAGCGCACCGTGCTTTCCTCATTATCTGCCTGGCAGGTGGAACGACTGCAGCCTTTAGCACTGTCACCTCACTGCAAGAAGGTCATGGGTTCGAATCCGGCTCGGGGCCTTTCTGCGGGGAGATTGCGTGTTCTCCCCGTATTTGCGTGGGTTTCCTCTGGGTACTCCGGTTTCCCCCACCCACAAAAACATGGATCATAGGAACATTCCTACCAGTACCCCTGAGTCAATTTTTTGTGCACATTTTTTTTTTGTGCATATTGGGCGGGGGGCGGCAAAGGGCAGGGTTGCCCAGGGCGCCATGGTAGCTAAAACCGCCACTGCCCCTGACCAAGGAACTGGCTTTAGAAATGGAGTTGGTCCCCAGGCGTCGCTCTGTGGCTGCCCACTGCTCCTAACTATAGGATGGGTCAAATGCAGAGGACAAATTACCCCACGGGGTTCAATAAAGTGCATCTTATCTCATCTTATCCTAACATACTTCGGTGTTACCCAAACAAATAAACTGACGGATGTACAGGTCCTCTGCCGAGATGAGGAGAGATTGGCAGGTGTGCTTTTACCTGAACAAAATCCATTTCGTTTGAGCCAAACTGAGCTTCAAACCAGGGTCATGAGCTCACCTGACCTCCACACGGGTCTGTGCGGCTCAGTGCCTATATTCCCTGCTGGCGGTGAGAGAAGTTACTTTAGCATTATCGGCTAAACAGCAGTATGGCAGTGCTCGATTTGGCTCAGACGTTGGAAGTCGGAAGTGGAGCTGCGAATAACGTCATAACAAGCTGACTGTTTTCTACTAAGTACGTTTGAAAACTGACTTTGGTATCCTTTGGTCCAGGATGGCTTTTTTTAGCCATTGTTAGCCATGCTAGTTGATAACAACGCACTACTCTGTATTTTTCACGTGGAAACACCGTAGTAACAAGCCCAGTGATAAACTCTATTCAGTACTGTGTGCACGACTGATTTAATGAAACACAAATGACACAGAATTGCAAACATGCAGTTTATTCTCACAGCTCTCGCTTACTGTTGATGTACGGTGCAGCCATCTCGAACTCGGAAGTCGGAACTCTGGGTCGGTTAGGAATCTCGGACTTTCCGAATAGAAAAACCGACTTCAGGAGGTGTTCGAATTGAAATTTCTGACTTGGATCTCAGAAATGCCGTATTCCCAATACAAATTGAAGATGGCATATGTAACATGGGCAGGTGCATGTAACATGAATAATGGTGAGCAAGAAATGCCTTTCGCATCGTCCAGCTGAACCCCAAAGCCGACCAGTCTCTTTTTTAGGCATTCAACAATGGTCTCCTATACCACTTGAAACCGTGTAAACAGAAACAGCTATCTGTGCATCCATCCACTTTTAATCCACTTATTCCTAATCCGTATACCAGGGGCGTCAGATCTTATCTTCAAAGGGCCAGTGCCACTGCAGTTTAGCGTTTTAGTCCAGAGTTAAAAAACTTGAACCAACTAAGGCTACGCTCAGACAGCAGGGAAATGTGGCCCAAATCCGATTTATTTTTTTTTTGCCCATATGTGACCTGCATCCGATCTGTTAAAGACAGTTTGAACAGCATAAATACAATTTATTTATTTTTTTTTAATCCGACCCTGCCACTAAATCCGATACGCATCTGATATTTTGCGATGCGACTGCTGTCTGCGTGTCACTTCAGGGTCGCATTCAGTTCATACTCAAAACTGATAGAAGTCGCATATAATGTGTAATATGAACGAGCGCACAAAAAAATCGGATTTCTCCAAAAAATCTGAATCGTGCATCAAGACCTGCTGTCTGAACGTAGCCTAATTAACTAATCAGGAGGTTCAATCTAGGTCTTGACAAGCAGAAACTTAGGCTGTCACAAAAACCAGCACCTACACAGGCCCTGTGTGGATAAGATTGGACACCCTTGCCTTAAATAAATAGACTCCTGGCTAATCCAGCTTTACAGTCAGTGAGTTGCAAATGGGCTACTTGAATTGCTTTTGGACTGCGGAGTCCAAATTAGCAGGGAATGAAAGTTCAACCTTGTTCAGGATTCAAACTCGACTCCTGCTATGGATTCATGCTCTTCCCTGCCTCACTGTGCCACCTGGGAACACTTGTGCGTGCATGACATAGAAAACTCTCCATTAATGTCTTCAAACTGGAATTTAAGCCCTGCCATGAGCACATATTGGCTCTAGCTGTCACTCTTCCAGTGTGGGCCTTAGCTATTAGGACTTTTCTGGTCACTGGGCTGGTAACACCAGTGCTTTCCGCTCTTGGTTTTCATCAGTTCACTGGCCATTCTCCTTCATCAGGCTGGCACTTTTGTAACCATGGTAACAGGATCGCCACGGCGTTCTGGCCAGGTCACGATCCCCATTTTGTCCTGAGAATACTGCCCTTTCTTAGTATTCAATTCTTGGTATCCCAGGGGGCCTAGAGAGAGCGTTTGAGGGTAACTGGATAATTTGGTTTTCTCACAAATAAAAATTGCTCCCATTACGGTACCTTGATGATTGCCGGCTCAGCTAAAGGGATAATTTCATGAAACTGCAGGCTTAATGGTGGACTGAGCCTGGTAGTCATATTTGAATTGTCTTCTGCTTACAGCCACTGATTTGTTTGATAATACTTAGTACATATGTCTTGCTAGGTAGCCTGACATTTCACAGCAAAACAGTACTGACATATCTATTCCTGAATCAGTCGAGAAATAATCTTTGGAGAAAATGAAAGGAGTTTCATCTAATCCGCATTGTCACAGTCTGTGATTTATGGTTGGATGGCCTGTGTGGAAATATCTCTTTTAAATGGCCCTGCTCTGGAAATTGATACTGCAGTCCCACTGCTCTGCATGCTACTGTTATTATGTGTCTGGTCCTTACAGGCAAGGTAACCTCATCATTTTTAATGTCTCTATTGTGTTTTATCAAAATAGGTGGAAAATATACATTTATCATACACAAATGGCAAAATGTCCTATATTATTTTGAAAACTTAAAGAAAATGTAATTCATCTCTCTGAATGGCTTTCAATCTCTTTTCAGATCCAAAAGTCTCAAAAATGCTAATGAACCTGATTTCAATGAGAACATGACTTTTTAGCCTGGTAAAGGAACATCTTTTTGTCTGCTAAATTGGAGATTTGTCCAGCTGTGGGTTCCCTAGGCAAATTTCCAATGCATTTTTCCCCATAGAGATCTTGTTTTATAGATCTTTTTCCTAATGCCAGGTTTGTGGTATATGTATGCTCAAGAGTTTCACATTTTTTCCCGAAACTCAAGTTAAGTTTTATATAGTCCTTTAAAATATAGGTTGCTATAATTGAAACGGCAACAATGTCCCTGTACTCCAGCCAGCCCTGAAATTATAGCTGTACTGGCCAGCATGTTCAAGATATCACTTTTGTAGCACTGTGCGCATTTGATATTGATGGCCAGAATATTTGGGGGTCTAATTGTAGCCCCCGGACGAAGTCAGGGCGGCTACTATTGATTCGTACTTGTTGTCTCCGCCTTCGTTGCGTCCGTAGACACTTCCTTGTGGACACTGTACAGGCTGTAATTTTTGACCAATTACTTTCATTTTTGATATGGACATGCGTTATACTTCACTTTTGATGCCTGTCGATTTTGGTTGCCATGGTGACAGTATTGGCCAAATAATGCGCAAATTTGAGGTAAAACAGAGATTTCCTCGTGGAGAAACTTTTGACAGATTACTTTCATATTTGGTATTGATGTGTTATACTTCACTTATGACACCTATCAATTTTGGTTGCCATGGTAACAGCATTGGCCTAATAATGCGCAAATTTGTGCTGAAACATAGTTCCGTGTGGACGCTGTACAGGCTGTAATTTTGGACCGATTACTTTCATATTTGTGTTTTACTTAAGTTATGACACCTATGATGCCTATCGATTTTGGTTGCCGTGGTGACAGTAGTGGCCGAAAAATGTGCACAAAAGGAGAGAAGCGGGCTTTAGGGGGCTACACCCATGCGGTCGTTGCTGACCGCATTGTCTAGTCTTCTTGGAAAAAATGGTAAGAAAAAGTTGAGTGGGGTTATATTAAACTCAGACCTTCGATTCAGCAAAAAAAAAAAGATAAAAAAATTCCTTTCGGAAAAGGGGGAGGAAAGAGGAGATCATTAAAAACTTGGCGAGGGAACCCATGGCTTTAAAAATTCCAGCCCACTTCTTGATTTGAGTTCTAACTCTTTAAGGGGGCGACGAGGATTGCGATACTGTTAAAAAAGAGTTCTGTGTTTGTGTGCCACGTTTGTCCCTTTTCACCAGGTTTCTGGCTCGTGCTCAAGAGCTCGTTAGGGACTTACACGATGAAAAGGCAGCTCATTCTGGGAGGCGGATGCTCTCCTTCCCACTCTTCTAGCTGCAGATAACTGTGCCAAATGCTACAGGAGTGCAGCATGAGCTTGTCTGGGAAATTACATCAAATATGACTGGAATTTTTTTTTAGCTGTGAGAAGATATATGCTTCTCTGTTACTGGCTCTGTGATTTACAGTCAGGGGTCTCTGGGTAAACAGGAGTGACCTGCTGTGGTTTGGGCCCATCTTACAGGGTCACAGTATGGAGTTCTTTCCGCTTCATATTTCTAACACTGAACATAAATTCTGTGCTTCGTACAGCCGCCAGTAACTCTCTCTTTCTCCATCTCTCTCTCTCTCTCATCTGCCATTTTCTTTTCCTCTCCCAAAGTTTTACTTTTAATGCATGTGAGTCTAGCTCTGAGTGAACTCATTTAGAGGAAACTCATTTAGTGAGAACAGGGCTTCAGTTCATTTCTGCAATTTTGTACGGGGTTAGATTTTTTTTTTTTTTTCTGTACTGACTGTATTTTTGTCTTACGGTTCCGAGTCCTTTCAGAACTTATTATTTTATTAATTTGACTGCTTTTAATGAGGAGCTTTTAAAATTCATTCAGCTACAAAGCAATTATTTTTAATTTTCTCTCTGTCTCCGTCTCTGAGACACACAGGCTTTATCCACACACACTTGCTCATTCTCACATTTACAAATGCATCCACACACACACACACACACACTCACACACAAATTCATAAACACAAACATTGAATCTTCTCCACCTAGGCTGGAGGAAAATTTTATTTTTTTCAAAGAAAATAAAAATAAAAAAAAACATTTTCTTTTCATCTCTTAACTCTTCATCCCAAAGCGACTCCAGCAGTTTTGATTACAGGGTGCTCTAAGTGAACTCTGACCCCCTCTGGCATCATATGAGGATCCCCCTCATGCATTTCTCTCTGCCTGCAGTTTAAATTCACTTTGAGAGGGATAATACCTACAGCATCTCCCCCTAATTATCTCACCATTAGAACAACCTAATAAACAAGCTATTTAGCAATAAATGAAAGAATTTTTTAGATTTTGCACCATGTTTTTCCCAATTTGTGATGCCCAGTTCAGTTCACTCTCCCACAGTCATTGTCAGGTCAATTTCAGTTTTGTCGGGCTAGTTCACAGAAAACTGTCACAAAGATGTTTTGCAGAGTAATGAAAGGCAAAAATTTGGCCTCTACCACCAGTTTGCCAGAAACCTGATAATTGTCACTTGGGGAGAGCAGGACCTGAATGTCATTTGGCAGTGGAATCTATTCTCGATGGAAAATTGATGTAGCCAACAAATATAAGGTCTAAACAGCTCATTTGAGGAACAATCATTCGCCCACCCCGGAGGGAAAAAACGTGACGTCCTTCGTGTAACCAGGGTAACCACACCCACTCTAATTACAATGGCGACGCTCAACACCCTCCTCCTCTCGGGGGACGAAGGGGCTTTGTGTTGTACTCAAGAAAGATCCTCATGATTAAAATTGTTTGCAAGACGCGGTGACCAGCAATTATAATTAAGTCGCTGTTGTCGTGATTACTTAATATGTCGGACCGATGTTATCTCCTTACATCCGCCCACATCTGTGCATTTTTTTATGCCTTAATTTTTCATTCAGTCAAAGAATAATTATAACTTCAAAATGTACCCCGTCCTTCTCGCAAGCGGACTATGCTTACAAACTTCCTGTTCACACCATTCGAGTACAGCTAGCAGAATTCACGTAGACAATAGAGGAGGAGGATGATGTTGTTTTGTTAATCAAGTCTTAGCAGTTCTGTTTGTTCCGATTTGATTCAGAAGAGTGATCAGGGGTGGTTTTCCTGAAATCACAGATGCTAACTTACATAGTCGGAACCATTGACTGTGAATGGATGAACTATGTTGCTGACTTAGTTAGCAACTATACTTTTAGGAAACGCACCCCAGACCAGGAAGTGACATCAGTCTGTGGGCCTGAGTTTCTCTGTTGTCACTTGCAGGGTTAGTTGCTTGCAATGTTCTATTTCACCAGATTCAAATTAATGTTGCTCCCAGGGGTGTAGTGAAACATTCTGGGCCCAGAGTAAATGCATCTCTGTGGGCCTGTTTAAGAATTCAAGCAAAATGCCACGGCCCATGGGACCCTGGGCAGTCACCTCTGTCTCTGGTCCTCCATGACCCTCATGTTAAATTAAGTGAACCTGCCGACTAGTCCTGGCAGCCAACTCGAGGAGACTGCCATCGCATGACCTGCATCACAGGCTTAAGTCAGCCACATCCAAGCTCGGCCCCGGTCAGTTTTAAACAGCGAAACACTTATTCGCCATTTGCTCCTCTGTTGTGTTGCTGCTGGCTACTAGCTGCATTGCTGCTCCAATTTTACCCCACCTCCACCCCTACATCCATAGCCGTGGGAACATATTTCAGTTGGGTGGTGCTGTGGAGAGATGTATTATGCTCCAAGTCCTGCCCATAAAAAAAATAAATAAATAAATAAAAATTTTTTAAATCTGCATATATGATACATGCTTTAAATTGTACGCAGCATGTTTTCTAATAGGATTATGGTCCTTAAACATAAATAGTATGCTTTGATAAACAAAATATTTGCAATAACAATTTAAAAAAAAATCTTGCACAAAAGTGAACACAATATGGGCTTCACGCGTAGGCCCATGTGACCACGGCCGCTGGGTGCTGATATTGCCTTGCAAAGCAGAGGAGTAGGCCTACACAAATGTTACTCCACAGCGGCTGAGCGCTGGCTCATACAAAAAGCCAGATTTACACAATCAATGCCAATAATAAAACAGTGAGCACTGACACTTTGGTTTCTTCACCAAAGCAGGTTGTCTGTTACCAAGCATCAACTCATCCGGAACGCCATCGCGCATTGTGTCACCTCTGAAAGGCAATCCTTTTCTTCGGAGAAATGGAGCGAAACAAAATCTCCTGGACATGTCTAGCAGTCCGCTGTTCCTTGGCTGCAATGTCAGAAAGATGGGCATATATTGGTGTTTGTTGTAACCCAGCTAGTGTCCGAATGGCATCTCTGTGTATCGGCGATTTCTCGTGCAAACTGAATTTTGCGGTGGCCTTACGCCAGTTAGAAAATCCCTTCTCCACAAAAAGCAACGTCCGTCCAAAATGATCCAAAGATAAAATTTATTTATCCACTGCCTGAAGACATGCAAAACAAAAACCACAGTCCTTCTTTGCCGAGTGGTGCAGCCACCCCCACTTATCAAACTACTTATGTTGGAAAGATCGGGAAAAGTTTCCAAAACGCCTACCTGGGAAAGCATGGTTGCGGGGCTGGTTGGGATGTGGTGGCGTCAGTGACTGTCCTCCGGCCGCTTTAGGTTCAGTAGTGGAACTACAGGTGCCAGCTTTCTCTCCTCCCTATATAGATCCCTATTTTGGTTCATATTGCTACTCCCTGCTTCTCTTTGCTAACTCAGGCATTTGTTCGTGAGAATGATCAGATCAGAGCTTAGATGCCACTGCCATTTGCCTGTTTATAAATTCTATTGTTTCATTAAATATGTTTCTGTGAATGGGTCGAGGGAAGTTCCTTTTATTTAAAAGGATGTGCTTAAAATATCTAAAGTAGTGACATGAGCAACCGTTAAAAGTTCTGCCCAGTTATGGTGTGCCACTGACAGTAAGGGAGAACGATGTCGTCCCACGGACTCCCCCACTGGGTGGGGCTTTAGCAAAGCCTTACAAGTAATGCTCACAGAAATAAACGATAGCAACTGTTAGCAAATATTCCATTGATTGTAAGTAGCCTTGCTGTGGATTATCGATGATAATGTTACAAAGCATTGCGCTGGCGTTTACTGGCAGGAAAAAAGTAATTTTCAATCGATAACTTCAAGAGGTCACATTAAAACCTGAGACCAACGATTATCTACTAATTTTTTTGTTGCTTTTGGCGCTGAAAGGTTGTTGATCAAACATACGCTATAAGCCAAATAAACTCCGCCTAAATCTAAGATATACTTGGGCTAAGGAATGCTATTAGATGCTCACCCATTGTGTGTGCAGTTCACAGACCTTTAACAGCAAAATCTAAAATCAACCTCGACCAACTGGAACCCATTAAAAGATCCAGAATGTTGACTCCACAGCAGCGTAAATATGATTGGTTGAAAGCAGTGATCACTGATAGAGTACGGAGGCTGTGTTTGGTCTCGGTTTTTGGTGCCCCTGGCAACTTCTGGAATTTGATGGGTCCCCTTCGGTGTCACTTCAATCTGTCCACTAAAAATAGCACATTATCACCGAAGACTAGCGGTTAGCGGAAGTGGCCCTCCCCTCCCCGACTCTCTCTGCCAAGCATAGCCACCCCTCAAACCAAATCCCGCTTACGGCGACTGTACGTTCAAGGGGCTCTCGGTGATTGCTGATTGGACGTGTGAGTCGAGAGAGGGGTGCATGCGGTCACTCCAGACGAACACACGAGAGTGTATTTCCCTTGAGCGGAGCAGCACGGCTCACCGCTAACAGCCCCTGTTATTAATCTGCTCAAATGGGCCCTCGGCTTCAATGGAGAGGCTCTGGGCTTGATGGCAATTCCATTTAGTTCAAGAGGAACAGTGGAGCCACGGTGTGCTTCTCACAGACTCAATTTATCACTCATTTTCTGTTTCGGTTTTTTAGTTTTTTTTTTCTTTCGGAGGGGGTGTGCTATTAATTCTGCAGCAGAAAAAATTGCTTCTTTTTTCTTGCAGATTTGATTGAGACGGGGAACTTAATGTTCCCTTCCTGAAAGTTTCTTGACTGCAGAGATTGTTGACCATTAAACGCCCCTCCACTGTCACCAATGTCTTCAGAGTCGTTATATTATTTCATGGGCTGGAAAAATGCATAGGTTGATGAAGTAATCTGAAGAGTGGCTATTGTAAGAGGAATGAGAACATCTCTCTGCATTTTCATCAGAAAGATATGCCGCTTTCCTTCTGCACGAATAAATTGCTCCAGTGTAACTACCTCTATTGAAATGAAAACTGGCGGTGGGTTCATTTAAAGGGTTTTGATTCCTATGCGGCTCATATTATATGATGTAATCCCCTCAATCAGAACTGGCAGTCTGTGCAGGAAGTGTTCAAAATCTGATATCAGTTTTTAAAACTCCTACAAGTAGATTTGTTTGGAATGTTTTTTTTTTTTTCTGTCAAAATGATGTTTCAGATGTTAGAACTCAATCATTGGACTGATTTTAAACTGCGATTACGTTAATTTAAAAGCATTCTAATCACTTTTTGAAAACGACACAGCCCACTCCCCAGGAGTGTGTGAAAACCAGTGCTTTGGATGTTATTTGTATGTTATGGTGAAGGTTATTACTTTATCACCTTCAGTGGACCTGTTTTGGAGGTTGACTGCTTGATTATGCGGATTATGGGTGGGAAGTCCAGCCCTGCGCCCCATGTTGTGCGGCTGTGAGTGACAGCACTGTGTCTTGATGCCTGAGGATGAGACAAGACAAGGTGCCTCTTATTTTCTTTTGGACACTCAAGTTTGCTGTGGCTAAATTGCGGACCTGGCAAGGTCAAACCAACTGTAATCAGAAATCTCGTTTTCCGTGTCTGGATGCTTGAGTATTCCCTGCAGGCGAACAGCAGGAGACAGGCTACAGACCCCATTTTCTGGGGGGCAATTCTACCCGGGATGTTATTCCGTTCCGTTATTACAGACGTTTCCAGTTTAACTCGTGCGCCCTCCTCGACCCCCACACAAAGGAGGCCGCCGTCCCCCGGCTCGTACTCCGCGTACCTCATTTTCAACCCTCGTGGGAGGCTAATCCCGGGCTGGTAGAACCCACCGAACAGCACAGCGAGGCTCGGCGGAGGCAAGCATTCACCGAGGAACAGCACCATTATCACACCAGCCCAGCAACACGCCATGTTAATGCTATTATCAATGAATACTGTATTCCTCACTGTGTCTCTCCATTTATCTCAATAAATTCCTCTCTTTCTCCTCTCCTCTCCTCTCTCCTGCTCTCTCACTTTCCCTTATCTCACTTCTCTTCCTTTTATATATATATATATATATATATATATATATATATATATTCTTTTTTCTCTAACATCATTGCTTTCATTACGGCCGAGTGGTTGTTTGCATAGTGTAATATAAGTTTGTTGACAATCTGAAAACTCTTCCTGTATCCATTCCTTTATACTGTCTGATCTGTTTCTGCTCCATTTCTCATGGTAGGTCTCTCTCCCTCTTTCTCCATTTCTTGTAGCCTTCCACTCTCTTTTTCTCTCTCACTCTCTTCCTGTCCCTCCCTCTCTCGGGTACTGGGTAGCGCAGGTCACCTGACCCACCCTGACCTCAGCGATGTGGATGCTTGGCCCCTGTGAATCCAGCCACAGAACTTTACTTCATCGCTGTTTCCTTCTTGTCAGCCCTGCTGAAGCCGGGCCCCTCATTGTGTCTCAGAGTTACTCACTTTTTCATCCAGTGTGCATCTGTTCACTGAGAAACAGAATCAAAGGGTACTGTTTTTTTTTTTTCTTTCACATCCGTGCTTTCGCAAGATGCCAAGCCCTGGAGACTGTTTTTTTGGATGGGACTTTGATCAACTTTATCACTCTCATTTTTTCACTGTCAGCTACATCTCCTCCATTTTATATCTCCGCTCAGGAAACCATCCTCATCTCAACATTCAGGAGTTAGACTGACATTGATGTAATTAGCACAAAGGGCAGTGCATACAGGAGAAGAATTTGAGTGCTCAGGGGTGATGCTTAACCGTGTCAATCTGAAATGATTTTGCAATTTTTGACATTCGATTTTTTTTTTTCCCTCAACCTTTCAAAATTTGTTCTTCAGAAACACTGACAGGTGGAAGAATAGAGTGCACCAATGCTAAACAACCCTGTTCCTGAAGATTACCCTGACCATCCAGTACATTTTGATTTCAAATGTTACGCAGGCACTCGTTACTCATTCCACTAATTGGCAGCTCCATGATATCTCTAGCTGTTGAATAACATTTTCTGTTTCAGTCCTGAATTTCCGACCTACAGGATGGTTAATCCCCAGGAGCAGGATTGTGCAAACGGTCATTGAGTGTCTGAATACAGGAACTTTTCAGGTCATCAGAACTGCTTGTTTCCTTCCAGAGAAAGTTTGTAAAGGAGTGTTTTGGCTGAATTGAACCCTTTGATGTTGTTACCTGTTACCTAATCTATAGTGCTGAGCTGTAGCTGCACTGCCGTTAACTCTTCCGAAATAGTCATGCACGAACTGTGCCTTTTCATGCGAGAAAATGAAAACCTTCCCTTGTGACTTACATTCTTCCTCATGTGCTTTGCTATTTTGCGGAAACGCATTAATGCAGTGGCCAAGCAGGCTTGACTGGGGATCGAGAGGTCCTGAGTTTGAGTTCTTTGCTATGGCTTTTGGGGTGTGTTCTTTGGCAAAGACACTTTGTTCCTAAAGTGCCGCACTCCACCCAGGTGTGTAATTGGGTGCTGGAAAATTGTCAAGGAGGCCTAACTAAACAGGAGGGTAACCTGTGATGGACTAGCAGCCCATCTAGGGGGAGTTGCAATACTCTTAGTTGCTTCATGCTACTGAATCTGGGCTTAAACACCAGGCTGATGAGCTAGAAGGCTCGGAACAGACTTACTTCTTTTTTGCTATTTAATTATGTGATTTTTGATCCATGCACATGTGATTTACCTTTTACTTTGTGAAAATCAAAACTTCACCGGTGAACTCAACATATGTTTTGCGATTCGTATTTCGCTTGTGATTTTCATGGTTTTTTTTTTCTTTTTTACGAGGGAACATTGAGCACATTGATTTGTATTTTGAAAAGGTTTGCCCCTTAGTGGACCAAAACCTTTTATTTTTTGGTTGATCTCGAGGCTATGCAATCAGCTACGGCATTATACAGGGTAATTATGCTTCCTTTGTGGATACTATCCAGCCAGCTTTGTTTTGGCGCAGGTGTTAGGCCTGTACACCTGCTGTTGGTAAGACAGGCTTTAGGCTTGTAAGGCTGTTCCGTGAAGTGACAGGTATTGCAATTGCACAGCTGCTCTTTACAAAAATTGGTTTTTAAGGAGGCTTACCTGCTGGGCTGAGAGACAGCTACAATATGTGTGCACTGGTGTAATGCGTTACTCCTACCTGTGTCTTGCCATGGCTGACATAAAAAATAACAAGTACTTTCGCATCATATTTGATGCATGGAAAGTCTTGAAGAGGATTATAGGAAGTCAGACATTTTTTATTTTTATTAACTAGTCTTTGTATGGAAACTGCCGCAGTTTCCCTCTCGAGCACCGTTAAGCCGCCAAGCAAACCCACTTCCGTGTAGCTGGAGTCTGTTCCTTCATTAAAACGGCATAATAAACTGCTCTTGCACTTGATCTATTTTGAGGTGCAAACTTTCCCCAGCCAAGGCATCGAGCGTCTGATCGAGCTCCAAAGAAATTAATTGTATCCTAGCAACAGGAGTCAAAATGTTACTTAGCAACAGCGTTTCTTACTGTATTGCGGAGATCACACGGAGGAACTCGAGATGAAAACTTGAAACTTCTGAGGAGAGGCCTCCCTGTGATGGGAAGAGAGATGCTGAGAGGAACATGTACGCAGCATGTGGTGGCATGGAATATAAATTAACTTAAAGCTTAGCATGGAAGGAGGAGTTGATTGCAGTTACTGATTTACGCGCTGCGTTCCAGAGTTGCCCCACATTACGATGCCTTCGCCTCCTCATGCCCCTGAAGCACTGCCTTTCTCCTCCTAACTCTTCAGTCTAATTTTATTTCCTTTTTAGGAAAGATTGTCATTTACCTAATGGCTGAGTGTTATATAAAAAGGGGCGAAACACGCACATTTATTTATGTACCCTCCATTTCCAGGGTCTTAACCTATGAAGCATGTATTCGCACACACAAACACACATATGCAGACAAACTCTCAGACACACACAAAAACATACTGACACACACGCACACACATACACACAATTAGTGAGAGACGCGCACACACACATTGGGCTCATATAGCTGAGCATCTCTTTCTCTCCTAAGCAGGTTGAGCGATCCTTGTAAAAATGACACAAATGTCTGGCAATAAAAGTATTATCAGTAATGATTATATTCCTCAGAACTAAGGGAGCTGAAGCCATTTGTGGTTCAGTCACCTTGCCTTTCCAAACAGAAGTGCAAATCAAAGTAATGGAGCTGCAGAACTACAAGATTAGCCTTTGCTAATGTAGTCATTCATACTGGAGGGGTATTTGGTTTTTATGTGTTGAGTTCGCAGTTTTTTTCCCCTTATATTTTGGATACTTTCTGTCCCACTCCATACCTGTCTCTGAAACTTGGAATGGTCCTGCAAAGGAACCCTGATATTATTTGAGGAGGTGATTTCCTCTAAAGCACAGTTACTCAGTTGCTGAAACTCATATCTGCTGCCAATTGCTGTCTAGACAAAAGTGGCGCAGTTCGAGCATAGGTGCATCGCCACTGAGCAGTGAAGCGCTGCCAATAGCAACATTTCCTAATGTCGGGGCAGGCGATTTGGGTCAAAAATACGGCTTGAGTTAGGCTGCTGGGTTGGTTCACTCGATTAAGGGCTCCACTTACGGTGGAAGAGTGATCACCAGTGACGACCGTGGTTGGCTGGCTCGGGAAAACATTGCATGAAACATGCAGCTCAGGGCTGTGGATGTGATACAGTCAGTTTGGGTCAGCATCGTGCGTTGCTCATGGGCCTCCTACTTGCCATTTAGACCCTTGTCGGTTGCTAACTGAGGAAGCGCATTTTCGAGTTTCCTCCACCTTTGTTCTGTGCACGCTAGGCCTGCGACTGTGAGTCGAGAGGACAGAGCGCTTCAGAGGAGAACCGCAAACTTTCTGCGCTCTCCCGAGATGGCACGAGCGTACGAGGATGCTTATATGTATTTTGTAGATTGGACATTCCTGATTCGGTCAGGATTGGAAATGCCAGATTATAAAAAGAAGTTTGCATGAGTTTATGGCCAAGCTCCAAAGGCAAGGCTTAACTGAAGCCCAATAACCTCCATGTTTCAAAACTGCATACCATGAAGACCCCACCAGTCCTCATGATGCAGGCTGACTGGATGGGCTGCAAGCAGATTTGATTGGCTAAACGGAAGCCGTTAAAGCCAAAATCCACATTTATGTGCTCAAGACTGGCAAACTCTGCCCTCATAGACTGGTCATGGATGGTACATTGTCGAGTTAAGTGCTCCAAAATATTGAGTAAAATCTGCTGAAGTGCAGGTTTGTGAGCGCGAATGGACTTCAGATTAACGAAGTGTAAGCGTAAATGAGACTGGACTTAAAGCCACTTACTCATCTTCGATGGGATGACAATCGCCTAAGTCACACAATAACTTTAAAATGCTTTACCTTATAGATTAATCTCTCTGCAATGCAGTGATGCCTTTGAAAAAAATTAACTACATCGGGAAATGTTTGTATTTGACCGCCAAAGTGGGTAACCCTACTTCTTTTCGCTCGCCAGAAAAACACACATTTCCGTGACGTAGTACACATGATAGCGATTATAGTGAATCGCTATCATAGCGATTAGAGCGAATAGCGATTTTTATGCAAATATGACACACATACATCAAGTCAACAACCATCCCATTACAGTAGAGTCATCCAAACATCGCAATCATTTCTTTATGTCATATATGTTAGGCTATTTACCTCGTGCGAATCCAAAAGACGACGACTTGGCTTCCTTGTTCGTCGCGCGACACGCTTATTTTTCCTTCCGGGTCTATTTTTAGGAACTGGCCGACAAGGGAAACTTCCTCAATAGTTTTATCTCTATGGCTGGACCTGGGGGTTCTAAAATCGTGCAATTGTTCGTATTCGTTATATCAAGCCACTACGAACATAGGAAAGTTCTCTAAAAAAATTCTCAAAATTAAGTCTTAATTAGTGAATCCATGAGTATGTGGCTTTAAGACCTCACTCATTGCTATATGTCGCCCAATGATTTTGAAATCAACAATTAAACAGTCAATATTTTTTCTAATTTTTCAAATAGGTACTTAAGGCTATTGAAAAACTTTCTTTTCCACTGCTTCCACTTTTTTCTTTTCCACTGCTTTTACTATCATTTTCATCTGTCTGGAATCTCTTTCCTGTCTCTGTTCTGTCATCAAATTCTTGTTTCTTTAAATACTGGGTGATCTTAAAGGGAAAGAGAGGTGAAGTTATAGTAGGAATTATACCACCCCCACCCCCCCAACAAAAAAAGAAAACAAAATCAACCAGTAACAACATCTGTGTCATAATTGCTGCCTGCGGCCTCTCCCATGTGGTTCATTGTTTTGTTTTCTTTCTTTTTTTTTTTTTTGGATATCATGGACCAAAAGGTCAGGCGTTTCAATGGTGACAAATCCATTTGTCCTCTGGAAGTTGGAGGCCAAAGGGGTTGGACACATCTGTGTCGGCACAATACTTCCTCTATGGTGAACCCTGGCCCCGGGTGGGAGCCGCTTCTGTCCAATTACGCGCCAATATGTGCCTCAAAAAGACAGACAAACCACAGCCCCGCGCACTACAGCTCACAGACCATCTGCCCGAAATGCCAAAAGTCATTCTGGTTTATTTTCATTGTATTAAGGATTGTGGACTGTGGGAGTACAGCGCTGAGAGGAAAAAAGACCAACAGAAATGGGCTTTGCATAGCCTAAGCTGAAGGGGAAGTTTGCCTTGGGATTCATATCATTGAACAAAGATGCAAGGGCTTTAATTTTTCATTTTTGATCACATCCCTAACACCTCCTATAATTTCAGGATTTTGAGCTTCTTCGGGCTGCTACATCTGACTCCCACAACAATATCAAATCTCAGAAATGTTTTCCCGCCTTTTTTTCTGCGAAACCGGTATTGCGTGACACATGTTCTGGCAGCTGCACCTGCTAATTAGATCACTTCCACTGTGAAATGCTGCGTTTTACTCAGCCAGAGCTTTAAGCTTTCAAACCTTCCACTTTTGAAAGCATTTTGTCCCTGAAGACAGTGGTATAATGAAATTAATACTCTCTTTTCTCTCTCTGTGCGATCGCTGTTGGGCCTGTGGGAGGGGAAGTCAGACGGCGGGGCGTGAAACTACACAGGAAGCAGTTCAAAGTCAATCATCCAGTTGAAAGGAGACTGACAAGTTGCACAATATTGCAACTCGACTGACGTAATGCACATTAAACTCATGATTAATAATAGCAAAGCATTCTTTTTCTGGAGAGCCTGGCAAGTGAAGTGACATGGACATTTTTTTGTTGAAAATTATGCGTACTTTCGCTTTAAAAAGAGCTGTCAGTTTAGCTGAAGAACAGGTATTACATTGCAGGTCTGTATTTCGGCTACTCTACATCTGTCACACGGAGGCGAAACTCCAAAACACCGCATTCATTCTTCCCGCCAACTTAGGCACCCGCAAGATACCGCCATTACCTTCTCTGAATTAGTCTGTCTAGTTAAAGTTCATCAATCACAGTGACGATAAGCGCGACGTATGATTTACTCTAAAATATTAATATTCTTGACATTTTCCAGGTCTATGAACGAGGGTCCAATGTGGAGCAGTTTGTGACTCGCTTCCTGTTGAAGGAGTCAGCCAATCAGATCCAGTCCTTGCTGAACTCCGTGGAAAGCGCTGTGGATGCCATCGACGAACAGCACAGCCAATCAGGGTGAGTGTTACAGTAACTGACTGCAGCTTTGTTGAGCCGTGGTTCTGCGGACCACTCATTAGCCACTTTTCCATCTATTGTCATACAAATTTAAAGTGAACTTTTGTTCACTTGTGTTTTTTTTGTTCACTTGTTCGAATGTGTATAAGGCGTCTTTCCATCAAATAATTGGAGCAAATAAATTAAGCTCTGCAAAGTGTAGTTTCGTCGGAAGTTGGCAGTGTAGGCTATATTATGCATGGCTGTAATAAACATGGCAAAAAGAAACAGCTGATCAGTCATGTGAGTTAAACGTTCCCGGATCAGAACTTATTCGAGAAAGGTATTTTCATCCTCCATTTAGGGTATTTTTAGCCCTTTTTTTTTGAACACCACCTCAAGCGATCACAAAAACCATCTAGAAAAATTTAGGTAGTTTTTTCATTAAGTGCCATTTTTCAAATGCGATGCTTCAAAATGCAAATGAAAATACCTTAACGGAAACATGGCTACTGACAATGTCCATTTATTTGGATGATGACATCGGTTTTGCTTTTTGGCTGCAACTGTCACAAGCTTGATCTAAAAACAACATTCGAGGTTAAACTAGAGACTGTGAGCATGAATTTGCACTTACATGCTGGACACACGTATTGAGTGAGCTGTGTTTTTTTTTTATTTTTTTAGCCCTGTAGAGTCACAGTCCAAGTATATACGGGCTTACTTCATGCTTTTGCTCTACATCTGTTGTTTATATAATTTAACAAGGCCTGAATCTTTTGTTTTGCCAGTGAATATCACATCAGCCATCTTATCTCGCAAGCTTTAACAGCAGTCATTGTGCCGCTCTGTGGAATTAGCTGATTGCTGTGTGGATGACTCATATATTTTCTCTTCAGCATCTGACTTGCACAAAGAAATAATTAATCTCTCTGATTGCTAATGAAGGATTAGTGAGATAATTAATTCACACGTTCACCCATGTAGCTCTGCTACCCCACCTCGCTCCTGGTGCGCTTTAACTTTAATTTTAATACCCCCCTCCACTTCATATTTAAGGTGCCACAGCTTAACACAGTGTTGCCATAGGAAAGGTCACAAATTGTGCCAAGTTTCCTAGAAAAACATACATATACAACCCCATTTCCAAAAAAAAGTGGAACGCTGTATAAAATTTTGGTTAAAATGGCTTGCACTGATTTGCAAAATTATTTAAACTCAATTTTTAATTTAAAATAGAACAAAGACAACATTTCAGATGTTGAAAGTGAGAAATTATATTGTTTCTTCAAAGATATTTGCTCATATTGAGTTTGATGCCAGCAAAACTTTTGAAAAAGTTGTCACAAAGGGCATACTTATCTTCATGTTGCATCATCAATTCTTTTAACAACACTCTGTGAGTGTTTGGGAACTGTTTCTTGCTTGATGTAGGATATCAACTGCTCAGCACCTCAAATCTTTCTTTGTCATATTTTTTGTTTCATGTTGTTTTCAGTGAGTGACAGGTCTGGACTGCAGGCTGGCTAGTTTAAAACCCAGAGTCTTTGGCAATGGAGCCATGTTGTTGTAATACTTACAGAATGTTGTTTAGTGTTGTCTTGCTGAGGTAGGAAGGCCTTTCTTGTTTATATATTTTTTTATCTTTTAACTTGCATTTGTCAATGCATTTGCCACCTGAGGCCTGAGAATCATGGCCCACAAAAAATTGGTTCGTAGCCTTGCGCCTTATATACAAAGATTTCTCCGAATTCTCTAAATCTTTTAATGACATTATGTACCATAGATGATAAACCTTCCAAATCCTTTGCAATTATTTTCTCACGCAGTCTTTCACAGGGTGATGAGGCCCTCGCCATATTTACTTTGGAAAGACTCAGTCTCTTCGAGATGCTTTTTTTTATATCCAGTCATTTTATTGACCCATATCCTATTTAACCTATTAGCTGTGAGATGTTCCACCAGGTGTATCTTTATTTCGCATCATATCACTTTCTAGTCTTTTGTTGCCCCTGTCCCAACTTATTTGAAACATTTGTTGGCATCCACTTCGAAATAAGCAGAAGGAACGTTTCTCTGATTTAACGTTTGATATGTTGTCTTTGAACTATTTCCAATTAAATGTAGGCTTTATATCTTTTGCAAACCATCGCATTATGTTTTTCCTTACATTTTACATAACGTCTCAACTGTTTGGGAAATGAGTTCGTAGTTCTCCAATGCAATCACAGGGTTTCCATAGTTTTTTTTATTTTTTATTTTTTTCCTCAGAAGTGTGGAGGACGTTAGCTAGCAGTGTTACAAGAGAAAAGACCTGCATATACAGCCTATAACTTAATCTGGAAAATATTTCTACCCCCTCCCAAGTCTGTTTCTCTCTCCTTACCTCCAAAATCAGGATACTTTGGTCCTGACTATTTTTGCAATGGCATGTACTCTATCCCTCTCCCTCAGGCCATATCCCAGTAAGACAAGTCCGCGCGTGCCAGACGGTCGCTATATGACCCCGGTGCCGGACTATCCCCCCAATAACAGGGTCAGCGCCAGGGAGACCGTGAGGAAAATCAGCACTGCTACAGGTGAGGGACCTGCTCCTATCGGCATTACATCATCCCTCGGTGACATTAGCACTCATGGCCAATGGACTGCTTGAGCCCGAAAACCCAGACTCAAAAACTCTCTTTTCTCCACCACACAGAGAGAGTGAGCATCGAAACAATGAAAAATAACAAACTTAAGAGCTAAAATTTGAGAGACGGAGAAAAAGGTATTCTTACTGGCATGAGAGAATGTGTCTATTTTAGAGAAATAACTTGGGCAATGAACAACCCCTGGGCTGATGGCAGATAAGACAAGGGTACACATGCATCTAAATGAGAATTTCTGTGTCAGAGGTCCTGTAATCCTCTGCCTGTGCTAGATACAAGTACTGCTGCTGTGCATGATCCTGTAGTCCACTGATGGGAGATGCAAGTACTGCTGCTGTACACGGTCAACATATAACAGCTCTAAACATTAAATGCAATCAATTGAGAAAAATTAACAACGTATTAAAAATACGCGATTGCAGCTGTGGTTGGAACAAAAGCCAGCATACGCACTGGGCCCCCAACCGATGCAGGGAAACACTGCTTTGGTCCTCTGCCTATGGGCGGGAACCAGTGTTGCTGCTGTCCATGGTCCTGTAGCCCTCTGCCAATGAGTGGGATTTAGTACTGCAACTGTCTATGGTCCTGTAGGCCTCCCCCAATGGAATGACACAAGTCCATTGTTATGTTACCCATGCCCATGTTTCCCAACCCAGAACATGGCTATTTTCTTAGATCATTATCAGTGTCAGGCTGAAACGCACAGCTTAGACACAAGGAGGTGAAAGGCAGGGTATTTTTATATAGTTTTGCACTCATCTGGGGTTCTGCAAAGGAAAACCTTAATGGTTTCTCCTCTGAAGCGAGAAAACCGTTTTTCTGAGCTCATCCACGCTAGCTGGGCAGCATCTCTCCCGCCAGCCTTTTCTTTGCATGCATTACTGTGGTATTTGCAGCTATTGACTGGACTGAGGTATCATATTAAACATCTCAACAGGAAGCATTATGTCTCCGGTCAGCCAGAGTCCGATTTCCCCACTACAAACGTTACATTAGTGAGATGCCACTAAGATTTCTATTCTGTTAAGTCTTTCTTGACTGTCTGATTAAAAGGTTTACTCAATACTGTGGGCAACTTAAACATCAAATGTGATTTTTTGCAATAATAACACCATTTTTCCTCATTCAGTTAAAAGGTTTGTCCAAGATTGGAGAGACACTGTGCATTATTGTCATCTGAATTATATCTTTGACACAGGGTGTCCAATTCAATGTAGTTGTCAAATCTATAGGTTTTGTAGTCTAATGAGACAGTTAAAAGTTGGTTAAACCAAGGAAGAGCCCAGGACAGGGACATGGTCATGTCTGAGCCCCTTTCTGTTTGTATTTGGATGAGAGAAGCCTGCTGATGAGGTTAAACAGATTATCAGCTGCTTTCTAATTCCATTAACAGACATTGTCTCCTACTATTTATAAACTTTGAAACTATTTATGTTGCACAACAAAAATATCTCCCAGAGGATGTGAATGAATCACCATGAGCCTGCTGTTTGAGTGAGCAGAGGCTCCTGGGGGATAGTTTATAGCGACAGTAAATTTACCACAAACTGGCGCCATAAAGCAACTGTCATCTCAAACGTGAAGAAATCGGGTCCCTTGTCAGGATGCACTTCAGAACCGGCAGCCCTTCGGAGTTTTTCACTCAACTTTGAAAGAAAGTCACGGTAAAGCAGTTTCAACGGCTTGATTGAGAATGAATATGCCACACAAACTGTGGTTGCTAAGTTATCGCTCCTCACTGCCTCTGGAATGTATTGTCTCATTGAGGGAAAGTTATATCAAGATATACAGAATGTCATTTTATCACCCAGCCCAACTCACAAGAGTAACATCACGCAGCGTACTGCCAATGATACTGTGGGCTTATATTACTATTTTCAGTCCATTTCAAGGTTCTCTGACAGCTTTTAAATCATTAAAATAAATTGTGGTTTGTTATCACGGGGGATATAGTATTCAGCTCTGTCCGTACATCCGTCCGTAAGTATGTACGTCCGTCCGTCCGTCCCGAACATTGTCAGCGCGATATCTCAAGAAGGAGTCAACCCATTTCAATTCTTTTTGGTACCAACCTTCCTACTGGGAATGCGCAGACACCAGTCACCAGTTTTGGTGACCTAACGGCGGGGGGATATAGTCACTTTAGTGACAAGTTCTTGTTTGTTCTTCTTTGTGATTGGCTCTGTTGGAGCAACAGCTGTGAAATACAGCATTGTTCACAGCTACCGGCTAATATGCGTACAGGAGTGTTCATGCATTTGCGATGTTTGCATTTTGTGGGCTTCTCTCAGCAGCGCTCTTGTATTGAGCACCAGCTGTCTTCATCTGGATATTTTGTTACATTACATTTCAGCAGAAAACTGCTAAAGCTAGTTAAATGCGCTGGGAAGTAATCGTCCTCTTTTGAATATGGATTAATTCTGCATGAATTCATGCCCCAGGATAGAGAGAAAAACGGAGAAAGAGAGGAATGCAATTTCTTATGAAGCTCAGTGGTGATATTGTTCTATCACCCTGTCTCTTTCGTACTTTCCTCCTCCTCAATATTTTTCCCTCCTTATTTCTCTTTCTCGGTAATTCATAAACATATGGAATATGGGGGAAATTGACACCTCTGATTACAATGTGTTTCATTATAGG
This sequence comes from Gymnothorax reevesii, assembly GCA_029721435.1. Classification (NCBI taxonomy): domain Eukaryota; kingdom Metazoa; phylum Chordata; class Actinopteri; order Anguilliformes; family Muraenidae; genus Gymnothorax; species Gymnothorax reevesii. The sequence continues at coordinate 50,894,021 of CM056589.1, read as the reverse complement.
AGGCGCAGATTATTATACAAATTTAGAATTATCAGAAAATGTATGAGCTGACTGGGCATGTGTTTCATTGTATAATCAACATAAAATTAGAGTTATTACTTGCGGGAATACATTAGCATTAACAATGATGTAACTTCGCTGAGGAACCCGTGTGCTGTTTTTCACTGCCAGATTCACCCCACTGCTGGTTTATATAAGGGCATGGTTGAAGAATACTCAAAAATTCTAAGTTTGCCACATAAAGATAAACATTTTCTGGATTTCATTTGATGCCATCAGGTCCATTTATAAAAGTAAATTTGAGTATGCGGAATGTGAACTGCTGCCTACATTTGTCGATTGACAGAGTATAGACAACATAATTTCCTGGAGACTGACACACATGAAGACTGACACACTGACACACTGCCAGAGACATTAATTTCAAATTCAACTAAGAAGTACCGAAGACATCTTTTTCTGAAGTTTGTAGAACACCCGTGATCCAAGACATCCAAATTCCCTCTGTGTTGCAGTCAACAACGCAATTGCCCTGGATATTCATGCTATTTTTTTACTGTATTCTACAACCCCAATTCTGAAAAAAGCCAGCACAACGTGAAAAGTCCATTCGCCCCCTACATTACTGAAAGTAGCGCAATAATCGATTATTTGTTTTTCAAAATTGAATTAAATTGCATATTGAAAATACGTAGTGTCATGGCAGGAACACAGCCCAGAAAAGTTGGTTCAGTGAATAGTTTTCCACAGTGTTACATCACTATATCTTGTAATCACAGTCATTAAGTGTTTGGGGAATGAAGGTGCCATCTAACAAGCAGAATATTCTCCCACTCCTTACTTATGTGGGTCTTCAGCTGCACAAACCTACCGGGATTTGCTTCCCTATATTTTGAAGTACAAAGGGCCAAACATTCTCATTCGGAGACAGGTCAGGACTACAGGCAGGCCAGTCTAGCACCCACCCTCTCTGCTTATGCAGCCATGCATATAATTTGGCATGGTCTTGCTGGAAGATGCAACGATTTTCCCCAGATAAAAAGATTATGTCTAGATCGCAGCATATGTATCTAATCTACATCACAGATGTGGAAGTCTTCCTACCACGTTCACTGACACAACCTCATACTATGACAGGACTTTTTTTTTTTTTTTCCAATGATCCCTGTCATCACTTACACTTGTGCAAAACTGCTATGTATTTAGTTACTCTGTTTTCATAGGCTGTAAAATTGAAGGCATCTCAGTTTTTTTTTTTGTCTGATATCACTGCATTTTCACATTTTTTCAATGCATACGGCTTTCTCACTCTGCGTCGCAGAGAGTACTTCCTTTTATTTCTAATAAGCTTCAGTCTCTAAGAGACAGCACCTTGCCCACTTAAGCGCAGCTATTATGAAGAGCAGAGGAGAGGCGGTCCTCTGCCAGAGCAATTATGTGGACTATAAAAGGGATCTTTCACCCTGAGCAAGGTCTCACAAGTGCGTAAATATCAGTCTCCTCTTTTCATTAAGTATCTGTAAAGTACTGCTCGCCCCAGCTATTTGTATTCTTTAGGGTGAGTCTTTATTTGTCTTCTGGTAAAAATACGGTCCCTTTCCGGCTGAATTTAACTTTCTGCCACCTGCCGTCACAGAAAATTTAAGTGCCAAGTGTCTGCAGACAGGTTTTATTAGCGTGGATTTTACATTAATTCCTCTGCATTATAGCATGAAAGGGCCTCATTCCTGATTTAACTGTTGTTTATTTTTACAATACTGATAAAACCTAAGAAGTTGGCAAAAGGTTATATATAAAAACGGATGTCACATTAACTGTGTCATAATGACAGCACGGTTGCTCAGCCATTTGCATAAGCAGTGGTCAGTTTAGTGTGAGGAGCTGGAAGATGGCTTTCTCCGTCTCACCCCCAGGTTTAATGCACCTTTGAACCTTTCTCGCCTTGATTTTTTTTTTCCATAGAACATTGCTTCCTTTTATTCTTTTGTACTGTTTTTTGTATAGTTGCATGTGATCAGATTACTCTTTATTAGTCTAATTATTTATTTTGCTACCCTTCATTTACTGTATATTGTTTCTCATTAATTGCTATCCCCTGCCATGAAGTGCGACACGGATATTGGATTGGAGACATCCATCTGTCTGTCCGTGTGTCCATCTGTTCGGACCATAATAGGGAACAAGATTTCTCTGAAACTATTATACCTAGATGCGTGAAATTGTGAAAGCTTATTAAGCTACTCATGATCTGCGTTTATTTTGAAAATGAATGTTGAAGCATATTTTTTTTGCTGACTTATGGCCCTTGATCGTGGCGGGGGATAGTGGTGATACTCATCTTGTTGAGTTTTATTCATAGCTGATTTTGGAAGATTTTTTTTTCATTTATGGTACACTGCATTGCCTTGATTTGAGCACTTAACTCTACAATTTAAGTTTGATTAATATCTTCATTGAGTGATTGATTTATGGAAGGGTTCCTTTATGAAGACATCTCGCAGCTGGATGTATAAGACCGAATGCAGTCCTCTATGGCAGTTGGCTGAACACATCTGCGCAGGTGTGCCGGAGCTGAGCGGCGCTGTCTAAATTTAGCCGCGCCTGCTACAGAAGGCTGTTCTCTGATCAGTGGGTGAGAGACGACAGTGCTGTTGGCACCGACGCTGCTTAGCTTAACAGCGCAGACACTTTTCCCTGGATAAAGGCGAATCATTGGCAGGTTTCGGCACATCTCCCCAGCTATAGACACTTGTGTCGGCGCATTAGAGCAAGCTGGAGGCATTACAAGTGCGACATAAAGAACAATCTGTGACCGTGTGGGGTTACCTAAATCGGGGAAAATGTGAAAACTGTAAGCTATAAGAATTGCATTGCATTGCATTTGTTTTCATGAGGAAGGTTACTCTCAGATGGCTGTAAGTCTCTGATAGGAGAGAAGGTGTCAGAAATGTCTGGGCAAAATTCTGCCTTGTGTCAGCATGTTATATCAGTTCATTTATTCTCATATCTTAGTATGCAACACATAAGCAGAATCTCGAGCAGTCATAGCAGTCTTTTCAGCCTCGCTACCAACTTTGGGTTGTCACCATTTCAGAACAAACCCTCTTTTTGAATTGCCTTTTTATGATGTACTAGTGGAATGACCTAGGCAAACAATGGAAATGCCATTCCATTCAATTTAATATCTGTGGTGACATATTGATTTATAAAGACCTTCCCCCTTTCCTTTTTGGCATAACTTTTCTCCTTTGAAGTTGCAGGGATGGTGTCGCTCCACTTTTGGTGTTCCCTGTGGGACCTTACTTCAGGAAAAAAATATGGCGATGGCAAGAGACAAATTATTTTTTTGACCCCGTTTGTCTTATGACAGGAATTATCCATATGATGTTTTTCGATCAGAAGGATATCTTTTCAAGTCAAGAAATATGCATATGCGCATTTTAACAAGATATATCAGTCAGTCAGTCTGTCAGAAAGGGACTAAGGCCCTCACTGGCCATCCCCAGTGAGGCCTAAAAAAGTTTTTATATATTTTTTTGAGTTTCTGTTTTGGAGAGAGTTTACTGAGTTCATAAACTGTGACGAAACTCAAATTTAGGACCCAAAAGGCATCAGTGTTTGGCGGTGAACTCCTCAGCCATTCATCTCGGTTTGTAAGTTTGTAACTCCCATTCTCGATTCTGGGTGTGATGGCATTTTGATGTGCCTGTTGATGGGTCCCATTTAACCGTCAGCTATCCTCACACTGGGGCTTCGGTCTCTTTCATTCTCACTCTTGCTCTCCCACCCTCTCTCCTTTCTTTTTGCTTTTCTCATCTAATTTTTTCTTACTTCTCTGTTCAAATGCAAAATGTGGGGTTCGCACAGTCCATAGGTCTGTAGGTCAGTCATTACTGAATCCCGGCACGTGAGCTTTTAGCTCTTTTCTGGATTGTAACTTTCTGTGGTTTCTAATTTTTTTTTTTTATTAAAAATGTAAAATGAGGAGGGACTGCTGACACTTCTTATTTGAAATTGCGTTTACTTGTTTAATGTAAGTTCGTGTGAGTCTAATGGCTGTATTCTGGCCTTACAGCTTTGCTCGGCACCCGTGCAGGAATCTGTCAGCGTGAAATGAGTCAGACAAACAGTAGCCGTTTATGACCACTGGGAGTTCATGGGGTTATATTGTGTTCTGGAATGTTCTCCCCCACTCCCCCACCGAAACATCTTTGCAGAGAGGAGGAGCACAAGGTGTTTCCAGGCCGTATGGATTTTCCGCGTTTGGCTGCCGAGACGCAGATTGTCAGGAGGTGTATAGTCGCAGCTCACAGATGGTGAGCCCGCTGTCGTTAGCAGTGCTCACGGCAGCAGGGACAGGCATTCATGGGCGGCGGGGTGCTGGGTGGGTGACCGAGTTCAGGACAAAGTCACATGACAAAAAAAATGTGAAAGCTGTTTCAAGTCAGAACCTCTACTCTGTCTCCATGGTAACAGCATCTGTGTGATTTTGAGAGAACACATGCTCTATCTCTCTCTTTCTTTCTCTCTCCGAGACACATACACACACGCGCGCACACGCACACGTAGACACACACACACACACATACACGTGTACACTCCAACTCTTGTTCTCTCTCAAGCACAAGCACACTCTCATGTACTCCCTGCCTATGTTCGTGGGGAGTATCCCACACATATATGTGCATGTCTTTCATACATAGAACCATGCACATACTCTGCAAATATGTCATGGAAGAGGAAGTGGTATTGTTTCAGAAATTGGGTATATGTCCTCATACGAAGAAGAAAAATTGATATCCAAATACTTATGGAACTTGCTATATGCTCTGTCAGATTTGAGGATTGTGTATACCGTTTGTCGTCCAGGAGGTGTTATTATCATTAAGCTGTTTTTTCTGTAAGAGAAGGTTCTAGTGCCACAATTGGTCGGGATATTTGAATAACATCCATTTGCATCTGGGTAGTATACTGAGCTGTATGATTTCTTTGTTGAACACTTAACCCAATTGTCAGCTATTAAAATATGCTGTATAAATTGCCACAAACTTGCCAATGAAAGCCACTTATTGAAAAGAAGGTGGTGTCCTGTGCATTTGAACGAAAACAGTGAACATACATTTTTTTATGCTTAATGAAAATGCATGGTTACCATTACTCTACTTGATTACTGATCTTGATTAGGTTGTGTTTACTTGTGCTCACTTGGTGCAATCCCTGACTGTAGATTTAACTAAGGAAAGGACCCGCCTATCGCACTTTTCCTTTCTGTTTACGGCATGCGTATCATGTTAGCGCTTAAAAGCCAAGTGAGTTTGGAATTTTCTGGCTGTGACGGCTGCAGTCGCCTCAGCCCGAAAATCGCCCAGCTGGGAGGGAGAACATCCGTACTGTGTCAGATTAGGGACAATGAATAGACCCTTGAGTCCCTGGTGTCATTCTCCTTCGCACCTGCGTGTGACGAGATGGCTACATCTGTCCCTGCATAGACACTGACCCCACCTGGAGTCTTGTGGGAGGGGGTTGATACTGAACCCAAGGTCTCGAGCCCTGGTTTGTTGCTGGAAGTGGTAATTGTCCGGGGAGTCAAGGCATCAAGTTAATTAATAGATTTGATATTCTTGACGTTCTCACGCTCCACCTTCGTTATCCTCACGATGAGCTCCATCGTTGTCCATCTCCGGTCCGCTGCAAATTTTGAGCAGCCCGCCTCGCTAGCCCTAGCTGCCCAAAGCCAGCCTCCATCTCGGTCGGAACAGGGCGTAGCTCTTTGTGTCTGTCGAAATACTTGGACTTATGCAGCATCCAGTCTCTTCAGACGGAATGGCCGTCTTCCTGGCGCACCCGTTTGCAGACACTGCATAGCCTGCTTGTGGTTGTTAAAGAAATCAGAAGAACCACTCCCATTGACAGGTCGCAGAAGAGGAAGTGATCGTCATTGCGTGTATTGCACATGACAGGAAAAATTGGGCCCTTTGAGCTCTCCAGTACGGCTCATGAGTTCAGGGATGAATTTCTCCCTCGGTGCAGTCTCACTGTAAATGTTCAGACAGGAAACTCGAGAAGAGCTACATCAGCTGACAGCAGCCTGGTCAGCCACCAGCACGTCAGCATCTGCAGGCACACAATTGGAGGAGACACATCATGAGGTCATACAGCGGTCTATTTGAAAGATGTCAAGCTCACTTTCTTCCGCTGCTGTTTGCAATGACTCTTCATGCTATGCAACATGCTGTTTGGTTTTTTGCTTGCCGCCTCCACCCCAGCCTCCACCTGTTTGGTTCTGCTCACATCGGGGGGGATTTTGATTTCTGTTCATGACTATGTTTGTATGTTTGCTGTGCCGAGGTAGGACATTCCTCCAGAGCAGAACCGCCGCCAAAATACAATGTAATGCTTATACCCATGAATAAATTTTCTATTTTATTCAAACGTGAGTTTTCCTGACTGAACTGTGTTTCTGCCTCCTGATAATCATGCATTTCACACTATGTGTCAATTCACACTGTGTACACATTCCTCATAGCAAAAATTAGTGTTTAAAACTGAGCTGGTCGGGCCAAATAAAATTCAATCACAGAAAACTATTGAGTCTCACCTCATATTGCAAACTAGCACGTTTTCAGAATTCTGCAACCATGGCCTTGCATACACCTGCAGTAGGGAGCCGCTGGCTGTGAAAAATGGCTCAAGGGCTCCTTGCTACATTATTAGCATTATCAATGCCAAATGTGTAACTCGAAGTAGTTACTCTAATAACAAAATAGTTTCACTGGTGATATAATGAAACCTGATATAATCATGATACATCATTTATATCGATGCCATTAGTTATGGATACATTGTCATGTTTGTCGGCAATTTCTGATGAAATTAGAAATTGCTTGGGCTGCAATATAGACCAGATTCTCACAGTCATACGCACACAAGAAAGAGACCAATTACCTCCTTGCATGACCTCGTTTAAATGACACTCCCTCTAATTACATGGAAATTGCCTCCTGAAATATAACTATGCCCTCAACATCCATCTCTCCACCCAGCTATGTGTAACCCTGGCTGAAAATCACCTGTTGTCCTAGTGGCTGGAGGAAAGTAGGAAGGATTGTGATCGGTCTGGGCCCATCGTCAGTCGTAGCGCACGCAGAATAATCGAGTCCTCAAATCTTTTTCGCCAAATCATACCAAATGTGATGCCATCTGGGTCAATATAAATGAGCCAAAGGGCTAATGCAAAAATTATTTCTTTAAAATGAAAAGGCAAGGACAAGTGCTGTACTGTATCCATACTTCTCAATCAGCACATTCGCCTCCATGGAAAAGAATGCTTGGTGTGATAGGCTTAACCCTTTGAGCGCCAAAAACATTTTCAAGGAATAAAAAAATGTACAAATATCCTGAGCTGTTGAAAACCTATCATCTAGCAACGTATGTAAAAGAGCTCCCCTGTGGGAGCTCTTTTAACCCCTTTCTGCAGATGTAGATGCCCGCGTCTATAGACCTGCAAATTGGAAGTACGCTGTTACTGTACTCGATCACTAGATAGCACCCCCGGATCAGTTATTGAATGTTCACAAGCAAGCAGACCTCGAACGCGGTTCTGAATACGGTGAAGTTCACTCCACTCCCTGTTTTTCGAGAGCTGCATGAATTAAACTCCTCAGCTAAGCCTGATGTGCAGACTGGTCAGTATCCTTGCCCATAGTGTCGATTCAGCAGTTTGAAAAAACGATATCTTGACACAGAAAAAATCGTTATCCTTTGTAGCAACCAGTTTAGCCACAGTGAGCTAACAGTATTCCATTTAGTAGTTCATAAAAATCAGTTTTCTGAGGCAAAAAAATCGACATGGTATTAATTCTCTCACATTCTATTGCCTATTACAGTTGTCCCATACAAAAAAAATTGTAGTTCCCTACCGTGGATTTACGCGTAGATTCCTTCATTGCCAAATCCAGCGCTTCCTTATATCCACCCGAGTACTGGCGTTGATAGCCAATCACTCAACCACACACTCAAGCTCTTCTGCGTAATTGTAGAGTTACACTTCATGGCCTCGTGAAGTTTCCCTGATAACAATGTATTGATTGGCTCGTTTCTTATCCAATTCCCGAGTGTTTAAACATTTTAGAGTAAGTGAAACACATTGATTGGACAAACACAGAGCATACAAACCAATGCGTATCAGCGGGCGCTGTTGTATCCTGTCTACGTTATGCACATTACGCGGCTAAAATAGACGGGATTTATAGAAAATCGGTTCGCAAAACTGGCCTTGAAGTGTTCAGTTACATTACAGAATTTAAATGAGAACGATATGCTCTATTGGAATTATTTCGAATGAAACAGGACCGGAGGGTTCTTGTTACTGGATACATCGCTCTCTATTTTATACAGTCAATGTCTCTGGAGGAGGGATTCACGAAAAAGGTCAGGCTGCTATTTTTGTTTGTTTTTTTTTTTCTGTTTCGGAATGTATATGTACTCAACTAAGTCGAATGTCGAGGTTTTTTTCCTGTTTAAAACGCGAACTGCCCGTGCATTTTGGTGTGGACCCCCGGTACGTTCATTGCACGTTTCTTTTGAATCGGGAGACGCAATGGATTTGATATTCCCTGAAAGTGGAGTGTGTGTTCAGTTAAAATAAGGTATATTTCAGAATTCAGATATTACTGTGTTAGTGAGGTGTACTTGCTCCTTATAAGTGTTGAAATGGGTTCGTGAGCTTTGAAGAGGGGACTGGTAGCTTTCATTACAGGGTGAATGTTCTGACCGTTTAATTAGCAGTTTATTTAATGCGTGTTTGTGCTGGCTTTGAAGAGAAATGGCCAAAACTCTAAACTTTATTATGGAGAAAAGGCACGTTCATATTTGGAGAGGTTACTGGTGACCATTGGTATTCAACTGCACTGATATTGATAAATTCATACTAAACTCAACCAGAAAATCATTCGTTCATATTAAATTTCATGCCTTAAAGCTTTAATTGTGTTAAATACATGATTTTTTTAATGATTTGACAGCAAATCATTTTGAGACTTTGGGGAGACACTTGGGTAGCTGTATAATTTGGCTAATAGCATGTAGGTAATCTAGAATGTAATTTTGAAGATGAATTCTACTTGTGCTCAAGGAGTTTATGATACCATAAATGTATAGTTTTAAGCCCCAGCAGTTTTTCAATCGTCAGAATTATTTTTTTTGCAATTTCAATGGTGAATTCTCATGAAGATTTTTTATGTTTGCTGCTCATTTTCTCTACCAAAATCATGAAAATAAACTGAAATACAATGTAATTCTAAATGCTGTAAGTGTCTTTCCTGAATTGAGCCACATTTTTCCTCTTTGTGAAGCTTAAATCTTGAATTATACAGCATTAAAGTGGGTAACCCATAAATAGCCAAATTTGGCTTCTGCACAAAGGGGTTAAACAAGTTGCCACGTGATAGGTTTTCAACAGCGTCTGACTTTGATATCTTACAGCAGTGGGAAACTATAATTGCCCACGGCGCCGAAAGGATTAAATACGCAATTTCACCCGTACGGTCTATAATGGTGGCAAAGTTGAGTTAGCATCTGTCAATCCTATACACTTAATTGAATCGGCGAATTCAATAAGGGCTCAACTCCACACCTTTTCGACATGTGGTTGGTCTCTTATTGAATTCACTGATTCAATTATCCAGCCTACTTAAGGCTCTTGCGTAATGTATGCATGTGAGGAAGAACTTCTACTACTTCCTCCACTGCTACTACTACCTAGCAAGAGGGTGCAATGTTGCGTACTGCATAGCCTTGGGAAAATACAGCCTGCTAGACTCTCGATATTGCACCACACAGGGTACAGGAAGTTTTCAATAAGGAGCACTTGCAGGAACCATAATGTGGCCTATGCAGAAAGTAAGACCAATTTACAGGTATTGTCCTGGAGTTTTTTGACAGTGATGGTATTCATAAAAATTAGCTGAAATTGTGGTACAGTAAATAGTAAAATTGTCGTTGACATCCTCTACTTTTTTCCAAGGTGCTGGAGTAGCAGGCAGTGGCGTTATTTTAGTTTAAAAGCTTGAGGAATGCAGGAGTATTTTGAGTGGGGTACAGGGGAGGGTGTATGTAAAATTTTTGTTACAGATATCTGAAGACCACAATGGAAAAATGATCAGAGTCACATTTTCACCCTTGTGGAGAAATGATGAATTAAAATGTCAAAACGTTCTTAGAACTAAAGCACTGAAAAAAATGCAAAAAATATAGAATATATAAAATATTATAATAATATTTAATATCGTTATATATTATTATAAATTGTTCAATAATATAGAAAATATACAAAAATGATACATTGGACTCTGATCGTTTTTCCTTTGTAGTCTTCATCTGTAAAAGCGCAGGCGACTGGTCTCCCTCATTCTCCCTAAGCGACATCAAGTAGTACGGACCCTTCAAACAAGTATTGTGTCAGTAAAAAGGTAGAATAAGTAAAATCGTTGAAGTTGGTTCTCAACTAAAACCATTGACACATTTCGCCTGAGACAAGCCCTCATTACAGCCAATGACCAGATACTGATGGACTCGGCTGATTTTGTCTTTCAGGTCCTGTGGAGGTGAGAAAGGAGGGGCTTGAAGCACAGATTAACCGCCTGGCCGAGTTGATTGGTCGGCTGGAGAACAAGGTAGGTCCTCCCACCCCCTAACCCCAATCCAGTCCCAAATCCCTGAAGAGAAGGGTTGCCATGTTTTCATGTCCACGATGTACAGTTAGTCTGTAACGCTGCCTGCATAGTTCTGTTTCCCCCTCAGTCTGGTAGATATGGCATCACAGTCCCTACCCAGATACCTTCACATGGACAAGCAGGAAGTGAGGATGTGACGCATAGACTTCTATGTTTAGTGTGCTTAACTCACCCTTCATGGCTGTTGTTGAGCATCTCATTGGCTGTTTACAAAAATTTTTGGCTCTGAAGTGGTTAGGAGTTGAGTTTGACAGCTATCTTCCACCCCCTTATTTATTATATCAGTATGTGTTGATTTAGAAAAACTCTGGTAGTGTTGAAATGGCACAGGTAAATCACTCCAAACCACACAAATGTAATTTTGCTCAGAGTTAGAAGGTGCAGGCTTCTGCACTGCCCAGAGCATTGCTTGTGATTGGAAATCCTTTATCGCTACCCTATTATGTTCTTCATTGCGATCACTACTGTGTGGAGACAGAGGGAGCGAAAGAAAGAGAGAGAGAGGAAGTGAGATGATAAAGCCCCAACAATCTCTCTCTCTCTCTCTTTGTTTATCTAACACATATGCATGCGCGCACACACACACACATACACACACACACACACACACACACACACACACACACACATACACACACACACACGTACAGATACGCAGGAATAAAAACTCAGTTTCTCTCTAGCCCCTCATATGGCACCAAACTGTGTTACATAAAAAACCTCATCTGTGACCAGCTGTTCATGATGGTGACATTGATGACCTGGTATCATGGGATCAGCTCTGCTGAAGTGCTCTGCTTACACCTGTGTAAGTTGCCTTCAATGGCAGCATCCATCCTGCTAAATGCTTAAATGTGCTTATTGGTACTATATCTCAGACAAGACTAGGACAGTGCTTTACTGGCTGTGTTGTCATATTATGCAGTGATTTGCCTATGAAGGGCTGCGTTTGGCTCCAGTCTGCAGTGCTTGGAACCGGCTGCTGTTGATGAAAATGATTTTTTTTAATGCTGAATTCCATTAGTGTCACTTAGCAGATGGTCTTACCCAGAGCGATGTACTGTGCTGCAGAAAGACCATCAGTGTCACTCTCAGGAATACAAGGCAAGAATGAATCAGCAAAGTGTGTCATTCCCTTAAAATGGTGTGTTTTCTGGGTCAGGAACATTTGCTGTACCAAACTTTAAAGAAGATACACCATGATTAAGCCTTGAATAGAAAAATCATCTTGAGCGCTTATTCTGTCATTATACAGGCTGATTTCTGGTGCAGATAAACAGTAGCACGCTGTGGGGCTTATTAACGACTGCAATAATTTCCACTCCAGTCAGTTACAATGCTTGAACAATGACAAGGGCTCCTAAATGGTTTACATGATCCAGACATTATACATTATTAATATTAATCGACTGCCTGTATATTAACCTCAAATTCAGTGTTAAAATCCGACGCCCAGGAGCTGTAGAGCGTAAATTTTGGCACTCCAAGTGCAAAGACCTCACTGTATGTTATAATGAGTTGCTTGAATTTCCCAATATGTCTTATTCTAAATCTCAACCAAACTCTCCAGTGCTGAATTGACAATCACTACTCGCATTTGAAAAGGGGGGAGTTTAGGGCTGTGGTTACACTCGTCTTTTAGGTGCAAATTTTCATGATCCGATGTGCAAGTTCGCAAATCGGCTGAGTTCGCTTGTGTGTGTCCACACATGACACTTAAATGCCACCGGTCAGATTGGACAGCGATGGGATATATTATATTCCCATGCAATAGACGCATCTTGAATGACCCATGGTGCAAGAAAGAATCTTCTTCAACTCTCAATATTTTGTTGACTGTGTAATGGTGGCAGGCTCGGTACGAGACACTCTTTTTTGAGGGGAGAGCAGCTGATACAAGTGGTTAACGCAGCTGTTGTTCTCCTCAGTGCTGGGACGTCGGCGATTTTCTCAATTATTGCTTTATTTCTGTGATTGCTCTCAAGTGTAGCTTACACAGTGGTTTTGTACCACGATGCAGGAAGACAGCGAGTCTCAGCTGTGCTTCAGCGATGTTTGCCTCCATCTTTGATTATCGTCCAAGTGCTTTACGTGCTCAGGAGAGGAATTCTTGTGTTTCAGGAAGAAGATGTGAGACCCTTTTTTGGTAAATTGTCTGAATCGTGCCCACATACTGTTTACACCTCACTCAGATCCAAACTCGATGTGAGCCTGGCCACTTCAGCACAGCGCCTGGCTGATTGGGTCTCAGGGCAAGCAACATCCGATCTCGGAGCGTGCAGACTTGACAGTAAGACGGTCAAGTTGTCCTGGCATGATCGTATGACAAAAGTTGCATTGAAAAGACAAGTGTAACTACTACAGCCTAAGAGGGTTCACTCTGAGGACTGAAAAAAACTGTAACATTGATGTCCTGGGTAAGGAAATCAAGAACCTTTCTTTGAAAAGTCCAAAAGAAGAGTTGTTCCTTCATTACTGTCATATATAATGTGGTTCATTCGGACAGGGACTTCAGTTATGCACTAGGTGAGTATCTGATGCTTTTATGGACAAATCTACATCTCTGATATTCAACAATATTTGCAATTTTTGTTGGGACAGGGCTGAGTCTGCCTATAACTAGCCCTCAGCCCCAACTAAGGGGCAGAGGGGTACTGTCATCATGTGCAATGTCAGTCTGTCTGTCTGTCCGTCCATTCCGTGAACTTGTGTATTCCGCACGATAACTTCAAAATGCCTCCATCAATTAATGCCATTTTCGCTGTGTAGCTTGTCTTGTGCAACTACAGAAGCTTATCGATTTGACGGCGCCTGGATGTTCAGCATGGCCGCCACTGGCGCCATCTTGAATTTTGTATTCCACACAATAACTTGAAAATGACTACGTCAATATATGCCATTTTTACTCCGTTGCTTGGCCTTGTGTACCAGTAGCTAATTGAATTTGAAGGCACTCGTGTGTCCAGTATGGCCGGCGCAGCCGCCATCTTCAATTTTCTTTTCTGCAGGATTATTTGAAAACGTCTTCATCAATTTATATTAATTCCAAACAATCCAGGGGCTGAGGGGTAACGCCCGCTTTGCGGGGCTATTTTTTACCATTGTTACCTGTCAGTCCCTCAGAGCAAGTTTCTTGCCACTGAAGAAAACGTTTTGGGTTCTGAACTATTCCTAACAAAAAAGATACGTGATTTTGACATTATACATAACACTTGTTGCTAGTTTTACAAATGCACATCATATTTTCACCACATTTAAGTTGTTTGATTAATTTAGGACTTTCTACATTTTACCTGAGCTAAATATCTTCTATTCAGACGATTCCGTACATGAAAGTGTGATTAAAAGAAGCAGCAAAACCTAGTCAGTGCAAATAACGGTGAAATTTCTTCCAAAAGTGACATGTTAGGTTTTTCCAGATCACAGATGTCTGCTCCCGTTCAGGCCTGGTGGATTATTATGTGACGATGAAATGTGAGTTTGTGGATTAATATCCTCCACTCTGTCCAGCCGCTGTTCTGAGACATGACTATGCTCTCAAAATGGCCGCCCAGTGAGTGGTTGAGGTTTAACTCGTGACGTTCAGTATCCCCCTTCATGGCCAGGGGACAGTGGGCAATTAGCAGGACGAGATTCTGATAATCAATGACCACAGTCCCTACCTCCAAGCAGCTGCTGTTGGCCCATTGGCACTCCTGGAGTGGCTTGTTAGTTGGCCTGCATTGCGTTGTCAAAGGCTTGATAACTTGAGGCTGACGGTTGAGAGGCAATCGTTTGAATGAAGTCTGTTACAGAAGAGACTTCTACAACATGCAGGGCTACGGCTCTCCAGGAACAAGGCTCCTTACCCCGATGCAAACAGGACATAAGTAAACGGGTGAGTTTGTGGAGAAGAAACTGCTGAAGAAGCGGTAAAGTGAGGGGTCAGAGGTCACACCGTTTCCCTGTCTGTGGACTTGCCTCTGTGGGAGAAAAGTGCACTGGACAGTCCAATCTGGTTTCCCATTTTACCTTTTATCTCTCTTTCTCTCTCTCTGCCCCCTCTCTTTCAAGTCTTCTTCTGTGCAGAGTTTGTGTTGTCTTATCACCTGTTTGTCTAGACTAGCAATTTTTGTACTCTACTGAAAGATTTGCGATCAGTGTCAGACCAGAGTTCAGGGATTGTAGCTGACCCAAATCAAATCTGAGGTAACAAAGAAGTATTTCCCAAATGCATCTCGTTTTAACTATTCTTATTACTCTTGATTCATTCGGAACAGGCAGTGCAGGATAATGGTAAATGATTTTGCAAGACTTCACACCTGAGTGCTCATTCTGCTCTCCCTGTATATACCAGGTTATAACACGGAGATTGATTGTAAACTAAGCAGTATTCAGTGCCAAGAGGTTCATATTCCCATGAGCTTAAACGAGACGAAAAAATCTAAGGAAGTAGATCAGTATGAGACTCGTTGGCCACAAACATTGATTATTTCTTTTTCGACTTGAATTGGATCCATTCTGCATTTGGTAGACATAGAAATATGAAGGTATGCAGCAGGGTTTATGTCTGTAAATGACTTTTGTAATATATGACTGTCAAAATCATGGTCAAAATTTTGCATGTGCAAATGATCAGATGTAGAGAAGGTCTGGCATCTGAGCAGAGACTATATGCTTTATTTTGAGAAAAGTTTATCAGACAGACAATCGGGGTGAATTCCTGAGGCATTATCATACCTTGTTTATTGAGTGTAAGCAATGACACTTATGTGCTATTGCAGCTTTTACTCTAATAGTCAAAATCCTCCCTCTGGCTGAAAAGCTGAGGGCCATCGCTCTGGACGCGCTTAAAGAACCTCCTTGCCGAAAACAGTACATCAAGTACAAACCAGCCGAATAGCTCCGAGTCTTCGTCCTTACACTTTTCAAGCATCTCATTCTTTTCAGGTATAACGCTCATCAAACGCTCAGCAATGTTTGTTATTTCAGCCAGACTTCTCACTTCAATTTTATCAAAACATTTTTCCCAGTGTCTTTCGATCAGTCGTTCCATTGGAATGTCTGCTCCCATTCGGACTTGGTGGATCATCATGTGCTGACGGAGGGCGAATCCATGGATTAATATCTTCCACTCTGCCCAGCTGCTGTTCAGAGTCCTGTGTATGCTCTCAAAATGGCCGAACAGTGTGTGGTTGAGCTTTTGCTCATAGCGTACAGTCTCTTCCTTCATGCGTTGGGGGTCGTTGGCGATCAGTGGGACTAGGTTGAGGTAGTCTAGGACCACAGTCCCTACCTTTGACCCGGTGCCGTAGGCTTTTTGGTGATCTCTGAAAATTTGCTGAATAAAATGGGTTTTTCCGGTCTCGTTCTTGGCCTGCTGGGCCAGCACGTCGAAAAGGAGGGAGAGAGCCAGAGCCACCACGCCCACACCGCCCTGCGTCACCGTCCCGTTCTGACCAAGAGTGGTTCGAACGCTGCTGTCGAAGGTCTCGAGCTGATCTGGAGAGATAGATTTGCGCACATCTCTATAGTGGGAGTTCAGGTAGATGGATGAGTTGATGGAAAGGTAGTTGGTGAATGAGTGGTCCATGTGAGGGTATGGAATCATACCTGCTTCCTGACCCACACGGTACAGTTCAGAGCACGGATTGTTTCCCATTTTCCTGTTCTCTACCTTACACTGCTACCCTGTACATATTTATACTGTCTGTAAATAATGTGATCGATATTAGTCCGAAGTTCAGTGATAAGAGCTAAGTCTCGCCACCCTTTGCCACGTGCATATCTGTGGTATTACAAAGCATAATTGTAGTCATTACTACCAGTTCCAGCATTCATTTCATGATAAACTGGTCCAACGTACACACGGTTTATTTATTTTTTTGTTTCCAATGAAATTGTTTTCCTTGGAAACAAGGAACAAGAAACAAATGTATTTGATGCCTCATGCTAATCATTGCATCATTCTCCTCGGGGAGGTCAACGCCCCCTCGTTGGCTGAGACTGTGCCAGTTAGCTTACAATTAGACGACTGTGGAAAGCAAAGTCTACCAGGACACTCACTGGGTCGCCATGTTTGCCTTATGATGTACAGTGCTTGACAAATTTATTAGACCACCTGCCAAAAAAAAAGAGGAAACATGAATATATAACAAATTACTTCTTTAAAACTGAAAATTATTTTGTTATTTTTTTGGAAAATAACAAACTGAAACCGCTCTTAATTCACACATAAAAACCAAAAAAAAAAAAACTATTTTGTCTGGCCTCCTTTAGCCTTGATAACAGCTTGCATTCTTGCATTCAACCATTAAAACTAATTTCTATGTTCAGGAATGCAAGAAAATAACTTATTTGGCATCTTAAAGCAGAATTCCGCTGTGAAATTGACTTGGGGTATATTGAAACATTATAACGAGTACTAACTTTTGCTGAATACCCCACCTCCGTACACACGCAACATTTCAAAATACATGGCTTTTTAGCCAAAGCTCCCAACAGGCTTACAATGGTAGTGAATTTTGCATAGCGTTGCCATGCAAAGAAATCGCTATTTTTACATCATTAACAAGGCTCAAAGAAGCTCCACACTTCATTGGTAGAATTCCAAGGGCCCTGACATTTAAAATGAGGCACTGAGAACTTTGGAAATGCACAGGTAGTTCATTAAAAAGATTGACAAGCACGAACAAATAGGAAGGATAGGGGAACAGATTGCAATCTATTCGTTCGTGCTTGTCAATTGACTTATCGTGACTTTCAAGATGGAGGCGACTGGAAACTCGCATGAACAGTCTTTTTTCATAAACTACCTGTGCATTTTCAAAGTTCTCAGTGCCTCGTTTTAAATGTCAGGGCCCTTGAAATTCTACCAATGAAGTGTGGAGCTACTTTGAGCCTTGTTAATGATGAAATCATAGCGATTTCTTTGCATGGCAATGCTATTCCCAATTCACTACCATTGTAAGCCTGTTAGGAGCTTCGGCTAAAAGGCCATGTATTTCGAAATGTTGCGTGGGTACGGAGGCGGGGCATTCGACAAAAGTTAGTACTCCTTATCATGTTTCAATTCACCCCAAGTCAATTTCACACCAGAATTCTCCTTTAACGGGGGCTGATAATGCTGATCCTTCTTTTAATACACATTAGTGATGTTATAACGTTGGTTGTCAATACTCAACCTCTGAAAAGTTACTAAACATAAAAAACAGGGGTTTTGCCTTAATCCAAGAATATGATTTCGTGGAAGTGATTTCCTCTCTGAACAGCTCCTGCCGAGATCTTCACGAGATCTAGGCAAAACCTGACGTCCGGTTGTGCCGTCCAATTAATACAGACCTAGCCAGAGCAAACCACGGCGCTGGACCTGCCCACACCGGAAACTATTCTAGTTGGCACTAACATCGGCAGATCATACTATGCCTTAGTTGCGTCTACACTTTTGGAAATACAAAAAGAACTGCAGATCATTTGAGGTTTTGTCAGTATCGCTCCCAAAGCTGCTTGTCGGTTTACTTTTGGACGCAAAGAAAAACAAATCTTTCTCTTCCAAAACACGATGCCACCAGAAATCAGTGGGTAGCTTTTTTGTTTGCTGCCAGCAAATGGCCGCGGCCTAAGGGAACGTTAGCTGCATGTGCTCAGCATTTCACAAAAGACAGCTTTGTTAATAAAGAATAATTCCACACTAGATAAGCGTTTCAGCTGCTTCTCAAACCTGAAGCAGCTGCATCGATGAAGCACTCAAGCTGTAAGTAACGAAATAACAGCAAATAATGTAAGTGAAGCTAACGTGTTATGGGTGGCTACTGGCTGGCAGGACCGCTAACGATAGTTAGCACTAACAACTGGCCTCAAGCGCAGGCTTTCTAAAATATCTGAAGATAAATCCTGGATCGGTTGCAACAGTCCACGACTCACAGACACAGAAGCTGTACTTTGCTTTTACTGCATAAGCCAACCTGGCGTGATAGCCAGTTGATTGTGGCTGTAGCACTGCAGCTAACGTAGCCAAGTTACTGTTGCTAATGTTTGTATCCTAAATATGCAAGAGCAATATCAGGGGAAATTCTACAGGAGGAACATAAACCTCATTTGAAGCTAACTTTTAATACTTGTTTGTAATTGAAGCACCTATTACTAAAACCTCATAAGTCACACTTGACTTGACTTGATTTGTGGGGTTTTAGTAATCAGTGCTTCAATTTGGATGCTTGGTACAACTGTCCACGGTAACGGAACTTGCTGTCTGTAAAACCTGTATTGCAAGGGTTAGTCTCTGTGGTTATGACTGCTCAGTTACCAGCCACTGCATATTAGTTTGTGTGTCGTGCTAATTAAAAATGCTTCTGGTTAACTTATATGCAGTAATTCTGATCAGTATGATTGTTACTTCGGTAAGCATCAATGCGGCAGTTTCATCACAACCTTACCCGATTGTAGCCACTACAGTTGAAACTAACCGAAGAGATGCTGTATGTGTCCGCAAAGTTAGGCTGAAAAGCACATTTAGGCCAGATGTAGGTTTTGCAGAACATGGACTCCGTGTTTGGGTTTGTTTACGACTGCTTGTGATCGCTTCTACAGTGCCCTCCATACTTATTGGCACCCCTGGTTAAGATATGTTAAAATCCTGAAAATAAGTTCAATTTTTATTGCAGAAGCATACTTTCACTTTGAAAATTGTAGAAAAATGTTACCTTCAACTCAAGTGAATTTTAAGGGAGAAAAAAAATCCCTGCCTAAGAAATAATTATTTTTCATAAAATCACCTGTTCCACAATTGAAGCATTGATTACTAAAACCCCACAAGTCAAGTCAAGTCAAGTGTGACTTATGGGGTTTTAGTAATAGGTGCTTCAATTATAGGCACCCCTAACAATACCTAGGAATTAAATGTAATTGAAGTATTTCTGTCATTTCTACAGTAGTTTACAAAGTTGATCAGAGTATCTAGGAACAAGTAAGGAGGACTGAAACAAATTGACCCAATCTTGCGCAAAAGAAGATAATAGCCAAATAATGATCAGATTGTGCTGGTAATGTAACAAAATCGAATGGAACTTTTTAAAAGACGGGGATGCTAGCTAGGGCATCCGCTATGTTAATATTTAATCCATCTTTTGCTATTCTTTAGAAGAAAATACGCCTAAATTTTTGTTAAATGGCCACCAATATCGCCAAGAAACATTCAGTGGCATCAAAAATTGGACATTCTGAACATTCTATAGCGAACCAAGCGAACCAACTCATGAACGCGCTAGGGAATAAGTACAATTGGAAACCAGTTGAGGCATCATGCCGGTATTCTTGAAAATACTGAAACATCCAGCGTGTACGTAAATAATCCGCTTATAGTCATAGTAACAGTATTTATCAATTTTTCCTAGCATCGTTTAAGTTCTTATGTTGGAAGGAGGGACGTTTAACGTTTACGTTACCAACCAATCTGAAAACAAAACAAGAAAGGACGGGATACTGCCGGCCAGCCAGCCAGCCAATCGTTGGCCAACCAATCGTTGAAGTTCTTCCCCACTGGCCGACCAATCGCTGAGCTTCTTCCCCGCCGGCCAGCCAATTGTTGAACTTGATTTCTCAGGCACCAATTGTTGAAGTTCTTCCCCGCCGGCCTACCAATCTCTGAACTTCTTCCTCGGCAGTCAGGCAATTTTTGAACTTGATCACTCAGGGACTCACTCAGCGACATTCCCGTTTATAAGGGCCAGGCCACAGGTTGGCCCGGCCCAAAATACGAGCAAGTAGATCAATACGAGACTTGTTGGCCACAAACATTGATTATTTCTTTTTCGACTTAAATAGGATCCATTCTGCTTTTGGTAGACATAGAAATATGGAAGTATGCAACAGGGTTTATGTCTGCAAATGACTTTTATAATATATGACTGTCAAAATCATGGTTGAAATACTGCACGCGCAAATGATCAGATGTAGAGGTCTGGCATCTGAGCAGAGACTGTTTGCTTTATTTTGAGAAAAGTTTACCAGACAGACAATCGGGGTGAATTCCTGAGGCATTGTCATACCTTGTTTATTGAGTGTAAGCAATGTCACTTATGTGCTATTGCAGCTTTTACTCTAATAGTCAAAATCATCCCTCTGGCTGAAAAGCTGAGGGCCATCGCTTTCGAAGCGTTTAAAGAACTGCCCCACCGGAAACACTACTTCAATTAGAAACTGGACGAATAGGTCCGAGTCGTTGTCTTTACACATTTTGAGCATCTCATTCTTTTCAGGTCTAACGCTCATCAAACGCTCAGCAATATTTGTTATTTCGACCAGACTTTTCACACCAATTTTTTTCATATGTTCTTCCCAGTGTTTTTCGAACAATCGTTCCTTTGGAATGTCTGCTCCCATTCGGACCTGGTGGATCATCATGTGCTGACGGAGGGCGAATCCGTGGATTAATATTTTCCACTCTGCCCAGCTGCTGTACTGACACCTGTACATGCTCTCAAAATGGTCGACCAGTGTGTGGTTGAGCTTTTGCTCATAGCGTTTAGTCTCCTCCATCATACGCTGGGGGTCATTGGCGATCAGTGGGACTAGGTTGAGGTAGTCTAGGACCACAATCCCTACCTTTGACCCGGTGCTGTAGGCTGTTTGGTGATCTCCGAAAATTTGCTGAATAAAATGGTTTTTTCCACTCTCGTTCTTGGCCTGCTGGGCCAGCACGTCGAAAAGGAGGGAGAGAGCCAGAGCCACCACCCCTACACCGCCGTGCGGCACCGTTCCGTTCTGTCCGAGAGTGGCTCGAACGCTGTTGTCGAAGGTCTCTATCTGATCTGGAGAGAGAGAGTTGCGTACCTCCGTATAGTGGGAGTTCAGGTAGACTGACGAGTTGATGGAAAGGTAGTTAGTGAACGAGTGGTCCATGTGAGGGTCTGGAATCATACCTGCTTCCCGACCCATACTGTAAAGTTCAGAGCACGGATTGTTTCCCATTTTCCTGTTCTCTACCTAACACTGCTACCCTGTACATATTTATACTATCTGTAAATAATGTGATCGATATTAGTCCGAAGTTCATTGATAGGAGCTAAGTCTCGCCACCCTTTGCCACGTGCATATCTGTGGTATTACGAAGCATAATTGTAGTCATTACTACCAGTCCCAGCATTCGTTTCATGATAAACTGGTCCAACATACACACGGTTTATTTTTTGTTTCTCATGAAATTGTTTTCCGTGTATCAAACGTATTTGATGCCTCATGTTAATCATTGCATCATTCCCCTCGGGGAGGTCAACGCCCCCTCGTTGGCTGAGACTGTGCCAGTTGGCTTTCAATTAGACGACTGTGGAAAGCAAAGTCTACCACGACACTCACTGGGTCGCCATCTTTGCCGTAAGATGACCAGTGCTGAACAAATTTATTACACCACCTGTCAAAAAAAGAGAAAACATGAATATACAACAAACTAGAGGAGCACTCAGAGCGCAGACCTCTGCCTAAGCAGCCAAAGCCAAAGTATAGCCAAATTCGGGGGCATTGGGTAGTCTCTCTTTAAGCATGAAATTAAAATCCGTTCATCCATTCTTGAGTTACCACAATTTTGGCCTACATGGCCTTTTGACCTCTACGACCTTTGACCTTTGACTTCGTGACCCCAAACTTTAAATACTTCTTCCATTTGCCATTAACCATCTACCCTGCAAGTTTGATGAAATCTCGAGAACGGATTAATAGATTATCTTGAACACAAACAGACAAACAAACATACGGAACCGAATATATAACCTCCGCCTTCCGTAGGTTTCAGCTACTGGCGGAGGTAATAATTACTTCTTTAAAACTTTGTTATTTCTTTGGCAAATAACAAACTGAAACCGCACTTAATTTACACATAAAAACCAAAAAAAAAAAACTATATTTTGTCTGGCCTCCTTTAGCCTTGATAACAGCTTGCATTCTTGCATTCAACCATTAAAACTAATTTCTATGTTTAGGAATGCAAGAAAATAACTTGTTTGGAATCTTAAAGGAGAATTTCGCTGTGAAATTGACTTGGGGTATATCGAAACATGATAACAAGTACTAACTTTTGTCGATTACCCCACCTCCGTACACACGCAGACCTCCCAACATTTGGATTTTGCAATTAGTATTTTTTGCCGTAGTATCCTAATACTATACCGGGATAACTACACCGACATAACCCGACCGCGTATAATGCCAAAGTGGACAATCATGTTAAAACTGTTAATAAAAGTATAGAAGAATATTCACCCAACAAAGTGACATCCAAAGAAGCTGACAGTCGACCTTGTTCAATGTGGAATGTCATCCAGCAGAATTACTTAGTGACTGTCCTCCAATCACAGATTCATTTCTACACTAAACTTGGAAACTTAAAAGTCCTGGATCCCCCAGTCTACATAGGAACATGTCTTTGAAAGAAAGTAAATAGTAACATCCTGAATCCCTCAGTAAACTTGGGAACTTAAAGTGAAAGTCCTGGATCCCCCAGTCTACGCAGGAACATGTCTTTGAAAGAACTTTGAAAGAAAGTAAAGAACATCCTGAACCTTTCAGTTATCTGCAGTCAGTCATGAAACTTTGAAATACATGTGCAGGTAGGCCTACTGGACCTTCCATTCATTGGAATGTAGGTTTTGAAATGACTATGGTGGGGGGGAAATGTTTTATTTGTTTTATTTCACACTGACTACAATGAACTTTTATAAAATTATTTCAGATAAAATAAACAAGAATAAACATGTCTCATAAATTACAAGTTTGAAAACCTACAAAATGGCGTTTGCGGAACTAGTCAAATGACAAGCTGTCACTCTAAAGGGTGTTGATGAAAAAGTATCAAGAGTACGAAATTGGGATTTATATGGTCAAATATACGACAATTTCCAATCATAATGACACTAATAACATGTGATGAATCCCAGGAATACACGTGTTTAATGGCCACACACTGCACAGTGCGCCTTATCACAAGCGTTGATTTGGTAGCCTACTGCTGCAACGGCAAGCAACAGTTATCGGGCATTTATTTCTCTATGAAGCCGAATATCTCGAAACGATAGTTAAGAGTTAAATCCACAATAATTTACCGTTCTAGTGGTGTCAAACTCAGGGCTGACAGCGAAGTCGTTTTCCCGCAAAAAAAAAAGTTTGATTTCTGCAAATTGCGGAATCGGTCAAATTGCGGAACCGGTTAACCCACTGTAGCCTACATCGAAGATTACTCGCACCCCGTCTCAGTAAAATTCATTTAGGGTAAGAACTTGAATGTTTTTCGATTTATATACTTTCGTTTTAAAATGCTAATTGGTAATTTTAAACCAATTTTTCAAAACGGTTTGCATCGTCTGTATTTGTTTAAATGACTTCTCACAACCATTCAGATAACCATTCAGATGTTCAAACATAATGTTCGCAAACCTTGCAACTATAAAATAATTGCGTACAATATGAATATAGCTCGACCATAACGACTCTTGAATGCACTAAAAAAATCAAAATAAACCATTTGCGGAACCTACACAGGATGTTTCAGTAAGCTTATTCCATATCTATCAATAAGGAAACGCAATTTAAAAAAAGATCTGCTCAATATCTTTTCTCTAAAGGACAATGTCAGTTAAAACTGAATGGCTCTTTTGTAAACTGAATTCACGGAATTAAAAGCGGATACTTGACACTGATTCAATACAGCTCAGTTAGTGTCATCTCTATTAATCACTCATTGTCACCCTAATATTCCCTTTAAGCTCATTGTAGCCTATTAAAGAATTAATGACCAGCTCAACGCGTGTCAGAAATTTTCTATAAAATGCCCAACCATAAACTGACATCACATTCACAACTACGGAACCTATTACGATATGACGCATTTCCCCACTGTTTAGGACGAAGATTTACATCTTGGCGAGAGACAACCTCACACCTCTGCAGGTCCATAAACGCATAATTTCGGAGAATAACGTGATCATAAGCTCACAGGCTATTAAGTTGTATATTGCCAATTTGCTTAGGCTATTTATGTTGCGGCTGGCTTTTCAAAACCAATAAATCAATTGCGGCACACTTCGCTGAAGATCAAACTCTCAGAATCACAGTTTCCGTAATAAAAAGCCCTATTTAAAATACAAAAAAATTTTCCTTCAAGAATACAATTTCTTATATTTCGCTGTCGAATTTATCATAATAGGCTTTTTTTTTTCTTGTTCATGCTAGGCTTTTTAAACAGAGGATCAGTCACGCGCTTTCCAGAGGTCACATAAGCTCTCACTTCCACTTTCACTGCAAGAGAAATTAAACGTAATTCTAACAGTCAAAATGCCCTCGATTCTATATCTAACTTACACGCGGTACTACACTCAGTTCCACATGCGGTTATTACTGGTGTTAAATTGTCCAGTGATACGGCTCAGTGGTTGGATCGTGGTTAGAAATGGGTAAGAAGGGCAAAATGTTCGAGATAACCGGGCGTGAATATAACGCCGTCTCTTTGGTTTTAACGGCGACTGTACTGTGGGATACAATCACTGTACTCTGAAGTACAGCACAGATGGGTGCCCTGGAGACGGGGTTGAGTCCACTTGTCGTCTGCTATTCTCAAGCGCGCGAAAACGGTGCTTTTCAATTTTTGAAAAAATCGATCTTCCAATTCGTAAAAATTGGAACTGATTGCGTATTTTCGTAAATGGGCCCGAAATTCGTAAAAAATACGGCAAATTCGTACCTGTTGGGAGGTCTGCACACGCAACATTTCAAAATACATTGTTTTTTAGCCGAAGCTCCTAACAGGCTTACAATGGTAGTGAATTGGGCATAGCGTTGCGATGCAAAGAAATCGCTATTTTTTCATCATTAACCGGAGCTCTATCTAGCTCTCTCGCACTATCCATAGTGCGCCCATTCTCCGCGAGGAAACTCTGGTCATTCCGACGCAATGAGTAAACCATTACCATGGGCAATTTCCGAAAAGGCTGTTTAGCCTAGAGCTTTCCCCCTCCGTTATATACCAGCGCAGATGCTGTTTGTTTCTCCACGCCTTTGTTTCCCACTAAAGTCAGACCCACCAGATTTCTACGGTCTCCGGTCTACACGTGGGTATGTCGACCCGTTCTACAAAAGTGTCAATATGGGGTGGATTCTAGCTTTCCCTGCATCCTAGCAAAAGAGTAGAAAAACTGCTGTAATCACCACTGCTGGCGTAGCAAACTGTAGGAAATTGCAAATTTAGGCTTGAGCTGCCAGATTTTCGCACTGTGTCCTCCACTTTCGCCGCTGTGTTTATTAGAACAAGTTCATTTCATTCGATATATACACATGCACTGCGTTAGATTGTGGAATTTGCCCGACTATACTGTCTTCCTTGAGGTGTAACAACCACAATTAGACAGCTAGCCTAACTCCTTTCACAGACATTAGAGCCAGGATATAGCGTTGAAGCTCCTTTAATGCAGACTCTAGTTGCATGATGATGTAAACATGGAGTGAAACTGCAAATACCGTACAGTCGCTACAATAAACCATATAAAGGGTAAGCACTCAAGGGCACAAGCATTGTTAGTTATACATTTAAATCACAGATTCTCATCCATTGAAGGATTAAACCATCAAATTCCAATAAACAACACAACAAATCATTTCCCCTCTAAATACATCTTAACAGTTCCAAAACACAGCATGAACACTAAATGTTAAACATCAAAAGAGTCAGCCTGACCGAGTTCAACACCTACTTCAAACAATACATTTCAAAGTTAGTACCCTTAAACAATGTTCACAAAAGTTTCCTTAATCTGGATAATTGAGTCGATCATAAACAGATGAAAACTTACAGACAATGCTTTCCAAGGCACAAACAACAGAACAGCAGCAGACAAACCCTCTGTAACCGTGTGTCGCTGGAACAAACTGAGACCTGAGGCCTACAGGTGCTTTATCCCCTCAACTCCCCACAATTCCCATTTCAGAAGGATGTGCAATATCCCCAAAGTACCAAAAGGGTGCCGACCAGAAAACAAATGCCTGGAGGGCAGAACAGAACAGGAGGGCAGATATTTATATCTCAATATAAAGATATTCTTTATCAGATAGCAGGCGTGTCTCACGTTTCACTCTGGGGAGGCGGACCCGGAAAACCGCCTTCTTCAGCATCGTCCTGCCCAACTCCGCCCTCCACAGAGCTGGCCAGTCAGAAGAAAGTGGACTACAAATGGGGTTTTTTGAGGATGGAAGTATGAGCTAAATAAGGACCCTGTTTTGGACTTTGAACTATCAGGAGTACTCTAGGGGAGTTCAAGATCAAAATATAACCTTGGAAATATAGCAAAATAGGTCCTCTTTGATCAAAAATAATAATGCGCTTAACTATTTTTTTCTGCTTTTTTGTAAAACGGTAAATTTGAAAATTCAAGGGTAACAACAATAATTATATATATTAGCATTAAAAGTATAATTTCAGTTAAAGAGCTTGCGCATGCTGGTGGATTAGCAATTACAGGAACATTAAAATTATTTTGGTAATTACCAACACTGTTCATTTAGGGCAGCTGTGGCATAAACCTTACATTGGATGGTGGTCTAATAAATTTGTTAGGAACTGTACTTTCCTTAACTAATCTGATTGTTTATGCAGATAAATTAAAGGTAATTACATTTAATTAGCCAGGAACATAACTTTTCTTAAAGTATTAGTGAACGTTAATTAAACATTTGTTTAATAGTCTGCCCGGACAAAGAAAAAATTGTATTTGAATTTTTACGAGACGCACTTTGTCGAGGGGAGAGCAGCTGATACAAGTGGTTAACGCAGCTGTTGTTCTCCTCAGTGCTGGGACGTCGGCGATTTTCTCAATTATTGCTTTATTTCTGTGATTGCTCTCAAGTGTAGCTTACACAGTGGTGTTGTGCCACGATGCAGGAAGACAACGAGTCTCAGCTGTGCTTCAGCGATGTTTCCCTCCATGTTTGATTATCTTCCCATTGCTTTACGTGCTCAGGAGAGGAATTCCTGTGTTCTAGGAAGAAGATCTGGGACCTTCTTTTGGAAAATTTTCCGAATCGTGCCCACATACTGTCTGCACCTTACTCAGATCCAAACTCAATGTGAGCCTGGCCACTTCAGCACAGGGCCTAGCTGATTCGATCTCAACGCGAGCACCATCCGATCTCGGAGAGTGCAAACTTGACAGTGAGACGGTCAGTGTATCCTTGCATGATCCGATGACAAAAGTTGCATTGAATAGACAAGTGTAACTACAGACTTAGAGGGTACACTTTGAGTACTGAAAAAAAAACTGTCAAATTGCTGTCCTGGGTAAGGAAATCATGAACCTGTCTTTGAAAAGTCCAAAAGAAGAGTTGTTCCTTCATTGTTATCTCGTATATAATGTGGTTTATTCGGACATGGACTTTGGTTATGCACTAGGTGAGTATCTGGTGCTTTTTTGGACGAATCTACACCATTGACATTCAATAATATTTGCCATTTTCGAGGCTGAGTCGGTCCATTTTTACCCCTCACCCCCGACTAAGGGCAGAGCGATACTGGCATCACGCGCGATGTCCGTCCCTCTGTCTGTCTCGTAAGCTTTTGCATTCCACACGATAACTTCAAAACGCCATTTTCGCTGTGTTGCTTGGTCTTGTGCACTTACAGAAGCTTATCAATTTTGACAGCGCTTAAATGTTCAGTATGGTCGCCCTAGCCGCCATCTTGAATTTTGTATTCCACACGATGACTTGAAAATAACTATGTCAATCTATGCCATTTTGGCTCCATCGCTTGGCCTCGTGTACCTACAGAAGCCAATCAAATTTGACGGCACTCGAGTGTCCGGCATGGCCGGCACAGCCGTCACCTTGAACTTTCTATTGGGCAGAATAACTAACTTACATTAATTCCAAGCAATCCAGGGGCTGAGGGGTAACGCCCGCTTTGTGGGGCTATTTTTTACCATTGTTAACTGTCAGTCCCTCAGAGCAAGTTTCTTGCCACTGAAGAAAAGGTTTTTGGTTCCAAACTTTTCCTAACAAAAAAAGGTGCATGATTTTGACATTATGCATCACACTTGTTGCTAGTTTTACAAATGCACATCATATTTCTGCCACATATAAGTAGTTTAATTAATTTGAGAATTCTATTCAGACGATTCCATTCATGAAAGTGTGATTAAAAGAAGCAGCAAAATCTAGTCAGTGCAAATAACGGTGAAAAAACTTCTTCCAAAAGTGACATGCTGAGTTTCTCCAAATTACAGATGTCTTCTCCCATTAAAGAGATAGTTAACTATTTTTGAAGTGGGGTTGTATGAGCTACAAATTGCCACCACGTAGTACATTAGATGCTGTAGAAAGCTCCCTGCTCTCCCCCAGTTAGCTGCACCAGTGCATAGTGCTGGGCAGAGATTTACAGGATACACTGTTTTGAATGAAGTCAGAAATTACTCTGATGGAATACGCCAGTTGGCTAGTTCAAGGGCAACTGTGTTTTTTCTGAGCAGCTGAAGCGCTGTAATTTTTTTTTTTAACATAGCATACAATTGAAGTGGTGTTTTATTTTCAGGTAGGGCCACGAAAATACACTATTACTTTGGGACCGTTCACAACAGTGTATTGCGTAAATCTCCGCCCAGCACTATGCGCTGGTGCGGCTAACTGGGGGAGAGCAGGGAGCTGTCTACTGCATCTAATGTACATTGTGGCAATTTGTAGCTCATACAACCCTACTTCAAAAAAAAGAACTATTCCTTTAAGGCCTGGCGGATCATTATGTGACAATGACGTATGAGTTTGTGGATTAATATCCTCCACTCTGACCAGCTGCTGTTCTGAGACCTAACTATGCTCTGAAAATGGCCGACCAGTGAGTGGTTGAAATTCAGCTCATGAAGTTCAGTCTCACCCTTCATGGCCAGGAGACAGTGGGCAATTTGCGGGACGAGATTCTGGTAGTCAATGACCGGAGTCCCTACCTCCAAGCAGCTGCTGTTGGCTCATTGGCAGTCCTAGAATGGTTCTTATTTGGCCTGCATTGCGTTGTCAAGGGCTTGATAACTTGAGGCTGATGGTTGATGATGAGGCAATCGTTTGAATGAGGTCTGTTACAGAAGAGACCTCTACAACATGCAGGGCTACGGCTCTCCAGGAGCAAGGCTCCATACCCCTGATATGAACAGGACACAAGTAAACCGGTGAGTATTGGCGCTTTTCCACTACACGGTACCGGCTCTACTCTACTCGCTTTTTTTGCTTTTCCATTAGGAAAAAAGTACCTGGTACCAGGTACTAGTAGGTACTTTTTCTGGTACCTGCTCTCCTGGGGTTCCAAAAAAGGCTGACCAGGTACTAGTAGGTACTAAAATGTGACGTACAACAGTACAGCCCACTGATTGGTCAGATAAAATCGTCTCTGCAAAAGACAACTCGCTTCCGCGTTATCGCTCGGAAACTGGCTTCACTTGCCATCATTGAAACAGGTCTTCGAATTGTGTTTTTGAGACGTGTTGTTTTAGGCAGCTTGAAAAATATACTGTGCGTTGCCTTACCTTTCAAACAAGGTTGCGTTTGTTCACCGAAGCTGATGCATTTATGAAATGCATTTCTTTGTCTGTGACCCTGTTCATATCAAAATTGTGTCCAAGTACTGTTCCCCTAATTCCCCTTGAGAAAGTTATTGTGCTGCTCTACTTTTCGAAAATTGCGCGGAAAATAACTTTACGGATGCTGATGAAGCAATTTGCTCTAAGGAAAGGTATCAGATGAGATGACGCATCGTAAAGCGATAAATTCTAATACTCTGCTGTCTCCTGCGATTAGCGGATTTGCTACAAGTTTTTCCTTCAATTTCATAGTGAAATGTTTCATGGAGTCGGAATATGAATATTCTGTGCCTTTTACAGGTACCATTGCTTTGCGTTTTTAGGTGGTACGTTATTTAATATGCAACCGAATCGGACATAACACCAGCTGCTATATTATGCATCAGGAGAATTTCAAACAGAAATTACAATTAAACACTCGCAGACTTTTTTGCCATAACGTGGTGACAGTAGTGCGCGTCCCCTGATTTAAACACATATATATTTTACAAAATTGATGGAATAAAAGTGAACTTGATATAACTGAGGATGCCATCACGGCAGCAACATGCTGCGTCACAACAGGAGTAGGTACCACGGAGGCGGCACTATCCTCTATTGCAGGGGTGGGCAACGAGGGCCATATCTGTCCCTGATTTCCACACCAACTTCTGGCCGCTAATTAGTTGATTATGTAAATTAGCCAAACCATTCATGAAATCTGACAATTATCATGCATTTCTTTAAATCATCATTAGTGACCACCAAAGACTGTTCTTGTGTCCCAACATAAAACATTTTTCTTTGAACAAACCTTTGCGCAAATCTATATTTGTGTATGCAACCAATTAACTAAATTAGTCAGGGTAATTGATAGAACTAAAAACCTGCTGCATACACACCAGCCCTCCAGGACCGGAATTGCCCACCCCTGTTCTAATGGAAAAGCAACCCCAAAAAAAAGTACCCGGCGCCGAGTAGAGTAGAGTCGGTACTATGGAGTGGAAAAGCGCCATTTGTGGAGAGGAAACTGCTGAAGAAGCGGTTCAGTGAGGGGTCAGAGGTCACACCGTTTCCCTGTCTGTAAACTTGCCTCTGTGGGAGGACAGTGCACTGGACAGTCAAATCTAGTTTCCCATTTTACCTTCTCTCTCTCTCTCTGCCCCCTCTCTTTCAAGTCTTCTTCTGTGCAGAGTGTGTTTTCTTATCACCTGTTTGTTTAAAGTAGCAATATTTGTACTCTAGTGAAAGTTTTGTAATCAGTGTCAGACCAGAGTTCAGGGATTATGGCTAGCCCAAATCAAATCTGAGGTAACAAAGAAGTGTTTACCAAATGTGTCTCATTTTAATTATTCTTATTACTGTTGATTTATTTGGAATGGGCAGTGCAGGATAATGGCAAATGATTTGCAAGACTTTACACATAAGTCCTTATCCTGCTCTCTTTGTGTATACTAGGTTATAACACGGAGGTTGATTAAAAAGTAAGCAGTACTTAGTGTCAAGTCCCAATCCGTCCCAATCCGATGAGCTTAAACGAGACTAAAACAAGACTTGGTGCAACCTAGTGTATGGCTGGGCCGCCAAGTGCTGTATGAGAATGTGGGCCCAAGAAAAGGGTGCTAAATGAGGCAAAGCTCATGCAATTATATGAAGTGCAAGTTTAGTAATGAGCTGGAGCTGATAAAGTATTTACAAAGTGGGTGAGTAGAGTGTGAGAGTGAGGGAGTGAGAGTTTGTGAGGGAGTGGGAGCTGCGGTGTCTTGAGTAAGGAAAACATGTCAAAAGCAAGTTATACATCTGAATAGACAAAGAGCTAGAGTGAGTGTTGCAGTTATTGATTTTGTGGATGTGATATTGAGAGAGATGACAGCAGCAGATGTAGACAGCAGTTAAAGTATGTAAGTATGCACGTTTGTTCATGAGTCGTAATGAAACAAAGTTATCGTTACAATTGTGCTAACTGGGGACGTGACGTCACTTTAGTGAATACATGTCAGTTTCTATATAGTGAAGGTGTAAGAACAAACTTCAAAGTTTCCTTTTTTCCCCATGGTTTGTCTTTGGTCATGTTATAGACAAAGACTCCATAGTTTTGAGTAAAACCACTAAATATTTTCAAGTGAAGGAGTTGCCATGTGTTTACATGAAGTGTAATTCGATATAGGTGAATATGAATATGAATTGAACGATGGTTGAATATGGTTAATTATGTAATAAAAAAGTGAAATGCAATGAATTTTATTGAATTTATGACCTATTAAAAACTCTTATAAAAGCTTTGTAGTTGACACCAAGATCAAGAGAATTGGCCGAGAAATTGTTTCGTATTTATTTGAGTCGCTGCAGAAAAAAATCTTTTAAATGTAGTTGAGTATAACAAGTACATGTACACCTCTGTATGATAATGTATCCCAAGTCCCTTCATTGTACCCGTTTTCTCTCGTATCGGTTGCGAGATTCAATAGTTATAGTTAATCATTGTTATGATTCTGTCACGCTAGATTGGTACGATGTGTTAAATTCCTCCATCTCTATGGATTCTCGCAGCCAGTACCAGAGAGAACAAGTATGGAGGACTGAAACAAATTGAACCAATCCAGCACAAAAGAAGATAATGGCCAAATAATGGTCAGATTGTGCTGGTAATGCAACAAAATCGAATGGAACTTTTTTAAAAGACCGAGATGCTAGCTAGGGTGAGTGCAGCATAGGCATCTGCTTTTTCTAATATTTAATCCACCTTTCGCTATTCATTAGAAAAAAATACGCATATATTTTTGTAAATTGGAAACCAATATCGCCAAGACACATTCATTGGCATCAAAAATTGGACATTGTGAACATTCTATATGTACAGAAATGTGTTTTCATTGGTGTCGGTTAAATTTGCTCTCATAGATACAATGAAAGCGGACACCACAACTGCTTCCATTCAAGCGAACCAACTCATGAACGCGCTAGGGAATAAGTTCATTTGGAAACCAGTTGAGGCATCATACCGGTATTCTTGAAAATACTGAAACATCCAGCGTGTACGTAAACAGTCCAGTTATAGTCATAGTAACAAGATTTATCAATTTGTCCTAGCATTGTTTAAGTTCCTATGTTGGACTGAGGGACGTTTAATGTTTACGTTACCAACCAATCTGAAAACAAAACAAGAAGGATGGGATATGCCCGGACAGCCAGCCAGCCAATCGTCGGCCAACCAATCGTTGAAGTTCTTCCCCGCTGGCCGACCAATCGCTGAACTTCTTCCCCGCCGGCCAGCCAATCGTTGAACTTGATTACTCAGGCACGAATTGTTGAAGTGCTTCCCTGCCGGCCGACCAATCGCTGAACTTCTTCCTCTACGGTCAGGCAATTGCTGAACTTGATCACTCAGACACTTACTCAGCGACATTCCCATTTGTGAGGGCCAGGCCGCAGGTTGGCCCAGCCCAAAAATACAAGCAAGTAGATCAATATGAGACTCGTTGGCCACAAACATTGATTATTTGTTTTTCGACTTAAATAGGATCCATTCTGCTTTTGGTAGACATAGAAGTATGGAGGTATGCAACAGGGTTTATGTCTGCAAATGACTTTTATAATATATGACTGTCAAAATCATGGTTGAAATATTGCATGTGCAAATGATCAGATGTAGAGAAGGTCTGGCCTCTGAGCTGAGACTGTTTGCTTTATTTTGATAAAAGTTCATCAATCGGGTTGAATTCCTGAGGCATTGTAATAGCTTGTTTATTGAGTGTGACACTCATGTGCTACTGCAGCTTTTACTCTGATAGTCAAAATCCTCCCTCTGGCTGAAAAGCTGAGGGCCATCTCTTTCGACGCGGGCAAAGAACCTCTCTCCCGAAAACGCTACATCAATTACAAACCGGTTGAATAGATACGAGTCCTTGTCCTTACACTTTTCGAGCGTCTCATTCTTTTCAGGTCTAATGCTCATCAAACGCTCAGCAATATTTGTTATTTCGACCAGACTTTTCACATTAGTTTTATTACCGTGATTTTTCCAGGGTTTTTCGAACAATCGTTTCTTTGGAATGTCTGTTCCCATTCGGACCTGGTGGATCATCATGTGCTGACGGAGGGCGAATCCGTGCATTAATATCTTCCACTCTGCCCAGCTGCTGTTCAGAGTCCTGTGTATGCTCTCAAAATGGCCGAACAGTGTGTGGTTGAGCTTTTGCTCGTAGCGTTCAGTCTCTTCCTTCATGCGCTGGGGGTCGTTGGTGATCAGTGGGACTAGGTTGAGGTAGTCTTGGACCACAGTCCCTACCTTTGACCCGGTGCTGTAGGCGTCTTGGTGATCTCTGAAAATTTGCTGAATAAAATGGGTTTTTCCGGTCTCGTTCTTGGCCTGCTGGGCCAGGACGTCGAAAAGGAGGGAAAGAGCCAGAGCCACCACGCCCACACCGCCCTGCGTCACCGTCCCGTTCTGACCAAGAGTGGCTCGAACGCTGCTGTCGAAGGTCTCGAGCTGATCTGGAGAGAGAGAGTTGCGCACGTCCGTGTAGTGGGAGTTCAGGTAGAGGCATGAGTTGATGGAAAGGTAGTTTGTGAACGAGTGGTCCATGTGAGGGTCTGGAATCATACCTGCTTCCCGACCCATACGGTACACTTCAGAGCACGGATTGTTTCCCATTTTCTTGTTCTCTATCTAACACTGCTACCCTGTACATATTTATACTGTTTGTAAATAATGTGATCGATATTAGTCCGAAGTTCATTGATAAGAGCTAAGTCCCGCCACCCTTTGCCACGTGCATATCTGTGGTATTGCGAAGCATAATTGTAGTCATTACTACCAGTCCCAGCATTCATTTCATGATGAACTGGTCCAAAACTGTTTATTTATTTTTTTGTTTCTCATGAAATTGTTTTCCTTGGATCAAACGTATTCGATGCCTCATGTTAATTATTGCATCATTCTCCTCGGGGAGGTTAACGCCCCCTCGTTGGCTGAGACTGTGGAAAGCAAAGTCCACCAGGACACTCACTGGGTTGCCATCTTTGCCTTAAGATGTACAGTGCTTAACAAATTTATTAGACCACCTCTTATAAAAAATGACAAAACCCGAATAATTAAGAAATTTGTTAAAAACTTTATTAAAACTAAAAATGATTTTGTTATTTCTTTGGCAAATAACAGGCTGAAACCACTAAATAGTCTTTATTCACACACACAAAAAAAAAACAACAGC
The DNA here is from genome assembly GCA_029721435.1 of Gymnothorax reevesii. Lineage (NCBI taxonomy): Eukaryota > Metazoa > Chordata > Actinopteri > Anguilliformes > Muraenidae > Gymnothorax > Gymnothorax reevesii. Next base: position 50,858,522 of record CM056589.1, on the reverse strand, counting down.
TATATTTATATGGCCTCCTTTAGCCTTGATTACAACTTGCATTCTTGTATTCAACCACTAAAACTAATTTTTATTTCAGGAATGGCATCTTAATCTAAAAATTATAATGTGCATAGCTATTTTTTTTCTGTTTTTTGTGAAACAGTAAATTGGAAAATTCATCTATAACAATAATACAGATATTTTTGCATTAAAAATATCATTTCAGTTAAAGAGCTTGTGCATACAGGTAGATTAACCATTACAGGAACATAAAATGACTTTGGTAATGACCATCACTGTTCATTTAGGGCAGCTGTGGCATAAACCTTACATTGGGTGGTGGTCAAATAAAAGTGTTAAGCACTGTACTTTCCCTAACTAAACTGATTGTTTACGTAGATAAATGAAAGGTAATTACATTTAATTAGCCAGGAACATAACTTTTCATGAAGTATTAGTGAACATTAATTAAAGCATTTGTTTGATAGTCTGCCCAGACCAAAAAAAATTGCATTTGTATTTGAATACGTAAATACAAGCCTATGATTTTAATCATTATTGCGGTTATTCATATATTTCAGGTGGCAACAATTCTTTCTTCATCCTCCCTGAAGCAATGGGTAGCTGCTCATTTCTTAAAAGTGTACACAACACATTTTTTCCAGTATTTGATTCTTTGAGATGTGTGAGAAAGCATTCTGACATCGAATCATTTCTAAAATTTAATTGAGCCCCTCTTCTGCATTCAAAATTACGGCTATTTCGACTTGAAATTTGAGGCGAGGATGAGCGGCCAGGAAAGTTAGGTGATTTGCTCTTGTGTGGGTCGGAAAACACAGAGGTAAGCAAGAAGAGGGTTGTGAAGACCGGAGGCCGATGTTGCGTGGCTGGAAAACCAAGCGAACAGAGTTGTACGAATACGTTTTACACGCTCACCATATCGATGCATGTGTCACCCTTAGATTCCACTTCATGGGCAAAAGGGGTCAAATTTGTGCAGCAGCACCATATTGATTTTGATGTGCAAATGTAAGTGAAATGACTCCAAGCTGAACCATGCTGAGGCTGTCATCAATTACACTGACATCACAAGCTCATAATTTTTTGATCTGGGACGATCTGCGGAACAATTTTAGAGGGAAAATCTGCGCATTTCGGGTCGCCATGAGTAACAAAAAAATGTTTTCGTCATTTCAAAAAAAGATTTTGTTTATTGCATATTTCAAACAGCCAAAAACAGGGGGGGGGAAGGTCATATGTACTTTAAATAACCATGTTGGAAGATGTGTCCTCAGGTTGTGGAAAATATTTTTGTGTTGCAAGTGGGGAAAATTATTGACCTGCATCAGGCAAAGAAAAGGTGATTAATTAATTAAGGTGATTACTGAGATCACTGGAATTCGGTCAAGACCTGTCCAGAACATTTTCAAAACTTGGAAGGAAAGTGGTGAACTGTCAGCTTCGCAGAGAAAATGGGCCAGAGAAAAACCTTTGCAAAAAAATTACTGAACGTTTCATTTTAACAGCCCAGTTGTTTGGGAAACTGAGCATACCGGTCTCCATTGTTGTGTAATACACTTCTTAATGCACATGATATTTTCAGTGGGAGACTGGTCAGGACTGCAGGAATGCCAGTCTAGCAGCTGCACATTCAGATTAAGGAGCCACGCAGTTGTTACTCTTGCAGAATGTGACTTGCTGTTGTCTTATTATAATAAGCAGGGGCATCCCTGAGAAGACATAATCTGGAGGGCAGCAATATTTCACTCTGAAATTCATACGTGTCCATTAGTGTCAATAGTCCTTCCACAGATTTTCAAGTTACCTTTGCCATAGGAACTAATAACCCCTATATCATGACAGACTCTGGCTATTGTACTTTACATTGGTAACATCCGAGTTAGCCTGAATGACTCAAAATAATTAAAGCTTTAAGAAATTGAAAGGCTGGCTGGTCAGAGAACAATATGTTTCTACCGTGCGTCTGTTGACTTCAGATGTGCTCACGTCAGGAAAAGATGGCAGCATTTCTGGATGTTTTTGAAGTATGGTTTTCTCGATGCACAGTACAATCTTCACTTGCATTTGTAGATGCATTGAGCAATGGTGTTTATTGGCAAAATTTTATGAAGTTTGCCCTCATGGCTAAAGCAATCGCAAAAGTGTACTAGATTTCAATGCTGTACTGTCCGAAGGATGATCAGGGCACTGATTGTATTGATTTAAAAAAGTATTGATGTTCAACTTCAGGCTTTATGCAGAACTTCCTCCAGATTCCCTAAATCTTTTAATAATGTTATTCACTGTTGAGGGCAAAATTCAGAAAAGCCTTACGATTGAATATTGTGTTATTGTTTTTAATTTTTTGAATTATTCGGCCACCCATTGGTGGAGTGACCTAGGTCAAGTGAGCACTCATTACTTGCAAACAACTGGGCCTTTTGTTAATACTCTTTTTATGCTCAAACATGAAAGTATCACCTGTTCAACAGCTGTAAATCCATTTTTAGAATTCCAGTCCTGTCCAAGTTACTTTCAGGGGCAGTGTTGCTGGTAGCAAATTGCGAGAGCTAGTTTTTCTTAAAGGATAATGGCAGACATAAAATGGTTTGTCTTGTTTCTAATTTGGTTCAGGCCGAGCCTAATTTTTCAAAACACTGATTTCTTTTTTTAACTTTACGTGCCAACTTTTTCAGAAATAGGGTTGTTATAAATAGACAAATATATAAACTTCTTATTTTGTCTTTTTTTTTTTTTTATTCCTACAATTGGTAGAAACTAATACAGTTATGAAACAATGATGTCTAACTTTTAAGTACATTGTTCTTGGGAACTGGGTTATATTTGCTTTGGGTATTGCTCGAAACTAGAGCAGATCTGCTGTTGATTTGCTGGACTGTATTCTCTTTCCTAAGGCACCATCTTTAGACTAAACTATGAATTTAGCGTTTTGGGAGTATGCTATAGTTTTATAGTTAGTTGTCGTCCATTGATAGCATTTGTTTAGTTAATGTACTGTGGCAAATTCCGATTGTGACTTATTGTGCAATGTTTCTCACCTGCTGGTGTAAGGAGTTGAGCTCGGAGTCATTGGAAAGAAGTAATGTTGAAGTCCTCAAACAATAGAAATTGCGAAAGCTCACTCAGCTCATCTGGAGCATTTTATTCTGCTCTGGTACTGCTGCTCAGATCAGGGATGGTGTTCATTTTGAAAGACACTTTTCTGTAGATGGAAAAACCTTGTGGGGCAAGCATTGCTCTAATTGTTTCCATTCAGAATTGACTGGCATTGAGTGTGCATTCTAGGGGGCAATTTTTGTTTTACTTGTTTTACCAGCATAGGTCATTGCAGGACTTTGTCAAGCAGTCATCACACTTTAGTTCCTAAAATATCTTGAGAAATTTGCTTACCACTGGGATATCAAGGCACAGTGGTGCCTGTTTTTTCTTGTTGGAGTACAGCACCGGTATAATATTTTATGACATACTGTTGCGTCTGTTGCTGAAATATGAGAGATATGGTGATCCCTCACATAGATGCTTGTGCATCAAAACCTTTTTGCATGGAGGGCAAAACAGCACCACCCTCGTGGCGTAGTGTGCCGCCGTGTGGTGTACATTTACCTTGTACTTCTCTTGTTGGTTTCTCATTGCAGACAGTGTGGTTTGATCTTCATCAGAGGCTAACAGAAACCGATGGCACAGCCAGCGCAGTAAGTAGCAACTTTAATGCTTGAGAATCTGACAGAATAAGCTAAATTGGTGGCTCCAAATCATACTCAGCGAAACCAGGCCTACTTAAAAAAAAATATATATATAATCATTGGAAATTATGGATTGTGGTTATACACAGTGTACACTAGGTGCATGTGACTTATACCCCAACAATTAATGTTTACCTACAATGGTCCTGTGTGCAGCCACTCCCTGTACTCTTATTAATGCATAACGATTTTTAAGTGCATCTGTTGGGTTCTGTTTGGAGCACACCTGATGATATAAATGGATTGATTCACTATATCGGTCAAGCTCGAGCTGGGACCCATCAAATACCTGCGTTTGACTGGGGGTACCCAAAGTAATCACTCACCGAAAGCCACCACAGGATCATTTTTAAAGTAATGGCTATGAGAGACACTCAGCATTTTCATGGCACAGCTTTGCTTAAAGCATGTCACCCCCGAATGCTTGCATGCATGCATGCATGCGCACAGGCACACGTCCCCTGTGGCTGCATATATCCTCGCATGCACCGTGCAGCTGCCTGCAGGCTGCTCTTGCTCTGAAGTGTGGATATCATAGCTCAGTATGATATGTCATGACTCAGTGTTGTTTAACACCAGACAGTGGGGAATGCGAACTTTTTTTCCCGGTGAGTCAGAAAGCAGTCATTTTCTACCTTAGTTTCACAAGAACTGGGGCTGTATGTAACACGCAAACAGAGGCACAATTGAGAGATTTGTGAATGTTCCTTTACTTACATTTAGCAAAAAACAGCATGAAGAAAAATATTTGATTATGCCTGCAATGCATTCCAAAATAACTGGGACGAAGGAATTGAAAGACTGGAAAAGTTGTGAGATCCACAGGAAAAAATCTGTTCGGAACATTCCACTCGTAAGCAGTTGAATAGACTACGTGCGATTTAGTTATGATTTGGTATAAAATGAGCAGTCACGAAAGACATGGTGGTTCACCAGCACGATCGTTTTAGGTTCACCATTTTGCTAAGAGCAAAACGTTTCTCAGCAGACGGATGTTCAGATTTAGAAGTCGTACATCGGCAGTCCAAAATATAGAGAAAAAATTCAGATAATTTGAAGAAACTGAAGTTATCTGTGCGAATTAAGGACAAAGCCAAATACCTCTATTGGAAGCTCACGACATTTGAGCTTTCAGACCGTACCACATTAGATACCGATGTATAAACATGACCACCTGGGCTGATAAATACTTCAGAAGACCTGTGACAGGGAGCAGGGCTCGTCATGGCATCATCAAATGCAAATGAAGACTACCACGTAAAGAGGAAACCATATTTCAACACCATCCAGCTGCGCCACCATCTTGTCTAGGTTTCAACTCATCCGAAATTGACTGGCTGGCAAGTTGACTGGATTGCTACAGCCTGACACGCTCATCTCTCAGATTGTTTTTGGAAATTATGAACATGGTGTTTTCAGGACTGAAGAGGAGGAGGACCGTCTCGCCTGCAGTCAACAACATGTTAAAAAGTCAGCATCTGTCATAGTCTGGGGCGGCATTAGTGCATTTAGCATGAGCAACTTGCACATCTGCGAGGGCAAAATTAAGGCTGAAGGGAATGTGTGCATTTTGGAGCAAGATATGTGCCATCCCGGCGTCATCTTTTTCAAGGACGCCTACCCAGCCATATTCTGTACACATTATAACTGCGCAGCCTTGTACTCGTAAAGTGTGGACTTATCTCCCATTTAAACGGCGCAGACGATCATGAAGCGCAAAATACATCAACAAGGACCTCAGATTTTTGATCAACTGAAGTCAGGCAAGAATAGCAACAAATTCTGCTTTTTTAACTCCTACAATTAGTGTCCCTGATCCAAAACAGCCATCGTATGTTATTGAAAGCCAAGATGATGCATAGTGGAGAACACGCTCCTGTCTCAGCTAAACTGGAACATTATGCAGACATCAAATTTCAAACTAGGTATAATTTAAAGGGTAAAGTATTTTTACTGAAGTTTAAGATTATTATTGTGTCCTTTTACTTTTTTGAATTTTATACAGGCTAAATGGATTTGCTAATTAGTATTTGCTTTTTTAATTTGCATTTTACGCACTGTCCCAGTCCTTCTGGAATTGAGATTGTAATCGGTTGGTAGAAATAAGCCTATATGTGATTACATGCTGGCATCATTGTGCTTTGAGGTCATCTGCTGTTTAAACGCTAAAGGAAGCTCTTGAACTTCAGCCTTTCCACAAATGGAAGTCAGTGCTCTCAGGACTTATTACAAGGATAGAAAGGAAGTTTAGGATAGGATAAATAGGAAGTTTTTTAAGGCGCACGACGGAACATTGGAATTACCGTTGAAACCGAACTTGAACAGATGCGAAACATGACAGTAAACCCACGGTTTCGTAGTTCGGGCCAGTGAAGAATGAGCCCAAATAATGCTTGTCGAAGCTGCCTGTTTTTGGGAGCCATTTATAAAGGAAACGGAAGGTTGTGCTTTGGCAAGGATCCTTGCAGCAGGATGTTGGTGGCTGTTACTGATTATGGGACTTGACCAAGCTAGGCTTGCCTGAGAGCTGCAAAGATGTGGAGAGACGTGTAGTATTACATGTAGTAATTTACTCTTTGCCTGCCACAATGGACTAAGTCAGCCCACAGTCGGGTGGCTGCCTTCCCAAGGTTGCTGGTTATAATATCACATTGACATTATTACCCTTTATATCTTAACAAAAATTAGGTTTTCATCCAGCTCCTGCCTCTGAGGCCTGAGATATACCAGCTTTCTGACGACGTTTGCATAGACAATGGACTACGTCATAAACGGAATAGTACACACACTTACCTATGTACTGTACATATTACTGGGGGATTCCTGCAGAAAAGGACCCCAGAGTACTGACTGACCAGACCTTGGAAAGCCTCAAAATTTTGCAGTAAACCCCTGACCGTGTCATATCTCCATACTGCCCCTAGTCCCCCCCCCCCCCCCCCCCCCATGCGCAACCAATGCTCCCAATTTGGCCCTTGTCACAATCACACGGGTCGAAATTCTCCTGCATTGTTAATATGATGTTTAATTTTTTCCCTTTTACAAAACCCAAAACCAGTGAAGTTGGGACTTTATGTAAATCGTAGATAAAAACACAATACTATGATTTGCAAATCCTTTTCAACTTATATTCAGTTGAATACACTGCAAAGACAAGATGTTTAATGTGCAAATGTTTAATGTTTTTTTTTTGCAAATAATCATTAACTTAGAATTAAAAGGCAGCAACACATTACAAAAAAGTTGGCACAGGGGCCTTTTTACCAGTGTGTTACATCACCTTTCCTTTTAACACTTAATAAACGTTTGGGAACTGAGAAGACCAATTTTTGAAGCTTTTCAGGTGGAACTCTTTCCCATTCTTGCTCGATGTACAGCTTAAGTTGTTCAACAGTCCGGGGTCTCCGTTGTCGTATTTTACGCTTCATAATGCACCACACATTTTCAATGGGAGACAGGTCTGGACTACAGGCAGGCCAGTCTAGTACCCGCACTCTTTTACTACGGAGCCATGCTGTTGTAACACGTGCAGAATGTGGCTTGGCATTGTCTTGCTGAAATAAGCAGGGGCGTCCATGAAAAAGACGTTGCTTGGATGGCAACATATGTTGCTCCAAAACCTGTATGTACCTTTCAGCATTAATGGTGCCTTCACATATGTGTAAGTTGCCCATGCCTTGGGCACTAATACACCCCCATACCATCACAGATGCTGGCTTTTGAACTTTGCGCCTATAATAGTCCGGATGGTTCTTTTCCTCTTTGGTCTGGAGGACACGACGTCCACAGTTTCCAAAAACAATTTGAAATGTGGACTCGTCAGACCACAAAACACTTTTCCACTTTGCATCAGTCCATCTTAGATGAGCTTGGGCCTCACTCCAAAGTAAGCTTGAAACTTAAAGGTATGACAACATAAAAGTTCTTCTGTCGTTTTCATCATTGTATGCCAACACAATCATATCACAACACACACTACCAACAAGGGGGCTAAGAATTGCTCATATTAACAGTCTCAGGAGCAAAATCTGTGAGGTCACTAACATACTGTGCAAATACAAACTACACATACTTGCTATTTCAGAAACTCACCTGGATTCTTCTTTTGAAAATACTGAACTGCACATCGAAGGTTACAACATTTACAGAAATGATAGAAACAGATTTGGTGGTGGAGTTGCTTTTTATATTCAAGATCACTTACCAACACAAATTAGAACTGATATGATGAAATATAATATTGAAATATTATGGTTGCAAGTTCATTTATCTCACCGCAAGCCAATTCTGCTAGGTTGCTGTTACCGGCCACCAAATGCCAACTGTGAATACTTAGACACAATCTGTGAAATGTTGGATAACAATACTGCTGTGGGTCGGGATATTTACCTTATGGGTGACTTCAATATTGACTGGTTCGCTCAAAAATGTCATTTAAAAAATAAGTTGTTTACTGCCACTGCTACATGTGGATTGACTCAGGTTGTTAATGAACCAACAAGAATACATGTTAAGAATGATGGTGTCAGAACATCAACTTGTATTGATCACATTTTCACTAACTCTCCTGAGTGTTATTTCTAAGTTATTTCTGTTCCCACTGGCAGCAGTGATCACAATCTGATCATAACAGTAATAGCCACTGTGGTGGATAGACCCGGACCCACAGTAATATTTAAAAGGTCATACAAAAAGTTTAATAATGAGAAATTTGTTGATGATGTGAAAGCCATTTGCTGGTCTGAGGTGCTATCTAGTCACAATCCTGAAATTGCACTTGCAAGATTTAATAATCTATTTCTGCCTGTAGTTGAAGTTCATGCTCCTCTGAAGAAGTTTGCTGTCAGGAATATCGTCACACCTTGGTTAGATGATGAAATCAAAGTCGCTATAAAACAGAGAGACCAGATGAAAAAAACAGCAATTATGACAGGAAATAATGATGACTGGGACCTCTATCGTAAAATGAGGAACTCTATCACCAAACTCAACAGGAAGAAAAAGAAAATTTACTTTGATGATCGAGTTCAGAAGGCAGGAAATGATAGTAAAAAACTATGGAACATTTTAAATCAGTTGACGGGTAAGAAAAACAAAATCAACCCGTCCTTTCTTGAGGTAGACAATAAATTTACAACAAAGCCTTTAGAGATTGCTAATTATATCAATGATTATTTTATAAACAAATTAGACAAGCTAAGAGAAAATATGCCTAATCTAAGTAATGTTAAATCTAACCTATTAATAAGAAATAATATTATGAAAAATAAAAACACTAGGTTCAAATTAGAAAAAGTAAGTACAAATAAGGTAAAAGAATTCCTCAAATCTTGTAAAGACAAACCCCCAGGTGTCGACAGCCTTGACAGCAGGCTTCTTAAACTAGCAGCTGACTTTATTGCTCCTGTTTTAGCCCACATTATAAACCTCAGTTTTACTTGCAGTACTTGCCCACAAGCGTGGAAACAAGCTAAAATTATTCCATTGCCAAAAAATAAGAAACTCCCATTCTCGACTTCAAATAGTCGACCCATAAGTATTCTACCTGTGTTAGGAAAAATTACAGAGTCTATTGTACATGATCAAATCATTAACTACTTCTCTTCGAACAACTTAATCAATGATTTTCAACATGCATACAGAAAGAGTCACTCCACTGCTACGGCGCTGACTCACATGTCTGATGATTGGCTCAGAGAGACTGAAAAGCAGAATATAGTTGGTACGGTGTTTCTTGATTTCTCTGCTGCTTTTGATATCATTGACCATGATTTGTTGTTAGAAAAACTTGCTTGTTATGGTTTTGAGCAATCAGCGCTCACTTGGTTTTACAGCTATCTATCTAATAGAACACAGACAGTGTTTTTTAATGGCACCTTCTCAAGTACCAGAAGTGTAACATGTGGCGTGCCACAAGGGAGCTGCCTAGGTCCATTACTGTTCACAATTTTCACGAATGATTTGCCATATATTTTAGATAAAGCTAATGTAGTGATGTACGCTGATGATTCTACCATATACACATCAGCACGCACATGCAGAGAATTGGAAACGGTTTTAAATATTGAACTGCAAAATGTAGTTGACTGGGTAATATCAAATAAGCTAGTGTTAAATGCTACGAAAACTAACTGTATGATTATTGGCTCCAGTCGTACTATTAATAAAAATCCTGTATTAAACATTAAAATCAATGACATTACAATTAATCAAGTACATGAGACCAAACTGCTGGGTGTAATGGTAGACTCAAAATTATCATGGAAAAAACATATAAATAATATTATTGTAAAAATGGGTAGGGGTATATCTATTATTAGAAGACATGCAAGGTTTCTAAGTTGTACGACAATGAATTATGCTATTAAAGCACTAATATTAACATACCTCGACTATTGCCCAGCGGTTTGGTCGAATGTCACAGGAGAAATGATAAATAAATTACAACTTATTCAAAATAGAGCTGCTCGTATTGCACTTAAGTGCAACTATAGAACAAATATCATTACAATGCATAAAAATCTAAACTGGCTAATGGTCAAAGACAGACTTTTATACTCTCTGATCATTTTCACCAGAAATATTATTGTCACTAAGTCACCGTGCATCTTGTTCAGGAATCTCTCTTTTAGTACAGAAAATCATAGATACATAACCAGACATGCTGTGGTAGGAAACTTCACATTACCTACAGCGAGAACAAACGCCATTAAAAACACTGTCATCTTTAGGGGTATGAAAGGATGGAATTTATTACCCAATCATATAAAACTCAGCCCAAATGTAGGTCATTTCAAAAGACTCGTAAAACTGCATCTAAGTATATAATATATATATATAATAATATAAGAATATTGTATGTGTATATGCATTGTTGTATGTGTAAGTATGTATATGTGTATGTGTATGTATACGTGCATATATATAGATATATATAATACATAGATGAGATGGACACATTTGTGAACCTTTATATATATATCCCATCTCTTTTTACTTGTGTGTAGACTAAGTGGGATCTGACTGATATATAAATCACACTGAAAGTGTTTTTTTTGTTTTGTTTTGGACTTTTTGTTCTTCTTTATTTTTATTTTATCTGTTTTATACTGTTTTTTTTTTTTTTTTTTTTTTTTTCCCTTTATATACTAGGAATCTTGTGCCTTATTTATTATGTATGTAATTTTTGGGTGGACCCCAGGAAGAGTAGCTGCAGCTCTGCGCAGCTAATGGGGATCCTAATAATAAATAAATAAATAAATAAATGGCACCCACCTGTTCCCAAGTAGCCTGTTCACCTGTGGGATGTTCCAAATAAGTGTTTGATGAGCATTCCTCAACTCTCTCAGTCTTTTTTTCCACTTGTGCCAGCTTTTTTGAAACACGTTGCAGGCATCAAATTCCAAATGAGCTAATATTTGCAAAAAATTACAAAGTTTACCTGTTCGAACATTAAGTAACCAGTCTTTGCAGTGTATTCAATTGAATATAGGTTGAAAAGGATTTGCAAAACATAGTATTCTGTTTTTATTTACGATTTACACAACGTGCCAACTTCACTGGTTTTGCGTTTTGTAATTTATTAGCAAAAAATTATATAATTCCGTTTTTATGAGTGTAGACTGATTAGGGAGAAAATCTTTTGAAGTCTTTAAATCTTTTGATTTAAAAGCATCAGGGTGCAACATAATAAATGGGAAATAAGAGAAGTGGTCTGAATACATTCTGAATGCACTATATTAGGCTGGGGCCACGAGGGGCTTTAGTGCAGCCCCCTGAACCAATGCTAACTGCACCCCTGACTCCACCCCTGAATGAGTTGCAGGGATTGGCGCCGACTCCTAGCTTGTGCTGAAACACCAGTGTTTTACAACATGATCTTTAGAATTGGAATGAGTGGAGTCTTATGCTACCCAAGGCAGAGGTGCAGTGAGAAATGAGCTCCCAAGTCCTGATATTTTTATGGTCCTCCAAAAACTCTGGTGGGAATTTCGTTTTGCACGTACCATTTCCAGCCCATCATCTTCGCCTCATCCTCATCAAGGCAATTTGGTTGAATGGTTTATTGTTTAGAGCGGAGCTCTAATAAAAAACAGACTCGAGCAATCTTTTGTCATAATAAGAACAGGAAAGCCAAAGAAGTTAATTATACGAGTGGGTGGGCCAAAACATTATGCCTGATATACTTTTGGTCCGCTGCATGCCAACGAATTAGCTCTAACCGACTGAGGCAAGGGCAGGACGACTGAGGGTGCCCTGTGATATCTGGCATCGAGATGTGAGCTGCAGATTCATTCATTCCTATAATTGTGCGGTGGAGCCCCTGCGAATTACTTGTACACTGATGTGTCAAAACATAGTTCACTCATGAAGCAAGTAGCATTGATTATCTCGTAACCGTGGCACATGTCAAGATCTGTGAACAGACCTTAGCTGGGAAAAAAAAACAGTCGGTTCTCAAAGTCGTCACGTTGAATGCAGGAGAATTTTGACCTGAGTGACTGTGATAAGGACCGAACTGGTATGGCCAAGGGAGTTGGTCGGAATATCTCTGAATCAGCTGGGCTTGCAGGATGCTCCTGGGCAGCAGTTTTGAGAACCTAGTGACTACGGTTCGACTAAGCACCAACCACAAACTGATGACGGGCAACAGGCTGCCCAATTCTCATCGACTTTCAAGGGTAGCACAAAGCGTCTCGTCTGGTCCACTCTGACAGAAGGGCTGCTGTTGTATCATTTGCCGAATGTGTTGATGATGGTTATGGAGGAATGTGTCACAGCACATAGTGTTGCTGCATTTGATGCTTGGTATCTGCTGCCTGGTCCAAGTGTCTATTCTAACCTCTGCCCGCTTACAAACATAAGCATCAACTCTGGGCACGCTAGAGTCAGAACTGGACCTTAGAGCAAAGGAAGGAGGCGGCCTGGTCTGTTCTGTTTTATGTCCTGTACTGTACTGGTGCACCATTTACCTGGGGAAGAGATAGTGTCAATATACTCCGTAGGAAGAAAATAAGCTGGTTGAGAGAGTGTGACACTCTGGGAAATGTCCTGCTGTGAAACCCTGAATTTGGGCATTTAAGTGGACATCAGTCTGATCAAGCTTTTTACAGCAGGCAGCGAACCAACAGCATATTAGGCTGGTGTCTGTAATGTTTGAGCTCATTTGTTTGTGTGCGTGTGCGTGCGTGTGAGGGCATTGTCCTCATTCAAATGGAAAGTCCAAAGTGTTTGCCAGTGCAAATCATTGATTTACGGTAAAACATGGTAACAATTTACAATAAGGGTACATTAGTTAATGCAGAAATAATCAGTAACCAGTTATTAATGAACAGTTAACTAATCCATAAGAGCGCTAAATAAGCATAGGTAACCTTAGCATCTATTATTGCTGTTTGACATCCTTATTATGCAGTTGAAATCATCCCTTAAGTAACACCTCAAACTATGAAACTATTCAATGATGTATTAGTTAACATGAGCACATTAGTAAATGATTAGCAAACTCATTAGTTTACTATTAATTAAATGTTAGTTAATGTTAATTACAGCGTTAACTGATGTTATTTAATGTACCCTTATTGTAAAGTGTTACCAACATTATAATCACATATTAAGTTTTTCCTTTTTTCTCTTTCACTCTTACTTTTTCATCTGTCCTACTTTGGACGTGTCCCCCTTGAGACGAGCGCTCTCTCGTTTCTGGGACAGACTGCCGGAGCCCTGACATTAGTTCAGCCTCCCTGAGCATGAGTATTTGCACAAGGGCACTGCCCTCATTCTAACAGAAATGTCTCAAAGTCTGTTCCTGTGCAAATAATTGTTGGTACCATCACATTTGCCTGAGCTTTGGTCCAGACAATGGATTTCTTGATAGACCATGAAAAAAAGGTTGAAGGTTAAACTTTAAGGTATTTTATCTGTAAATATATTATTGTGCGTAGATCACAAAACGCTATCGCCAGGGTTCCCTGCGTCAGAGGGCGGAACTGGGAGTAGACTGAATCATTTTTGGGCATAAACTTATCTAACTGCTGTGATTGGCTAACCGTTTTTTGACAAACAGAGCTTCCAGTAAATAAGGCATGAATCTGTGCCAAACTCAATTGATATGGCTGTGGAGAAGTAAATAGAGGGGGTTTGTCCATTTTTAGGAGTGTTGGAGACCGAGACTGGAGAGAAACTTTATCAAAAAAGAGAGTTAAATTCCAATATTTCACTGTGACACTAGAGCTAACACTGCATATGATATGATAGAGAATAAACAAAACCAGAAACGAAAATCTTGCGGAACAAATGAAAACTCGATGAACAATTCTGACGCCCGAAACCATCAATGCCCACGGAACAGAAGAACCATCCAACATCCCAAACCTAACAATATGCCCAAAGAAAAAAATAAAAGGAAAATGTATTTTTTGAGAAGGGGCAAAGGGTACGGGAGATGAGGGAGAGACCTGCTATTCCGTAGCCAATGGGAGTCTGCCTGCCTGCCAGACTGAAAGTAATAGTGTGTGTAAATGAGAGCGGAGAGGATATCAAGGAGGTAGACGTGTTCCGGCAATATTTACTGTTATTTACTGTAAAATATGCTGCGCAAATAAAGCGTTGTGTGTCTGAAAATGTTAAGGGGAGAGACAGAGAGCGAGATGGATGGGGAGTGAGGACTGGGAGAGAGAAGGTAGAGGGACGAAATTTGCAACACTTCACATATCATAATGTCACACAGAAACTCAACGTCATGGTGAGAACGGACCATTCTGATATAGAGGCACCGAAGAATTCTCTGGTGCTCGTTATTCACCTTCAAACTAGATTGTATCTGAGAGTGTATCTTTCTTGGAGTTAAAAACCCCCTGAGTTTCTGCCTCTGCAATACATGACCTGGTGGGATGTTCAATTCACTGAAGGCTCTCTGTATGAAAACATACTATCTAATGTCTGTATGGACTGATTTTTCATAGTCTGGCTTTGAGTGATTTTCTTTCCTGTTTTAAAAGAACAAGACCATTACCCCAGTAGGCAGGAGACCTGTTTATGGTTAGGGCGGAGGTGAGGGGGAAGGGAGGGGGGAGGGGGATGGTGTACTGTAAGTTAGACCCGGAGAACCAGTTGGTAATTCCCAGTTTCCATGGTAACTGTGAATTCAGGCTCTGCTCCTCGCTGAGATTGCACCCCCACCCAATTTCCCCCACCCCCCACCCTCCACCCATTTGGGATAACCAGCAGCTTCTGTTATTGCTGTACCAAGCTCCCATAATAAAGTATTTTGTTTTGAGTTGGCATGTTTTTTTTGTTTGTTTGTTTTTTTTTTGTCAGGTGCTGCCGATCTGTACCCCAACTGAGTCTAAAGTGGAAACTTGAACTGAGCTGAAACGCTAAAATTTAGCCTGCATTGTATGCGGATTTTTTTTTGGTCTAAATACGGACAAGATTCCCGGGGCCCTGTGGCGCGGGGAAAGCACTGGGTAAAAGCTTGAAAACAAATTTGGCCATAATGCGGAATGCTGGGAACTGACTGGGCATGACAGCCTTTCTGACCAATGGCTATAAATGTACCTTCTGCTGATTGTTAGGCTCTGAATGGGTGAGACAGCGGTGGTCAGATGGAAAGACTCTTGGCTTTTTAGGATCAAGGCAGGTGGCTGATGTGTCTGGTAATAACTGGAAAGGAAAGGTTGGTAGTATCGAAATAGTCTCTAACCTCTTTGAATATGCCTGAAAGAAGTGCAGAAGAACGTCCAAAAGATATACAGGGAGTGCTGTTTGCACATAACAGTACATAACAGTTATACCTGCATCATGTTCATGACTGCTATTTTTTATTCAGTTGATTTTTCTGCTGTTTTTCATCTGTTATAAACATGTTATTGGACATATTAATGTGCACTCAGTGCTACAGTTCAGTTTTTCACTATTGAATGGAGTTCAGGTAGCATAAGGGTTCAGGATATGATATGGAGATCTGTTCAAGTGCTTGAAAAATGGTAGCCTTTGATCTGTAACAATACAAACATTTTCACGAGATCCTATAGCCTCATATATTTGCACTTTTCTGACAAATGTCTTCTTTTGAAAAATAAATTACTCCCGAGAGATTTCCCATATTTATTTTGTTTGAAATGTATTAAGATTTAGTATAGGCTGTTTCTATATAATTTCAATCAAGAAGTGCTATGTTTGTGGAAGTTTTTGTTGTTTTGGGGGGAGTAGAATTCCAACCCGAAATCAAAAAAAAAAATGGGAGGTTATGTTAAATTAAAATAAAAACTGAAAGCAGTAATTCGTAAATTATCTGTGACCTGTATTACAAACATACATTGAAAACAACAACAGTGTATTATATAATGTTTCCCTGCACACTACAGATTTTTCAATATAAAGACATTTCAGTTTTCACTCTCGCTATGTATTTTTTAAAATGCTGGAATAGTGAGGTATTTACCACTTTGTAAGGTGGCCTTTCTTTTTCACAGCTCTTAAATGTTTAAGAACTGAAGACACCAGGTGGTTACTTGTCCGAGGTGTAATTATTTTTCCCATTGTTGCTGCAAACAAATCATAAGGTGTGAAGCAGTGTTTGTTGTCACAGTAGTGTTGGCTTGATCGTCACTCACGTCCAATACTAGTATTTGGCCTTGTCGTTTACGTATGGAGCTCTGGTTTCTCGGGAATATTAGAATCTTTTCTTTACATTATGGGCTGTCAGTGGTGAGATCCCTAAATTCCATGCAGTCACGCGTCAAAAAATGTTATGAAGCTGATTTTGATCCCGCTGCTTTTGCAAAATGGCAAACCTGAAAGCCTGGTTTGCTGGTTAATGGCCCACGCCTTTAGTTACAGCTCATTTTACACCAAATCATAAATGAATCACCTGTTTTTTATTCATATTTTCACCCGTTGAATGCTTCAAGCGGGCGTTTTCCTGTGGATTCTGCTAATTTATCCAGTCTTTGAATTCCCCTGGTCTGATTGGTTTGGAGTGTTTTGCAGGCATCAAATTAGGCATTTGGAAATGTTTACAAAAATCAATGAGGGCAAAGTTTAAATATTTTCTCTTCGTGTTGTTTTCAAATAAGATGGGTAGAAGATGATTTACAAATCTGATTTTATTTCCTTTTCACAATCTGTCCCAATTATTGTGGAATTGACATTGTATTAGTGTGTATTACTGTATGTTAACTGTTAAACCTATTTTAGTGTTGAGAATTTGTTGTTAATTTTTTCACTTCATCTTCAGCAAACTTAAGACAAGTATTGAACTGCAACATCCATTTTATCCTGAATCTGAAACGAAAAACAAAAATATGGTATTATCCATGAGTCCGAAATATAAAAGAAAAACACAAAAGCCAACACCAAGGAATCAACTAAAATGGGAATTTTAAAATTGGACACTGAAAATGACAGAAATCGTATGCTTCATATGTATTCATCTGTATAAACTGCTCGGGTGGTTCGGAGGGTGATAATTTTGTAACGGTATTGGTTGTCTAAGAGGAAAAGGGCACATGATCATAGAACCAAATTGTGTGGTACATAGATCGAAATCACAGTTCATGGTCTAAGTTTTGAGTCCACCTTTCGTTAATATCACCTATACTAATTTCCTGAAACGTCCTAATTTTTTTTTTACCTTATTTTGTATTTTATTTAATTAATGAAGGGTATTGTTCAGTTCTCCCCAACCTCCAAGGCTCCCAATCTCCCTGTGGCCAGCACTGTTGACCCCATAACCCCATCTGAGACCCTCACCTTTGACCTCCACCTTTGAACGCGGACAGACTGTCCCATGGGTGCTGGTCTTTCATGCAGAGGCAACCGCTTGCATTGATTGGCTGACTGACTGCCGGACAGGTGCTGACTATTGTTTAAGGGAATCGGTGGAAAAATGAGAGGGAGGGCACCTGAGAGGATGGAGGGGGAGGTGGGGTGGGGTGGGGTGGGGCGTGTGCATGGAGCTGAGGAGGACAGCAAGGTGTGATTTTAGGTTTATAAACCCCACCTTTATGAGCAATGAGTGGACTGGAGATTGTTGTCATGATAACCCTTTCTTGAGCACATCAGTGGCCTCCTGAATTGCTCCATGAAAGGTCAGCACAGCCCCATCTCCCCCTAAAGTTCTCTATCCAAAAGGTACTCCCTTACGAAAAGTCACTATCGTTCCTAGCTATAGTTACCCTGTAATAAATTGATATTACTTTCACCACCATGATGTTGTAGTAGTTATTGAAACTACGGCAATATAATTGTGTGGACTATAATAATATCATGGTACTGTTGACTGAGATAGTACTGTAGTTATAATGTGATGGCTATAGTACTACTATAGGTATACTATGCTAACTGTAGTAATACTATAGTTATGCCAATAATACAGTTATATAACTAAGATTTATCACTATTTACTACTATTACTACTACTATTACTATTACTATTGTATATTTGGTCGCACTTTAGATGAAGTGCTGCTCATAAGGGCTTTATACAGCACGTATAATGCCTTCATAAATGAGACATAATGTCTTTTTGAATCATACATAAGCCAATGCTATGCTTTGTAAAGGGTGAAATAACCCATCCTTATTCAGCATTTGATGCCAGATGTGATATAACTGACAATTTCACTTAGCTGGTGGCTAAATGCCATATAGTGACATTGTCAGCTAAGTGACTTTGTCATTGTTACGTCTGGCATCACATGCTGAATAAGGATGTGTTATTTCACCCTTTACAAAGCATAGCATTGGCTTATGTATGATTTATAAAGACATTATGTCTCATTTATGAAGGCATTATACGTGCTGTATAACGCCTTTGTGAGCAACACTTCATCTACAGTGTGACCGTATATTTTCATGAGGGCTGCCATGCATCCTGTTCCCTGTCCCACAGAGTGCGAGTTACTAAAGATTTGAACAAGCTAAACATAATTAAATGAGCAGGGGCTGACTGGCAGTCTTGTTTACATTTCATCTATCTAGAATGAATGACTGGCCCATACCTTGGATCAGACATCCCCTAACCGTTTAACCGCCTTTAAAACTCACACCCTGAGCTGACCAGAGAGGATAGAGTCGCCTTCCGTTAACTGCTTCCACCCAGTGTGTTCCTTTCTTCCGCCATTTTTTTTTCCTCGCCAGTTTTGCCCTGAGCTCTCTTGGAGTCATTGGCTAGGATTTCCTTTGAATCGTGTTGTGATAATTGTTTGTGAAATACAGCGTGTAGCAGTGATGGCCACTGAGGTGGTGGAAAATATAACGTAACGTATAACATAACATATCATTTAACATAACTTAACAACATGGCGAGAACAGGCCGTTCAGCCCAACTACGCTCGCCAGTTTCGTCATACTATTGTGAATATATCCCTTCAGATAATCAATGACTGAATGGTATCCAGCTTTAAGTCAAGCCTGCTCTTGAAAATATCTCCTTTAACTGATTATTAACTTTGAAATATTTTCCAGTGCAGCCAGCTATCGTCAACTTGTTAAGATGGGAAATAAAACTCTTTATCTGCATGCAAAATGGTGCACGTCATATCCACGTCATACAAAACTGTGGTTGCATGTTGCTAATCTTAGTTTTCCTTGTTTCAATTTTTATATAGTCCTAAAGCAGAGTGATTTTTACTTTTACCTCCATGTCTGTCGCGGTATAACTTGATGGCTGATGAGGATTCATTGATCAGGGAATCCGCGGCCGAGCTGTCAAATTACCCATGATGCTGTTCTGTCTGTCCACTTCTCCCCCTGTCTCTCATTTACAGCACGTTTTCGTCGATTACTTTTTCATTCATTCCTCTCGTGCTCTGTCTGACTTTACTGCTGATTGCCATCCATTTTTCCATCTCTGGGATACCCGGCCATAACTAATGTTTGAACTGTTATAAAGTGCGACCAAATGGAACAAAAGTGGGGATTCTTTTGACTGACAGCCTCCATTACCTCTCTGTCTCTTCCCCTCTTCTCCCTGCTCATGCCCCTCTCTCACTCTATCCCCCTCTCCCTCTCTACTGCTCAGTCCCTCTATCTGATTCGTCAGGAGATGGCCGTATCCCAGAAGCACCTGGGGGAATTCTGCGAGGCCCTGAAGCAGTACCTGAAAAACGTCTCGGCCCAAAAAGACTGCTTCCAGTGAGACTGACTGCCTGTTCCATTCTTACATCTCCCTAACTAGATCTGTGTCCTCTAGCCTGTGTCACTGAAAAGCTGGCATGCATTACAGGATTTCTCCTCATGCTTTTGGAGTTTTCAAGGTACCTGTCAGAGCTGCTGACCGCATACATAGGAATGGAAATACCAGCAGTTGTATGAGAGAGGTGCATGTCAGATGTTGCACGTTGTTAGGATTTTGATAGTCATGTAGAGGTATAAGTATCTCTTCTCCAGGATTATGAGACATACATATGTTTGATGTTGCGCATTGTTAGGATTTTGATAGTCACGTACAGGTATAAGTATCTGTTCTCCAGGATAGCTGTATTATGTATGCATATGTTTAATCGCTGGCTTTAATTCTCCTCGCAATGTCAGTCCGGCCTGCTTTGTGAGGCTGTATCTTCTCCTGCAACATAACTTACCCAGCTGGCCTTTCAGTTTCACATTCAAAAATGTGTTATTGGCATGTCAAGATGCATCTTTTGAGGTTAAGATCAGAAAAGAACAGTACTATTGACCACATGACCTTACGTGTAGGCATACAGACAGTGCACTGACATGAAGGCATACAGATTTCCTAATTGGTTGGGCCACTGTTTATGGCAAGCTGAAATATACTTCAATCTACTGCTGGCCAAACGCATTTTTGTTTTTCCCCTAATTGGCGGAGAGGCGTTTGGGGGCACTGGTGCCAGTGTCTGCCTGTTCAACTGGCAGCAACTATACTCCCTAACATTCCCTTTGACAAAGTACTGTAAATCATGTTATTTCTGGTGTGTTGTGACACTGCAAACAATTGCTACTTTCCAGGAACTCGGCGCCCTCCCACCCACCCGTTTCTGTGCCCTGTTCCTCATGCTTTGTGATCGTGTTCTTAGAGGATATGGCTCTGTGCATCCGCTCCATCAAACAAACCACAGGGTAATCACACTGTACCGCAGACCGCTGACCAGCCGGGGAGAAAGAGGGGATTACAGGGGAGGAGAGGATTATAGAGATTAGAAGGAAAGGAGAGAAAGAGGGGGAAGGCATGCACCTTGCGCCCCCCAGGTCCCCCCTCCTCGCGGCCTCACTCTGGAGCTTGGGTCAGCGACATATGGAAATGAGCGAATACGTCGATACACAACACACAGGAAGGATTGTACAGGGACTGTGAGGTTTGAGGGGGGAGGGATAAAAGGGCATTACCCCTGGGACGGGACAGGAAGGGGTCGGCCGGGGCGCAAGTGAGAGGCTACAGAAGCGGCGTCCTCAGGGTGACCCACTGAGGACTGACGAAATTCCCGCAGCACAGGAGTGGAGGAGTCGAACCCTGTAGTGTCCTGCCGGGACGGATGGGGCAGTGGCTGCCTCATTAGGATGATGAATCCAGAACATGGTACTGACCCTGTCAGCAGAAACGGAGAGAGAGAGAGGGAGAGAGAAGCTAAGATAACAGAAGATGGGAAAGTAAGACAGGAACTTGTCAGCAGCTAGCGTAGCGTGAATGCCGCACTCCCTCAGAGAGAGATGGGGTGAGAGAGAGAGAGAGAGATGGGGAGAGAGGTGCCAAACTACACCTCCACAACACATCAGCAAACGGGGGAGACTTTCTGCCCTAAATTCATCACTTTACACCCAGAATTGAAACATCTAAATGACTGCTTAAAGAGCACCGCTCGTATATTGAGGAGACACAGAAAATGAATCATGTTTGAGCCCCTTAGAACAAGAGCAGTCCAACTCATTATTTTTCACTTATTATTTTGGACAACAATTGTACTGAGAACTATATCTATTTTGAACAGTGGAACACATAACTCACCAATTGTATAGTACTGGAACGACACTGAGTTAATCCATTATGGCGTTAAACAGATTTACTACTCAGGAATCATTTTAAGATGAGAACTTAAAAAAAGACAGATCTGGAGTTGGACCTTTTTTGTTTTTAGGGGCCCTTTTAGAAAAAATTACATTACAGCACGCCAAAAACAAAGACTCAACCAATGATTATATGTTGGTGTGCAAACCCACTTCCAGATAAGTTGGCCATCTATGGAAAATGCAAGTAAGATTCAAAATGGGGTGATTTGAAAGGTCCATTCACCCTCTTACATTTCGAAAACACTATAACAGAATCATAATTGATGCTTTAACCGGTGAATTCAATTATGTCTTGGAAATATGCAATTTTCTCATTCTTGATGACTGCAACAGACTCCAAAATTTTTTTGAGAAAAAAATTTCTAAATAAATTACCTCGCCCTAATTGGTCAGTCATATGCTCAGTTCTGGGTGGCACTTCTGTCCTAACTAGGGTGGTCATCCAGAGGAAAACAAACTGGCCGCAAACACAAAAGAATCCATTTGCAGTAACTTTGTAACCCGAAAACTTGTTTAAAATTAAATAGGTGCCTGCTTATAAATATTTCCCCCAAAGAAGAGCTTTTAAAGAAAGCTGTACTACTTAATATTCGGTGATATACTGAAATAAAACACAATCTGAGACAACTTCATTGCACCTCCCTCAAATCTCGGCTTCATGTGCTTTTCCCTTGGTGTCTTGGTGTCATTGATGCTATTTAATTGCATTGCAACAGGGATTTTACATTTTTATTGGTTGCAGACATCACACACAGGTCCACCCCCCTGCCCTCACACACACGCACACACACACACACACACACACACACACTCAAACATACTCTATTTCTCTCATACAAACCCATCCCCTGCTTCAGACCAGTTCTTATTCTCAGCACTCTACCTGAGGGATGCCTGCTGTCAGATAAAGACAAACGGACTCACTCAGCCGCCATGCTCACCAGGAGTCCGTGACCCGCGCCGCTCGCCATTAAAGCTTGGCAGGAGTCAGCGCGGCACTTTGCTCTGCTGTGAAAGCGATAATAAAGGAAGCAGCACTCAGCCGCATTTCAGCGCATCGGCATTTTCAGACCCCGCACAATGGCCACGCTCACGAGCGGCACGCAGAATGCCTGGCAAATCACTGCCACCTAGTGGCCATACTCTGACCTGCGTGACTTGTGTGATTTTTACCCCCACTGTATCCAGAATCCCCCCCAGGGATTCGGCTGTCACTGGAAGTGTCCGTTCCGTTATACAGCCTTCACCTGACATTTTAATTTGTTATCAGGCACTTTAGAGAAAGAGAGGGGAGGAGATTTTTATGCAATAAAACGAAGCAGCTTCAATGGAGAGATTGCTTTGCGACAGAAATATTTCTTAAGGAAGATGCTTTAGGGCAGTGCCATTTTCAGGCTGGTGAAACTGAGCTTCTTTCCCAACTCCTGTCTTCCTCTTTTTGTTCTTTCATATGTTTTCTCTTTCACTCGGTCTACTTTTCCTCTGTCCCAGTATCTCACAATCTAAACCTCAACATTTTCAACTTTGCCCCCCCCCCTCTCTCTGTACAGCGTGACTGCAGTTCGCCTGCCAGACGGAGTGTCCTTCGTCGTGTACGAATTCTGGGATGGAGAGGACGAATGGAAGCAGTAGGCAAAATTTTATTTCTTTTCATTCCTTTAAATCGACTGCTTGGGGCACAAAAAGGTTTGAGAAAGAGCAATGCAAAACTTCGAAACAATGTGAAAAATATGATATGCATCCAACGTTCTAGTTACTGCAAAAAATTCTGAGGTGGGATTCAAAGCATTGCCCTGCTGGAAGGTCCAGCCTCACCCCATATCAAGTTTCCTGGCTGAGGCTGTTGGGTTTTCGTTTGATATTTTCTGGCATTTGATGGAGCCTATGATACCAGGTATCCCTAAAAAGCTGTCTGGAGGCCCCCAACACCCACGGCCGTACTTCAGTGAGTTTGAGGTGCTTTCTGTCCAGGCCAAAACCACCGTTGATTTTTGTTCCCAAAAACGTCTACTGTGCTCTCATTTGAATTTGGGAATATTTTGAGTTAAAGGCCATTTTTGACCTCTGGTCCTGTAATTTGTGGTATGTCTAGCATCAATCTAAATGTTTAAGATGTCATGACAGTCCCCTAGATCTTGCTCCTGCTGCAATTGGCCACCGACTCCAATTATGTTTCAGAAAGGACATGACGGGTCTCCTGACATCTTTAAAGAGATTTTGTTTATCTCCAAAAATATACAGTATATTTATCACTATGTTTTTAGTGCCATTCTTTTGTGAACATTCCAGTTGGTGATTCATGCATATTTTGCCCAATTAAGAACACCTATGAGGGATGCACTTCTATAATTTTTTCCTCGTCATTGTTTTTGAAGTGTGAACTGGCAGGGTATACATCCAGAACAAAAATCTTGGGATGAATTTATAAGTTTGATTACCTGAAATGTTATTCCATATCACGCAATGCTGCTGAGCATGTTGGGTGCCTGTCACTGGTGGGATCAGAAATAGGTTGCTCTTCAGTTTGGTCGTGGTTCTCGCAAGTCATACAGAAATATGTTTCAGTAACAAACCAAAGATTGTTTCACATAATCTCACATAAATGATGCCTCCCAACTGGGGTCATCTAATCAACATTATAATCTGCCCCAAAATAGAATTATGCCCTCGAGATTCAACCCTCCACCGAGCTGCTTGCTGTGTCCCTCACTGTATCTGCTGCTGTTCAGTGAGTCATAGTTGAGGAGAATATACAGTATGTTTCATTCTGGTCGGGCTGGGGAGGGGGGCTATATGGGTGTGTTTCTGTAAATGAGTGTAATTAATGTATTAATGTTGGTGCTCAGGAGTGGGAATATGGGAGCAGGAGGAGAGATGTGGGGGAGGGGCTGAGGGGCTCCTTTCTGCCTTGCTCACAGACAGTCTCATCACAGGTGACCCACATCTGTCACCATCTCATATTAATGAGCATCACCCCTCAAACTCTAGCACTACAAGCTGTCCAGTTGTAAGAAAAATAAGGAGCCGTGTGTGTGTGTGTGTGTGTGTGTGTGCGCACGCATGTGTGTGTAGGTTTGGGTGCATGCTTGTAAGTGCATTGCACCTGTTTTAGTGCTTTGTATGTGCAGTTTGGATATACAGTATGTGTGTGCACATGCCTTGCTGCTGTGCACGTGCACATGCGCAGGAGTGCAGTCACGTTTATGCACATTACGCATGTCCACACTTGCATGTACAACCTTAGATCCGAAATATTGGGACAGTGTGTAAAATATAACAGAAAAATTGAAACATATGATTTTCAAAACTGTAATGACCTGTCTCAACTTGAAGACATTTCAAGTAAGCCTGAAACTCAATTGGACTGCGACCCAGCGGCGCCCATTCAGGAGTGGGGCACAAGGCAACACTGAAATGCTAAACTATTTTACGTCTGAAAGATGGTTTATGCAAAATTTCATCAAACTCGATCAACAGAGGTTATGGGATGTTCAAACAGGTGCGTGCAGATAAAGGAATGTCAACGATCGGTCACAAAATGGCTATTTTTCAGAAATAAATTTTGCCAAATTTGGTTGCTATTTGTGACGTATAGAGGCTCGAATTGGTTATGGACAACAGAATACAACAACGGACGATGGAGTTTAAGCCATCTTAACTCAGCTGGGCTACGACTAGTTGAGTTTATAATTGGAAGTTTTAGATTTGTGTGTACAGGGACGTGGTGGACTTCCTCTAATTTAGGAAGGTAATTTAGGAGGGTGTGGCTTACTAGGAAGTTGACAGCCACAGCTGAGTTGATTAAAAGTAGCTGCAATTTAGATTTCACTGAACACCACTATCAATGCAATATGTCACATGACCAACATTGATTAAATTTTTCATGTGACAAGTACCGGTTGTGATTTTTTTCCCCCGTTTTCATTGAGTAAGATCAAATATTAAGTAGCCTATACATACAATCAGTGTATTCAACAAATACAGAACAATCCAGCCAACAAATAGGAAGAAAATTATGATACACGAGAGATAAAAAGTGATTCTGTATCATGGAATGGTCTCAGATCCATGTCATGTGTCCTACAACCTACAAGCTAATCATACGTATTCTTGAAAACGAATAAGTACTGTCTTTATTTGAAGACTTTATAAGTTTGACTAAGGTTTTCGGTCTGAAATGCTGTTTTTGTTTTAATATAATTCAGTAACTCAATGTACTGTTCACATTCTTTCTACATATCTAAAATTAATCTGTCTAATCAGTATGGTAAGTGACATCGAGATGACAGTGGCAAACGCCCGCGGGGTTAATGAATATTGCCGCTCCATACACGCTGGACATTGTAAATGATGGAGAATTTGCACCACTGTGAAAAAGCCAACCAACTGCAAATTCTGCTACTGGGAGTACCCTATATCCATGCCGTTCAGCGGCCTCATGGTCGATGTGTCTAAAAACGGCAAAATAGTAGTAATAGTGTCTTTGATTCCAGATGTTCACAACAGTCGTGTGGGCGGGGGAAAGAAATGGGACACCAGTGCAGTGTGCAACCTTAGTGTCAACAGCGGCAGTCAACATACTGAGCGCTACTCAACAGTCTCCAATCTTCGCTGTCATTTAATTTGCTTCATAATGCACCAGTCACTTTAACTGGAAAATGGATTTGGACTCCAGGCAGGCCAGTCCAGCACCCGCACCCCTGTACTATCAGGCCACGCTGTTACGCATACTGATTGTGACTGGTTGAAAAAAATCAGTGAAGTCTCTGAAAAAGACGTTGTCTAGATGGCTACATACGTCGCTCCAAAATGCTTCAGCATTAATGGTGCCTTCACTGGCATGCAAGTTCCCCATGCCTTATACCATGACTAATGTTGGCTTCTGACCTGTGCGTTGGTGTCAATTAGGATGGAGCTTTCCCATTTTGGTTATAAAAATGAGGCGTTATTTCCAAAAACAGATACGTGTTGTTCTCAAAGCGCAGCACACTTCTCCACTGCGTGTCAGTCCATCTCAGGTTGGCTTGAAACAACAGAAGTCAATGGATGTTGTTAACATTTGGCTTCAATTTTGGGCCATACTGTCATCCAGCAACTAACTGTTGCCTTACCTTAAGTAATTAATTGCTCGTGTGGTTATGTTTATGACACAAGCATGTCAGGTTTTAAGACGGTACCATCTGAAGGCTCAAGGGTTGAGGGCATTCAATATTGGTTTTTGGTCTTGCCCTTTACGCATAGATTACTCCAGATTCTCTGAATCCTTCGATAATATTATGGACTGTAGATGGTGTAATCTTTGCAAATCCTTTGCAATCATGCGTTGAGAAACTTTGTTCTAAAACTGTTGTCTTAGTTGCTCATGCAACTTCACTCAAATCAGTGAACCGCAAAGGATCCTCACTCATAAACGACAGCCTGTCGCGTATTCCTATTTTATCAATCATGCGTCCCCTGCCATACCTATTCAGTGGTTTCCCTGTGGAATGCTCCGAACAGGTGATTTTTGGACATTCCTTAGGCATTACAATCTTTTATTGCCCAACCCAACGTCTTTTGGAATGTATTGCAGACATCAGAATTGGGATTGGCCAATATTTACTAAAGTTGAATCCACTGACTGTATAAAAAGATGGACGAAGCTACCGTGACGTCACCCATTAGTTTCAGCATACCGTAAAGGAAGCCTCGATTTTGGCAATTTGAATTGCGCCATGTTGTCATTTTGAAACCGGATGTGATTTCTATTGGACGAGTGTGTATTGAAGATCCGGGGAGGACCGTGGCTCTGGATCTGACCGTATTGGATAAGGACCAGAGGATAGCCACGCCCCTAAAGCATATTCTGGCTTTATCCTTGATTCTAGTCTATATGGGTTCATAATTTACAAAAATGAACATCATGATATATCGAAGGAGACTTGAAACTTGCTATAGCTACCATAAAATAATATGAAAAATCTTTATTTAAAGGAAAAATCAGGTGGGAAAATAGGGTCATTTTCTCATAGACTTCTATAACATTGAACTTCTTTCTGCAACCTCTGACGTCGCCATCTGCTGGCCATTAAATAGAATGCCATTTTATGGTACTTTCGCATGGGCTTAATTTTTCAGACCAGGGTGCTGCGTCCATCTTTTTATACAGTCTATGGTTGAATCAGTGAAACTTTTATTATTGTTTATTTGTATATTTTCGATTATGTCAGAAAAGTTTATAGATGCTTGTGTGTGAGGTTCTTCATGTGCGCCTGTGGGTTAGCGTGTGCACGCATCTTCTCACTGTGACTTGGTGGTTACCAAACTCTTCCTGTCCCTCCTTCCAACAGACACCTGCAGACAGCAGCCTGTAAGGCGTTCCAGCACGTGAAGGTGGACACGCTGTGCCAGCCGGAGGTGATGTCCTCCGTCGCAGTGCCAGGTAAGGGACGCACCGCCCCCTGCTGTTTGGGAGGGAACCTGCAGGGTAGGCGGCAACATTGCATAATATAGGGCCATCCAACCCATGTGCTGGCGATGTAACTTCCCATGGATTTACAAGTCAATCTTAAAAGCACAAATTGAGATTGCGTAGAGTTTCAAAAATAGCATTGTGCCATACTATCCTGCTTTCACAGTGAAAAAGTCAAATGGACGCTGCTCACTCTGGTCACTGATGACTTGTGGAATGCCGTCGCCAGCCGTGCATTGGGCGGCTGCATGTCCAGGTGGCGTTGGTTGCGGCTGTCAGCTAATTTGCATAATTTGCTGAGCTCAACTCCAAATAGACACTTCAGCCCCTGGCATCGCGTTGCTTGCTGTCGCGACAACGTCAGTAGTTGCTCGTCGCCAGAGACCAGAGACCCAATACAATCCAGTTGCTTTTGTCACACAAGTCGCTTTCGGTGTGGTTGTAGGGTTATGCTTTGAGTAAAAATCTTTAAGATGGTAGATCTTCCAGGGCAGCCCTGGGGTTTTGTTGTGAAACTGGCCTAAAGCAGAAAAGGGCACCAGTTTGGTTGCCAGGGCCTTCACTTGCGCCCATGAGCTTGGCACTGCTCCAGAAATGCTTTGCTTTGGTGAATCTAGCATCATAAATTATAGGTTCTATCGTAACAACTGAGTAAATTCCTCTAGATTACAATTCAGAATTCAGAAGAAATGCTAATTTTGCAGAAATAAGAAAATCCCAGGTTTGTTTGGAACATGATGGGCGGTTATGGTACACGGTACGAACACACTGCTGCCGCGTGGCACAAATCAAATTTGCAGTCGCTCGCTGCTGTCAGGCCGCTCGTCGGCATTTTCAAAAAATGCCCATCAGGTCGGGTGAATCCGAGGCAAACAGTCTGTTCACTGATTTGACAGCTGTTGCCAAATATGCAGTTAAAGTATCAGACATATGCAAATATCCTCATCTTTTTTTTTTTCTTTTTTTTTTTACAAGCAAAGTGTAGTATTTATTCACTTCATTTAAACTACCTCGCCAGACGACTAGCATAATTGCTTCAGAGCTAGCTTAATTTAAATGATCTTTTATAGGCACGGCCTACACACGTGTGTATTAATGAATACGTTATAAAAATTACACTGAACATTGTAACTCATCAGTTATCCCCAAAATCTCCGCAATTTTCCTACGCGCATCATTTCATACATCTGGCTACTCATCCAGAGAACAATCAAAAAGTATCTGGAATCCCAAAACAGCAGTGATTAGCCTCTCCTCTGTTCTGACCTTTGAACTTTCTGCCTCCGTGCGTGATCAGTTTTTCAGAAAACTTTTGGCCGCTTGCCTCGCCTCCTTCGCGTCGCTTTGCTGTCCCATAGTGCATTGCGGAGGGCGTGAACAAGGAATGTGAATGTGGCCCCGCCCTCATGCCACGCCACTGTAGTGTGTTCGTACTGTTAGCCGACACCTTCCCGCTCACCCCAGTTATCACCGAACTCAATCAACTGAAACTTCACTGTAATTCCAGTCCTGTTCCAACCACCGGCGTTACCTGTGTCACGAAATTCTCCTCGTTCTCTCCTCCTCTGTGCCCCTCCCTCCTGTAATCCCCTCCTACAGCTGCCTGGTGCACCCTGAACAGAGACTGATGTGGGTGGAGCCTCTGGGCAGCCCCCCCCGGCCCCGCCCCCCAAAACCACAGCCCCGCCCCCCAGCCCAGAGCCTCTCTCTGTGCCGTAGCCTAAATGACCCTCCGCAGCCTCTCCTTCTCCAGAACGTCTCTCCTCTCTCCTCAGTCAACACAGCTTTTTGAAACAGGTCTCCAAACACCTCCTCCCTCCTCTCCTCTGTCAGATAGCACATGGAGGTAAAGCGCAGGGGCTGTCGAGTCCCAAAAGCCTATATTTCGGAGAACAGAGAACGAAAATAAAATTCATGATCAATTAGCACACTCATCCACAGCCCCAGTACTCCCCAATGATGCTGAGAGGTAACCTTGCGCCTCCTACCTCCCCGAGACCCAGTCTTACAAGCACAATGTATATGAAGACACTAATTTACTAAGTAAAATATATACATAAATATATATGGAAGGAAGATTGAATATATGAAATGGAAGAGATTTTATCTTCATTTTATCTTAAATTAAAGGTTTGCCATACAGTAAATCATTACCAACAGTCTTCATGACCCTTCCCTCCTGTTCGACAGTGAGGGATCAGTCCCATGGGGTAACGTTAGGTCATTCTTTCTATTCCTCCTTTCTTTCCCTCTCTCACTCGCTTCTTCCTCTTTTGGCACGTTCGCCGACCAAAGGACGTGAGCTGTAGTACTGATCATCACCCTTGCAGAGACTGGAGCTCAAGCCACGACCAAACTGTGTCCCGCGATTATGACATCACTGACAGCCCGGACAGTTCTGGCCAATGGTAGGGCCTCGTGGTCCCTACTGGATGGCCACCCTACATAGGACAGCTATCCCACCCAGAACCGAGCAGTAAAAATAGACAGTTTTAGGAAGAGCAGCCTTTGTTTCTATCGTTTCTGACTTCACTTGATCTTAAAATGTAAAATGAACTCCCGCATCCACTAGATGTCCCTAGTTTAACGCCAAATTGGTCGTTGGGCGGATTTGGCTGGGACCTTTATTCTTTTAAGGGTGGCCATCTTATGAAGAGAATCTTTGCCTGGTTTGGCCTTTAAATTCCTTTCACAGCGAGACTTCATCAGGCCCTTCTTCAGTGCCCTATTGGATGTGAGCGGAGGCTCAGGGTTAGACAGAAATGTTTACATCCTCCTGTAGCTCTGGCTACACGTGTGGGTCGCCATGTATCCAGTCCGCTGCATGACCTTCAGCTTTGGGTGCTTGGCTGAGCTTAAAGCAGTGCGGCAATATTCTCCAAACGTTTCAGTACTGTTGTCACCCACATACTACCGGTGCACAATGAGGGCATTTTCTTTTACCTTCCCTCTGCCTCTCCTCTTCGATTTAGATTTGGTGCATGTTCTTCTAAACGTACTGTAGCTTTCTTGGCGTAGAACTTAGAACTGTGCAACTTTCAATGGGATTTGTGCATTTCTTAAAATTTCTTTTATAATAATCCTTTGACTGACAAAAAAGAAATTAGAAACTATACTGAATGTCCGATACAGAGAATGACAAGTTTTCACTTTTATGGCATTAATTGAAAAGTTATTCCTATACTTCTGTATGTTCTTGTAAACTTGCTTTCTCTCCTAAACCGAACATAGAGACTTACAGCAGGGATGCAAGTTATATATTTCGTCTGAACATTGGTGAAATTCTAGCTCATGTAGAGAAATGATATTCAGAAACAATAAAGCTAATGTACTGAAATAAAGCCCTGTGGATGATTCCATCTGTTGAATGTCTTGTCCTTGTCAATGCTTCCCAAACTCGGACCCGAGACCCTCCTGAGTATGCTAGTTTTCGTTCCAACAATTGTAATTGTGGGATTTTAACAAGCTGTTAATTTGGAGCATTTGGCGTTGAAAGCAAATACTTGCCCTCTTAAGCCACATACTGACCGAAGTACTGATGCAAGCCGCAAAGAAAAACTCCCTTCATCATATTGTACAAACACAGCTGCTGAAAAGTTTGGAATCACTATTAAATTTCACATAGACTAAACAGTAGAAACTTTGTGCTGCAACGGGACAATGACAAAACATGTATCCAAATTCTGCAGGGATTTAATGAAAAGTAAATTACAGAATATGGAAGGGCCAGATTAATCACACAATTAAAACCCCATTGAGCTGCAGAGGGATCTCTTGGATTGTAAAGTTTGTGCAGTGTACCCATCTTCCAATACTCACCAGTGAGAAATATTCCAGTCTAGTGGAAATCCCTACCTTTATGAAATTTCATTTCCAGGATGCCAAAAATTTGCCAAGCATTAATTCAATCCATCTAGAATAGTTTCATGAGAATTCAGGAGTAAAGATGACTTGTCATTTTTAAAAGTTTGCCCCCAAATACTTACAATGTAAATAAAACATCTTAAAATACATCTTTGTGCTTATTTCTTATATTTATTAGCATAAACACTTCTGTTGAACAAAATAGGCAGAACTACTTAAATCACAAGTGATTCCAAACTTTTGTGCGGGAGTGTACAAGCCAGCCATATAATTTTTTGACCATGTGAATTTAGTTTTCTTTAAATGGATATTAGACCACGAATCCATTAATTCAAAAAAATGCTTGCACACCGTAAACTTAAAATGTTACTATGCAATTAAATACAGCTGAGACGTTGACCATTCTAGACATTATTAGCAAAGCATTGAACAGATACAATTTTTTATTGAAAACTTAAATTAGAAATGACCATTTTTCTCCATTCTAAAATGCATTAACTCAGGAATTTGTGCTAAATAAGAATTAATCCACAAACATGCAGGTTCATGCGCGTCAACACAGTACACTCACACGTTCAGGATTTCAAGGCTGTAAACTTGCAGTCGGGGTCAAGATATCCTCTAGAACGATCCCAAATATTCTTCCTCTTTTGCGGACATCATCACTCAGAAACTTCATGCCAACATTATGTAACCTTCAGCAAAGGTTCCAGAACAATATGTGCATACAGGTTTGCACAATCCAGTCTGTTTGACCCAATTCTTCCAATGTTTAGGATATTTTTACACCCTCTGAAATGCACAAAAAAAGCAATTCATTTCCTCAGACCCTTCAACAATGTGCTTCGCCCAAAAAAAATTTCATTAAAAGGTGGGAAATAATTTTGGTAGTCTATTTAATAGATCTGTCAGCAATTTTTAAAATTCACCACGTGAAAGTGAAAGTAGAGCACACAGACCATGATGGGTCAGGCAATTTAAAATCACACCATAAACAAAATTTGGATATGGTTGACTCTGGCAAGACATAGACCGTATTTTACTTTTGACGAAGCCACAATCTCACCTCACTGGTCAAAGAACATTGTTTTAACGACAAGAAAATGGACAGAGACAAACACTGGGAGAAGGCAGGGGTCATAACCATTTAAACAACGATAATCCCGAAGGATCCAAGGGGCCATAGTTCTGATGCTGGACTGTGATGATCGTATCCAGCACAATATATCTGTTAAAATTTCACTGAATGCCTCAGAGTTTCGCATCAGCAAAACTGTCAAGGAGGTCCATCATAGTGATGATGATGATGATGATGGCGATGGAGATGGTTATTCCAGCTCTCTGACGAACTTGGTCCTCAGCGTTCCTAATGAGGAGGAAGAGTTTCATTAAAATCTGGTGAGAACTTCCCAAACAGTGGTTCTACCGATGAGGATGATGATGATGATGATTAAAACTTGTTGAACAGTTCCATCACAGCGATCGTGGTGCTTTGGCCGAAGATGAAGGCCCCACACAGGAGAGTGATCCCGCCCCATGTCGTCAAAACAATCCTGAATGAAGACAGGCCAGAAACAGAGCGAGTGAAGCGGCGAGAATTAGAGAGACAGACAACAAAGGGCCTGTGGATTAAATTAGTATCATTCTGCGGAAAAAGAATGTGTGAAATTGTAGAATTTGTATTGGAAAAATAATTTTCCAGCCATGATTTAAATCGCCCGAAAACTTGATTAACAAAAACCTGATTTAAAAAAAAAAAAACCTGTAGCCACCAGTTGAGTTGCGCTAGCCACCTGTGTTAATCCATCCCATAATTTCAACGCACTACACAGGGCTGCATGTCCACACTCACCTTGTCCTGGGAGATACAGGCTCTGACTGCATGGAGAATATCAAGCACAGACCTACGGGACGTGGGGGAAAAGAGAATTATAGATTAAGGGAGTCCATTAGAGCAGACGAGAATCAGAGACGAGACATGCGGACGCGCAGATGAAGGGACAGATGGCAGAGGAGAGAGAGGGCAGGGAACTCCAATCATGGAGCCAATTATTTTTAGTGTTTAGTGCGCGAAAGTGTCTGATCTGTGTGTGACGGCAGGCCATCTGTTGCAGTGCGCTTGAAAGCGAGAGCCTTCATAGCGCAGCCTGAATGTAATGTGGGCAGTGACTGAATTTTGAGCGGCTAATGAGAGGTTTAAGGGCAGATGCTTGGGTTTTAATTGAAGGTACCTACATATGTTGAGTGAGCATGAATACATATGCGGGGATATTTGCGTATTGATGAATGTGTTTGTGCGTATATGTGAGAGTATATTTATATACCGACAACATAAGAACTGCGATTTAGCAAATTAGTCATTGCACTCTGGTGGTCATCCAATCGAAGTGACCAGGGAACAGAAATATTTGAAGAAATGAGTGCAAATGTGCGTGTACCAAAAATAAATAAGATTTTAACAATTACACACATTTAGTTTCTGGTTAGTCTTGTATCAACTCGCAAATTTGTTTTGTGACTTAGAATTTGCACACTGTATGCAAGCCGAGGTTCGCATGCGAGCTTGTATGCGTTCCGTGCGTTCGCATGAGCAGGAAGTGTATTATCGTTCACAAGTGAGAGGCTTCTAATGCACCTGGGAAGATAAAGATAAAGAAGGCGCTGATCCCTCCGATGACGCTGATCACCTCACTCATGTCGGGGACGAACATGGCGATGAGGAGGGTGACCGCGGTCCAGGCCACCGTCAGCAGCACGCGGCTGCGGTTCTCGTATGACTGCGTTACCACGGCGTATCGCCGCCGGCAACGGATCAGCAGGTCCTGAATGACTGACCTGAGGGGAGGAAAATAATAACGCATAAACGATAAGACATAATTCATCTTCACAACTTGAGGGCAGAGGGCAGAAATTCTGAATCCAAAGACCTCAATTTCTGACACTTGCGAGGCAATGGATGGACTATCGTAATATACTGAAGGACTTTAGCTCCGCATACATTATTTATGGTGCAATTTCTGACCCAACAATAGTTTTAGAACAAAATAAATTGATTCGACAAAAATTTGGTTTTCTAGCACATTCAATAACAAGTGTTTGCTAAACAAGATCAATTATCCCATCAATACTGAAGTGCCGAAGTGCACCATCATTTGGCCAGAAATCACACAGTAAATGTTATATACAGAAAGAAAGTCCTTCAGTATATTACCATAGATTTCTTTCTCTCCATCTGATGTTTTATAATTAGGGAAAACAGACTGAAGCGCCACAGGAAGAGAGAGAACATGCAAGCTCAGTACAGATCTGGCACACACTGGCATACACACTCACACAAGCACAGACAGAACATGTAAGTGCCATACAGATCTGGCCCACACGTGCACACACTTGCATACACACATTTACAGAGATGAGAAAAGTAGGACGCGCACAGCTGGGGCCTCAACGTGGAAAATGTCCCAACACCCACAGAAGTGTGTGAAAAAAATGACAGAGTGAGGTGCAAAACCTGATTAATCACACGATAATGTAAGTTATGTTCCACACCACAGAAATTCTACCCCACTGTAAATGACAGTCCTGATCAGACACACGTTAATCATTCGGCGGGGCCTGTTGCTTGGCCCTGTCATGCTTTGCATCAAGAACAATCTAGGAAACATTAGTGCCCTGAAGCCCATTCTACTGTCTCATTCTGATGACATAAGTAGTCGATTCACCACACCTGCCCAGCAGTAAGATGATGGGATAGATGGTGATGATGGAAATTCCAAAGAGTAGCCTGGCAACAATCATGACGATGTCATTACCGGGATATGACATCAGGATGTCTGCAGCAACCTCCTTCCCAAATGTCAGGAACCCATAGACCCCTGGAGATGGGGCAGGGGGAGAGAGCAAAATAGGTTGACCAAGATGTGATTGACAGGGTGAAAATAGATGGCTTTCACTATTGTGAGGAAAATTCCCAATGGACTTAGTGAAATCTAATGGATTTTATTGCCATAATGATGTAAAATGGCAATAAAAAGACCCTTCCCAATGTTTTTTTTTCCTATGTATGGTCAGCTGCTGAAAATAAGACAAACATCCTGAAAAATAATGTGTATTGAGCCATCGTTAAGTATGATAATTACAATGATGCAATGGAATAGACAAAGACTTCTGTGATCTGGAAAAACAGCACATGTGTCAGTTTTGGGAGAAACTGAGTTTGAACCTCATTTGCAGTAATTGAGAGTGGTGAGGATCTTAAAACACCAGCCATTAGAGTTATTTGAACTGTAAAAATCAGGTTTTTATTTATTTTTTTTCGGTTGAGAAAAGTCCAGAATCGAAAAGGTTTTTGTTCAGTTGCAAGAATACTTGCCACTGATAAATTCACTAGTCCTTTCTAGAGCACAGGAGACGTGTCAGTATAGTCCAAAAAATTTTAAATTAGCTGAAAATAAAGAAAAAACAATTAAAACTATTAAGGAAAAAAACTACCATCATAATAGCAAGGTTTATTAATCCATAATAAAACAAAATAGTGTGACATACACCGTACATCAGTAAAAAAGTTAAAATTGAAATTAAATTTTAAAATTTTATTTAAAATTAATTTTAAATTAAAATTTTGCATTTATATGAATAAAGGCGTCGTCCGTTTGCAGAAGATCATGTGTGGCAGGAGTGTTCCTAAAGCTGGGCTTTGCAGATGATCACTGGCCCTCAGGCCTAATGCTGAAGGCAGGTGGGTGAGCTCACCTGTGAGGGAGTAATGGTCAGGTGGGTGAGCTCAACTGTGAGGGAGTAATGGTCAGGTGGGTGAGCTCACCTGTGAGGGAGTAATGGTCAGGTGGGTGGGCTCACCTGTGATGGAGTAATGGTCAGGTGGGTGAGCTCACCTGTGATGGAGTAATGGTCAGGTGGGTGAGCTCACCTGTGAGGGAGTAATGGTCAGGTGGGTGAGCTCAACTGTGAGGGAGTAGAGGTCAGGTGGGTGAGCTCAACTGTGAGGGAGTAATGGTCAGGTGGGTGGGCTCACCTGTGAGGGAGTAATGGTCAGGTGGGTGAGCTCAACTGTGAGGGAGTAGAGGTCAGGTGGGTGAGCTCACCTGTGAGGGAGTAGAGGTCAGGTGGGTGAGCTCACCTGTGAGGGAGTAGAGGCCAGGTGGGTGAGCTCAACTGTGAGGGAGTAATGGTCAGGTGGGTGGGCTCACCTGTGAGGGAGTAGAGGTCAGGTGGGTGAGCTCACCTGTGAGGGAGTAGAGGTCAGGTGGGTGGGCTCACCTGTGAGGGAGTAGAGGTCAGGTGGGTGGG
Source organism: Gymnothorax reevesii (assembly GCA_029721435.1). Lineage (NCBI taxonomy): Eukaryota > Metazoa > Chordata > Actinopteri > Anguilliformes > Muraenidae > Gymnothorax > Gymnothorax reevesii. The sequence continues at coordinate 50,821,124 of CM056589.1, read as the reverse complement.
CTCACCTGTGAGGGAGTAGAGGTCAGGGGGGTGGGCTCACCTGTGAGGGAGTAGAGGTCAGGGGGGTGGGCTCACCTGTTAGGGAGTAGATGAGCAGGCAGAAGAACATGGAGACCACAGCGATGAGCACCCAGTGGGACAGCTTCTTATTCTCCATGCTGCTGTAAATGGCGATGCAGGCCTCGTGACACTAACAGCGGGAAACAAAAACGAAAGGCTCCTCAGAGCCACGACTTGCCGACATCGAATTTTGTGTGACCTTGACCTTTGACTACTGATCAATCAAAAAAAGAGAAACTCCAGGAAATTAGCTCCATATTCAAATACAAAGTCTTCAAAAATGCTTTTTTGATATTTTGTTTATAAAAAATTATTTGTTATGTGTGGCAAACTTTGTAATTTGTTAATCTGGGCTATCAGAGAATCAAACCCGTTAAATACCATTCTTTCTATAAAAAAGAAAAAACAATGTAAGATGTAACTTCATATCCGAGAAGGAGAACCTTACAGTACTGTGAAAAATTATTTGCCTCCTCGATTTATTTTTACAAATTTCACACACTTTTGTTTGAGGTCATCAATCGTCAAACTAATTTTAATACTAGACAAAGATAACCTCAGTAAACGCAAAATGAGGTTTTAAAAATGAAATTTTAATTTACAAGGGGAAAAAAGCTGTTCAAACCTCCCTGGCCCTATGAGGGAAAAAAATCGCAATCAAGTTATTAAATCAATTAACAAAAGAAATGTAATTAAAATTGGATTCAATTTCACAGGACAAATTACTGCCAGTACTACTGAATCTAAACCACTGAAATGGAACATCTCTGACAATATGAGGTAAGGTAAAAGGCAATAAATGATGATGCAATCTAAACAAGTCGACATGGTCTACAACATCCCCCGCCAATCGTGCGCTTCTCATTTTCGAACTCGATCAAGGCCTTTATGGTCTGAAGCTACACACCAAATTTGGTTACTGTATCTGTAGTAGTTTCTGAGTAAAGCTGTCCCCTTTATCTCGGACGGACGGACGGACGCACGGACGGACGGACGGAGGTCAAACCTATATCCCCCTCCCACTTCGTGTTGGCGGGGGATAATAAACACAAGGACAGATGAGATACGAAGTCACTGACATCCACCTGTCTGGAAGGGGATATAAACCCATTTCCAAGGCTCGGGGACTCTAGTCAACCACAATGAGAGCCATTACTGTCTTTCAGAATAGACCAACAGTAATGACAAATTCAGTCCACTGCCTGTGCATGAACAGACCCTGCTTAAACCATCTAAAATGTAACTGCCAAGCAGAGAAGTGAAGAGCGTGTTGATGATTTTACTCAATTAAATCGAGACATCTGAACAGAAGATGGAGGCGAAACGGTGACCTTCCAGTTAGAGACTGTTGTACATCATGGTATTTTGCTCAGGGCTAGTTTCCAACAACCTTAAAGTCAAATGAAAAAGACCAGTTTTCCAAAATTAAGTATTTTCAGTACAAGCTGACCTTTATTAAACCTTTTTCTGTATTTTTAATAGTGTTAAACATCCAAATGCATCCCTGATACCAGAGTGCCTGATCACGCAGTGCCAAGTTTATATAAGCTCATTTCACTGAATGCCACCTCACCTCACAAAATCAGCTTGGTTCTAATGAATAAATTCTCTGTATAAACATCACAAATGGGAAGAGCAAATATTTGCCCAGGTTCACCGATGGATGCCCAAACACCAACAAGATTACAGCCCTTATTCAGCCACTAAATGTGCTTTGCAGAGAATCAAAAAACAAAGCTGCAAGACTTGGGCTATATCTTTTATTACCAAATACAAGAAAAAATTTCCAATGAAGCGAAGCAGTTTTACTGACTTCACTTGCAAAACAGTCACTTAAAACAAGACACCCAAATTGGACCTTTAACTTCACAAGACACAGATTAAGCTCAGAGTGGAAATGAACTGCATTTTGTATTGAAAATTTCCATTTAAAATTGAATAAAAGTCAAGGAACAGACTAAATCTGTCTGTAAAACGAGCCCAATAAGTCAAATTACAAGACTAAAACACTTCAGGCTGACTACTTCTGCAGTGAATGCAAACACGTGCTCTGCCTTCCCAGTCTTTTAACCCTGTTCCCTCTCCCTCAGCCTTCAGGGAATTTGTTCTCATGCTCATCCTGAGCCATTTCAGCCATATCCTGGAGTGTAAGCGGCCAGCATTTTGCCACTACTCATGCAGCTTTCCCCACGATGCTCTCACAACCTGCAAGCAATGCTAATTAATGCGGCAGAGATCTAGTTCAGGCAGACAACTCGAGACACGCCCCCCATCTCATACATACCCCCATGCATGTCTGCCACTGCCCTGCCCCTCCGTAAGGTCAGCCATTTCAGCTTCTCTTTTGCTGTCATTGATGTAAAAAATGCCTCCGCCCGATTCTGCCAGTGACACTGCCTGCTGCTGCATCACTCTCACCTGCTGCTGGTTAACATCCCACTTCTGACCCAATGTCCACCGTAGGGCTCTAAATTCCCCCTGAAGGGCTACCCTGACACTCACTGTTCTTTTCTCCACAAGTTCTGTGGGCAGCAGGGTGTGTCAAGTCAGAGCCTAGACACTAAATTCTCATTATATCCATCTGCTAATACTGCAATTAACTGTTTACACAAGAGTTGGCCGACTAAAATGGCTGTTCTGTTGTACAGCATTAACTGCCCACCCAAAAACTCAAATGGCCAGCTTTAAAGAGGCTAATTAATCTTTTCTCTTGACCAAATTTGGCTTATTATGGAAAATCTCCATTCAATATTTATTGAATTTAGCATAGGACTGCTGATGCCATTATTGGCTCATCTGGTGACTAATAGACTTTCTGGCTCCATTGTAAGGGTCACATTACCTTATAGGAAATGGGCTGTCCATTACACTCCGCAAAATCTGTGACTGTGAAATTAGCCCATAAACTTTCAACTTTTTCAGTCATGAAAGGTGACATCAGCAGGGGGTTTCTCAAAGGGAGGGTTGAGCACTTTTTACAGGGCTCGTCTGGGTGGGCGGAGCTGGGGGAGCATATTTTTATAAATATCCTGGGGAGTCTGGAGGGGAAGGTGTGCAAATCCAGTCTCACCTGAAACCCAAAGCAGATGGTGGGAATAACACTGAACATCGAAGCCCATGAACTTGCGCTGGAAAATAAACATGTGCGTCAATGAGATGAATGCATAACTGCATCAAAAAGCAATTTTATATGCAATGTGAGGGTCTCCTGAGCTATGACCTTTGATAACCTCAGTTTGAGCTGCCCTGTCAATCACACAGGAAGACTGAATAGAGCAAGGACCGATCCCCAGCTCATCTCACAGGGGGAAATGTACACAGGTAGGGGTTAGAAGGTCAATTGGTTTGGGAGATAAGAGCCCTTCAAGTGGGCAGCATGCAGGATTTTACAGATCCTTCACCCGTCAGGGCTGGGGAATTGGATTCTGTTGGCACTACTAATGAACTGCAACACTGTCAGCTAATAAGTCACCATAACATGAGAGCAGCACCGGTTTGGCCCAGAAAACCAGCTCTGGTGTGGCCCAGGGCCTGCCCAGGCCTTCCTGCTTGTGCAATTTACATTTACTGTCACACACATGCCCACACACACACGCACACACGCACACACGCACACACTTACAAATGCCCTCACACACACGCACACGCTCACATAATATGAACGCAGGTAGAGAGAGGCTCATATGCGCAAACAGACACACACGCGCGCACACACACACACACACAGTTACCTGTTTGTGTACACAGGAGTGGTGACGGCTTTGTGCTCCTCTTGCAGGTAATACTTCACTATGATCGCCACAGTTAGGTATGTTGCAGCAAGTGTTCCTAAAATACTGCACAGAGAACAGTGGCAGTCACTAAATGCAACCAGAATCCACTAAATTATTCCCAAGTTCACCGCACACATCCTTCATTCTCTTTGAGGAGCTTTATCTGAACATATCATGACACGAGTACGGAATAATCAGATCCCCCGCCACAGCGTGGCTAATATCTGGCCTGGAAACAAAGCACGGTGGAGAGACGGACAGATGAATGGGTCGACAGACGGACGTATGAGAAGGAACATCGACACAAACAAGATGAAACCATGCAAGAAGTTTTGTCGCAAAATATTAAACGGTTAAGAGCCTCTGGCCCGGTAAAAAACAGGATGGCTGATATGTGTCCTAGAAACAAAACGTGGTGGAGGGACGGACAGACGGACATGAGGAATGAAATGGATGAATGGAAGTATGAAAAGGCACAGCCTTACATGAAATTTCATGGATAAATACTGACCGATTTAGGAGTTCTGGCTAGGAAAAGAAAGGTGACGGACAGACAAACGGCCAGGTGGAAGGACAACACTCATTCCCACATCCCCATCCACTTTGTGGCGGGGATCATAACCTACACAAGTCATTTTTGTGACATTACTGGCCACTCTGAAAGATCAAATCAAACTTTTTTCCCTGCATATATTGATTTTCACATCACACTGTACATGTATTCAAAATTTAGCCAGAGGAACGCGAGCCAATCTGAACAGTAAAACCAGAAGGATGAACAAATTACGCCCTGGTAGTGATGTAGGAATGATGTCAGCGGCTCACCTGGTATACTTCTGGAACCCGATTTCTTTGGGGATAGAGAGTGGGAGGATGAGGATGACGCACAGGATGAAGAGGGCGAAGCGCTGGTCTGTGTACCAGTGGTACGGCATCTCCGCCTCCGAGGACCCCGTCACCGTCTCATACAAGGAAACGCACACTGAAACAAACAGGAAGTGCTAAGCCAGGATGCGATTCAATAACCATGGGCTGCATGCAGTACGGCCTACAGAAGGGAAGATCCTACTACAGAGTGTCTTTCTCAGAGCTTCCTTTCAGTTGCCTAAATTTACCATTCAGCATAATTCTTCCAAAAGGAACTAATCAGTGAAATCAGCTGGATGAACTCAGGAATTCAAGTAAAAATATGGCAGGATTTTTACATTCTGAATTCTGGATTTTCAACCTGGAGGGTCAAGCTGAAACATTAAATGGGGCATTAAGTGGAGGGGTCGCCATGTTTGAATTGCTTTTAATCTGCATTGAGCGACAGAGAGCCTCAAGACAGTTGTTTAATGGGTGATCATAAAGTTGCTGGTTGAAACACCCGGTGGACAATACTGGTGAGCATCTGAACAGCTGAATTTCCCTGAATCGCCCTAAAAACCGAAAAAAAAAACCCTCCAGGCGATTAAGCACTGTTCTCCTGCGCTACCCCTGCTCGCTAATGCTCCTCCTGGCATTCCCCAGAGGGTGTTTTCAAAAAACAGAAACCCGTTGTCTGTGGAGTTCTCCCAGTTAAATAGGATAAAAACAGTGACAGGTCAATGAAAAGGTTGACATCATCCTGATATGGTGTCCTCAGGGAGAGAGCGTGAGCAGTGGTTGCGGGGATTTAGTTAGTCTACCTTCGACAGCCATAAATTCTTGGAAAACATACATGAACAGATGTGCCATCATTACTGGAAGGGCCAAGAGTCAGCTCCCTCATACTGCACCGAGAAGGTCAAAAATTTTCCATGAAAAGATTAGGGCCATCCCAGCCAGTTAATCGAGTCCCCACTACCTCTCTAGTTGCTCTACTGGAAATCTCAAAAATAATTTGTAGGACAACCCCATAAAGTTCACAAACTGCATTAAAGATAACGTGCCTTGCATATTTAATGATCATAGACTGAATAAAAAGATGGACGCAGCACCCAGGTCAGAAGAGTGAGACCAAGGCGGAAATCTCTAAAAATTGCATTCTAATAATGGCCAGCAGATGGCAATATCAGTAGTTGCAAAGAGAAGTTCAATGCCATAGAAGTCTATGAGAAAATGACCCTACTTTCCCACCTCATTTATTATTTCACTAATGATTTTCCACATTATTTTATGGTACTTCTCTCATGTTTCAAGTCTCCTTCGATATATCATGATGTTCACTTTAGTAAATTATGGTCCCCAACAGACTAGAATGAAGGATAAAGCCAGAATATGTTTTAGAGGCGTGGCTATCCTCTGGTCCTCCTCAGATACGGTCAGATCCACCCCTCGCTCCTCGCTGGAGCTTCAATTTTTGCTCTCGTCCAATAGGAATCACATTCGGTTCCAAAATGACAAAATGGTGCTGTTCAAATTGCCAAAATCGAGGCTTCCTAAATGGTATGCTGAAACCAACAGGTGACGTCACGGTCGCTTCGCCCAACTTTTTATACAGTCTATGTTGACAATGCGAATAAGGTGCAGGTTGGACATGGCGAATGCTGGCCAGACGAGGACTTACACTTCTCCAGTTGATCCTGAACAACCACCAGGAAGGCCACAGAGATCATGAAGAGGTTGAAGACGAAGCACACCTCACAGAGCTGGCCGATGGCGGGGCCGCACACCTCGCGAACGACATCCTGGTACGTGTTCTGGCGGCTGATGGAGGAGGCGTATCCCAAAATCACCAACCCGCTAATCAGGAACACTAGAGAGACCTGTTGAGAAAATGGACAGAGAAGAAATAAAAGAACAGAGAAAATAAGAAAAAGGAAAAAGAGAAAAGAAGACAGAGAAGAGACCACAGAAGAAGAGAGAGTGAGTGTGCTGGCTTCTCTTTTTCCTCCTTCAACCCATGAACGCAGGCAGCTGATTCCACTGATAAATTCCTGCTTTCAGAGTCGCACTTCAGCACATCCAGGTGATTGGATTTTGTGACTGGTACACTGCATTGGGAGGGAATTCACTTTCTGAAGCAGCATTCTTCATCTATGTTTAATAGTAAGCACACACGCGATACCCGGCAACGGGCATCGATCAGAAAGAGAAAACACCCATTTATTCAGTGTTGTACATCTCTACTGCAGGCCTAGTGCAGATCCGCAGCCCTGAGAAATACTGCAACAGATTCCTTTCATAATTCATGATTCTTCCAGTCTCACTACTCCAAACAACATGAAGTATAATGCCAAAATGTGGTCACTAGTGCACTTCTATGATTTGCTAATGAAGCCACAGGATTTCAAGGTTTAGCCAAGCGATTTGGTGGGGAAAAACTGTTAAAATGACAGCAATTTTTACCATATTAACTGTAATATGCATTCCACGGGAGTGCATACATCAGCATGCTGTCTGAGTATCGCTCCTTGTGTAAATAACATGGCCCCTTCATTAGTGGACGGCTGTGAAGAGTCACACTCTATGGGCAAAATTCAGCGCACAGTAACACGCTGGGTTTGGAGGGGGCAGATAGGTATACAGGTCTAAAAATGGGCTCACCCCGCAGTGACCTTTGACCCTGTCCACCATGCAGGGGGAGGCACTAATCGAATTCTGTACTCTGCTGACCTGTGTGTGTGTATATATGTATGTATTTGTTTGTGTGTGTGTGTGTGTGTGTAGGTACTCAAGAAGAAAAGAGTGAGAGGCTACCAGCGAAAGGAAGGTTAAAAATAAAACTCAGACAAGCTTATTTGATACCAAACTTCCCCAAATTATCCATAATGGAGAGAAATTCCAACTACATTGGGAGAGAGGCAGGCAGCAGCATTTCCGGCAAAATATGCAACAGCGATATCTGCCATAGTTCGAGAGACCATGAAACAATATAGGGAGCGCCATACTATTGACATGGAACACCACTAACCGAGAAATACCGTTCACATAATGAGATCAATAACGCTTTAACTTCTAATAAAAATATTACTATTGATGAGATTTCGTCAATCTCATTTCAAAGCTAAAAAGGCCTCTAATACAAAGTCAGTTTTCACTCATGCATGAGCAGTCATATGAGGACCTTGTTCAAGATCTTTGCGTACGTGCAAAATATGTTAGAACTCGACAGGCTTAAGCTGTTTGCATACTTGCACCAGAAATAGGCTGCGAAGCATTTGTAGTGACGAAGCTCTGCATTTTACTTCAACGAAACTCCTGGCTGAACTTGGAGATATTCACCACCGTCAATGCTGATGTCAGAGACTCGTGTCAGAAATTCGGTCAAAAATATTGCAAGGGAGGCTACACTGGCTGAGTCTAGCAGTGGTCTTTTACCCTCTTTAATTGCCGACAAACATAACCTAACACCTCACTGGTCTTAGTTCCTTTCATTTTTGCTAAAAATAATAATTTTGCACATGCACAAAATAAAGATTTTAAATGCAATGAAATTTAAATAAACAATGTTAATATTGCTCCTTCTCCATAGCTGTAGATTTCTGTGCTCGGTACAGCAAAAGAGTGCTTTTCATCATAGCACAACAAAATTCAAACTCAGGCCACAGACAAAACATTACAGGTTATATCATTATTACTGCAAACAGTTCAGGTTAATGACCCCACAAATGAGGTCTTTTCAATCTCTTTTATTCTGAAAAACTCATTGTTGCTGTAACACAGTACGTTCCGCATCAATTTATTACCACAGGGTGATACAACTTCGACTTCGAAGACACGAGTTTGGGTGCATTTGGTTGAATTTGCGCAGATAATGTACTTCTCTGTAACGCTTCAGATTCATCACATTACAGAGAGGAGCGCCCAAGGGTTTAGCCAGGCATCGGCGTACCGGTCTTTTAGAGGGGCATTTTAAAATTTAGATGAGGTTAAATAGGAGAAAATCAAATTAGATCTGCAGCTTAAAAACTCACACCCCTTGAAACAAGTCTAAATTTTAAAATGCCCCTCTAAAAGACTGGTAGACCAGTGCCAGACTCAACTCTCTCCACATTACGTTTGCCACAACTACAATGCCATAGGAAGAGTAGTGACATAAACAAAGATGAGTATGACGGCGGCTACGGAAACTGCATGCCCAATATAAAACACCACCAGTTCCTTTTGGCCTGGACACATTATTTGATTGATGACAAAAAGCAAACACCAATAACTTTGTACATCCTGTTCTCATCTGATCCATCTACATGGCATTTTTCAACAACCCTGAGGGGTCTTTCGTGCACTTCATAGCAAACTATATAATTCTGTTTAACATCTTGCAGGCCAGCCACTGCACTAGCATTTGTGAAGTCTTAAAAAGAATACTTTGTTTTGGGCAACATATCCTTTACCCAAGGTACCCAAACGGAGATGGGATATTCACAGCCATTTTCACTTCTTCATGTCCGAAGGTTCAGATCCTGCGGGCAGCATTTCATGTCAGTTTAGCATGACGACTTGAAGTCAGAAGGAGTCATTACCCTGGCGCCATCAAAGTGGAAAAAATAAACCATACAGCAACTCCAAAGCGGTTTAATTTTCACTATGTAAATTGTATTTGAAATACATGTCTCGAATATGCAGAGGTGAAAATAGTACTGAACATCTTGTCTCTGTGCAGATAAGTCAGAAAAAGTGTATTAATCCCAAAACTTAGGAGTATTTCTTGAAGCAATTCTGACAATAGTCGAGCGATGATGCATCAAAAGCCACCTCCATATGTCGGATTGTCTTTTCTTTATTGCATTCAGAATCCCTCAGTCAGTCATCAACTGTTGAGGTCTTCCTTGGCCGACCAAGTCATCCAGAATCACTGACTTCACCGGTGCCGTCTTTCATCGTAATGATACAACAAACAGTTGGTTTCCGTGCCCCCAAATTTGGTCTACATCTCCAAAATTTCTGATTTATTCAGGCTCAAAATGACTTCCTCAACTTTCACAGGCACAAGGTCGGTTCTCCTGAATATCTACCCCCGAAGTGGTCAAAGCCTGGAATGAAGACGTTAAAGTGAAAACTGTACAATACTGAGACAAAGGAAACTCTTAATCCTCAGTCACTAATCAGAAACATGAGCCAAGCCATTCTTCCCAAAAGTCTGATGTCCTGAAATGGAAGGACTATGAATTCAAACTGGTGTAATTTCCATGAGAAGAAACCAAAAACTATAAATACGCACAGTAATAAGCAGAATCGGAAATTCAGAATGTTAACCTACTGAGATTTGTCGTCAAACAACTTTAAGCCTAATCAAGAAAAAAAAAAAAAAACTGCATCAGTCCCAAACATTATGCAGCTCACAAGCCCACCACAAGACCTCTCAATGCTCCATTTTCTTTCCATAAATATTGTACAACGTAATAATCATTACTCCATCAACTCTGAACATTACTTGGCACAGATGTATTGTATATTGTATTCTATATGGCAATACTCCATGATTAATGATAATACAGCTAATTTGACAGCCAGAGACACGCAGATGAAGATGGAATGACAGTGAGAGTGTGTGAGAGAGATGGAGAGAGGTAGAAAGAGAGGGTGCTAAATGGCCCAAGAGCAGAGAAGCAAGTCTCTAAATGAGGGAAACGCTGGTGTGAATTGAGGTCGGGGTGGGCCGGGGGCCTTGGGATATGAGCAGTGTTAATGGGAGCTCGCCCCACGCTGCAGACCCAGTGCTGTGGCGCTGCAGTGATAATAAAATAAAACTGCAACAGGCCTCACCGGGCGAGCAGTCGAAGCGGGTCTTTAAAGTTCTGTGCAATAATCACACACACGAGAGGTCCAAAGCTGCAGGAGCCGAAACTGTGCCCACTCTCTTCCTATCCCATAATACAATGCAGGCCAAGCACACATTGTACACAAGCAGTAAACAAGTAGTACAGCCACAGGGAAACAAAACAATAGGAAAAATGTTTCCATTTAACCATGGTGGTGAGCTATGGGGGGGCCGCAGGAGCAGGACTCTGCCCTGAGTCTTGGGTGGGGGGAGAGAAGAGAAAATCAAGATGCAGGTGCACCAGTAACCGCACTTCATTTAATGCACTAGGGGAGGGAGCTCACCGTGTGTCTTAAGAACCAGCAGCTCTGAGTGTGAGCCTGACCTCCCAGATCGAAGGTGGTCGTTGCTCTGGCTCCATTTGTAAGGTTATTTGAAATGTTTAGGGGTTCTACTCCTTCTTGAGTCCCCATAACTGTGCCAGGTTCATTGGCTATTGTGGGTACAACTTTGTCTTCAGTAGCGCCCACCTGAACTAACCTCCTTTCACCATCATTCTGCGCCCTCTCCTCTGACTACCTGAGCTACAGTCCACCTCGCAGACGAGCTGCCCAAGCAAGCCAACGAATCATTTCCTCGGTGCCGGCGTGCCTTAGGTTGAAATGAACTGGGCCTATTTACTGATGCTGAGGGTGCAGCTTACCAGAAATATAAAGGCATTTTTCAACTTAATTGCTTTTGTTAACCGCCGACTACTGCACTGGGCTCCTAAACATCCTGATTAGCTTTAAAATTGAATGAAGCAGCACGAAATGACGCGTAAAAATAACAGGACATCCTCCAAAGCACAACCATTATATCGCAGTAAATTGAGTTTACCAAAAAAGAGCACTTGATAACTCACCAGTTCCACTGCGACAGCCGTGTTCACACCCCCTGCTTTCTCGAACGCCCACGGAAAGTTCAGCAGACCCGCGCCCAGTGCTGACTTCAGCATTATAAATATTGCTCCAAAGGAACCTAACCTCGGTCCGTCTGTGTCCAACGCCGGCTTGGCCAGCAGACTTATGCTCTCCCTCGCTAATTCTTCCATTCTCGACTGGGCTCCACGCTCGGCTCTAAACTCGCAATTTTATCTTCTACACCCCGGCAAGTGAGACGCGTTGCTTGCGCCGTAAACCATCTAACCCTCGGCGCAGATGAAGGGGTGGTGCGGTGCGCGCCGCTGGAGGTGTCGCCAAGATTTTCAAACCAATGAAACTAAACCCCTTCTTCTGGGGCCCCTGTCGCACCTCTGATGAATCCCAGTTTGTTTGAATTGACAGGCTGTCAGTTCGGCTTGCGCTCAGGCTCAGTTGTCTAATTACGTTGCGCAGGGTAGAAATGGTCCCTTAATGGATCAACACATTTAACGGTCTGATGCCAAATCTGGTGAGGAGTCGACAATATTTCTGTCGTGGAGCTCCTGTGGGGTAAATGTACGGTCTGCTCACAGTTTGCAACTCATGTAAGGGGTTGACTACACACCGCCATGTTAAACTGGAATTGTTACTTTTTGTAGTAGGCTAAAGGCCTAAACGTGTAATCCTCAGTTCTGTGATGCCGATGACCATTTTTTGTGCGATCACAAATTTAAGTTTGAAATGGTTACAAAAAATTTGAGCTCTGTTATAGTTTATTTGCCGAAGTCAATCGGGAAGTAATATTTTTGTCTTGCCCACACGTGCGCCGGTATTTTGGAAAAGGCTGCATTTTCTGTGAGTTTCGGCCACTCCACGCTGCGTGTTAGGTCACTGAAAGTATACCTTTTGGAAAAACACCTCGCAGGGCGAAGATTTTTAAAACTATTATAACTGTTCGTGTGGACAGGGAATACCATTCATAGGGGAACACTGGGTCAGCTTGTGACATCAGACTGTGTGCGTATTCAAGCGAGTTTTTCAGACTTGAGATTGGCCTACACAGTTTTACATAAAATAGTATTATAGCTGTCTGTTGGTTTAGCATGCCTCTGACGGCGCTGAAATTGCGTTTTTGCGTTTTCACGTAGAAGGACAGTTTTTGGCAAACGGAGGGAAAACCTTGTTTTTAAAGCCCACTCCACCAGATGGATGTTTATTGTGATCACCCCACCCGTAAAATTGGAAAGTTTTTGGTCAAATAGCATGTGATCGTCAAAGCTGCTGTGTGACCATATTACGACGCTTTCTGTGGATATCTTTAAAAATATTCATGAATTCGTGACTAGGCCTTAGTTTAAATAAAAATGACTGAGATCGCTGGGAAACCTTTCAGAATTGGCACATCCCTGTTGGTTATCGGAATTAAATACCAACCCATTGACCTCCACGACATCTGACCCCCCTTGTGGGCACTCCTACAGTAAACATATGGGGCATGACTCAGAAGCCAGTGTGTGACCACCTACAAACAGTATCACCTTGGTGTGGGACATTCTGTATGTGTGCACAGAGTGCATATTTGTGGGCTGTAGTGTGTGTGTGTGTGTGCGGGGGGGGGGGGGGGGGGTTGTAGAAATGAGGTGGAGGATTCCTTCAGGTCAGACTCTACACACTAGCAGATGATTGTGGGCTTGCGTCATCGTGATTTTTTGGGGGCCGTGGTTCAGGGGTTGAGAGGGAAATTGCCCGCTCCCCGTCTAGACTCCTCGTCTGAGGAGGAAGTTGGGAACAAAGCTGGGAACCTTCCAGGAATAGAGGGCATGTGACCTCGTTTAGGACGAGATTTTTAAATCCATTTAGCTACAGATACTGGTCACAGGGTCAGTTCCCATGTACCGTAGATAATTAGCATCCATCAGTTCTGTCATCCGAGAGGACTTGGTGACATTTTCACAGGCGGTTCTCTCCTATTAAAAGTGGATCAGCAGAGGTTTAGAGGGACCACCTTCACCACATTTAATAGAATTAGTAGGGGGGCTGTGGCAGGGAAGACTTAACTATGGACAGCCCAAAAAGAATTTGGGACGGGACTCTGAGATGTTGGGTTGGTTGTGATGTCTGGCTCTGTTCTGCTGGGATTTATGATGGTCAGAGGGAAATACAAAAATCTCTAATTTAATATATACTGTATCCTACCATTCCAACCACTGTCATTTCAATAATAGTCATATTATACCAACCTCTTCCCACCCACGCAAAGGACATACATGCAGACACACACACACACACACAGGAATGACCACTCAATACCGTGATAACATCTTTGGTATCAATCATATACGCTGTATTGTTAGCTCCATAATTATTTGGGCTATGGCATTGTTCTGTTTTTTTTTTCCCCCTGAGAGCAAACTCTGCTCTGTGCTGTTTCAGATTTCACCGACTCATAATACTTTAACTTTCAACTCTCTGTTTCTCATGTTGACAAAGACAAATAATCTTTACATAAGAAATCAAAAACAGAAAAGAGACTGAAAGTTGTTTTACATGTTGACAAAGAATGCGATGGGACAAAACCAATTAATCAGGAACACTAGTGAAGAAAATTTTAGCAAATACAGGCAAGATACTTGCAATAATGTAGAAAGAAATTCATGACCTTGTGTAAGTGCCCACATGGTGGACTTCTCAATCAAAAATTGGCAAAACTCTTTTTTTCCAGCTGGGATCCTTTTCAGAGGCTCCTAACTCCCATATTAAGCCTTGAATGTAGTCAATATTCTTTTTGCTGACAGACCTGTCTCTAAATAAAATGAATCCAGCATCATTAACCCTCTGCAGGTGATCCTTCCGCCCAGGAAAAGATTCATAGTTGAGAGGCAAATAACGCTAAAATGAGAAAAGGTAGGCCAACTTTGATGGCAGATTCTGAAAGGCTGGGCCCCAAATACCCTGGACAGCCATTTTTAGCCTCAAGTTTCAGTTTATTTCAAAGATACTGGCCGCCAAGTCAAATTAACATTTGCGGAAAAGTTCGCATCGCCTGCCCATTTACTGGGGAGCATATCTCAGAGACAAGTTGAAGCTGAAAAGTTTGCATGTATATTCAATATGTATGTGGAGCTACTCCCACATTTTTTGGAGCCAAATCTGAGTCGGTCACAGTTGGACCTCAGTTGAGATCATATGGAATGACCCCAAAGTAAAATTCTGAAATGCTGTTCGTCAGACTGTTCAACTTTCAGAGTGAAGCGTGAAAAATCGTTGGGTCTTTAGTCACTGACATTATCCAAAAGGCCCATATGTCCTATGTTCAGAAGGTGTTTTAAGACCCCACTAACTAACAGTTTACAATCTTTGGGTGTTTCATATCATTACTGAGTTACTTTTCAGGTTGTTAGTACTTTTTTTGATAGTCTTACTGGGACAATACGTCCTTGCTTAAATGTTTCTCCCTCAATATTAATCAATATTAAAGGTGCACTATGCAAGTTTGTTTACTTTCTGCATGATTATATTTTTGTCTCAATTCACCGAAATCTCTCCACGATCCGCTAGCTGCCTGCCCCTAAATTCACTGTAAAAAAAAAACGGGGCTCTGGAGACCGCACAGATGTTACAAACTGCAAAATAAACACAAGGGGCACAGGCTGTGCCCCGTAACATAGCAAACCATCCCGGCCAATCACCGACAAGAGTTACGGAAGCATGAGAAGGAGGGAACTATGGGAGGGAGGGGCGGGCTACCTCTGTTGTGTTTCAGCTCGAATGTTAACAGAAGTGAAAGCAAAACAACTTGCATAGTGCACCTTCAATATGGGCCTAGAACTTTTGATAGATAGACTTTAATTAACAGCCATAATGCTCAAATGAATGGTAGTAACAGTTCCATTCATTGCAAATGTACCAGTAATTATGGTCAGTAATGCTCAGTGGTCAGCTCATTACTGGTTAGAACATATTCACAGAAGTCAGTGGGGAATGTCATTAAGGGCAGAATTTAAACCCTTTGTTGCAACAACACCTTATAAATCTTTATCTCCCATTTTTCTTCATGATCCACAAAGCAGAATTTATTTAATCTTTTGTATGGTAAATCTTGAGGCATAAGATGTGACAAATATTTATCTGTCACATCCTGGTTCTGTGGTTATTATTTCCTCCGGCAGTAGAGCCGTTAATACTGTTTTCCTTTTTTGGTTCTCATTTTGGAAATATTGTCTCCAGGCCTCACCTGTCCCTTTGTGCAGTTCTCCCTCACCTGTTCCTCACAGTCACTGTACTCTCTGTGTATTTAAGTTCCGGTTTTCATTTTCCCCGTGTCTGGCCGCTGATCTCCATACGTGTTGTGCAAACTCTGATGTGGTTCACCAGTGTTCATGGTCTTTTCCTGTTCAGCATCTTAATCTTTGCAGTGGCTCAGTCTCCTTGTTTATACTCCGAAAATAAACTGGCTTCTGAATGTTCTGATGCAGCCAAAAAGTCCCAGTGTGCGTCGGCTTAGCTTCACAGCAAGGACTGGTGGTCAACAGATACGGACGACAATAAATATAGAATTCCTCATCTGGACCGGCCCAAAAAAATGAAGAGAACTGGAATGCACAAATACTGCGGAATACATTGTTAACCGAACAGGGGCGCGTTTCCCAAAAGCGTAGTTGCTAACTACGTTAGCTACTTACATAGTTCATCCATTCACACTCAGTGGGCCCAACTATGTAAGTGAGAATCTGTGATTTTGGGAAACTCACCCCAGGGCAGAATAACGCAGCAGTTGCCTTTACTTTGTCCTGACCTTCCTAACATTTAGCCACCTAAAGGTGCCATTTGCGACCTGATTGGTGATTGGCTTTAAACCATTTCCCTCCATAAAACTGCACCATGCATCTCCTTGCTCTTCTGCCTAGCTGTCAGTCCCACCGACTGAGTTCCATTGCGTTGCCACCCGTTTTATCTGCTCAGGTCAGCGCTCAACCAGGTGAAGAAAGGAAAGACATAATAACTTTGATCCAATTCCTCTTCCTTCACTTTGCCCTTTGTTTCGAAGCGCACTCATGATGGTAGTGGCACTTCAGAACAGATCTTTAAGGTATAAAGGTTGAAAGCATTACTGAGCTAATAGACACCACTGGTTACCATAGCAACTCAGACTCGTAGTCCAGCCCCGGCAGCAGAGATGTTGGGAAGTGCGCACGCAAATCACAGCTGCATTTTACTTTTCACATTTCAAAAGCAGGAACGACTGTCACTCACAAATTGTCATATAAATTGAAGTTTCGAGGAGCTTGTGAATAGCGATTTTTGTGAAATGCATGTCAAAAATAACCAACTACATGTTGCATTACACAAAAACAGTTGGGACGGTACGAGAAATGAAACCAATGAGGGATGATTACTTTGCAGACAGTATGAAGACAAAATATTTAATGTTTTGTCTGGTCAACTTCAGTTTATTTGTAAATATACAGCCATTCAGGCTTGCAGTGCATTCCAAAAAAGTCGATGCAGGGGTGATTTACTGAAGAAAAAAAGGGATGATGTGATTTGAAACGACTGATGTGAGCAGGTGATTGTAATCATTTGGAGTGTGTTAATTTAGAAAAAGTAAAAAAAAAAAAAAAATCACGTTGTGAAACATCAAATTATGCACAGTTGTATTCTTTTCAATGCAATACAGATCAAAGATAATTTACAAATCAGTGTTTTCAGTTTTTATTTTAATTATACTCGCAGTCCCAACTTTATCTGATTTGAGGTATATTTTAGACCGCGGGGGACTGCACCCTTTTTATATTCATAAAACTAGAGACCCTATGGATAAATCAGGTCAGAAATTTTTTATTAATGATGCAAAAGTGCTAATTTTGAATGGCTCTTTTTTTAATAATTTGCAGTATCCCATACCCTTAAGGGCACAAGTGGACCATAGGCGTTCACAGACTCTAGGTGGGGCTATAGCATCTGCCCTTTGCCCGCCCGAGCAAGCAAGTCCAGATTAAAAGGTTTTTTTTGTAAGCGTAAATGAAGAAGCAGCCAAACCCCCCGCTAAACAGAATAAAAAGCATGAACACCCCCCCCCCCCCCCCCCCCCCAGTCTGCCACCACACATCGCTTAATCGTCTGTGGGAAACGCTGAAGTGCCCTTATTTTTCACTGAGTACCTGCCCTCCAAAATTTATTTTTTTTTGCACTATTGAAATTTCATAAACATATATTCATATATTTGAGGAGTTTATGAATTGCGAATCAACAATAGCTCACCTCTCTGTGTCGCTGCCGACGAAATGTTCATCTTCATGTAAGTGTGCCCACAAACATGCATGTACACACATACACACTTGCACACGCACACACACACACACACACACACACACTGTTACGACCCTGGCTTAAGGGGAAGCAACAAAAAGAGGGAACGTACCATTTACAAGAAAGCTTTACAAAATTATTCAACAAAAGCAACGCCTACTTCACATCCCCCCCCCAAGCATGGACAAAGGCTGCCTGTCAAGACCCCCAGAACCCAATAAGGAGAAACCAGAAATCCAATCCCCAATTTAGAGGTGGAGAAAATCCCAGCTGACGAGCCTCTGGGTCGTCTCACACACACACACACACACACACACACACACAGACACACACACATACACACACCTACGTATCTCCCTTGTCAGAGGACAGCATGTACTGCGGGAGTGGTTTTCTTTTTTGTGAGGAGCGATACTCATTAGCATCTGATGGTGACAGATGTGGGTCACCTGTGATGATGCTGTGTGTAAGCGGGACAGAACCGTGCCCCTCACCCCTCCCCCAAACCCCCCCGCCCCCAGCCCCAACATTAATAATAACACTCATCGGCCAAATACAGGGAAGTGGAAATGGAGGGTAAATCAAAAGAGAGGGTAAAGGGGGAGGAGCTCTATTTCATCACTTTGAGAGCAGCAGTCCCCCGAAGTCACTTGCCTTAGAAATCAGCTCTCGCACTTGAAATGAAACACGAAAATTACCCTCATGACGCTTTTCAATCAGACAGCGGAAACGATGCATATCTGAAGCCTCCACGAGGTGGCAGTGATTGGCAAGTGTAGCCATTGCACGTGATAAGACAGTGGTTCCCCCCTACCGCCGTACAAATCTGTTCAATCCTGGCTATCTTCAGTGGTGAACATCGTAAAATTATTGCAAAGACAGTTACTTTTTAATAAAGGAAGTGCGGTGTAACAGCCACAAAATTGTGGGGCCAGAGGTGTAAACCGAACAGGTGACTCTGCAGATTATGAGTAAATGAGGTCAAACTCTCTGCTTGTCTGACTTCTTTGGGAGGATTATTTGGCCGTAAGGGAGCCAGAACGGACAGCAGATGTGACGGTGAAACGCAGGACAGGAGCGACGGCGGCGTCAGACGACGAAAGGCTGACATCAGAAATGTGTCTCCAACCTCAAAATCCACACAAGAGTCATCCTATTAGCCCCTCGCTTTTATGAATGTTAACGATCAGCACAGAGGCTACATTTGAAGACCACCAAGAGAAAAACAATCAAAATTTTGCATTTTTGTATATTTTATATATTATTATAATATTTATAACAATATTTAAGATTTTTTGCTCATTTTTTTCACTGCTTTGTTTCTAAGCTTTTGTTTCAGGCAGTACTCTGTCAAATACAAAGGGAGTACACTGTGGAATGAACATCTCAATCTTGCTGACAATGCCCCCTCCTTGTCAATATTTAAAAAGAGGCTATTCTTGAAATTATTAGAACACTATGTGTAGCGGTCTCTTAGGACCAGTTCATCTTGTGGTGCAGTGTATGTTTGCTGTTACTTCTTTTAAGTAGTTTGATCTTGTTCACCTTTATTTATCATGATTATTTTTTTCTTTTCTCTTCTTTTTTGTTGTCTTTTTTCTGCCGTCCTGTATTTTATCTTTCTCATGTTATTTTTAATTACTTATCCTTTATTTTTCCCATAGGATGTATATTAATTCTTTTCTTGACTAAGCGTTTATAAGGTCAGGGTGAGGCTGCTCTATAAGCCCTTTCAGGCTTCAGACCTCACCTGCAAATTTTTTTTTTCTTCTTCTTTTTAACTCACTCCTCTTGAGTGATCTCTCTTGTAATGTGTCTCTCACATGTGCAAATAAATAAATAAATAAGCTTGTTTTGAATTTTTAATTCATCATTTCTCCACAACATGAAAATGAGACTGATAATTTTTCCATTGTGGTCTTCATTTATCCACATAGTTTGGACGTGGCCTCGCGCCAAGTCAGCTCCCAGCATGCCCGTGCCTCGTCATCGCCAACCTTGTTATTAAATTTTCACCCTCTATTGTCCCTGTGCCGCCAGGTCCTGATAATCTCATCAGCGGTTCGGCCATTAAAGAAAAAGACGCATATAATGCAAATGTTAGTGTTTTATCTTTTTTTTTCAGTTTCGATATCAGCCTAAGGAAGGGATTTTTATTTATATATAACTTCACAAAAAACCGCAACCAAACCTTTGTGCAGTTACCATTACAGGAGCTGCTGGTTAGACCATGCTGGAGGAGGAGGGGGAGGAATTGGGGAGTTGGTTCGAGGTGCAGTCTCAGTGAGGAGTACTGCCTCAGTTCACAGTTACCATGGAGACTGGGAGTTACCAACTGGTTCTTGGAGTTTACAGTATACCATCCCTCTCATCCCCTCCACCCTAACCAGAAACGCATCCCCAGCCAACTGGGTACTGTCACACCGCATTGACAAGCTCACATTCATTTTAAACAGGAAAGAAAATCAGCTGTAAAACCTGTCCATACAAACATTAGGAAGTTTGTGTTTCCAAAGAGCCTTAACTGTTCAGAGTAACTACCTTGGTAATGTACAGCTGGAGAGATTGAATCTCTGGGGTTTTTCAGTATGAGGTTACATACATTTAGACAGGAAATAGTTTGTAAGTAAACAATATTTTATGTGGAGCAGCTTCCTTCCTCCTTCTAATCATTCCATCCCTCTGTGTCTCTCTCTTTTATATCTTCAGATTCATACTGCTTTATTGGCACTGCATATTTTACGTAGAATAAGTAGTACCGGAGTGTACTTCAAATCTTTGATATCCTCTCCGCTCCATGTCATTCAGATACATCATTACATTTGGTCTAGTGGGTCAAGATTGCATAGACTGCTTTGTAAAGTCTCTCTGTCCTGTGCGTCTCTCTCTATCAATTCCAAAAGAATATTTTTAATTCATTTTTTCCCTTCAGCTTATTACTGTGGTGCTGGACAGATATTTTGTTTTGAAGGCATTGATGGTATCTGTTGTCATGACCGCTGAATGTCACGATTCACTCCTTGTATAGCAACAATTCTACCAGTGCCACCATTTCAGATGATTCAGAAAGGTCTCACCCTCTGAAAGAGGGAACTCAGGAGATCGTTTTTTTAATGAAATGTAAAACATAAAATGACTCTCATCAATTTATTTTTGCTGATTTGTTATATATTTGTTATGTATATTTTATTGAAAACGATGGTCCCCAAATATCCGAACAAGATCAACGATTTTGAATACAACTCAGTTAAAAGTGGCACATAGGGCTGTCCAGGTATAAAATGCACCAAAATCACATCAAAAAAGAAAGTAATTTTTGCAATTTGCAACTTTTGGAATTACAGACATTGATCTGCTTGTCATTTAATTTGTTATAATTACAGTTGTTGATCTGATTGTCTCTTATTCATTTACATACACTTTTCCAGTAATGTGCATTCACTCATGTGCAATTACATACAATTTATACAGTTATAAAAGAGAACTTTGACAAATATTCATTTACTGGCACATAGTAGGTGTATACTGTGAAGATGGGAAGTGGAGGACAGGCTTTTTTTCTTGCTGATTTTGGTCACTTATAATTCCTGAACTTTGGACTGACATTCATTGTATGACGTAATACTGCTGCACAGACTGGTGCAAAGAACAACCACCAGAGAAGAAGAACCAAAAAAATTTGCTCCAAGAAAAAGAGGAAGCAGACGGAGGAAAGGGAAGAAGGGTAGCAGAGAGACGAGAGGCTCTAGAGAGCCTGGATCGCTCACCTGCTCACTTTCAAGACTCTATTGTCATCGATGCTATAGTCCAGGGCTGAGGAACCTTATCCAGAAAGGGCCGGTGTGTGTGCAGGCTTTCATTTCAACCAAGCAGCTACAGAACTGATTCTACTAATCAACCTCTGGGATCTTTGCTAAGGACCTTGATTAGTAGAATCAGGTGTGTAATTATATCCCCGAACGCCGAATGGTGTTCCGGGGATATTATGTCTTTGGTCCGACCGCCGCCGCCGCCCTACGTGTTAACGCGATAACTTCAGTAATATTTCAATTAGAAATTTCATGTTTTACATATAAGTAAGTATCATAAAGAGGAAGAACTGATTCGATTTTGGACGATTTACAATTTCTAGATTGGCCATCAGAGGCCAAAAACTGAAAAATCACTGGTTTTATCATATCTCTGGAAATATTTGTCCGATTGACCTCAAATCAAGTGCAAATGAAAGGTCACGACCTAAGGATGTGTCTCATGATGACATTATATCTGTTTGGTTCAAAATTTTGACACAAAGTGGAGCTTTGTCACATAAAATTCACCATTTTTGCCATATCTTTGGAACCATTTGTCCAATTGACATGAAACTATGTGCAACTGCAAGGTCATGACCTCACAACGTGTCACATGACAACATCATACCTGTATGGTTCAATATTTTGCCACCAGGTGGCACTTTGTGATGGAAAATGACCATTTTGGCCATATCTTCAGAACCATTTGTCCAATTGACCTGAAATTAAGTTCAAATGAAAGTCTATTCAAGGTCTATTCAAGGATTGGGGAATTCAGGGATATCCCCCAAGCCGTCGCCTCCGATGGCATAAGCCTAGTTACCTAGTTGGAATGAAAGCCTGCACCCACGCCGGCCAACTCTGGAAAAGGTTTCCCACCCCTGCTATAGTCAAATACAACACAAAAATTATCATATTTGAGGTTTTAAGGCAAATAACTGCTACAAAGAGCCATTGTACAATTTCAGTGTAACTGAGATTTTTTTTTCTATAGCTCTATTTGCTGATCATTTTTGCAATTGAAAGTTTTTCTCTATCTTTCACAGTTTTCATTATATAGGCAAAAAAAAAAAGCAAAATCGTCAAATTTGACATTTCAAGGCGGCACTGTATGATTTTGATCCTATAAAGACTTTTGCAGAGTCTCATCTGCTGATCATTTTGAGATAAAGATTTTTTCTTTAGCTACTTTAGTTCCTGAGATGCAGCTGAAAATAGGAGGTTTTACCCCTGTGTTCTATTTTTAGTAACAGTGGCCATGTTATTCAGACAGCAGGCATAATCAACACAATTTTTAAAGCAGACATCCTAAGGATGCTTTGGCTAATTTTACTCTGGATCTGGTCAGTAGTTTCAGAAGAGTAGATTTTTGAAAAACGTTAACGACCAGACGACAACAGAAAATGACTGATGCCAAGCGATGGCAATAGCGAAGAGGAGGAGCAGACTGACAGAAAGCAGAGACGGGAAAAAAAGCAAGCGGGAAAAATAGGTAACTAGGCAGGAACTGCCCAGAGCACCATCCTCCTTCAGATGCAATTTTACAGCTTAGGAAGCAATGTGGGTGCGATGCCTGACCTCTGTCTGCGCCGTGAGATAATTTCACCTGTCAAACGAACACATATGGAAATGGATCAAAATTATCTCACATCAGTGGCAGAATATTTTTTTCTTCGGAAAAAAAGGTAATAAAAAGTGTTTTAAGTGTAAACACATGATTAAAATGCTTGGTAAGGTTTTGTTTTTGCAGTCTGGGAAAATTTGGTTAACTTTAGAGAAGCACTGGTTCAGAAAAGCACTTGTTACGCATCAAGTTCAAGGACAAAGACCCAGCCCCAATGAACCACTTCAGTACTTCACAGTTTTTTTCTTTTCTTATAGAATCAATTTCAGTAAATTCTGCTGCATTTTTTGCTTGTATGAATTCTATAGTGCCAACTATAGACCACTTGCATGTATGCACCCGTGTGCTGCAGTTGTCCAGCAGGTGTGAGTATTTATTACCTATCCATAGTTCTCAGTGTGTGCCCCTGTATATCACCCGATTGCCATGAAGAATCGGCGGTAGTGCTTGTCAATCATGAATGCGGCATCGACTTGCCGACAATACCTGCCAACAAGCTCACATCACTGAGGTAAAGGGAAGATGGTGTATGGTCAGGGTAAAGCCACTGGTAGAAACACCACAAAGGGTGGGCACAAGCAAACATTGTGCAAGATGCCCGCTAAAAATTTCAGGAAAAATCTTCCTCTGAGCTGCAGATGTTTGGACCCGGTTTGCAAAGCACACAGAAAATTTGGCCCGTCATAAATGTCAGTAGTGAATGAGTTCTTGCCACTGAATGTCGTTTATATCTCACTCGTAGCTTATATCTCATTCTTATGCGTAATACTATCATCGTTGTGTTTGTTGCTCAAAAATGTGGGTTATTTTGCTCCTCTGCTACTTCATGCTACTTATTAAAATTTAGTGGTATTCATAGCTGACGAACCTCATACTTACAGTAGCTGTACACATATGAACCCAGATACAGTCATGCATATGCTCAAAGTCTGGGGTAGGAATGCTAATTT
The DNA here is from genome assembly GCA_029721435.1 of Gymnothorax reevesii. NCBI lineage: Eukaryota > Metazoa > Chordata > Actinopteri > Anguilliformes > Muraenidae > Gymnothorax > Gymnothorax reevesii. The sequence continues at coordinate 50,797,048 of CM056589.1, read as the reverse complement.
GTTGAACATTTTATTAACAAGTCTGACCTAAATATAAAAAATATTATAAATATTTTATAAAATAGAATATAAATGTTTTTTGTAATTTTGAGCTTAAGATATTATTTACCTGTATGCTAAAATAACAATATCCACAAGCACTTTTGCTCAGATATACAGGACTTGCACGTTATTCACTGTTCACATGCATGCCATGAAATAATTTACACATGGACCATAGATAGTGTTAGCTGGCTACTCATAGAGTATCTGGCTATTATAATTTTGTAATACAAGTTTTTAGCCATTAAATCAAAGTCCTCAAGTTCATTTTCAAGTTCAGATCAGTTGGATCAATGAGATGTTGTCTGTAGGCGGTGATGTAAATAAGTGGCATTGGTGTTTCATAAGGGCAGGGGTATTCAACCGTATCTAGAAAGGACTGGTTTGGGCACAGTCTTCTGTTTGAGTCGTGCCATAACACATCTTACTGGACTTATCAACCTGGGCCATGCGTATCTACAACCTCACCTCAGAAACAGTTGGAACGATAAGGAAAATGTACATAAAACAGAATACAGTGATTTCTAATCTAACTTTAACTTGTATTTCATTTCAGACCGTAAAAAAGAAAAGAAATTCAATATTTTGTCTGATAAACTTCATTTTATTTGCAAATACACATCTATTCTTGCCATTCGGGCCTGCAATGCATTCCAAAAAAAGGTGTTTCAGGGTCTATTCAGACTAGTAATGAGGTAAAAAAAAAAATAATAATAAAAAAATGTATAATTATAAGATTTGAAACAGCTGATGTTGGCAGATGATTGTAATTATTATTTAATTCAAGACCAACGCCAAGGAAAGGCCTCGTCCCTCAAGAGCAAATATAGGCAGATCATCACCAATTTGGCCACAAATGCAGGAGAAAAATCACAGCACGGTTTATAAACAATGTTCCTCAAAGAAAGTTTACGGGCAACTTGTATATTTCACGCCCGGCGCTGTGTCACATAATCAACATTATTCTAAGAATTTGGAGGAATTTGTGTGTGTAGAGGGTAAAGGCACAAGCTAAAGATGAATATCTGAGACTTCTCTGGGCTCCGGGACATCTGTGATGGACCATCACACTGTGGAAGCATCTACTGTGGTCTGGAGGAAATGGGTGCCTTGTGCTCCAGATTTTTCACAACCTCCCTACTTTTCTGGAAATGGGTTTGTATTGCTGTCTAACGCAGGTCTGTGTGATGTTTCTGATTGGAAAACTCAAAGTTATGAATGGTTTGGGATGATCAGAATGATAGGTGGTCCAAGGAAGAGTTGATTTCATTTTTGATTTTATCCAGAACATTGTCTGTAAGCAAAAGAACAGATATGCCTTCCCTCTACCGAGTTTCCTCTAGTTTTGAATGAGTTGCAGACCTGAATTGCAGGCATAGACACATATTTACAAATAAAATGAACTTGACCTGAAAAAACATTAAATGCCTTGTCTTCATACTGTCTGCGATCAAATACAAATCAAAGTAAATTTATAATTCACTGCTGTCAGTTTCTTTGCACATTTTTGGTGCTGTCCCAACTTATTCAATTTGGATTTTTGTAGTTAATAATTGAGAAATAAAAAGTTACATTCCTGCTTAATTAAAGGTCACAACCACACTCGTTACAGGTAGATCATGTGACCTTTCTGCGAAGCATTACCCATTGGGTCATCTGTTGACTCTACTGAGAAGACATTTCTCACCATCTTTGATGTGGTAGCGTATCGGCATATTCACAGCCAATGGGCTGAAGTTGTTTCTCACCAGCAGGAAAAATTTGTCTTATAAAATTGTATTTGGGGGGACTAGGTTTACACCAAATGAATCATGAATTGATGCTGGCAACAATTGTAATTATACAAATGCCTGCAAGTTTTTTTGCAGTGTACATGCAAGAGAGTAAGTTTTGGACTGAAACGATTATGGTGAATAATCATTAAATGGTGCACAAACACTTTGCACACTGGCACAGGGAGGGAAGACTTGCTTCAGTTCTGATTTAGGTTAGTTCTTATCAATGAACTTTGGATTGATATTGATCACATTATTTCCAGTCAGTATATATACATACAGTGTAAGATCGAGGAAAATGGGAAACGCTGGGTGCTTTGAAGAGTACCGTATGGGTCAGGAAACGGGTATAATTCCCGACTATCGCATGGACCACTCGTTTACTGGTTACCTTTCCACCAGCTCATCTGCCCTGCTAAACTCCCACTACTCAGAAGTGCGCAACTCTCTCTCTCCAGATCAGCTCGAGACCTTCGACAGCAGCGTACGAGCCACTCTGGGACAGAACGGGATGGTGACGCAGGGCGGTGTAGGGGTGGTGGCTCTGGCTCTCTCCCTCCTTTTCGATGTCCTGGCCCAGCAGGCCAAGAACCAGACCGGGAAAACCCATTTTATTCACCAAATTTTCAGGGAGCACCAGGATGGCAACAGCAGTGGGTCGGAGGTCGGCACGGTGGTCATTGACTACCTGAAACTTGTCCCACTAATAGCCAATGACCCTCAGCGCATGAAGGAGGAGACTGATCGCTACGTGCAAAAGCTCAACCACACACTGGTCGGCCATTTTGAGCGCACAGTCAGGTCTCAGAACAGCAGCTGGGCAGAGTGGAAGATTTTCATCCACGGACTCGCCCTCCATCAGCACATGATGATCCACCAAGTCCGAATGGGAGCAGACATTCCAATGGAACAGCTGCTTGAAACAGAGTGGAAACAGCACACTCGTCCCGTGAAAAGTTTGGTTGAAATTACAAACGTTGTTGATCGTCTCATGAGTGTTAGACCAGAAGAGCATGAGGCACTCAAAATGTCTAAGTGCAAAGATTCAATTTTATTTGACCACTTTTGGTTCGATGTAGGCATTGTAGGATCGCAGTTCTTTAGGATGATTGAAAAAGTCGGTCCCCAATATATGAACCAGATGGAGGATTTTGCATACCATCTGATTAAAAGTAAGTTTTAAATGCACCAATTTTTGGAACTTGCAACTTTTGGAATTAAAGATATTGATCTCCTGGTCACTGTTAACTTAGTGCATTGCCACATGTTATTTACACAGAAAGCACAATGTACTTTCATGAACTATGTTCTACACGATCATTTAATCGCCAGGACCATCCATACCAAATAAATCGAATATAACTAAAATGATAAAAATAAGAGGACTTTGACAAATACCCATTTACTAGCACATAGTATGCGTATACTATGAAGACTGGAAATAGACGACAGGCTTTTTTTTTCTTGCTGATTTACGTCACTTATAATCCCTGAACTTTGGACCGACATTCTTCTTCAATAAATTCTTCTTTACTGTCTGCAGCTTCTAAGTCAATAGCAATGTCATTTAAATGCAAACAAAATGATAAACTCTGAGGTTACACATGCTTGAATTTTCCGGTCCCAATACAATTTAATGTAACCCTTATTAATTTTGAAAATCGACGATAAAATGCTTGTCGCTCTGTGTAATGTAGTATTAGCGGCAAAGCTAACATTGGGAGGTAAACTCAGTTAACTGAGTCTGGGCCAGCGTGGTACTGCCACTATGCGTGAGTGCATGATGATGTGATTGGAAATGGATAAGGCTCATGTTGCGCTTTTATGTCCAATAACCTTATGCTAGGTCAGAATTATCATGATTAATGATCACTGATATAGAAAGTTCCAGACATATGGAATGTACACCTGCGGTTGCGAGCAACTAACTGTTTTAGTACAAATGGCGCAATCTGCAAATAGAATTGTCGCAATTTGCCTCACTTGGGACCCTGGCCTAGTCCCCCGCGAGAGTAGGCCTAAAATCGGCAAAGAAAACTCCCTCAGTGATAAAAAGAAGGCACGTTTGGAGGAATCGGACTCAACGATGGGGGGCAGGAAAGACCCATCCTCCTCCGGCCAGAGATGGGTGTTAGTTCAAAAGAACAGCATGGCCCCATCAGTCAGTGCACAAGTTCATAACACTAAAGCCCAGCTGCAGCTCGGCGGCAGTACTCTGGGGCAGCTCAGATGATGGCTGAGGCCAGATTACAGCGAAGCAGAATCCACGTGGTGACATTAGGCACGGCAGGAGCAGGTAGGGGTGAGCAGGATGTCACATCGCAGAAACAAGGAGCCCAGGAGACTGCCAGGTGGGCTTGGGGACCTCTGAGCTAGCAGTCTGACGGAGGAGAATGAAAAGCAGGAGGGTGTAATGAAATGACAACGCAGCATCACGAGGTAGTCCACACCAGGATTTGAGTTTCTCTCAGCTGCTTATTTGCCATGACCATTAGTTCAGGTGACCCAGAATGAGCATGAAACAAACATATCATGTTGCATTTGAGAGGAGCAAGTCTGCACATGCGAAGGAGAAGCAATACTAGTATGTGCAAGTGAGTTTAAGAATCGGTTTCCAATACTATTGCGCACTGCGCAGACACAATGGTACAGATACCTCAGTAATGCACCTTGTTCTGATTACTGGTCCTATATGATTATATTGTCTTTCAGAGAATACATGATCATGAGGGCCCCAGTTGAGTTCGTCTATGTCAGTGGTGTCAAACTGACCCATAAACGGGCCAAGAGGCTGCAGTCTTCAATCCTACCAAGCAGAAGCTCACCTGAAAGCACTGATTTAATCAACTGATCTAGGCCTGCACAACTGATTAGTTGTATCAGGTGCGCTTCTGCATTGTTGGAGTGAAAACCTGCAGCCTCTTGGCCCGTTTACGGGTCAGTTTGACACCCCTGATCTATGTTGAGATGGATGGATTCAGTGATGGTAAAAAGCAGGGGTTGGGAACCCTCTCCAGAAAGAGCCACTGTGGGTACAGCTTTCACACCAACCAAGCTCCTACACACCTGATTCTACTAATCAAGGCCCTGAACAAACATTCCAGAGGTTGATTTGTAGAATCAGATGTAGCAGCTTGGTTGGTATGAAAACTGCACCCACAGTGGCTCTTTCTGGAGAAGGGTCCCAAAGCGTGTTATATAGGCTAAAAACAAAGGCCCCGACACCCATAAAATCTACTTCAGGCAACGGACTGGGCCTGTGGAGACATATAGCAGGTGTGATGTCTTGCCCTGGTCGGATTTAGCACACCAAGCCATGTAGCGTAGTCATGAATTTTGATGTACCGAGTAATGAATGCTCAGCAGTGTTCACATATTGTCTGGCTATGTGTGATCTGTGTTCCAGTCCACTCCTTTATTTTGACAGGCCAGTCAGTTTTTGTTTTGTGTTTAGACTTCAGAGATAAAGTTAAACATTTCAGTAGCTTATTGATGGAGAAAAAAAAAGAAGACTTTCTCAGAGTCGTCGTGTATTAATCATTTTATTATGCCTTATTTATTTAGTACAGACGGCGCAGGCTCACAGTCTTTGAAAATTATTTCAGAGGTAAGTTGATTGGTGCAAGATTAAGGTTACAGAAAAATTGATCCTTTTCAAATTAGTCAGGAATTAAATCCATTTTCAACCGGAAGACTTAGATATATGGAGGGATGAAGTACGGTTTATGTGGAGAATGACTCCATATAACATATGACTGACTGTTTAATTCATAAAAAATGTATAACTTACAAATAAAGATGCTCCGATGTAAAGAGGACTTCTTTCCTGGACGGAGGTTGCTAGTTTAGTTTTGAGAAGTTACCTGAACAGACAATAGCAGTGACTTTCAGAAGCAGTATTGTACTTTTTAAAATGATTTCTTTCAACAGTGATAGTTAAGGCTACGTGCGACTTTTACTTAGGTGTATTTAAAATCTTCCCTCTGACTCATGTATATGGGACCATATCTTTGCACGTCCATGAAGAAGTACAACCCAGCAATCATGACGTCACTCTCGAATTGGTCGAGCAGGTCTGCATCATTGTCCTTGCACATCTCCAGTATCTTGTGCTTTTCGGGCCGAAGACTCATTAGCCGCTCGGCAACATTTGAGATTTCACCCAAACTTTTCGTACCATTCACGGCGATCTCATCCGAACATTTTTGCCAGTCTTTTTCAAGCAGTTGTTTCTTTGGAATGTCTGCTCCCAATCGAGCCCGGTGGACCATCATGTGCTGATGGAGGGCGAGTCCGTGGATTAATATCTTCCACTCTGTCCAGCTGCTGTTCTGAGTCCTGTACGTGTTCTCGTAATGGCTAAACAGTGTGTGGTTGAGCTTTTGCTCGTAGCGTTCAGTCTCTTCCTTCAAGCGCTGGGGGTCGCTGGCGATCAGTGGGACTAGGTTGAGGTAGTCTAGGACCACAGTCCCGACCTTCGACCCGGTGCTGTGGGCGTCTTGGTGCTCTCTGAAAATTTGGTGAATAAAATTAGTTTTCCCGGTCTGGTTCTTGGCCTGCTGGGCCAGGATGTCAAAAAGGAGGGAGAGAGCCAGAGCCACCACTCCCACACCGCCTTGCGTTATCGTCCCGTTTTGTCCAAGAGTGGCTCGTACGCTGCTGTCGAACACCCCGAGCTGACCTGGAGAGAGTGAGTGGCGCACTTCCATGTAGTGGGAGTTCAGGTAGGCCGATGAGTTGGTGGAGAGGTAACCAGTGAACGAACGGTCCATGCCAGGGTCAGGAATCATTCCTGCTTCCCGACCCATGCGGTACACTTCATAGCACTGGCCGTTTCCCATATTTTTCGTGTTAAATCTAGTGCTGCCTCACTGCATATATACACTATCTGGAAGTAATATAATCAATATCAGTCTAAAGTTCATGGATAAGAATGAACCCAAATCAGAAATAAAACAAGCATTTCCTCACTTTGCCAGTGTTCAGTTAATCTGCACTGATAAAAGATAATTCACCTTCAGTTTTTCATTCCAAAAATGGTACCCTCACTTGTCCGCTAAAAAAACAAACACACAAATGCAAACAAATTGCTGGATAATTCCAGCAAGTGCCACCAGTCCAAATATTCATTCAATGCACCCCCTCTCTCCTAGCTTGCTTTTAATCCCATATATTTTGCAGTAATCTAATTGATAACTTGAACCAATAATAAGTAAGTTTTCCGCAGTTTGCTGGGAACTATGAAATTTGGAAATTCCAGGACATGTGACTAATCCTAGTGTAACTCACTTGCTGTTGTAATGAGCTTGGCTCAGAGTCATTTGCAAATATTTGTTAAATTTCTCAAACAGTCGAAATTGTAAAAGTAAACAGTATCTGGGACATTTCATTCCGACGGAATAGTGGAACTGGCCAGATCACCGTACTGATGAAATGATGCCCTCCATTTTGTGCTCCTCAAACCGTTTAAAACCTGCTCTGAGGAAGGGAGACATTTTAATTTTGGGAAACACAATGAGTTTATCTTCAAAGGAATTAAGAAGTTTCTGTGACATTTAGTTCAGTCTTCCACAAGTTCTTTGAGGAACTTTCCGAGGTAACAATTGTGCTTTAGTCCCTTAATGATCTTTATTCTGATATTGGTAACTGCAGGGAAATCTGGGGTTTATGGTGTGGATTGATATACATGTAAAATGATGCAGATCAAACTAATTTTATTACTCAAAGACAAAAATTAAATTATGATTAAATTTATTACAGTAAAAAAGGTATCCAACATGATATTACCCTGTGTGGAAAAAAAAAAAAAAATTTCCCCCTTGGGTACTAAACCAACCAATTAAACAAATTTAACGGAAATTTGCATTCAATTTGACTAAACACACTCAGGCAAGATTACTGCCAGCCCCACTGGATCTACACATCACTTAAATTAAATCAGTCTGGCAATGTGAAGTCGGCAAAATAAGCAGTGATGAAAACATGATGCTCAATCTCAAGACATTCAATAACAGATGAGAAACAAAGTCTATCAGTTTGGAAAAGGTAGGGGAAAAAAAAAAAACTGTGTAAGGTTCTGGTACTCCAGTGAACCATGGCGAGAGCCATAATCTACAAATTAACAAAACTTGCAACAATGATGAACCTTCCCAGGAGTGGCCGACAAACCAAAAATTCCTCAAACAGCACATCGGCAACTTGTCCATGTCACAATGAGCCGAAATTAACTTCTAAAGGACTACAGGCCTCACTTGCCTCAGTTGAGGTCAGTATTCACGGTTACGCCTTCTTAATGGTCCCTCGTGATACTGACTGAAGAAAGTTGCCACAAAAAACGGCTCGTCTCAATCAGGCCTCTGGTTTGGCCCTGTTAGCTGTGTTGCTGAGGGAGAGAAGTGCGAATCGGAGGATACATTTGTGGTCAGACGAGTGCTCCAGGTATGGAAACAATCTCGATAGACATGTAGTCCGTAAATTATTGCAAATTACGGCTGACAGCAATACTTGTCTATCCTCTTCTTGGGGGGGGTGTTATGTTTAGCTTTTAGGTGGCATGGGCCCCTCACACCCCAAGTAATTTCACCCTTAATGCAGAGCCTTCAGAGAAAGTATTGTGCCACTCAAAGGTTAGCAGGGGCGGGAATATCAAGGGTGCAAGGGGAGTAGTTACACCCGGGTCCGCATGTGATGGGGGCCCATTGATTGGCAAGCACGTGATTGTAGAACAAGAAGAGCACCGCCAACGGTGCATAATACGCCCGTCATGAACATGGATCAGGTAGTGGACAGACAACATGATACCAATATCCAACAGACAACAGACGGACGGACGGGGGTGATGACATAATATGTCCCATCTTAAGACGGGCGTATAACAAGAAATTGCTAACAGACAGACGGACGAACGGGGGTGATGACATAATACGTCCCGTCTTAAGACGGGCGTATAATAATAATAACAAGAAGAGCACCGCCAACGGTGCATAATACGCCCGTCATGAACATGGATCAGGAAGTGGACAGACAACATGATACCAATATCCAAGAGACAACAGCCCCATGTGAGCTTTAACCTTTGTCCGTGACCTTGACCTTGGAGGGAGGGCCGTAAACATGGTACGCGACACTCCGCTCAGTTATGGTACACGTGTGTGTGAAATATCATGGATGTATCTGAAGCGGTTGAGAAGTTATGCTCCGGACAAGCCCCATCTGGGCCCCATGTGACCTTTGACCTTGACCGGGTGAACGAAATCATGGTGCGCGACACAGCGCCTAGTGATGGTGCACGTGTATGTGAAGTATCACGAATGTAGCTCAAGCGGCTCAGGAGTTATGCCCCGGACAAGAAATTGCTAACAGACAGACGGACGGACGGGGGTGATGACATAATACGTCCCGTCTTAAGACGGGCGTATAATAAAAACTGGTGTTGGCACAGTCCTATTCATTAACGATCACTCTGACGAAGACATAAATACTGTGAAGTTGAAAACAACGGCTCACTTTTGGTCTACTGCAGCATTTCTTGCATTATAAACAGCACCTAAGACAAATAGACCACTCTCATGGTGAAAAATGTTTTAAAGTATTTAATCAGCCTAATGTCTAATGATTTTCATCTTAGTATCAAAAACAATCCTTCTAATTATGTTTGTTTGGCAAATAATTTTTGAGCCTCTAAAAATCGTGGACCATGTTTAACAAGAGTCATCAGAAGATGACATATCCCACCGGTTCCATGTAATTCGTGATTTTTGGGGTATTTTTGATGAATAATCCAAAATTTTGGGCAGAATGGATCTGAAACCCCCAGAAGGCACAACCACACCATCAGAGTAAGTTCCATAGCAAATTTGAAGCTTGTAAGTGGTATAGTTTTTGAGTAGTGTTCCAGAAATGGAAATGATTATGGACGGACGGACGGACAGGCCGATGACTATATCCCATGGTATTACATACCGGTGGGATAAAAGTGGATGAAAATGCTGAAAGCAATATTTCTGTGGAACCCCTTGAATTAAAGCTTAAAGTCTACACTTAAATCACATCTTCGTTGATTTTTTCAAATTCGCTGTGTTGGTATACATAGGTTAAATAATGAAAATAGCGTCATTGTCCAAATATGTCCGGAACCTTACTATACCTCTAAATGTTATTAGAATGGAACTGATTGATGCAGTTTTTTTTAAAATTTTCTATTTATAGGCAAAGTAATTCTTTAAAATCTTTGGCTCTGAGGTTTCAAATTAACTGCATTTCATTTTGTCATTATATATTTGCCAGTGTCTGGATGATTCTGAAATGTCCATCTCTTCCTTTGAAAAGGCTTAGATCAAAATTTCAAGAGAGCTTCATGATTTTAAGTATCACAGCCAAGAATTAGTGTTTTCATGGGGTTTAGAAGGTCAGTGTTTCTCCAAGATGCCAATATGAACAATCCTGATAAAAACTAAATTTTTCCATTTTTTTTAAATTATAATTTTCTGCCATTTTCAAATTTTCTTAATCTGTAAAATAAAAACCCGTCTATCAACCCTCCTGTAAAAGACTGCACAAAAAGCTCCAATTAGATTTAGAAGTTCATTGTACCTCTACATAGCAATTTATTCATTTTTTTTTTTTAATTAAATTTGGCATCTCCAATCCCCACCCGAATTTGGAATACCCAATCTGAGAACTATGTACAAGACTTGCTTGAATACAACCCTGTTGTCAGCTCAGGAGAGAGAAAGACAGTTTGCGGCTCTTTTCCGAAGCATGTGCCTGTCAGCCTCGGCATCTTTACACTCATTGGTCGAAACTATCGAAAGCTCTGAACGAGGGCGGAGGATACCCGAACATGAGGAAGCTCAGAATCTCACTGACGAGCGCCCGGCTGGCCAACAGAAGGCACTTGAGCAACGAAATAAGCAACTATTTTTAAATCCCTTTCCAGCAGTCCCTTCCCAATTTGCATTCCCACAGCGCTTTAGCCAATCTTGTGCTGTTCTAAAAAAGCAACTGACCACTGCCGGTTGGTCCGACCGAGGATCGAACCCACGCCGTAATACTCTCTACTGGTCTGCAAATGTGGCGTCTTAACCCCTAGATAGCCATTTTGAATGAACTGTCATTAAAAATTCATTTTCCAGGTTTCTGAAAATTTGTCTTGCTGCATTAAACTGGGTCCCAAAGCATTTTTAGAGCCAAATAATTGTAACCCCTGGAGGGAGTCAGGCGGCTACTATGGATTCATACTTGTCGTCTCTGCCGCTGCCGCCACGTCTGCGTCTGCAGATACTTCCTAGTGGACACTGTACAGGCTGTAATTTTTGACCTATTATTTTGATTGACATGGCGACATTATTGGCCGAAAAATATAATGCGGAAATTTGTGCTAAAATATTGAGATTTCCTGGTGAACGCAGCACAAGCTGCAATTTTTGACCGATTACTTTCAGATTTTGTACAGACATGTTATGCTTCGCTAATGACACCTATCGATTTTGGTTGCCATGGTTACAGTATTGGCCGAATGATGCGCAAATTTATGCTGGAAAATAGATATTTCCTTGTGGACGCAGCGCAGGTTGGAGAAGCGGGCTTTTGGGGGTTACACCCATGCGGTAGCAGACGACCGAACGAGTCTCATGTTGAAAATGATGAGTTGCTCAAATTGCAACCTCACCCAATTCTGCGGTGCCGTCACTGTACAAAAGTAGGTATTTAAATAACTCCTATTTGAAAAATATAAATGCCAGAGCAGTTCTATACCTGATATTTGAATTGTTAAAATAAGAAAATAAATGAGTCACAAAATTATTTGAATCCAAACTGGTGTTGCGTTTTCATTCTCTGAGTATAGTTAATCACAGTATTATTTTTTGATCAAGATGGCAAATAACTTATTTTCTTGAATTCCTGAACATAAAAATTTGTTTTGGTGATTGAATGCAAGATAGCAAGCTGTTATCAAGGCTAAAGGAGACCATATAAAATGTCATTTTTTTTGTTTTGTTTTTGTGTGTAAATAAGAAGTATTTAGTGGTTTCAGTTGATTATTTGCTAAAGAAATTACAAAATTTTTCATTTTCAACAAGTTTGACAAATTTCTTAAATATTTGTGTTTTCTCTTTTTTTATGACAGGTGGTCTAATAAATTTAAGCACTGCATTTCTAACAAGTAGATCAGAAGGATCTAATAGCTGCGACCTCGCCTAGCATCCGTCACGGGCCTAGTGTTCATGACTGGTGGCTTCTTGTACAAGTGTGATCTTGAAATTGGCAAATGACCTTGAAAATCAATAGGGGACCCTTCCTCTGTACCAAGAAGCTTGTTCTAAGATGTAATAGCCATCCATCAAGTTAAAGTGGAGTTACGGTGCAAAAACTGTGAAATCGGGGTGAAATCGACACTTTTTTGACCGGTGTGACCTTGGAATTCGACAGATGACCATGAAAATCAATAGGGAACCCCTCCTCTATACCAAGAAGCTTGTTGTAAGATTTCATTGCCATTCATTGGATGAAACTTGAGTTACGGTGCAAAACCGTCAAATCGGGCAAAATTGACACTTTTTTTGCCTTTGTGACCTTGGGATTTGACGAATGACCTTGAAAAACAATAGGGAACACCTCCTCTGTGCCTAGAAGCTATTTCCAAAATTTCATAGCGATCCATGAATTCTAACTGGAGTTACAGCGCGAAAACCCGCAAACAAGGTCGTGACCTCTGAACTTGACCTTTGACCTCGACCTTGTGCATGGACATCACTTTGGTGAAGGTCAATAACGCCTGAAAATTTCATGATGATACGACGACAGGAACATGGTCAAAAAGGTGGCACAGACAGACGGACAGCCAGACAGAAGCGTTCATATAGCTGCTTGGTCGCAGCTAAAAATTAACACTACTGACATGACATTACATTTTCCATGGTTCGGTTTTCAACTGAATTTAGGGAAAAAAAAAAAAAAAAAAAAAGAAGAATTAACAAGTCACTCAATTCTGCTTTTATTTGCATTTTACATAAAATCCCAATGCCTGCAGAAGAGGAGTAGGACACTCACTTAAGATGTTAAAATAATACTAAAATCATCATCCTGGCTGAGGAAATCAGTCATATATTCATGGTAAGAAAAAAAGAAGCGCACACCCTCTATGCTGAGGTCATAAATGAAGTGGTCCAATAGGGCTAGGTCTATGTCCTTGCACTTTGCGAGTAACTCTTGCTTTTCTGGTCGGACGCTTTTCAGACGCTCAACGACATTCGTCATTTCTAGAAGAAACTTCTCCCCTCGACCATATTTTCCAAGCTTATCCGTAGATCTTTCCCAGTGCTTTTCCATAAGTCGGTCCCTTGGAATGTCTGCTCCCAACCTGACCTGGTGGATCATGATGTGCTGATGGAGGGCGAGTCCGTGGATGAAAATTTTCCAATCTGCCCAGCTGCAGTTCTGAGACATGGCTGTGCGCTCAAAATGGCCGACGAGGGAGTGGTGGAGCTTTTTCTCGTAGCGTTTGGTCTCCTCCTTCATGCGCTGGGGGTCATTTGCAATTAGTGGGACCAGGTTCAGGTATTCGATGACCACGGTCCCTACCTCCAACCCATTGCTGTTAAGGTCTTGGTGCTTTCCAAATATTTGGTAGATGAAATGAGTTTTCTGGGTCTGGTTCTTGGCCTGCTGGGCCAGGACATCGAAAAGGAGGGAGAGAGCCAGAGCCACCACGCCCACACCGCCCTGCTTCACTGCCCCGTTTTGTCCAAGAGTAGCTCGTAAGCTGCGGTCGAACGCCCCGAGCTGATATGGAGAGAGAGAGCGGCGCACTTCCTTGTAGTTGGAGTCCAGGTAGGTGGAGGAGTTTGGGGAGAGGTAGCTGACCATGGAGGGGTCCATGCGATAGTCAGGAATCACACCCGCACCTTTTCCCAAGCTGTAAACCTCGTTCTGAAGGACAGCCGTGCACTCGCCAATCGTTGGCTGGTTTCCCATTTTTTTCAGCCTTCTCTTTCAGATCCTGCTCTTTTCTGTCGATCTGTCACAATCTGAATTTTATCAGTCTTTCTCTCTGCAAAGTTTGCCTCACGTTTGCAGCAGTTTGTCTGGACAGGCAGCATTTATACTGTGCCGAATGCATACGATCAATAACAGTGCAAAGTTCAAGGATTATTACGGACCCACGTTAGCAACGGCTGTAACTGCCAATCTTCATATAATAAACTAGTAAATTTCCCAAAGTTTTCTCATTTTACTTATATTCATTACATTTCATTTATTTGTTGCAGGCAGTGTAGACTATTATAGAATTCGTAGGGGAATTAGAAAACCAGGCCTCTTTCACTTAAAATCTACATTACTGTCACAGGACACTTCAGTGTCTATTTATTAATGAAATTTCAAGTAATGTTTGTTGAGGAATTGCATTAGTTTGGCTGAGTGAAATTATGGACAAATTATGGACATGTATCGCATTTACTGGCGAATTCCACCAACCTCAGACATGACATGTTGGAGATAATTCATCAGTTATGCCCAACTGTGCAATTTTACAGAATTTCAGTCAAGTTCAGAAAAGAGGACGGCCTTACTATATTGCAGTATGTGACTCTGTTGGAAGTGATGTTCTTAAATGATCAAACTAACTATGACTCTCATGGAAATTATCAAATTGCAGATTTGTATCCAAGATGGTAAAACCATCTTTTTCTCCTCGACCTGGATAAGAATTAATTCGCCCAGTCAGACAGTTAAGGCAGGAGATCGATCGACTGGCCCACACCATACTCCATCTACACACCTAATGGATGTTTGTGAGCACAAAACACAAAGCAATGTGCTCCCAGTGAAGAGGTTCTACTGGAGAACCCTGCACAGGTTTACCTATTGTGGCTCAGTTCAACTTCACCACACTTCTCATGGTACACCATTCCACTTCAGCTGAGTATTTGCATTTGAGAAAAGAATACCTACACATGAAAATAACTGAAAGCGGTACAGAATGACAAATATATGGGATACATTTCCCATACTGTAAATAATTATAATATCTCAGTTCTCCTGTTAAAACCTCATGGGTACAAAACTGTTTACAGCTCTTTATTCTGCAACAGAAATGTCCCTTGGTGATTGAACGAGAAACCTGCCTTTGGCATTCCCTGAAAAGTTTGTTGCAAGTGAATGGATGTGTCGTCATCTCCCAGCCTGTAGGGGGCAGTGTTAGGGCAGGGTCAGCTCAAGCAGTTTGTGCAGGATCATCTTCTGACCGTAGCGCACCTGCAGGGCGTAGCGCTCCCTGCTCCGGAGCTTGCCGTAAGCCTCCCGATTCTCCAGCAGCTCCCGGTCAGCCTGCAGATCCGTGCGGTATGAGTCCAGGGTGATTTTTGCAGAGGTGTGAATCAGCCGTTTCCAGGCAGGCGTGAGCTGGGGGAGTGCCTCGTACGAAAGAGCCCGCGTCATCTTCTCATCTTCATCTACCTCTTCCTCCTCCGCCTCCTCCCAGCCCTCATTCTCCTTCCACTCCTCAAACTCCTCCGCTGACATGCAGACGACCTGTAGGAAACACGAATAGGCAGTTTCCTAGGTGCTCGCAAAGCCTACCTGAATAACGAAGATAATGTAGCTTGTTAAGACTCTGGTGCTAAAAAGGCACCGCTTCATTGAAGTCGATACACACCTTCTATTACCCTGACATAAATTTAAACTCTATTCACACTCACCAAATGAGCAAGGAGTGACTTTTCTCACTACGAGAATTGGGCCGCCCCACAAGAGGCAATGTCCCTTTCTGACTGGCAGGCATTCCATGTTGAAATTGAGAGCCCATTTTCACGAATGAGTGCGCTGTACAGAACAGATGAACATCCAGGCTGAGGTGGTAGATCAGAATATTCTGCATCAAAAGGATGTGCTCAAACCATCAGCAGGAGCAAATCGTGGAGCAATCAGGTTCAGCACTACCTAAACAGCTTTGTGCCAAGCAAGCCACACAATTACTCTCACTACATAATGCACCAGGGGTATGCCACTCGTGATATTATGGGACTCACTACCGACTGCACTCACACACATTCTTTTCAAACAATATTAAAGCGACCAAGAACAGCAATGGGACTGATGACAAAATGACTACGAGAACAGCTGCACACTAAATTCCCACTAATATTCCACATATGACAAATTTGACACTTAATGCAAACAGCATATTCCATTTAGATATTCAGGTTTAGGCCTAATCCAAACTGTGGCATTTTCCTATTAAGACCAGGGTTTCCCCCTGGATTTTTCTAAACTGGCGGAGGGCTTCAGCGTCGGGTCAAAACTCAGCATTATCAGGTGTGGCCAATTTTCATTAATCAGCACGTAGGCGATGTAATAATTGAAGTCTATGTGGAGGTTTATCAGTTTCACGTGCATGACTGGATTTCACCACTAGTAACATGGAAATCAATTATGACTCTGGACTTCTCACGCTTTTCTTTATTCAGGGGTTGAAAGCAACGATGCAGAAAAACATTTCAAATGGTCTTATTTCATTTGAACAATTGTGAAACACATGCACTGCGTTGATTGAATAATTGCTGACTAAGGCGCTGGAACATGAATAAGCCACTTAAATTCACACCGAATGCGGGAGAGTTGAGAGCCCTGCAATTAGGTAGAGCGGGATGTGCTCACAGCAAACAATAAAATAAACATCGTAGTCTATTGTTTTGCAAAGTGAACAAAATATTTTTTCTCGAATCTTTGCACACATTGCATTAAGAAGAAAGCAGCGCGTTTTATTGCCGATGGCTAATTTTTAATTCACTGGAAAACATGTTCATCAAGCAAAATGATTGACAAAATGGTCAAGAATTATTTATGCTCATTTTAACTTAACAAGGAGAACTGGCGACACCTGATCTTCCTTAGGATTTCTGGAGTTTATGTAAAGTCATTTTACATAGGCATGGCGGCTTTTATTTTGGCATGGTGGTGCGTCACAATCAATTACACGTAACGAAAACCCTGAAGACCAGGGGGAAGTGACTGCTATTTGAGGATCAATCATGTTTGCAGCACATTTGGAAAGTGAATCTCAATTGGGGTTCTTACAGCTGTTTGAAACCCAAGTCCTCTTCCCAGTAAAGCAGGGGTGTCCAACTGACCCGTAAACCTGCCAAGAGGCTGCAGGTTTTCACTCCAACAATGCAGAAGCACACTAGATACAACTAATCAGTTGTGCAGGCCTAGATAAGTTGATTAAATCAGTGCTTTCAGGTGAGCTTCTGCTTGGTAGGATTGAAGACCTGCAGCCTCTTGGCCCTTTTACGGGTCAGTTTGACACCCCTGCTGTAAAGGGTCGTTCCGCTCTTTGCAAAAAAAAAAAAAAAAGAAAAAAAAAAAAACAATTAGCCAGCAGTTCGCAAAGCCAGAGAAAATATGGATGCATAAAAGAAAAGCCGATGAAAGTAAAGTCTGGCTGGCAAAGACACACCCACTGTAAACACTGTGAAAGACTTGGACATCATCAGGTTTTTGCACATATGTCGCAATGCTGACCTTCGCACAAGGGTAGATGAACGAGTGAGCATCTAAAATTGCAGTTGACACGGGCATACAAATATTGAAAATAATCTTCGTTAGTGCAATTATTGCAAGGATAAAGGCATACAGGCTCTCTGGGGAACATCATGTATTATTTAACTGTGAGCTTTATTCAAATTTAAGGGATAAATTTCTACACAAATTGAAAAGGAAGCCATTTATTTCATTGTCTCTTGTAGATATTTTCAAAGTTACACCTACAGTAATAAGCAGTCATTTTATTATTTTGGTAATTTTTTTCATACTTTGCAGAGAAAAGAATAGATGAAAAATATTGTGCCCGATTAATTCAACTGTATTTCATGTATGTATAGTGGGTCATTGGCGATATAGCGAAATATAAACTGTCTGTCTGTCCGTATGAATGACAGAGGGAGGCCATGTTCTCAAAGTCAAGGTTGGCCTTGTGTAGAAAAAAAATACTGCCACGGGCACTGTAGCTCATCTGGACAATAAATCTCCAGTGACCACAAGAAATAATTTTAAATGCAGTTATCACTTCATCTGTGACACACTGATCAATATTTCTCGAATACTAAATGTCACCTCATTACCCCAAACTATGTCGCAATACTGGGATCATTACATACTGGATACTCTTTCAAAACATTTTTCAATGTGTTATGGCCCCAATTTGTTATTACATTTATAACACAACAGCAACAGCAAGGGATGACACACAGTTTTTAAAACTTAAACACATTTAATTTAACAGACAAAGACAATAACAACTAACTAACAACTAATGAACCTAAAGACCAAGATTGATTAGGAAAAAAAAAGAAATATTTACAGTCCCTTTTTGTGGGGTGGCTTGGTGATGTCCTGGATAATAAAAATGCTCAAACACAGGCAAAGAAATCCACAAAAGAAATGTCACAGGTCTTGAACAGAATGGCAGGTCTGGTCATCTTCTTGCAATTTCTCCTACTACCTTACTGTCTCAATTCTTTTCCTTATATACTCTTTTGCAGACCCCACCCACATTTAGACCTCTTTTTTTTTTAATTTTCTGAGACTTGCCCCAGACATGTCCAGGACATGTCTAAACATGACTCCAGTCTGAGCTTAACAAAAAAAAGGTAAATACTGCCATCTAGTGGCCTATATTCACATTACAAATGTTATTATTACTGTTTGGTTAAAATCTTGATCAGTCAATCTTTAAACTTATATTGATGAGCAAAATGAGATTTAAGCCATTAAACAATTGTACTTAATACAGTGAACTGATCAAATGATTATTCCATCAATAAGAGACCAACTTTGGTGAAAATCTTTAGTGTTCGAAATTAAACGTGGCAAAAATGTGACAATATGCGCGAAGTGCCATTGCTACAAAATTAGACCCTAAAGATGGCAGAATTCAATAAGCTCAATGGCTGGAAAAAAAAGAACATTCCAAGATGTTTGAAAAAAAAAAAAACGAGAGTTGTCAGAAAGACAACAAAGCTCGCCGGGGGGCAAGGTTAAAGTTTTTCTGCACGCGGACGGACGCGGACGCCGGGGGTACGACAATAGCTCTCCGGACATTCGTCCCGGCGAGCTAAAAAAAGGAAACAACACAAACAGTTTTCAGGTATTTGTGGCCGGGAGGAAGATACTTGCCAATTACCGAGTGTCAGCTTCCATGGTGCAACCGTTTCCAACTGAACTTTTTTTGAAAGATTCTGTGGGCATGGCACAATCAAAAGGTGAAATCTAGGTCAAAATGTCCCAAATGACAAAACCTGTAACGCATGTTCTGAGTCTCCATGTTTTGTGCCCAAACGCCAAATATCAGCTGAATCGGAGTAGAAAAAGCCAAGATGTGAGGCATGAGAAATAGGCACTTTTAAGATTGCTGTATGGTGGCCATATTGAACATTGGTAGAGAATGCCGTGAACAGACTTTAGGGCACTCATAGGGTAGGAATATCTATGTCAAGTTTCAGCTCCATAGGCGTGACAGTTTTGGAGAAGAAGATGCTCACAGATGATAGAAGTACTCACAGACATGGCATAATGACAAAGGCTAAATGCGCTGCATCACAAAAATCTGTGACATGTTATAAGTCTTGCTACTTGGACACTATACACCAAATTTCAGCTGGATTGGTGCAAAAATGCCTTAGATATTGTGGAAATAGGCATTTTAAAGATGGCTACTTGGCAGTCATAATTGTAATCAGTTCATAATGCCAAGAACAAACTTTGGTGGGCTCATGGATCTGAACATGTAGCTAAAGTTTCAAGTTGACCATTTGGTCAAGATGAGCCAAAAAAAGTTGAAAGTCAATGATACAAGGAAACAGAAATTCAAAAAAGGGTCTACTGTTCGCACCTTGAGTGTGTTGTAGAGCTCTGATGCGGTCAGCGCTCCTGTCTGACCGAAGATGAATGCACCCGTCTCCCCAGCCATCTCCATCTCACACAGCAATCTCCATTTTTCCTCCAAGAGGCGCTGGTCAGCCTCGCTCTTTGATGCTGTGATGGGTTGATGAGAAGAAGCCAGTTAATTGTCGCTGCAACGAACATCTCCCAGTCAGTCTCAATATCCAACAAATATTTATTTTACATTTACACGTGGAAATTAGTCATCATTATCACCACAACTCTCGTAACGGAGGCGATGCCACTTTCAGAAGTTGATAAATGTTTTTCACCAGAAATCAAAGCTGGTTCTCAGCAGAAACCATAAAGAGTTATTGTTAATTGTTCTTTGCAATGTCAAAGTCCAGTTAACTACTTTTAGCTCTAAAACTTTTATTGAATTATTCTTGCAAAAAACAAAAATCTAGGAGTCCAAAATTTAAGAGCGACACGCCTATTTTTTTTAAGGTCTTACACCAAAATCGGCCAGTCAGGAACTACTTTTAACCCTGGTCTTGTTGGTCGCGGATATACAGTGCTGTGAAAAGTATTTGCCCCTTCCTGATTTCTCATTTATTGCATATTTGTCACACTTAAATGTTTCAGATCATGAAAAAAACTAAATAGTAGACAAAAAATAACCAGAATAAATAGAAAATGCCATTGTTAAATAATGATTTCATTTCAAAAGGGAAAAAAGCTATCCAAATCTACCTGGTCCTATATGAAAAAGTAATTGCCCACTAAACCTGATAACTGGTTGTGCCACCCCCAGCAACAAAACTGCATTTTATATTTACTCCGGTTATCTTTGTCGAGTATTAAAATTTATTTGATGATCTGAAACATTTAAGGGTGACAAACATGCTAAGAAATAAGAAATCAGGAAGGGGGCAGATACTTTTTCACAGCACTGTATAGAGGACCTATGCTTATTTCCCTGTTTTGCCGGGCAGCGATGTATCATTCCCCGGTAGCTATTTCTCTTTATCCCGGTCCTCATTAAGCATTAGACTAGAGGGAGCACAAGGGTTAAGATCCAGAGAGAATACGGCCCCAGACTGCATACGAATACTGTGTCTAGACTGCAAAGTTCAATGTTTGCAAAGTCAACAATGAAGCAAGAAAACATTTACATGAATGAGGACTTTGGAATATTTGGATTACACTATAATAATGATCATACTGATCATAGATGATACTGTAGAGTCCTGATATCGCCCCGCTAAACACCAAAACCTTCACCTTGAACGGCTGCCTTGTAGATGGTGGGCATCTGAACATCTGCAGTGTCATTGCTGTTGTGAGGATATGGCTCCGCGAAGCCATACATATGCAGCAGCTGCCAGTTGGCCATCTCGCCATACGTGTTGAAGACCTCCTCCCCCTTCTCAATACGCCGCACTGACATCATCTTCAAAACGTCCTGGGGACAGAGGCAGGACGATTGTAACAGCATGTCCAGCCACTTGGAACCATCACCTGGCTCTTCGTACTGAGCTTTGGTGTTATCCATTACCTCCAACTGCCCTACGATTCCAGTCATACACACACATATACACACACATATACACACACACACACACACACACACACACACACACACACACACACACACACACACTTCTTTCTTTAGGTACTCGCAACCGGTGTCGTGTTCTTTTGGGAGGTGAGGTTGTAAAGCTAGCAGGCTAACTAATTTAAAGCAGCCATCTCCTGTACTAATAGGTTATGAGGACTCAAAAATGCCGGACATAATAACATGAATTAAAAGGCACAAAATTTCAATTCAACCTTTATGTGCTTTGAGGGCCAGTAACTCAGAAATTATTCATAGAACAAAGGTGAAAATTAGCAAGGCATCATTAAATACACTTAAGTTACTGTACAAATAAAATCAGTTCATTCTTAGGGGGTCAGTTGGGAACTTTTTCAGAATTGGTTGATTTGATATGGAATGACCCCGATGTCAGTGAGATGGAGGACAGGGTTGGGGTGGGGTGGGGTGGGGTGACATACAGGCGCCACTCACAGGAGCAAACTCCAGATGGGCGCTGTGATTGGACACATGGTTCAGCATGTCAGCCATTGGCACCATCATTGGACAGTTCGCCTCTCGCTTGCCCTCCTCTTCCTCCTCCTCCTCGTCCTCCAAGAGAGGCTCCTGAAAACTGCAGAGAGATGAATGGAGGGAGAGAAAAATACGAGAGTGAATTTCCAGTGGCAGAGAGTGTCCAAGCGTGTGAGCGAGAAAGAGTTAAACATCAAGCAGTTTTCATCAACACCCGTCAGATTCTACAACAGCAGTGAGGGCACAAATACTTCTGAATGTACGAATATCAGTTATGAGTAAAACTGCGTACGGACACTAATGTGAAATACACCGTGTTCTTGTGAACATTTTACATGTAAATGACAGATGAGACTCTTCTCGGACTCCTTTCATCATTATTCTCTTTTATGCTTTTCTCTCAATTTATTTATGTCATGTTTCTTTTTTTTTTTTGGCTGTTTCTCTCTTTCTGGGATTAACAAGATAAATTATTTACAGTTTCATGGAATTACAAGCATCTGAGATCATCCAATTAAAAAAACTGGAGCAGAGGTCTCAAACTGGTGCATAAAAGGATTTTCAATCCACCCGAGCAGAAGGACACCTGATGCAACTGATTTAATCAACTGATCTCAGTCTGCGCAGTGGATTAGTTGTATTTGCTCAGTCAGAATGGACCTCTGCAGCCCTTTTATGGACCAGATGAGACCCTGGGCTGCAGGATGGCTCCAGCGTTGAGTAGTTCGGAAGTTTCATTCTGGGGGGACGGGAGTCTCTTTGCCAGCACCTGTAGGCCATGACGAAAGCCACCAGCCTCTTGTACAGCTCCAGCGTGTGCTTCTTGGGGTCCCACAGGTCCAGGTGTTGGCGGATGAAAGGCAGAACGATGTCGCTGTACTCTCTCTCAATGTTGGCCAGGTCTTTGTCCACCGCCTCGGGAATCCCGGTTCCCTGGAGCAGTCGAACCCGCTCCTCTCCGGTCCTGACCCGCGCCCCAGGACAATCAAAGTTGAAAATCATAAATGAATAAGTTCACCGAGTTTACGCCGAACTGAACAAAGCTCAAAAAAAGAAGTGAATGTTACCGTCCCTCACCAGAACATGGGATGATCCAGGACCTTTAAATCAGGCCACAGGGACAGGTAGGGTCTCCAGTGAGATTCGGGTGAGGTATACTCCCACATCAGAGCCAAGAGCAGAGGGACCCATCCAGATGCGCTCTCCAGAGACATCTTACCTTGGGCGGAGTAAATGAGAACAGCACAGGTTCTGGAATAAGCTGTAGGACTGTAGGCGTAAATACGGCTTTTCCATGTCCAGGTAAATAATGAGAATTGAACTTGACCCTCCCTTAGTTGACGCTACACTTGCCGATTCCACAGAGATCCCTGTAGAGGGTCAGGAGCCCAAAACCTACACTGTACTTTTGTCTTTACTGCCCTCAGTTTGACTCTCCTGACGTCACAGCCATGTTCCCAGACTGTCAGTTAGCAGTTAGTTCTCTTTTGTTATACTTCATTGGTCTTTTGTTAACTTTACTGGTCTCTTTTGTTGTCAACCGTTTGTTCTATGGTCACTATTTTGCTAAGCATTTCTCGTCACTTGAACTATTAGCACTTAACTTGTCTCCTAGGAGCTCAGCACTTTTGGACTGAACATTTGCGCTTTTGTAAGTCGCTCTGGATAAAGGCGGCAGCTAAGTTCCTGTAATGTAATGTAACGTCTCCACTGGGTCTAGAACTACCAATCTTCCAGGTCCAAGTTCAGCAATTAGCCACAAGGCTACAGGGCCAAACAATATTTAAAACCATCTGGTCGCCCGTCTATGATGCATCAGCTGTGACTCCACCTCTGCCGCTGACCATGGTCCTCCAGCTGGAGAACGTGTGGCAGCAGACCTTACCTTCCTCTAGAGTAGCTTTGACCTTGGTGGTGCCCTGGAACAGGAGAGCAGTCCGGGGAATGGAGAAGATGACCTCGCCCTCCTCGATGTCCATCCTGGCCAGCATGCCATAGTCAGCAACTGTGCCTTCTGTACTCAAGTAAACCTACAGGGTCAGATGCAAAACCAATGCTAGCAAAGGCCAGGAATTTAATTGCAAGGAGCCTTGATCTTCAACAGAAGGTGCTTAAAGGAACAGTAGAGTGTTCCGGGCCAGACTTTCCAATAGACAATGACTTTACTATATATTATCACCATTATTATAATTGTTTAGATTTTGAGAAATGTTATTAAACGAAAACCTTTTTTCTAAGCCAGTGTGGCAGGCGGAAGGAGGGCCCGGGCGGGGTTCAAACCCCACAATCCCGGGTAACAGTCACACCCGCTGACCACATCGCCAAAGAGCCAGGCTCATTGATAATATGCTGCTGCAAAGTCACTGAGGCTAGCACTAATGAGCCTCAATGAGAATTCACGTGAGCTCGCAGACTTTAA
Organism: Gymnothorax reevesii; assembly: GCA_029721435.1. Classification (NCBI taxonomy): domain Eukaryota; kingdom Metazoa; phylum Chordata; class Actinopteri; order Anguilliformes; family Muraenidae; genus Gymnothorax; species Gymnothorax reevesii. Next base: position 50,772,819 of record CM056589.1, on the reverse strand, counting down.
AAAAATTAAAGTACAATCGAAAAAACTTAGATAATGAAAAAAAAAAAATCTTGAGTTTCAAAATCAAGTCAGTGTTTCAAAGTGCAGGGTAATGGAGATTGTAGTGGAGGGGCATTCATTACTTGTACAGCCAAAACTGGAACCTGGTTGAATATGCAAGAAAAACTTTTTCTCCAACAAATGCGAATGATTGAAAATTCAAAACTGATGAATGTCTGTATAAATCAGCTGATTACTGACATGTATTGGCACTGTGGCTGGGGTTCACATCCAACCTTATTTGCATCACAGATCTGGCCAAGTCATGAGATGGTGAAAGATTTTAATTACAAGTAAAACTGGATGTTTTCTACATGGAAAAATCATAACTCTCGCATAATTAAATATAGACAGAAAATGTTCCCACTTGCCTTGTCGCTCAGTGTCAGACCAACTTTCTCACACCAGCACAGGAAGTTCTGGAGGAGATCCTCCGCTGTAACCTCTGATTTTGAGTCTTCATCAACCTTAATGGATCACACAAATGGAAAAGAAAGAGGAATACATACCGCCCTCAAACTTGGCTGAGGTGAAAGGATATGGCAATAATGCTGACTGCTTTTACAAAGGGTACCAGAATGTCAATGAAATCAAATGTTGTGCTTTGTCTATGTCAATTAATGGGCTACTGATTTTACAAATGAATAGTTTACAGTTGAATCGGTGTCTTCTCCGGATCAGGAAAGTCCAGGAATCAAAGTAAGTGCTGCGGTGCGTTTCTCCCACCCATAGTCTCAGCCAGCTGAGTTCACGAACAATCTCTACCTCCTCGCTCTAGGCTGGTGACAATGTGCAAATCCAGGTGGCTGTAACAGCCAGCTAATACTTTTTTGTTTAGCACCCTAATAAATGCCACTGCCAGTGTGTTGATGGAATTTGTCAGTGGAAACTGAGGGGCTTGTATTCACTACAGAATCAATTTTGTTTTCATGTTCATTTTTGTTACATGAAGGGCTTCAATTTTGAGAAGCCCGGGGATGTGATAAACGCAGATCACATCACCGTTCACGTAAACTCGGAATGTGCGTGTCTGTGTAACACAGGAAGCAGGTCATCCACTCTCCGTCAAAGTTCACACTCAGCTGCAATCCCGGAATTCTAGAACTAAAGCGGGGTTTTTAATGGGGTTCGAAATTATTGGGTAGTGTGGACGATCGGCGAAAATGAAGCAAAAGTAATGCGATTTTAAAATGGAAACGGATCAGTGAGGACGTAGCATCAGACAGCATTAAACTTTAGGGTATTCAGACTACATAGAATACAGCAATGTAACCCGCCACTTATCCTGCAACAAAAATAAACGAACGTCATTGACCCCTTTTACAGTTAGTTTAACAACAAAACATGTTCATGCATGCACATGCAAACCTTAGGTCTTTTTGCTTCTGGTGCCATTCCGCCGGCGATACTCTAAGTCGGTGTCTTATTATGTTTTCGCGCTGGTTTTCACTAATTACATTAACTTAAAAAGAAAATTGCTCCCACGCTTTGACAGAAATCATTTCAAAACCACATGGTGTGCGTCTTCTTCTTTGTTTTTCTCACGGTTCTTGTTATACCATCTTAAGGTGCATTACAGCCACCTACTGGACTGGACTGGAGAACTGAAGCTAGGCAGTTAAAAATAATCAACAGCCTTCAGGAGATAGCATATCCCCCAGCCCCACATATTGAAATAATGAAAATGCCACCTGCTCTGGAAACAAACCATACCCCATAAAGTTCTAAGTTCAAATGTTTCCATGGTAACCAGAAAAAAATACAAAATTCATCAACTTCAGATTATCAAAAGGCACCACTTCAGGTCATAATTAATGTGCGCACCAAGTTTTGTTAAAAAATAATGAACGGTTGTCAAGTTATGCAGCGGAAAGTTTCAAGTTATGCTGAGCAGCTTATCAAATCCACCACAAATAACAAACTCCTTTTTGATGACAATCAACATATCTTGGCACACTCCTCACATGGTCTTGTTTTGTTGTTGTTCTCTGATTGAACAGATACCCACCTCGCTGCTTCAGCATATCAGATCTCCTGAAAGTTCTTCATTTTTTGCACTTCTGTCGTTCTCTTACTGGTGGGGGAACAGAAGGCATGACGTTGCAGCTCATATGATCTTTGCTGACTTTGACAGCAGCATGTCCTAATCAGACTTGGTAATTTCCAATAAGTTGTAGCATTTCTCTTTGTCCGTTGTTGTTTTTAAGTGTTTTATCTCAATCATCTTTACCCAAACTACATTACCCTTGATTTGATACACAGTGACAGCTGTGAGCACCCCCAAAATTACCCCTTGGTCGATCTTTCAATCCTAAATAAATAGTGCCTTGTACTCTCTTAGCCTAAATTTTACTCAATTTGATTGCCTTACCTTGTGTACTATTTCTACATTCAGTAATGTTCCACTTTGTAGAATTCTAGCACTCTTTACTTAACCTTTTATTCTATTTATTGATTTACTAAGTTGAAGTGGGTTCCACGCACCAAATGAGGCATTTTTGAGTCAGTTTAATGATCACATTTGTTATGGCCCCAATTTGCTACGACATATAAGACAGCAAGGGATGACAGACAAAATTTTAAAACTAAAACACACTTAATTAAACAAAGACTGACAACTAACCTACATTCATACTACTGACCAAGATTGATATATACAAGAAAAAAAATATTTACAGTCCCTTGAGATGGGGTTGCTTGGTGATGTCCTGGGACAGGAAAATGCTCCAACACAGGCAAAAATCCACAAAAAACTTCACAGGTCTTGAAAAGAGGGACAGGTCTGGTCAAATGTATCCTTCTCCTTGCAATTTCTCCCACTACTTAACACTCTCAATTTTTCTCCTTATATACTCTTTTCCAGCCCCCTCCCACCTTTGAGACTTATTTTTTATTCTCTCGGACTTCTCGTCTCAGACATGCCCAGGACATGCCCAAACCTAGCTCCAGACTGGGCTTAACAAAAAAAAAGGTCAATACTGCCGTCTAGTGGCATGTTTTCACATTACACATGACACTTCACTCTGCTTCACTGTTACCACTGTACCAATGTCATTATTCTGATTTTCCCGTAATGCACTGTGGGCTTTTAGGTCCACACATCACACTAATTCTCTTCCTTCCAGCCTTCTTCACTGCCCACTAATTCCAATTCAATAACTGTAGAAATTTAGTACCACCGATAATAAATTTGAATTCATTAGCATTCCTCCATATTCCCATAACGACATATTCCAAACAAAATAAGGCACCATTTGTTTCAACAGTTTTAACAATTAACTTTTCCCAATTCATTTTCTTTACCATCAGCTCGACATCTCCCCTTTCAGCATCTCTTCCTCTAGCTGCATTGAGCAATAGGTCCTCCATGAATTTTGTTTACTCTTCTTAATTCACAAACTAGAGCCCTTTGCCTCCAGTTATTGATCGTATTCCCCCAATTCAAGTTATTCCTCATCACTCTCAGTGCATTATTTCCTTCATTTATACCTTCCACGCATTCATCATTCCACCATGGGACCATTTTCTCCCCCCTCTTCTTGAATTCATTGATATGCTACTCGGTGCTGCATTTCATGTTACAATGTACATGCAGAACTCAAAATGCAGCCTTCAATAGTATCCTCCATTAACTTAACTACTTACAATTGTGGTGAACCCAAATCAAATCACTGTAAAATAAAAAAAAGGTCTTAAGGAGATTAAACTAGATGCTAGCCTCAAGTTATCCCCCCCTCCACCCACCTCCAAAAAAAATAAAAAATACATGGGGGATAAGACATTCTCAAATACTGGAGGGGAAGAGACTCTTTATGGAAATGTTGCACCTCTTTGTCCCCACAGCACTTGATGACAAAGGTTTATTTCAGCTTTCTTCACCAGAGCAGTACCTCTGATTCTTTTTATTTCTCACAGGCCCTGGTGTGCCCCCTGTTGATTGGGTGTTGAGCACATTGGTGCAGATGTTATTCACAACATGCAGCTGAGTTCTTAACTTTACGCCCAACTTCTTTAAAATCTCAGCCCCATCCTCCCGAACGGTTGCGGATATTGTTTAGTCGAATACACCTTTCTAATACTCTCCATTTATCCCAATCTGCATCCCAAACTTCCATGTTGCTTTTCAAAAGACCAAATCCATATTACAGATGCATTACATGGAGCTTATATGTAGATTCAGAGTTCTCCAAATCAGACATCTTTCCTTTTGTCTCAGAATAATTGCTAAATGTCTTACAAAATTAACCTCTTGGCTCCCAGAGCTTTCGATACGCTCTGTACCAGAGAATTTCTTGGGATTTTGTAGGTTTCACAGATAAATTTGTAATAATTTTATTTATAGACCCCATAAACTATGCATTTTTGGAAAGGGTACTGTCTGAGCTATTGATGAGAATTGGTTTCAAGTGTATAGCTGTAAATTGGAGATCAATGACCAATATCAATTGATATTGTGTTTCTCACCCTGTAATTCAACAAATAAAAGATTATTTGTCAAGTATTATTTTTACATGTTTATTATGGACCACTAATCACAAATCATATTTCATATCCTCACTGTCACTCAGGATCATCCACCCCAAACCTCGCCGTCGTGCTCATTTGCTCAAAAAAATCTCACAAAAGGGATGAACATTTGTCCTATTCAGCGCTCGTGTTCACAGAATAGATCACGTGTGATCGTTTCCACTTCCTTGTTCAGCGCCAGAGTTTTGCCAGTGTCGCCATCTATAGACTAAATGACGAACTGAATATAAGCAGAACATAGTCTGGCACCAATATACCAGTACACAATGAGCCCCATAGTACCAGAGTCTAATGAAAACTAATATGTTGCAACCAATTTTTCTGCCCTAGGGTGTATAGGTGTTCTTTTTTCCCCCCGACTGATTTTGACGGTCAGAAGTAGGCAAGAGGTTAATTCAACTAAAAGACTCAGTTTGTGATCTTCACAAAGAGCACAAAATGACCGAAAAGGTACAGACAGAAGCCAACGTTTATTTTTGCATACCTATCCTATTACAAATGAACCTAAATTACCTTGCATGTATTGTCTGTTTTTGCAAACGTCGACTCATTTACCTGGATAGTGAACAGCAAGTCTCAGTTCATTAACAGCTACATGCATGCTGTATCCCTTGAAGATTTATTGAAATCATCTCTGCACACACTCAGGATCACCTCTCAGTTCGAAAACCATCCTGTAGGGTTTGGGCGTCTGAGTTACTCCGAAAACGAGAGTGCAGTCAGGCTCCCCCGCATCCTTGGGCCAGATGAACTTGAAGCGGCGCAGTAGCGTGACGAGGACCAGGAACAGCTCGATGCGTGCGAGACCCTCTCCCGGGCATATCCGTGGTCCTGCAATGCACACGCCACACTTTATTTATGGAGACTCATGCAGGACCTCGTCCAATACCCACACCTCATTGGTCACAATGAGTCAAAATGATTTCCTGAATTGTTTGCGACTTTCTAGGGACTGGGGACAGCTTACATTTGGGGACTAACCAAAAATTTCTTTGGCTGCACCGGTGAGCATGCCATCAGAAGATGTGCTACGTGGACATTACAAGTTACTAATCTGCCATTTGGAATAGCTTTAAATACCCAAAGCATAATCAGGACATAGGAGGTGTTAGCATCTTGCCTGCAGAGAAGGGCATGAAGGCCTCCGGCTTGACAAACTCTCCCTGATCGTTAAGGAAGTTGGAGGGGTTGAAGTCATGGGGAAACTTCCATTGGCTTTCCTCATGCAGTACAGAGGAGAGGTTGGGGATGATGAGGGTTTCCTGAAACCAGAAAACGCAGGGAAGAGGAGATTGGATGGATGAGGGAGAACAAGCTGAAATGGCAGACACGGAGAGGAAGACAAAATGAATGACAAGTGGAACTTTAGAGCCCAGTCTCATCCCGACTCGACATACAATGACACTATCTGACCAGGCGTCAATATACGAGAAAAATAGAGGGTTTTAACGTACTTATTTGATGGAAGTTTAAGACAAACCCTACTCCTTAAACCCCTAACATTTAACATCAAACAAGGATGCCAAAAGTCTCTATTTTTGTCATATATCGACGCTTAATCAGATTGCGTCACTATATGATTGGGGATAAGAATGTACAGAACTTCAGTGTGAGACAGCAGCCTGGTGAGTTTTGGGGGTGCTCTATGCTTCTGTAATACTGTCCAGTCTCGTACAGGACATGGTCACCTTACCTTTGGGATGTCATAGCCCATCAGCCGCGTGTCTTTGGTTGTAGTGTGAAACACGCTGAGTGGCAGCGTGTCAGCAACTCGTTGCGCCTCGTGGATCGTGGCCTGTGTGTAGGGCATTCTGTGCCTGTCTTCGAACGAAGCCTGCTCCTCCTCCCCGATCACCTCATCAATCTCCATCTGACACCTCTCTGGAGACCACAGGCAGAGACAGCGCACATCACTGAGCCGAGAGGCACTGATCTACATCTAAAAAACTGTTGCGGCTGAGCGCATTACAGTCGCCTGCTAAAGTAACCACAGAAACACAAGCGATAACCTACCCTGAACATCTTGATGGGTTGTGAGATACAGAAAGGCTGTGAGCAGCGTGTTAGCAGTGGTATCTGTTCCGGCAAAGAGGAGGTCCAGCAGATAACAGGCCAGTTGATATTCGCTGAAGGAGGACCCACTGTCGCATCTCTGACAGGAGAATAGAGAAGACATGGGGAGAGCACTACTGGTAAACATTAGCCCATCGCCAGTGTTTTGACCAGCTTTAACACCCGCACCTCCTCAGATGAGGGGGAATGCCATCACTCACAAGACTGAAACAATTCAGTCTCATCACTTCAGTCCAAGAGACATTTTCTCTCTGCTCAGTGGGCTCTTTTAGGGTACTTCTTAGCAACCTGCAACATGGCTGTCCTGCTTTTTCAGCTAATGGGGGGTTAAATCTTTAAGTGCAGCCCTACCATCCTTAAACCCTCATTTATCCCATAATAATCGCAGCAACATATTATTTGTCACACCAAAGTGGCACAGGAGCAACTAGATTTAGTCAGTAAGCATGGCTTACAGGATACTCCCCGCAACAACAAGTAGTCGGGCAGTACCACAGTCAATAGACCTTCCAGCAAGAAAAAAAAGTGTTAAAAATCGGATGAGTAGGTTATGAGATCTAGGTCCGGACGCACAGACGCTCGCACACACACACAGACACACGCACGCACGCACACACACACAGACGGACAAAGCAAATCCAATATACCCCCCTAAACTTCGTTGCAGGGGGTATAATAATGATTCTAGATTGGACTGTAGTATGCACAGGGAGATGGGGTAGACTGTGGTAGTGGTGGTGCAATATCTATTGCAGAACCTTTTCCATTTCATCCAAGTAGCAGTCAATCAGATCCCTGGGCTCTCCAGGGACCCGAGTCTTCTTGTGTCGAGACACCTGGTCTGCCATCGACTCTCTGATCATTTTGCAGTTCAGAAAAGCCTCTCTGAAGGGCAGCGGCAGGCACCTCAGCATGGGCAGCATGTCATAGATCTGCAGAGTGTAAGAAAATGCCAGAAAACTGTATCTCAGATTATGTGTTGGCAAAGGTATGGCCTAAATCTACTTTCTTTGTCCAAGTGTTCAAATAAATTTCCTTTGGAAAAACAAAGAGATTAATTTTGTGTCTGAAATATTTTAATAACTCTTTTTTCACCCCCTTCATGCAATTTTCTTGAAAACGGCACTCATTTATTAATCCCCACCAGCATTTTACTTCCATTACTTGTACACCTGAAGTTATCTGGAGTTTTTTGTATTTGTGTGTCTGTTATTTTTCAGCGTACCATCTTGTGTTTATATGCAAAAACTGATGTCAAATGCAGCTAAGGTAAAGCCAACAATTATTTCCCTAAAATGGATGGATGGATGAATGGATGAAGTTGGCGATTCTAGTCTTTAGTATGTAATTTCCCTCCTCATTTCATATCAGTTGTTAAATCAAGTGTCCTCTGTCAGAGGCGCCAGCTGCTCAACCTACAGTCTGGACGGTTCGCTGTACTTACCATGCCCCATGGGCCATTGACGATTTTTGAGTTTTCAGCAATTCGATGGATGTTTGACAGCAGAAACTCGTCGTCGTACTCGAATCGCATCCCGAACAGGACAGTACAGATGACGTTAAACGCAGCCTTGTGGAACAGGATCTGTGGGTCTACAGCTTTACCTTCCAGAAACGGGGGCAAAGCAGATACTAGTGCCCTTGCTTCAGTCGTGTCCCTAAATTTTCAGCACAGGGTTACTGTGCTCCGTTAAAGCACAAGACACAACGATGATTTCAAAGTTCTACAGGAAGATAGAAGTTCATAAATGAAACAGAGGTTTGAAAGATGCCAGGTCGTCAATAATTACCAGCAATCTTTTCAAAATGTGAGACTATGTAGGAAATCTCTCCCAGAATCCTCTCCTCCATGGATCGTTTCCCCAGGCCAAAGTTTCGTAACGTCATGAGGGCAAATCTCCGGTGTTCCCTCCACATCGGCCCATAGGTCAACAAGGCGAGACCTGAGAGATTAAGATTTGCTGCTGGTCATCGATGCCACTGGACGCCATGTTCTCAAAACGATATGAATAAACAATGAGTAATACTGCTAATTTAGCAAGAACACTTTAACCAATTCATTTTCATTTCTGTCAGCATCATTTACTTTTGCGTACATTAATGGAGGGCACTACAGAAGGAAAATTTCTGAGGAGCACTGCATTGTTTTGAAACATATGAGCTTGTAGGTCAACCTTTATCCTCAGTTATCTTGTTAATCAAAAGTCCCTGGGGTCGTCCAGCAAACTCCACCGATTGAGTGGCCAGGGCTTCCTTCATTGCCTGCAGGCCGTGGAGAACCACAGCAGGCTTCCTTCCAATATAGATGCTGTAGATCTTCCCATAGCGCTCCGACAGCTGAAACGCGATGGAAGATGGAAAAGACGAATGAGCACTTAGCGTGGAGCTCGAGACTGCAAAAAGTGAATTCTTCATTCCCAATATTTTTCCAAAACATTCTCCAAGCATGTTTCTCAAGTAATCCGATAGTCATTGCTGTATCGGTATTTGGATTTCGTGTGGTATTTGCAGCATTGAAAGAAGTACTCAGATCATTAACTGGGCTATGACTAATTAATTAAATAATCAATAAAATGCTGCTCATGTTGTTGAATTTATGCCATTTAATGTCAGAGCTGAATCTTTTTCTTTCAAAATTACAGCTGTTACTTTACGTGGTAATAGTTCCACTTACCTTTACTGATGTCTTTTGCTCATAATTAAGTATGTTACATTGTATTATTGATAGTTTTACATAAGTAAACAGTCCAAGTACTTCTAACAGAGCAGGTTACAGGATCAGACGGGTCTCCAATTTCGGAACAACACCACTGGCAACTGCTGCAAAGCATCAGCCACAAGATTGAAACCACCTGCCTAATATAGTGGACGGCCCCCTTGTGCTGCCTAAACAGCTCCATCAAAGTGATGTCACTTAAATTCCCAAACCCAGGGTTTCTCAGCAGAACATTTCCCAGATTTTCACACTCCTACGACCAGACTGACGACTTCTCATCATGCAGCCTCGTGCCATCCCTTACCGAGTAAATGGTGCACCGGTGTACCGGGAAAAGAGCGAGAACTTTTTGAAGTGAGCGCAAGCTAATAAGTGCGATACACAGCAGGGTATGTTGCACTGTGTATTGTAACACATTCCTAATGTAAATATTACACTGCTCAAAAAAATAAAGGGAACACTAAAATAACACATCCTAGATCTGAATGAAATATTCTTATTAAATACTTTGTTCTTTACATAGTTGAATGCGCTGACAACAAAATCCCACAAAAATTATCAATGGAAATCAAATTTATTAACCCATGGAGGTCTGGACTTGGAGTCACACTCAAAATTAATGTGGAAAAAATACACTACAGGCTGATCCTACTTTGATGTAATGTCCTTAAAACAAGTCAAAATGAGGCTCAGTAGTGTGTGTGGCCTCCATGTGCCTGTATGACCTCCCTACAGCGACTGGGCATGCTCCTGATGAGGTGGCAGATGGTCTCCGGAGGGATCTCCTCCCAGACCTGCACTAAAGCATCCGCCAACTCCTGGACAGTCTGTGGTGCAATGTGGCGTTGGTGAATGGAGTGAGACATGATGTCCCAGATGTGCTCAATTGGATTCAGGTCAGGGGAACGGGCGGGCCAGTCCATAGCATCAATGCCTTCGTCTTGCAGGAACTGCTGACACAGTACAGTCTACAGTCGCCGGATTGCCACACACGGCTGCGTACATCGACGACCTGATCACATGGAGTGACTCCTGGGAAGAACATCTGAAAGATGTAGAGATGCTCCAGCGCCTGACCCAGGCTAACCTGACTGTTAACATGAACAAGAGTGACTTTGGTTCTGCTACTGTCACCTATCTTGGCTACGTCATAGGCCAGGGTAAGGTGGCACCCAGTCTCATCAACCAACTGAAGAAAGGCGTTAAGTTCACTTGGGATGAAGCATGCCAAAGAGCCTTCGATCGCCTGAAGTCTCTGCTGTGTCACTTCCCCGTGCTCAAATCTCCTGACTTCAACAAACCGTTCTCCATCGCGGTCGATACTAGCGACCAAGCTTGTGGATCTGTGCTCCTACAGAGAAGTGACTCTGATGACATTGAGCATCCCGTGGCATACTTCTCCAGGAAGTTCAATCGCCACCAAAAGAACTATTCCACGATAGAGAAGGAGCTATTGGCTCTGGTTCTATACTTACAACACTTTGAGGTTTATGTTTGTACAGGGCAAAAGCCAATGATTGTGTACACAGACCACAATCTGTTAATGTTTTTGAGTAAGATGAAAAACAAGAATCAGAGATTGTTGAATTGGAGTTTGATTTTACAGGAGTTTGACTTTGAAATTAAGCATGTAAAGGGAACTGACAATGTAATTGCTGATTGCTTATCCCGTGTTTGAGTATGTATATATATATCACGTGTTTATTAGCAGATTGTATTATAAGTGTATACACACACACACACACACACACACACACACACACACACATGTGTCTACTTAACCATTTTTGTCTTGAAAAGAAAATTTTTGCCTTTATGAGTCAAAATTTTTCCCTTTTGGAATGGAGGTGTAATGTGGAAATGAGCCACCAGATGACAGTATTGACTTTTTTTTTTGTTAAGCCCAGTCTGGAGCTAGGATTGGGCATGTTCTGGGCATGTCTGAGAGGGGACAGTCCCAGAGAATAATTAAAAAGTCTAAATGTGGGAGGGGGCTGCAAAAGAGTATATAAGGAGAAAAATTGAGAGAGTAAAGTAGTAGGAGAAATTGCAAGGAGAAGGATACATTTGACCAGACCTGTCACTCTTTTCAAGACCTGTGAAGTTTTTGTGGATTTTTGCCTGTGTTGGAGCATTTTCCTGTCCCAGGACATCACCAAGCAACCCCATCCCAAGGGACTGTAAATATTTTTTCTTGTGTATGTCAATCTTGGTCAGTAGTATAAATTGTAGGTTAGTTGTTAGTTTTTGAATTAAATCTGTTTAAGTTTAAAAATTTTGTCTGTCATCCCTTGCTGTCTTGTATGTCAGCACAAATTGGGGCCATAACACTGGTTTGTCCCTCCTTGAACCACTGTCAGTAAATACATATGCTGACATGGAGCACCCAGAAATGACCACTTCAGACATGCTGAATCCACTTGCCTGGCCATCACGATTTGGCCCTCGTCAAAGCCGTTCGGATCCCATTTCCTCCACATCCAACACGTTGTATACAAGAACCAACTATTCGGTTTCTGTCTGTCTGTAGACCTTGACTCACTGTGGTTGAGAAATAATAAATATTATTCACTGCATCTGTGAATGGTTTCAATGTTTTGGCTCATTGGCGTAAGGAACGCGCCATAACACACAAAGCATCTTACGCTGTTGTGTATTGAACGTTTTAGCTTGCAGACCAGTTAATGTGCTCGCTCTAACTCCGGTCCACCACTAAAAGCAGCCCCAGTGGTCACCAGAGCTTCAGAACTGGACCTTGGAGCTGTTGAACACAGTCTGGTCAAGTGAGTCCCATTTTCTTTTACATTGTGCGCTTAAGCTGGATACATGGGCACACCATTTACCTGGGAAGAGATGGCATCAGGATGCACTGCGGAAGAAGACAAGATGGTGGATGGAATTTGATACTCAGGAAAACTTTCTGCTGGGAAGCCCCAAGGTTGGAAATTCAAAAGAAATCAGTTTGATGAAGCTGTTTTAGCAGCACAAAGGGAATAGCTTGCCTGACCATATTGTTGAGGCAGAGACCTTGGGGGTTTTCAAGAGCAGATTTGACTTAAAGCTAGATACCATAGAGTCATTGAGTGTCCGAAGGGATATATTCACAATTGTATAAAGAAACTGGCGAGCGTAGCTGGGCTGAATGGCCTGTTCTCGCCTTTCATGTTATGTTAGGCCTATGATTATGTTATGTTATGTTATGTTATGTTATGTTATGTTATGTTATGTTATGTTATGTTATGTTATGTTATGTTATGTTATGTTATGTTGAGCTTCACTATATTGGGCAGTTGCTTTTAATCTTGTGGCTGATCAATGTGCGCTTGAACGGCTTGCAGGGCAAAGCAGCGCGGTACGTTTCTCTGAAATCGAATCTCGCACGATGCGAAGCGGCAAAAAAGTTGACTAATATTTCTTCTGACGTGTGTGGCTGTAATGTAGTGCTCACTTAAGCCGCTTTCACACTGGACGCGAGAAGAATTTTTCGCACGACAGATTACATTCAAAGTCTTTGCATTGACTTTGAATGTAATCTGTAGTGCGAAAAATTCGTTTCGCGTCCGGTGTGAAAGCAGCTTTGAACATAGGAAAAGCAGCTTTAAAAACGCTGGTAATAGGTAGGTTTGTGAATCTGTGACAACTCCTGTATGTGTAATACGTGAATCCGGAGCGCACGGGAACAGTTTGCTTGAAAACCAGTTGGGACATGAAACAGGTAAGGTAAGATTCAGTCGTAGATAATTACCAAACTGACGCCAGTAATATTTCACTCTTGAACGGGGGGGGGGGCGCGCCTGTGCCCTGTTGTACTGAATTTCTACATGCACACTTTTCGATTCAGAGCAGTGAATGCCTACATTTCTAAATCATTCAAAGGCAAGATTTAAGGGACATTCAGACAATGGCCTGGTGGCCCACACCGGCGTCTGCAAAATTAATTGAACAAATGGTAAAACCCAAAAACGCAGCTTACGCTTAAACACATATCACATAGCCTCCCTACCTTCCTGAGGTCATCGAGAGGATTTACAAGATTCAGTTGCAGCAGATTACCGAGTATCGGTACCGGCCAGGGACCAGGGGGAAAGTTATTGGGCCTCCTTGTTTTTAAGAGAAGGCAGATGAGGCCGCAGCTGATCCAAAAAACAATGACAGTGATTAACATAGTGAAAGCAACCTCACGACTTAGGTCCTATTCCAATTCGGTGAAAATGCCACCTCCCCTCCTTTCTTTCCTGCGCCGGAGAGTTCATGTATTTGCGGAAGCGCGCGCACGTCATTCCAATCGAAAAGTTAATTGTTCGATTGAATATCGCAACTAATCTGATTAAGGCTCACGTCATATCACTTACTTGCGGGGGAAATATTTACCTTACAAACAGAAAATAACCAGTGTTATTGTTCCGCAACATAGGCAAACGTAACTTAAAATACGGAATGAAAATAATAACAAAGGCAGATCAATTTGATACCGCGCTTTCCTATTCCACAACTTCTGAGGGAGTATATGTCCCCACTATATAAAGCCGAGCTAATTACGAAATTAAGTTCATATGAAGATACCCAGATAGCAAGCACCTCCGCTTCGGATCTGGCCCGGCTCTGGACCGGATCAGCTGGAGTCGGCACTGAGCCGGGCCAGATCGGGAGTGGAGGTGCTTGCTACCTGGGTATAAGCGAGCATATTTCACGTTGCGTTTCACGGAGATAAATTGCATTACTATGACGTTTTAGATGTGTGGGTAAACGGGCAGGTTCTTATGATGGCCTCAGGATACAAGACTCAGGACGGAAGGGTATAGGTTTAATTTTGCGGGTTGGAGGGGACATATGTAATGGTAGCGCGCGAGCTGGGAAAATAGTTGTGATAATTGGTATATAAATCCTGTCCTTTCTGAGCACAGAGATTATCCTGATGAGTGATTCTTTTATGTTTTTAAGGGTTCTTAGCGAGGTGCCCCTTTATCTTTTTAAGATAGAAAAACAGGTATATGAGAATGGCATCTATTTTGTATCCAAGGATTGATTTGATTTTGGAATACTTACAACTGTTATGACAGACAGACAGACATTTTTATTTAGTAGAAGGCCAATGGCCCAAAATACAACAGCAGAATATTTTGATGAATTTAATTCTTTTGATGTGCACATATATGATCATTTACATACGTTTAATATTTCTGTTTTCAAGTTTGTCAAAATAATCCAAAAATAATCCTACATTTCTAAAAACATTGATACCTCTGGAATGCATCTTTGCCTTTAAGTTATAAGTGGATGGACTAACAGGAAAATGTTTAGAAATATACTTATTTCTCAATGTACTGTCGGTACTACACCCATATAATGCATATCATTCATCCTCTAAAAAAGGCAAACATACTGTATGGGGTATTTACACTACTTCCAGTGTGCACAGCTACACCAAAGTTTCCACATCTGAATCCAGTTAAGACATATCAGATCAATTCATGTCATGAACATTTATTCTGAAGTTTAAGTATATTGAACAACTGATATAACTTTTCACGATTTATGAGTCACTTAAATATACAATAATATGTTGTATTTACTTGCGACCGTTACATTAAGCCAACCACTGCTTAGCAGTGGTCTCAATCATGGGAAGAACTTATTTATTTCTTCATTACAGTAACATTCAGTTTATTGCAGTAACATACTGTGAACAAATCACTGCTGTAAAATTTCATGTGAAAGGACCAGCAGGGGTGAGGGTTTCTATTTTAGCCATGTACCCACAGTATTCAACACGGTATTAGCTGAGGACTATGACCGAAAAACAGTTGAATCAGGTCTGGTATTGCTGAAGGAAAATAAAACAATCTGCTGGTACACTGGTCCTTTTCAGAAGAGACTGGATACCAGGGTTCATACAAAGACAGCTTTACAGTTTCAATACTTAAATAGTTTGTACAGAGTTGTATAATTCATAAAGATGTTGATTTTATCCATATTAAATATGCAAAATATTTAAAACAGTCCAGAGTTAAATAAATATAGATAAATAAACTGGTCCCCAGCTCATCTCTCTCTGCCAGTATTTATACTCATGTGGTTACTGAAACGTAGCTGATACAGAAACAACCACAAAGAGTTTTGTGTCTTTGTTCTTTTTCTCCTTTTTTTTGTTAGTTGGGCCTTGTGTGGATGAATACGAGTGTGGTGTGGGGTGCAGGTTTGTACTGTGTGTGTGTGTGCGTGTGTGTGCATATGTGAGTGCCTGTGTTGTGTGCATTTATGCGTGTTACATATACATGTTTACAAAGCTTTTATGTGCAGTGTGTGTGCATATGCACGTGTCTGCATGCAGTTTTTCCATGAAATAAGAGACCTCCGATGAATTCCGCACAAAAAATGGTCAGAGGACACGACGATTGGCCTCACGGATTTCTGACGATGGCATTTAAAACCAGAGGGCGACAAAGCGGGAATTAAGGGGACGGTAAAATGTTACGCTTAAACATGTTCAGAGACTCTAGCTCACTCCTAGAGGAATACATATTTTCATAAAACTGGTTGATGTTTATTCAGTAGTCCATGAATTTTGTTGACTTGGCTGCAATCAATTGCATCGTATTTGGTTGAGAGGCAGAGCCGCCCGGCTCTCCCGAATAACCGTTTTGGAAGCACAGTTTCTCATAAAGTTCCAGCTAAACCAGTTTTCCTGAACAGGGAGCTGGCCACCCCTAGTGCCCCACCCTGCAAGAATCTGACGAATCCATCACCAACGAGGGGTCCTAGCGCATACAGGCCTGCCTGCCTGGAGATCTCGTATGTGAAGGGATTTGTGTCCAGAGGGTTCCTCTTGGCACTGACTGGCTGCTCTGGGTTAAAGGCTAAGCCACGCCCCCCATTATGCAGGAAGGAAAGGTTTGGGTTGGAGCCAATCAGAACCAGCGCCAATGAGACCTGTACAGCTTGGATTTTCCCGCTTGGGATGTCCTGTAAGGTACACTTGCCCCCGAGGGCAAAGTTTAGGACGCGGTGGTGGGGCAGGCTGATGTAGCCTGGGTAGGTTCCATCGGCGGGGGCTCGCATCATGTCGTGGACTTTGTGATATTCGGGGAACATGATGAGGGGCAGCTGGTGGAACACGAGGGCGGGGTCCTGCGCCCTGCGACGGAAGGCGTGAAGGATGGGCATGCCCGCCCTGCGCCCCAGCAAGATGGCGTCGGCTGCTGTAAGCCCCGCCCCCACCACCAACAGCGGGTCAGAGCCGGAGCCTGGCCTCTGTGTCCCTCGCAGCGCCCCCTCCAGGTCCCCCATGGTGTGGTGGACAAACGGAAGCTCCTCTCCTTCCACTCCCAGCCGGGACGGCCGGTCGTACGTCCCCGTGGCCAGCACCACATTTCGGGCGTACAGGCAGAACGGACTCCGCCTGCCGCCTGTCTCCTCTTGCTCTCCCCGGATCTCATACAGCGTGGATGGGGTGACCTCCAGCCCCTCAGAGGGGCCCTCCATTCCCCCCATGGCCCCCTGGTGACTGTCCCTCGGAAGGAGCCTCACAGAGGTGACCAGGGCCCCACAGCGAAAATGTTCCTGAAGGCCCTTCACCTCAACGTAGTGCTGGTAGTATTGAGCGATGTCTCGCGTCGCTGCCCTGTCGTTCCTTAGCTGCCTGTAACAGGAAGCGCACAAAAGATGCACACAAGGCCGGTGCTGTTTGTGATTACATTTGTTATTTAACCGCAATATTGATCAAATGCAACGTACAATTAATTACGCAAAGCAGTGGCCAATCCTCCCCACAGCAATGTAAGGCTAAGACCCTCACTTAAGGTCCCACAGCTGCAGTGATCGTACGTTGGCTGCACTGGGCTTGAACTTCTAACCTTCCCAGTCAAACGAGCAAGGCACAATTCTATTCTGCATTAACTCTTTAGCTGCCTGCTGTACCTTTTGGCAGAACACAAGTTGAGACACTGTATCATAGTGAGAGATGTGTTAACACAACCTGATTGAGCCATCTCTTACTCTTGATTATGTTCAACGTATCTTTCAATTAGATACAGTGACTTGAAATGCGCCCCACCAAAAGGTTGAGATAGCAGTTAAAGGGTTGAAATGTTAAACTGGGCACCGCTATGTTGTAGAATGAGAGATGCACACTGGTGCTTTTGTAAACAACTGCTAACGTCCACAGATTTCCCCATCCTACTGTATTTCTTAAAAATCTAATAAATCCTGTGTGCATCCACAGCAGTGGACAGTCAGGTCTTCTGGGAAGATGGCAGCAATAACTTGCGGCACCTCGTGAACCTGAAAACACGAGAGTGACCCAGAGTGACCCCCGCCTCACCTTCCTTTCCTCGTTATCCAGTCTCGAAAAGACAGATCCGGCATCTCCATCCAGTTTCCGAGACTCAGCGTGATCATCGATCCCTCCATTGCCTGGTAGGCCGGGATATGGGGAGGAGGGCGGATGTTAGAAGAAAGGGATTATGGGTGGAGGAGCGATATGGGTGAGGGAGGGAGGAAGAGAATTGGGGAGGGTAGAGACATGGGAAAGAAGAAAGAACAGTGAGATCAGGGGAGGATGGAGAGAGAGAGAGAGAGAGAGAGAGAAGATTGTCGGTGACTTACAGTCCAATCACTACAAGGCCGATGATGATAATGGACCCATCAACCAAATGAGCCAGAGTTTGGCTGAGGGCACTGCTAAGTGTACAATGCCTCCCAAAGATAACGCTACATCCATTATCTAATGTGCTTAGAGGATAAGAGATAATGTCATACAGCGGGTGCTGAAGCCAATCCCAGCATGCATTTGGCTAGAGGGGGAAAATACAACTTGACCAGGTCACTGATGCATACTGCCCCACAAAGCCTAAGTGCAGTGACTACATATTGGGTAAAATGTGAGTTACACAGTTCTGGGCCTGAAAGTATATTGAGGTCAGGATTTATTTGGACAGAAATAATACCATGGTGAGTCAGTTAATCATAATCTGTCATAGATGTGCTGACTATTTATTTGTTGGGACAGCAAACAAACTCTGAAGCCATTTTTTACTGTTTAAATTATTGCGTAGTTACTGCACTTAGTCTTTGTAGGGCAGCATAGCTTAGCTCATGCACATTCACTTACACTCCCATATACAGCAATAACTAATACTCCAAATGCCTAAACCTGCATGTTTGGGACTTGGCAGGAAGCCAGAGTACTCATATTAAAAAAAAAAAAACTAGAGTGCCAAGGGCCCTGAAGGTTGCCGGCAGTTACAGCGCCAATAGGAGAAAAGTAACTAGCATCAGTCCGCAGATTCAACAGCAAGCCAACACGAATTCTTGCAAAAGCAACACGTTGTCTACACGATATTGGCGTTAATTGCTCCAGCACGAACAATTTCAGCAGTGATAGCGAATGGTCCCATACCACGGCGAATCAATTCACGGAGGCCCGAGGTCAAATGTGACTGACTCGCAATGCTTGGCATTCCTGATTCCCTATATGTGCCTCATACATACCTAAGCTCAAAATGCTATATTAAGAGAGTAATAGCACATTTTAGCCATTTTACATTGACCTACCCAAATGCCTTGGGTAGGCATCGGGAAAAAAACGCATCAGAAACAGAAGAGTGTTTATTATCGAACGCAGTGACCAGGTTTGCAGCCTCGAATGCATCCAAAAATGAACAGGCGTCCATTCAAAAATGAATATGTTCACTGTTCAGAATATTGACAAGCTCCCTAAGAGACACTTGCTACCTCTGATGTCACTGAGATAAATGTGAAATGGTCATACAGGGGAAAGGAAAACAAGATAAGATGGCCTCTTTGGGGAGAAACACAAGCAGTACAGTATAAGTGCATATTTCATCGCGCATAGTATATAGGAGACCGTGAAACAAGTGTGTGTGGGTTTGTTTGCAGAACAGATGGACACACTCCCAGTTTCGATCACTGAATTGTTTTAAATGTGGCCATGACATTGCCGTGTTAAAGTCATGGCCTTGTTTAAAACAATTCAGGAAGATGAGGCTGCCTTTAAGAATGAAACATAAACAAAAATTTTGTAAACCTTGAAAGACTGAATTGGCTGGTAGATTTATAAGTTTCCAGTCAGATTGGGCACCGTAACTCGGGACATTGTGGCCCAGTTTGGACACAGTTTGAGTGACTCTTGCTCGCGTCACATTGCCCCCCTACCTGCCAGGCTCCTCCAGGTGGGCCCTTGCCCAAGACCAAGTGAGCCACACCCCGCTCTGGTTCCTTACGCCAGGTGAGCAGCGATTCGGCTGACCCACCCAGGTCTCCATCTGGTCGGAGCAGACCATCGAACAGCAGGCTAAGTGGGCTGGTGGAGCGACCATCCAGACCTTCAGACAGGTACTCCAGATCCTGAAGATCCAAGGTAGAGAGAAGACGTGATGACTGCCCAGGTTTATGTTAATGTTTCGGGTAAAAGTCCTCTTGGAGTTGGACAGTCTGACATAACAGTTAAACATGCAGGCATCCACGTATCTTGAGGGTTTTAGTTGGTTTGTTTTCAAAAGGTGAGCATTGCCATTAAACTACCATTATGTGAGTCAGAGCACCATTTTGTGCTGCCCTGTGACTCTGAGAATACAGGCTCTCATGTTCTTTCAGAAATGAAGGATTGAAACTTGGAAAAGCTAACCGGATTTCCCCATGTTTCCCCATGTTGTCTTTGGACAATGTTGCCGTGAATTTTGTCAATATTCGATCAGGGGTACGATTCCCGACAGTGTAGTTGCTAAATAGGTTAGCAACTCACATAGTTCAACCGTATTCAGTCACTGATTCCAACTATGGAAGCTAGCATCTGTGCTTTTGGGAAATGTACCCCAGGATCAGTTAGATTTTAGTTATTTTGCACAAAAAAGACTTCATTCTTAAAGATTATTTTTTAGGGTTTTCAACAACTTAGTAATGGAGTGAATTAGCAACATCAAAATCCATATTTTGTGAGTCTGCAGCAAATGCAGACCAACTGAAAATTGGCAAAGAAATTGTC
Organism: Gymnothorax reevesii; assembly: GCA_029721435.1. NCBI lineage: Eukaryota > Metazoa > Chordata > Actinopteri > Anguilliformes > Muraenidae > Gymnothorax > Gymnothorax reevesii. The sequence continues at coordinate 50,752,462 of CM056589.1, read as the reverse complement.
TTTCAGAAACAGCAGAGTTATCTTGGTTAAAAAATTGTTGTAATGAGTTGAAGGGCAGTTCAATACAAACAAACCACGATACCATAAATGTAAGCTCAGGCATCGAGTATGTTATAGAACGAGACCTGATAATACAGGAATATTAGGTTTTTATATACAAACGTGAACTAAAACAGCCAAGATGGCTCTCATGGCAGATTCTGTTCACTGAATCTTACTGGGAACAATTAAATTTTCTTGCCCCACTTTGAAAATGAGCACAAGAATATTTGCCCACACTGTGCACGTGTACACAAAGAATTATTTACTGAAGCTTTGTGTTTCTTATTTATCAATGAACCCAGTGAAATCTTCGATGACACAGTTCATGAAATTTCCCACCAAGGGATTCATGTGAAAGCAGAAACACACTGATCCTGGATTCGGATGTTATGATCCAGGCTTATGCTTGAAATCATTTAAATTCTTTTTTTTCCTTCATCAGGCAATACTCAATAGCCCATTATGGCAAAGCAAATGCAGAGTTTTAGAAATTCAGCAAATTTAAGCTCTTTAAGGTTAAATTTAAGCTCCATGGGCAACTGTAGTTGCCCAATGATGTAAGATATCAAAGTCAGATGCTGTTGAAAAGCTATCATGCGGCAACTTGTTTAAAAGAGCTCCCCTGCGAGGAGCTGCACGAAACTGCACTCTTTTTACCCCTCTGGCTCTCCAATGTGCCCCAAAATGTAAATCAGCAGAGGGCACTTTGGGCCACCTTCTCTGGTTCTGCCACAAATTAAGTGAATTTTGGTCAGACATTTTCAAATGCTTTTCAAAAGCATATAAATGTGATATTACACCTAACCCGTACATTGTCATCCTTGGTGGAAACCAAAACCTGTCAGCTCTTACTCACTTGCAACAAAAAACAATACAATTTGGCATGGTTATTGCGAAAAGGAACATTTTAGCCCTTTGGAAAACTGAAGTTGTGCCCTCTTTTAGAGCTTGGCTCACAGAGCTCACCAACTTGTTTTATGTGGAAGGGATCCAACGTGCGGTTTCCTTTAGGTCGAGGGCCTTTAATGAAATGCTGCAAATACTTCAGTCCTGCGAGTCAAAAATGGCCTAATTCCCCTGCATATTTACATACATATATGTCTTTATGGTGGGAATAAATGACTGTGTAGGTGAGAGTGGGCTGTTCTGGTTAGCGGGGTAGGATGTGGGTGACTAATCTGGTTGATTACGTTAATAATTATGTTTCTAAGAGCCTTTTTTTATTACTACATATGTACGTGTGTGTATGTATGTATATGTGTGCATATATGCATATACGGGTATGCTTGCATATATGCAAATAATATATATTATATTAATGACTGCCAGTTCATCTTTTTTTTCACCCTTTTCTTTTTCCTGGGGTTTGGGGTGGGCAGGACTTTTGTCTTTGCATATTTTGTTTGTTTGTAATACGAAAATTTTTTCTGTCTTTGTTACAGACTCTCTGCGAAAAGCACTGTACGGGTAAAATTGAATTGAATTCTGATTTCCAAAATTTAGCTTGGGAGACGCAGTTTGTGGGTGTGATCGGGATGTTTTGTGTACCTGCTCTAGGAGACTCTGTCCAGAAATTTCCTGAAGTTTCTGGTGCAAAATGGGATTCGGGTGAGAGACCGCCTCCTTCAAATATGGAGTGTATCCAGACAGGAAGTAAGATAAGCAAATTCCAGAAGGGCCATTACCTGTGATAACAATCACACAGGCAGCACAACAAGGTTAACCAACCGCCACACTGATATGCAAGTTTTGTACAAGGTTATCATGCTATGTGACTGCACCAGTCCATTTAAAGGGCATATAAAGTCGATTCCCATTGTTTTTGCTCATTGGCCAATCAGCGAACTGCACCCGCGAAAACGAACTGAAATAGAAGGATTATCTACGTATGTACGCAAAACGTTGGTTTATATGAATGAAATTGGTCATGTGACAATGCAAGATGTCAACAAAAGCAAGTGATTTCTTTGTAAACATTGGATGTTCAACGTTCCGTCTGAGAATCAAATTTAGATGCCCCTTAAAGTCATGTTTCTCATCTGAAATTACCATGTGCATATCGTAAGTTTAGGCAGTCCCAGTCAAAATGCAAATATTTAATCTTAGTGAAATTAAGGAAACAGGAGCTCCAGAGGGTCGGTTACAAACATAAAACCTAATATATGGCATATTTTTATGCACAAGAACCATTGCATAGTTTGAAAGACTGTAAAATATAGGGCAAAAAATGTGGTTTTATGTAACATTTACTTTTTAAAAACATATACAATTCAGCCAATAAGAAGTAATTACGCATAAATATTTTCTGGAAATATCGCACATGGCTACACAGTGCAAAGGTTGAATTAACTATCTTTAACTTAGAGATTCAACAAAGTGCAAAGTTTAAACCGGGGTGCACAAACTTCTTTATGTCACTGAATGTTGGCCTGTAATGAATCCTGTTACAGTGGGGAATAATGCCTTGTTTATATACAACAAGATGTATATATAGCAAGTCAACTTGAAGGTATGGGTTAGAATCATTGGGCCAATCCTTTAATGTGGGGCTGGATAGATTAATACTGATTAAACCAGTCTTGGAGGTATGCAAATCTACTTTAATCTTGTCATTCATGGAAGGTTACGCAATAACAAGCCTGCCATGGCCTCATATCAGAATACTGCTCTGAAGTGAGGTTAATACAAGTACCCTTAGACAACTGACAAGAAACTCTGAAAATCTGTCTATGATTGACATTTTGCAGAAGCTAATATCAAAACTTAGTCATTAAACATACAGGTGGACCTTAGGCTTTGCTCAGAAAATGTACTTTCCATTGACCCTGCTGACATGTGATGCATACGTGGAAGAGAATATCCAATTTCAAAATTAGATTAAAATAAACGGTGAATCAGTCTCAAATAGAAATATTTTTGAGAAGCACAATGTGCGTATTAAGTTAAAGGCCATCATGAATTAGATTTAAATAGTAAATGCGGTCAACCTATTATGTTTCCGAGCTTTAATTTTATCAAAGCAAACTGTGGTCATCCTAAAAGAGCTAGGCCCACAACATGCTGAATCTATCAGCGAAGGCAGCGGGTCGATCTCTTCCCAACTTTGCAGTGTCTGGCTGCAGCTTACAAATTTCAGCGCCCATTTTGGCTCAAACTCACTTTCGCTCATGTAACTGCTAATGAATCAATCGCTGAGTCCAGTTGCAGCTGCAGCTACTTGAATTAAAAGCAGCACGTCGTCGGCAGGTATTTGTTTCATGACCTACTCGCTGAGTCATTTGTCAGGCAGTTGGGTGTGGGAGTGGAGGAAGGCTGGTGTTAACGGCAGTTGCGGACGGAAGTAATGAAGATTGAGATCAGAGTGCATAACAACATAACTGAGTTTTTATTTTCTTTTTTTTTTTTCCTTCCTTTTTTGTTCACCAGAACTGCATGAGGCGAGTTAGGTCTGTAATCAGAAAATGCTCAATTGGTCCTGTTGCACGGGGACCTGTCCGTCACCTGCACTCACCAATGATTACCACCGGGAGCGGATCCTGTGGATGCAGTCCAAAAGGTCCCTTTTTTCTTGGGATCATTGCAGTTTCCTTCCAGGATGTGGGCTTGGTCGTGTCCCCTTTGTGAATGTGTGCGCTGGTGCAGTAAAAGATTGTTTAGGGAACTCAAATTCCCTCCCTGGATCCTGTGGAAACATTCATACAAGCCTGAATGTTAGTCGTGCTTGTACGCTTCACAGAACCTATCGTGAACAGAAATGTGCAAACCAGCAAACAGTAAAGTCTCACGCGTGTGATTTTTTTACGCTTACACTGCCACTCAGGTGCCTCACGCAATGCTATGATTAAAATACCGATGCTGTCAGGAAAATCAATCAGATTGAGGGAGATTAATTAATAATAAAGTCAGTTAACACATAAGTCTAAAAGTAATATCAAATGCCTAGTGCACCAAGACAAATCTTGAACCAAGCAATGTTTGGCAGACGTAGCGTTACAGTGTCTAAGTTAACCAAGCAAATCCGCAATGTCCAGATCTGATACAGCAGCCAGTGGCCAAGAATACAGACTGAGCTCTTGACAGCCAGTGAAGACCGCGAGGCAATGCTCTTGGTGTTTCTTTTCAGCTCTTGTTTAAAGCCTCTTTTGTATTTTTAAAATGAGAATGTCAGTTGTGAGTTGAGAGTTAAGTTTTTGTAAAATGTTAGCCTGATTTGGGGGGTAATCAATAATTTTAAATTTTTTCAGCCTAATCTGAGGACAGCTATACAACATTGACCCCAAAATGCATCCTAAATTAAATGACTAAAGAATGAAGAGAAAGTATTGCCACATAACCTCCCATCTCTCCTAATTTCACCGTAAAGTCCCTCGACCTTTGTACTGCATTTCAGGCCCGAGCCAGAGAGCCATTAAAGACTAACTAAGCGAACGCCTCCATAAGCCTCTGTAAAACAGTGACCTGCCAACAATTAACCACAAATGACCTACAGACCCAAATATAGGTCCGTCAAATGCAGCTGCTGTGTTCAAACCTGTGAAACTTCAGGCTGATTTTAAATTGGTGTGGAGATCCCAAGGCTTCCAACGATCCCAAATAGGGAGACTGGGGTCCGAAGAGCCATGGGGACCAATGAGCCATATCACTATTTTGCGATCAATTGATGCCAAAGGTGTTTAAAATAGGCAAAATAGTGATATGTCTCATTTATCCCCATGACTCATCAGTCAATGGTCAAATATTTTGCCCATTTATAGCAGCTCTGTCATCGATTGATTGCAAAATAGCGATATGGCTCATCGGACCCCAGTCTCCCCTATGTGCTGTTGAATCACAGGGAAGTTATATATATATATATATATATATATATATATATATATATATATATATACATTTTTTTTTTTTTAGAAAAACTGCTTTTCTGACATAAATTTTCCCTTAGGTAGGTTTAATGTTAAAGGTGTTGATCCCAATTTAAGAACTCAGGACCTTAGAATTACAGGGTTTTAACTAACATTTATACAGTTTAGAGGAATTTACTTGCAAAGTTTGGCCGCTCAGTGTACACTCAGGGAACTGGAATGTTGTGGTTCTGATCTGAACCCAATTTAACAAATGAATTGAACACCCGTACTTAATCATTAGACATAACTATTTATTACCAATTATCTGCAATAGTTAACTCAATTTTGACCAAAATGTCAGTTAGAACCCTGTAATTCTAAGGTTGCGAACTGTAATTGAAGTTCACCATAGCAATATTACTCTCATTTATTGCTCAAAAGTAAAATTTCCATCATTCCCACTGTTTCATCTGAACTGTACTCGCACATAATCAATCAACCGGAGCAGATCACGGTCCCAGATAGTATTCCTGTGTAAAGCATTTGCCTAGACACCCAGCGGCACACTACAGCAACCTCCATCGGCAAATAGCAGCCTTTCGGGTGGAGACCGATATAAACCTAAATGGAAAAAAAAAAAAAAAAACCTGCGTGTTTGTTTTTATAAAGGAACCACAGCCACATCCTGCACTCCTGCAAGGGCACACAAATGTCACATCAAAGATCTTCTGTTCCTGACGTGAAGAGGCACACAACGAGCACCATAATTAATTTGGATAACGACACATTCTTATTTTAACTCTGCGCTTAAGGACTTTGAGTTTGAAAAGATCAAATGAAATTGAGGTTGAACTGCAGACTGTCAGCTCTAATTTAAGGGCGTTTTCATCCACATTGGAGGAATCTTTCATAAATTGAAGCACTGATTACTAAAACCCCACAAGTCAAGTCGAGTCAAGTCAAGTCAAGTCAAGTGTGACTTATGGGGTTTTAGTAATAGGTGCTTCAATTACCACTTTTCGTGAGCCCCCCACCCCCCAAATCGAGAAATATCAGGCAGTTTAACCAAATGTAGAAAAAAGCAATAATTCTCAATATTTACTTTGCATGCAATCACTGCTTAAAGTCTGTGACACAAGGGCATCATCGTAAGTAGGGCATCCTCCCCAGTGATGTTCTGCCAGGCCTGTACTGCAGCCATCTTCAGTGCCTGTTCGTTTTGCGGCCTTCAGTCTCCTCTCCAGTACGTTTAATTGGATTCAGATCTGGAGATTGACTCCGCCAGTTGAACCAAAATATCAAAAAAGTGTCACTTTTCAATGAATGATCGTGCTCATTGTACAACGTACAACACAGACCTCAATACAAAGGAATTCAGTCAGGAGGAGTGTTAGACACGTCTGCAAATGACTTAATTGCACCTGTCAGTTTCTAGCTGTTCCATAGTCGTGCTACGCAAATCCTTATCCGTCTAATTGCAAAACCCACATGTGCAAACCCTCCAATCCAAACCTGTCAAAAACTCTTTTTCCCAATCAAATGAAAGAGCCCTTTTCCAATTTTGACACAGAGTAATGTACCCTGCCAAAAATTACCATACATTTCTTGTTTCCCCATTACCGAGGTTACTCCTCACTCACTGGACTCACTGCATCTTACCTGTGCCCTGCGATACAGTAACTACAGACCACAGACAGGATCTAACTCACCCAGACAAGTTATGTGGGCAGTAAGCCAGCATGTATGAATGAGGTCAGTAGTTACCCCATGGGAAAAGAAACACAGCACTGGGGAAGAGAATAGAAGGTGTGCTTACGTGAGTGAAGCAGGTGGCCGCAATACTGAGAAGCTGAAGACCTGGGTGCAGTACTCTTTGCGCTGGCGAACGTGGTTGCTTGTCTGGATCTGCGAGCCTTGCGTGCGGTTTAAATGCAGAGTTTGCAGTCAGTCTCTCTGCACATGGTTTTTTTTGTTGCCACCCCTCAGAATAAGAGGGGGCGGAGCTGAAAAAAAAAACTGCTTGTGAACCATGAATCAGCAGTCCTCGCCGATGATTGACAGCAGGGCTTGTGTCTGCTTGGATGAGAGACGCTGCCAAAAGCCATGACTGTACTAATGTTTACACGTCAAATCAAGGCCATAGTATCAGGAAACTAGGCCACTATTAAGCATACTGGTTTATTAGATCTGTCATGACAGTGCAAAAACCTGCTGGTCTTAGCATAATGCTTGCAACAACATTATTTATATGACGTTAATCTTTGTGCTACTTTTAAAACAATCCACACTTTGTTTTACGGACTCCTCCGTAAAAATGGCTTGCAGTCAACCGCATGCATAGCTGTCCTCACAAAGCTTTCGTACAGTGGCACAATTTCTTTTCAAATTTAGGTCAGCAGCATAGTGGCGCAGCGGTTAGCGCTTCCCCCTCACTGGTTGTGGGTTTGAATGAGGCCTGGGGCCCTTATGCAGAGTTCACATGTTCTCCCCGTGTTCTCCTCGTGTTCCAGTGGTTTTCCTCTGGGTTCTCTGGCTTTCCTCCCGCAGTCCGAAGACATACATGCTAGGCTAACTGGAGACTCATAGGCATGAATGGATTGTATGTTGGCATGGAATTGCTGAAAGTGTTGTTAAACAATAAAGACCCTATCAATCATATTTGTATTTCAGTCAGTTATCTGGCTCCAGGAGTTTAAAAACAGTGAATGCGGGGTTAGAGAAAGTCAAATTTAATTTTCTGGAATTTATATCCATTATGTGAACAATATCCATGAGTTTGACAGGGAAGCACACCTGATAAAATGGCTTTTAAGTATCAAACATAGATCATGAATGCATCTGCAAGAGTGCTTGACTATTAATTTGAATGCTAATTAGCAGCATGGGTTTGCCAACAGCACCTTGCCCAGCAAGTCTAGAAAGCTGGATGAGGGCTCTAAGAAAGTTCCAGAAGGGCCATGTGGTGCTCGAATTACAGTTGTGTCAGTCACGAAAACTGAAAAATTTAATACGGTGAAAAAAACCGTAAAAAAAAAAAAAAAGTGTTAAAATTTATGACAAAATTAGCCAAACAACAAAAACAGCAAGAAAAGTGGGCCAAATTCAGAGCTCTCACTCAAGGACAGGTTGACACTCATAGTTGCCAACTATCACAGAATTGCAATGCTAATAAACATCACAGAATTTAAGCCTTATCTGAACCAATTTCAATAAAAATAATATCGCGAGCATCGAAAAGCGGGCATTTGCAGCCCAGTTTCTGATGACTGACCCATCCTCCGGTACAGCATGTAGCAATTGTGGCCTTATAATTGTTTTAAATTTCACCTGATGTGCGAGAGTGTATGGGAAACAAGCCTGCCGGAAATTATTATTTCTCTCATGTTCCAATCCTGTACTGAGCAATTCTTCCGGCAGAAAAAAGTGAGACATTGAGAGGCCTTGTCTCGTCATAGATTTATTTTCCTTTCATAGTGCTGATAAAACAAACACACTTCGCCAGCATTATTGCCCTGCCATATTCTACTACAATTCCAGTCAGGGTGACAAGAGTCCTGCTTGCAATAAGCACAAATACCACCAAGAACATTCCAGTACTCGAGGGTAAAGGTGAAGAAACATCCCCTTCATTTCTTCAACACAGGATTTTCAGTGACGCGCCATCGGAGGTATAAAAACCCTTCAATAATCTGACCTTATTCTCCATGATTACTCCAGACCAATTTCCATTTACGTTTCCTGAGGAGCAACCAAACATTAATGTACTCACTAGCAAAGACCAATCAGTAGAATGGCCAGTCAATTTGTTTTTAGCTGGCATTATTGTTTGTTACATCACAAAGTTATCAGGCAGTTTCCCGATCCACAGTAATGGTAACAGGAAATGTCTATATCTCCTTCACAGATTCAGAGTTCTTGCAGTTCATAAAATGCCCCATGGCCTACTTGTTAGCCATGCTTATAAGTGATGCTTTGCGCCAATGTTCAATAAATACTCATAAACACTGAAAATATTTGAACAGATAAGTACCACTACACTGCTGAAAAAATGATAAAAAAGAGAGATTGAATTTGGGGAAAGTTTTGGATTCTTTGTTTGAATTATTTTCATATTTACAAAATCTTGTCAGCCTAATGGAACAGGTTGAGAGCAATTAGGTGTGAAAAGGAGGGAAGCTTTTATTGGTCTAACAGCACTGCTCCAGTAATTCCCTTAGTGCCTTGCATTACCCCTAGGGGGAGTTGGAGTTGAGGAGGCTGAACTGATTTAAGGTGTCAACTTGTTTCAAATAATTTTTCTCAATCAGCAGTGTGGATAACCAATACTATCAGGGTTAGCCACATGTCCTAAATTGCTCCAGAGGAGAAATTAAACTACCTAGAAGCAAAATCCAGTACATTTCCACTGTACTGTACTGTAATTAAAAATTCTGGATACTCATTGGTTTCTTTGTTTTCATGTGAAAAAATTGAAGACGTTAAGTTTAAATCACCTACATTGTAGGAGGAGCCAAAAGTATTGGCAGGGCTGAGGTTGAGAAAGTGGTCACGTGCAGGCTGTAACCGGATGTGGTGCTCTTGAGCTACAGCAGTCATTCGCGGCTGCCGCAAGCGGCGTGGATTGGCGACTGGGTCCGTTTTCTGTTCTCGGACAGACAGCCAACTGATTGATGACCAGTAACAGTGCAAATGACTCGCCACCTCTTGGCTGCTGCTGAGACCCGCCCGGTAACATAGCAATGGCTCTTCATCTCTCTCGTGTCGTTAGCCGTGCCATATTCTTGATGCTGTCCATAGCATTTTTTTTTTTTTGAAGGTTTGATGTAAGCTATTGAACACACCCGAAATGAAGTCAAGCATCACAGTGAAAAAAAAAAAAATGTAAAAAAGAAAAAAAAAAAACCTCACTGAACATTATAGCTGAAGTGCTTGGCGCATCCGTGTGGCGCGCATTGGGATTACACTACAACACGCTTTTCTTCATTTCCATTTGCATCTCACTGGAAAAGCAATAAAATCGATTGACTCTTCAATATGCATCAAGGACAGTACATATCTCACCTGTGTGTTTTTAATGGTGCCAATTATTAGTAGACTCTCCGCACAGCATTTAAAAATAAAATGCAGCATTATGCTACCTCCGCCTCCCCCATAACCCAGATATGGCGTTGTGTGCACCTGTTGTAGGATATGGGTGTGGGTTATAAGTGTGGTGAGCCATTGAAGAGCCGTCTCTCGACCTGCTTCGGTTCTTCTACAGGCCTGTAGAGGGAATGACGCACCCCTTCTCCCAGCCCTTCACACATGGCAGAGGCTGTAGAGGTAGCAGTGGTGCTATCCCTGCATTCAGCGTAATAGAATAATAATCCCTAAGCAGATGTCAGAATCTTGTCCCTTTTTTTTTTTGCATTTAAGATGTTTAAGCACCAGAAGATGAATGTGAGATAGTCCTTAACTTGCTACTTCACTGTGACTCGGGGAGCTTTTAACTTTAGCTTTTAGTTCCATACTGATACTGCTACCATCAATAGCTGCCAAGTCTGTAATTGTTGCCCCTGGACGAAGTCCAGCGGCTATTATAGATTCAAGTTTGTATTCTCCGCCACAGGCAGGTCTCCGTCCGTAGACGCTTCCAATGTGGACGCTGTACAGGCTGTAATGTTTGACCGATTACTTTCATATTTGGTATGGAGGTGCGTTATACTTCAGCTACAACGAGCTGTTGAATGAGCTGTGTGTGTTTGACCCTGATACAGGAAAGGCAGTGAACGACTGAAATGAGCCAAGTGAATGTTTTACAAGAAACGGGCTGCTCATTACTGATCACTAATCAGCTGACTGAATACTGAGTCAGGCAGGAATTTGCTCAACTGGTCATCGATTGGCTCTGACACTTTTTGAAAAGGCAACACGGTACAAATGCCAATGTGTGCACCCATCTTCAGTGCAGAGGACTCAGACATGCCTCATCTTCAGTTCGTACTGCATAGTATTGCACACGGAATCTAACTCCACTTCTAGCCCCTACCAATGAATTAGACCCATTTCTTTCAAGTTATATGACGTGGTTCACCCTTAAAATTCACTTCAAAACGGATTATGATGGTTCATTTGGTTTTAAATTTATTGCCGTCACGGTCACGTAAAAGTCTTAACAGCGCAGATAAGGTCTTTGTTGCGTTTCTGGTCTCTAGCAGTAATTTTCCAGAAGGAAAGTGTCTTCATTCTGTTAAGCAGTAAGAAGTAGACGGGGTCTTATCAATAACTGCATGAAGTTGCAAGACAAAAAAAAAATGGGTCAAGCGGAAATAAACTGCAGTAGATAAGAACTTGACAACCACCATTACCCTAGAGAAAAATTAAAAAGAATCCAACCATCAGATTTTTTTCTCTCTCGATTTTTCTGGTCTGTTCAGAATGATAACATTACATACTGCAGTTTTTTTTTCCTCATGATAATTGAATCAGTGCGATTAACATTTTCAAAATTCAGGTTTCGTATGCCTTGTGCTCTTAACGTGAAGAGGGTTTTATTCGTGCGCTGCCCGCAGGTGATGGCAATAATGATTCGGCATAAAAACAGCATCCAGAAAAGGCCTGTTCCTACAGGGGCAAAGGCTGTCAGAGGATCACTGATTTGCCCACAAATACGTGAGAACATTTTTAAAAGAGTCACATTGTTTTTATAACCTAAGAAAGATGGGAGGGGATTTGGACCGTGTACGCTCTATATTACAATGTGATGAAAAGATTCATGGAATCTGGAGGAATTCCTGAGCCTTAAGGTCAAAGGCACAAGTGAATTCCTGTGATCTCCAAATGGCTCTGCATCAAGAACCGTCATTCATCTGTAAGAGATATAACCACACAGGCTCAGAATTCCTTTGGCAAACCTTTGTTAAGCGCTAAAGCCACAAGTGGTAAGAAATATTATACTGTGAAAAAAGGAAGCCTTATGTTAGCAGCGTCCAGAAATGCCGTTGACTTCCCTAGGCTCGGAGACATCTGCGATGGACCATCACACAGTGGAACTGTTTTGTGGTCAGACAAATCAATATTTCCGTTATTTTCGAAGACATGGAAGCCGTGTGTTCTACATCAAAGAAGTAGAGAACAATCTAAACCATCAAGACTGATATGAGCAACACTCCAAAGCCGTGCTCTGTCGTCGTTCTCGTAGAACGTAGCCAGGAATGTAGTTTGGTCAAAAGTGCAAAATAGGTTCTAGGTATTCAATTTCATTCAACAGAACAATTCACACCCACGCACCAAAGTCATGCACTGTTAATGTCCATAAGACGATAGCGCCTTTGGACCATTTTGTGGGTTTAGAGAAAGCCTGGAACAGTCTTCAGGTGGAGCTTTTATATTGGCCAGGAAGGGTGTAAGGGGGGGAGAGGTGCTACACTCCAAGGTAACGAGCATCACTCCAAACAAGGAAGACAGACAGCCTGGGGATCAGCTTCATAATAGATGAGATATATTTGGAGAGGATCCAACCCTTATCCACCTGCAATGGTGAAATCAAGGGTCATATTTACACATCATGACAGGGGCCACTGAAGAGAAAAGTCCTCTGACTGTCTAGTAAAATGAGTTGGAGGGTCATCTGGTCGTACAAAAATGCAATTACAGGTGAAAGAAAAACAGGAAATTACAGTAAAATAAAAAATAAAAAGCACAAATAGAAAATTATCCCAAATGCGCAAGGCTAAAATCTTCAGGTTCTGCCCAATTTCACTGAGTTGAGCTCTCTTCCCCCATTGAAAGTCCATGGGGAATTGAGTCAGTTGAGAAACGCGTGAAAAACAATAAATAAAAAAAAAAAAAAAAAAAAAAAAAAAAAAAAAACAAACAAATAGGAGATGAGGAGATACAGGATGTGTCCCGCCCCTACTCCTTTGGCTGGCACCTCTGATTGGTCCGTGGAATGAGAGACGCAGCCAAGGGTGGGCAGGAAAGTCAGTGAGACGTCAGCTATGCCGCGGATGAATCTCCGAGGGTGCGGGTGGGGTATCCTCCAGGCTTTTTGAAAGTCAGTTCACCCAAAAGTTCCCCAATATTGCTTCAGCCCAACCCCTTGCCGCCCTCACCGTCCCCCACACGCCATGGGCTCCGTTTGTTCTGGTTTCAGTCCGGTAGGAGGGAGACCGTGACCGTGAAAGTCGGTAGGAGTGGTCAGACGATTGTCCGTATTGGGCCGGAGAGTTCCCTCCGAGTGCCAGGGGGTCAGACGGTGGGGGTCCTGCCCGTGTGCGTCTGCTGGGGCGGCTGCTGCTGGAGGAACAGCGGCCGCTTCACCCGCGGTTTCCTGCGCTTGGGTTTGCTCCGCACCTTAGTCAGCTGTACCACGAAGAAGGCCAGCACCACCATGGCCCCCAGGAAGGCGAACACGGGGATGGTCTGGCCCACGTCCTGGTTATAGCGGCCCGGCATGATCCCTGGGGAACAGGACGTACAGCCAAGAACAACTGTCACGCGTCGTAAACCGAACAGGTCAAATTCCACACATCTAAAATAATCAGGTTTTTTTTTTTTTTTTTTTTTAAATTAACCATTATTTCCCTGAAAAGAGCCCGGTATGTACAGAATCTCTGGCAAGGAGGGACCTGATTAAACACAAAGTGACCCAGTAAGACTTTTGATAAAGCGAAACAGAGGAACATAATTCAGTCACTGAATCGAGAACATGGCTCAGCAGAGTCCATATTATAGCAAAGCCTCACACTGCAATGAGCCCATTGGTATTCAATGGAGTATAAGTAGCTTTAAAAGAATCAGCTGACAACAGAGAGGTTGAGTGCTGCATTCTGGGCTTTGTAGTTTCCTTCCATTATAATTTTCTCTATCCAGACAGTGAGGCTGACCGTTCAGGGTCGAACGCCATCAATCCCGGCGAGCACTCACCTCCAGGGATGTCCCAGGCGCCGCTCTCTCCCGGCGACAGCGGTCGCACCTGGGGTCGATAGGGCCGCGCATTGGGCAGCGTCACCTTGTCTGTGTCCACAGAGAGTAGCTTCTGGTGCTTCCACAGGTTGCTGCAGACATGGGAGATGCAGGATCAGACCATTTCACTACAGAGGGGTGGGTCCTGGGTCAGACCATTTCAGTACAGAGGGGTGGTCCGAGACAGACCATTTCAGTACAGAGGGGTGTTCTGGAGAGGACCATTTTACTACAGAGGGGTGGTCCTAGGTCAGACCATTTCATTACAGAGGGGTGTTCTGGGTCAGACTATTTCACCACGAAGGAGAGGGGTCAGACCAATTCAGCATGAAAATGGACTATGGATTCAGGGGTCAGACATTGGATTGAAGGTCAGGTAATTTCATTATTGGGTGGGTAAAGGGTGAGGCCATTTCATTTCAAAGAAGCATGTATTCCAGGTGGCAGTTTTAAGTTTAAGCTGCTCAATGTATCGTGGGACAAATGTAAAATGTGTATATATTTTGAATACAGATCAGAACTGATCACAGCAGAATCGATGCCCTACGCCAAAAGATAATCTTGCATCAAGTGGGAGCAGTTCTGGGCTTTTCGAAAGCGTCGTCTTGTTTTTACGGGTGACCCACCTGGGCGCGGTCTCGTTGAGTGGCTGTGGCTTGGCCCAGGACAGGTGAGGGCAGGCTGGGAGGGGGCGGGGCTTAGGGTCACCCAGGTAGGACTCCAGTACCTTGGAGTACCGGTATAGGTGATTACCTGGAAAGAAGGGAGACAGCGGTGCTTAAATGAACAACCAATGACAACTACATGCGATGTAGCCATGAGAAGAAACCAAGTTCGGCAGACACCACTGACTGGGATCATAAAGCAGACAGCAGAACCCTTACGAGTCCTGGAGGATCCCATCTTGTATGCGTTTTGGATGCAAGTTGAATTAATTATTCAACAATGAAATACTGAAAATAATTGCTTTCCATGGGTCTATGATACTCAGTAAATGGAAAGCAGCATTGATGACCACGTACAGAAAATCTGAAGGCACAGACGAACCATTTTAAGCAGACATACAGCTCCATCAAAATATTATTGGAACGAAATGAAAACAAGCCCATTCCCATATTTGGTTACTGGTATTTTTTGGCTTGATCTGCAAAAGGGGGCAGGTCCCGTACCCTCCAGTCTCTCCGGCAGGGGGCGTTCCGTGCCCGTGGGCGGGGGCGTCCGGCTCTTGGAGTGGCTGAGGCTCGGCGGGGTGATGCTGTAGGCGGTGAACTGCAGCAGGGCGTCCAGGAGCCAGAAACAGTCTGTATGAAGAGGAGGGGCGTGACGGTCAGATACACCACAGACCGCTCATCAGGACACGGCAGATGCTGGCATATAAATCAAGGGATTGTTCATTACGAGCCCAGACCTTTTTGAGGGTGCCGCTCGAATATTTGAGTATTACTCTTTTAATATTTTAATATTAAAAGAGTATCGGTTGCGGTATCCCCCTGACGCGCACGTTCCGAAACGGAGAACTGACCCCTGTTTACCTCCAGTACGTTAGCCAATCACATGCAAGCATTTAGCAGCAAAGTTAGGAAAATTTAACGGCGATCCCTCAAATAAAAATTTAGTAACATCAGAAAAACACTCCACTCGTTAAGAATAGCACCCTAGATTACAAACAATGCAAAGAACAGAGTGCTTCGTCCAATGTCACCCAGTTAATGGAGGATAACTGGGAACATCATGTAAGCTGCTACTTGGACCCAAAGAACAACCACGATAAAAAATCTTTTACTCCCATGTTTTCCTTGATCAAGAAAAAAAAAAAAAAAAAAAAAACTTGCTTTCACAAATTAATGGGGAATCATGGTTGAATCATCTTGTTTATTACCCATTGATGTTCTCTTACGAACAAGCACTAATGAACAGGAAAAGCATCGCAAACAGAGCCTCTGTATAAGGACCACATGCAGTTTATGGCTGTACGGTATATATATTTTTTTATGATCGCAATGACAAACGTTGTACTCCAGCGATTTGGCTACTGCCTGATCCCCAGCTCCCCCCCCCCCCCCCCCAAAAAAAAGTCTAATCTGTCTTTTTCAATTAGAATTCACAGTCCATTTATGCTACTGAAAAGCATGAACAGACAACATAGGATGAACTGCGAACAAATGTGTTCACTGCTTTAAACGCTAAATGACAGGCCAAGAACGCAGGCACCTTTGAATGAATGTGGACAAGTAATAATCAGAGATCTGGTATCTGGGCCAACGGTGACTTAACTTTTTATTGCATATCATTCTAGACCTGTTCCCGATACATAATCACAGAATTCATTTACTGTATGATAAATGCTAATACCTTGCCAATGATTGAGACATGATGATGACAAACATGCAGAGGATACAATGAGATTGTATGGACGGACATCATCTAAATAATGAATTAGAAATTAAAATCTCTCACAATTAGAATTTTTCAAATTAGTGTTGAAGGTTACGGGCCAGTATACTGCTTGCAGAACAGTCGGCCTCGCAAGCAAATCTGTGCCATTTCATCACAATTTCATGAATGCAATGTCTGCCAAACATAAATTGTCCAGTCATCCAACAGATTACTCTTGCGTTAAGAAAATCACTGCCTAACACAGCCGTTCGATGGCATATCTCTGATAGCCCAAAAGAAAGACCTCAAATAAATAATTATGATTCTTTAATAAGCAAATAATTGGCTATGTTGTGGGCAAAATTACAGCTATAATAATAACAAAGACATCAACAACTACTACCCTCCGTCGGGGTTGCAGCATACAAGAGACTGAAGCCCTTAAACACACGATGAAACAAAAAGGATTTTATGAAAAAATTCAAAGTCATTTATATGATCAGAAATGTTCATATTTCGCCATGCTGATCTCTTTTTACTCCCCCCGAAACGGACAGATTCCCACAGACTTCAGGCGCCAATAAAACAAGAAAACCGAGAGAATAATGGTTTCAGCTCTCGGGACCGAGAGATTTTCTCATAGTTGTCGTTGCAGAATCTTTGTGCGAACCTTTCATTTTCACTGCAATGCATGGAGCCCGAATTTACCAGGGAACAGGGTTCGAACGAGCACCTTGACTAGTCTGCATTAAACAAAGCGCTTCTACACAGCAGGGTTTTGATGCACTGTCTGTTTTGACACATTCCTCACGAAAGCATTGTTGCAATTCTCCGCAAATCGTCTCACAGAACCCCCTCTGCAGAATCGGCTGCCAGATGCGTTGGCCTCTGTTGTTCACGGGCACCAAACACCCCTGTCACCAGTTCATGGTTTTTCCCCTCAGAACACTGTTCGTAGATACTCAGCGACTAGCAGCACCCTGCGAGCTTTATTGCTTCAGAGGCGCTCTGACCGTCTCATCTCAGGATTTGAACCATGACGTTGCTCAGGTCCCATTACTTCCAAATCCAACACATCGACTACAGCTACTGACAGTACGCTGACAGTCTAAGGTCTGTCAGCTGACCTCAACGTGGCAGTGTTACAGGATAATCAACTTCATTTCGAGGGCTGACTGCAATAAACAGTCATGTCCAGATGTTATATATTGGACATTGCAGTCAGCCCTCGATTTGCTTCATCTGTGAATGGTTGTAATGTTTTGGCTCATTGGTGTATGTATCAAAAACGGATGACAACATGCTGGGATGCAGCGCTCCATTAATCCTCACCTTTTTGCCTGTGACTGTCATCTATGCAGTTGGAGTCTCCATAAAGAGCTATTCGGCCTCCCCCCTCCGATGGCGTTTGGTACAGTCCGAGTATGGGGACCCCCTCCACCACTGCAGTCTCCTGCTTCAACACCTCCAGACCTGGGGGAGGAGAGGGGATGGGGGGGGGGGGGGGGGGAAGAGTTACAATGCTGACATGAGAACAGAGAGCAGAACAAAATGGACTGAAAAAATGAAGGAAAAAAAAAGAGAGAGAGAGAGGGACCACTACTCAAGTAAGGCAACATTTCCCGCATCCTAACAATTCCCTTGAATCCCTAGTATTTGCCCTGAAGTACAAGTAATATTTTTGCAGTAGTACTGCACATCAGTACCTTTTTAAAGTACTATTACATCGATAGAGTACCTCTGTTCGGGAAACTTTTGCCTTCCCTCCACTGCATTCTAAAGCAAAATATCCGACTTCAAACACCACCATATTACAGAAAAGAATGCTATTCCTTGTTACTTAAAAGAAAAGATATAAATAATACTTAATTGGCAAGTCACTCTGGGCTGAGCTGCTGTCTGAACTGGCGAATTCATCCCAAGTCTTTGCAACAACATGATGGCCTCAGAACATTAGCTGATGTGCAGTCAAGCACAAGAAGAGGCTGCAAGCAGACACCTCTGACCATGATTAAAATGATTTAAAGTTTTGGACAAAACATTAGTTTCATCCATCTTCCCTGCTGGTCATGCGTCCACTCAGCCTGGAAGAACTCACCAGCCAATTTCAAGAACTTAAATGCCCCTAAACTACACCCAAGAAACTGTCTTCCAAATAAATCAACTTCATACAGACACAATGATGTTAGGAGATATACTCAATCTTCACTTACATGCATTGAGTTCCTCGTACTCTTTACGTGTGACAAGTAAGCAGATTACATGAGAATCATGTAATAATTAATATATGAAATGTAATAAAAAATACCATCGGAACTGAAGTTCTCCTTGCACAGTAAAGCTAGGATATATTTTATTTGCATATTAAAAACACATTTTTCCATCGAAGGAAGATATATCACATGTAATTTTTTTTCCCAAATAAGTTTTTCACTTCACAGTAACATTCTATGACACTATCCCATAATATCTTAATAGGCCCATAATATACTAATACTATATTCCTGAGATTAATAATGTTTAATTAATACTTTTACTTTTAATACTTAAGTACATTCACCAACTTCTGCAAAAGGAGTCATTTTAGGTCATCTGTACTTTAGCCCAGGTGTAGGATTTGTGTGCTAAGTCAACCAGAGACGATAGATAACAGAGATATTAGCAATATCTTTTGATATCAGTGATTCATATCAAGATTTTTAAGATATAACACTTAATGAGTACCACTGCCACGCCCCCGGCACTTAAAAACATGACATTGGTCAGAAGGCATCCATCACCACGGTAACAGTGTCCTGATGGACATGAACCAGGTGTTCAGGAGTATTGAAAGCACAGGTAAAATAAAGTGGGGGTTGACGGGTCACCTTGGTCCTTCAGGGTCTCCGAGATGACGATGCCGTCCTCAGGGAAGCGAGCGATGCTGCAGCCAGAGGCGTAGTACACTGAGGGAGGAACAGTGTTGATCGATAGTGTTAGCACTCCACCCCAGTCTCATTTCAGGATCACCTTCAGAAAAGGGGTTGTTTTTCGGACTGCTTTTTCAAAGGTTTCACATGAGCGCTCTAGATCTCCATTGCTGTCAATCAATCATGAAGTTACATGAGCTCTGCAATGTCAACCGAGCACCTCCGTCATAATTTTCGCTCATGATGGGTAAATAAATGCCAGCGAAGCTTTTAGCATGCCAATGCAGGCATGACAATGACTACAATTAAAGATTTACCATATACTGTCTGTGCAGGTTTATTTGGAGGTAGAAAACAACAATCTGTCAGAACAGCGCACAACAGGCTAAAGCGCAGCAGGGATGCCAATTGGGAAGGGATATTAAAAATTGTTGCCTTGTTTGTTGCTCAAGCGCCTCCTGTTGGCCAGCCGGGCGCTGGTCAGTGAGACTCTAAGCTTGGTCATGCTCAGGTATCTTCGACCTTCGTTCTGAACTTAAGAAAGTTTCGACCAATAAGTGCAAAGTTGCAGGGGTTAACCGGGGTGTGCTTCGGAGGAGAGCCGTGAACTGTCTCTCTCTCTCCTGAGCTGGCAACAAGGGGTCGCATACTAGCAAGCGTTGTACATAGTTCCCATATTGGGGATTCCAGATTTGGGTGGGATTGGAGATGCCTAATTTATATTAAATAAAAAGTGGAATGGAGCACTGTCCCCTTTCCAAACACAAACAACATTTGACAAAAAGTTTCTCCGACAGTTCCCGAGGAAGATCGATCGATGGCAAAAACAGAAAACAGGACAGAGTTGTCACCACCTCTTATCTGGAAACAAGCTCCACCAATCACAGACAGCAGTGAAAACAAAAATGAAGTGCAATGCCTGAGGCGATAAGTGAAAAAATCCTACTGATAGAGGCAGCAGAATGTCCCCACCAATCATTTAATCAGTTCCTACATCTGTCATCACTACCACATTCTGAGATTGGTGGAGCTCCTCCAAGGTTTCTATAGAAACAGTGACGTCATTAAAATGCTATCCCCCATTAGACTGGCACTCAGTGGCATGAAGTGAAGAATGATCTTTCACAAGGCACAGATCTTAGATCAGTAGCACTGAAAGTGTGGAAGTGATGTTGCAATGAGATATGCGTTAAGGGAAGCGGGGCTCACTGTCGTGGTCGGCCAAGCTGAAGTCTCCCTCGTACAGGCCGTCGCTGAAGGCCATGCCCCACACGGAGATCAGGTCGTTTAGAGCCGGCACGTTAGCGCCCCCGGTGTCCGGCATCCACCACTGCCTGCACAACACAGTCAGACACAGGATATCAGTTAGCTGGTTAGAGCCACTGAGTAAAACCCAGACCAACCAATTAAAATCCACACCAGCTATTCTTGATTCTATCACTGGTCAGGCTTCAGAGTGTACCTGGTTTTACAGGGAGCAGTTGTCCAACGAAGCGAGTATTTTTATTAGTGTTCTGCAGGAGTGGTTTGCTTGACTAAGGTCTGGTCCGCTAAATTTGAACGATGACCTCAGGCTACCCTCTCCAAAGAGACGAAGAACAAATCGATGGCCTCATGCAAGAAGGGAGCAAGTGACACTGGTGAAAAATGACTTTTTTGCTTGTTTTGGAGTAACTGAGACTAGCCCATCTCCTGACCAAGTCTAGAGTCTGAATTCCTGTCCTAAAGGCGTTAAAATGCCTTTTCAAAAAGTCATATCTGCAGGCATATTTAACAAGTGGCGCTGTGGCAGTTTTTTGGCTCTCGTGTAAAATTCGTAAAATGTCACTTACGCCCTTATTGCATGAGGCCATCGAAATGACATCACGGGCATGATCCAAGCTCACAATGCTGGTAACCGGCTGAGGAGGCAGACTTACCTGGTGTTCTCATCGTAGAACTTGACCTTCCTCATGACGGAGGTGTTGTACCAGTCGCTGTAGATGATGAGTGACAGGCCGTTATCGACGTCACGGCGGAGCTTTGTGATCTCCTCCGGGAAATACTCCTCCTCGCTGTCCACCATCAGGAGAGTGCCTGTGTGCGACCGCCGACAGTTGTATTACACACAACCACACACACACAACCACACAACCACAACCACACCTTTAGGTTATCCACACGTGTGGGACATACAAGATTGTTTTGGCACCAAAATCCGATCCTATTCATAGAACCTCAAACTGATAATCAACCAAAATCTTAACACTTTTAATTAATCGGACCCTAATCTTAACGCCAACTTTCAAATCCCTCAAAATAACACAATTTCTCGCCTGAACTTAATGACTCACCTTATCCTGGAGCCAAACTCTAATAATCAAGCTAAAACCCAGACCCAGTCGGAACCATAAGCTGAGCTGTAACCCTAGACCTAGACCCAGAATTAAGCCTTTTCCTCATGGGAACCCTGAAAAAAATGCCCCCCCCCACCCTATGCTTTTAGCCCCCAAAAGCATAGAAAAAAAAAGCACACTCACACACACGCACTCGCTAATGAATGTGAGTGCACTCGCAGTGCTCAAAACCACCTTGGGGGTCTTTGAGGATCATGATAAATTAGATTTTATTTGCTTAAATGCTTTTGACTTCATTTGAATTAGAGGACCCATTGCACTTCAGATGAAAGCGCTTAACATTTCATTACAGCCTGGAGTGAGAGCGAGCTATTATTCCAAACAGCACAGGCCTGCATCCCAAATGCGCTCCACTGGAGGCGAGGGGCAGAGAGAAATTTCCAGACTCACTTCGCATATAAAACACCTTTAATACGCAGCTCGGTGATGCTGAATGCATCTCAGGTCTGCCTCCCATGGTTTTCCAATATGCCATCATTACTCAAGCTACTTAGTCTACATCTACCGTTTTATCGGTCTGCCTATCTGTTGGTCGACATGTCTGTTAGTCTGTCTACCCATTTATTCATACATCGTCTACTTCTCCAACCAGGTCATAGTGAGTTTCCATACCAAAATTTGGTGAAGCTGCGATCATTAGTTGCAGGGTACTGGCCTGGACAAAATCATGGACAGACATCAGACGACAGACGACAGACAGACAAGCAGGTGACGACAATATCCCTCCGGCCAGAGTCGGCCGAGGGGTAAAAACTACCTGGGACCTCATCTCAGTCATAGATACAGAAACACAAAGGCATAATTAAGCATAGGGTACACGTCCATCTCTGGGTCTGTAAGACGGCAGAACCTCCTTACCGTACTGGCTGGCATCGAAACAGGTAAGAGGCGCTCCCAGCACCTCCACGAAATACCCCATGCTCCGCAGATGCTGGTACATGTCTCTGAAGTTGGTGTGGATGTGATCCCCATTCCTGAGACATCAACCAAAATTGCATTAAAAATCAAAGTGCATTAATGTTTTACAAAGAAAAAATTTCAAATCACAGAAGACTGACATGAGGCGGCTGGACAAACATTTTCCTCGATTGATGAAGAAGCAGGCAGACATGCAGCCCTCACACCAGGGCAGCGCAACACCGATTGAATCAAACATACCAACAATTTTGACCGAATACCTCAATATCAATATTGGGGCGGGATCATAGGGATAACTACTGGTGCTGTCACAAAATATTTACACAAAGATTTGTGAAGCACCGGCAAAATTAATGTTATTAATCTGTTAAAAAATCAGAAAAGACAGCACTAGTCACATCACAATATTCAAAATCCCAGATTATATCACAATGTTGACATAATATTAATAAATTGCCGAGCCCAACCGAACTCTAGAAAAGGATAAGACTGTATTAAAAATCATTTGGACACGATATGTGGCTATTCTTTTATCCTTAGTTTTGTACATTTCATACTGCATCATTTTTAATCCTGCGACTCCGTTCATTTTTATACTCATTTTTTCTTTTGCCGAGAGGCACGACAGCATGGACTATTTGGGTTAAACACAGCCTGTCAAGTTCAGCACACAGAGTGAGCATGTTAATCTACTTGCGTAAATGTCTCATTCATCAAAAATGTCACATGTACAGACAATACAGGAAGTGTAATCGGTACAGCCAGGAGGGAACCTTCCACGCGGCGTGCTCACTGTGAGCCGCCATCCACAGCTCAAACCTTCCATTTACAAAAGCACTGAACAAAAAACAAAGCATTTGACTGAACAACCAACCCTGCTCCTGGAGACTAAACCACAGTCTTTCAAGCTTTCATTTCAGTTTAGCATGCGAGACTCAAAGCAGTTCAGTTAGCAGTAACCGTCTCGCGCTGCACAGGGTCTTCAGGTTTGCTAGTACTGGACGGAAATCCAAAAGGAAGGAAGTTCTCCAAAAACAGGGTCGGTTGTCACCGCTTTAAAGAGAGTTTTGGACTGAAGAGGCTGACCAGTCGAGAGGGTCGTTCTTCATGCGCAGGTTGTCTCGGGGGAAGTAGCCGGGAGGGTAGCGCAGGTTGTGGTACTGGTCCCACAGCACCCTCTTGCTGCGGGGAGGAGTCGGCACAATCTTCACCTTAACAGGCAGCTTTACAGTGGAGGTCAGCTCACCCCCCACCTTAGACTGGGAGAGGAGGGGAGAGAGGGAGGGAGAGGAGGGGAGAGAGGGAGGGAGAGGAGGGGAACAGGGAGAGAATACAGAATATATAGAGTTGAATGGGAGGGGAAAAAAGGGAGAGAGAACAGTTACACAATAAGAAGAGGACACCATTAACGCCAGCAACTTCCTGCCTTTCCCAACACTCACAGGTGCCTGTTGTCACCATTTACCTTCGGATTAAATGGCAAATAAGTGCTCTGAATTCTTGCCTCGATGCGATGACCCGGCAAGCTATTCCACACAGTGACAAACCAGTGATGAAACACTCCCGGATGTGTGTGCGGACCTCACCTGCTGCACATTCATTAACTCCATGGTAAAATGATCTTATTCCTCCAGTTGCCCGAGGCTCATGGCCCATCCCTGTTCTCACCTTTCTAATAATACAAGTCATGCCGCAATCCTTCGTTCTGAAATAAGGTCATTTATTTTCACTCAGTAAACATCTGGAGCTACAAGTGTACTTCAGTCTACACCCAGAGAATGCCTTTCTATCCAGCATACCATTCACCAACATCAGAATATTCCGGAAGGAAAAAATTCACTGATGGAGAAAACAAATAGGGGTTTAAATAAAAAGAGAAACAAACTGCCTTTGATGCAGTGTCCCGACTACAATACCCAAATTGGGGGGAGGGGGGCAGGGATTCACATAATCGAACTGTAGGAGTTAGAGGCACAGCTCGGTGAGGCAGTCCAGCACAGCGCCCACACTTCGAGAAAACAGGGCCGCACAGTCAGTCCCAGAGACCATTCAAACGTGAAACCAAACATTGACAACATGCTTTTCCATCCCTATAAGGCTGGGGAACTGAGGAGCTCCAGTCTGCCCAGCAGAGAGGAGGGTGACCTTCCCTCAAATCAAACACAGGGGCACCTCTTGTTCACAAAATCTCGCCCCAATAGTCCAGTCCTTCAGGCTCTGGTAGCCAAGGGAGATTTAACTGGCTAATCTGCCATGAGTGCATGTACATGTACAATTTTTCCTCTGCTTTTGACCCATCAGAGTTGCCACAGTGCAGCACCTGGGTCCAACTCCAGTTCTACAGCCAGTTCTTTGGTCAGGGGCACTGGTAGGGGTGTTCCAACAGAGAATGCATTTTTGGGGTAGGGATAAACTACAGTGCCCAGAGAAAAACCACCGCTTAAACAAAGAGAACATGCAAACACGACACAGAGAAGTCCTGGCCAGCCAAGGCTCAAGCCTGGAACCTCCTTATTGCGAGGTAATAGCACTAAACACTGCCCACTGTACATATACCACCAGACAAATTTAAATCAAGGCTTTTTAAAGGCCATAAGCAATCAAAACCATTCTATGTCCATAAACAAAGAAACAAGCGCAATATAATGAATATTTCAGACAGCAGATATTTTTCATATTATTTGCGGCAGTTCCTATGCTGCCCTCTACAGGAAGATATTGGTATTGGTCTTATGGGGAACTTGACTTGGGCACGACAGAAAATGACTCCAGTCAACCATGGGTTTCACCCTTCAGATGCCTGTCAATACAGAGTCGCAGTGAATGATATGTGGTTTCCTTTGCATCTTTTTTCACATCTTTAGCTCTCATGAAGGCACAGCTTTGTTTTTTTATTTATTTATTTTTTTTTTTTTTCGGGGGGGGAGGGGGGCGCAACTAATTTAGAATATTGCGCCCCTCTTCCCTCCTCTTGTAGATGTATAAATCAATAAGAATACAGACCAGCAGAGTCCATGTCCCAGAGCCCCCCCTCCCTCCAATCCTGCCCACAAACCTCGTCACTTACATCGTTCTCCGCCGGCGATGCCACGGTCACCATAACGTGACCCTGTGCGATGCCTTCCCACGATGCCGCCTTCTTCGCGACAGAGATGGAGACAGCCAGATACCCTGCCCAGGGCCACAGGACAGGCGAGTAGGAGATCGCTACATCAATGTGGTCACCATTTTGGGGCAGGTAGGGCTGCCAGATAGGCTGAGAGTAGAACAGAACAGGGGTGTGAGATTTTGGAGAGGGATGGGGGGGGGGGGGGGGGGGGGGGGGTCCACTTAGGCCTCCTAAAAGACCTGAGACAGTTTTAACAGACATAAGATTTACAGTATCAATAAAAATTAGGCAGGAAGTCAAGCACCGCGATAAACACAGCTCCTTGCTGCAGTTGCATTCACAGAAACAAGCATTAACAGATAAACTAGGCAATATGCGCGGGCGTTGTTTTTCGATGCAATGTAGGCAGGCTGGGTTTTTTTTAACACAAAAACAGCTGATTGAATTAGCCGGTTCTACTTGCAATAACGGCTTCAACATGCAGTACTCTCTTCTTTAAGTTTGAAATCTGGCCCGTCGTCTTTGTCACACAGTAAAACCGGTGTTTGCGGAAAACAGACTCATTATTCACGGTGGTCTCAGAGATGTGTGAAATTATGCAAATCACCACTAAGTGATAATATATACATTTTTCATGAAACCCCGTAAAAGATAAAGGCACCAACATTCACCTTGGACACTTCACTACCTGGTGTGGAGTGTCACCGCTGTACAGATTAGACCCCTTTACTCGTGTTGACTGGCTAGCAGCCTCAATAGCAGCACAAATTTGACTTTGAGCAGCTCAGGGATACGGGAGGGATAGAGTCAATTTGGGTCAGCATCGTTTGTCCCTCGAGTGCCCTTTGCTGGCCATTTGGGTGCTCCACCGTTACATTCTAGTCAAGGATGTCCTGCTGTCCTCAAACGTCATAGTAACAAGGCTCCAACCTCAGCTTCTGACAGGAGACAGAGGCCGGAGCACCAATCACAGGGCAGCTGGCACTCGTCCCCTCACCTTGTCCACGATCCTGCCGGTCACGCCCATCCCGTTGAGGATGGTGATGTTGACGATGGCAGGCATGCCTCCGTAGTAGATGGGCTGAGAGCAGTAGGGCCACATGTATGGGCACTCCGTCAGGTCGATGTAGCTGGGACTCAGGCTGCAACGACCAAGGCAAGACGTGGAGGTTAACTCGCAATCCACAACTGACACAATGAAGACGGCTCAGCTGAATACAGGAAAGGGAAAACGACCCGCCCCAACCACGTTAGTGACCTGGGCTGTGAGACGATGGACCTTGAATCATGACAACCAATTTCAAGTAGTATTATGTAATCATCAAAATAGCATTAATCCTTCGTTGCATGATGGTTACTGCAGTAACCAAACCCACCCACCACCCTTCAAAGGCTAAGAGGGAAAACAGTCATAAAAAAAAGGGTTAAAAAGCTTGAATCCCAACCCCACTAACTACACACTTCATTTAGACATCCAACCGATTTCTAAAAGCTTTGAGCACAGAAAAATTACAGGTGACAAGCAGAGTCAAAGTGAACTAGGAGTGTTCCTCTCCACTTCTCTCTACGTCTCCTTATTTTTCATTCTTGGATAGAAGACTTGAATTTGACATCTAGTAGGAATTTCCTGTCCTCAATCGGCCGATCTGCAGTTTCTTTCGCATGTTTTGGCAGGTCAACATTTGGCAATCAAACTGACGCACTGTGCTGGACACAGACAAGGCGTGTGTTCGTTACAATATAAAGTAACCCACTAACTGGAGAGTAAGTGGAGGGAAAGCCTAAAGCTAAAAATAAGGGAATTCTGACAGACATAAATATAACAGATTCCAAAAACTGCCCCGACAGACAAATTCTTACAGGCTGTAATGTTCTCCAGCAATCTAGAGTACAGCAGCATGAATCTCTGCGTGATGCTAACCGCTAACACAAAAGCAGCAGGTGGGCGACTGCCGAGTGGCCGCAGTACCTGGCTTGGGGCCGGTAGCTGTTGAGGATCTGATAGGCCCGCAGCAGGTCCAGTTTGCCGTGGCCCTGCTCGAACATGTTAACCCCGGGGAGGCGACGGGCCGAAGCGATGAGCGCCTGCTTCATGCTGGCGGGGTTCACCAGCTCCCGGTTCAGAACCGTGCTGCGGGGAAAAGGAGAGAGAATAACATGAGCAAAGCACAGAGCCAAAAAACATCAGAATGGAAGACGACAGTCAAACAAGTCAAAAGAAAAGCAGACAGAGGGAAAAGATAAGGGGAGAGAGAGAGGGAGACGGAGGAGGAATAGTGGAGGTAACCCAACAGTGTTCAGCAGATCCTACATCACGCCACACTATGTATAGTTTGGTTCACGAGCACCCAGTGAAGAGGATACCTGAACCCAAGAAAAAAACTTCCTCCCATAGTAGCCCCCCACAAACAGTTGTGTTGCATAGATTTAAAAGTAAGAAAAAAACACTTTTAAAATACTACATCTTCGAAGGACCAATACACTCTAAACCCCTCCAAGCCCTACTTGGACCCAATAACCAGAAAAGGCCCCATCAGCGTTCGGTGTCAAAATGTACGCAGGGAAGCTGGAGAGGGTCATATTTGCAGGGCCCGATCAGGCATTCAAACCGCATTACCGATCAAATAATCCAAATGATTATTATTCTTTCCAGTAGCAGGACTGACATTACCCATGTAGGCAACATTTGCAAAGATATAATCAGTCAGAAAGTTATTTGCAAATTTTTGGCATTGTAGAGGTTTCATGTAGCTAAAGGCCTCCGTTTGGTCAGTAGGTCTCATTTTATCCTTGACAAAAAAAACCGCTATTGGAATACCATAAGCATTACCACAAAAAAAACTATCAGTATTACTGTAGTAATTGTATGGATTTTTTTTTTTAAATGCACAATAGAGTTTAGAATCATCACTGAAATAGTGTAGGGCGACAATAGCTAATAAAACTACAGAAAAAACTATGGTAATACCGCAGCTGGTGAAATGTACTATAGAGCACTACAAACAGACTATAGAACACCATTCAATTCTTATAGTATCTTACAGTAGCCCATTAGTTCATTTTTGTGAGGGATTTTAGCCATCAGATTAGCATTTCTGCTCAACAGCTGGAATCCATCATCAAGGCAGGTTTGGCAAATCAGTCCAACTGTTGCATAGCTCTGCATCAGGGACTGGATGACATCAGCAATCCCCTCATGCTGGCAAAAACATTGGGGTCTTTCCTGAAATAGAATAATTTTAAGCGATATCTCAAGTAATGTTATGCTGCATTCACGTGCGATGGAAAAGATGATATTTTCCACTTGTGAAGTGGTATTTACCAGTGTGTTGTGTTCACGTGCTTTTGTTGTTGTACTGGGAAATTAAAGATGGCAGACTCACAGATTCAGGCCTGTTTCTTGGGTAAAACCATGTTGAAAAGGTGAAAGGTTATCTCATCTAGGCAACTCGTGTATCAAAATTTTCTACGAGTTGCCCAGTGGAAAATACCACATGGGGTGGTGTTCATGTGAACTTTTCATGTCGGCTTTTGGTATTTACCATAATTCCCATAGCACATGAATGCAGCATTATTCTCTGCTGCAATATCAAGGGTTGCTGGACTACCTTTATCGGAGATGGCTATGACTTCAGACTAAATAAACACCGTTTATTAGCACCCAAGGGGATAAATCAAATTTATAAAACCAATATGAGGTGAGCTACTGGGGAATAGCATTTGCTTACTTTTAATTTGAGATATACATTTACTTGTCCTGCCAATTCTACTATCCTATTTGTCCATGTTGATCTTTCTTGTTTTCAAACAGGAATTATAACCTTAATTATTATTAAGAAATAATAGCCTTTTGCCATTGTTTTGTAACTAATTAGCTTGTGTATTTGGGCCAGTTGCAATCGCATTAACTCGGTCACGCTAGTTCAGTACCCGAGTACAATTTTCCATTAAAATAATTCTGCAGAAGGAGATTAAACTGATGTAGCCGAACAATTTTCCGATTAAACACATCAAAATCGTTACCACTAGCTGGTAGGCCAACTAATATGATGGGCGATATAAGAGCTGCTCTTCATTCATACAAATTTCACTTTTTCAATTACAGTTTGACTCCTTTAATCTTCACTTCTCTTTTGGATACCCGACAGCCATCTGAACATTAATAATTTCATCCCAATGGATAAAATTTAATTTTTCTTCTGTTTTTGCTTCTTCCTGTGTTGCCAGGACTGCAAACCAAACAATAAGAAAGCGTGGCCTTATGCAACCACATCTATACCAACACAGCGGGCAGGCAGGATGTTAGAGTAAGGAGCGGCTCCAGGGCTTACTGGAGAATAGGATGTATGGTTCCTGCTCCATGCTGACAGAGCTGGTTATACAGCAGAGCCCCTCTCCTCTGAGCAGAGCTAACATACCTGAGCCCTAACAGCAAACTAACACCACAGCCCAGAGGGGTTTTCCAGAAAAATCAAAAAAGTTGGACGTCGAGGGAACCAAGGCTTACCTTTCTGAGCATCAAGACATTTTATCAATAGCTGGCAAAAAACACAATATGCAGCATGCTGTGCTACAATAGTGAAAAATATCTGATGAAATTATCTGAAAATGGCCTCGGGCCAATATTGCTTCAGCACATTCGATTCCAAAGTGATAACACAATCATCACTTAGACTTATGAAAATTGTGTGAGGGTTTATTGCATCTTTTTGTATTACTCTGGCAGCTCAAAAAATATCCTGCCATCTAGAGACAGTCTGTTTAAATCTGAATCACAGCGGATAAGGAGAGAGAAACAAGAGAGAAATGGAGAGATGGGAAAGGACACTTCACACACTACCCAGCACAGGACATAAACACAGCCTTATTCACAAGGTCTTTGGTCCATTCATTCTGGCAGTGGAGAGAGAATAGCGGAGACGTCTCATTCATTACCGCCATCCCCGAGGAAAACCAAGGAGTCAATTCAGGCACTCGGAGAGCAAGGGACCATTTGGGCTCAAAAACAGCTCAGAGAGGCAGCAATTTATTGACCCCGTCCCAGACAGCAGTAAATCTGTCACTTTGAGAGGGGCCATGCAACGTCTGGGCCCAACTGGTACCGCTTTTACCGCCATGACCTGTTGTTTCCCGCCACTGTGACAGAGACATACAAAAATGCTCAGAGGAAAAACCTGAGGTTGTTGAGGCAAGTGGTACATCAGAAAATGGCCGAGCCAGAGCTCAAATCCTGCAGACCTCCTGTTTTCTGAGAGCAAAAGCTGCAATTATCTTCCAATACAGGGGATAAACTATGACAGCAAAATTTTAACCCCATAAATCCTAAGCTCTCATAAAAGGGTGCACCAAATACAGCAGCTGTATTCAAACCTGTGTAACTTCAGGGTGCACTTGAAATTCTAGTGAAGATACCAAGGTTTCCAACAATCTCAAATATGTCCTGCTGAACTACAGGGAAATGTTTCTACAATGATGTACAAGATCTAGATATATTCCATTTAATGTAAAGCTGTGGCCTTGAAAACAGGGTGTCCTGGGTTTGAGAATTTGTCTCAATATACAGTGAGTGTGATGTAGCTTCAATGAAGCGAGTCACCAGCAGTGACTTCCAATAAGAAACAATAAGGGCCAAGGTGCAGCTTTTTTGGTTGGACACACTGCCATCTTTTAGGATTTCACTCCGAGTCAATAAAATTACACCACATTCAAAAGATAACCAGAATGTGTTTTTACTCGCGAAAACATGCGTCTCCCCGCCGACCCCCTTCCCCGCCCAACCCACCAAACAGACGGACAGACAGACCGGCACATATAAAAAGGCACCACTTCAGGACCTGAGTAATAAGTATACAAAGTTTCGTTCATATCATGCAAACAGATTTGGAGTTATGCTCCGGAAATGAAGTGGGAACGCCGACACCGACACAAACGGGAACCGAGCCTAAAACAATACCTCTCAATACAAAAAATTGTATACAAAATACAAACAAAACAATACGTCGGGGGGGGAATGTGACATAATCACTTCAGCTCCAAATCATAGGAGTAGGAAGCGCCAAATACCATTACATTACATCATATTAATTCGGTAAACACTTTTATCCAAAGTACAGCAAGTGCACAGAGTTGGGTCACTGACATGGCGACTTGTAGAAGGGCAGATTGTCATGAACTGACCGAGCCGGCGTTCGTGGAGGATGTTTGGCGAGGGCAGGTGGGAGCCATTTGAGTCAACACTCAGAACGAGGAATAGTCATACGCTTTGTACTGATCACTGCCTGGCCGCCACTATCACCACTGTGTGGCAGAGGGGTTTAGCACCATCCTTATAATCACCAAAATTATAGCAGAAGACAAGTATTTGACACTAACGTGTCTTTGTCCCCCGCCACAAAATGTGAAATCGTGTCAAAATGAGCAATCTCTCGGTGTGACCTTGAGAATGGCGCGAAGGTCACCGAAATGGACTGGCGCCGGGGTATCACCCAAATACATGTTGACATAAGATTTGAAGTAAATCCGTCGATTCGTTCTTGAGATATGTCGCTGACAAGGCTATCAGTGTGAAAATCCACAATCTCTCGGTGTGACCTTGAGAATGGCGCAAAGGTCACTGAAATCGACTGGCGCCGGGGTATCACCCCAATATATGTTAACATGGAATTTGAAGTAAATCCGTCGATTCGTTCTTTAGATACCTCGCTGACAAGGCTATCTGTGTGAAAATGCACAATCTCTCGGTGTGACCTTGAGAATGGCGCGAAGGTCACCAAATTCGACTGGCGCCGGGACATTACCCTAATACACGTTGACACCAAATTTGAAAAAAATCCGATGCTTACTTCTTGAGATATCGCGCAGACAAGCATTTCAGTGTCAGAATCTATCATACCTCGGTGTGACCTTGAAAATGTCGCGAAGGTCACCAAATTCGACTGGTGCCGGGACATTACCCTAATACATGTTGACACCAAACTTGAAAAGAATCCGAGGCTTCCTTCTTGAGATATTGCGCAGACAAGCATTTCTGTGTCAGAATGTATCATACCTCGGTGTGACCTTGAAAATGTCGCGAAGGTCACCAAATTCGACTGGCGCCGGGACATTACCCTAATACATGTTGACACCAAATTTGAAAAAAATCCGATGCTTACTTCTTGAGATATCGCGCAGACAAGCATTTCAGTGTCAGAATCTATCATACCTCGGTGTGACCTTGAAAATGTCGCGAAGGTCACCAAATTCGACTGGTGCCGGGACATTACCCTAATACATGTTGACACCAAATTTGAAAAGAATCTGAGGCTTCCTTCTTGAGATATTGCGCAGACAAGCATTTCAGTGTCAGAATGTATCATACCTCGGTGTGACCTTGAAAATGTCGCGAAGGTCACCAAATTCGACTGGCGCCGGGACATTACCCTAATACATGTTGACACCAAATTTGAAAAAAATCCGATGCTTACTTCTTGAGATATCGCGCAGACAAGCATTTCAGTGTCAGAATCTATCATACCTCGGTGTGACCTTGAAAATGTCGCGAAGGTCACCAAATTCGACTGGTGCCGGGACATTACCCTAATACATGTTGACACCAAATTTGAAAAGAATCCGAGGCTTCCTTCTTGAGATATTGCGCAGACAAGCATTTCAGTGTCAGAATGTATCATACCTCGGTGTGACCTTGAAAATGTCGCGAAGGTCACCAAATTCGACTGGCGCCGGGACATTACCCTAATACATGTTGACACCAAATTTGAAAAGAATTCGAGGCTTCCTTCTTGAGATATCGCGCAGACAAGCATTTCAGTGTCAGAATCTATCATACCTCGGTGTGACCTTGAAAATGTCGCGAAGGTCACCAAATTCGACTGGTGCCGGGACATTACCCTAATACATGTTGACACCAAATTTGAAAAGAATCCGAGGCTTCCTTCTTGAGATATTGCGCAGACAAGCATTTCAGTGTCAGAATGTATCATACCTCGGTGTGACCTTGAAAATGTCGCGAAGGTCACCAAATTCAACTGGCGCCGGGACATTACCCTAATACATGTTGACACCAAATTTGAAAAGAATTCGAGGCTTCCTTCTTGAGATATCGCGCAGACAAGGTTTCGGGACGTACGGACGGACAATAACAGAAAAGCGATGGTGCTTGGGTACGGGGGGAGACTGTGAAAGAGAATAGGGATTCAGTAGCTTTAATAAATTCTCACGTCTGAGAGGGGAAAAAAAATAAATAAATAAATAAGATATTACACGCACTCGCACACAGAGTCCCCAGCGTATTTCATCAACTCAACAGCAGGCAGCCAAAAAATCATGACTGCATCTTGTGTTCTGCTCAAGACATAAAAATAACATCAGTGATGCCTTCAACAATGGGAGTCTCACGCATTCTTCCAGCGCTCTGTTGAGAAATCCTTGATAGCCATTAATCATGACAAGGCAGGCATAACACTGGCCGTTCAGAGGCACTGTAAGGTATGATATAATGGAGTCCGCACACTGTAGGACTTGCTCCCCACAAGTTTATTGCAGAGACATAAAGCATGCATATAATAAAGTCCCAGCGTGCGGACTTTATTATACCGTTTTGTGGAACTTTTGCTTGTCCTTAACCTGCTCTAGATTGGATGTGCATGCTCCATCTTCGTATATTGTAAGGTATAGCGATCGGGTGTTTGTGAGAAGGGGACGCTCACCTGGCCAGTAAGGTGACCGCTCCAGCCACCACGGGCGAGGCCACGCTGGTGCCTGAGAGCGAGCGACAGCCTTCCTTCATCCCCGAGCCTCGAACTCCGGAACCGTACGTCACGATGTCAGGCTTCACCCGCCCGTACCCTCCCGGCAACTCCTGCGCAACACCCAAAAACAAGAGGAGGTGGTCAGAGGGGGAGGCCAGAGACAGGAAGTGCAAGACGGCAAGGGAGGGACGTAGCGAGAGGAAAAGTGAGCGACAGAAAGGAAGTGAAAGTGAGAAACAGGAAGTAGAGGAAACGAGATAAAACAAATGCCTCCCTCCACCCCAACGCAGCCGCCCCTCTATGTTCAGACATTTAGGAAGAAACTGGACAAATTAATGAGCTGAAAATAGCAAAAGGCACATCTGCACGATCTGATGTAAATGTGCGCAAATTTTCATGGAAATATATCAAAGCGTTTCTGAGTTATGGTCCGAAAATAGTGGGAAGGCACGCTGATGATCACGCACACGGGTAACCAGACAAAAACTATATGCGCCCCCCTTTGTTCGGGGGGAGAAATATTGTGATAGGAAGTCAAGGGGCAGCAGGAAATTAGAGGAGAGGAAGGAAACCAGAAGCAGGAAATGAGACATGTAAAGGGGTGGGGATGTGAGAAGTGAGGGATAAAAGGTGAGAAACCATGAGTAGGAAAGACGGAGGAAGTGAGGAGGAAATGGAAGAAGTTGGGAAAACAGGAAGCATGAGGCAGTGAAAAGAAAGAAGACTTATCAAGAGAAGACTGGTAGAGGAGGATAGATGAATGGGGAAGAGGGGAAACGAGAGCGTCACGGAAATAGTAACCTAATGCAACTCAACCGCATAAATAAGTCAAAGTGTCTGACTCTCAATGAGCCTGCTGACTCGGCAAATACACCCAATGCATTATAAATGCACGATAGTATGGACACACATTCAAGAGTCGGCCATTTTAAACGAGACCTGGGCTTTAAAGCATTTGCGGGCAGACGCTTGTAGAGTAAGTACATTAATGGAATTCATGAACGTTATGAGACGACATGCACTTTTACGGTCTGGCTGTGATTACCGGAGCCGAGTATGCAGGTCGAGCCACAGATGGTTACCCACACCGCGACACGACGGGCGGGGGAACACGATGGCGAGACGGCGGGAGTGACATACCCATGTGGTCATTCCCCGGGAGGAGAACCTGGCGATGTTGTCCTCGAAATCGATCCCCCCGACCCCAATCACGTCCATCTGATCTGCTGGGTTATTCAGGGTCCTGGGGCACAAGTGAGCACCGCAGACAATTAATTAAATAACAAACAGGCCTGCAAGTTCAACCAAGAGAAGTATAGCACAGCGATGAGCAAGGGGACAGCGCTAGGAAAAACAAACAGGCATTTAAATCCAACCCTGAAAAACGCAAGATGGTGATGAGTTGGGGCCCCAGCCATCACAGTTAACCAGCCAGCAGTACAAGCATGTATTTAGCTGGCTAAAGTCAGCTGCCCAGCACTACGGAGTGCTGGCCAGCTACTTGCGATCTAGTTAACTGCAACGGCTATCGCTCATGAATCCAGCTGACACGCCACTGCAGAAACCGGTCCCTCTTGCAATCCCCCGTCCTAGCTCTTTCAGCCACACCATTTTTAAAAACGGGACCCCAAAGAAAAGGCCACAGCCCAGAAATGTGCCAAACTCTCTTTAGAATGATGAATCACGAGGGCAGGAGTGAACAGACACAGGCTTCGAGTGAGTCACAGCAATGACTGAGCAAGGCCACTTTCTACAGTGAAAATCCAGCACTCTGCCCTTAAATCAAACTCCGAAGAACAATACACTCAAAATCGCAGCAGACTCAGACGTACAGACACTGAAATCGCACAAACATAAACATGCATGCATGCTCCACGCTTTTCCAATACTACAAACACATGGAACCGAAGCTAAATCCTTCAAAAACAGCACATTACTGTTCACTCTTTCCCCTGGGAGGACCACACCTACCCGTAAAGTGGCCCGTCGTTTCCAATGGCAGAAACCATGATGACTCTGTTAGCGGTCAGCTCCCACACCTACCAACAAGGAACAACATCAAAATACAAACAAGGAATCATAGTGCAAACACAAGAGAAATTCCTGAGATCGCTTGCCGACCATCTACTGTAATCTTTTCATTGATACACCTTCACTTACACAGAGCAGGCTGAGGACACCCTTCTGCATTAACAGTCAGATCAACCTCATTATCTCACGCAAGTAAGAGAAAACTAGAGTATCCAGATGAAACCAATGCAGAAACTGGGGGGAAAAAAAAAAAAAAAAACCACATCTCACATCCACACTAAAAACCCCCGGCCAGGATGGAAACCTGGACCTTCTTGTTGACAGTGACATCAGAGCCAAGGTGGCCAATAGCCTTGCGGCTCCGATTCTTGACTAAAGTCCGTAACTCACTTAAGCTCAAGCCCTAGTGTAGCTAGTGCGACACACATTAATGCAGCCCTAGGGCCTAAGAGTAAGGATATACTAAAAGGAAAAAAAAGGCAGAACTCACAGATTTAAAGGTGGTTTTGGGTGCAATTCAGTCAAAGGTTACACTTTGGCTAATATTTTGGATTAAATATCGACAGGCTATGCAACAAAGGCACTAAATCTTAACCTCTTTGGACAAAATTACCACCCAAAACCTCACATTTGTCACTTAGACCAGGGGTGGGCAATCCTGGTCCTGGAGGGCCGGTGTGTATGCAGGTTTTTATTTCTATCAATTACCCGGACTAATTCAGCTAGTTGGTTGCAAATGCAAATATAGATTTGTGCAAAGATTTGAGCAAAGAAAAATGTTTTATGTGGGGAGAAAAGAACAGTCTTTGGACATTCATGATAAATTAAAGAAATGTGCCTGAAATGTCATGATTTCAATGATTTCAAAAATAGTTTGGCCAATTTAGATCATGAACTAACTAAAGGCCTGAAGTTGGTGCAAAAACAAGGGACACATACGGCCCTCGTTGCCCACCTCTGACTTAGATCATTACCTTGTCCACAAAAGGATGGTCCATGAAGTCGGGGCCACCGATGCTGAGGTTCAGCACGTCCATCTTCTTCAGTATGGCGTAGTTGAAAGCATCCAGAAACCAGGAAGTATAAGACACCTGCAGCAGGACAGATAGGATTCAACGCTGCATGAAAATGGAAGGAATAATGCTAAGAATATTGCATGACTGCGCAACACAGAATATGTGCTTGCATGGCAACACATGTGCAACTGATGAGACCGAGTATGTAGGGTCATTAAATTGGGTAAGAGCTTATGGTCTTAGGTACTGCTGCAGTTGAGCTGCAGAGTTAGTCGTTTTTTAACTCAACAGGTCATTGATTAGGCTAACCACAGTTCTAAGTGGGAAGGTCTGGTTCTGGCTTGGTACCTGGTTGTTGGTGAACACTCTGAAGATGTGCAGCTCAGAGTCGGGGGCGAATCCGTGGCACTCCCTCATGCTGGCGATGACCCCCGCCACGAAGGTCCCGTGCCCCAGCCCTGCAGACGCCAGAGACGCTGCGTTATCACCACACTGACCCTGCGCTTCCTCAGATAGAGCGCTAAATCAGTGCGAGCGCAATCACTGCACAACGATACCCAGGGCAGAGCGTACAGAACCTCTCATCGCGAAACCACAACCTCCAAAGGCGCCGCAGAAAAAGGTTATTTTCAATCTTTCAACCCTTTCCCTCCTGCCCCAAACACAGGAAAAAGCACACGCACACACACACACACACACACACACACACACACACACACACAAACCCACCGTCATCAAGAGTCTTCTCATTGGTCCAGTTGGTCCGTTCCTTCACATTCTTGAAGTGTGGGTGCTTCTCGCTCAGGCCCGTGTCGAAGACAGCCACCTTCACACCTGAGCCTGAACACAGGGTTCGCGTGCAGTCAGAGGCGGAGCACACACTGAGCACGCCACCAACACCGCCACACACATGCACGTGCGCAAACACACACAAATGTACATGACACACACTCATGAGCATGCACCCTGGGCATGGAATAAGCTGCAAAATATCTTAGAAGTACTCTGTTAAATTCTTTTAAAAGGCTTTTACAAAATGTAATGAAGGAAATATGTCGCTGGTTTGCATAATCACTAATTTGAGGTGGAATATCTTATAGATGTCTTTGATTTGGCCTGTCTGCCTCCTCTTCCACCATGTATTCTGTGCTGCTATTACAAAATATATATTGAATGTGTTGACATGTGAAATTGTAATTTTTTATGCTTGGATTCCCTGGATGAAGAGATCTTGAATCTCAGTGGGACCTTCCTGGCTAATCTAGACGGTCCGGTCGACTGCAAACGCATGGGTTTAGCTCCCAGAAAGCCCGCTTCTCCCCTTTTCGCGCATCACTCTGCCAATACTGTCACCATGGCAACCAAAATCAATAGGTGTCATATGTGAGGTACAAAAAATGTCCATACCAAATATAAAAGTAATCGGTCAAAAATCACAGCCCCCAAGGAAGTGCCTATGGATGCGGGCGTGACGGCGGCAAAGACGACAAGCATGAATCCATTGCCGCCCGACTTTGTCTGGGGGCTATAATAAGCATTTATAAAATAAAAAGAATGCACACATCATATGGGCGCTTATGCGGATGCCCTCATACCGCGCAGATTCTGCCAAATTTTGGCGAACACGCCCCCTCACCTGTGTGCCCCATCTGCCAGAGAACGTCCGCCTGCAGGATCTGCGCCACGTGTCGAGGGATGGCGCGCAGGAGGCGTCGGCTGGAATGGCGGCCCGTGGCGTGCCAGAACCCCGAGCTCAGCGACAGGCTGGTCCTGCGCAGGGGCCGAGAGGACTGCCATTTCTGAGTCCAGCGTGAGTCGTTACAGGGAGCTGAGAGAGAGATAGAGAGATCACACTCAGGACTGTCACTTTAACGGCTTATATTCAAAGCTAATATAACTGTGTTACCATGAAGAGGGATTTCAAACCAAATCCAGAAATTTTATTTTTAAAAAAGTGAAAAAGTTAGCATCAATATCCCGGACCCTTGTGCACTGAAGAGATTACGGCATATTTTCATAGAAATTGGCTTTGCAGCTCTGCATGAAGTACCGGATGCATGACTGAAATTTGAAAACAATCTGATCAGCAGTTTTTAAGAAATCAGTCAGAGAACATTTGCAGAGGTAAATTTCAAAAGTTCAAAATATGGAAAACAAAATTTCTGAAAAAATCATCACATTTTCAGTGAACTTGGCACTGCACCTCTCCATGAAGTGTAGAATGCATGACTGCAATTTCAAAAAAATAAAAATAAATAAACCACTATCTGATGAGCGGTTTTTGAGAAATCAGTCAGACAAACTGGTGCGGACAGACGGACAGAAGGATGGAATTCTTTGGTATTTACGTTGTACTACAACGCTGCCCCCTATGGGTCGGGGGTATAAAAAGTGAGATAACAAGACTGAGAGCGAGAGCAATAATGGGCCATATATGACCCCTCTTAAGTCCTGCTCACCCTTGGCTACTGTGGAAAGGTTACATAAATTACATCTAGAAGTGTCCCATCCCATCAATACAGCGCAGTGAAAAAGTATTTGCTCTCTTCCCGATATCTTCCATTTAGGCTTATTTATCATATTTAACTGTTATTTTAAATGTTATTTAATCAAACTACTTCTAATACAGGACAAAGACAACATGAGTAAAAACAACATGCGGCTTTAAAATAATCTTCTACACCTGTATCACCCATGTGAAAAATAATTGCCCCCATAAACCTTATCTGCGAAGAGACGCAAATAAGCTTAACTGGGAGGGGCGAAATCTTGCAGGAGTTCACTGCGGAGAGAACAGGCTTATTTTCCAATGCCTCCTCGATAGGATCTACCAAGTTTGTGAGATACTCTGTGACAAACATTCATTTGAAATTGAGTTTGCTCGATTGTTTTCCAATAGGATACGGCAAATGAAAATTGCAGTTTAGGCTGATGGACACGAGGTGCCAATGCCACGAAACAGGAAGTGCCAACAGTGCTGCTGAAATACAAAAAAAAAAAAAAATATTGACAAAACTAAACCCTCATCAAAATGCGAGAGAAGCTTGTGTGCACTTCAGGTCATAAACCAAACAGGCACATATGCGGGAGCTTCTCGGTGTCTTCATAGAGAGGACATCTATACTGTACGTCTCGATGTCTATCGGCGAACAGACTGAAGCCTTCTTATAAAAGGGCCCATAGAATGTGAAGGGCATTTTCATGGTCATGGACTGAATTCTTAGACTGAACTACCTGTATTGACTGAAAATGCAAATGACAGTCCAGGGTAACAGGAATATACAGGTACCATCTTCAGCCTCGAAAGAACCGACACCATTATTCAAACCCGTCATGAACACTGGAGAGGAAAAAGCAGAAGATTGAAAAAAAATAATACAAGAAAACTACACTCACAGGAATAAATCCCAAAATGGCATGACGCGGTAATGACAGTTTTAAAAATACAATGCAGAACGAGTGCTGTGTTCATCAATGGGCTCAACGCCCAGGAACAGGTTGCAAAAAAAAATTAAGAGAAAATAAGTGATGTTATAAAATCATTGCAAGTCAAAACATCTCATCAGCTGCCTAAAGCCACTTTCATACTGGACGCGAAACAAATTTTTCATACGACAGATTACATTCAAAGTCAATGCAAAGACGCGAACACGCACGTTTCGCTTGTATTCGCGTCTTTGCGTCGACTTTGAATGTAATCTGCCGTGCGACAAATTTGTTTTGCGCCCCGTGTGAAGGCAGCGGAATGCAGCGCATCTCGCGGCAGCTGCAGGAGCAAAACGAAAGAAAAAAAACGAGCTCTACTCTCTCTTCTCCGTTCCCAGACTTGCAGCCTCACGTGGAGGTAATTTCACAGATGCACAACTCGATAAAAATGCCCCCCGACCGTTCGATTTTATATCACAATGAGAGCCAAGGAAGCTGGGAATGATTAAATTAACCGTGATGCTGAAGCGGCCAGGCGGGTTATAGAGCGATTGCAACGCACAGCAAACAAGAATTTGATGACCGTCTTTCTTACTGCAGGATAAAACCGCACTAGACAAAGTTTCAACCAGCCAAGCATTAAGTGTATGCCCTCCGCCTGCTTGATTAACACGGTTGGAGCAAAGGGGGGGTGTCCTGGTCAGGGACTGACAAACAGTCCTCAGTAATGAGAATGATGACCAATCAGATTTAGACAACAGCTGGGCCAGTTCCACAAGAGCAGATAACTGTACTCCTTCACAGGTAATGAAGATTTTATGATATTCTGTACACTATTATTAAGGATTGTGTACCCAGGAATACAATCCGCTCACGTAGATATCCTGTGTGGTTTGACAATGACCTCATTATGTTGTTAAAGAAAGAAAGAGCCCATAAAGTCTACAAATCAACTGGAAATACGGATGCCAATAATTTATCAAAATCACACCGAAAACTTTTCAAAAAGATGAAACGAGATAAATACTCTGATTACGTTGCTAATATAGAGTCATCTGTAGCTACAAATACAAAACGATTCTGGCCTTTGGCCAATCGAGATGAGATAACGGAAGCATTCCATCTACTATGCGTTTCGGTGATGTGCGTCACTGATCGTTCTGGTGTTGCAGAATTATTTAGCGATTTTTTTTCAGTCTGTGTTCACAAGTCACCAATGTAACTCGCTTCCGGAGGGAGACTATTTTCAAGACTCTTTTGAGCTCCCTACAGTCCACCCAGATGATATTATGATTATACTGAAAGATACCAATGTATATAAAGCCTCCGGACCTGATATTATTTGAGGATTTATTTTAAAGGAGTGCGCCGTACAGTTGTCTGTTCCCCTAAGTATGTCGTTTAATGCATCTCCAAGTCAGGGTGCATTTCCTCACCAGGTCAAGCTGGCAAATATCATTCCAGTCTTCAAGAGTGGTGACAGGCACATAGTTTCAAACTACAGACCAGTCTCCCTCCTTCCATTGTTTAGCAAAGTATTTGAGGAGGTCATACACGATAAGCTGTTTGAACACGTTCGCACGTGTATTAAGCGCCAAATTTAGAGAAATAAATTAAATGCTAAATAATCGTCTAAGTGATTTGTAAAATATACAAAGTAAAGCAGTTGTTTTCAAGGACTGAGGTACTGTCGCCTGGTTTTTCAGTAGCTGATTTCGCAAAAGAACCCTAGCAAGCTCTCAACGCCAAGAATATTATCGAATTACCTGGATATCCAACTATAGCCTGGCTTGGTTTATACTGGGTTGCTTGCCTTTCATACAGTCTTCTAGTCAATAAATACTGACGTTCACCAGGGTTTTTTAGTCCCCTTGGTTCTCTATCCTGACTGCATTACCACATAAACGCATTGCCAAGCTGAATATTAACGCGAACTGGGGTTTTTGTCTTTTTCGCATTTTATTATTACCGAAGGGCTCTTCTGATTAAATACAGTGTACATACCCTATCTTTGTATTTTCCTCCGGTTGCTGTGCCTTGATCAGCTGATTAAAGTTTAACTTAAAAAAAATCATTAAGTGCCAAAACTAATCAGCCTTACACATCAAAAAGGTACAATGATCTCTGCAAATACTTAAATTTGTCACCTCTAGATGTCCAAAAAAAATAATTTGATCAGACATTTCTTTACAAAGGTGTAAATTACTGCTTTGATGATTGCCCATATTTAGTTGAACGAATGCAATACAACTGCCCAATTAGAAGACTCAGAACCTACGAACTATTTTCTGCACCTCAATGTCGTGTCAACATTTGAAAACATCCTTTATTTCCCAGAATTCAGTGACTGTTTAACAATGCCTACAACAGCCACTCATGTACGGATGTATTTTTGAGTCCAGGCTCATTCAGGCGAGCCGTTAAGCAAGCTCTGTGGGAGTAATATTGCCAGTATCAATTCACTTATAATAACTGCTTCAACTCTGTGATATTATCTTGAAATTAGTTTTATATTATACATCTTACTGCATAATATTTTTATGCATTTTTTTAAAATGTATACATTCACTGTGTTTTACTTATTGTATCGTATGTTACATTGATTGTTATAGTGGTTATCGACCCAGTTACTGGACTTGTGTCTGTTGGGACTCGAATTCAATAAATAAATAATGCAGCCCTTAAAATCAGAAAAGACAACAATTGCGTCGCATCACAATATTACGATAACCAAAACCCAGAAGATATTCTATATCATGATATTGAGATAATATCGATGCATCGACCTGCTCTAACCCCTCAGCCCCTCCAAAAATGATGCTCAAATGCTTAAATACTCAAAAAAGTCCATAAAATGCTCACCCCTGTTCTAACTATAGGAGTTATGGCTGCAGTACACAATGTGGGGTGTGAGGTCGGAGGGGGTGGGCTGGACTGGGCCTGCCAGTATTCTGTGGGCAGGAAAAGGGTGGGGGGGGTGACATGGGCACGCAGTACCCTTTCATCGCCACAACCAAAGCGCCAGACAGAGAAACCCCACCCACAGCACCCCGCACACACCCATCATCTATAACAGCTAACAGCAGCTCTCTGATAAACCCCCTAACCCAAACCAGTCATTTATGAGGAAACTGAGAAACACACACTGCAGCCTTCAATTTACGTCTGTATGTGTGTGTGTGTGTGTGTGTGTGTGTGTAGGGTTGGGTTGAGGTGGTGTGTGAGTGAACACAGGCACGTGTGTGTTAAATACAGACTAAGAAAGATACGAGGCAGAGTGTGTCAGACATGGCACATTCCTTTGCCCAACATTAAGGGGGTATGATAAGGACGTCACTCAGTCCAGACTTCAACTGCAAACTGTGGGCATGACCACATGAAGCCACACCCACAATCATGAAAATGACAGAGGAGTAGAGAAGGGGGCTAGTGGCGCCCCAGGAATTCATCCCACCCTCCCAAAACCCCACTGGCTGCGCCATCTGGAGAGGCTGGATGGGGACAATTCAGGGAAACCACACAAGGGGGCGGAGCCAGACTGTAGAGAAACAACCAAATCTGAACTTTTATACACCCCCACTGAAGGGGGGAGGGAGAGGGGGGGGGGGGTACAGCGGTACAGTAGAAAGAGAGGGTGAGAGAGAGAGGGAGAGGGAGAAAAGAATGAAATGAGAGTTTGGAGCGGCATCATTTCCTACAAGGCCCCCTCTGTTCTGACATGCGTGGATATTTTGTGACTC
Source organism: Gymnothorax reevesii (assembly GCA_029721435.1). Classification (NCBI taxonomy): domain Eukaryota; kingdom Metazoa; phylum Chordata; class Actinopteri; order Anguilliformes; family Muraenidae; genus Gymnothorax; species Gymnothorax reevesii. Next base: position 50,707,962 of record CM056589.1, on the reverse strand, counting down.
GGGAAAGGTTAGGGTTTGGGAGCTCTCCGGAGTCACGGCTTCAGCAGCAAATAGTGAAATGGGTCCAGATTGCCGAGCGTGGTTGCGGCAGAAGTGCGGTTGAAAGAATAAAGATGCGACTAAATAGGGAGGGGGAGAGAGAGTGCTAAGGAGAGAGCAGACAGAGGGGGAGAAATGCGCACTCACTCTCCGAGAAACTCCGGAAGCTTCTGTTCCGGCGTTCAGAGGTAATTACAGAGGAGGCGCTCAGTCTGGGCCTTTGTCTTTACCCCCAGCCGAGCCGAAAGTCACTCCCCCTCTCAATGCACTGGCTACCCATCAACAAGAAATGCACACAAACCTCCATGCTGGAGCAGTTCCTGTCGGGACAAGAGGGGAACTCTACAGGATCGAGCGAAAATAACCGGAGTGAGGTGAACAGAGTGGGAGTGAGTTTTGACTGTAGTGGGGAGACAGTGGACACAGAAAGGCTTTAATATACAAGATGATACAGCAGAGATGATAGAAGAATGGTGCTTCTGTCAGAGTCGGGGTCCCAGGTGTAGGCTGCAGGGTGTCTGTTGGAGGGCACGGGTTGTAAGGGATACAGGGTGCAGGGAAAATGGAGTAGAGTGGTGACCTCAGTTGTAGGGGGGTTGTGTCGAAGGCATATAGACATGCTGGGGGTTGGGTACACAGTCTGGGGAGATTGGGTGAATGGCAAACTGCAGCAGAGGTAGGGTATAGGGTGTAAAGCATGAGGGGTTGGGTGTGAGGCATACTGCGCTGCCGTGGTAGGGCACAGGCCAGGGTGTATGCCGTGGAGGGGTGGGGGATGGCTGCCGAATAGCTGGGGTAAGTCACAGGGTGGGAAAATGAAGCGGGTTTGGTGTAAGGTGTATGAAGTGGCTGGGGTAGGATACAGGGCGTAGGGGGGTAGGAGGGTAGGAGGGTAGGGTGTAAGTTGTGCATAGTAGGTTGGGTAAGAAATAGGGTGTAGGGGGGTAGGGTGTAAGGTGTACTGTTCAGCTGGGGTAGGATTACTGGGTACAGAGTGTAGGTTGCTGGCAAAGGGCACACTCACAGTCGATATACTTGAGGCTGCGCAGCACCCTTCGCTGGGGCGTGACCCTCTTGATGTAGGGGTGGTCCTGTAGGCTGAGCAGGCTTTCCTGGGACGCCTGCCGAATCTGCACCACCTCAAAGTCACTGGGATAGTCGCTGGCCGGGTTGTCCCTCGGCACGATGCGCCATTCCAGCCCCTCGGAGCTCCGTAGTGCACTGCCGATGAAGTGGCCTCGCGCCTTGGCCGTGAAGTAGCCATTAAAGACCACAATGTACTCTGCAGAGAAGACGACAAAGTAACATTCAAACAGGCATGAGCAACCAAGTGACAATTTAATGGGAAATACTGGAATAAATATGTGGACAAAAATAACAAATACAGGCGGCTCCTGTTCATTTTCTTGGCCTGGTTTGGGTCCACTCGTCCCCTGAAAGGTAGAAGAGTCACCGTAAATCACTGCTGATCACCTCTACATCCCAAGATGAAGCATTTCTACCATGATGGCAGTGGTCACTTCAGGATGACTATGGCCCCAGCCTAACGGGGCACAAGGGGTCACTGAACAGTTTTATGAGTACGATAGTGATCATGAGCATATGCCACTGACTTCACAGTTCTCAAACTCTAATATATCATTTACCGACACTTCTGTCCTACTCGCGCAAAGCTCAGAGCTAGAACGCTGAGGAAAAGTGCCAAGTTAAAGCACCAAGGCGCTGTACCAGGGGGACTCGGGACACACCTGGCAGCTCGACAGGTGTGAAAGCAGAGACACACAGGCGCTTGCTGCCAGACGGCATTCCTTTACGGGAGGGGTCCAAAGAGCTCGACTCTCCCCACTGCGCGGCGTCTCACTCAGAGCTGCATTTCCTCAGGAAATGAGCAGTTTCACACACCTGCAGCATCGCACGCTGTTCCTAAAGTATGCACCCCCACCACCTCAAGCACTGGCGCCTCTCTAATGATCAACACTGCAGATTCCAAACTCTGTCCTGATTTCGCCCTGTGTACAACGGTTTGGTTTTTTTTTTTTTTAAACCACAATTGCAATTATAGCATTTTAAAAACTGAATTTATCTTAAATTAGGTGTATTGATCAGAGCAGTCATTTTGAAAGGAACATCCATGAATGCCATCAAGAATAAAACTTCCGTATCCACGTTGGAATATATTAGAAACAACACCGCATTAAAAAGAAGAAAACCAATTCAATATGTGCCCAATTGGTGAAACCGAGTACAAATAGTTGTGAAAGCCGTCCATTTATAAGGCGAGCAAATGCAAGGAGTCAAGACTGCTTGGTGTCATGTTAAGGTTATTGAGTTCAAGGAAATTCAAAGAACTCAAAATCACTTGGGCTCAGCAAACAAATTTGAAGCCTACAGATTTTTTCAGTGCCAATTTATTCAATATTATTTCCTGAAATTACTTAAAATGTAGAAAATACACAATAAGCTCTTTATTAGTTCATCCTGCCACGCACTGACATTTCTGACAAAATGTGGCTTAGGGGGGGCAAATATAAATAACAGCCTGAAACATGATAAACACCCAATAAAGACAAAAAAACAGTCAATTTAAATCCCACAATTGGAACTGTGGTTGGATGAAACACCAGCAAACACACGGTGCCCCAGGACTTAGTTTTGGAACCGGTCGATTAAGAGATACGAGAACTGAATTTGACCATTTATTTATTCAGTAAAAACAGGTGACCTTTCTGCAGGGTTTTGAATTCCCGAATTCTCTCTCATGGACAGACCATTAGAAGCCAACTGAAGCCACCTTCATTCCAATTTTTCATTTGCTCACTATGCTGCAAGGATGTCAAACCTTATCAGACAACGGCCGAAGAGGGAGCATGCCTTAATTTTAGCCCAATGTACCCAATTCAACCAATGAACGAATAAAGGTAATCTATGAAGAGTTTAATAATTTATACAATGTCCACAATTTATTTATTCAGATTCTTCTACTTTTGCTCAACAGGTCAGAAATTCAAGAAAGTGGGAGTAGGAGGGATTACCCAAATTATTCAACCTGGTTCAACCTAGGGCACTTGGTGATTTGAACAAAAATAAAACGTCAGTTTTATTTTTGACCCAACATCTTGACATCGATATTGTGGCCATATTTCTGGGATATTTCAGGTGACTTCTACAAAATATTCACGCAAAATGCAGTTTTTGATAAACCGTCATTAGTAATGTGGATATGATGACCAAACAGCAGCAGGCAACAGCTGGAACAGCAGAATTCATGCAGCAAACGTCATCCCGGTGCTGTAATATAGCTTTTATGGCCAGAAAAGACAACTTATGTCATATTACCATACTGATATCTGAAAATCCCAGACGACATCTAGGCTCATTTCGCAATATCAGCACAATATTCATTAACTGCTCAGCCCAAGATCAACCGACAGAGCACTTCCCCAACATCTTGAATCAAGAGCACAAATTCATCAATGACAAAAGTGGACAAAAAATTCATTCCAACAGCTACTGAAGCATCCGTGTCAGCAGTAATCTTGGAGCAGATTTCCACAGCATATTTTCATTACTTTATATTCTTCCCATGATATTTGACATTTTTCCTTTCTTTGTATAATATCTCATTCATTCATTGTGTTGGTTTGTTGGTTAGTCTAAAGCGATGCTTTGGCAATTCATTGTATGCACCTCACGTCAATGAAGTATACAGCCTTCAACTGAAATCGTAATGGTGGCAGGTAACATGGATTTTGCCCATACTAGCCGTGTCTGAGGGACAAAGACTGTGTCTGTAGGCACAAATAAACAACATTATTTATGTTCTGCAAAAACCAATCAGCAGTGTCCTCCGGGATGCAAGTCATACAAACAGGAACTTCATTTCCAACATTTTAAAAGCCCTATTGGCATGAATACATCTATTGTCTTAAGAAATGCCACCAGAGATTTCTAGTTTGTCCAAGCAAGCTGGAGCCAGACCCCATTGCCAGATATTATTCACCAAACCCTCCACTAGCAATTACTGAACAATCTTTGTCCCTCTAGAGATAGATACAACAAACCCTTTGCTTTGCAAAAGTTCAGGACAGACCGCAAAAAGCATTGAGTCCCCAAAGCAGCCTCCCACCATGTCCCAGAATGCATTGCGGCACGTCGTGCTGAGTAGGGGCTCATGAATGAGGCATTGGACGCGACACAGTGCAGACATTCAGAGGTAGAGAAAAACCGGCCCGCTATAAATATAGCCTTTTCTCCTGGCACAAAATCACAGAGTCTCCCCAGCCAAAGTAGCAATTTGGGGGGGGGGGGGGGGCCAGTACGCTGGCCCTTTAAGAGGGAGGCGATGCATTTCTAGTTTCCGGGACTGCAGGCAATTGACGCCTTCCCTTAACAGGGGCCTGAAGTCTGCAGGGGTGGAGGGGGGCTGATTTAGATGAAGTTTTCGCGCTCGCCAACGAGCCTACACCCTCCAGCCATGACAGAAGTGCCCAGCCTTGCCCCAGCTGTTATGTCTACTCGAGTTCACACGCCAAAAACAAACATACCATCTCCACAGATAAACGCCATAAACCAGATTGCACTCTTCAAGCAGAACACAATAAACCCACCCCCCCACCGGTCTCGGTGCAAGAGATAAAATCCACAGTGGAGACTGGCGATTATAATTTGGCGACGTTGCGCAATTTAACAGAGGGGCTAATGACATCCCTCGAGCCATCCGGCTCGTTCGCCAGAGAATGACTGCGTCCTGAACACTCCCACCCAAAGGGCCCGAATGCTTCAGAATAGAATTCAGAGAGAATGGGAGAGTCTGTGGCTGACCAAGGGGGTGGGGTGGGGGTAATTTCACTGTAGAGTGGAAAGGCATTTCAATTAGTCTGAACCCAGGGGACTAACTGAAAAAGGATACCTGCTACTTTTTCATGGCTGCACTGCGCCAGTCAAAACGACAGTGTAATGAGGACTGCGATAATGATGGGATGTAATGATCATCACCACCATTTCTGTTTAATCATAGCTGACGCGGTAGAAAACGCATCAAACACTTACAAGGAAAAGGAAACAACACCACTGATATCTCCAGAAAGTTGGTAACGCCAACCTACAGTGAGGCCGGACTGTATCCTTGAGATAGCGAGACGCATTCTCGTCAATCGCAAGGCCTTCAAGCTGACTGGCAACAGGATCAACGCTCGATAGAGGAGAGAGGTAACATTTTTCTGCTGAAGATACTCACCATTTATTACCACACCAGTATAACTGTAGAGCACAAAAAGAAACGTGATCGCGCTTTGCAGATGATCGTTTAACCGTTGTAATCCGTCTCCCAGCCCTAAAAGTAATCACAACACCGTTTCCGGCTGTTACACCCCAGTCACACAATGGCCGCCTGGAGGCTTTGGCGACAAAAGAAAAGACACAAAACCACACCCGACTGGTCAGACCTGAGGGTTCAGAAATATTTTCTGCTTCCTTAAATTGGGGCAACCGATTTCTACTCTGAAAAAACATTTATTTATATAGTTACACATGATTAGCCAGCATTCAGCCCTTGCTGAAATTTTTATTAAAGTTACACCTTCCAGTAGTATTGCAATTCTGTCATACAAATTCATGACGGAGTGGGGTGGGGGCAGGGCAGGGGTCCTGTTCTCTGTGGGTGAGAATTAAATGGTGCCAAAAATATCAAAACTTCTTCACAATACTGTACCCACTGAGGGTGAGGCTTAATACACACAACATAAAAGGTCAATAAGAGTCCATGCACCTCAGGGTCCTACAACACAAATTCAGTTTAAAATGGAGACCGTGCTCTCCAGGTTCAACAAAACATCCCTCGAGCTGCTGATCAGGAACGGTGTTCATGTTCCTGAACACACACAGCTCAGGCGAATATTGATCAGAATATTCATGGCTGCCACATCCATATGTACATATGTATACAAATCCAAGTCATGATAGTGACAGGGTGTTGTGGGCAAGTATTTCCATGTTTAAACTAACAGTGCATGAATAATTAACCTGAGACCGAGGGAAACATGCAGCAATGGTGAGCCTAACTACAGACACGAAAGTCAGTGCTACAGACCGCGGGAGTACAGGCTCTGTGAGTTTGACCAGTTAAACAGCATCTCGCTTTTTTAGAATGTGCCAAATAGTTCACATGGTCTCACCTAATGTTTTTGAAATCAATTTGATTGGTATGTTTTGACTTTTCAAAATCTTGATCCCTGAAAATGGGGGGCACATACACAGGGTTGTGAAAAAGTATTTCCCCCCCTTCCTAATTTCTCCTATTCTGGTACATTCACACTTAAAGGTTCAGATTACGCCACTTTTAACAGCAGACAAAATAAACCAGTTAAACACAAGATTTTAAACAATGACTTCATTCATTGAAGGATAAAAGCTATCGAACCCTATTAAAACTAAATCAACCAATTATACAAATAAATGATCATCAAGTTCAATTTCACAAGACACCCAGGCATAATTATAGCCAGCGCAGTTTAATCTAATCAGCAGTTAAAAGCCAGTTTCTGTAAGACTCAGGCAGTCTGTACGAGGGTGTGACGCCCCACATCACAGATTTTGCACTTTTTTTGAAGGTATATGTATGACAGGAAGAAGAGGGGGGGGGGGGGATTGAACATATTTTCCAGTCCTCAATCCTTCAATTATTTTTTAGGGGTCCTGAAGGGTGCAGGGTTCATGCCTGCCGTTTGAAGAAAATCATATATTGTGATTTTCCAATGCTATTGTTGCAGTGATGCCCAAGTCGCCCATGGAGATAATCTCAGATATGGTTGTGTGGGCCGAAGTGTGACCGCCAGCACAGCTCATGAAGGGCACTGAAAAAAAATCACTACTTTTGCAGTTTTTGTATAAATCTGTGGGGTAATTTTGACTTGCTTCCTGAGTCATCCATGATGATTCATGCGTGAATGACTACCTCAGTATCTGTGGTGTACCTGTGAGTGGTAACAAGTATGGGTGACAAGGGGCACTTCGCTATAGTGCTCAAAGAACAAGAAAATTGAAAATTTCTGGGGCCGATTTTCTCAATTCGCCCCAAGTCAAATCCAATAACACTTAGTCAGTTATGCTACTAGACATGTCTAATATTCATCACCAGCGGAATCACCTTAGGGGCTGGCTTCATTAAACTCGTACATCACACTTTCTTGGGCTAAGTTTCTGGATTTTTACAATTTTCACCCTCATTCATAACCAATTTCCAGGGAGTGATCCAAGTGCCCCATAACCATTCCTGCACAGATCTACAACTCCATTTTGGTTCTTTGTTTTCAATCAGATATTAAGCTGAGGGACTCAAGGTGTGAAGTTATAGGGGGCAACACAAGAGAAGAGAAATGAGAAAAGCCCATTTTCATTATACGCCCTCTTCAGCGGGTGGGCGCACATTGCCAGCGCCTTTTAATTTCGGTGATTTAGAAAATGTTTCTGTTAAATAACATCATCGACAAGGCTACCATGTGGGAGTATTACCACTCTGTGTGGCTTTCAAAATTACTGATATACTCTCAGTGCTCCGCTAAAGAAATAAATCCCCGGTCATGAGCACTGCTATCTGAAATTTTCTGAGTAGCATCCCAACATTCAACTACATAATGACAAACTGCTCAAAGTGAAGTACTATTTGGGGCTACATTCCCAAACGCCCAGGCCAGGTGACACCGCTGCCAATGACAGGGATGAGCTGCATTCGTTCCAAATATTTTGACAAAGACGGAAGCCAGGGGGAAAATACGCTCTTTGACGGTCAGGACCAAAATGTCCGACATTAGCCCCGCCTAGTCTCAACCACGAAAACAAACACACATCTCGTCATGGTTTAAATAGGGATAACCAGAAATCTATTTTTAGCTGAACATCGTCTAGTCTTTGTCAGAAAAAAAGGATTGCTGGAAATTTTCACTGACGAAATTAACACAGACTTTAATCCAATTGAGATGCAGGGGCATTACCGGAAACTTTGCCAATTTTTACCCAGCTTTGTACAACTACAATATGCTTGGTAGATGCAAATGAAAAATGCTAAACTCTCCTCAGAGTTTGCTACACCGAGAATTTCTTGCTCATTTGCCAGAAATTCTACGCCAGATGATGCGTTTCTGCAGAGGAAGGGGTACAAGCCAGGGCTTGACATTTACTCTTTTCCCCCCACTTGCCCAGGCAAGTAGGGATTAAAGTTCAATTTCACCCCCTCAAATCAATTGCCCTGTAATTTCACTTTTGTCAAAGAAATACGATTAACAGACAACAATGCAGTGCTTCAATCACTTGTTATTTGTAGAACAAACCTCTCATAATATTGAATCTAGACCAATCCACAGAGTTAAAAAAATATATATATTATATAGATGTTCATGACCAGTTCAAAAATAAACAAAATGTCAGATAAAATATCTCAAATGTATATATCAGATGAAAATTACTGGACTAAATATCGCAATTACCAAATGTTGGAATGCAGTGTTATAGGAGAGTGGATATCTCAAGGTTTGCCTAGTAATAAATTCAGAAGCACATAACTCCACTTTATCTGGTGGTAAGTTTCTTCAAGGAGAAATTAGCCATATCAGAGTCAATCATATAGGCCAGAACATCACATCCCTCATTACTTCACAAAGTAACTATCCAACTAAACCCAGAATAAGGTTTCACTTGAAGGCATGTGGAGAAATCAGGAAGGCATCATATACTTTTTCACAGCACTGTAAAGATTACTGTGAATCGTTCACCCAATTGGGATGCTGATCCCAAATTTCAGTTTTGAGGGTTTTTGGGCTCAATTATAATTTCATTTCAATTATAAAATGTGCAGTGGTAAAAAGCAAAAATAACAACATGAATCAATATCCAACATCCTCTGGATAGAAGCTAGAAATAGGAACAATGATAATAACGCTGCTCATGTGTAAGATTGTTTTTTTGAAAATTATTCTTTAAATTATAGATTTAAAGATTACTGCACAGTTGACTCACTGTCGCCTGATAGGCATCATTCCGAGGTCTAGCAGAGAAGCATCATGTTCTTCCACCGCTAAGGATAACAAGACGACTCCTAAATGTCACAGCGTTCCTCATTACCAATGAGTGTGCATCAAAAAATCTCTTCTGTTATTCTCTATTCTGTTTTGAATTATTGCCTACAGAAGAAAACTGAACAACTCCTGCCCGCAGAAATGGAAGTTTGCTGTCATTAATTGACTTCAGTGCAACTATTCAAGAAAATCTTAGTTAACTGATATTCTACCCACACTTAAACCCATCGATTGGAGATTTTTTTTTTTTTTTTTTTTTACACAATTTGCGCATTCTCTAGATTTATCAAATTCGGTCACAGTACACCGAGTGCACTCAACCTGGCCAAAATTAATTATAAATAAATAAATAAACATAAAAAGCTATTTGTAGCATATTAAATCAACCCAATTATTTTACACCAAAATGATTAGACTCCAAACCGAAGAGCGTCCACCTGACCCTATGATTTCCAAAAATAGAACTAACGTTATATCAACAGTCAAAACTATTGCAAAGGGACGCGCTGGCAGTTAAATGTCGAACATTTAGGACATTTATTAAAGCAAAAATACTGAAATATGCCCTTCTTAAACATAAGTTGATGGCCAATCCCAAAGCAGGAAACCTGGAAAAAAATTAACTTCTGCCTACATTTTTTATGATTTACTATCTTGGTTGTTCAGCTGTGATGTGAAAACTAATGTGTGCAAGAGGTAAACTTTGCTCCTTCATAATAGAAATGCCACAAAACCGACAATTTCTTTGACATGGTCTCAACTAGAATCCGGGCCCCCGCAACCACATGGGTGTAGATCTCGAATGGCTGTTTGTGCTTGTGATCTCGAAAACTCTGACTTCAAGAGCTTTCACAAGCCATGCACCGAAACAGGCACATGTTCAGCATGAAATTGTGCTTTATTCAGCAAATTCGGCGACCTTGAAAACCAAAATCGATAGGTGTCGCAACCTAACTAACCGTAGCCTATGCCTACACCAAATATCAAAAGGAATCGGTTGAAATTCGTGGCCTGCACAGCGTCCGCAAGAAAATCTCAACGGACGCGGCAGCGGAGTTGATGACCCTGCATCCATTTTTGCAGCCCAACTTTGTCCCAGAGCTACAATTAATTTAGACTTTACGTATCATTTACAAAATATTTCAAAATATTCCCACTATGTGAGGCCTTTAGAACACTTTTGTTGAGTAAAACATGGCTGAATATTATTTTTATTCACAATCAATCCATGTCATTTCTCACACAATAAAGCCTATCACTCAGAAACAAAGTGCATCAGGTATATTTTCCATCCATACCTAAGAATAATCTTCGAAGGCTAGAGAGGGAAAGCGTTTTTCCCCAAATGAAAGCACCACCACAATTCAGTTGGACAAGAGCACCCCGACCTACCAATCGACTACAAACCAGGAGGCTTCGGCCCCAGTAAATAGCAAAGGTAACAAGTAAAATGCAGGGTGAGCTTACCATGATCTACGATGCTGGTGGAGAACTCCACTTTGAGTGTGAGATGGGAACAGTTCTGACAGTGGAACTCAGCAGAGACGAGCGGGACGGGGGAGTCGGAGGAGCTGGCGTCCCCAGGGACCGTGTCCACAGGAAGAAGCCCAACCCAGAAGTAGACCACCAGTATGGAAGTCCACAAGTTTACCAGAGCCATGGTGATAGTGGGGATCCACCCCCACCAATCGAACTCCCGAGTCCTCCGGGAGGGGCCTGAATTCAGGCCTCAACTCCGCCGAGCCGCCTGAGGGGGCAGCTGGCCACAATAAAGGACTACAAGATTTGAAAACGGCAGATGCAGTATCATTGGTTTAAGGGGAAAGGCTCAAGATCTGGGGTTGAATGGTCCTTTTCGCGGGAGCCTCGGTCGGATGGGCGGAGTCTGTCATTTCTTTCTCCGTTTCCTCTCCATCTTGGGGGTAGATTCTGGGGTGGTGTTTGGTCATGCAGAATAACGGGGGGCGAGGGGATCCATAGCTGCGTTCAGGGAGAGGAGCGGTCAGAGTCAGGGAGGGGGGGGGGAAACGCTGTTCCGGCCTTTTCCACTCAGCCCTGGCACCTGGGGGGTAAGAGGGGCAGGAAGACACTGTTAATGCAGTAAAAACATCTAATACCGTGCAGACTACAGACGCACCGATACAAATATTGGAGCAATTATGCTTTTCTGTATTTTTTGTCACATGCAAGTTTTTGAATATTGACATGGACATCCTTCATTTTAACGTGGACAAAGTTCAACAAAAGTAAGGCTCGCATATGTAGAAGTAATCTCTGTGAGAAAAAATCCAACAATTCCCTTGGGCTCCTAACGCTCCGTGTCAAACAATTTTTTTTAACAATGGATACAGAATGATGTCATCGTGTGCTAGATGTCTTTCAATGGTCATCGCTCCTGGCACAGTATAATGTTCAACGCATGGCCAACACCAGCAAGCTACACGTGTTTCACACCAACAGAAATGCTCCTGACAAATTACAGCTATGGCAGTTCACACCTGAATGGATTTAGAAGGGGGGGCTCGAGCCAGAGCCAGTTGATTAGCAGGTTGTTCGTGTCAGGAAAAGCAGAAATATACAGGATAAAGGACACTGACGTAGAAATAAATGGACAGATAATGTTAAAATAAACCAAATTAAAGGAATTAATGAATGTATTGTACTCCCAAAAAGACTTTCCCAGGATACTGTGGTTTTAGGGGAAAGCAGCTGCTGTGTCCATCGCAGAGATTTTGACGCCATTGCAGGAGAGCAACAAAAAAATTTGTGGATCTCTTTCATTTCTGGTACATGGCCAGTTGGGAAACTTTCCTGAGATAGGTTTGATAATCTGTGTGATCAAGCCTTTTGCTGGGCCTACGGAGGCCTAAACAGGCCCAAAAACACTCAGAAATGTTAATTTCACATTATCGCCAGGCAGCCAGGCCTTCTTAAGCGATCCCTTATGACACTTCTGGTTTAAAAAAAAGGCCACAAACAGTGACTCAACTCAGATTGATTCATTTATTTATTCCCTTTAAAACTGCCATATTGTTATGCATGTTTTTATTCATCTATTTATTCAACCTCACATTTCTACTTACATTTATTTATTCTTTAATTTATTCACTGATGTTCAATACTCAGGAACTACAGGCTCAAATAATAAAAAAAAGGCGTATATATTTTTGCCACTTTCTTGACTGAGTTATACATTACATTCCAAATCCAGCAAAATATAAATGACTACGTAAAAACATTTTCAGTTCAGAGAATTCCCCATATGGAAAAATTCCCATAAATATTTTCAGAAATAAAGATTTTTTTAAAAAAAATCAGATTTAGATTTCAACTGTAATTAATAGCATGTGGGAAAAGTAAACAAGAAATTGAAAGCTTAGGGAAAGACTGTGACTAATAATTTCTGGGGAGAAGGGAGAAATATGCCTGTAGTTCTTTAATGGAATTACACTCTGGCTTAGAGACTTGGCCAGTTGGTCAGGGATGGGAGCCAAGGAGCTGATGAAATATCCAGCGAGTGTGGGTCAGTTAGACAAGGGAGAAAAGGGAAGGAGTGGGGGAGAGAGAGAGAGAGAATTTCCCTGAACTGTATCCCGTTAACAGTGCCGAGTACAGGAAGGTCTCGTATCCTCAGAGCACCCTCGGTTCTGTTATTACACGCCCCTGACTAAACCAAACAAAACCGGGAGAGAAAAAAGATCAAATGAATGCGCAGCGAGACAAGCCTGGGCCAGTACCGCTCCCAAATACAGGAGGGTTTTACAGAGAGCTCCGCTTGCCCACACAGCTGCAAAGAGGGGAAAATGAAACCCACTCCTCACACCAAGAATGCAGCTCAATGCTCTCCGCAGTGTCGAGTGCTTGTAGTGGCTACATAGAGGCACCCACCACTCTTGCCTTAAGGTAAACTTAGCATCATAAATATACTTAATCAACCCACCTCCGCCCTCTGGTTTACAACCTCCAATTTTTCCCATCCTCCAACTCTAATCAAAACGGATAGGGTCCAGAATACAGCCACAGGTTCTTACATTTCCGATGCTGCACAAGCAGACTGCAGAGACAAGGACCCCCCCATTCATGGAAAAGGCCAATCCTGCTGCGCCTCGAGAATGTCACACAACATCGAACTGTAAACTTCCAGATATACAGTACTTACAGTGCTGTGCATAAGTATTAGGCACTCAGCATTTTTTTAAATATAAAAACCTGACTCTTGATAATTGAAGCACTGATTACTAAAACCCCACAAGTCAAGTCAAGTGTGACTTATGGGGTTTTAGTAATAGGTGCTTCAATGACTTTTTGTTATCCACATTGGTGCTCATGAAGATATAAAGCATATTTGAAATTCCTAATACAAATTAAAACAGTTTTATAAATAAGTGCTTGTTAATCATTAAAAACAGTTGATACGGAAATTATAGTCTCGACAGAGCCCTGATGTCAACGTCATCATGACTGAATGCAATGACAAGAGAACAGACACAAGCGAGACAGTCAGTCTGCAGGAAGATGGTGGCAAATGTTCCACTCTGCTTGGAAGAAGCAAAAATCCAAACAACTGTTAAAACTATAGCACAACAGGAGTGTCCCAAATTGTTAGGGAAAGCATAGTCACACAAAATACTGTTTTGATTTACTTTTTAAACAGTATACAGCTTAGTATAGTACATTTCCCAGTCATTTGAAATTTTTAACTGAACTATTTTTGCATGCATATTTGGCCCACGAAATTGATTTAAATGTACCACAGGGGGCCGCCAGGCTGTCACGGAATTACAGTCCCATTACATTTTGGATTGTAACTCTACAACTAAATAAGATAAAATCAAGTATGATATGTCATATTGAGGGTATTAACTTGTTCTTTAATATTATTTGGTGAAAATATATTTGAGAAATTTTCTTAGAAGAAACAAGCAAAAACTACTCTGACATGGAATTACACAAAACTGATGTGGTTTTTTTTAATGTTGTGTTTAACTATCCAGAAAGCGATGTTCCTATCAAAGTTAAGTTATGAAACTTCAATATGTTCATATTTAAGGAGTTTTTTGTTAATACTGTAAGTTATAGAAACAAATATTGACTTTAACCCTGCTTTATGGGCAAGAAATTTCAAAAAAGTCAATGTCATGGAATTACAAGAGGCAAATTGTCACGAAATGACAACAACAGTATTAATAAGTTTCAATGTATTTATTTCAATATATTATACATATATGCATAATTATTTACATTTTTACAGTTTAGCAATATATTACAATGAGTTTTCCACTTATAATGACCAATCATAATACATACTTCAATTTTTTTTTTTTTTAATCTCCATGTCAACATTGGCTTGGCAGCCCCCCACAGACTTTTGCACAGTACTGTTTAAAATAAGTGTTTGTGTATGTATATCAGGGATAAACAATTCATCAATTTCAAATCAAAACTGCAAATTTTAAAAACAGTTTGCAAATTGTGAAGGCTGCGATTTATTTTGGTCCCCCCAACCCCACCCCACCCCCCACCACCAGCTCTTACTAGCACAAACATATTCCAGCAGAAAGGGTTCAAACTCATCTGAAGGGAGCTCACACACACTGCTCTTTGCCTAAACTAGTGTGCTTCCATGTTACCTAACTTTGTAATTGTAATTCCGCATTTGAGCTGTGGTGCAATTATTTTGCTTTGCCTCATCAACAATATCAGCACTTTTCTTTCCAAAAACGTTAACCATGGATAGCACAGCTTGCTCTGTGAAAGGATGTCATAAAAACCAGACAAGGAGAAAAATTTTTAATTACTGTTTTCAACATTGCCCTCTGGCCCATTCATAATGCTGTAAAGCCCACAACGATTCTCTCCTATTAAACTGGATTTGATCATTTCCGGTAAGACGAGCCAAACCTACCACAAAATCAGCTCCGTCTCCCTGAAAATGCCAGGTTCGCCAACAAAAGCCAACCGAATGCACCTGTGCAAGGCTGTTCAGCATCAATTAATGCCTCAACAGCAGAGTGCATCTAGCTCTATTAGAGGGAGGAATTTTCCTGGCCCAGAGCAAATCGGCTGTGAAAGAGCCAGAAAAATATATTCTCGACCTAAAGTGGTGCATAGGCAACATTCTTGCAATATCAGAGGAGAAACAAGATCGACAAGTAACATTTACGCATCCTCACAGTCCCATTTAAACTTACAGTTGGTCCAGGAGAGAGGATACATTTTGGACTCGTGCATATCCTCAAGATCACTGATTCCTCACTCACAGCAACGAGCAGTGAGTCAACACTTTCACTAGATTCAGAAATGGACCTGATTGCATTATTCAAACTCTTAAATTGGACACCATTTCTTCAAAGCCTTTAACCTCCAGACATTGTCTGAGTTAAACTGTAAAACTGTTTTTTTTTTTTTTTTGCAGAATGTACATTTGCAGTAAAGCATGGTGTGCTCAATAACTTCATGGGCCAAATTTCAGGCATTCAGTAAAAACTTGATTTTCTGTATACCCTCTGCAAACCTAGTCAACCGAGCAGGACAATCACGTCCTGCTATTGCTAAGGTGTAACAGATAGTTTCACTACTGCACCTTAGGTATGCTTTAAAGGTAGCAGAAGTACTTCAGGACATAGGTAGCCCAGCTTTTTTTGGCTGAGTGTGTGTGTCTGTGTGTGCGTGTGTGTGCGCGTGCGAGTGAGTGAGTGAGTGAGTGAGTGAGTGAGTGAGTGAGTGAGTGAGTGAGTGAGTGAGTGAGTGAGTGGCCAGCCTTAATTTGTAGACCAAATGCAATCCAGTTCCTATAAAGGAGGTGCCACAGAATAGATAAGCGAACTTGAGTGGGAACTTCAGTCAATGTGGCAACATGATACTGGGGGGGAGCTTGGTCTTTCCAGGCTCATTTTTTATACTCATAGTGTATTAGATCACACTGTGGGCAAAATTTTATGTTGAACAGAGGGTAGCCAGTTCAAGATTCCTATTTCATGGTATTCCTTCCTAACTGCCTTACATGTGCGCGTCTTCAAGGAAACCACGGTTTTCAGTCCACATCGGAGAGCCGGAAAAAAATAAAAATAAACGCGCTTCAAAAACAGCTGTCAATTATTCCAAAACACAACGGTACAACTATTTAAAAAGACACGAAGTTGAACGAATAATCGTTGTCGTCCATTTCCACAACATCAGTGTTATGCAACCTGCTAACATGAGCGCTCCAAAACAAATGCAATTTACAAAGTAAACGAACAACTAACTGTCCGGACGACATCCGGCTGCTGTCCCTGGCAAACAAACTGCCTCCGGCTCCACTACACCCTCCCCCATCAATTCACTAACGTATTAATACCGAATATACCCTACCAACCATAAACAGCGCACGGTTACTGAAGTTGGTAACAGGGACTCCATCCACACGCTTCGCATTTCCATGCTTCCAGTAACGCATGAGGTTTCACACCATAGCAGCCTCCCAGAGGACAGAGCTCGCAAAAACAGCATTCCCAATCTAGCCAAACATCTTATGAAACTTAACTTCATTTTATCTTACACGTTACGACAATAGCAAAGGAACTAACTGTGATATAATGGATATTCCTCTCGCCAATGCATCCAAGCAACCAACCTAAATCACAGGCGCAACAGTCGAAGCAGACGAGCTAAACCAGCTCGAGTAGTACTGGGTGGGTGGCAGTAGTAACAGAAGGTTAAGCCTATGCTACTATGAGCAACACAGGTAACCAGCAGAACAAAGCTAATCAAAATGCTCATAATTAATTCACTAGACTACATAGTTAGCCCACTGACGTCAACATTTTGCCCATAAAATTTGGCTGACATCACACAATGCTATGGAGTTTTGACGCCAGTTAAACAGAATACTGCTAGCTGGCCGCAGTGTATAAGTCAAGGCATCTGAGCCATTCGGCCAGCTGGATAATAACCCAATAAGCCAGGTAAACAGCGGTAATTAGTCGGTAAAATGAGCTCGTAGTCCCTGATGTAAAAATGCCGGGACACAAGTGATTATTGCTGCGGAGAGGTGAATAAGCAGCGGGGGTATATAGCTAATCAGCTGGGAACATTCAGCTGAAAAACTACATACATCTATACTTTCTTTTAAATTTCTTTATTTCTTAATATATTGAGATGAAATTTTCACCAGTTATTCTTGAGATATATATCCGCCAATAAGAAATTATGAAGGACATTATGGATGGTTGTAGCGTTCCATCAATGTTTTCAGCAGATTAGCCCTACTCTGTAAGCAGCAGGCTCGCAAGGTGCCGAGCTGTATTTACTTATCATTATCATTTACACTAAAGCTGCATTACAGCTGTATTTACTTATTATTATTTACACAAGTGCTCCATTACAGCTGTATTTACTAGCTGGCTAACTTTGCCCAGACAGCTCTGAAACTAGCTAGGCTAACAAGCCTACATTAGACGTAGCAACTAACAATAATACTGTCTGGCTAGTAGCTGCTATGACCGATGTCCCTTTCAACCACAGTCTGGAGAAGTTCGGCTCAAATTATGACGGTATTAGAAAGGTAGCAAATCTTCAACATTGCTAAATGTAAGCTAGTTAACCGCTTGCTAGCTCAAAAAACTGAGTTTTCAGGGTATTAGCCTACGCTAGCTAGCAGCCACAATCCATCCATATCTGCTCGCAAGGGGTAGGGGTAGCTAATCTGAAAACAATCTGTTGAAAAACTGCAACCATCAACACTTTCCTTCATGATTTCTTATTGATAAATATACATCTCAGGAATAACTGGTGAAAATTTCATCACAATATATTAAGAAATTATGAAGGAAAGTGTAGATGTAGTTTTTCATCAGAATGTTTTCAGAAGATTAGCGCTAGCGGAATGCTAATCTGGTCCCACCAAGACAGAACGGACAGACGCTCGCCGCTCAAATGAGGCCAGAATTAACGCCGCTTTCACACTGGACGCGAAACGATTTTTTTTTTCGTACGATAGACAACGCGTGTATTCGCGTCTCTGCATTGACTTTGAATGCGATCCGTCGTGCGAAAAATTCGTTTCGCGTCCGGTGTGAAAGCGGCATTAATGTTTACATTATAGACACATGCATAAAAAAAAATCAGACTGAATAAGCAATTTTAATGACACGTGCGTGAACGTAAAGTTACTCACTTCATTTAAGTCGCCGTCGCAGCGATTTAGATTTTCTCATCAAGCAGATGGTAAATGAGCCTAAAAACGAATGATCATCACGGGGTTGTGTGTGCTTCTCCAAAAGCTCCAGAGGCGCACTTCAGGGCTCAGTATTATCGCTAACGAGAGGCTGTCCAGCTAAGACAGCCAGGATCTCAACAGCACTAACGATACATCAACATTGCAGCATTTACTGCTCCACTATTCTCGAGCCCGACTACTGAATATCTGATTACGTAAGTATCCAATCGTATATTCTGACACCGAAGCCTGCTGAGATTGACGCTAAAATCAACCAATAGAGTTTGTGTAAATGATAACCACCCGCCTATAACTATAGATTGACGTTTTATTGACCAATTGGGGAAGGATAAGTCATTGCTTGGGAAGCATCGATCACGGAAAGGCCCCGAAACTAGCAAATAGAGGTAGACGTTGTTGAACTGACTCAAGAGTAACCAATTATGATGAGTTAAAATAACGAAGAGAACAAAATAATATACACCCAGTTGAACCAATCATATGAAGTTCCCTTGTTTCTATGGTAACGGGAAACGCGTCTAGGCTCCCTGAACGGTGAAAATAGTAGGTCTTTTTGAACTTAGTTATAGATACAGTATTGCTTTAAAACATTTTCAGATGCGGATAAATTCGAGAAAATATGTGTGCATCTAAGTAACAACTGTTGCGTTCTAAGTTCAGGAACATCAGTTCACGTTCGTGAGTAGTTTGAATGGTATTCACAGGAGCAGAATGGACTCTTGTTCCGAGATGGTATCCAACTGATTTTATGTCTAGTGGTCTAAACTGAACAGGGCTGACGTTAATTCGTGTATTTTCTGTAAAGTGCGTGAGGTTTAAAGAATGCAGCCACAGAAGTGCAACTTGGATGAACAGACCGCAGCAGAGCAGGAGGAGGTTTGCCTGCAACAAACTGTCAATGCTGAGACGCCCCAGCAGGAGGTCGCGACGCCGGCCGCACTGGGTAAAGCCATTGACTGTTAGGTGAAGACTGCAGTCAAGCTATCCGCGCCTCGGCAATTCTTGGTCAAGCCATCAGCGGCAAAAAATTTACGTGCGCGTATATACGTAAAATTGCGGTAGCAAAGGAAACTGGGACTTCACGACTCCATCGAATTTGAAGAATGAGCGCACTTAGCAGATGTCCTGTGAATTAAACTGTCTTATCAAAGGTCTGTGTAAACGGACAGCATATCATTATAGAACATGTTATTATCTACAAAAAGAGAAAGTCCCTGCACAGTGATCACCATAGTAGAGCTTTATTAGGAGCGAACAACGCGTTTCACACTAGCTTCGTCGGGTTTGCTTTCTAGTGCGAAACGCGTTGTTCGCTCCTAATAAAGCTCGACTATGGTGATAAGTGTGCGGGGTCTTTCTCTTTTTGTAAATAACTTTTGTTTTGTCAGCCATCGCCAGCACCTGATCGACTTGCACAGACTTGAGCACGGGGACTTTGTGGACTTATGTTATTATCTACATTATGTGTATGTCTGGAGTGACTTAACTGCAGTTTTTGAGTTCACCATCTCTGAGTGTTTAATGCATGTACATGGTCATTTTAGGGATGTCAAATTTGACTGACAGTGTTTAAAAATTCGAGAGGTAAGTAAGTAATTTATTTATATTGCACTTTTCACATATAAAATCACAAAGTGCTTTACAGTGCATACCAGGAATAAAAGCAAAAGCAGATCAACAGACACACACACAAAAAAGGTCTGTCCAAACTGACAAAATAGATCATAATTTGGTCTGTGATAATATCTCAGGGCTGAGTCTGGTGACATTTTACTGCACAGTTTTTAAATTAACCCCTTGTGAATATGTAATGCATGTAAATAGGCATTTTGGTTCTGTCAAATTTGATTGACAATTTATGAAAAATTAACAAAGGTCTGTAGAAACTGACACCATATTATTATAGAACAAGTTGTGCCCTACCAAACTGGTAAGTCTGGGGACATTTTACTGCGTAATCTTTGAATTAACCCCTTGTGAATAATTAAGGCATGTAAATGCTATTTCAGTTCTGTCAACTATGATTGAATTTTTATGAAAAATTAACAAAGGTCTGTAAAAACTGACATGATATTATCATAGAAGAAACTATGCTCCATCTCAGGGCTGAGTCTGGAGACATTTTACTGCATAATTTTTGAATTAACCCCTTGTGGATATGTAAGGCACGTAAATAGGCATTTTGGTTCTGTCAACTTTGATTGACAATTTAAGAAAAATTAACAAAGGTCTGTAATAGGTGACACCATAGTTTCATAGAACAAGTTGTGCTCTACCAAATTGGGAAGCCTGGGGACATTTTACTGCGTAATTTTTGAATTAACCCCTTGTGAATAATTAAGGCATGTAAATGCTATTTCAGTTCTGTCAACTTTGCTTGAATTTTTATGAAAAATTAGCAAAGGTCTGTCAACACTGACACCATATTATCATAGAACAAGGTGTGCTCTACCAAATTGGGAAGTCTGGGGACATTTTACTGCGTAATTTTTGAATTAACCCCTTGTGGATATGTAAGGCACGTAAATAGGCATTTTGGTTCTGTCAACTTTGATTGACAATTTATGAAAAATTAACAAAGGTCTGTAATAGGTGACACCATAGTTTCATAGAACAAGTTGTGCTCTACCAAATTGGGAAGCCTGGGGACATTTTACTGCGTAATTTTTGAATTAACCCCTTGTGAATAATTAAGGCATGTAAATGCTATTTCAGTTCTGTCAACTTTGCTTGAATTTTTATGAAACATTAGCAAAGGTCTGTCAACACTGACACCATATTATCATAGAACAAGTTGTGCTCTACCAAATTGGGAAGCCTGGGGACATTTTACTGCGTAATTTTTGAATTAACCCCTTGTGAATAATTAAGGCATGTAAATGCTATTTCAGTTCTGTCAACTTTGCTTGAATTTTTATGAAAAATTAGCAAAGGTCTGTCAACACTGACACCATACTATAATAGAACAAGGTGTGCTCTACCAAATTGAGAAGTCTGGGGACATTTTACTGCGTAATTTTTGAATTAACCCCTTGTGAATAATTAAGGCATGTAAATGGCTATTTCAGTTCTTTCAACTTTGCTTGAATTTTTATGAATAATTAGCAAAGGTCTGTCAAAACTGACACCATATTATCATAGAGCAAGGTGTGCTCAACCAGATTGGGAAGTCTGGAGACATTTTACTGCGTAATTATTGAATTAACCCCTTGTGGATATGTAAGGCACGTAAATAGGCATTTTGGTTCTGTCAACTTTGATTGAATTTTTATGAAAAATTAGCAAAGGTCTGTCAACACTGACACCATACTATAATAGAACAAGGTGTGCTCTACCAAATTGGGAAGTCTGGGGACATTTTACTGCGTAATTTTTGAATTAACCCCTTGTGAATAATTAAGGCATGTAAATGGCTATTTCAGTTCTTTCAACTTTGCTTGAATTTTTATGAAAAATTAGCAAAGGTCTGTAAAAACTGACACCATATTATCATAGAACAAATTGTACTCTACCAACTTTGGAAGTCTGGGGACATTTTACTGCGTAATTTTGGAATTAAACTCTTGTGAATAATTAAGGCACGTCAATGGCTATTTCAGTTCTGTTAACTTTGCTTAAATTTTCATGAAAAATTAGCAAAGGTCTGTCAACACTGACACCATACTATGATAGAACAAGGTGTGCTCTACCAAATTGGGAAGTCTGGGGACATTTTACCGCGTAATTTTTGAATTAACCCCTTGTTAATAATTAAGGCATGTAAATGGCTATTTCAGTTCTTTCAACTTTGCTTGAATTTTTATGAATAATTAGCAAAGGTCTGTCAAAACTGACACCATATTATCATAGAGCAAGGTGTGCTCAACCAGATTGGGAAGTCTGGAGACATTTTACTGCGTAATTATTGAATTAACCCCTTGTGGATATGTAAGGCACGTAAATAGGCATTTTGGTTCTGTCAACTTTGATTGAATTTTTATGAAAAATTAGCAAAGGTCTGTCAACACTGACACCATACTATAATAGAACAAGGTGTGCTCTACCAAATTGGGAAGTCTGGGGACATTTTACTGCGTAATTTTTTAATTAACCCCTTGTGAATAATTAAGGCATGTAAATGGCTATTTCAGTTCTTTCAACTTTGCTTGAATTTTTATGAAAAATTAGCAAAGGTCTGTCAACACTGACACCATATTATCATAGAACAAGGTATGCTCTACCAAACAGGTGAGCTTGGAGACATTTTACTGCATCATTTTTGAATTAACCCCTTGTGAATATGTAAGGCACGTAAATAGGCATTTTGGTTCTGTCAACTTTGATTGAATTTTTATGAAAAATTAGCAAAGGTCTGTCAACACTGACACCATACTATAATAGAACAAGGTGTGCTCTACCAAATTGGGAAGTCTGGGGACATTTTACTACGTAATTTTTTAATTAACCCCTTGTGAATAATTAAGGCATGTAAATGGCTATTTCAGTTCTTTCAACTTTGCTTGAATTTTTATGAAAAATTAGCAAAGGTCTGTAAGAACTGACACCATATTATCATAGAACAAGGTGTGCTCTACCAAATTGGGAAGTCTGGAGACATTTTACTGCGTAATTTTTGAATTAACCCCTTGTGGATATGTAAGGCATGAAAATAGGCATTTTGGTTCTGTCAACTTTGATTGAATTTTTATGAAAAATTAGCAAAGGTCTGTCAACACTGACACCATACTATAATAGAACAAGGTGTGCTCTACCAAATTGGGAAGTCTGGGGACATTTTACTGCGTAATTTTTGAATTAACCCCTTGTGAATAATTAAGGCATGTAAATGGCTATTTCAGTTCTTTCAACTTTGCTTGAATTTTTATGAAAAATTAGCAAAGGTCTGTCAACACTGACACCATATTATCATAGAACAAGGTATGCTCTACCAAACAGGTGAGCTTGGAGACATTTTACTGCATCATTTTTGAATTAACCCCTTGTGAATATGTAAGGCATGAAAATAGCTATTTTGGTTCTGTCAACTTTGATTGAATTTTTACGAAAAATTAGCAAAGGTCTGTCTAAAATGACATTATTACATTATAGGCCGAAGTATGATCCATCTCAGGGCTGAGTCTGGTGACATTTTACTGCATAGTTTTTGAAAAAACGCCTTGTGAATATGTAAGGCATGTAAATACGCATTTTGATTCTGTCAACTTTGAATATTTATGAAAAATTAACAAATGTCTGTTCAGCCTGACACCATATGATCATCGAACAAATTCCAGGTGGATGACTATCAAAACTCAGGTAAGATTATCAGACTCTTTTTTTTACTGTTATTACTGTAGTAATCTACTCTTATGCCTTAGATCACTATCATTTCACAAAAATTTTCCAGTGATGATGGTTACCAGGCTTTCATTTAAATTTCACAAAAATGTATTTGGCCGCACATTTTCACTACTTGCAGCAATCTATCAGGGGATGACAGATAGCCATATTGTCGATAATTACTTTGAGGTCAATGAAGATATCAGCCGGTCATCTTATTCTGTCTTAAGAATAGCCCCTCCCTTACCTCCACAGATTAATGTTCTGAGGGTTGCTCCAACAGGTCAGTTAATCAACCAGATTTTTTATTATTATTAATTAATTACATTTTTAAGATTAATCAGCTAAAAAAGGTCCCTTGTCCTGGAGTTACCTCAGTAGAACAACACTAGGTTGGAAGTTTCATTTCTGCAGTTGGTAGCTCAATAAGAAATGAAAATATGGGCATAAAATGCATTCAATATTTTCCTTTATTTGTATGAATATAAGATATAATTCAGAAATATAATGCATTCATCTGTTTTGCATATAATCATGTTATACATGAAATATGAAATATTAGGCTTAAGATTTAATTTTTCCATAATGTGCAGCCTTCATATGTCCTGAATAATCATAGTACTTCATGGTATATCAACTATAAATAAGGAGACAGGAGATCAGTGATTTGCTTAGGTGGATCTATATTAGACCTCACCTCTCAGACAGACAGTTGAAGTGATGTCAGCTTAAACGGTGGCTTCCGAAGTAATGTGAAATGCTAACCAAGGCAGTCAATTCAACAAAAAGGAAATTTGAGAATAATAAAAACGACAGGCATATTTTTATGTTTCTGTATTTCCAATGATAATGTTGTGAATGTTGTAACAATTTTATTTGATTTTTTTATATTTCATAAATATAAAAATAATTTAATACTGTGTGGTGCCAAATGCATTTTATTCTCTTTTCAAATTACTCAAGTTTATGTATTTATATGGCGCAATGATATCAGTTATACGGAAGCCCTGAACCGCACCGTGAAAAAAAAATTTTTTGTGGTGAAGTAAAAGTGTAATTTTTTTCCTTTTGTTATTTTGCGATATTATCTCGTTATTTCAAGATAATAAGTCGTTATTTCGAGATATTATCTCGTTATTTCGGAGCTCAATGCTATATCCCCCGCTTCGCGCTAATAGCATTGAGCTCCGTCCGTCCGTCCCTACGGACACAAAAATTGAGACGGCGGGGGATATTGCCATGTTAGTGTAACTTGTTTAGTTAGCATCTATGCTTTTGGGAAACGTAACCCTGCCCTTCTCTCTCAGGAGCGTCCCGCTCCCGCTTAGATGCCGAAAGGAATTCTGTGATATGTCTGCTGTCATGTTCACACAAGTTACCAGCCGATGCATCCTCGGAAAAATGGGCGATTATATTGATTCAAGCCCAGACAGGGCGTAATGTTATCTCGAAATAACGAGATAATTTCTCGAAATAACGAGATATTATCTCGAAATAACGAGATAATATCTCGAAATAACGACTTATTATCTTGAAATAACGAGATAATATCGCAAAATAACAAAAGGAAAAAAATTACACTTTTACTTCACCACAAAAAATTTTTTTTTCACGGTGCGGTTCAGGGCTTCCGTATAACTGATATCATTGCGCCATATAAATACATAAACTTGAGTAATTTGAAAAGAGAATAAAATGCATTTGGCACCACACAGTATTAAATTATTTTTATATTTATGAAATATAAAAAAATCAAATAAAATTGTTACAACATTCACAACATTATCATTGGAAATACAGAAACATAAAAATATGCCTGTCGTTTTTATTATTCTCAAATTTCCTTTTTGTTGAATTGACTGCCTTGGTTAGCATTTCACATTACTTCGGAAGCCACCGTTTAAGCTGACATCACTTCAACTGTCTGTCTGAGAGGTGAGGTCTAATATAGATCCACCTAAGCAAATCACTGATCTCCTGTCTCCTTATTTATAGTTGATATACCATGAAGTACTATGATTATTCAGGACATATGAAGGCTGCACATTATGGAAAAATTAAATCTTAAGCCTAATATTTCATATTTCATGTATAACATGATTATATGCAAAACAGATGAATGCATTATATTTCTGAATTATATCTTATATTCATACAAATAAAGGAAAATATTGAATGCATTTTATGCCCATATTTTCATTTCTTATTGAGCTACCAACTGCAGAAATGAAACTTCCAACCTAGTGTTGTTCTACTGAGGTAACTCCAGGACAAGGGACCTTTTTTAGCTGATTAATCTTAAAAATGTAATTAATTAATAATAATAAAAAATCTGGTTGATTAACTGACCTGTTGGAGCAACCCTCAGAACATTAATCTGTGGAGGTAAGGGAGGGGCTTTTCTTAAGACAGAATAAGATGACCGGCTGATATCTTCATTGACCTCAAAGTAATTATCGACAATATGGCTATCTGTCATCCCCTGATAGATTGCTGCAAGTAGTGAAAATGTGCGGCCAAATACATTTTTGTGAAATTTAAATGAAAGCCTGGTAACCATCATCACTGGAAAATTTTTGTGAAATGATAGTGATCTAAGGCATAAGAGTAGATTACTACAGTAATAACAGTAAAAAAAAGAGTCTGATAATCTTACCTGAGTTTTGATAGTCATCCACCTGGAATTTGTTCGATGATCATATGGTGTCAGGCTGAACAGACATTTGTTAATTTTTCATAAATATTCAAAGTTGACAGAATCAAAATGCGTATTTACATGCCTTACATATTCACAAGGCGTTTTTTCAAAAACTATGCAGTAAAATGTCACCAGACTCAGCCCTGAGATGGATCATACTTCGGCCTATAATGTAATAATGTCATTTTAGACAGACCTTTGCTAATTTTTCGTAAAAATTCAATCAAAGTTGACAGAACCAAAATAGCTATTTTCATGCCTTACATATTCACAAGGGGTTAATTCAAAAATGATGCAGTAAAATGTCTCCAAGCTCACCTGTTTGGTAGAGCATACCTTGTTCTATGATAATATGGTGTCAGTGTTGACAGACCTTTGCTAATTTTTCATAAAAATTCAAGCAAAGTTGAAAGAACTGAAATAGCCATTTACATGCCTTAATTATTCACAAGGGGTTAATTCAAAAATTACGCAGTAAAATGTCCCCAGACTTCCCAATTTGGTAGAGCACACCTTGTTCTATTATAGTATGGTGTCAGTGTTGACAGACCTTTGCTAATTTTTCATAAAAATTCAATCAAAGTTGACAGAACCAAAATGCCTATTTTCATGCCTTACATATCCACAAGGGGTTAATTCAAAAATTACGCAGTAAAATGTCTCCAGACTTCCCAATTTGGTAGAGCACACCTTGTTCTATGATAATATGGTGTCAGTTCTTACAGACCTTTGCTAATTTTTCATAAAAATTCAAGCAAAGTTGAAAGAACTGAAATAGCCATTTACATGCCTTAATTATTCACAAGGGGTTAATTAAAAAATTACGTAGTAAAATGTCCCCAGACTTCCCAATTTGGTAGAGCACACCTTGTTCTATTATAGTATGGTGTCAGTGTTGACAGACCTTTGCTAATTTTTCATAAAAATTCAATCAAAGTTGACAGAACCAAAATGCCTATTTACGTGCCTTACATATTCACAAGGGGTTAATTCAAAAATGATGCAGTAAAATGTCTCCAAGCTCACCTGTT
Organism: Gymnothorax reevesii; assembly: GCA_029721435.1. Classification (NCBI taxonomy): domain Eukaryota; kingdom Metazoa; phylum Chordata; class Actinopteri; order Anguilliformes; family Muraenidae; genus Gymnothorax; species Gymnothorax reevesii. The sequence goes on along the minus strand of CM056589.1, from coordinate 50,680,587 downwards.
TGGTAGAGCATACCTTGTTCTATGATAATATGGTGTCAGTGTTGACAGACCTTTGCTAATTTTTCATAAAAATTCAAGCAAAGTTGAAAGAACTGAAATAGCCATTTACATGCCTTAATTATTCACAAGGGGTTAATTAAAAAATTACGCAGTAAAATGTCCCCAGACTTCCCAATTTGGTAGAGCACACCTTGTTCTATTATAGTATGGTGTCAGTGTTGACAGACCTTTGCTAATTTTTCATAAAAATTCAATCAAATTTGACAGAACCAAAATGCCTATTTATGTGCCTTACATATCCACAAGGGGTTAATTCAAAAATTACGCAGTTAAATGTCCCCAGCCTTCCTAATTTGGTAGAGCACAACTTGTTCTATGAAACTATGGTGTCACCTATTGCAGACCTTTGTGAATTTTTCATAAATTGTCAATCAAAGTTGACAGAACCAAAATGCCTATTTACGTGCCTTACATATCCACAAGGGGTTAATTCAAAAATTATGCAGTAAAATGTCTCCAGACTCAGCCCTGAGATGGAGCATAGTTTCTTCTATGATAATATCATGTCAGTTTTTACAGACCTTTGTTAATTTTTCATAAAAATTCAAGCAAAGTTGAAAGAACTGAAATAGCCATTTACATGCCTTAATTATTCACAAGGGGTTAATTCAAAAATTACGCAGTAAAATGTCCCCAGACTTCCCAATTTGGTAGAGCACACCTTGTTCTATTATAGTATGGTGTCAGTGTTGACAGACCTTTGCTAATTTTTCATAAAAATTCAATCAAAGTTGACAGATCCAAAATGCCTATTTACGTGCCTTACATATCCACAAGGGGTTAATTCAAAAATTACGCAGTAAAATGTCTCCAGACTTCCCAATTTGGTAGAGCACACCTTGCTCTATGATAATATGGTGTCAGTTTTGACAGACCTTTGCTAATTTTTCATAAAAATTCAAGCAAAGTTGAAAGAACTGAAATGGCCATTTACATGCCTTAATTATTCACAAGGGGTTAATTAAAAAATTACGTAGTAAAATGTCCCCAGACTTCCCAATTTGGTAGAGCACACCTTGTTCTATTATAGTATGGTGTCAGTGTTGACAGACCTTTGCTAATTTTTCATAAAAATTCAATCAAAGTTGACAGATCCAAAATGCCTATTTACGTGCCTTACATATCCACAAGGGGTTAATTCAAAAATTACGCAGTAAAATGTCTCCAGACTTCCCAATCTGGTTGAGCACACCTTGCTCTATGATAATATGGTGTCAGTTTTGACAGACCTTTGCTAATTATTCATAAAAATTCAAGCAAAGTTGAAAGAACTGAAATAGCCATTTACATGCCTTAATTATTCACAAGGGGTTAATTCAAAAATTACGCAGTAAAATGTCCCCAGACTTCTCAATTTGGTAGAGCACACCTTGTTCTATTATAGTATGGTGTCAGTGTTGACAGACCTTTGCTAATTTTTCATAAAAATTCAAGCAAAGTTGACAGAACTGAAATAGCATTTACATGCCTTAATTATTCACAAGGGGTTAATTCAAAAATTACGCAGTAAAATGTCCCCAGGCTTCCCAATTTGGTAGAGCACAACTTGTTCTATGATAATATGGTGTGAGTGTTGACAGACCTTTGCTAATTTTTCATAAAAATTCAAGCAAAGTTGACAGAACTGAAATAGCATTTACATGCCTTAATTATTCACAAGGGGTTAATTCAAAAATTACGCAGTTAAATGTCCCCAGCCTTCCTAATTTGGTAGAGCACAACTTGTTCTATGAAACTATGGTGTCACCTATTACAGACCTTTGTTAATTTTTCATAAATTGTCAATCAAAGTTGACAGAACCAAAATGCCTATTTACGTGCCTTACATATCCACAAGGGGTTAATTCAAAAATTATGCAGTAAAATGTCTCCAGACTCAGCCCTGAGATGGAGCATAGTTTCTTCTATGATAATATCATGTCAGTTTTTACAGACCTTTGTTAATTTTTCATAAAAATTCAATCAAAGTTGACAGAACTGAAATAGCATTTACATGCCTTAATTATTCACAAGGGGTTAATTCAAAGATTACGCAGTAAAATGTCCCCAGACTTACCAGTTTGGTAGGGCACAACTTGTTCTATAATAATATGGTGTCAGTTTCTACAGACCTTTGTTAATTTTTCATAAATTGTCAATCAAATTTGACAGAACCAAAATGCCTATTTACATGCATTACATATTCACAAGGGGTTAATTTAAAAACTGTGCAGTAAAATGTCACCAGACTCAGCCCTGAGATATTATCACAGACCAAATTATGATCTATTTTGTCAGTTTGGACAGACCTTTTTTGTGTGTGTGTCTGTTGATCTGCTTTTGCTTTTATTCCTGGTATGCACTGTAAAGCACTTTGTGATTTTATATGTGAAAAGTGCAATATAAATAAATTACTTACTTACCTCTCGTATTTTTAAACACTGTCAGTCAAATTTGACATCCCTAAAATGACCATGTACATGCATTAAACACTCAGAAATGGTGAACTCAAAAACTGCAGTTAAGTCACTCCAGACATACACATAATGTAGATAATAACATAAGTCCACAAAGTCCCCGTGCTCAAGTCTGTCCAAGTCGATCAGGTGCTGGCGATGGCTGACAAAACAAAAGTTATTTACAAAAAGAGAAAGACCCCGCACACTGATCACCATAGTCGATCTTTATTAGGAGCGAACAACGCGTTTCTCACTAGAAAGCAAACCCGACGAAGCTAGTGTGAAACGCGTTGTTCGGTCCTAATAAAGCTCTACTATGGTGATCACTGTGCAGGGACTTTCTCTTTTTGTAGATAATAACATGTTCTATAATGATATGCTGTCCGTTTACACAGACCTTTGATAAGACGGTTTAATTCACAGGACATCTGCTAAGTGCGCTCATTCTTTAAATTCGATGGAGTCGTGAAGTCCCAGTTTCCTTTGCTACCGCAATTTTACGTATATACGCGCACATAAATTTTTTGCCGCTGATGGCTTGACCGAGAATTGCCGAAGCGCGGATAGCTTGACTGCAGTAGGTGACTGCTTAAGGAAGGCCGTGAAATTAGTGACCGTATCAAAGGCATGTTGTTTTCGCAAAGTAGCTATTTCGTGTTGTCACTGTTACCATTATCTGTTTATTGAACTGGTCATCTTTGAAATTAAGCCAACCAATTTGCTGCCAGTACGTTTTGTTTTGTTTTGTTTTTGGTTGACGAAGTAAAAGGGAAAAAAAGTGTTTTAATATAAAGTTGGACCCCGACAACATATTCATTGTGCTTTCATATAGATTATCCAATTTTTGAAACTCTAGATTTGAGATGGAACACCATTCTTTCAAAACATATTCCCAAATTTGATGTTTCAGTGATTGTGGCGGTGAGCGCAAACCCATCCAACTCTTGGGTTCCTTAATAAGGTCGTTTTTTTGGGACACAAAAAATCCCAGTCACTCCCTGTAGGTTGGAGTTTTTTTTTTTTTTTTGCCCTAATGCACCATATATTTGTTCCATCCTGAAGGATTATTAGGGTGTAGGATCTTTTTAGCCCGCTCGGCCGACAGGCCCATGGGGCTTATGGTGTACTTAGGGTCATTAGTGGTGGTCTGTTGTGTGTGCGAGCGTGCATGCATATGTTACGTCGTTTCAGCGCGATACAGCTTTCAGTTTTCCACGGGTCCTTTTCATATTTTATATGCATGTATATCGGCCCAAGATCTAGTCCGAGTTCAATTTTGGGCATGCTGCCATTCTTGGTTTGGCCAACCGGTGGCTTCTTCTGCAAAATTTCCAACAGCTCTAACTTCCTAATTCTATGAGATGGGTTCAAATTTTGACTGTAGGTTTTGCTGCCAAGGGTACAGAATATATGTAATAGGTTTTAGATTTGACCTAATTTTGAAGGTTATATAGGTCAAAGGTCAGAAAATGTGGCCATTTTGATTCAGCGCCATTGCGCTCTCAGTTCTCAACGGATCCTTTTCCTATTTTATATGCATGTATATGGGCCCAAGATCTAGCCCGAGTTCGATTTTGGGCATGCTGCAATTCTGGTTTGGCCACCAGGCGGCTTTTCCTGCAAAACTTCAGACAGCTCTAGCTCCCTTTTTGTCCCCCGTCGCCCCGGCGGGACGGGAGACAGAGAAATGCTGTTCCCCTGTCCGTCCGTCCGTGCATCCGAGAACAGTGTACTAGCAATAACTTTTGACAGCTTTGATGGAGGATCACCAAATTCACACCACATATGCCTCTCATGAAGGCCTTGCTCAAGTTCAATGATGATTGACCTTGACCTAGTTCTCAAGGTCACTGAGCAAAAACATGTGAAGAACACTGTACTCGCAATAACTTTTGACAGCTTTGATGGAGGATCACCAAATTCACACCACATATGCCTCTCATGAAGGCCTTGCTCAAGTTCAATGATGAGTGACCTTGACCTAGTTTTCAAGGTCACTGACCAAAAAGATGTGAGGAACACTGTACTCGCTATAACTTTTGACAGCTTTGATGGAGGCTCACCAAATTCATATGACATTCTTATTGGTTTGTTAGGTAGATCTCAGCCATGGGCACAAAACTATGCCTTGGCGATGCGTCCATCATCCACAAGTCATGAAAATTGTAATCTCTCTCATGACCCATGGTTATATTTAGCTCATATCACAATGATCCATCCCTCATCCATCTCTCTGTTCAACCATTGACCAATGAGCTACAGCGTCATTGTACTTCACATTATTAGTTGTACAGTGCACCACATTATTTTCAGCCATCAAAACAGTTTTTGCCACATGTTTCTGGTCACTTGTGCGACAGGGGACTCAAGGCCTTCAGGCCAGCAGGCCATTTTTCTATGAGCTAAGATGCTCAAATTTTTACTGCAGGGTGTTCAGTCAAGGGTTCATCATTCCTGTCATGGGTTTTTGAATAGACTTAATTTTGAAGGATATATAGGTCACAGGTCATAATATGTGCCGGCTTTGTTTCAGCGCCATAGTGCCCTCAGTTCTCAACGGATCTTTTTCCTGTTTTATATGCATGTATATGGGCCCAAGATCTAGCTTGAGTTTGATTTTGATTGTGCTGCGATTCTTGTTTTGGCCACCAGGTGGCTTTCTCTGCAAAACTTCAAAAAGCTCGAGCTCCCATATTCTACGAGCTAAGATGCGCAAATTTTTACTGGAAGTTGTGCTGCCAAGGGTTAATCATTTTTGTCATGGGTTTTTCATTTGACCTAAATTTCAAGGTTATGTAGGTCAAAGGTAGCAAAATGCACAGATTTTCTTTCAGTGCAATAGTGCCTTCAGTTTTCAACGGATCCTTTTCATATTTTATATGCCTGTATATGGGCCCAAGATCTAGTCCAAGTTCCATTTTGGGCATGCTGCGATTCTTCGTTTGGCCACCAGGGTGCTTTTTCTGCATAACTTCAAAAAGCTCTAGCTCCCTTATTCTACTAGATAAGATGCTGAAATTTGTAGGTTGTTCTGCCACGGGTTCATCATATTTGTAATGGGCTTTTGATTTGACATAAATTTAAAGGTTATGTAGGTCAAAGGTTGTAAAATGCACATATTTTGTTTCACTGCAATTGTGCCTTCACTTTTCAAAGGATCCTTTTCATATTTCATATGCATGTATATGGGCCCAAGACCTACCCCTAGTTCGATTTTGGGCATGCTGTGATTCTCGGTTTGGCCACCCGGGGCCCTTTTCTGCAAAACTTCAAACAGCTCTAGCTCCCTTATTTTACGAGCTAGGGTGCTCCAATTTTTTTCACAGTGGCCAAAAGGCCCAATGGGCTTATGTAATGCTTGAGGTCTTTAGTGGTGGTATGTCGTGCATCTGTGCATGCGTGCGTAAACTTTTGGCTTGTCTGCGCTCTAGCGTCTTCAGTTTTTCACCGATCCTTTTCATATTTCATATGTGTATACAGCGTATTAAGGTCCCGATCAAGTTCAATTTTCAGCCCAATCAGACTGATGCTATGGCCAATAGGGGGCGTTCCATCTTGGCCACGTTTGGACAAGCGGGCGCAGTGGCTTTGCTACTATTTTTGTTTTTCTTGAGTGCTAAATGTAAAAACTAAGCCAGAAACCAGTACCTTGTGGACAATTTATTAAATATCACCACAATACACAGAACGACGAAAGGGCCGTATGCCAACTGTCAGACATAGCCTACACATGTCTATTATTCACAGAAAAAAATTGAACACACTTAAATATAAAAAAACAAAAAGTGCTCTATTTAACTTTTTACATGGACAACAAAGAAATGCAATTTTTAGCCACTTTTCCAAGGCAACTTATTTGTGAAATGTGATTCATTATTGTCTGGACTCAACCATTCGCCAGTTTTTACAGTCATCGGCAGCACAATGTTGAGACATTTTCAGTTTGTGCCGACTGGTTGTTCCACAGCCTTCATTGCGTCTTGTTGTTTTGACCGCCCCAATATGGCGGCGGTAAAGACGAATGCGGGATGAGCCAATGAGTGATCTAGTTTTTTTTATGTATATCTATGTGTGCAGTGGGTATGGTCACGTGACTACTGGCTACAGTTTGCAGCAGCCAACATGCAGGAGCGTGAGCAAGCCCAGGCTGAGAGTGAGATGGTGGCGGAAAAAAAAAGATCTATCATATGGCGATACTTAGATTTGAGGTACTGCGGCGTTGAACAGAGAGACGTGTTGTGTAAAACTTGCAAAGTTAAAATCCCCACATTCCGCGGCAACACGACAAATCTGTATCACCAGCTGAGACTGCACAGAGAAAATCAGGAAGAATACATGCAAGTGAAAGCCCAGCAAAGTAAAGACAGAGACAACTGAAAGTAGTGGTGATCATATCCAGTGAGTAATGGATATTGAACAGTGAGAGTAATGGTATTGCACAGTGATGGAATTGCACAGTATTATCAATCAAAAAAAAGAAAGTCCGGGGGTTGGGGGGGTTGGACTGTGAAGTCAGTGCATGTGTGAGTTAAAAGTAGTCAAAAAAACTGTACTAGAGTCTGTTGGTCCTTGTTCTGATGCATCTGTAGTGCCTCCCTGAGGGCAACAAGTTAAACAGTTCAATGTTGTCCATCAGGGAGGGGAGAGAGCGGCCAATGATCTTCTGTGCTGCCTTTACTCTCTGAAGCCTCTCCCTGTCTGCAGTGGCATCACCAGACTTTTTATTCTGGGGGTAAACAAGCAGGGCACAACAGTTTGATGAGGGGGCACGGACAAAAAATTTGTTTCACGTTTATCTTCTTGACTGGTGAGGGGGACCGGGGACCGGGGAGTCGCCCCCCCCCCCCCGGCAACACCACTGCCTGTCTGCCACAGTGCAGCAGCCGTACCATACTGTTACACGGTGCGTCAGCAGGGTCTCGATGGATGAGCGGTAGAAGGTCAGCAGAAAGTTGGAGTCCACGCTGCTGAGCCTTCTTGATGACCGCTGTGATGTTTTCTGTCCAGGAGATGTCGTCAGAGATAAGGATTTTGAGAAACTGGAGGGTGTGGACCCTCTCCACACACTCGCCATTCATGTAAAGTGGGGCTAGGTCGGAGCTGTGCTTTCTGAAGTCGACAATGACATCTTGGTTTTCTTGGTGTTCAGAGCCAGGCTGCCCACTTCAGGACCTCCTCTCTGTTAGCTGCCTCGTCTCCCTTAGAGATGAGCCCGACCACTGTGGTGTCATCAGCAAACTTGACGATGCGAATGTTGTTGTGGGCCGGACTGCAGTCAGGGGTGTAGAGACAGTGCAGGAGCAGGCTCGGCACACAGCCCTGTGGGGAGCCGGTGCTCAACGTGCGAATGGAGGAGAGGTGGGGGCCAAGTCTCTCTAAAGATGTTCTGAGGGGTGTTGCTCTTGTGGGGGCATGAGCTCATAGGCACGAGAAAGGGATGGGGGGGGGGGGTTGTGGATGTGCGGTGTGTGGATGTGTGTAACGGGATGTTTTCCATCTGCTGGATGAACAGAATGTAGTTTTTCCATTCATTTCCTATGGTGGTCATTTTTGACCGGGAACACCAAGAGTGAAACAAAGTTTAATAAATCTGTCAAAATTGTATGAAAATGGTGATCGGCAATTTTATATGTTCAGATGCCTGGTGTGGAGGATATTGTGAGGTTTTGAGGCAACCGGATGAAAAACCCATACAAAACCCAAAACCAGTGAAGTTGGCACGTTGTGTAATTCGTAAATAAAAACAATACAATGAATTGCAAATCCTTTTCAACCTTTATTCAATTGAATACACTGCAAAGACAAGTTACTTAATGTTCGAACAGGTAAACTTTGTAATTTTTTGCAAATATTAGCTCATTTGGAATTTGATGCCTGCAACATGTTTCAAAAAAGCTGGCACAAGTGGCAAAAAAGACTGAGAGAGTTGAAGAATGCTCATCAAACACTTATTTGGAACATTCCACAGGTGAACAGGCTAATTTGGAACAGGTGGGTGCCATGATTGGGTATAAAAGCAGCTTCCCTGAAATGCTCAGTCATTCACAAACAAGGATGGGGCGAGGGTCACCACTTAGTGAACAAATGCGTGAGCTGATTGTTCAACAGTTTAAAAACAACATTCCTCAACGAGCCATTGCAAGAAATTTAGGGATTTCATCATCTACGGTCCGTAACATCGTCAAAAGGTTCAAAGAATCTGGAGAAATCACTGCACGTAAGCGACAAGGCCGAAAAACCAACATTGAATGCCCGTGACCTTCGATCCCTTAGGCGGTACTGCATCAAAAACCGACATCAGTGTGTGAAGGACATCACCACATGGGCTCAGGAACACTTCAGAAAACCACTGTCAGTAACTACAGTTCGTCGCTACATCTGCAAGTGCAAGTTAAAACTCTACAATGCAAAGCGAAAGCCATTTATCAACATCACCCAGAAACGCCGCCGGCTTCGCTGGGCCCAAGCTCATCTAAGATGGACTGATGCAAAGTGGAAAAGTGTTCTGTGGTTTGACGAGTCCACATTTCAAATTGTTTTTGGAAACTGTGGACGTCGTGTCCTCCGGACCAAAGAGGAAAAGAACCACCCGGACTGTTATAGGCGCAAAGTTCAAAAGCCAGCATCTGTGATGGTATGGGGGTGTATTAGTGCCCAAGGCATGGGCAACTTACACATATGTGAAGGCACCATTAATGCTGAAAGGTACATACAGGTTTTGGAGCAACATATGTTCCCATCCAAGCAACGTCTTTTTCATGGACGCCCCTGCTTATTTCAGCAAGACAATGCCAAGCCACATTCTGCACGTGTTACAACAGCATGGCTCCGTAGTAAAAGAGTGCGGGTACTAGACTGGCCTGCCTGTAGTCCAGACCTGTCTCCCATTGAAAATGTGTGGCGCATTATGAAGCGTAAAATACGACAACTGAGACCCCGGACTTTTGGACAACTTAAGCTGTACATCAAGCAAGAATGGGAAAGAGTTCCACCCGAAATCAGCTGATTGGTCTCCTCAGTTCCCAAACGTTTACTGAGTGTCATTAAAAGGAAAAGCGATGTAACACAGTGGTAAAAAGGCCCCTGTGCCAACTTTTTTGCAATGTGTTGCTGCCTTTAAATTCTAAGTTAATGATTATTTGCAACAAAAAAAAAATGAAGTTTCTCAGTTTGAACTTTAAACATCTTGTCTTTGCAGTGTATGCAATTGAATATAAGTTGAAAAGGATTTGCAAATCATTGAATTCTGTTTTTATCTACGATTTACATAACGTGCCAACTTCACTGGTTTTGGATTTTGTAATTTATGCTTCAGGAAAGCTGTAAAATCGGTCAGATTTGACCGAACACTGGTGGATGGTTAGATCTTTCTGCCTAGCTGTGTTCAAATTTTCTTTAAATGCTCAGACGAGCGCTTATGGGTGCAGACTCTGCTGAATAGAATGTTTGCGAGCGCAGTGAAGTGTAACATTCTAAGTCAACGCAAAGACGCGAATAGCGTCTTTGCCTTGACTTTTGTAATCTGACGTGCGAAAAATTCGTGTCCCGTCCGATGTAAAAGCAGCTTTACTGTGGTACTGGGGAAAAAAACGTCAATTATGACGTCACGTCAGTGTCTCTGGGGCTTCGTTCTATGTCGTCACTCCGAGTGTCAGTTCTTTATATTAATGCCTCGAAGCGGCGATTCTACATACAACTTTGGACTGCGGTGGAGACACTGCAGCTAAAAAGATATAATCGGACGATTGAAATGTAAGTATGGATAATCCAGCACATCTTGACTCTTTATTTTTCTCAGAACTTTTGCTCCTGGGTTTAAAAACTAAACGAATTGTATATTTTGCCGGTGAACCATTTTTACATTTCAACGGCTACTTCGCCGCGCCCTCCGGTGTTCTGACAAATTTTGCTACCCATCAAAATATGCCACCTCGCGGTTCTGCGCTTGCGCAAACCTGAAGTCTCGGGCTGCTTCCTCGCCCATATCTTAAGCATCCTCAAAAATGATAAAACTAGATTTATTTTTAGCGCGCATTTCCACCTGTAAGCGTATTTGCATGTACACGCTGGGTTTTCCTGAAAATGCAGAAATTAGATGATAATGGCGTATATGGGCATGTATCTTCAAACAAACCTATCCAACTCATTATAACATCTACTTTTGTCATAATAAGCTAACAAATAACGAACTTACTACTGTAACCTGATTCATGTTGCAATATCAAGGCGAAAACAATGACTTTACGTTCGCTTTGCATTAAGGTAGCATTTTTTGACAAGGGAGCAAAATTTGACAGAACACCGGTACACATAAGCAGTTGTATTATTAATGGACATGCTCATTGAAATCAGTGGATAATAGTGAAGTTATAACTTCGCCATTTTGGCACCAAGCTCGCATACATTAAATATAGCGAGCTAAGTTGGCATAAAGGCTGTCTTGCTAACTTTATATTTCATGCATTTAAATTTTGTCAATTTAAAATGCGTAAATCCATAATTATTTGAACTAATTTGGCCCAAGTTATGCCACGAGCATTTAGCTCGCGAGCTGGCATTACAATGCGCCAAATAAAAAGGTTGCCAGCTAAAGCCGCTTTCATGGGTGACGTTAATTCGTGTATTTTCTGTAAAGTGCGTGAGGTTTAAAGAATGCAGCCACAGAAGTGCGACTTGGATGAACAGACCAGAGCAGAGCAGGAGGAGGTTTGCCTGCAACACACTGTCAATGCTGAGACGCCCCAGCAGGAGGTCGCGACGCCGGCCGCACTGGGTAAAGCCATTGACTGTTAGGTGAAGCATTAGGAAGGCCGTGAAATTAGTGACCGTATCAAAGGCATGTTGTTTTCGCAAGGTAGCTATTTCGTGTTGATGTCACTGTTACCATTATCTGTTTATTGAACTGGTCATCTTTGAAACTAAGCCAACTAATTTTCTGCCAGTACGTTTTGTTTTTGGTTGACTAATTAAAAGGAAAAAAGTTTCTAAATATAAAGTTGGACCCCAATAACATATTCATTGTGCTTTCATATAGATTATCTAAATTTTGAAACTCTACATTAGAGAAGGAACACCATTCTTTAAAAACATATTCCCAAATTTGGTGTTTCAATGATTGTGGCTGTAGGCGCTATCCGATCCAACTCTTGGGTTCCAAATTTCCATGGGCACTTAATTTGGTGGTGATCTGGTGACTACGAGGGCGTTTAATTCAAGACATTTTCATTCTAATCAAACCGTGCATTGACCCATCGTGTTCACTGCCATCCTGGAAGAGGCCAGTCCCATCAGGTTGAAGTAATGTCATCATACAATCAATGTGATCACTCTAAATAACTTTGAATTGATTTTTAGCGAATCTCTCCTCTGAGGGGACAAGTGTACACCTAACATTGACAAGAAATGGCCCCTGCAGTGTAGCTGCATCCCCTTATAGCGGAGGTTCAGCATTCGGGCTTGGCCTGCTCTCTTGCTGCTGATTCACATGTGTTTTCCCTTTGTGGTGAAGCTAATGTCATCTGACCATAACAAACACTTTTACCACATTTCTTCAGTCCAGTGCCCATGGTTATGCTCGCAAATGTATTTGTCTGTAGTGACGGGTTTATACACTGGTATTCAACTACTGTGTCACTCTTTGTGTAGTTGGATCGATGACTGTTGTTCTTGCTCTCACATTCTGATCATGTCCGCATGGACATTCTCCGTCAAGTGTGAAAGAGTTGCTCTGCTGTTTTTCCATAAATATCACACTAAATGCTTGACCATTGTATTCCTTGCATATGTGCTTTTGGCAACAATTTCCTATTATATTTACTGATATGTTTCCTATAAATGTAATTACAGATGTCGCTTTTGCAACCGCTTCTATTGAAACACGAGCCACTTCAGCTCATGTCCCGTGAATGAAACTCGTGCCATCTGTGCCGCAATAACGAACCCTCTATTGAAGCACTTTGTAGTTTCTCCTGTTGCCTCCTTGATTCAAAACCAAGGTCAACTGAGCCTGCTTGGCATACTAATACATGCCACACTGGGTATGGTGGCAGGACGTTAATTCATTAAATTATGCAGTACACCTGTCTTAAAGCATTGTTTTAACTCTTTAACTTTGCATATTTATTCTGGTAGTTTCTTTAGTTAGTCACCCACCTGCATTGTAGTTAGACTCTTCGACGTATATATATCTATATATATATACATATATATATATATATATATATATGCAGGCTTAAGCTGCTTTCACACGGGATGCAAAACAAATTTTTCCTGCGACAGATTACATTCAAAGTCTAATTGACTTTGATTGAATGTAATTGAATGTAATCTGTCATGCGAAAAAAAATTTTTCGCATCCAGTGTGAAAGCGGCTTAAGAGTATTGGAAATCCTGCCTACTAACAGTAAAAATATATGCAACAGGTGGGGGTGGTACCACAGGGGAGAGGAGAGAAGCCGAAAGCCCTGGCGAGGTGAACGGTAGAGCCCTGCCATCTCAGCTGGACAACAAAGAGAAGGACACGGGTCTAAGGTGACTTTCGACTTATTTAAGTGGTGTGAAGTTAGAGCTGATTACATTGTCTGTGCAGTGATGTGATAGCATAGACTGTACGAAAAGATGGACGCAGCACTCTGGTCTGAAAACAGGCCAATGTGGAAATATCCCAAATTTGCATTATATTTAACGGCCAACAGATGGCGATGTCGGTGGTTGCAGAAAGAAGTTCAATCCTATAGAAGTCTATGAGAAAATGACCCTACTTTCCCACCTGATTTTAAATCATGATTATCCACATTACTTTATTGTATGTCATATCTATTGCAAGTTTCAAGTCTCCTTCGATATATCACGATCTTCATTTTTGTAAATTATGCTCCCAAATTGACGAGAATAAAGAATAAAGCCAGAATATGCTTTAGGAGCGCGGCTATCCTCTGGTCCTCGTCAGATACAGTCAGATCCACCCGTAGATCTACCCCTCGCTCCTCCCTGGATATTCAATTCACACTTTCATCCAATATTAATCACATCCGGTTTCAAAATGACAAAAAGGCGAAATTCAAATAGCCAAAATTGAGGCTTCCTAAATGCTATGTTGAAACCAATGGGTGACGTCACGGTTGCTTCGTCCATCTTTTTATACAGTCGATGTGTGATAGTGAATTGTACTCTCACAAGACAATTCTATCAACTCCGATTAATAGATTTTTCATCCATGCACGGAGTACAACAACTCATTGTTTGGATGATTTCTGTTCTACCACTTTCAACCCTGAACTTGTTAAGGAAACATCTGTCTTACACTGTAGTGAAAACCACATGTGGTTCAGGATTTAACCCATTGATGATAAGATCACAAAGATGTGATTGCAGTATACATAACATTCTCATGCTAATGTAACAGTTTATACTGGTGTTTGTAAGGTACAGACAACACTGTATTGGGTGTTTGGGGGGAAAAACAAGTATTCAAGAAACTTCTTGTTCAAAGGATTGAAACTGAGAATCATGTTTTAACTCCTCACACAGAATGACAAAAGAGTTTTTGAGAAATCTCTGCAAGCAGCACAAATTGTACAGGACCCCTTATCTGAATGAAACCCTCTACCTACATCACAAAGGTACTGTCCTCCTCAACTTCCTTTTCACACATCTTGCTCGTTTTTGAGTGAATGTCTTGGATTATCAGGGTTACACTTCTGGTTCTGCTCTCTAGATCTAGATGTTAAATGTAATTGTAATCTATGCTATTTGAGCCATGCCTTTCCCTCCATCTTTTCGCAAGAGACAAGAGCTCAGTCACTTTTCCAGGACACTAATCTTGCCGACTGCGCCAATCAACTGACAGTGCATTTAAAGCACTGCCATACATGGCGTCGACTTCATGTTCAATCATATCACCTCCTGATGTGGCACTTGGGCACCAAAAACGAGATTCATTAGCTCCGCCAAGTGTCTGCATTTGTCTTATTTGAGGTTTGGATCACAGTGTCGTTAGTGACTTGAATTGGGCAAAAGTATAAATATTGCTCAGAGAACTGTTTTTGTTCTTACTGCAAGTAAATTTGCATAAAAAACAGGATGTTTGAAATAAAATACCAGAGGCACTCATGGAGGGTAAACCTCCGCCAAGGCAGCACAATCCAAATGTGCATGAGTGGGAGCAAAGTTGAGTTATCGCATGTGATAGGATTTCAAGATGGCTGCCGTGGCTGCCATATTGTTTCAGTGATCTTGGACAAAATCTATAGGGTCCATCCTTGATGTAATAGCAATCCACCCACAAAATTTCAGACAAATCCGTGTATTACTTTTTGAGTCATGTTGTTTACAAACAGACAAACAAACAAACAGGGGCAAAAACATAACCTCCGCCTCAACTTTGTTGGCGGAGGTAAAAACGGAGGGGTTTCAGCCCAACACTGCTTTTGTATACCATGTACAGTATAAGTTAATGTGTCAATGCTCTTGATCTAGACTTTGAAGAGCCAAGCTGAAGCGTGATGTTGACTCAATAAATCCTGAAGGCATGTTCCGCGTGTCCCGCAGGGTTCTCCACCATCGAGAACCTGGAGGAGTACAAGGGGCTGAGGTGTCTCTATCTGCAGTGCAACGGCCTGATGCAGATCCAGAACCTGGAGGCCCAAACAGAGCTGCGCTGCCTGTTCCTCCACCAGAACCTGATACGGAAAATCGAGAACCTGGGAAGCCTTACAAAACTGAGCACGCTCAACCTCTGCAATAACTACGTCACAGTCATTGAAAACATATGTAGGTATATGGTAAATACAGGCCTGAAGTTTTATTTTTCCTTTTGGTCAGTCCACACCCTCCACTGGGGTCTGTTCGTAATGACTAAGGCATGGCCTCCGCTTGTTCTGTTTCTATAAACTGGGATTTAAGGTCATTTTCATCAAGCAAATTTGAGACCTTCCAGATGACAGAGTGTTCCTTTAAAGTAATGAAAGCAATTACCCGCTCGCTTCGGAATAGCAGTTTGACCCTTTGAGCGCTGACTACATTTTCAAGGAATTAAAAATGTAGTTATCCTGAGCTGTTGAAAACCTACCACGTGGCAACTTGTTTCAAAGAGTTCCCCTGAGGGAGCTCTTTTAAACAAGTTGCCGCATGATAGGTTTTCATCAGCATCTGCCTTTGATATCTTACATCAGTGGCCACTGTGCTGAAAGGGTTAAGATTTTCCATGCGCTTTAGCCACTTCGCTTGACCCAATAATGTGATTTGAATGAAATGCGATGACTGCGGAACAAAGACCTCCCTAAAGTTCAACTTCTCCAAAAATTGTTGAGTGTGTTGGAACCCTTTGTTAATGTTTTACTGTATGGGTGTTCGAATCTCTGTCGGGAAAGGTGGTTCTGCTGCAATTTCCACGTCTGCCTTTTTATTTGTGTACTTTTTTGCTAGACGCATATTTTTAAACCTTTGACGGTAATCCTGGCACTGGGATATATTTCTTGAGTTTCTGAGACGAGTGAAATTGGGAACCTGAAACTCTCACGCATTCCGTCTGTTAACAGAAATTTTACTACTTCATTTAAGGCATGGTATTCAGAATTTTTTAGCTCCCGTCGCTCGCAGTGTGCGAGTATTGGCTCCGTCCGTGCGTGCGTGTGTGCATCCGTCTACACATTTTGCTTTATCTCATCAAGGATTTCAGTTACAGGTTTCTCATTTTCACTGGACATGCATCTCACAAAGGCCTACAAATGACGTGCCTATAGGTGACCTTGGCCTATTTCTTCAAGGTCACTGGCCCAAACATATCACCAAAAATTTCGACATTTTGCTTTATCTCCTCAACTATTTCAGTTACAGGCTCCTAATTTTTACTGGACATGCATCTCATAAAGGCCTACAAATGATGTACCTGAAGGCTCCATCCGTGCGTGCGTCCGTCAACAAAAACATTTTGTTTGTCTTAACGGCGGGAGCTTCTGGGGCTGCCAGTGCCCTATATTTCATCTTGCTGTGGTTTGTGCCTTTGACCAAACAAGTATCACCCTCGAACCCGCCCTCTGTCCTCCATTTTTTTAATGTTTTATTTCAAACCAGCGGTATCATTTTTATATCTCAGTTTTTCAATAGCTGTTGGCAGCATGGAAGAGCTGTTCCACCTGTTTGAGAATGAGGCCCATGGCTTATAATTTCACTCCACCGTTGCAGATTTCTGCCTCTTGGCTACAAATGCTCCTGCAAGCTCCATAGTTTCATTCATTTTTTTTTGCACAGAGAAAGCCGCACTACTCCCAAAAAGGTTCCGAATTTTAGAATAACAGAGTACAGGTAAAGAAGTATGAATCTGGAGATGGTGCACGAAGACAGACTGTCAGCGTTAGGACACTGATCATGGTGATTTAGTCGTATCTCTCAAGCAAATCTGTATTGCATCCTGATACATTTTCTTCCAATTTCCAGCCTGCCTCCCGGAGCTCAGCACTCTGCAGATATCCCATAATAAGCTGCAGACGGTGCAGGACATTGCGCACCTGGTGCACTGCTCCAAGATCAGCGTCCTCGATCTGTCACACAATAAGCTGAATGACCCGGACATTCTTACTGTCCTGGAAGCAATGCCTGAACTGGTAGGCCCATTTGTCAGCCCCCACCCCCCAAACATACTCATGCGTGCACACACACGAACACACACACACACACAGATGACATCACAAGCCAGAGAACCAAGCTTGAATGGGTAGGCCCATACACACGCGCACACACACACACACACACACACACATACATACTGTACACATCATAGACCGGAAGACCAAGCTTGAACAGGCTTCCCATTCTTCAAACGCACCCCCCACAATAAACACTCACGCACACTTAAAAAGTTCACAACACTTGTCGGATTGCGTCATGACACTCCCTGCCCCATGGCTCAGATCTCCTGTCCTCCGAGATCACATGATCAATTTTGTTTCCTGTTACAACCCTGTCAAACACGTCCAAGCAATAATAAATGTCCCCACTCTGATCGCAGCGTGTTCTGTACCTGATGGGGAATGAAGTCATCAGGAAGATCCCCAACTACAGGAAGACACTGATCGTGCGACTGAGACAGCTGACCTTCCTGGACGACAGACCTGTATTTCCCAAGGACAGGTGAGCGAGAGGACGCCTGAGCCTCCGTATCTGTGGTCTACTCCTGTGCTCAGGATAGTCTACACCAGGGCTGCACAGCTGTCTTCCTGCCGTTCTGCATTCCTGTCGGTTAATGTCTACACTAATTTGACTTGTGATGGCATTAATAAGCAGCAAAAATATGTAAAAATGATGTCATGCTTTTGAAGGAAGTGTGCTTTGTTGAAGGGAAAGCCTACAGGGCAGTATATTTCTTTGCACAAGGACGGGCAAACCTAGTTGAGAGCAGGGTTGGGTTCAATTACTTTTTTCAATTACAATTGATTGTAATTGTAATTACAATTAAAATTACAATTACTCTCTGGACAGAATGTTCAATTACAATTACTTTTCGATAAATTAAATTAAAATTAAATTACAATTACGAAAGCAATTGATTACTATCACTGTAATTGTAATTGAAAAAAGTAATTGAGCCCAACCCTGGCGAGACTGTCAGCCCACTCTAGACTTTGGATTTTCTTTTGCAAGAGCAGGTGGTTTGAAGGCATGAAAATGCCTGTGAAATGTTCCTGTCCCGGGTTGATGGCATTTTGTGTGAATTCAGCCGTTTCTTGGCTGTTTGGGTACTGCCGTATGCTGACAGCGTTTGGCGCCCCCATAGCCCCTTGTCTCAGGTTTAAACTTGAGGGTCAGGTGAACCCAAAACTCAACTGGTCTGCCACCATGCCTGGCCCATTTCAGAGTGGGCCATGAGGCTGAAATGAAATTACACAATAGGTCATGTCCTAAAGATGTTGCATCCAAAGTTTAATCAAACTTGACCGCTGGAGGCTATGGGTCATCCTCATAAGTGTTTATTGGTGAAGGAATGTTAAAGGTGACAAAAAGACCTTTCTTCAGAAATCAAAAATCCCTGTCCTTTATATGTTGAGACGTTTCATAACACTAACTTATCAAGTTTCCGCTCTCTATCATTATTTGACAAATCTAAAATGGACAACTTCAGTTTTTCAATATGACCACCCTGCCATACCCACTTTTTGTGGGTGCAGGGCGGAAATGTAATGCCGAAGTAGTAAATGTGCTAAAGGTGTTACATACCAAAATTTGTTGATTTTGATCAGTGGTTCTCAAATTCGGTCCTGGCGCCCCCCTGTGTATGCTGGTTTTTGTTCCAGCCGCAACTGCAATTCTAGGATTTTAACAAGCTGTTTATTTGTTTTAATTGGGTGCATTTATGCAAATATCCACAGGTTCCTCATTGGTGAAACTCTTAACACATGGAGGTAAAACCCGACAATTTACTTGGCAAACAATGGAGTCACACCTGTTGTGTTTTCTGTTGATTTTATTTGGTTCAGGCAGGTTATTTGGGAAAAACTCAGAACACCTGCATTCAGAAACCTAATTTGGAGCTTATTGATTTTCTCAGAGTCTAATTTGATCTGTTTAAAAAAGTTTTCACCTGAAAATCCCAGCAATATTGAAAATTCAGCTCAAGATGTTCAAGGGTTTTTATTCTCCATAGCAGAATGGATGTGTCCATCCAAATGTGACTTAAGATGGTAGATAACTACTCTAAACATGGAATGCTGCTAATTAAGACAAAGTAACAGCTTATTAAGATCTTAGAATTGCAGTTGTGGCTGGAACAAAAACCAGCATACACAGGGGGGCGCCAGGACCGAACTTGAGAACCACTGATTTAGATTAATGTGACAGCTAAAGGTGAAGGAGTTGCGTTGTTGACTAACAACAGACAACAGCGATGGACAGTGGAGTTTACGCCATCTAAGTAATTCAGCTGGTCAAGGACCAGTTGAGTTATAAACATCACAAAATACACCTTTTGATTAATGCATATTAAGTATTCCTCCGACCAGAAGAGTGCCTTGGGCTATTTATACCTCTGCCAGGGGGTGTTCTGTTCACTTGCACGAGTGTATGTCAGCAGAATTACTCAAAAACTGAAAGTACTGTATGAATAGGAAGGGGTTATTAAATCTCCAGACCAATCAGATGTGGATTCCGTAGCTGATTAGAAGTGCTAATGGATGAAAACCTGCTGGGGAAGGTTTGCGCTCTGAGTGCCGTCAAGTTCTCTTATACATCGTGTTCTGTACTGAAAAACACCTTCATCGTACTTCAGAACTGCAGACCATTAAGCCTCTTTTAAACCAGATACAAAACCAATTTTTTGCACGACAGATTACATTCAAAGTCAATGCGAAGACGCAAATACACGCGAAATGCTTGTATTCGCATCTTTGCATTGACTTTGAATGTAATCGGTCGTACGAAAAATTAATTTCGTGAAACGCGCGTATTTGCGCCTTTGCTTTGTCTTTGAATGTATTCCATTGCGCAAAAAAATTTGTTTCGCGTTCCAGTATTGAAAGCGGCTTTACTCCTGCACTCTTGAGGTGATGTGTGAGGCTTATTGGCGTAGGGTTTTGGTAACATGTATGTGTGTGTGTGTGTGTGTGTGTGTGTGATGCAGGGCGTGCGCAGAGGCTTGGGCGAAAGGAGGCGTGGAGGCCGAGAGGAGGGAGAGGGAGGCTTGGGAGACTCGGGAGAGAAAAAAGATCCAGGACGGCCTGGATGGGATGAGAACCATTCTAGAGGAGGCCAAGAAACGGTTACAGAGAGCAGAGCAGGAGACCGGTAAAGAACACTGGGGATGGAGGCTATCGCACTCAACACACACTTACATGCGTGTGGATTCATTACATTTGCATTGACATTTGCTCTCACACCTGTGCGCACACTCATTTTCTCACTCCCACAGAAACACACTGGCTTTCATGAAAAATTCCCCTCAGGAAATATATCTGAATTTCAGTCACACTTTAGATTAAGTGTTGCTCATAAAGGCTTCATACAGCATGTATAATGCCTTCATAAATGAGACATAATGTCTCAATAAGTCATGCATAAGCAAATGTCAGGCTTCGTAAAGGGTGTAGAAACGCAAGTGATGCCGGATGTGATATAACTGACACGGTCACTTAGCTGGTGACTAAATGCTATAAAGGGTGACATTGTCATCTAAGTGACTTTGTCATTGTAACATCTGGCATCACATGCTGAATAAGGACGCGTTATTTCACTATTTACTAAGCATGACATTTGCTCATGTATGATTTATGAAGACATTGTGTCTCATTTATGAAGGCATTATACATGCTGTATAAAGCTTTTAGGAGCAACACTTCATCTGAAGTGTGACCTGAATTTCTTACACTATTGATGCCAGTTGCCTGAAAGCCCCTGTAACTCCATGGATCTGGGATGACACTCTCCCCGATTTCCTCAGATTGCGGGTCGTTATGATGCGGCACAGACAACATTTCCTCGCCTCCTCAGGGTGTGCTGTGGGGTGACCCAGACTCCATATCCAGTGCAAGTCACCAACACTCACAGATCTTTTTATTAATAAAGACGGGCAAACAGACAATCGACCGCGTTTCAGCTCACAGCTGCCCGTGATTTGTTTATTCCATTTTCACAAATGCCCGGCACTGATATTGCTTCAAGACTTGGAGACGTGCTTTTGCTGCTATATTCTCTTTGGCCTCCGTGTCCAGTGCAGAAATCACTGAACCCTGTCACTCTTCTGCCATCCCCCTTTACCCCTCAGCTGCAGAGGAGCAGGTCTCCGAGCTCCTTGACCAGAGAGAGTCCTGCGACGCCCCCTCAGGAACGGCGGTCTCTCGTGAACAGGAGGATATCCTGCAGGAGCACCAGGTAATCACACCATGTAACTCAGGTAATCACACTAAATTAACGGCTTTACTTGAAGCTCAACCAATCTGCGGCCTGCAAACGCTGAAGAAGGACTATGCGGAGGTCCAGCCAATTAGCGATCAGCGAGCGCAGAGGAAGGACACAGAGGAAGCGGAGCCAATCACAGAGCAGCAGACACAGATGGCCACTCAAGGTTCAGTGGTCACAGAGCTGGACAGTGACCACCAGATTGAGACCATTGATGTGAATGACTACAGCCAGCTGTGCATAAATGTAAGCACCTCCCATTGCAGTGCTCCCCTCAGTCAAGTGCCACTGCACACAGTGCTGCAGTCATCACTGTACATCACTCAGAGTCAGGTCTCGCACAGCTGCAATTACAGGCATTACCCTCCAGAATATCAAGAACATTGTCGAACTGATGTGTTCACAGCTAATGCAGATGCATTTGTTATGACTAAATCCATCCATGACTAAATTACTGCGGAGGTGCTACATAGGAAGCAACAAGTACATTACTGCGCTACTGCGGCCCAAAGAGGTTTTACGCCACAGACCTTAATTTGTCATTTATTCCATTGTAGGACCTTCCCGATTTGGAGGATGTAGATCTAGAAGAAGTGAAGGAAATGGACTTTATCACTTCCAAGGTAAGTTTCTCAAAAGGTACAACCACATGCATCAGTTGGTTCCTCTTAATCTCCTAAATTTTTTTCTGAAATATTCTTTTTCCCCCTCAAAGCTTGCTCTAAAAATTCCCACAAAATCAATCTATTTTTCCAGAATGTACATCAACCGAAAATCCAAGTGATCTCCGAACTTAGTGACGAGAGTGATGTGGATGAGATGGAGGCCCCTCGAGCTGAGAAACTAACCGCTGAAGAGGAGAGTCTCTTCCATTCCAAACCCAACGAGGACCATAGACCAGAGCCCACTGAGCTCTTCTTCAAGGTCGCTGACAGACAGCCCATTATTACATCCCAGTGTTTGGAGCCGACCAATCAAATTGCAGAAGAACCCAAGGCAGACAATGAGCTGGAGAAACCAAGAATTCTGATACAAGAGCTGGATTAATTACCAGAATTGATGTGACCTTGTTAATTGCATTCTAATTATTCAGTTAGCATAAAATTGCCTTTTTAAAGGCAATTTTGAGGCACGCAAGCATCTCCTTTTGTACAATGATTTTGCGGATTCTGAAGGTCTGTTCAACATTTTCTCAAGAGCTTTTTTTTACAGTTATATTTTAATTCTCTACTTGAATTAAAAAAAATCTCCTCCAAACTTCCAGATATAGTTTTGATTTACAATCAGACTACCTATAAATTGCAACTTTTCACAGATGCAAACTGAAGAGAGACGATGGCAAGTTACAAGGTTTATTTTGTAGGCAAGTGATAACACAAAACTAAGATCGAACCATTTCATCATAAAAAATGTAAATTAAAAAAATCTATTCATTATTAATCTTCATTATAAACAAAATGGACAAAACCATTGAAAATAAATCAGATACAAACACTATAAGAGGTGTCATGGGGAAACAGTGCTGGTTTTGCCTTGTAAAATGTCTTTAATACACTATTCAGGTGAGAAATGTAACAAATCTAGAGTACATGCTGATTAAAATGGCTGTACTCACAGCGAAAATGCCTTCTTGTCTCATTATGTCATGTAGTGATATGGCAATTCTGCAGTGTTTCTTGGGGAAAAAAAAAGCAAAAAACTTTGGCTCAATTTGCTCCCTTCAATCCTATGTCCTTGAATGTTTTCATCTGTAGACCAACGACATGCGAAACTTCCCTCTGTTCCCAGATAGAATTAAGAAGCTTCCTTAAATACAGCTGATTATCATCACAAAGTGGAATTGTTGATCTTAACAATTTTATAGCCGCATAAGTCAAAATCTGCAAGGTCAGGATTTATGGGGATGTGGGCTTAACTTGATTTCAGCTCAGAAATGTAACTGTAATTCAATTACCCCTTAGAGCGCTGCAATGAATTAAAAAAAAAAATACATGTTTAATTGTGTTGTGCTGTTGAAAACCTATCATGTGGGGACATCTTTACGAAGAGCTCCCGCAACAAGTCACCGAATGATATGTTTTCAACAGCTTTGATTTTGATTTCTTACATCACTGAGCAACAATAGATGCATTCACCGCTCTAAGAGTTAATACAACACGAGTGGGACATCATACCCATTTCCAGTTTTTAACACGGACTTCAGTTTATTTCTTGAAAGGGCACAGAATCAACACAAACCCTGATTGACTCCACAAATGAAAGAAGGTCCTGTTGATAGGCAAGGCAGGTCTGACACTGGACAATGCATACTCTCTCTCAGAGTATTAGTCTTAGAGTTCTGGTCAGGCTCAAACCGAGAATATCAGAGTATCAGTTTAAATCAGTATCAATCTGAGTGATTAGTCAATGCGGTATCGGATTAAGTTTGGACCCGAGTATTGGTATCAGAGCAAACGAGAGTATCGGACTTGGAATGTTAGATGTGCCATGGATGAGCTGCAATGCTTACAGGGCTTCGTCCACAGATATCTCATTACAGCCCTGACTGAGAAACAAATAGAAATTTAATTCTGAGGAGAAAGAAGGGTAAGACTGAGCCAAATGGATCAAAATAGGAAAAAGACAAGACTGACCTTTAATTTTTTCTCTTCCAGATCAGCAAAATCTTTTTCATAATCACAGCATGACTGTTGGTCTGAGTAAAGCAAAAATTGAAGTTTCAGCTTAACTAATTAAGGCATTCAATATTGATTTATTCCCTCAGAAAGTGCTGGCAACCAAATTATTCCTCATACCAGAATAAAAAGAATAAGGTAAGTAGCTACATCCGGAATAAACTGACATGACGAAGCAGAAGTTTCAGTTCACCACCCATTCTGTGAGGACAGATTTATAAAAATTTCAACAGTCGGCACAGGGATGAAGTACTAAAATAAGGCACTATTATTTTTAAACTTAAGCACAGAATACAAACATTTTCTCAAAAAGAAAAATGAAATTATCAGGCCATGACCATGAATAAAACTGGGCTATTTTGGGACAGACACGACTCATTTATGTGAAACAACAAATTAGAAATACTCTTGTGAAAAACTAACATAATATCAATAATAATTAACTCTACTCCACAGGTCACTTGAAAAGTGCTAGAGTCAGATGCAGATCAAAGTACCACTGCCCTTCAATCAGCAGTCAGAGCCTCTCAGGCTCTCTGATTGGAGGAGCTCACTACAGTGGGATTTGAGTGACCTTTCCTCTCCACGTGCATCTTAAAGACGGCAAGATGGCAAATAGCAGTATATCAATATTCCAGTATTCAAAAAAAAGAATAATTCACATCTCAATTCAGAAACGGAGCAGTTTTTAAAAATGGAAAAAAAAGAGGATTCACAAGAAAATTAGTGTTGCTCCTCTTCCTTCAGAAACATTTGGTGAAGAGCGCGCGCTTGTGTGTGTGTGTGTGTGTGTGTGTGTGTGTGTGTGCAGTCCATCGGTGCAACTTCCCAGTCCAGCGTAAAGTTCACCGATTATTCTATTATTCCCTTAATGGATCTGTAAAACTCAGAATGAAACGTAGAAACAGAACTGACCATACTTCAAATAAAAAATTTTTAAAAAAACATTCGATAAAACCAGAAATGGATGCCCATACAGCGAGCAAAGTACAGCCTTGGGACCCACAATGCATAAGATTACCACATTATACCTTTTTTTTGGGAGGGGGATGGGATTGTGAGCATTTATCATGACTTCACCTCATCGTACACGATAATGTTTAGGATAGGTTGTCGATAGGTTTTTTAAGAAAACTAGTGCACTTAAAAGTCAGGGTCAATTAGCTGCACAGCCACAGGAGGGGGGAAAAAAAATCTGTCCATGAACAGAATTCTTCATTCAAAGGCAGGATGGTGACAAGCAACGTAACACTGATAAATTAAGATAAAAATTAAAATAATAGTTATTTCCTTTTCTGGGACAAGTGATGAACATCACAACAGAAAGGCTGACAAGCATGATCCGCCCAAAAAAGCCCCCATCCTTCCACATGCTGGTAAAGGAAAACCTTATGACTGTTGGACGCTGAGAACTTAAATCTAGAAGTCGTGTATAAAATGACCTTCACCCTGAAGCTCTTACCTCTGACCTCAGTGAGGCAGCCCTTTCTGCACATCACATCAGCACAAAAGCAGAAGCCCCGCCCTGCATGCCAGGCAGCAGAAACCACTGCTACACCAAGGCTCAGATCGCAAAGGGCAGGAGGTGAATCAACCAATGAGCCTCCATCCTCAGCACAACAGCAAATCAGGTTCCGTCTAACCAGTGAGGCACACACTTGTGTCATGATGTGACAGTCAAACTGTTTGCCTTTCATTTTTCTAACTTTAATCTGTGGCAAGCATTTTCCATCAATTAATCTTTTCCACTTACAGCAGGACTCTAACTGGCTCACTTACACCGATTCGCCCTTGTGGAGCGAGACTCAGCCTGGCTCACAGGGACCACTTTTTTCCCCCCACTGCACAGCCGAAACCAAACTGTATCGCTAACATCACTTACTCAATTTCACCGGTAACCACAAACTAGCTGACTCACTACAACCCTTTGTCACTGCAGAGCTAGAACCACTGCAGGCCGACCAGGCACTCCCCGTCAGTTCATCCGTTCTGTAACGCTCCATGACTATGCCATGGGTGGATGACCCCAACCGGGGGGCTCCATGAAGTTGAAGCAGAATGTAGAAACACTGGATTCCAGGTGTGAATGACTGAGCCCTCGACATTACACAGGTGTGTGTGCAGGAAGAGTGCAGTTGATTTAATAAGTAGTTTAAGCGAGTGGATGAGTTTGGTCATGCCCGAATCAGAGGGGCAGTTTACTTTCAGTGCCCCCAGGTACTATAGCTTGGTCAGAGGTCAAAGGTAGAGGTGGAGCAATGGTACCACTTAATTTAGCGGGTCACTCAAATGGAGGATCCCCCGTCAGTGCTTTCTTGAGTGCACTCAGTCGCACGTAAGCAGTTACACTGCTGAAGAGCACTCAACGATGAGAAGACAATCCCTGTAACATTCAAAACATGGCAACACTTTTTCAAATGACTTTACAAAAGAGTAAAATCGGTCCTCTTGAGAAAGTTGCCACTTGGGGGCTCAGGCTTGGGGGCTGATTTTAGTCCTTGTATTATTTCATAAAATCTCTCTGCAAGAGTTCCTAATATAAACCACTACACCAAATAACTTGATTTGGACATAAAAAACATGACTTAGGATTTAGATAAATCTGGTAACTTAATGACAAAGGAAACGAAACAAACCGTAAAGGTTAAACTCAGCCTCCATGAACAACACGACAGAGAATTCTACGGGGTTCAGCTTCACAAATTAACTGCATGTCCAATTCTTATCGTAACTTCCCCTTCACTTTTTTCCCCTCACCTGCATCAGCAATTCTTTCACCATATGATTTCACAGCAAGGATGTGAGGAACATGCATGAAAGATTCTTTCAACAGACCCTTCATGTCACCTGAAACGGTCTTCTGAACAATCATTCAAAGAAAAGAACTTCACTTCCCAGAATTCTGTTCAACAGATCTTTGTCACCTTAAGGTTTCCAACATTGCTAGCTTTCAGAGGATTTAAAAAAAAAAAAACCACAATGGCATTGATGATACAAGCAATAAATAAAGGAGCACATACAGAGGAAGAGAAAGAGACAGAGAGGGAGAGAGAGAGAGAGGATGTGTGCGCGCGGTCTCTGAGGCCTGGGAGAAGAGGAAGAAGCGGTTTGGCTTCGCCGGCGATTAGCCATTGTACTGCTGCTGGTACCGGCGGTTGAGTTCCCTCAACTCTCGCTCGCGGGCACGCCGCGACTTGTTCGACTTCGTGGAGCGGCTGGAACGCGTGGACTGGGCCGACTTTGTGCTGTGGCAGCGCGAGGACGCCCTCTTCAGGAGGTTCTGGGAAATGGAGCGGTGCAGGTTCTTCATGGAGGAGGAGGCAGCCATGCTGACGATCCAGGGGTGCTTGAGCGCCTGTCCCGCGCTGAGCCTCGCAGCCGGGTCCACCGTCAGCACCCGCTCGATGAAGTCCTTCGCCAGGTTCGACACGTTCGGCCAGGGCTGGGGGAGAGAAATGCAGGCACACCTGTTACAGCTTATATCAAGCAGCCCTGAGTCACACTGCAGGCTACAGCGGTCAGCTGAATCACTGAATCACTGCACCCCGTAAAACCCAGACCCCTGGATCATGGATTCAACTGAAAAGAGCAGATATGGGGTTCACCTCTTGCATTTTCCAGCTAATGAAGATACCCCCTGGTCACTTAAACTTTTTATTAATCAAAAGCCACACAATAATCAACAACAAGCATATAAGTATTTTTTTTTTTAAAAAGTCAGTCAAGAAAAATTTGATAATATGGAATTAAGACACAATGAACTGGATGCAGCAGGTCTGGCTGGCAATGTAATTTTGCAGAAAACCCATTCCACTGCAGTAATCGGTCAGTTCTTTTATTACAGAATAACTCATATCAGTCACAGCACTTCATATATACGATCGGTCCAAAAATTTGGAACACCAACAATTTTCAAGCAGTAAGAGTAGGAGAAATTAAACTTCAGTGTTTCAAAAATATACATGTATATATGCTAATCTTAGATTCATCAGAAGCAAACTTTCACCATAACTGCAAAGCAGATTTTTTTTTCTACAAGCAAACGCAACTCCTGAAATTCCCCAGGATGCCCTGCACTTGTGGTTCACTTCTTTTTGATTTTTCTGTCCAACTCCACCATTCAACGTCAGTTATAACTAAATAATTTGTTGGAAAATGGAAATTACTACTTTACCTATTTATCTTGTCAAATACAATTTTCTTTTCTTAACTCAAAACAGATTATTTTTGACTCTAACTAATCACATTCTGGCTTGTGCCATTTGTGGTTAGTTACATGAATTTAAACTGCTTATATTTCTCTGAAATGTGGAATACAAACAGAGAAGTTTTCTAATATGTTTAAAAAGTACAGAGGAATTGACTCTGTGTGATACTCTGAGCTGCTACAAATAAGAGGTACTTTAAGCTTTAGTGTAAAAACTGGACCCAATGTGCGTGTTAAAAGATGCTCAAAAATAAACAATCAAATGCTGATATATTTCAAGTAATTTGGGCTCTATTATTCTGCAGTGACTTGCTTTGTTTTGACACCACAGTGAACAGGTAGCAGCAGTAAACTGAGTGCAAATAATTTGAAATGAACAACCAGTCATGATTAAATCAGCAAGAACTAATAGACTGTAAATTATGTTTACACACAAACTGGCAACAGAAATTGACCTTTTTGGACAAGAGGGATGCACAAAGGAAGCAGACAGGCTTCAGTTTGTCATAACATTGTACAAACAGCAGAGGGCAGAAGACCGTCACAGTGTAAAGTAATAACAAACATATCTGATTACAATGAATATTCTTGCATTTTCATCTGCAGAAAAAAGGGGAAAATATTAAAACAAAATCTATTTCCCCACCAGTATTCCAACCACTCATTAACCCCATGTCGTACAAAATATAGAGTGAAGTCATAAGAAACATTAAGAATAGTTAAAATATGACCATATACCCTTAATCCACCATCCATTAAAATAAACATGTTTCTCTTAGTGACTTTTTAAAATGCATGCATTCGACCTGGGTCAGGGTAACACGAAAAGGCAGGTTTATAAAACCTAAGCCTGCATTACTAATTTTGTCCAGTAAGGGCAGTAAACGCTGTAAAATGAGAAGAATGGGCATTCCCCTTGAAACTGAGCCAACCGAGTTCTTCCAACGTGATGGCCAATAATTCCCAGTATCAACGACCTAAAAAAATCTTTCTTCCTCTACAGCTCACTTGATGTCGGGTGAGTGTTCAGGAGTAAAGAGGGATGTTCACAGGGATTCTACACATTGGTTAAGGTTGAGGTGAACGTAGTCAATGCCACTGTGCACAGCTTATAAAGAGAGAAAGGAAATCACCAAAATGCAACTATTCACCCATCCACTAATTTACTAGGACAGGCAGCAAAGGGCCAATGAGACACAAAACCAGGAGTTGGGGATGAGGGGGTTTTTGAGAGAGAAATACAGAAGTTTCGGGGTTGTTGAGATGTCACCAGTTTCAGGCTAAACACAAACACACAACAGGGAGCCTGCAGTTTTCCTGTCAGCCAGAATGTGCAGTAGACACATAACGAGCCCCATCCCCTGCCACTCCGTCACTCCAAACTGGACCCGACAAAGGCAAAGCCCCCAGAGGTACGTCAGACAGACTCGGCTGCAGTGAGTCATAGGAGAAGACGGAGACTGTGAAGAAACAATAACAGTCAGCCCTGCCAGGAAGCTGTGCCGTGACATCACAATGCCCAACAGAGCACAAAGCTGTGCTGTGACATCACAATGCCCAACAGAGCACGAAGCTGTGCTGTGGCATCACACTGCTCCACAGTGCCGTCAGCTAGGCTGTGACATCACAATGCCCAACAGAGCACGAAGCTGTGCTGTGACATCACAATGCCCAACAGAGCACGAAGCTGTGCTGTGGCATCACACAGCTCCACAGTGCCGTCAGCTAGGCTGTGACATCACAATGCCCTCAGAGCAGGCAGCCACAATTTTCGCTCAAGGAGGCTGCAATTTGGCAGGGAGGTCAAGTCGGTGTATGTGTTCACGCCAAATGGCGAAAGGGAGCATTCCAAAAGGGAGTGACCTATCGCAAAAAGATGCATAACTTCCAAATGGACTCCCTGACCAAAATTTGCGGCCAGACTGGTCATGAGCCATAGGGCCACTGATAAACTCTTCGTGCCCATTGGCAAAAAGGGCATGTGGCAGTAGGAGTGGCCCTTCACAAAAAACAGCATAACTGCTGAACAGACTTGTGAAACATGACCAATATTCATAAATACATAGACAGACATACACACATACATTTTGCCACATAGCCTTTAAACTCATGAGCTGCTTGTTATAGGCTCTTATGAGAAACACCACTGCGCTCGATACAACTTTTGTATTGGTAATGATCCCCTTCACTTAAGCCATGTCACTTTCATAATTCATGAGCTGCTCGTCATAGACTCTATTATTGCATTGAGCAGTGAGTACCTCTCTCGGTGGTGTGAATTAACTCCACCCTCCATACTTTGACCACACCCCCTTTCATAGCTCATAAACCATTCGTTTCAGACACCTGCGGGAGTCATCATCAGACTAATCAGATTTTTTCAAAGGTGACAGTTTGCCGCACCCCCCATACTTCAGCTGTGCCCCCTTACTTAAGAACTGTTTGTCGTAGACTTTTACGGGAATCATCTTGTGCGCATGTATGCATGCGTGAATTCATGCGCGCACATAGTCGCAACCCTCGCAAATTTGCGCTCGTTTACTTATCGATAATAAAGAATGGCACTTAAATTAATGCTGAAAAACGTTACGATGAACGAATTAAAGACTCATGGGGGCACTCCACTTTATAAACCCCGTCAGTGATCACGTGATCGTGCACTGCGCACGGGATGAGCAGATTGCCTCACATTAACTCAGCATGAGCACAGCCTCAGCTGCCATAACGGCAACTCTTTCTGAGTGGTGCCAATCAAATAATGCACGTGCACTCCTGCAGTGGGCTGTTATTCTGAAGATCGTTCCATTTTTTACCATTAGCTATCTAGGATGACAAAGGCAGTTACGGCTCTCCACAGATCCCAGAACACAACCTGGCAGCCCTGACACTTTATCCACTTATTCTCTTTCCAATTCCATTAGATTTGCAGCAGTATTGATTGGTACAAGAGCTCTGTGTCAAGGGTTCCTGCACTCAGTCCCCAGTTTCCTTTATAGCCTAGCCAGCTCTGCTCAAATTAGCCACAGCGCTCCCCTTGGTTCAGGCACTTCGCACTTGCTGTTGATATTTGCTTGCTTCTTGTTACCTTGCAACAACCTTACATACTTCTTGAGACACACTTTTCCTGAGAAAGACTGCACAGAGGACAAACCGTGATCCATTTTGCCAAAAGAAAATAATATTTGGTTTATTCTCACTTGACCTCTCTAGTGAACTGGCGACCTTGAGAAGCGGAAGGGTGCTGTCGGGAGCAGTGCAGTCAGGGGAGGGCGTGCTGCCATGTGCACTGGGATTGGCAGGGTTTTCAAGGCAGGAGAAGCTGCCTCCAACGCCAAGACACACACAGGCCCTCGCCTTCGCCAGCAGTCAGGAGTTCACACGCACCGAAAGCAGCCGCAAATGAAGTCCATGTTCCTTACCGAACTTTAAGCATACATTACCCCCAGCCAAGAAGTGAAAGATCAAATGCATTCCAATTCACGCGCCAACATCGTCAAGCACACGTCCCACAGAGTGAGAAGTTCAACCAAGAACATATATTACACAGCTGTACCAAGACAGTTGCTCTAGGATAGATTCCTCCTTACATGTTGATCATCGATTTACTTCTTTTTAGTATAACAAGTTCGTCCACACGAATGGTTTCTTTGTTGGCCACATTCAACAGGTTAATCCACAGGGTTCAAGCTCATCCTGTGTGGTACAGAATAACATGTAGAGTCTTTCTCCATTTTGAAGTTTTCGGCGCTTATGTGTAAGAAAATGCACTCTGTGTTGGATGTCACTCGGGATAAAAGCATTTGCTAAATGTCAATAATTTAATGTAACATATTAGAGACCCAAGTCACTTGTCCCTGATCTCGCTATAAATCTACCACACCCGCACGCAGTGTTCAGACCCAACACACTCATACAATGCTGTGAAAAAGTATTTTCCCCCTTCCCGAATTCTTTTATTTTTGCACAATTGTCATATTTAGATCATCCAACTAATTTTAACATCAGACAAGGTGAGTAAACATAAAAGGCAGCTTTCAAATAATCATTTATTGCAGGTAAACGGTTATTCAAAACCTGTATCACCCATGAGAAAAAAAATATTGCCCCCCTAAATCTAAACTGGTCGTGCCACCCTTGGCAGCATTAACTTGAAAATTGCCGCGGAGGAATTCCAGCCCACTCTCTCGAGCAGAATTGTTTCCCCTCAGCCAAATTGGAGGGTTCTCAAGCATGAACCGCCGGTTTAAGTTCATGCCAAAGAATCTCAATCAGATTCAAGTCAGTACCTTGACAAGACGACTCCAGAAACTTTAAATTCAGAGGTGGATTTGCGTTCACGCTCTGGATCACTGGCCTGCTGCACAACCCAACTGCGCTTGAGCTTTCAGTCACAAACTGATGGCAGAACATCTCTTTCAGGATTTTCTAGTAGAGAGTACGGCTGGGCAATATGGACAAAATCTAATATCTATTTTTTTGACTGAATACCAATATCTATATTTTGCCGAAATCATTTGCCGGGAGAAATGGTGGTGCTTCCACAAAATATTAACACAATGATATTTTTGATAATCATTTATTAGTAATGTTGATATAACAACCAAGCAGGTGCAGGAAACCGCTAGAACAGCCTAGTAAGAGCAGAAAAATGCAACCCTTTACTGTAATGCAGCTATTAAAACCAGAAGAGCCAACACTTCCCTCATATCACAAAATTACGACATCAAAAATCCATGACGATATTTTGCTTTCCGTCACGATGTATATAATATTGCCCAGCCCTTGTAGAGAGCACAGTTCATGGTGCCATCTACCATGGCAAGTTGCCCAGGTCCTGAACCAGCATTGCAGCCTCAGACCATTACACTACCACCACTGTCTCCGACAGTTGGCGTGATGTTCTTAATGTGAAATGTTGTGTCAGGTTCATACCAAATTTAAAGGGACCAATTTCTTCCAAAAATGTCCACTTTCGACTCATCAATCTAAATATCCCAAAAGTCTTGGTGATAAGCAATGTGTTTTTTGGCAAATGTGAGAAGAGCCTTTGTGGGGCTTTTTTTTTTTTTGGTCGGCAAGGATTTTCACCACGCAGCTCTCCCATGGATGCCATATATGCCCAGTCCCTTTTTCATCATGGAATTGTCAAAACTGACCTTCACTGAGGCAAATGCTGCCTGCAGTTCTTTAAATGTTAGTCTGGGTTCTACTGTAACCTCCTACATGAGTCATAGATGCCTTCTTGGAAGAATTCTGGTGGGCCGGCCACTCTTGGGAAGGTTCAGCACTGTTCCAAGTTTTCTCCATTGACCATAATGGCTCCAACTCTGCTTTGCTGGAGTCCCACAGTCTTAGAGTTCGTAACCCTTTCAATTCTGACAGAAGTCAGCAACTTTGTTTCTTACCAGTTCTTGAATTTCTTTAGATCAGCGAATCATGTGCTGCTTTTTTCCTGCTTTACATTGCCAGACAGTTTCTACTATATGAGACCAAGAGAACCCAAGTAAACACAAAACAAAGTTTTTTTAAATACTGACATTTATTGAAGCAAATGAGCAATCCAGCCAATTAAACTATTTTAATTGATAATTATGAGCCCGCCCTCCAAAGAGAAAAGGGCATTATGTCGACACCATGTCCGTCTGTCCGTCGTCCGTTAACTTTACGTTTCCGTGGGATAACCATAGAATCCCTCGTTGGATTGATGCCATTTCTTAATGGCGTATTGGGAGTGGCTAGAGGAAGGTTCCTTTCGAAAACGAGCATTGTGCAAAATCTAATATGGCCGCCACAGCAGCCATCTCAATATGCCCTTGATCGACATACAGGCGGGGGCATATGCCACGCTCTGCGTTGCTCTTGTTCAATTTAATTTCACAAAACCCACCTAGGCATGCTTACTTCCATCCCTGTTGAATCGAAACATCCTTCTGTCACTCTTGAAAGGGTAACAACAACTTTGTTTCTAATGTTGTCAGTGTTTTGTGTTTACTTGGGTTCTCATAGTCTAACGTTGAATACAGTTTCAGAATCTGAATCATTCAGGTGTAATACTTTTTCACAGCTCTGTTTCTCATAGCCCATTGATTCCAATGTCCCTGATCGAGACCTACAAAAGAAACCTGGACACCTGCAGATCACCAGCACGAGTTATGATACTGCCAAGCTGAATTAAATGCACAAAATTCAGCCAAGCTTTGTCTTGAAGGCCACAGCGGGTAAGAGAAGACAGTCCTGTTCCCCTGGGGACAACATAAGGGTGACATTACATCAGCATTTCATATTGGATGTATTCACAGAATGTGAGCATTTACCGCAACATAAACTTTGTTCCTTTTACATATGGCCTAAGCATGTCCTAGTCCACAAAGGGAATTCACTGTAGAATATAGGGTTTTCCCTCAAGGTTTTTCTCGACACAATTTTGAGGAAAGGAAGGCCATCTTAAGGCCAGCACAAAGGGCAGTAAACCCAGTGTGCCAATAAGTGGCCAATATCTGCAAATTGGTTACCGTCCCAAGTGCTCCAGATCGTGCTTCTTGCAACGACAAAACAGGGAACAGCTGAAAGTGGAGCCAACTTCAACTCACGCAAAACCTACAGCTTGCCGGCGAGTGCATGTGCCATACATCAGCTTGGCAGTTTTTACAAGATTGCGCTTCACTTGCTGCTCCGCCAAGGCGAACCTGCAGAAATCCATTTGACGACCTGCTCTCGCTGAAAACGTGGGACACAGTTAAGAATTCATGTGGCCTGTATTCAGCCCTTCATACTTTACAACCAATCAGAGCAAGGAAACAGTACAACCAACCAAACTCCTTGCAAATGGTTTCCAAGTCCTTCCGGACCCAAAGACAAATGATGTTTGGCCAGGAGACACTGACAGTGCTCAGCGTGTTCAACAGGAACACATAATGAACCGCCCTCCCTTCATGAATATTGATGAACAAGCCTTTGTTGCTTAAAATGTGCCAAAAATCAATTATATGCCATTAGCATTGCACTTTGTTTACCAGCAATTCCTCTCATCTACAGCGCACCAACTCAGCTGTCATTAATTTCAATTCTGACTGCGAATTAACCAGGTGTTTTTTTAATGTCAAGTCAGGTGGTGAGATTAATTTGGCTTTAATGAGCTCAACAATAAGATAATGCGATCTGCGCTAATTGAGGATGCGCTGCCCAAACAGTCATGCGGCTAATGATTCTTATGCTTAATGCTCAAAAGTTGGTCACCCGCAACCTCAGGCATAACCCCATATGTCTGAAGCTTTACCTCATGACAACCTTACGAGTAAACAATATATAATAGTCACTGGGCCATATGTTTACTGTAGAACTTGGGCCCTTTCTGTTTTCTAAGACAACCTCACGCTGCACAGAGATATAATGGCAATGCCATGCAACAGGATAATGGGCCTAGGCACAGGAACTCTCATTGGCCCAGGTTCTGTTCAGCGACAAAAAAAAAAAAAAAGCCACATTTTGTCAGACAGTCTGATTTGTTTTTGTGCATTTGAAATTGCAACAAAGTAAAAAATAAAATTCATAGCAAAACATTAAATGATACTACAAACCCATTCCAAAACAAGCTGTGTTCGTGGAACACTGATGCCCCCGGCGACAGGTTAAAGTATTGCTGGTTAAAGTTTTTTTTCCTGCTGCAGGCAAGCAGGCAGGCAGACAGACAGGTGAAAAACTAAAGTTGAGACAGTAATGAAAATGCAAGTGAACAAGAAAGCAATGTTTTTAAAAATTATTTTTGGCCTGCATTAATTAGAAAAAAGTACAAGACAAAATTTCATGTTTCATGATCATTTTATGAACTTTGTTTCAGTTTTTTTTTTTTTTAACACTCATTTTCTAGGTCAAAATGCTCATCCAAAAAAGGCCCAGTTGTTTACAAGCACTGAGAGGTAGACAACTTGACAAGAGCCTTTCAGGCAATGAGTGGCCTGCCAATTGCGACTCTGCAAAATATGGTGTAATTGAATAATTTAAAATTCTGTGTGCTGCTGTTCGGATTTTAAACTCTATAGGGCATAATATGAAAAGTTTAAGGGAATCGAGAGGACTATATGTGGGCTGAACGATGAAAATTGATATGGAATTGAAAAATCCCTGAACATCAATCCATTAATCAGCCAGCCTTTAAAAACCAACATGCTTTCCTAATTGGTATAACCACATGTGCTGGGAGAACTTTGGGAAAAAATAAGCACGACAAACACATCATTGCATCCACGAATATAACGGCACTATGGATCAAAGGAGCCATATCAAAAACATCCAGACATGTTGCCTTCATCTCTGGGCCTGAGCTCATCTGAAACTGACTGCTGCACAGTGAAAACACACTTTGTGGGCAGACCGGTCACCCTTTCAAATTGTTTATGGCAATAATTAGCAAGGTTGTTCCCTCCAGACCAAAAAAAAAAAAAGACCATCCCTGTTGTTACCAACGTAAAGTGCAAAGACCACCATCTATCTATAATGATAAGTTGGTTAGAGAACACCTGTGTCGCTACTACTGAGGCTGAGAAGTGTATTTGGGGTAATAAGCCATTTTAAATATAATGTGTAATCGAGAATGCCTGTGCTTATTTCAACAGGACAAAAACAAGATATATTCTGAGTACACAGAGGAGTATATCAGGGAGAGAGGAGCAAAAATCCGACAGAACCGGGACTAATTGGTTTCCTGAGTTTCCCCCAAATGATAACTTTGGGGGCTGTTAAAAGGAATGGAGGTGTAACTGGTGGCAAACACACCCTCGTCTGAACTTCTGTGGAATGTGTGGCAGGCATACAATTCTGAGTACTGTTTTTTTATTTGGAAAAAAAAAAAACTACTCAAAGAAGAATATAAATATTATAAGCATCTTATTTGCACCATTTACAATTTAATAATGCAAAAGGATTATTTACAAAACACTGCTTCCTTTATTAGCATTCTTACCATTACCTTCACACAAATGGGGTTTAATCAAGAATTGTAATTTTCTTTTAACCAAAATAGCTTTATTTTGTCCCCTTATCATACACAAAGTCCATATTAAATCTTAAATTGCTGGAGAGCAATTAAAAGATCGCAGCAGAGGCAGCGTAACGACTCTTGATCCATAGTATCGCCTGATCTTTTCAAACCGGGGGCACAATTCAAAATAACCACCAGCCTTAGTCTTAACATCACAGTCACTATTCAAAATCCTCAAAATCCCAGTACCACCAGCATGTGGCCCAGTACAATGGACACCAACCAAAACGATGATGGATTCATTTTGGGAATGACTGCGCACAAATTAAACCACAATGGACTTCAATGACCAGATAGAATTACACTCTCTCCCCCTCCCCCGTCCTGCAGTCCGTAACACTACCGCTTTATTGCCACAGTGGTTTTGTTACAAGTTGTTTTCTCCCGTTTTCCCAGTTCAAAGTTGTTTTTATAGGTTTTTCGTTCAACTCTTCGCACCCTTCATTTCTCAACCACATTCTCCCAGGGTCAGGGAATAGGCATGTTCTTCCTCTTTTGGCTTTGGGTTTTGTGGAGTTTTGAATGAGAGTGGTGGAGGCAGGAAGCACATAAAACCATCTGTAGAATATAGCATAGTCTGCATTCTGAACTGTTGTTTTGCTGATGTAAATGAAATCACTCTTAAAGAACAAAGAATGATGGGGAAACTCATAGCGGTAGAGCAGAGCGGAACGGTACAGGAGGTAGAGAACTGGGTCTCAGCATGTGGGTTCCAGTACTAGCCGTATCCCTTAAGCCGCTTTCACACCGGACGCTAAACAAATTTTTCGCACGACAGATTACATTCAAAGTCAACGCAAAGACGCGAATGCAAGCGAAACGCGTTGACATTGAATGTAATCTGTCGCATGAAAAATTTGTTTCGCGTCCGGTGTGAAAGCAGCTTTACGACGAGGGAATCCTTGGCCGATTACTTGAAGCAGATAATTAATATGGCAAAACACTGACATTAGGACTGGTTCTCACTGTTCAAGTTCGTTCCGGTATCGTCAGAAATGAGTTTGATTCTGCAAGACGGATTTTGTGATTTTTTTTTTCCAGTCCTTTGCTCGTGCTCTTGACTGCTTACTCAAAAGGTGTTATGGATTCGTTGCTTTTCTGTGTCCTTCAACGTCAAAGTCAGTGTCCATAAAACTACAGGAATTTTCTATCCCAATTTTTATTGTTATATTGTTGGATTTTACTGTTGCAAGATCCAGTAAAAAGGCATCATATCTCATCAGACGCCTTGCTCTCCTAATGCATGGGCATCGGCCATTTGAACAAGTGCGAAGTCACTGAACTTGCGTAGCTGAGCGGGTGTTTTGCAGAAGTATGCTTTGGTGAATAAAATTTGTAATGATTGAGTGACGGTGAATTGTTATGATGATGATGACTACAATGATAATGATACATAGATGCAGCCATACGGAAAAGATAAACTGGAAAAGATTTCAGCGCAGCACACTCATCTTCAATAATGACCTGCCTGGGGTCAGCCACTTATTTTGCGAGTTCTCTCGAGAACGTGGTCAGGTGACCACCTTGGATGTTGCAGTTGTGATATCATTTACAATAAGAACATGCAATAAGTCAAGAT
This sequence comes from Gymnothorax reevesii, assembly GCA_029721435.1. NCBI lineage: Eukaryota > Metazoa > Chordata > Actinopteri > Anguilliformes > Muraenidae > Gymnothorax > Gymnothorax reevesii. Next base: position 50,641,706 of record CM056589.1, on the reverse strand, counting down.
GCACCACAATACCAGATTAAAAGCTCCTGTGCCACTTGTTTTTCACGTCATCTCGATAACAATGTTTTTACAAAAACGGCAGCGACCACCTTGGATTTTGAGGTAAAGGTAGGTACCACAGGTAAAAACCATCTTGGTCAGGAAGTAGTTCTAATACCAAACTGCATCAGCAAAAGATGAATCTATACAAACTAACTTCATGCAAGAAATGTGACCCATGTGTTATGGCCCCAATTTGTTATTACATTTACACCAGCAACAGCAACAGCAAGGGATGACAGACACAGTTTTAACAACTGAAACACATTTAATAAACAAACAAAGACAATCACAACTAACTAACAACTAAGACCAAGATTGAATAAACAAGACAAAAAAAAAAACCCAGAAATATTTACAGTCCCTTTTGTAGGTGGCTTGGTGATGTCCTGGATAAAGAAAAATAATGCTCTAACACAGGCAGAAATCCTCAAAAGAAACTTCTCAGGTTCTGAACAGAAATGACAGGTCTGGTCACGTGTATCCTTCTTCTTGCAATTTCTCCTGCTACTCTACTGTCTCAATTCTTTTCCTTATATACTCTTTTGCAGACCCCACCCACATTTAGACCTCTTTTTTTTAATTTTCTGAGACTTGCCCCAGACATGTCCAGGACATGTCTAAACATGACTCCAGTCTGAGCTTAACAAAAAAAAGGTAAACACTGCCATCTAGTGGCCTATATTCACATTTCACATGAATATGCAAAGTAATGGAATGTAATACTGATATTATGATCATGCAATACTTGGGTTTTGTAATATTGTGAACTAAAGCTTTTTAAGCCATTAACTAACCAGGGAAGCAACACTGACAGCATGTTTCCTTTTTTTCCCCAGGATGCACTGGGAGAGACACCAAACAAAACAGAACAGAACAGACCATCAGCAGGTAGGACAGGACAGAGAGATGAGCTGGAGCAGGTCAGGGTTTAGAACCTTGCACCAGAACCCAACTTCACCTCTACAGCTGCAAGTCAGGAACCCAAGCTGCTAGAATGTTCCGAACCAGCAATTAGGCCTCTTTTCTATCCCTAGAAGGTTCTACGGCAGCACATCATGAGCATGATGCACACACAGCTCTCATTTAAATTATACACTCTCACACAGAAGACATGAGGCTAGATTATTTTCGGGGTGTGTGTGTGTAGGGGGGGGTGGGGTGGGATCAATTTCCTTAAAAACATTTTTTACTGGCCCGTAAATCCTATGTCTTGAGGAAAATCAAGTCTGCTTCACCCAACAATTTTTCATTCTCAGCGTTTCCTCATTTAACTGCCAATTTGAGACATTAAACTCCTCCCTAACTGCTCCTAATTAAACAAAAATGAATGTTATATAATCCAAATATCATCCAACTGTAAGATCAATAGCCGATTACTGGGATTAGCACCAATAATAAAATGGAGGGAAACGTTCGCACTTAACATCCATCATTCCTGTAACAAAACAAAGGGCTTCACAACAAGATAATCAATATCAATTTTCCAACTCAGCAGGTCTGAGTTGAATTAAAGCAGATCTGGAAAAAATTAATTGGTCACATCAAATCTCCTGTGTCACAGATTATGCATCTGTGTCAACGCACACTTTTGAATCACTTTCATCAACTCTGCTGACCACATCTGATTTAAATTTTACAAAACAGTTTTGCAATTCAAAACTTTAATTAGCCAAAATATTATAATGAGCCAAAATGCTACAAATCTTGCACAATAATAAGGCAATACACCCTTTAAATACAGAACAACTCTAAACATGTAAGGAACAAAACAAGGCCATTGGCCAGTCATGGCATCCAGAGAAGCATTTGATAGTTCAGAGTCAAGAATAGAAAAATTTTGATTTCTAACAATTTCAGTGCAAGACATTATAGGCCAAGGTTTTTTCACACTGCTACAGAAAATTATAAAACTTTTACTTAAAAAAAAAAGGTATAAGAAAACAGACATTTGTAAATCATATTTACAACATATATCATTGTTTTAAATTGCAAACTTCATGGCTTATTTGGAAATGAACACTCATTTGAAATGAGTGCAACACTTCTCAAACCGTTAACACGGGAGCAACTAGACAGTGGCAGTTCGTATCACTGCACAATAGTTCACAAACAAGCATTAGCGAAGAAGGCCTAAAACAGATTGGTCAAAACCCGATGGAATATACAATGCATCTTCATGCCTGCCCATTCAAGGACTTCGGGGATTTCACCCTCTGCAATAAGTCATATTAAAAAAATTTTAAAAAACCTGTAGCGTAAATGTCAAAATAAATGAATAAATAATCAATGGCCATGATCTTTGATCCGTCCGATGAAACTCCAATGAAAACCGAAGAGCTTTTTAGGTGAAGAAAGCCAGAGTGGCTCCAGGAATACCTTGCATAACCTTCGTCAACAAACAACATTAATCACCACATCCTAAAACGCAAGTTAAAACTGCATTACACAACGAGAAGGCCATGAATCAGCATTGGTCAAAAACTCCACCACCGCCTCTCAGCTCAAGATCATCTGAAATTGACTGAAACATGAAGGGAATTTTTTTTTCTGACAAGTCAACTTATCAAATTGTTTCTGATCATTACGGACTTGGTTTTCTCCAGGCCAAAGGAAGAAGGACCCATTCCTGATGTCAATAACGTAAAGTTTGAAAGCCAGCGTCCCTCACAGACAGTGTATGAGTGCGTTTACGCCCATTCGCTTGCACATCTGTGTGGGAACCATTATTGCAAAAGCATAAAGAGATGGGTTATAAGTTAAAGGGGAAAAAAAACCTGAACAAATACACTGACAAACATAATGAATGCAGATGTTTCTGTGAAGTTTTCTGAAATGGTTTGGACCCACTCGCCCACTTAAAGGTGAAAGGGTCACTGCAAATCAATGCTGTGTTATTCTGCGTGAGATATGGGAGTGATCTCTTCCAGGATGAAAATGGCCCAAGACATACCTTATGGCAAAAGACACACATACACAATTCACCAACTGTGATCCTTGCAGTTCCCTTTACCACTCGAACCATCCTCCTCACAGTTCAAGCACTCAACAAAGAAACAAACCCTAATCCAGGATGATTTCTAACATTGAAAATGCCAGAAATGTCTTAAATAATTCCCTGACAGTCAAAGCAGGCATTCTTAACCTTATAACTATTGTCTAACAGCCATTTCCACATTTGTGAAGCTCAAGAACTATCTGTCGCAGACTGTTTGTCTTAACCATTGTAATGGATGGCAATGGGAAATTAGGCCATATATCACCTAATGTTTATTCCCCAAAGGAGACCGGAAGTAATGGGAGCCCATTTTAAGTTTTTCATCATTATGGTGAACTTAAAGATCAATGGGAATTACACTTCTTTCCAGTGCTGTGCATTTTTAGACAAATCAATCTTCTCAGAGACATGCAGTTCTCCTCTATACATGGTACTGGTCATCGATATTAAACATGGTATAAATCAACCGCGAACATCTATAAAAAAAAGAATTCATTTCAGAAGCTGGCGGCTTAACTTCACACTAGGTAACAAAAACTGCTTTGTTTACATCAATACATTTGAAATTCAATATCCTGAGTCTCCAATAGGTGATCCAGAATTAGATTTGTAGAGAGTAACTTGACACTTTTCAACACTGCTGCACACAACAGAACGTTAATCAGGGCGCAGTTATTGGAAACAACTTAAAGTCAAGTATCACGATACCACTGAACAAAGCTCAATGTCTGCCTGCGGGAAACAAGAGGTATTCCGGGGTGTTAGGAGAGAGACCTATAGACTTGTTACCAGGTATTATCATGGGCGAAGCAGAAAGATTAATTCCTCATCTTGCCAGGTTGCATACCTGATGCATTTTATAGATAATTCAGCTATTGTATGGTTGATAATCCATCACATTGCTGTGCCTCAGCCCCACTTAAAGACGCGATGTTCTGCGAGCCTCAGCAACCAATCACCTCTCCGCAAACAGTGTCACAACCGACACACAAGCATACAAATCCTGCATGCATGCATGCAGATGTTACTGAACATAAAACTGTTCTTAAACAGCCTTTAAATCAAGGCAACCTGCCACTGCAGAAGATAAGCCATCACTCTTGAGGTGACCAGGGCTGTGTGACAGCCAAGAGCGATATTTCACCAGAGCTAATCGCATTCAAACTGTACCCTGCCCCCCCAGCTCCAGCATCCCACTAATAACACGTGACTTTTTTTCAAGCGTCCTCTTTAGCCTTATTCAGCAAGCCCATGTTCGGTATGGGACGGTGGCGTCCCTAAACCACCACAGACAAAATCTCTATGAAATACGTATTCTCCCAGCCAAAAGGTCAAACTGTGGAGGAGTTGTGCGTCAACACAAATCTGGTACGTGCAGCTAACTTAAGGTCAAATACACTGCCACAGTAACCGCTTCCTGGTCGGACAGGGTCACAGCGAGGAGAAACAATACGACACAGAGGTTCTCAGCTCTACGTGTCAGATGCCATGGTAACCACGCACACGATCTCCAATCATCCACCAACCCCCTGCTGCTGGAGAGCGGGGAAAATGGCTGACCAGAACACTTACAGGGGGGCTTCTGTGAGTCTGAGTGAGCTCAGCACTAGAGAAAAGCCTCAGCTCTTATCATTCCCAAGGAAAATAAACATGCGCACACACACACACACACACACACGCGCAATCGCACTCCACTGCAGACACACACACACGCCTGGCCTCACACACTAACAAAAAGCAAACCCAAAGACCTCTCAAATTACACAAGCCATCACAACACCCATCCCCCCCCACACACACCCCATGCACAAACACAAACTCAAACCATAAAAGAACCCATTTTCCACGAGGAGATTCTTTCGAAAGACCTCATTGTTTATTAAAAAATGTATTTAAAAAAACATGGTGATCGTAAACTAACAAATCGCGCATTAACATTCGAAAACTAGACTTTTTTTCCCTTCCCTGGGAATAAAGAGAAGAAAAATAAGATGGAAAAAAGAGCAACTAAAAACAGCTGCTTCTCTCTGTAACCCCAGCCTTAAAGCTGGTGGGGGAGGTGGAAGAGGGTGGTGGGGGCAGGAGGGGGGGAGCCTGGGGTGCGTCAGCAGTTTAAGAAAATAAAGTCAAACAGACAGCAAAGAAGAAATGGAAACAAAGGGAGCGAAAAAAGACGAGAGAAAGACACGCAAGAGCACTCACCTCCCCGGAGAAGCTGTATTTCCCTTTGAGGATCTGCCTGTACAGGCGCGTGCGGTTCTCATCCTCGAAGGGCATGGTGCCACTCAGCAGGATGTAGGAGATCACCCCCAACGCCCACATGTCCACAGCATTAGTGTAGGGCTTGCGCACCAGAATTTCGGGGGCGATGTACTCAGGGGTCCCACACGTGGTCTTCATCAGGCACTCGTTGCCCTTCTTGCGGGTGCTGGCCAGGCCGAAGTCGGTGATCATGATCTTGGAGTCGGCACCCGGGTGGTAGTACAGCAGGTTCTCGGGCTTGAGGTCGCGGTGGGTGATGCCCAGCGTGTGCAGGTACTTGACCCCGTCGAGCACCATCTGCAGCACTCGGGTGGCGTCGCGCTCGGTGAAGGAGCCGCGGGCGATGATGCGATCGAAGAGCTCGCCGCCCGTGGCGAGCTCCATGACCATGTACACGCGCTCAGCCGTCTCGAAGACCTCGATGAGCTGGATGATGTTGGCGTGTCGGACACGCCGCAGCACGTTTAGCTCCGACTCGCACACCTCCCGGCCCTCCTGGCACCGCGTCTCGATCATCTTGATGGCGTAGGGCTGCCGTGTGCTCTTGTGTTCCACCCGCACCACTCGGCTGAAACTGCCCCGCCCAATCAGGGCCTTGATGTCATACTTGGCGGTCACCCGTGGGTCGAACTTGGCCCTGTACTTGGCGGCCTTGCTCCGCCGCGGGTCGGCAAAGTCCGGCGGGCCGCCAGTGGGGGACAGGGCCTGGGGCGAGGGCGAGGCCATCTTCTCGCCGCCCGCCTTCTCCCCGCTGGCCCCGTCCCGGATGAAGTGCCGGTACGGGTCGGGAGGCTGACCGGGCTGGGGCTCCACCTTCTTGACCAGGTCGAGCTGGACTTCCGTGGGTGGCTCTGGGAGAACTTTGCTCCTCCCACACCCCATCATGTCACGATCCAGCCCCCCCAGCGTCACAGAACATCTTCATCGCCCACAAGGCGCGAGTTCACTGCATTCAGCCACAACCCAATACCCCAACCAAGTGGAAGTCTTCCCTCGAGTCCTTGGCAAAGCACTGAGCAAACTTCCAATTCCTAGATTAAATGTGATAAACTAGAAAACAGAGAAACAAAAAAGTCCTGAAAAACAAAGGAAAATTGGATGCCATTAGTATTTTGATTAACAGAACATACAACAAATTGGCACATAAGTTTTTTCCTTACATAGAAAGCCATACCAAGGATTCCCCATCACTTTAACGGAAGCATAGCCCAGTGAAAATGGTTTGTACTTAAACTCACAAGCGGTTAATTGCTGACAGATAAGAAGGGCTACATTTACAGCAAAAATTAGCAGTGTTAATGGGGAAAGGGATGGCAACAGAAGAGACAAAGGAATGAGAGAAAAGTAAGTCTTTCCACCCTTAGATGAGACCACTTTTCACAGTCATGTAGTTGTTTTGGTCTGATAATATCAGGTGCATACATTTTTGAACAATAAGTTACTGTTGGTTTAGCAGTCTACTAAAGCAAATTGGAGTTCAAATACGATAATAAATATGCACTCTCAGTACAGATTTTCAGCTTTAATTTGAAGACACTTGCATCCAAATCTGGTTTACAGCACAGACATAAATTTGTTTTTTTGATATCCCCAACTTAAGAGACGAGAAGTAACTGAACAATTAATCAGCTCAGCTGTTCCGCAGTCAGGTACGTAACCCCTCCATTTCATTTACCTACATGACTGTGGAATTTGCATTCGTATCCCTTGCTTTTCACCGTCTATATGAAGTTAAAGAATCGGTCACTGACGGTGAAGCAAGCCATTAAACAAACCAATCAAAGAAGTACAGGGTTCCCACAGCTTCGGGCAAGTTAAATTCAAGACTTTTTAAGACTTTTTTAATGCCATTTGATATTAAATTTAAGACCAACTTCATAATAAACACAAATGGAAAAATAACACCTCATCATAGGATTCGGGACAATTTTGCCCAAATGTTTATTTGAACATGAAATATGACCTTTTGATCAAATGAAAACGTTTTTTTGAAAAACATTAATACTAGGGATAGACGATATTAGATTTTTGGCCGATATCCGATACGCCAATATTTTACAACTCATTTGGCCGATATCCGATACTGATACCGATATTTTTTCCCCCACATCTAATTGCAGTGATCATCTAGTTTCTGCAGGGGAATTAACAGACAGAATTATTCTGCAGACTCTTCATCATGTCGACCTGCTGGCAAATGCAGACATAAGACAAAGCTGAAAATGATGTAACATCAGTAATCACTCCTTGTGCAAAATAAGAAAAATACCTCAATTTACGTTATTTAAAACATGTCATATTTATTCATTACAATTGTTTTTAAACAAAACAAATAAGATACTTGCAGCCTGTCCTACTTAAAACAGACTTATGACAACACCCACAACCAATTTTACCTCTATTCACAAGGAACATGTATGAAGTGCATTGTACAACTGTACAGCAATGCCCGTGACCTTTCACCCCTCAGGCGGAACTGCATCAAAAACCAACATCAGTGTGTAAAGTACATTGCCACACGGGCTCAGGAACACTTCAGAAAACCACTGTCAGTAACTACAGTTCGTTGCTACATCTGCAAGTGCAAGTTAAAACTCTACAATGCAAAGTGAAAGCCATTTATCAACAGCACCCAGAAACGCCACCGGCTTTGCTGGGCCCGAGCTCATCTAAGATGGACTGATGGAAAGTGGAAAAGTGTTCTGTGGTCTGACGAGTCCACATTTCAAATTGTTTTTGGAAACTGAGGACGTCGTGTCCTCCGGAGCGAAGAGGGAAAGAACCATCCGAACTGTTGTAGGTGCAAAGTTCAAAAGCCAGCATCTGTGATGGTATGGGGGTATATTAGTGCCCAAGGCATGGGCAACTTACATATATGTGAAGGCTCCATTAATGCTGAAAGGTGCATACAGGTTTTGGAGCAACATATGTTGCCATCCAAGCAACGTCTTTTTCATGGACGCCCCTGCTTATTCCAGCAAGACAATGCCAAGCCACATTCTGCACGTGTTATAACAGCATGGCCCCGTAGTAAAAGAGTCTGGGTACTAGACTGGCCTGCCTGTAGTCCAGACCTGTCTCCTATTGAAAATGTGTGGTGCATTATGAAGCATAAAATACAACAACAGAGACCCCGGACTGTTGAACAACTTAAGCTGTACATCAAGCAAGAATGGGAAAGAGTTTCACCTGAAAAACTTCAAAATTGGTCTCCTCAGTTCCCAAACATTTACTGAGTGTCGTTAAAAGGAAAGGCGATGTAACACAGTGATAAAAAGGCCCCTGTGCCAACTTTTTTGCAATGTGTTGCTGCCTTTAAATTCTAAGTTAATGATTATTTTCAACAACAAAAAAAGTTTCTCAGTTTGAACATTAAACATCTTGTCTTTGCAGTGTATTCAATTGAATATAAGTTGAAAAGGATTTGCAAGTCATTGTGTTCTGTTTTTATCGACAATTTACACAACGTGCCAACTTCACTGGTTTTGGGTTTGTATATCGGCAGATATCAGCAGAATGGCCGATGTCCGATATTTAATTTTAAAGCCGATATCGTTCACTGATATGGCACTGCTTTTTTCAGTTACTCCTCCACCTCTGCCAATTCTGCCATTTTTTCTTTGTGGCGCTTTCTCAGTGTGTTCACTAATTCATCACGAGTTCACATTTTTAAGACTTTTGAAAGATTTATTTAAGACATTTTAATGCCAATTAAGGCCTTGTTTTTAGATTCGTGAATTTAATGCCTTTTAAGACTTTTTAAGGATCCGTGAGAACCCTGAAGTAGGAAAACATTAGGTGTGGTCAATCAACAACTATGTACAATGTTCTGGTGAGTTTAGAAACACCAAAAGAAATGACAAGGATAATAACTGTGGTGGATGACAGAAGAATTCTCTGACTGGTGAAAAAAACCCTTCATAACTACTGACCAAATCAAAGTCACTCAACAGAAAGTATGCGTGTCTGGGTCAAAGACAACAATCAAGAGAAACCTTCATCAGAGTAAATACAGGGTGCTCACTGCACAACATAAACCATTGATAAGGGGTCCCATCTCAAACACAGGAAGGCCACAGTTCACCACAAAACCTCATTTAAAAATGTACAATTCTGAAACAATCCAAGGGCAAGGGAAGAGAAGGCGTTACTCATGATCTGACGCATATCATCTCATCTGCTAATCAAAGTTGAAGTGTTATGGTGTGGGCATGTATGGCCACTAGGGATGTCAACATCTACACGTGTAAACGGTTACACAGATAACAAATCATAACCGTTAAGAGAAATCAATAACCGTGTACACGTCATTTTTTCCTCCTCTTCCTCCTCCTCGTTCATTTCTCACCAATACATATAGTCGCCAATTTTTAGAGGTGATAATGTTGCCTGAAAGCTTCATATAATAACATTAACGAACGATACACCTAAATGTTCCCACTAGCGCATACAGATGCATGGGGCGCAATATTGCCTTGATATATATATATATATATATAAAAAAAAAAAAAACCCCCCCGCAGCCACAGCCAGTGTCGCGCCACTTCAAGAATAGGCTGCAGAGGACTTGAGAAGAGCGCATCTTCTCCATGCGCAAATGTCGTGCGGCTGAAAACAAAAACTGTTAATGGCTTGTTATTTTAGCCTATATTGTTGCGTGTTGTTGTACGTTATATTGTTGGTTGGTGTTCTGTCGGCTTTTCAAGACCTGATCACACATCCTTGTGTCTAAAGAGGAGGAAGAAAACATTTTCTTTTGCCAATTTTAGTGAATAATTGTGAGTCCCCCCCCTCTACTTTAACTTTGTGGATATTAAGGTGAAGTTTTTTCCTCTCACTTCAGCTTATTTTGGCTTCTTTTTGAGTTGCTTTCGGTCGCCAGTTCCACATTACTTTCACTATGAGATGCATATTAAAATTCAGATGCAGCTCCCGTTGCGAGAGAGGGATGCAGTTTGCACTTTAAGTTTAAAAAAAAAAAAGTACAAAAGTGAGCAATAGTTAAAACAATGATTAAAAAAGGTTAACACTTTTGCAGTTTTCACTTGTACGTTTTCTTATCTGTCAAAATGATCGAGGATTTTATTTTCAACTCATTTTACTTTCTGTGGATATATAGCGCAACTGCGATAGAAAAAGCTCATCAATCCCCAATGCGTAGCCGGGTACAAGTCGGTTAGAAGTCCCGTGTACACCTGTAGAAAAAATTGTAAACGTTGACACCCCTAATGGCTACCAAGAGAAGTGGTTCTTTTGTAATAAGTGTTGATGTGACTTCCCACAAAAGCAGCAGGATAAATTCTGAATTGTACATGGCCATATTGTCTGCTCTGATTTAGCCAAATCATTCAAAATTTATAGGAAAGCAGTTCACAGTGAAGATGGAAAATGACTAAAAACATATGACAAAGGGAACGCAATATATTAAGGTATAGAAATGGAATGTTATAAAATGGTAAAAATCTGTAACTGGCCCTCAATCCAACTAAGCATGCACTTCACTTGCAGAATAAAAACTGACCCCAGAATCTGCAGAAACTACAGACCACTACAGTGATGGTCTGGCATGATGGCACCAGGAGAGACACCCCATGTCTAAAGGTTCCAGACTTCAGGCAATCATTTACTGTAAAGGGGTTGCTCTCAAGTATGAACAAGAAACGCCTGCGTTTGAACACCCTCGGTCTGACTTACGAAGTGTCCTAGAACAATTACACAATAACCAAAGTAGAATTCCACAGAACATACATTTACAAATACAAAAATGCCCAAAGTCCCACAAAAATTTTGGAAAAAGTGAAATTTTTTTCACTAATCTAGAGCCCCGCATATATATATGATCGTTCCCCCGGGTATAAACCCCCTAGCTAAAATGCTTCATCAAAATCAGTCCACGACAAAGTTTTTTTCAAAAACACCAAAAATGCCATTTTTTCCCCAAAAAATGGTCCGATCTGAAAAAGTCTTTCCTGGCCTGGATTCCCTACATTGCCGCAAATGTTTTGGCATGGGTAACTAGTTTATTGATGCTGACTTTAGAGGTGCACACACGGACGGACAGACAGACAGACAGACAGACAGACAGACAGACAGACGACGAACTGATGACAATACCCTTCGGCCTGAAGTCGGGCCGAGGGTAAAAATGATCATTCACTTTCTGAGTATGTTGGTCTTCCCAGTAACTTTTCAGTCCCAGAACGGGGAATGTCTAAATATGGTTGTAATTTCCACATCGGTTCACACAAATGCTTGGGGGGAAAAAAAAAAACTCATTACAAAGCTGAAAGTCTACACTCCAAGCATGTTTTTATCGTTTCATTTGAAATCCATCGTGATGGCACACAGCGCAAAAATGATGAAACTTGTTGCACAGTCCAAATACTTACAAACCTGACAATGAATGACAAATACGCAGCATGTATGGCACTTGCTGACAAGCTAGTGAATTCACTTCGAAAGGGGAATAACAATTTGACAACATATCACATAGGGGTTGAAAAGTCCATGTATCAAGGCCGCAAATAAGGCAAACCTCAAAACCAAACATAGTACTAGTAGAGTGACATGCAATAAGTCCTGTTAGCTATAAGGCAGCTAACTATCTATTTGGTCCTGAAGCATGAAACATAAATATCCTGTTTTCCAATAAATAAAGTCAAAACATGTCACTGTTTGCTCACACTAGCTAGAGGGGTAGGTTCATTGCAGTATTAGTCAACCCCTTCAGGTTCTAGCAAAAGTTGGGAATAATGAACCACTTGAAACCAAAGGTAACATTGCATTATTTTTAAATTCTTAAATAAATTAGCAAAAGTAAATCAGCAACAAGCCAAGTAAAAATCACTCTTGAAAAAACAGCTTTCCAAGGTAACCACAAACTTTTAAAACTCATGGCTGATTCACCATTGACATCAAGATAACAACTTTCAGGTAGTGATGATTATTACCTCCGCCCAAGGAAGTTGGAGGTGATTATGTGATCATTACAGTTTGTCAGTTGGTTGGTTTGCTTGTAAGCAGGATTACGCAAAATGTTATTGATGGATTTTCCTCAAATTTGGTGCAATGTTCAAGGGAAAGGTGATTCGATTTAGAGAGGTGAGGGTCCAAGGTCAAGGGCATGCAAAAGGTCAAAAACACATTAAAACCCATGAGCGCAAAGACTACAGGACTGCATAAACACAGGGGTTGCCAAATAATACTGACAGAAATAACACTGTGTTCACTGGCGGAGGTACTTGCGCCCTCTGAGCGCGGCTCTAGTTGATAATGTGACAATAACCCAAGGTTGTCAAGCAAACCTGCAACAACATATTGTGAGACATTTTAGGTCTGGGTAGAAACAAAACGACATCATCACCCCCCGTTAAGGCACAAGATCGCCAAGTGCCGATTTCTGAGCTGAGCCCAGCCAACCTAACGCTAATTTGACTCAGTAACACAAGCTCAATTAAGCAAGTTCACCACCTAAATCGCTAGTCCACTAGCAATCTAACGTCACCTAGGTAAGTTAAGGTTACCCGTGATGGAAATGAAGCCGCTTTCACACTGGACGCGAAACGAATTTTTCCCACGACGGATTGCCTTGCATTCAAAGTCAATTCAAACACGCGATTTCGCGTCTTTGCTTTGACTTTGAATGTAGCTGTCAAGTGCGAAAAATTCGTTTCGCGTCCGGTGTGAAAGCGGCTTTGCACCCAAAATTACCACAACACAACCGGCCGGATGGGACCGCGCGGCCTGGAGATCACGCATCCAGTGAAACTTTCTCGGTTTTCTGGGCTCGTAAACTCCTGTACAGCAGCTAGCATTAGCTCCCCCTTAGCGCACGTCAACAAAAGGTCCGTGAGCGCTGACTTGGGTCAGTAGCTCGCAAACAACAGTGTCAGTGAGCCAGTGTTACCCAAGACGTCGGTACCTGTGTGGTTTCATGGCGTTAAGCATCAAAATAATTCCTCTTGTCCTTTATATTCAAATGGATAACAGTTAGCTAGCAAGCTAACCAACATCAGCGCATCAATATTCAAACTTTGTCGAGGCCATGAAACAAAACTTTCTAAAAATGTAGTTTTGCCCCTTTATGTAGATTATAGTTAGCTGGCCAGCTAACGGTGAAGTTAGCGAGCTACATTGCTGTCAGCGAACTGTTAACTTAAGCGTGTCACGACATCTCTTAAGTCGCGACTTAGCTCGTGATTGATAAGCTCATGTCACGTCCCGACAGCTCCACTCCAATTCCTCGGCTAGCAAGCTAACGTTAGCCAACTTTAGTTAACTTTCGCCAGCCAATTTAGCGAGCGCTTTTCCCATCGCACAGCCACCAGTAACGTTACATTCACTATTATCGGTTGCCCTTCCAAGCTGAGAATAAATAAGGTTTAACACGTCCTAAAATGCAGTTAATAATATAATCAGTAAAAAAATACAGCTCACCGTCTTCTTTAAGTGATGATGCCCGCTAACAACACACGTTATCAAGCCTGATTCCATTCGCCGAAATGCAAAGTAAGATTTCAGCGATTGTGAACTCCAACCTCCTCACCCCACTCTCGGCTGCCATCATCGTTTTTGGGTTTTTTTATTTATTTATTTTTTTTACTTTGATTCGGGTATTTGAAAAACAGTTGTCTTTCCGTTTATTTTGCGCGTATTAATGGTCGCTGACATCCCGAACAAGTCGCGACAAAAAGCGTGGTGATTCGGTATGGAGGCTGCGACGTTGCACAATAGTCCGCATCAGCTTGCAGTGGGCTGCCCGAAACTGTTTTCGCGTTCGTCCACTTTTTTTCTGCAGAAGTTTTGGGAGGACCTGTATTTTTTTTAAACCACAGAAACAGACCCACACGAACCCCCTCATGAGCTCACTTCCTGGATACTCGGAGACGCTCTTTCGCCGACAAATTTTGGGCCCCAAAAAAATCATCTTCCATATTAATTTCCCACTAAACACCAGTATTCCTGATATCAGCAAGGGCACCACGACAGTCCTAACTTTCTGGAAATCTACCGCTAAATCGCCGGTGTGAGGCGTGTTCCAACATCACAAACTTTTTTTTGACGTTTCCTTCGGGAGAAGCAACTCCTTCAGCGCCCGCAGAGGGCAGCTTTTCCACTGATCCGGTCGTCTAACGGTCCCAAGTCATGCCTGGGACACGTACCGTTAACCGCTGGAGGGCGATAAGTGTCCTGTGATGACATTTTCTTAATATTAGCATTAAGAAAAGAACGTTCGTCGAATTTAATGACACGAAAGTTGTCCTACAGACTGCAGCGCCCTAACTTCTACAGCCTCAGCGAAGAAAAGAATAGAGGACCGGTTATTCATTTTACCTTTATAAAGGCAGGCCTACAATGGTTTGTCACTGAGGCAGTGCCCTCTGCGGTTGGCCTATGCCTGTTGTGCCACAGAAGATTTAGGCCGTTATGGGCTACCTCTCTACCTGACGAAAGGGTACCCATGGCCTTATTACAGTGAGGTCTAATAATTTGACTTTGGGGGCAAGGGAGATTGGGGCACAACCTAACACATCTAATGTGTTCCACAAAAAATAAAATACCCTTAAACATATTGTGCTTTTCTTTCGATACTGGAACTAATTTTAGTAAATAACATCTTTAGGAGATTAGACAATGAGAAAATCGGTTACCTCCAAATTAGGCTTCTGAACACAAGTGTTAAAAATTCCTTCAACATACACAACTTGAGCAAGACTCTAAAAAGGTTCAACTCTTTATCCTTTGTTTGCATGATAAAGAGGGTTTTTTGAATCCATCCATCCATCCATCCATCAATCTTCTTCCGCTTATCCAGGGCCGGGTCGCGGGGGCAGCAGTCTATGCAAGGATGCCCAGATCGCTCTCCCTGGACACTTCCTCCAGCTTTTCCGGGGGTATCCCGAGGCGTTCCCAGGCCAGCCGAGTGACATAGTCCCTCCAGTGTGTCCTGGGTCTTCCCCGGGGCCTCCTCCCGGTGGGGCATGCCCGGAACAACTTCCCAGGAAGGCGTCCAGGGGGTATCCGATAGAGATGCCCGAGCCACCTCAGCTGGCCCCTCTCGACATGGAGGAGCAGCGGCTCTACTCTGAGCTCCTCCCGCGTGACAGAGCTCCTCACCCTATCTCTAAGGGAGCGGCCAGCCACCCTGCGGAGGAAACCCATTTCAGCCGCTTATACCCGAGATCTCGTTCTTTCAGTCATGACCCAAAGTTCCTGACCATAGGTGAGGGTAGGAACGTAGATTGACTGGTAAATCGAGAGCTTTACCTTTCGGCTCGGCTCCTTCTTCACCACGACAGGTCGGTACAATGACCGCATTACTGCTGCCGCTGCACGGATCCGTCTGTCAATCTCACGCTCCATCCTTCCCTCACTCCTGAACAAGACCCAAGATACTTAAACTCCTCCACTTGATGCAGGAGCTCTCCTCCAACCCGGAGGGGACTAGCCACCTTTTATCCGTCGAGAACCATGGCCTCGGACTTGGAGGTGCTGATTCTCATCCCAACCGGTTTGCATTCGGCTGCAAACCGCCCCAAGTGCATGCTGAAGGTCCTGGTTTGAAGGTTGTTTGTTTGTTTGTTTTTGCAACTATTTAGTCTACCAATTATTTTACGCCAATTAAGAAGCTACACATTCATTGGTCAGTTAAATGTTTCTCAGTTTTTTTTTTATGTAGATGCTTCCAATAGCCTATATCACAGTGCGGATATGGAGTTTTTATTCTTCATGGCGTGCATGGATATCTAAGTTAATACGTGGCTTCAGAGAGTAAATAACTGCTCTAAATATGAAATGCACATTTGTTAAAACAAATGAAATGCTTCTTAAAATTAAACAGTTGCCATTGTGTTTGGAACAAAAACCAGCATGCACAGTGGACCCCCAGAACCAATGCTGAGAACCACCGCTCTATGGTGCGCCTACTTCACCGTTCTGAGGCTGACAATGCATAGCTAGGTTACCTTTCTTGCCCATACTAGTGTACACATGGCCTAAGTGCCCATGGGGTCACATAAGTGTGGATTGCTCACCAACCTTGACGAACAGAAGTGCACTTCCATTGTAGCCCTATTTCTGAGAGTTCACTTTGTTCTGGATACTGTGTTCTGTTTAATTATTTTATGTAGAAGTTTGTGTATAGCCTGAAAGGTTGGCTCCAACATGTGCTCGTACTCCAAATCCTGAAAATCAAAGTGTTCTTGCAAGGTCGGGACTTACAACAAACTTGGCAGACTGTTTATTTGCCTCTGCCTGTCCTCCCCATTTAATTTACCATACACGTGACAATTCCCGTCCAATTTCCTACAACTAGCCCCAGTTGTGACAACCTGCAATGTTCTTCGATTTTTCACTTTAGCACTGCAGAATAATTTATTTAATCACGCTCAAGGCTACTTTTTAGAACCATGTAAAAAAAGCCGAAAGTACGATAGCTCTTTGTAACGCTCTCTACCAAACTGTCAGCAGTCAGTAAATTTGGTTATTTTATTTTCTGTTTTCTTTTGAGTTTGCTGTTATTATTTATGTTCCTGTGTTTAATTCTCCTTGTCTTTGTTTCCATTTCACTCGCCCTGCCAGCCCTCCCCATTCTGTTTGTTAATTAGTTCAGCTCATTGCTTCATTTGTCCCCACTCTCCCAGTCACACTTTGTCGGTCTTCCCGCACTTGCTTTGAGTTTTTTTTTTTTTTCTCGCAATTTATGCTGCTTTCACACCGGACGCGAAACAAATTTTTCGCACGAGAGATTACATTCAAAGTCAATGCAAAGACGCGAATACGCGCGCCTCTTTGCAATGGCTGCATTTACATGGATTGTTTTCTTCAATCTGACTGAAATCAAACGGATTAAATTAATCCGATTCGATCTGTTTACATGAACGCTAAGTAAAGCGATCCACGTTCAATCCGCGTATACATGGCCCCAGCTAAAACCGATTACAGTTTCTTTGACATGCGCAAAAGGTCCTACTAACGTCATTACGTGACTCCTACGTACTCGGGAGCAAATGCGCAGAACAAATGATCCAATCCATCAACCGAATCCACTCTGTTAAGCCGTTTATATGCAGCATCAAGCTGATTATCAATCCTCTTTATCGAAAATTGAATCGGCTAAGGTGGTTACATGAGACATTTGGAATCTGACTAACCTGTCAATCCCATTATAAGTAGGATTTTTGGACCCATGTAAACACAGCCATTGACTTTGAATGAAATCTGTCGTGCGAAAAATTCGTTTCGCGTCTGGTGTGAAAGCAGCTTAAAGCTCAGTGTTTTCTTTAGTGTATCACGAGTCTGTCTCTGCATTCATCAGTCACTTGTGAGTCTTCTGTTTCCTAGAGCGACTAGGCCTACTCAGCTCTGATCTCATTTTGTTTAACACTTTTCTAAAGTTTGCTTGCCCTGCCCTTTATGTTTGATTAATTTCTGGTTATTGGTTGGGACTGTCCCTGGTTTATGATTCGGGTTGACTCCCTGGCATGGCATTCCTACCATTTAGCTTTCGACTGAAACTGATTCTCTGTCGGCACCAAAATACTGGGTCCCTTATCTGATAAGTTTTGTTTTAAGCCAGCTGAAGTGTATGAGGTCACTGATCAAATGCTGTACACCCCTTTTTTTCTCCATACTGATATTCTATATAAATATCTAACAAAAAAGGGGGGGAAAGCACTTTTACAGATGACAATATATGGAAAATATACACACCTACTGCAGGTATTACTGCATCTTATCTCAGAAATCTGTTTACATTTGATTCTTGTTCATCTGAGCATGAGTGTAAATGAACTATATCAATCAATATGAATTATATTTATCTGCAAGATCAGTCATTTGACTATCACGTGAAGATTGTTCATTTGTGCAATTACTTTCGGTTAGGTCCCAAAAAACAGTGCATAGATACAGCTGATCTAATGTGGATGCAAATTTCATCTCCAATCCAGAGTCCTGGACAAGGCAGATCTTTCCTACTGACTGTTCACAAGCAATTATATGATTTTCCTACCTCTTGTAGCTCAAGGCACAAGATTCATTCTTTTATACAATACACAGCATTTAGAATTATTCCACCTGCGTACGACTTCCTTATGAACACTTTTCCAGAGGAATGAGTTCCAGCAACACATAAAATAAACGGTTACTTTGTTTTGGTTATTGTTGGAGATAAAATTTACAGGACTCTCTAAAAATATATTGAAATGTATTCAAACATATTGCTCAGTGAATAATATTTTGACTCAAGTTGCAATGAAAACAGTGGCAACTCTTTTCAGTATTTAATCAAAACGATTTTTTCATATCCACATTCAGTTAATCCCAGCAGAAAATGAGAGTGAGGTGGGATGAGCATTTCTCCAGAGAAAGTAATGATGGCAAATATTGGCTTTAACATTCTTGCTTGTTTTACAGTCAATCGGTGTTGACAGAAGCCAAGAAAATATGTTAAATGGCACTCTATGCTAATGTGAGTTTTATGAATATATAAATCCAGGGGAGAGAACTTCAAGCAACAGTGAGTCTTGAAAATAATTTTAATCTTGCCACAGGAGAGGGTTACTGGTGAGAGAAAGAATTACAGACACTCAGATATGAAAGTATAAATGAATGGCTTGAAAAAATGGAGGCTTGATAAGTGTAGATATGGAAAGCGAATGAAAGAATATGCATATGGAAACGGGAGAGAAGGGTCTCCCTTGAAACTTGGAATTTTCCGGAATGGATCTGGGGTCGCAATCAGCTGTCAGCCTAATGCAT
This sequence comes from Gymnothorax reevesii, assembly GCA_029721435.1. NCBI lineage: Eukaryota > Metazoa > Chordata > Actinopteri > Anguilliformes > Muraenidae > Gymnothorax > Gymnothorax reevesii. The sequence continues at coordinate 50,622,646 of CM056589.1, read as the reverse complement.
GCATCCTGTTGTTTACCAGGAACTATCTAGTGTCAAAGACAACAGCAGCTCCTTCAATCTGAATGTTGTCTCAGGACAAGGTTGGTTGTATTGCTCCAGCTCGCGTTTAGGTGGTACATTTAGCCATACCAGTCAATGCAATAGCAAACATGCACAGATTCTAGATCAACTTTGAAAACTAAAACCTGTGAGGTCAGGTGTGGTGTAGTGGGGAGTCGGTAAGAGCAGAGGTCTGTATAGGGGCCTGCATTTGTCCCTGACTTTGACAGCAGCCTCTGACCTTTGATTAATTAGCCAGACATTCATTAAATGTGACATTTTAGCTGCATTTCTGAAAAAGTTTATGACTGCCCACCACTGACTGTTATTGAGTCTCTAAATGAAACATTTTGCTGTGGTGTAACCTTTGAGTATACCCATGTCTGTACGTAGAGCCAATTAGCAAATTTAGTCTGGATAATTGGTGGAAACAAAGACTGTCATGCACACCGGCCCTCCAGTGCCGGAATAGCCCATGCCTGGACTAGATGGAAATGTAAGGGAGCCAGTGAAATGATATTTGAATTGGTAATAAGATGGTGGGTTAGACTGAGGACTGAGCCCTGTGTTTTATTGCACAGCTCAAGAAATAGAGCTCAATATTTGATGAGCGACTTGGGAGAATCTTGAAATTAATTGCAGGGACATTTTTCTTTGTCTTTTGTGGACAGATGAAATGAAGCAGCCATAAAACTCGGAGGTCATCCAGCTACGGCTCTCGAGTGGGTTGTGCAGCGAACTCGCTGCCGCAGCTGCCTTCTCTCCCGGAGTGTTGTGCAGTACAATGTAACACGATCCCTGGCTTCTCTGTTATACTGCATGACCTTCAGCGCACAAAATAGACGCAAGCTTGCAGACTTGTGCCGGGTCCTGAGAGCGTGGGCCGGGGGGCGCCGTCATTAGTTTAGAGACAGAATGCCTTTTGGAAGAGTGTAGCGGAGAAGAAGAAGAAAAAAAATCAGTTTTGCCTTTCCAGAATGTTCAGCGAATTGCATCCTTTCCGTGAGATGGAGAACCGACAGGTGAATGTTAGATGCTGTTTTGCTTGCATGAAATTGACAAATGTCCTCATGTTGGCGTGATGTCTTGACATCTTAACATAAAGATCTTAACCCCTTTGCACAGATATATAGACGCCGGTGTCTGTAAATTCCGAAATTTAATTCTTACACTATTCCGTAATTGAACTGCCAAATGTCTTGCTTCACTGGAATAATTTTCCAGAGTTTCTGACGCAAATACGGAGTTATAAAGTCTAAATAGGCTCATGTATAGCAGGAAAGGTTAGTATTATTTTGTATTCTGCGCAAAGAGGTTAAGAAAATAAAATGTATTTTTCCAGAAACATCCCCATTAATGCCTTTAATTCTTATTCCGCAATAGTACCGTGCTCTTTACCAGGCCAGAAGTAAGACAACCAAAAAGTCTCTGTTTTTAAATCAAAGATATTTTATGTCAAAATAACATCAGGGCAAGGCACAGCTATGGTTTCCCACTGTGTGTTTATGCACAGCTGGTGCTTTCAGAATCTACTTTTTTTATTTATTATCAGTCCCAAAATCTGTCTGAGAAGATACTGATCCACTGGGTCAGAGTTAACCAACACCAGCGGGGGAAAACCCTTACAGCAAAACATGAACCTAAACCGCACAGGTTGAGACTAACGCAGAGAGTGATAAATCAGTGTGTAACACAACAGTAATGATCCGTCTGCCTGAGGACTGGCAGATGAAAAGGAACCATGGCCTCCTTTCAATACTACAAAGCTCCTATTGGAAGTATTAATCCCATGGGATGAATGACAGAGGAGGTAGGACAGCTTTAACCCTTTCAGCGCCTTGGGCAACTATAGTTACCTAATGATGTAAGATATACAAATCAGACGCAGTTGAAAACCTATCATGAGGCAACTTGTTTAAAAGAGCTCCCCTGCTCTTCATGACAGGTTTTCAACATCCCAGGACAACAGCATTTTTAATTCCTTGAAAATTTATCCAACTCTCAAAGGGTTAAGGAATGGTAGTTTGTCAGTGCTCTGGTTACAGTGGTTGAGTGAAGCTTTTTCTGTGGCTGTATAATCCTTTTGTTTCAATTTCCCCTGTACCCCCAACAGATTTATGCATACACATGAATGCACACACTCACATGTGTAGAAGCACACACACACACACACACACACACACACACACACACACACACAGGCACACATTCATTTTTTCTATTGCTTGGAAGTAGATCCTGCGCAGTGTTTATTGTCATGTTTAAATTAGCATTTCTCACCCTTTTTGCGTTTGCTTGTGTTTGCGATTGCGACTGTGTCTGTGTATTTGCGATGCAGATGTGGAACATTTTAATTACGGACTTGCAAGGAAGCAAGACAAGCCCCGTAATCCTGTTTAATCCGCCGAGATGGGGCTACAAGATAAATGGGACGCTACATCAGGTATCCCTGTAGAAAGAATGGAGCAGCGGTGTGCATGTGTCTTCTAACCTTGGGTTTATGCTGAGCAACAAAGCAGGGTCACAAGGGTGCCTGCTGCATTGTCCAGTGGACAGCAATGGTGCGTCAGCAGGATGAGAGTGTATGGAGGGGTGAAGGCAGGCAAGTCAACAGTTTAGCTGCGCAAAAGTAACTCTGATAGGTTGGGGGCAAATTAACACCACCATCATCAGATGATGATCATGTCACTGTCAATCACCAGTTTGTAGCTGAAACGTTTCATGTGTAAAACCAGCTGTAATAGATAACTGGACATTCAGTGGCCCACTGGTCGACATTTATCCCCAAACCCATCACAGCAATCAGTCCCTAAAATGGATAGGCTTCGTGTCCTCGCCCCACACAAGGCCTAAGCCTAATATGATATGAATCGATTAAAATTTGCGGCTTGTAGAGTGCTCAAAAGTGAATATCTGCAGACGTGGTGGCAGACACGTTGTGACCATCGCTGATCCATAGTGCCTCCGTCGTTTATATACAGTCATTATTAATTGACATTAACTCACACAAACTAGTAGCTCTCACTGATTCTCATGAAAATACAGGGTATATACAGTAAGTGTACGGCGGAGGTGTGGGTGAGATGATTGTAGTTTCCTAAGGAGAAAGGCAATGCCAAGCAATCTGGGAGAAAATATTTATTACAGCTTTTAAAATGCAAAAATTTTTTTTTCAAACCACTTTTGTTGTCATCTGCTTGTTGAGAACAGAAAACAAAGTCAGTCCTGTCAGTGCATTAATGCACTGTTGTAATGAAGTGGGTTTAAATTGATTACACGCCAGTACAGGCAACAGCCCCACCACGCACCCCCATTCTCCTGATGAAATTATTATTAGCAGTAAAAAGGCACAACTAATTGAAAACCGCCTGGAAGCTTGACGGGTTGCACGGTTTTTCTTTTCTTAAAATTAATGTACGCATAAAACAACAGAATGCAGGAGAATGAAACTGAGATGTATTGGGGGGTCGGAGAGGAGGGAGACTAAAAAGAGAATGAGAGATTGAGAAGGCAAGGCGTCACCGGAGAGGCCACAGAAATTGCATTAAGTCTCCCATTTCATGGGAATGAACGCACAGTGAAAAGAAAATTTTGCCCATATCTCTGGCGCACCCGCTACCGCAGAAAAATTTGTCAGCTCATTGCGGCCCTGATACATATTTATTGTGTTTCTGTAGCTGTGCGAGAGGGAGAAGAGGGAGGGCTGACAAATATGGCGAAAGTGGGGGAGTTGAGAGTTGAGTGAACTGGGACGGTCTGATGGCGAGGATGCTATGCGGGGATTAAGGATTTTCGGCAGGTGAAGTTTGCGATGGATTGAGTGCAGGAGGTTATAGAGACTCTTAAGGCTACATGCACATGAGCTTTAAGTTGTCTCTCCCTTTGCAGTTGTTTCCCGATTGTGGGAATCTGACATTGAAAGCTCTGTAATATCTCACAGGCTTTGGCTTGACCTCACTTCTCTGGTTAACTTGCAGTACACTGTGCCATGACCAAGTGTTTTCCCATCCTGTTATCTCGAACTTCTGTATATTTTCTCACTTAACTGCTCCAGATCTTCAAACAAATTTTATTATAAGACAAAGTCAACCTCAGTAAGAGCAAAATAAAGTCTTTAAATGGTCTTTTCATCATTTATTGAAGAAACGAAAACATCAAATACCAACTGGCCCGGTGTGGGAGGGAGGGAGGGAGAGAGGGAGCGAGAGCGAGAGAGAGAGAGAGAGAGAGAGAGAGAGAGAGAGAGAGAGAGAGAGAGAGAGAGAGAGAGAGAGATTTATTGAACCCCGTGTGGTAGTTTGTCCTATGGTAAGGAGTAGTGGGTAGCCACAGAGCAGCACCCAGGGAAATAGTAATTTCCCCTTCAGTTCAAAAAAATCAAATTTATTTGATTATTGGGCTAAATTAAGCTAGATAAACACAGACTTGTTTACTGCCAGCCCAGTTGAATCTAACCATCATTCAAATAGAAGCTTACCAGCAATGTGAAAAAAGTGAAAAAGTCTTAACGAGCGAGAAGCCACATTCGAGTGCAAGCATCTGTGTGACACACACACACACACCCATAAACACACATGCTCTCTCCCGCACACAGCCATACGCACCTGTGCCTGCGCACGCCCAGACACACGCACACACGCACACACACACACACACACACACAGTACACCTGAAGCCCTGATGCAAAACCACAAAGTGAGGTCCTGGAAGTACAACCCCAGCTTGAGAAAAATCAGGACAACATGGAAAATGCATATAAATACAAAAAGAAGTGATTTATACTAAAATTTTATCTGACCTGTGTTTCATTGCAGACAGAATGGGGACAAGATACTTCATATAATGTTTTGTCCGGTCAACATATTTGTAAATATACAATCATTCATGCCATTCAGGTCTGCAACATATTGTAAAAAAGTTGGGATGGAAGCAATTTAGGACTATAATGAGGTTTAAAAAAAAAAAATTTAAATAGTCAGGTAATTTAAAACAGCTGATGTCAGCAGGTGATTACAATCGTGATTTGATACAAAAGCAGCATCCAGGAAAAGCCTCATTACTTCGGAACAAAACTGGAGGATTTCCTTTAAAAAGTGTTGAATATCATCAATATCCAATATTCTCATTTTTCACAAATAGAGCAAAAAAAAAAAAAAACCGTTTTCGCACTGTTATGGCCCCACTTTGTTATGGCGTATTAGACAGCAAGGGATGACAGACAAAATTTTTAAACTTAAACAGATTTAATGAAACAAAGACTGACAACTAACCTACAATTTATAATCCTGACCAAGATTGACAAAAACAAGAAAAAAAAATATTTACAGTCCCTTGAGATGGGGTTGCTTGGTGATGTCCTGGGACAGGGAAATGCTCCAACACAGGCAAAAATTCACAAAAAAACTTCACAGGTCTTGAACAGAGTGACAGGTCTGGTCAAATGTATCCTTCTCCTTGCAATTTCTCCTGCTACTTTACTCTCTCAATTTCTCTCTTATACTCTTTCGCAGCCCCCTCCCACCTTTCAGACTTTTTTTTCTCTGGGACTTTCCCCTCAGACATGCCCAGGACATGCCCAAACCTAGATCCAGACTGGGCTAAACAAAAAAAAGTTAATACTGTCATCTAGTGGGTTCTTTCCACATTACAGCACATTAAAGAAACTTCCCTCCTGAGGGCTGGCAGATACATTCTTTGTCAAATAAAATGTAAAAATTCCTTGCAATTAGGGGTGGTAAAAAAAGGGCATGTGTATAAATGCATCTGATTTCTTCAGATTTTCTACCTCAGTGATGAACATGGGCACTTGCACAGCAAAAATCCCAGTGTTAAATTGAACTCCAGTAGAGTTTATATGAGACCAGTTGGTCTCATATAAACTCCACTGGATTTCAATTAACACTGGGATTTTTGCTGTGTGTGACACTCACATCTGGGGCACCTGCATGGATGTGCTGTTTCTTTTTTGCACTTACGTATATATGTTGTGAATCTGCCAGGTAGTCATCTTCCATTGAAAATTGAAGTGCACTGTATTCACCTTCGGAAAATGGTATAAAATACTTCAGTCTCTTTTGCTGCAAGGCAATTAGCACGTTCAAGGTCGTACATCTGCTCTGAGTTTTCTGTATAGAACGCATAGCCGTAGTCACTCAGACATTTTATAAAATCTGCGGGTCAATCTTCGGGGCGCAGCCGAGGCCAGAGGGAAGAGTCTGACGTCCTCAGAACTTGTATATGATCAGGTCTGGAGAAGAACATTTCTGTGGGTACTTGATGCTGCGATTGTGACAGAATGAGCCTTCTGTGATGTCCTTCGGGTTTAAGAAAATCTCTCTGGCTCGATTACCGAGGATGAAATTTTAAAATCTTTTGTTCAGTGAAAGGATGTATTGCATTCATATATTATACTTCAGATTTTATTTAAAAGCCTAAAATAGAAAAAGTACATTTAATGTTTGTGAATTTGTTCTATATTCCATTGCCAATTAATATGTTCTCCTCCAGAACACGCAGGTCACAAAAAATTACTTTCGAACAATGCTTTAGAGAAGTATTATGGAGACATAAAACTGTCTCAAAGTCCCCTGAGCTGGGCTCATTGCTAGACATTAAACTGAAATACAGTATATTTTAGGAAAAGCCATTTTAGAACCAGACTGTGGACATTTAAGGAAAATAAATTATTAATAATTCATAAATGGCCTGAGGGTTTTATTGTTTACTTTTTATTTCTTATTTTACTTGTTTTTCCTTGCAATTTTCTCTTTTTGTAGAGCTTCCAAGTGGCTCTTTATATATTTTTTTTAATAGTTCACAGAATATAAGTTATAAGTAAGTCATCAAGGATCAAATCCAAGTAGGTTTTGGAAAATTAGCCATAAATGTATCGTAATGCGCTGTGGGCAAACTGCGTTGTGATGTTGTGAGTGAGATTTATCTGTGAGACACGCATGTGTCCACACAAAGAACATGCCTGAGGTCGCCATGGTGACCTGTCCATGGAAATAGCTGAATCATGGTCGCCCAGCACCACTCTTTCCCCGAGAAACGCATTCGTATGAAATATTCTTTCTTTTCTCCATTCTTTCTCACCCTTTCTTTTTCTCCTCTGAGCTTCCAGCTGCACTTACAAAGGTCAGGGTCATTTGTTAAGTCCAAATGTGCTGACTGCCGAGCGTTATTTATCGGGAGGTATGTGGGAAAAGCAGCAGAATTCAACGAGATTCTAACAGAAGTCTCCGTCTTTCAATCTGGTCCCTTAGTTATTTCTTTACTTTGGTGATGGTGAGGACACACACGTAGCTTAAGGGTGAAATGGCTTTGCAAACGTAGACACAAAGGTTTTTTGTGAAATTAAAAGAATAAATAATTAAATCATTCTGACTCTCTGACACCAGCCGTGTTGTGCCAGCTTGTTAAACTCATGCGAGCCCATTGAAGTATAAACACTTTTCGCCAGCTGCTCAACAATGTCTCACGGTTTTTTAGGATCATTGTATGAGAGCTGCCCTTGACAGCCCAGACATTTTTCTAAAATTAGCTGAACAAAGTATATTTTACGAGACCCGTACATTGTGCAACATTGTTGAAAAAAAGAGTCGGCCTACGTATTTGGTTTGAAATCTATATATTTGAGGTCGATGTCTGTATGTACACGTTTTTCTCCTACATTTCTCAACCATTTCTCAAATTTGGTGTGAATATTTCCTTGGACACCAGGAAGGACTTGATGTCACCTGATTTTTGAAAAACGGTCATGCACGCAAAAAAATGGCAATTTCACTCTGGGTAGGGGGTAGCAGCTAGTGTACTAATACAATACAAAAAATAAATAACATAATAATGATAAACTGAAATTGCAAATGTGTGTGACGTACTGTACTTAAGTATTGTTTCAATGGCACCAACCAACATAACTTTTTCATATATTCAAAACACAGTTTCCTCAAAAATCAAACCATCCCCTCTCCACAACAGCTTCACAGGTGAGTGTCGCTCTTTGTGAAGTCTCTCTTGCAGTTGCGGGGGGCACTTTTCATCAAAGGAAAGACACGCATAAGCATATGAACTTCAGGACCCGTTTGCCTTTTGTTCACCAGGGAACTGAGGGGGTCGTCACACATCTTTAAGGTATGTAATGAACAGAATCGCACAGCTTCTGATAAAGATAAACAGGAAAGTCAGCCTTGATGCAGACTTGCTGTGGGTCGGTTTTATAGTCTGGTACCAGTCAAAGGTATTTGGACTGGGGCAGACTTAACCATAACAGTCCCTCGGCAGGAATGCACTAACAAAGCGGGTGTGGGTAGCACGAGGGTGTACTAGGTGATGTTCCCCCTATTTCTTCCAGCTGCATGGGGGGGCATGGTGGGTTCTTTCAAAATCTTCCTTGCTTTTGCAAGTTTGTCAAAAGCTGCCCACCCAATATTTGAAGGAATTTTTGACACTCACTAAAAGTAATTGTCAAGGTCTGTCAAGGTTCTAGCAGCTAGAATTCTAAGCTGGTTTAAGATGGCCTGAGCTGTGTTCTTAGCTGGTCATAGCTGGCGTAGCTGGTCTCTATAGCTTGATGAAGGTGGTCAAAGCTGGTTAAGCTGGTATTTTCAGCTGGTGAAGGGCTAGTTGACCAGCTAAAACTGTCAAAAACACAGCTTAAACCAGCCTGACCATCCTAGGCTGGAATTTTCAGCAGGGTTTCAGAGCGATAGACTTTCCAAACATGAGTTATTATGTATTTGTGCAATCTTGTCACGAACGGAAGTCTTTAAAGGGTTAAACTTTTAACAGAAGAAACTTTGAAAATCCAGTCCGTACTATCTGCATTCACCGAGTGCACACAAGGAAGTCAGCATCATCACTCATCGTGTTTTACTGAAAGACGAGATTCAACCTCTGCCGCACAACTGTTTGATTCATTGGAGGAGGTGAAAGGATTTCTGGGAAGCCCGTTTTTTATAGCAGAGGTGGTCGATCTGGCATCACAATAGCAAGTGAGCCTATAAAAATATGAGAAACATTAAACCTGATATTTTTAGACCAAAGCTTCACTGTCTGGCCCGATGAATGAATGAAATTAGATGCTGCCAATATTTTACTCAACCCCCCCCCCTACTGTCTTACGCTTTCCGTCTCAGTCTCTTTCAAATGACCTTTCTTGCTTTTGTTTTTTTCATTGATTAGCGTTGTAACAGCAAAGAAAAAAACACACACACACAACACGTGAAGAGATCAAATGACAATTATGAGAATTAGACACCAGTTGGTCAAGTTTAGCATGGAGAATTTCCCCCATTTTTCCATCATGCAAGTTTTCAGCTGTGCAATTGATCGGGGCCTTTGTTGTCGTACATGTTGGCTCATAAGGCATTACTCTTTCTCATTCAGAGAGAGATGACAGACCTGTGTCCACTACTGTGTGCGCTCCAGTTGTTAAGCGCTTAGAGTAGCTGATTTCTTGATTGTCAGCCTATATTTAAAATCAAAATATCCACCAGCCATCAATTCCCTGTACCCCTGTATATTGTTTGAAGAATGCTTTAGCAGCTAAAGTCTTCTGACTCTTGCTCTGCAGTTTCACTTAGTTGTATTTATTTGCATTGCCTGGCTCGCCATCCAGATCTTTAAGGTCTGGATACTCTATTCTCCTGCGTTTCACTTATAAGGAGCATCTGTGTCACAACAAGTTACCCGTTACAGAATGCGACCCCAGCTGAAAGCAACACAGTGAGCTGGCTGCCCCTTCAGATTGTAAGGTCCGAACAGGGCATCCTCTCTGGTTAACGTCAACAGCAGGCGTGTTTGGGGGCAGTTTATGGATGAAGCACCTTACCGCTGCCATCGTGTTACGGTCTAGAGCAGGAATCAAGCGCAGAAACACAGTCAGAAACACAATCCAACTGGTAGTTCATCGACAGCAGAACGGCAGAGATTGGGGGCAGAACCCAGAGATAGGATACTGAGAACAAAGCCCCGAGGAGAACTCCAATCACCAGCCAGGCTTCCGGGATGCTGCCAGGTGTCGCACGGGCTCCGCCAACACTGAACTGCTTCAGAGGATGGAGGTCGCCTGAGGGCAATGCAGTCTCAGTCCTGGCTCTAGCTCAGGATTGGAAGCTTGTTCCTGACAAACTGGACAAGGAGAGTGAACCAGATGGGTTAGCAAGAACTCGGTCCCAAACATGGACCTGATTAGGATTGGAAGGTTTTTTGAATTGACTAATTATAAGTCTGAGTTCTTGGTAAAAGGCTGTCACTAAAGTAGCAGTTGCGTTAAATGACGCCAAAATAGTTTAAAAACGAAGCATTAACTAGGGTTAATTAACATGAAACGCGTTTAGAATCCAGCAACTTGTACATGAACTAAAGGGCTTACTTGTTATGCTCTGGTCAAGTGCGCAACCGCATGACGAGATTTAGCCGATGGGGAGAGACACACAAGACGAAAACCAATCGTAGCACACATCCACATGCACAAGCAGCTGAATTGCAAAGGAACTCACAAGGAATTCACACAAGGATTGTGACGGTACCCCCCACCCAACGGGCACCACCTGGTCAGCCAGACGTCACTCAAGGATCTCGAATTATCTGAAGCTGGTTCAACAAACCTGACAGAGACCTCAATTTTCTCAAGTAGCCTGCACAGACCCAGCTGTCGAACCAATGGAGCAAGCTTGAGGTAGAATTGGAGGTTAATATTAGGACTTATGGGAACTAAATATGCAGAAACTGTTTGACGGTATTGATTCAATCTGGATTAATATCCCAATTGATCACGCAAACGTCAAGAAATTACGCATCCAGGCTGTCGTGGAGGTAGAAAGAGGTCACATCCAGGACTATCTGATAAACTTAGTAAGAATACAGACCAATGACCTCAGATTTGATTGTAAAATAAAAGGGAAAAACTCTACAGTCACAATGTACACGCGGGAGGTTAAGACTTAAATTTCCCACCATAGTAGGCTATGCCTCTTTTTGCAGAAACTGGAGATGTCACCACTTTTAGTCATACCACACAAATAGCAACACTTGTATCTGAAATTGATTGTACCTTTTCCGAGAACAGAGGAAGTGGCGTAATCTCGTTTATGTTTCTATTTCCCAACAAAACACTTATAGATTAACTTTGATGTCCAGAACTGCGCTATCGCACGGACTCCAAGCACACCTCCGGGCCAGTCAATCAAACATCTCTCAATCTAAGCTGTTCCTCACCCGCCTCTCTCTGCCGCTCTCGATCCACCTCTCAAACGGCATTGTTACTCTCTCCCTACCTCTCTTCTCCACTCTCTCCTTCTTTTATATTGCTTTTGTATCTTTCTCTCTCCCTCCCTTCCTCTCTCTCCCTCCCTCCTGTTCCCTCCAGCCCTCCCTCTTCCTCCTCCCTCCCTCTTCCTCAATCACCCTCTCATATCCTTGTTTTGCTCTGAGGGGAGGTTGTTCTCTGGGAAAATACAAAGTGTCTTGACCCTGTCAATGTAGGTATTGTTAGTACAGCATACCGATGGCCCGAGTGGTTAAAATATCAGAGTATGGAAGGTCACCCTCTCCCAGTTTCTTCCCTCAGTCCCCCCTTTTCTCTCCCTCCCTCCCTTAGTCCCTCCTTCTCTCTTTTAGTAGGATGGATTAGTTTCATCTGCTCAGGATGCTGAGGCGAGCCAGACCTGGCGCACACTCCAATAATCAAAGCGCAAGGAGATGTGATTTCCTCTGGGACCCTTTTGCAGGCCATTCTCGCCTCCCTGGGGAATTTCATTACGAAAGAAGTGGCAAATTAATCAGAGGTTTCCCCCCAACAGCGCCCGCCCCCCCACCCCACCCCACACACGCACACACACACACACACACACACACATGCACACACACACACACACACACGGGCGCACTTAAACTCACCCATGAGGTACATACACAAACCACTCAAATTATGAACCAGGGGTGCGTTTCCCGAGCTGTTAACTTACATAGTTGGACCTATTGACTGTAAATGGGCGAACTACGCAAGTCGCGACTCTCTGAAAAAAAGCTACGCTTTTGGGAAATGCATCCCAGGGAGAGGCTAATCCTCCCTCTTCTAAAAGATGTACTCAGCTAACACCATAGTTAGCATCACGCGCAAAAGGCAGACCTAAGACCCCCATCCACCCCACCCCCGAATATATGCTGCCTCGGCCTCTTGCTGCAGGAGGTTTATCGCATCCATGAAAGTGCTGTGATGGTTTCCTCTCCCTCTCATACGTTACTGCCCTCCACCGGGTCATTTTTGAGCCAGCCGCTCCACCTCCTCCTCAGCCCTGGAGACCGTGCGGTCTGCGAACCGAAGTAAGTCCTGATGGTGAAACTCATTGGGTCAAGGCACTTCCAACAATGCAATGCAAAGGAATGACCCGCTGCCGAACATTAAAGGGTTCCAACGTTCCCAGAGTGACAAATGACCCCATAAATCTTGACACTTACACCAAGCCCCAGATCAATTTTACTTGCTTTTTTGGAATAATTTTGAGGATGAGGGATTGTGCTTGCCCTGGGGTCATTAGTGGCGTCAGGAGTCTGTCTGTGGGACACCCTCTCCTTGTTTTGTCCTTCTTATACAAGAAAAAAAAACTGTCATCTCACTTGTAATAATTTATTTGGCCGACATATCGGTCAACTGACCTTCCGCAAGACATCAAACAGAGCAAATAGGAGAACACATCTTCAGTACAGGTTGGTAAGCCTACATGGCCCAATCAGGTAACATCACATGACCACAAGTAAGATGTCAATCATTGAGAAAAGCATCAGTATAAATAACTTCAGTCCACAGGTGGCCTTACTCCCACGCAACTGTGTGCGAAAGTCTCTCTTCTTGCAATGTCTCTCATACAAAAGACCCCCAAACAGTGGGCCCAGTTGTCTGTTCCCGAAGAATTTCAACAGCAAAACCATTTCCAGGGCGTGTGGGTCAAACACGGTTTAATCCATATGGACGCAAACCCCACAGATAAAAGCTAACAGGCTGCCTTTTAAAATGAGAGCATTTAGATCAGTACAAAGTGAAATGTGTGTCGGTTGCTGGCCTTGAATATAGTGTCTGCATCCAACTATTATCCAGCTGTTATTAAACTCCAAAGCAACTTGTAGTTGATTGGATGAAGAAAGGGCCAGTGCCTAATGGAGCTATATGAATGCAGCACTATCCTCAGTGGGGTCATGCTATAGCCAGAACCACCAACCGCCTGAGTCCGAGGCCGAGGTCCAGTTCATTATGTTCATTGCACCAGCCTCTTTCACTCAGGAGTTTGTGATGCAGAACCAAAACCACACGGTTAGACGCTCAAACTGAGGGGTAACATGGGACGCGCAGTATATTTTGAGAGGCGACCGTCTATATAACCCAATCTGTCAGTCAGCCAGTCCACCAAAATTTTCTCCACCCTCCAGTGCTTGCCTTAGGAGACTGAAATTAGGCATGGACTTTAAGACTGTGACTGTGAGGGCATGCATTGATATTCATGCGCATTCAGAACGCTTGACCTTGATTCTTGATTCAATGAACTTCGGGAAATTGATTTGCTGTCTGCATCTGGGTTCTGAGCTCCTGGTCTGGAAGTTCGTAAGATCCGCCATAAAAATTCTCCATGCTGTTGCTTGTGTTCTATACATTGAGCAATTGATTGGGATTTCATGTTGCACGACTGCCTCACCAGAAAATGGCTTGTAGAGCATGCAGTTAATCTTTCATTAGAGATGAAGAGCACTCATACTGCTCGTCATGTTATTTGACATGCTACAAGCTCGTTATTTTGTTAATATGGGCCTAAGCTTGTTTTAAATGACTGTACTGGCATTAAATAACATTTCTGGCATGATTTTAATTAATTGGAGCCAGATTCTAAAGAGATTTTATCATATCGCCGAAGGTAGAAGGTCCAGGGGCTAGAAAGAAAATACCTGCCATGTTTTCCTTTTCTCCTGTGAATCAGCTCGTCACACAAATTACTTTTACTTCTTGGCTGAACTAAGTACAGGTGGTTGGATTGCAGTCCTGATGAGGATTTTTCTTCTCTCAGTTAGAAATCTCCTCTTCTACACACCGCTTAGTCAATAAGGTTGTCCAGCTTATTCAATACTGAAGTGGCGATCAAAACTTGAAATGAGCCGGTGCACCTATGCAAGGCATTTGCTATTTTCCCCCCATTAAGTATTTCTCCACATTCTGTGGTTAGTGACGGGAAGGATGGCAGTTTAAACTTTTTAAACGGGAAGTTTGGGGTTGACTTACGGCATTGTGGGTAATTTCGCTCCTTCCATTCTTCAGCGTTATGTGCTTTCCTTTGAGCCAAATGGAGGGTCAATGGACTGTTATTGAGTTCTTCACTCACATTTCTAATGGCTTGCACTGCCCTTCAAATGGCCAATCCGCAGCATCCATTTTCTGAGGGGATTCTCATAAGTAGAGCTGATGAAGGGAAGTGGGGGAGGGCGGTCATTCTTGTCGAGAGGATTGGGGCCATAAGTATAGTCCTTATGTTTATGACTATAGATCGCTCTAAGTCCTGCCAGGCCTCACTATAACACCGCAGTCCTACTGTTCTAACCACCAGTCCTCATCCTGCAGTCCATCACAAGTGCTTGTTCATTAATGAAGTTTTATTAGATAATAATTTGAATGGCAAAAATTTAATATCTAAAGCATGGAAGAACTAATGAAGAAGGGAAATGAGCCCAAATGAGAGAGTGAATGTGATTGATTATGGTGCGCAGAACGCCTTTGAGCTTCTCCACCAGCTAAAATAGGAAAAGCTGATTAGTGCGCGCAGAACGCCGAATGACTTCTCTGAATATTTTAAGAGCACAGTGAAGACGTCTGTAATGGCAGCTTAGTGAATACAATGAACGTTTTTTTTTTGGCTCTGGACCCCAACACATTAAATTCCAAATAAACTGTGACTGTGTGAGGTTATAGTGTGGACAGTTAACCATATTTCAGGTACACTACATCTACAAGTGTTTGGAATTTCATGCCATTTAAGTGGTAACTTATTTTATTGATTCCTTATCTAAGTATTCATTCTGAGATTGAACTGCTTTGCAAATTTTGGGCATTCAGGATATTTATTTTTGCTTAGGTATCATCAGTGTCCGAAATGGGCCAATGTTCACTGGTACTGAGTTCTGGCACTTCTAATTTTCCTCTGCATGAGTACCCATACCTCTCATTGAGTACCACCACTTTCTTGTGAGTCTAATTACACCCCTCTAAACAACACTTAACTGCATCTGTGTAAATATAAAGCTCGCAGACACTGGCCCAAATGCCAAAATGTCCTCGCTGAGGTGAATATAAAGACAAAACCAAGAATAAAAGCCGGGTTCCTCCCTAAATACGATGCTGTGCTGGCTGAGCATTCGAAGACATCATCTGTTTTTACTATGGTGTCAAAGCAAACAGAATTATTTCATTCTTACTATTACAAGCATTTTTAACAGCAAGATGGCACAGACGATTGAGGATGATTTTTGCCTGTAACTACTGTACGTGGTAATACGTCATTACAACTATTGTACTCATTATACCTCACTGACACATCTTGCTTTCCACGCAGATTGCAAAAAATTCCAAACATGTCATTGTTTATAGGTTTTCAGTGTAGGACATCCCTCTGCTCGTTATGCTTTACAATAAACATGAAGTTAATGGTTTCAGCTCTTTGTTTGTACTGTGTGTTGAAATAAATACTATTCAGAGTAACACTGATGAACTTACGTGATAACACATTTTGCAGGATCCAGAAGTGTTTATTAAACAAAAAACACTAAGGATAAAATGGCAGACACGCCAGAAACAAAACACCGCGCACAAGCACTGAACAAATGGGAGAACGGAGTTACACTGCCAAAGGCAGGGGGAAAACAGAAATACTCACTTCAAGAGAGGATAAACAAAGAAAACAAAAACTGAACCTGACTATACTGATGGATACACTGGGAGACTTATACACGGGGCAGACAAGACAAGGGTGCAGCAAACTGAAAGGAAACTCGGGAAACATACACGGGAGAAACTCGGAAGGCACGAGGAGCAGAGACTTCACCATGTAGCACAGAGACAATAGGGAGGATCCGTCTGACAATCACGTCCAATGCTGCCACATACATAACCACGAGAGGAGGCGGGCACTTGGAAAGCAATCACGACTGAAACAGAAACACACATGGGATTAATAAAGAATCACACGAGAACCGGGTTTAACAATAAAGACTCGAGACAAGACGCGGAGACCATCAATCAAACTAGACAGTTTAGATTAAGGTAATCTAAACGTGACAAGTAAAAAGCACCACAAGAGAAGCAGAGGAAAGCATAGTTTTAAATGTAGTTAATCAGATACAGCTCAGACTGAAATACAAGCGCCAGAAACGCACACGGTCGCTAAATGAGTTAATCAAGGTTAATACTACGTGATGAATTATTTACAATCACCCTTAAATAAGTGCAGGTTAGTACGGGTTAGTAATATCCTATCAGAGAGCGCATTCACTCAGTTTCCCGAGACCCGGAATTAAACACAGCTGGAAGCAATGTGTACTGAAGGGTCTGCAATTTATATATGATTTAAATAAAGGGGGCATATTTTTATGTGGGAGTTCGTTTATAATAATTTAACATATTTTATATGCTGCCTGTTTTACGTCCGTCTGTATAAATAAGTTCTAGTTCGTTTGCGGAGGTTTAAATGATTGTGTTCATGTACGTCATATGACCTTTAACTGTGGATGGATATTCGAATGCGCGCGGTGTCTTAGATGTTGGTGTGTATGTTCGAGAAGCCAAGGAGTTTTAGTTTTACAACAGAGAAGTGTTGAGTGTGGAGTTGGTCGGCGAGGTTGTCCAATTAGTGAGAAGCCATCCTTCCATCCACTTTGGCGAACAACGTTACGTTCCCATTGTCTAAAGTGAACGCGCTTCGAGAGGTGAACTCGTGTTCTCAGCTCGGCTGCCTGCGGAGATAGCCCCAAGTTAGCATGCTAAGCTAACCCCCCACGCGGAACCGAGAGGGTACCCGGTCATAGCCATACGCGGTGTGTCGCAGTTTGCAGGGGTAGACTGTGAGCATCTTATGGACTGGGTAGCGTCTTCCCGACATCCACCGTCACCGCAGCAGTCAACCACCCTCTTCACTGGACCCCCCTCACTGACTCTCATCAGCCAGGTGCACTCGCTCGCTCTCGCTCACTCTCCTGCGAGGGACGGTATTCTCCGTCTCCTCCAGTAACCGCGGCAACGTTGGCCAGAACATTTATAATAATTTGGGCGCCCAACTAAATTTAGATTTTATAGGATTTAATTAGGACTCATAATTGTGAATAATTGAATATTATTAACCCTTTTATCGTCCCCAAGTGATATAAATTGTAATTGAATGTTTGTTTGGTTTCCTCTCGCTCTCTCTATACCACACGTAAATGTAGTTTATTTGGTTTGGTTAATTTGGCATAATTACTTTAGTTAAGGCATCCGCCAACCCCCTAAGGTGAAATCAAATATACAGTCCTTTAAGCTCCAACACACAATGAATGAAATACCAGAGCCGAAACCGAAAGAGGAAACGTGATTGGACGACGAGACGCAGGCATGCAGAAGGCAGTCACGTGACATCACTGGAGACAGATTGGGAGGGAATTGTCAGACGGCCGAACTGAGATCTGGAAATATAAAATGAAAGTAAAGCACAAGCACAAATAAGCTCGGGTTAACACACGAAAGGGCAGAATCACAACAGTGTTATTTTTCAACACATTCATTCTAAGGGTGCACTCAAATCGAGGGTGTTTGAATGAGATCTACCCAAACATTACACATTATCAGATTTCACTGTCGGCTTTCACTCAGCAGTCTGTGTGCTCAGCATAAAGAGGAGGGGTTCAAGCTCTGGATTAAACTGTTCACTGTATACCAGAAAATGGCATATTAAAAGCTAAAAGGAGTATTATAAATATTGGATGGCTTCAAAAGGAGAGGGCTTTACCACACTACCCAGAGGGCAGCAGTTTCCAGCATTTGGCTCGCATGATGAAATGACAAAGAAATTCATGGACTTAAAAGTACGACGTCACTCCTAAAGAGTTACATTTACTCGATCAGTGCAAATAGCTGAGGGAGCAGGTGAGCTTGCCGGTGGTAGGGCTCCAGGGTAGGAGAGTGTCACAGGTGCGAATGCACAGCTCTGATCACATGACAGTAGGGGCCTATGGCCCGTATTCAGAAACGACACTCACAATCACCCTCCACTCACCATATAGTGAGTACGATTGAAATGTAACTGGAGTGTGAGAAAGCGATCGATCGACCACTAACCGAGGGATCGGTCCCACTCCTCGCCAATTGCTATTCACAAACGCCACTCGAGCATAACTGACAGTAGTGGCCACTGGGTACCACAGGCGGTGCATCGCCTGCTGCAAAGGGATGCTCAATCCTCACCCTTCAGTGCTAAATGACCTAAACCTGTTGCAGTTTACTTTTCTTGATTAGAAAGTTTCTCTGACAAATTGGTAAAAGGACAATCAAATTTATTTTTAATAGCGTTGTTATACATTGCTTCACAAAATTGAGGCACATAAATGACGATGTAAATACCTGAATGTCTTCATAAATTCTGTGGTCGAGAGGCTCGCGAAAGGCGCAGGACAGCCCGCGAGGCTCACTGAGCAACAAGCTGTGAAACGTGCCGGACATTTCCCTCTACATTCAGCGGTTAACCCTTACATACTGTTCGGGTCAAATTTGACCCATTTTGACATTTGACAGCAGTAAATAAGCCCTAAATGTCAGTCTTTTGGCCTGAAATTTGATCACTTTTCCTCAAGTGACCCAAAATACATAAAAATGAAAACATTTTAAAATTTTATATTTTTGTACAGGTGCTACAAATTTTTTGTCCACTGAGGCTGTTCCAAGTCAAATTTGACCCATATACATTCAAATTGATTTTATATCCACTAGTGTGTGTCAACTCAAGGACAATGGTGCTTTTAGGGAATTTTGAAACTGCCAAACTGTAAATTTAATGTCTGTATTTTTATGGGACAGTGGTTATAGAGCTCAAGGGGGACCTTGACACTGTCATGAGAGCTGTTTGTGGTCCCACCATATTAGTTCAGGTTCCTACAGGGACAGGTACCTGCTGCCCTGTGAAGTGTTGTGGGGGAATCTCAAGATGGTGAAACACCATAGGAGTGATCATATGAGATACACTAGGGAACAGAAGTCATAGAGGTCAGAGGGTGCCTTGACACGGACATGAGAACTGCACCTGTAATGCAATGTAATAACATGATGTAAAAATAAATACATTTTAATCAATTTGGGATGGGAGGGTGGGGGGCCCTGATCAACATCAAGTCACAAAAGAAGTCACCACAAGGGGAGAGAAGAGATGGAGATGCAGTTTCAGTTCTGGAAAAAAGGACCATAAAACAGGGACAACCTGCTGCAAGTGTGGGAAATCCATGCGCAAGGCCCACACATGCAAGGTTTCCTACCACTGACTAGTTAACTAGTTTGCTGTGAGTATTTTTTAATGTTTTTTTGCTCTAAATGTCAATTAAAAAAAAAAAAACTGCGATTCTGTGATTCTTTAAATTGTGAATTTTATGATACAGCAGTGAGGACAGTGTTCAATGGTTCATCTGTAGCGAATGGTTATGTGGATTTATATTATGAATCCTAACAGTTCCAGAACGTTCTTGCCATTTTCACTTTTACAAAAATCTATTTCAGTCATTGCGGCAGTTATCTTTTCATGTCTTAGATAAAACAGGACATGATATTGTGTGATATTCAATGTTTTTCTCGAAAAACGAGTGCTGTACAACCTAAAAAATAGACTCTCCTTTCTCTCTGAAACATTAATTAAGGATTAATCATCCATTTAATTAATGTCAGATAAGCTATTTTTACATTCAAAATAGATCTGTGGTTCAAAAGTTAGAATAGACACTTATTATGACCGTACTCAGAGGGCATCAAATATGAACAGTATGTAGAAAAGAAGAAAGATTCTCGTGACTCACAGCCACATGAGCCTCGCAAACCAATCCACACGCGCCCCACGAGCCAGCTGCGTGCGGAATTATTTAACCAATGAGCAAAGAAAAGCACGAGAAATCCGATCGCGTGAGATTTCACAGGTATGCGTCATTAATGAAAACTGGCCACATCTGATAATATTGAGAGTTTTCGCAATGGTAATTTAAATGAACTGAAAACAGCCAATCATTATTTTTAAGGGATGGTTTTGAGCTTCCCCTATTGCCAGTTTATCAGTAGCCACTGGCGGGTACACGAATGCTAACCTTGAGTTCACCACTTTGCAGTTCGTAAACACTGAATCCCGGTGGTCAGTTAGTAAGTTATCATTATCATCATTATAGATAAAATTTGCGTAGTTGCGACTGCGTCAAGCTCGTGGCTGTACATGATCCAGAGTTTCCAATGTTTGTAACCACCTGAAAGCCATTACAACGAAATACCGGCGCATGTTAGTCTCTGAGAAGCAAATGAATGTTAGGACAACCTCTGACTCATTTAGTATAACCTGACACTAACAAAGTTTTAGTACGCGCTCACACTCAATTAGTGTGAGTGTCGTTTCTGAATATGGGCCTATGTCTTTGCAGGTAAGAGTGCCACAGTTATGAGCCTTGAGTAAAAGTGCTTGATGAGGTATTCTCCTTTCTGTGAAAAATGCAAGCCGATTTGTGATCAACACTCAGCCCAAAATCTAGTTCAGGTCTCAAAATTTGATTTTAAACAAAAGGATATTTTGTGGCTGGAAGAAGCAGTTAGATACAAAAAATAAAATCAGCAGATCAATAACTCCACAGTGAATGCATTACGAATCACTGACTGTATATACTGTATTTTTATCAATAAAACAACCACATGCTCTAATTTCTTGAAATGCACCGCTATGCAATGTGTCATTCTGATGTACATTTCTAATGCACATGTTCTAAATACATTATCAAGGACTGATTCCCATGGAAATTTTCTAATAAATCTGTACAATAAAACAGGTTATTTAGTCACAAAGATTAGCGCAGTTACCCGATAATCAAAAGATCACACGCGCAAACTCTCACGAGCAGGTCTGGTGCTTTAGCGCTAATGGAAACTTCTCGAGTTTCCGTCTTGCTCGAGATCCCAAAGGCAAAGCAGTCGCAAGACAGATGACAGTTTGGGGAGGCACGAGGGTGAGTATAGGATGGCAATGCACAATGATCAATATTTGCGCTCTACGTATGTGATGAAAAATTCAAGAAATCAAGTCTAAAAAATATCTGAAATAACACCCGTGAATTAGGACCTAAAAGGTAGAGAAGGCTAACGTCAGATGACCCTGCCCCTTGAGTTTCAGTATCTCATAATCTAGCGGACTGGAGTTCACATTTAAATCCTTTTATGCTAGTTGAAGAAAAAAGAAACCGGGAGACAGAGGAGAGAATGTGACTGGCAGCTCCCAAAGCAGGCTCCTGTAGACTCAGAGATGTAAGAGAGAGAAGAGATAAAGCGAGTCACGTTCTCTTTCATTCTTATTGCTCCGCTTTGCATTGCAGGGTGAATTCAGAAAAGCTCTGGAGTTCCTTTCCAAAGACAACCTCGCCCTGGCCTGTCTTATCGCCCAGCCGTAGAAGGAGATAAGAAAGATTAAAGTTAGAGGCAACCGCCACCGATCTGCACTGGATCTTACTCTCAGGATGAGCCTTTGCACTGTTCTCAGCCATATAAATGATAGATGGACTCTTAAAGAGAGCATTTGCACCCAGTTGCGCTTACACTTACGCAATCACAGTGTATTAATGCCTTTTTAAACATCGATGATTGTGCAGTTTTATTCTGCGAGTTCTATACTTAGAACCAGCATCCAGTTACACTTTATATGCAAAGCCCATTTCTGTTTTCACATTGCTTACGTTAACTTCGTCCGCTGAGGAAAGCCATTGCATCTGCATTATTGATCAGTGTAAACAACAGTGGGTGCGTCCGAATTCTCTGAGGAGCAAGTGTCCCTTCACCTGCAAAGGGACACGAGGCAGAAACAGTTTGGTTGGCAGCTATGATGAGGAGCGCTGAACTGCCTATTTCGCACAGGATCGGAGGGAATTAGCTGCTGTCTTTTTTCCCTCAAGGTCAAGTTAACATGGCGGTAGGAAAGTGGAAAAGGCCGGATGTATGCCTACGCATGAGCACTCCTCACAGATGAGGAAGTACGCTTTGGGTCATGAGTGAGTCCTTCACTTCTTCATATTCTTCTCTTCCCATCTTTGTTGTCTCATCTATCCATGGGATGTCATTCCAGAACTATACAGACTTTTATCCAGACTTTTTTTGGTGCAATATTTTCTATTTTTGAGCCTTATGGATAGTTGACATCTTGACATAAACCCTTTTTATTCACTCCGGTGAAGTTTTCTCTTGATTGCCCACCTCCTGGAGAATTATGTGGGCAACTGTTGTGAAGAGGATCCTCTGAACCAGGGAAACAATTATTCTGTCATCCACCGCAGTTGTGATCCATGATCGTCCTGGTTTTTTAGTATTCCTGATACTAAAATTCCTGATACATCTGGTCTTTGCTTTGATTTCTTAGCGTAATAATGGCTTACTTCACTAAAAGTGAGCGCTCTTCGGATTTCATATTGAGCGTAAACAGCAACAGATTCAAAATGCAAACACAACACTTCAAGTCATTTCTGAATAAAATTTAGAGGGGAAAACGCATACCTTGCTATGGAGAAGCTGAGCAGCTAATTTTGTGATTGAGCCCATCCACACGAGAAAAAACAAACAGATCCAGTACTGCGCAAAAGTCTTAGGCGCCCTGCACTTTTATAAAATTTACATTAGCCTTAGATGTTGACTTTTTGTTTTCCAAATTAAAGTTGCTGAAGATAAAAAGTAAATTTGAAGCCCCAAATGCTAATTTAAAGGGAAGTTTTATGTTTGTACTCCATTAAAACCAGTCAATACAGATATTATAGTCTTGACAGAGCCCCGATGTCAACATCATCATGGCTGTTTGCAATTACTTGGAGGGGTTGACACAAGTGAGGCAGTCAGTCTGCAGACAAACACTGTTAAGTTTTCCACTCTCCTTGGAACAAGCAAAAAGCCAATCATCTTATAAACTACAGCACAACAGGACAGTGTCCCAGTTTTTTTTTTTTTTTTTTTTGGCAAAAGGTAGTTACTACAATATTGGTTTTATATAGTTTTTAACAGTTTACAGCTCTGTTTAGTACAATTATCAGTTATTAGAAACTTTAAGTTTCATAATTTTTGCAAGCATACTTGCCCTTAGAAATTGCCTTAAATGTGCCTAAATCTTCTGCACAGCACTGTATGTCAAAAATGGAATGGATCTGTTGAAAATTTAAAGTGTGTTTGATATCTTTAAAGAGCGTTAAAGTTCGCAAGATTGATGATTGAGGAAGATGGCAGAGTGTATGAAATCACAAACTTTCCAGTGGGAGGACAAGGTTAGTTTCTGGTGGTTTAATTGTGACCCATTGTGACCCATGATTATTCTTCAAAAGCCATGACTGTCTTTTAAAAGCATGATCGCCTTGCCCTAACCCTGGATCCTGACCTTAACGTATTAGAAGTAGTAATTTTAACCAAAGCCACAATGCTTCCCTAACCACTGGTTTTATGGTGCAGCACCTTAGATGGGAAGGAGGAATTTACCGTTATGGCTGTTTTGTTGTCAGAATTTGTTGTTCTGATGATTTTTGGGCCCTTCTTGAGTTTGAACCAATTTGAAATTCATTGTCTCAAAAAACATGGTTGACATACTTTTCTCAGCTAGATTTTTTCCCTAACTTTACGGGTAAAACATGAAAATAACTAAAAAATTATTTCATGTCCTGTACACAATTTGGAAGCATTGGTGTTGTTTGTGTCATTTTGACCCCAGGATCTATTATTATATTAAACCATCATTTTGATCTTGTTTTTGCAATGTTACCTGATACTGAGGGCATTTCAACTTGATTTCTCATTCATTTCACATTTGGTCTCATTCATTCAGCTATAATCATGTAAAATCAGTTTGGTCACACCTTGATAATGTCACAGCACTCTGTTTTTAGAGAAATTTAAATGACTTGTATTCCCTATATAATCTCAAATGGAATCTTGTGAGAGGTTAACAGTCAGAAGTTAGAAGAGAATAATTTATTTGTTTGAATAGTGTCCAAAATTCTGTATGGCAAAGGAAACAGACAAATGCGCTCCTTCCATTTTTCCAACAGCCGAATTAATATCAAGCTGTTTTGGGACTTACTGGGCAAAAAGGTCAATAAAAAGCCAACCACAAATACAGCGCGTCTTCAGGAAGTTAGACAGCCATGCAGCTGCAAACTCATTGTTGCCATATGACTGTGCTTGTGGGGGAAAAGAATTGTGAGTATGCAGAGCAAATATGACAACAAACGCTGGTTTGTTTGATGGATTTTAGAATTACGTCTTTTTTTGAAAAATAAAGGCTGCTTCTTTCTTTATTTAACATGTATTGTCAGAAAAACGTGGGTGTGTCCAAACTTTTGACAGTTACTGTATAATGAGAGGAAAGTGGTGTTTTATTTACTTGGCTCTTAAAATGATCAGTAAAAAGGTATAAAAGAGCTGTGACCTCAAATCATTGATGGTTTATTCATGTGAACATAATGGAAGGGTTAAAAAAGGTGATATTGTACAATCTCCGCCAAATTTTGATGTGTTTACCGTCAAATTGAGTCTGAAAGTCTTCACTTTAAACTCATATTCATTGTTTAATTTCATCTCCAACATTTTAAGGACGACAGCTAAAATGACAATAATGTTTTCACTGCCAAAGTATATACATATCTGGCCCTGACTGCAGGTGCACAAAGCTTTTTGTTAATAGCTTGTTATCCAAC
Source organism: Gymnothorax reevesii (assembly GCA_029721435.1). Lineage (NCBI taxonomy): Eukaryota > Metazoa > Chordata > Actinopteri > Anguilliformes > Muraenidae > Gymnothorax > Gymnothorax reevesii. Next base: position 50,597,653 of record CM056589.1, on the reverse strand, counting down.
CAAAATGCTGCAGGATACAGTTCTGGGTGAACTCATTAAAACGGTTTCATTTCCTGGTGGAATTATTTTCAAAGTTTTCATCTTTTCGAAAGATTTGTGCCATTGCATGCTCACTGAATACCCTCTATTTGAAATTGAAATGAGAGACTAGTAGCAAAGAAACAGGCTATGCTTGGAGCTTTTTTTTTTTTATTTTATTTAATTACTCCGGCGCATAAGCACAAACTTGTGATCCCTATTAGTATCTATGTATTTTTGTCAACTTAATTGCTATCATTGCAGCTTTTGTTTCTCTGTGTTTAAACAGAGATGCATTTTATGCCCCAACAGCCTTGTTTCAGTTCACAGAAACAGGTTTTTCCTATGAGGGTCTGTCCTTGTTCAAGTTCTGTCCCTTGCTTGTGTGACTGTCAGCTTATGTTTTTGAAGCCCAATGAAATGGCACAACAGAATTTTAGACATAAATACTCAAAACTGTATCAATGGCGTATAATTTACCATAAATTAACAAAGTTCCATGTAAGTAAATAATGTTAAATATGCTCAGCGCCCACTTTATTAGGCTCACCTTTTTAATACCTCATAGGGCCACCTTTGCCACAGGAACAGCCTGAATTCTCTGTGGCATGGATTCAACGAGGTTCTGGAAACATTGTTTAGAGATTTTAGTCGATGCCAGTATGATAGCATCATGCAATTGATTAAAACTTATACATTCTATACATACATACATGCTATACATTCATGGTACGAATCTCCCATTTGACTTCATCTCAAAAGTGCTCTATTGGATTGATATCTGGAAAATGTTATAGATCAGAGGTGGAAAATAATGGCCATATCTGCTCCCGGCTTTCATACCAACTTCTGGGCATTAAGTAATTTAGTACCTCTAATTACAAAATCTTGTATTTTAGCTGCTACAAAATCTTGCAGTTTAGCCGCATTTCTTGAAAAGCGCATGATTGACGACTGAAGACGGTTCTTGCATCCCAAAATGCAACATCTCGCTATGGAGAAGTGCAAGTTCTCTTGTGGCACCTATTTGCTAATTTAGTCAGCATAATTAGTGAAAACAAACACTTGTATTCACACTAGCCCTTCAAGACCGAAATTACCCATCCCTGTTGTGGAGGCTGCTAAGATACTCTCAATTTGGCATATTTGGTGAAATGAGCTTGAGATGGCATGTGGTTTGTGATACACATTTCCCTGCTTGAAGTACCCATTAAAAAGTAGGGAGACTTTGGCCATTAAGGCATGCACTTGGTCAGCAGAAATACTCAGGAAGGCTTTGGCATTTAAACAATGCTCAATTGGTAAGCGCCTTAGGTGTCCCAAAAAAATATTCTCCACAGTGTTATATCACTATGAACCACTTACACAGATCCATGGATTCATGTTGTTCATGTTGTTTACTCTAAATTCTGATCTTGCCATCTGCATGTTGCAACAGAAATCAAGATTTGTCAGACCAGCCAAAGTTTTTCAAATCTTCTTTCCAGCTTCGACGAGCCTGTGCTTACTGTAGCTTCAGTTTCTGTTCTTAAATGACAGGAGCGAAACTCGAGAGTAAAACTTGTAGCTCAACTACTTCAGGTTTTGACATGCTTTGCATTTAGATGTGCTCTTCTGGATTGAATATGATTACTGTTAACAGATATTTTTGCCTTCCTGTTCGCTTGAGCCGGTCTGTTCATTCTCCTCTGACCTCTCTCAAGATATTTTCGATTAGAGAACTCCCACTCACTGCCTGAGCTTACAAATGCTATTTTCTCTGGAATTGAATGAAGTCCCCTATGAAATGTTTTAATATCTATTTGAAATCTGTCTCAGAAGACTGAAGACTGTTATATCAGCAAAGGGGAGACCATCTGAAAATGAATGCCCAGGGCTTTGGGATGAGATGCTACACATACTTTTGGCCAAGTTGGGTAAAACTGAGTGCTACCACTATCCGTAATTAGTGGCCAAGATGAAAGTTTGCGCATTTACTTCATGTCTCCTCACACTGTGAACCATGATAGTGTGCTGAACTCAAATATTTTGTGGAAACTGATTACCTCAAAAAAATTGTGTTGGCCAACTTAATTGCATTGAGTATAAGGAACTTAAAGAAAATAAGATTTTGTGTGTGTGTGTGTGTGTGTGTGTGTGTGTGTGTGTGTGTAAGTGCTAGGAACACAAGATTGTTAAGTTGGCATACTATATTTTTTTGAGGTAATCAGTTTCCACAAAACATTTGAGTTCACCACACTTGTCAGAGTTTACAATGCAGTCCACGCCTGTCCCTGGAACTGAGCAAAATCCCTCATCTTCATGGTCAGTCCATCCTATTAAATATTCCTTGAAGGACAGAGGAGCAAGGTGTGAGGCTTTAAGAGGAAGAATGATCAAGGAAAGATGATTCCTTGATGGAATTAAGTGTTTTTCTAGCTCTATGATTAACCTTTGGATCTGTTGATTTTTATCAGCAAGGCTGTAAGTCTAGGGTTGATAAACATCAACACTCTTTTATTTAACAGTAATGTTCTTGATTTCTCCTTCCTTGCAGTCTTTCCTCCCATGGGGGAGGCAAGAATTGGACACGAGGAAGGGGTGCCAAGAGACTGTTTCATATTTCTTGGTTCAATGTGTCAAAAAAAATCAAAAATTTTTAGAGCACAACATAATCAACTTTGGGTCGGTTAATTTTCTACAGCAAGCTATTATACTGTTCAAGTACTTGACAGTTTGTTTACATTATCAAACATTTAGTCAGCTGTTCATATCATGCAAAATATGAAGTATTCAAACATTTTGTCAGGATTACATATAGGATTCACAAGCGAGAACCAGAGAGTACAAAAAAAGGGAGACTTTATTTCTGAAGGGGGAGACCCTCACAGAGCAAGCAACCGTACAACGCCCACAATCTAAAAATTCACAATCCAGTTGGGCAAAAACAGAGAAGAAAACCAGGGCAGCAATCACAGTACTCGTGGTCGGGCAAAAATAGGTTCGGTACACAGGCACAGGTTTGTCAGAGAAGCAAAGGCCAAAATCCAGTGGGCGTAATCCAAACCGTTATCAGGGCAGCAAACTCGTAGTCAGGCAAAAAGGGTTCGTAAACAGATGCAGACAATAGTACCACAAAGCAGAGCCAAAAATCGTAAGTCGGACAGCCCAGTCAGAAGAGTAACACTATGAGTACAAGGAGAAGACGATAGCAGCACAGGTAAACAAGGGAAACGTCCTGACAAGGAGGTGCTGTGAAAAGACTCCTAATATACACTAACATGAAGTCACATGCTTAACAAAACACAGGTGCAGGAAGTCAGACTGATTACAAAGGAAGCAAACATGAGGGAGAACCTAATCACATGAAATAGGCAAAAGCCAAAACGCGGACAGGGATTACAAGACAGCGTATTGACAGATCAAACAGATCCGGTTAGGGATTTCTACGTGCACAGAGTGAGTGGCAGAACAGTGATTGGACAGGTGCAGAGAATCTGCTTGAAGCTCAGCAAAGTAAATTGAGTGAAGACAAGAGGCGGAGACTAGAACAGGGCGAATGCTGAGAGATCATTAATCAATTAGTAGAGTGCAGCAATACAATCCCTAGTGCACGATAGTAAGTTAGTATTATATACAATGTTATTATAGGTTAGTAGATTTAACAAAAAAAACAAACTATTAGTACTGGTTTGTAAAATAGCAAAGCAAGATGAAGGAAGTAAACAAGACTGGAAGGAATGGTTGAAAACCAGAAACCATTAAATCACCCGAAAGTGTGGCACGCAATACCGGGGCTGTGAGCAGAGACACAACAAGAGACCAGACAGGGGGAGACAAAGTGCAATGTATGGGTGAAGGCAAAAGATGGACCGGAATAATAACAGGAATATGGATACTGGTAAAAACAAAAACATGGCAATAACTACCCATGAACATATCCAAGTAACCAGATCACAATACACATTACAAGGCATGATCAGGCAATGCAGAGATCAGACAGAACGTCAAAAACATGGCAAACAGAGCAGAATCATAACATATTTATCTCTCTTTAGCTCCAGGCATTGTGTACTTCTCACTTGCAGTATTACTGTCGCAGTTTTATAATACTTTTTACCACAGTTCAGACTTTACAAACGGGTATGCTATACAGTTTAGGCAGTGATGAAGAAACCAGGTTTCTTAGCTTGATCCAAAGTGAGATTGGTTCATCCCATGGGCTCACTGATAATTGCGAATGCCATAGTTTTCCTCCATCAACATAAAAGCTTACTCAATCCACTTTTATCACTGTTAGACATATAAAGATAGCAGGGGTTTCTTTTCGCTATGAGAAAACAATCAACAAATTTAAGGCACCCTTAATTGCTACCAAGGGATTTAGTAATAATGCTTTTGTCCTGTCTTTGATGCAGAATATTTCAGTGAAAATGTCTGTCAGCAAGACGTTCTTTGAGTAATCCTTTTGTCTGGAGGCACTCATCAATCCAAAGTCTCTTGATTTGGGGCCAAAGTGATCAGCCATGATTCTCACTCTGAATTGAGCACATTATGGTTTGGATGTTTTTAAAACCAGAATTAAGCCCCATTTAACCAGTGCGTGGGCTTGTTTTACTGCTGAACCCTGTTACTGTCTCATTGTTGTCATTTTTGCTTGTCATAATTTTAATGCTGCTGTATTGGCCAGTACTCCCTTGTAAAAGAGATTTTGTGTCTCAGTGGGATTTATTCCTGGTAAAATAAAGGTCAAATTAATAAATAAATCAAAAATGCTTTTGGCTCCTGTGTTTTGGTGGCTTGACATTACATCCCTTACTGAGGACAAGATGAACATCCATGCTTGTGGACCTGGAGAAAGAGGGGGTCAAGACACAGAGGGAGAGTGATGTTTCAACGTGAAAAAATAAATGCTAGATATTATTAATATTTGCAGCCATGCATTATGATTATACATACATTAATGCAAAGACATTTTTTTACGGATAAAGATGCAAATCTTTGAATAGAAGATTTATAGCTGTTACGAGCAAGGCCCAAGTTGCCAGATCTAATGAAGTTCCCATCTGAATTCTATTCTTTCTCTCCAGCCAGTAATGGACAGAGTACTCCTTTACTCCATTATTGCTCCTAATCATGGAGCATCTGTTCACCATGAATGGAATATTTCCTAATGAGTCACTCCATTCATATTTACAAGCATTCTGGCTAATGCATTCTGCTGACATATCTGAAATGAACTTCAAGCAGTGCCCTTGAACCACCCACCACCAGCAAAACATGGGCTCAACACAAATGACTCAAACTCGATGTATGACAGTTGGTATCAGGAACTTGTATGCATTCACCTCCTGCTTCCAAATGTAGCTGTAGTGCGAACAGCCAAAAATAGCCATTTTGATCTGACATCCATTCATACCTCCAATAATCAGCAGATTCCAGAGGCTTGGTTTTGTTTCTTGTGCTCAGTAAAGCTTACTTTCTACAGCTCTTCGAAAGGTTTATTGGTGCGGAGGTGTAATGTCATGGTTGTTTTTTGAGACTGGATGCAACCAATCACTCTAATTCTAAAACCACGATGCTTGGGTTCCTTGTGCCTCTCTTTCTAACCTCCTCACTGTTTGTGGGGACAACAAGCACTTTCACATTATTTCCTGCCATATTTGCAGCCAATCCATACGTGCTCTTACCTTTTATGTATTTTTTATCCATTACCTCACAAGTGAAGGTCAGTACCATATGCCTCATTTGAATTCACATTTCTTTGGTTTTTGTCCATGGTCTTGGATGGTCAAAGGGATTAGCGAGCTGCGACCTCATTTTATATGCGAATGACACAGGGAGTGATGGAAAGGCAGTAAAGTTCACAGTATGAACTCGGTTGAACTTAGTCTGATAAATCTGGCCAAATCAGTATGGCGAAAGGAAAAGGTCAAAGCGTAGAGCAGCATGGTCTCTGGGACTCTCCTGGTCAGCCGTGGTCAGTATCTACAGACAGCGGCGTGAGACAGGACAGACCATGAACCGGCAATAAGGTGTTGGGTGCCCAAGGTTTATTGATGTTCAAGGGCAACAAAGGCCATTTCAAATTAACAGAAGAGCCACTGTGGTACAAATCACAGAGACTTTTTATGCAGCTGCAGACCAGTATGAATGCTAACTCCAACTCCAGGCCGCAGTGAAAAGCGCTTACAACGGGCACTGAGTAATGGAACTGGACCTTGGAGCACTTGAGGAAGGTCGTCTGGTCCAGTGAGTCCTATTTTCTTTTACATCATGTGTTTTGGCCGGGTTCTTGTGCGACATTTACCAGGGAAGAGATGGCACCAGGATGCACTACGGAAAGAAGACAAGCTGGTGAAGGGAGTGTGAGACTCTGGGAAATATTCTGTAGGGAAACCCTGGGTTCGGGAATTCAAGTGACGCCACTTTGGTAGAGCTGTTTTGGCGGCACAAGGGAGATCTTCACGACACTAGGCAGGTGGCTTTAATCTTGGAAGTGATTGGTGTTTATAAGCGTTGGGGCTAACAGTGATTTTTACACCAGTGATTTTCACACAAAATGATAAATAAATAACTTCATAAAAACTCTGAAACAGAAAACGCATTGTTCCTTATAGTATGTGGCATCTTTTCCTGAATTTTTATCAAGAGTGGCCGTGATTCCGTGCCTCACTGTGTTGTCCCTTAATAGACAAAAAAACATTATGAAAAGTAATGTGAATGTTAGTATTGCATATAAAATATGTATAACTATATGCATTTAATAAACATAATGAGTGCAAATGAAAGAAAGTCGTTTTGATTTTACTCTCTCAGTGCACTTGGGGATCATGTGGTTTTGTCTTTTATGAATATAATAACACTGAATACCTCTCAGGTTTGCAATAGGGAAATCCACCAACACACCCTGCGGAGAGAAAGAATGGTGGTGAAGTACTGTAGAGGTCTGCTTCAGGGACTTTCAGTGTGAAAACGGCGGTCCCGTGTGAATTTGAATGAGAAATTACGGGTATGTTTTTTTAATTTATATATGCTAGCTGTGATGTCTAACCGCCTGGCCCAACATGGCCACGTTTCACATACAGACTACGGAGCGATTTACCGCAGTTAGAATGTCTTCATTTAATGAAATCACTAAATCATTTATTTAAATTTGTATTATTATAAGAATAAAGGTTGAAATTTGCCCCATATGAAACATATTTCTGTCATCCAGTAAATGAGTAATCTGGCTCTGGTGCACATAGTTTTTTTCACTGATTGAGACAAGGTTAGTGGTTGAAGCGAGAGCCCTCCGTGAATGCCAGTCTGTAGGAACAGCATTGCCCATCTGGGAGACATAACTGGGATGTGTTCAGCCCGACTGAAAATCCTCAGTTTTTCTTTGCGCCAGCCTCCACCTTAAGGTGTCAATTTCCTGTTCTCGCCTTTGCAAAGGTTCAAATTTGTGGTGCATGACTTTCACGGGTCTCACGAGTCACACCTGCAGCCATTTGTATGGAGAGAGATACTCCTGTTCATTAGATGAGGTGATTATCTGAGCGGCTGAACAGTTCACAGTCTGACAAAGCCATCGAGTGCCTTCTCCAAATTCTATGGTAGAGAACTCACAGTTCTTCTGCTCAGCCCCAATTAGATGCATGTCCTTGAATTATCTTGGGAGAACATTGTATTATTTTCAGACACGAAACCTGAGTTTCTCTCTCTCCTCTCCGAGCGCTAAAACATACTGCAGGGCTATTCAACATTATCCAGAAAGGGCCGGTGTGGCTTCAGCTTTCATTCCAACCAAGCTGTTAGACACCTGAAACTACTAATCAAGCAGACTCTCGAGGTTGGTTGGTAGTATCAGGTGTGTAACTGCTTGGTTGGAATGAAAGCTGCACCCACACCGGCCCTTTCTGGATAATGTTGAATACCTCTGACATATTGTATACGCTGTATGTATTCTCTGTCTTAAAGGGAACCGGTAAGCCGAGATGATCTCTGACTTCTCTGCATTATGTTCCTATATGTGACCTGATATCACTAATTTGTTCTTCACCAAACCACTTCCGCAATGTGTTTTAGCTTGTTTAATTTGTGTTTGATTTTGTCAGTTTGAGGCTGTATATTGGCGGAGGAGAACAATTATCCAATTTTTAAAGCGTTTTACGACAAGTTCGGCTTCAGGCACAGTTGACCTGAAATCGGAAGTGCTCTTGGCTTCCAGGAAAGAGCTGCAGTTTCCTCACATGGAAAAGTTCAAGGGTCGCGATACTGGCAGCACAACTGTGAGGTGCCTTCGAGTGATGAAAGCCAATACCGGTCAGTCCCCACCACAAATATTAAACCTTCTACTTGCTACACGAGCATATCCGGAAGCTACTTGTTGAAAACCATTAAAGACACTGATCGAGGAGTGGATCACATTGTCAGGCTGTGTGCGATCAGCGCACACATGGAATGCATCAGGCAGCACTTTGCTTTTTTACCATGCCAACCAAGCAGCTCTCATCGTCACAACACAGGCACAATCCTGCTCACCTTCGGCCCCAACTTCTACTTCCTGGGGACGATGCAAAGATACTGGCTGTGCAGTTTTACTGATATCCAGATTCAGGGTCCCCACTCAGAGAAATATACGGTTCACTTGATAACACTGAAAAAGAGAGCTATTTTTTTCAGCTTCATTTTTCAAACTCTTTTTCTTAAAAGGCAGAAACGAAGGAACAATTTTTCCCTCCTCTTTTCTCCACCATCATCCTTTTCCCTTACTTTACCAAGAGGGTCTCTCTTTGTGCAACATTTTAAATTATTCAGAAATCCTGCACGTTCACACAGCAAACACCAGGATGACACAGAACATTAAACGAAGACATGCTGCACACGCCGGATCGCCACGCCACAATGCACACATACAGCCAAATACGTAAACACACACGCGCCGCTAATGCTCAAATCTCAATCGTTGCATGGCCATGGAGCTCATATCCCAAACCTCACAAAAGTACGCACTGTGCACAATTTCTCAAAGGTCGTACTGCAATCCATACTCCCACCAGCCTCCGTCCTCACTCTTGGGATAATAGCTTCACTCTCCGCGAGCTCGCCAAAATGAGCGGATCAATATGCTACTGTGGGTAGCCTTTCGCATCTGGCGACCCTGAAGCCCTTTTTTTTATTCAACGTCGTGTTGCCAGGTCTTCTGGTGGAGGTGGGGGTGAGGGGAGTGGGCGGTGTTTGCATGAGAGGGGAAACTTTCCTACTTTACGTTTTAAATTTTCTACCCGTTCACAGATGGAATTAAGATGTCCTGAGCGATAAATATATTATTTATGCTTTTTTAAATTTCCGGCTCTCTTCTGTAGTGTGTTTTTGGGGGCCAATCATCCTGAGCTCATGTCAACAGGACCTGCAAAATGATCTCCATTATAACGTCCATGACTAAGAATGAGAATCTGAATAGTTTAAACTCTTTATTCACCTCGATCTCAAGGGCCCCTGATCCCAGGAGGGATAGATTACGGCTGAGGAAAGAGGAAGATGTAGAAGAAAGGGCGAGAGGTAAAGATAAAGTGCGAGAGAGAGAGAGAGAGAGAGAGGGAGCAATAGAGGGAGAGAGAGAGACGGTGATAGAGAGAGAGAGAGTGGGGTTTTCCTCAGGAGTCAGAAATGGGAGGAACACAGGAGAATGGACAGAATAAAAGAGAGATAAAGAGAGAAGACAGAGAAAGGTGAGGCACAGGACAGATGGACGGTGAGAGATTAAGGGGGACAAGGACAAAAGCAGCATGAGACCGAGATGGACGTGCGAACGGGACACATGCAGCAGCTCTGCAGGGATTTCGGGCTCCAGGAAAAGATCTTTATTGCCCCCCACCGCAGGCAACCCCATCCCTGCACAATTAGTGCAGTTTTTACGGGCCCCCATTTGCATTTCCATCCAGGTCTCAAACTGTTAATATTATCTTTTCCCCCCCCCCATAATCTCTCGCTGTCCGTCTGTCCTGCACCTCTCCTTCCTCCGTCTTCCCTCTTTTTCGCTTTGTTGTTCTCCCTATTCTCCTGGGTTCCACCCGTTTCTTAATCCTGAACAAAAGCGACAAAAACTTGCACGCCATTTTCTGTCCTTCAACTCTGACCCTCACTCTCTCTCTCTCTCTCTTTCTCCCTTTTTCACTGCCTCTCTCTCTCTCTCTTTCTCTCACCCTTTCTACAACATCTTCTTTTCCCCACCCCAAGTCTACCCCTCCAGGAATCATAGGCCCTTGAGATCAGGATGAATAAATGAAATAAACTATTCAGATTCTCATTCTTAGTAATGGAGATTATAATCGAGACCATTCCGTCAGGTGATTTTCATGGACGGTATCAACCCCTTTGCGCAGAATACAAATAATGCCAATTTGTCCAGTTATGCATGAGTCTAATCAGGCTTTAGAACTCAGTTTTTGTGCCATAGAGACTCGGGAAAATTATTTCAGCGAAGCAAGACATTTGGAAATTCTATTGCAAAATTATTAAAGAATTACATTTAGGAATTTTACGGACGCCGGCGTCTATTTCAGCGTAAGGGGGTTAAGATGTCTGAAGCGATACATCCCTTGTTTCTGCTGTCTTGTAATATCCAGCACTCCTCTTTCGTGTGTTTTAGGGGCTGTACTCACTCTGGGCCTGTGTTAACAGGAGGCTCTTGAAATAGCGCGCAGCACAGTCGTTGGTTTTTATGTGAAGCTGTACGAGTCTCATGCCCACTGTAAAGCCACCGAAGCAGGAAGGTTTAAATGGCTCTTGGAGTGTGCTTATAAAACTGCGCTGTATTCGACCAATCAGGGAGAGAGCCCTGACTTTCAGGAACTAAAGCAATGTCATGACAATACTCAGTGTCCCATGATTACCTTTTACCTTCTAATCAACATCTAATCCAGAATCGCGTTAACCGTAATCAACATCTTTAACTGGTTAATTAAACATTGACAAATAAAAACGTACCTCATATTTTTCCCTCCATGGGAACAGACTTAAAATACTCTGGTGTACAGTTTATAATGAATTATAATGTTTTTCATGAGAGAGGATGGGGTAGGTTGCTTTTTGGCCAGCAGTAGATGTGTCCCTGTTATTGCTCTTCTGTGCAGTATGACACCAAATCTCGTATGCTTTTAACCCTTAGAGTGACATAAATGACTAAGGTCGCTCAATAATATAAGATATCAAAATCCAAACTGTTGAAAACCTATCACTTCCTCAACAGAATTCCTGCAGGAGAGCTCTTTTAAACGAGTCACCACATGATAGATTTTCAACAGCTCAAAATATTTACATTTACAATTGTTTCGAATTTATTTCAGCGCTCTAATGGTTAATTGCACTCACATTACAGCCAGGGGTTAAAGCAAAGATATTTTTAAAAGCACATCCTGCAGTCATGATATACTTTGAAAGGTAGCAAATGTATTTTTCATTGGATGGGGGACATACCCCTGGACCCCCTCTTTTAAACAAGTTGCCACATGATAGGCTTCCAACAGTATTTGACTTTGGTACCTTACATCATTAAGGGCTCTAAGGGTTTAATTACCCTGCGGCTCATAGAGTGACTGAAGCCTCACTGCCTAGTCAGGAAGGGGCAGTGAGTCTGTTGCCTCACTGCATGTTTTCGTAGTGTTTCCACCTATGGCTTCATTCAGCAGATTCTTGGGGCTGTTCAACCGCTGGGCCTGGATGAGGGTTTCTGGGCTTCCCAGGTGAGCCCAGGTAAGACGCATTGGGCGCAGCCATCTTCTGCCTCCCATATCTCAGTCTTTGATTGAGCATCGTAACTTCATCCAGCTAAACCCACCATCACCATCCCCTTCCCCGAGCAAGAACCAATCACTATAAGAATTTTATTGTGTTGTACTGTGTGGTTGTAGCGTCCTATAGTAAGTTTCAGCAGCTATGGGATGACCATAGTTTTTTTCTGTAGTGTTATTGTATTAACTATGGGAGCCCTACAATATTTCATTGGTAATACGAAACTCTCTATAGTGCATTCCAAAAAAACACACAGTTATTTCAATAATACAGATAGTTTTTAGGTCGTAATGTTTAAAGAATCCCCATAGTGGTTTTTTTGTCAGGGACCCCTGACACCTGCAAGTTACCAACCTCCCACCAACCCTCCTCGTTCACTCCTGTCTGAGTCATAGTGGACAGAGGGAGAGAGAGAGAGAACTTTGATGAAGAACAAAGCTCCCCGTGCACTTTTTTTTTTTTTTTTTTTACAGTGGACCACAGTGCTGTTTTGAGTGATTCCTCTGTCAATATTTCATATTTAATTTCTCTGGGTTCTGCTGCCGAGCAGCTTGGGTACTGATTGAGTTTCAGGGGTGTGGTATGTGACACAGCAGAGACACCTGAGAATAAACCAGGAACAGAGGATAAGGGAAGAAGAATTCAACCAATCAATTTACCCCATTCCATTCTGCCATTCGATTATCAGACCATCCAATCACATTGGAGAAGGCATTTATTCCTCAAACTCTTCAAAGCCTGAACTCAAAAAAGTGTGATCACAATTTTTTTTGACTGGACATTCCAATTTAGACGCCACAGTCACGACTGAAAATGTAAAACAATGAAGTTTTAAAACACTAGCAGAGAATGCTGGAAAAACATTCTGAAAACCTACTCTTCCAAGAGTGTGTGTACTCTTTTTGGATTGGCAGGACAGTGTAGTCATAGAACACAGATGTGCTCTGTGTTCTCTGTGTGGAATGGAATACAGACCACCAGGGCAGGCGAGAATTTCCTCGCACTAAACCACGAGGAAAATGCTCACTCCATCTGCATACTCCATGTCAGATGTTGCATTCTTTTGAGCATCATTTTTTTTCCCACAATACAATGAATATTCAACTTCTGTTTCTCCAAGGATGTCCATTCTGATCCAGAAACCTTACTGAATAGGTACATATTTTTTGAAAAGGTTCAGTCTGGTACTACGGCAACTAATTCCACTCATCAAGGTCTTTATTGAAGACAACAGTTGGCAAAATGATTAAATCAGGTCACAGTCATAGGCTACAGTAACAAAAACCTCACAGGCCAAGGCATATGGTTTGATTGGTCCAGCTCGATGGTTCGTGTAACGCAGGTGGACATCTTGATATTTTGCGATATCTTCATCTGTCTCTTCGGATGATACCATCTGAGTAAGAAATGTAATGTAAAATTTGACCCTGTTCTAAATGTATTGAGAGAGGTAAATGCGCTTGCCTTCACATCAGGAATCTACGCAGATGGTGGCGGTCGCGACACAGCCTTACCGACAGATTTAATGCAATCAAGAGATGCTGTGTGGAGCTGTTGCATGGGGGGGGGGGGGGGGTGTTTAAATACCATCAAACGTACCCGCATCACTCTGATCAATCAGGTGGCATTAGGATTATAGCGAACAGCTTTGGCCCAGTGAATTATGGGTAAGAGGAGGGAAAGGATGGGGGGAGGGAGACACACAAACACACACACACACACACACACACACACACACACACGCACGCACACACACAAACTCACGAATGCACACACAGCATGAATCCATCCCGCACTCAATAAATTAATGGAAAACACATTTTCAAACCTACAGATTTCCTTTTTTATGTCAGTTCCTCCGGGAAAAGCCCTGGCGCAGCTTTTTGTGCGTGTGAGAGAGAGAGAGAGAGGGAGAGGAGAGAGAGGAACGAGAGCAGCTTTTTGTTTGTTTACACTGGTGTGTGTGTGTGTGTGTGTGTGTTTACCAATCTGTGCATAGCTGGGCGCATTGATCAATGTGGAGGCCTCTTGAATTCATGTGTCTGACTGGGGCATTGGGTTATTTGTTTAAACCATGTACATCTGTGTGTATGTGTGTGTGTGTGTGTGTCTGTGTGTGTGTATCTGCATTTGTGAGTAAACGGTGAGCCGTGAGGTGATTTCCAGGCGAGGGCAGCTCCTGGTTTACCGGAGCAGATGTCAGGAATGAAATATTAATAAGGACAGAGGTGCGGAAGCAGGAATATAATGAGGTGATGTAAAACCGGGATGTGGAGAGATGCAGATGAGTACTTACTCCTTATACCTGAAGTAGTAAAGTCATACATGACTCACACTGCACCACAGATTAATGACATATTACCAGCACTACCAAAGAAGCTAAAACATTGCATGGTACCACCAAGCATTCAAAAATTACACATCACATTGAAGAGCACTCAGACTTTACACACTACACTACTGAGTGCACTCGCATCACACGACCACACCTGAAATCCTCACACTGTATATACACTGTGCGCAATTTGCTCCCATATTACACATACAGCAATGCAAAACATTCGACTATCACTCACGCTGCACTGGAGAGAACCATGCACACCCACAACACCGGAGAGAATGTACACACACGCACACACACACACACACACACACTCACACATTACACATGCGACACCACATCGCATGCACAGATCTTGACACAGAACAAAAATACAACACATAATACTCATATTCGACACTCACACACACACACACACACACACATATATATACACACACAAGAAAATGTATTTACGACCCTAAATCAGAAAAGGTTGAGATGGTATATTAAATTAAAGTAAAAACTGATAGCAGTGGTTTGGAAAAGATCTTTGACCTGTATTACATTGAATACAATACAACACCATATTATTTGATGTTTCATCCCATGAATTTTATTAATTTTCAAAGTAAACATTTCGATTCTTGAAACATATTTCAAAATAAAAGTTCAGACAGTAAGTATTTACTACTTATTATTGCTGCCATTTATTTTCACAACATTAAAGAAACTTTTTGGGACTGAAGACACCAGGTGCTTAAGTGCGTCATGTGTACTTTTGTACCACTTTTCCTGGAACCAGTCGTAAGGAGTAGGGTCTTTGTTGTCACATTTTCATTTCAAAATGCACCACACACTCTATTATGGACAAGTCAGGACTGCAGGCAGGTCAGTCCAGCACCAACACCCTCTACTTACGCAGCCATGCCTTTGTAATGCGTGCAAAAAGACGTTTTTTGCCATCTTGTTGAAATGTGCATAGACGTCCCTGGAAAAGACATTGTCTTGCAGGCAGCATATGTGGCTCCAAATTCTCTGTGCAGTTTTCAGCATTAAAGGCACCCTCACAGATTTCAAAGTTACTCTTGCCAAGGGTGCAGACACAACCCCATTCCATGACAGAGCAAAGTTTCTGGACCTGTTGTTGATAACAGTCTGGATGGTCCTTTTCCTTTTTTTGGTCTGGAGTACACTGCATCCATTTCTTCCAAAAAATATTATTGTTCTGTCTGCTCAAAATGCATGTTTCTTCTGTGTGATTGATCATTGAAAACGCCTCCAGGCAAAGAGAGTTTGACAGCGCCTATGGACATTGTTAACATGAGGCTTCCTTTTTGGACAGTGAAGTTTTAACTGGCATTTGTGGATGTAACTATGTATTTTAGCACTTTACAAAGGTTTTCCAAAGAAATCCTGATCCCAGGTGATCATAACACGGAGATAAATGACGGTTCTTCATGCAGTGCTGCTAGCATGATTGGAGATCACGGATATTCAGAGCAGGTTTGCACCCTTGTCCACCGAAATTCCTCCAAATTTCTTAATACTTCAATTCTTCTCTTCCCAGAACATTGCTTATAAGCCTTTCAATGATTTTCTCACAGCTGCAGAAAAATGAGTGATCCTTGGCCCAACGCTGCTCCTGAAGGACTTTGCATTTCCTGGGCGCTGCTTCTGTTCCAAATTATGATTACAATTACCAGCGATTTCAAATCACATCATTATTCAAATTATCTCCTTATTACTAGACCTAGATTGCCCCCGTACCAGCTTTTTTTTTGGCATGCATTGCATGCCTGAATAGCAGGCATGGGAGTAAATCAACACATTGAAAGAATTATATCGGGCGAAACATTAGACATCTTGTCTTCGAACTGTCTGCAAATCCGTCTGAAATACAAATCAAAGTAAATGTAGAAATCTCTGCTTTCTGTTTTTCCATGCATCTTGTATACCATCCCAGCCTTTTCTGAGTTGAGGTTTAATATGCTATAGAGGGCGATTGCAAAAAAAAAAAAAAGATTTTTTATGCATTTTAATGTCCATGCATATTCTGTGAATAATGCCAGAATAGTACATGAAAATCAAAACAGTTCTGTGTTCTCACATATTATATACATGGTGCAAAACACATATTTTCCTCGCAACACAATGTTTGAGTTTGGGTCAAGTTATTCTATTTTAATGGTTGAATGCTGGCGAGTGGATAAATACCATCAAAATAGGGCTATACACAGTATAAATAACAACACGATTGACCGGAATACTGGAGGAAAAGTGCAGTTTAGCAGACTCTCGGGCTCATTCAATATCTCCATGTTGTAACCAGATGGTCTCAGTTTCTGTTGGGTCTACACATATTTTTAAAAAGTAGGGGCCCTCTGTATTTATGTTTACTTTTTCCACCGCTCTTTGATTTTCTGTGCGTTTCGATGAGGGGCCACCAGTTTGAAAAGGACCCGAAGTAATACACGAGTGCAACAATTTCAATGGTACAAAAGTAACAGTAATCTCACCACCATAGTCATCATTGTTTATTCATTTTTTATAAATGTAATAAATATTTCTTTTTCTTACAGATTGGATTTCCAAACAGAAGAGAGAAAACGTAAGACAAATCAGACATTTTTTTTTTCTGATAATACAAATTGTTGGAGAGAATGAGCAGGGTATTGCATTTCACACTTTCCACTTTTAGCTTGTGTGGATTGATGTACCCAGGAAACGTACACGTCCTCGGAGAGATGGAACCTGAGACAACGCTCAACAGAAATTCAGCTTCGGTCACAGACCAGTAGGAGATCAATAAAGCCATTGATGAACGATACGCTGATTGAGGGTGTCGCCAGTGCAGTGTCTTCGCCAGTCGGTCGCTTTACCGCAACACGGTGACCTCAGGACTCTATTCATTTCCATCCCACTCAATAAAAACTCTCTTTCAGTGTGGAGGTTTGATGGACAACTCTTTACAACAATAGAATGCACATAAACAAACAAACAGACAAAAGCTTCGGAGAGAAAGGTCTGGAATGTGATACTATATAATTCAATGGAATTTATCCCATTCTTTCAGAATAAGCCTGTTTATCTTTCCCCTTTGACGGTGGGATAGATTCACTGTTGCAGTACTCAAGGGTGCAGACCAGCAGGCAGATCGAACACAAAATACCCAACTGACAATATTTATGCAGACAAAGCTAAAAATTCAGCATAAAGAAATAATTTGATTTTCTCTCTGAAGACTCAGAGCTACAGTTAGAAATTGATAAAGACCTTGCTGTTAATAAAAGTTCCTCAAATGGTATGTGCATGTATCTATGAAAGAATACCCAACAGCCTTCTGAAAAGGTTGCATGAAACATTGTTCTGTTGTTCTATATATGCACTTTATTATTTCATATTTATGCAACATAATATTTGAAAACATAATCAAAAGTAAAATCAATTGTGACACAATTTCAAAATTGAATTTGATATGTATTGCATGGGACATTTACAAACTGTATATAATACTCTTTTTTGAAATGAAATATGTGTGTGACATATACTCTGAGCATCAGAATATACAGGATTCTGATATAAACAGTGAGGGTCAGAATTTTTGGCACCCTCGATAAAAATGAAGAAAAAAGCTGCAGTAGAAACAACTGAGTTAATAATTCAAATGTGGTTTCAAACATTAGGTAAAACTATTCTATATTTTTAAGTCAATACATGTATTGTCATGTTTCAGTGTCTCTCGCAAAGCAATCCCATTTTCTCTGAAAACCACAAATAAGAAAATTATTGGCATCCCAACCTTACACTTTTTATGTAACATCAAAGTTAATTTGAATGCATTACATTTACTTGATCAACCTCAGTCTAATGGAGCTGCAGTGTGCGGTTCCGTCAGTTCCCATGTGACCGGGATGTAAAAATGAGGTAATATACATGCAGAATCGCTTTGACATTCATCGACAGGGAAAAAAACAACAAGGCGAGTCAATTCAAATGAGATGCTCAGGTGGAAGTGATTAACCCTCACCAATGGGATAACGGGCGCAAAAGATACAGAAATGCATCTACCACTCTGAAGGCAACATTGAAAAAGACTTAAAACATAAGAAGTGCACACCTAATAATATGAGGCACAGACCCAAGGATATGAAGAATTAAAAAGAATGAAATGGTCGCGTACTCAGATATCACACAGTTCAATTTCACCGTTTCACCAGACAAGCTGGCTTCATTCAATGAAACAACAATGAATAAGGTAACATGTCTTGGCACTTAAAAGGGCGCTGTCACCGCAGAGCATGGGTAATTGATTTTTAAAAACCATTTGAGCTTCATTTTAGTTTATTTTCTAGCAAACATGCCACAAATAATTTTATATTATGACAGCGAAACCAGAAAGGTGAGCAATTCCACAGGGGTAGGCTACTTGAGTTTTTTTTTCCCGAGTATCCATTAAAGGACAGACATTTTACTTGGGATGCTTGGCCTTTTAGGATGTATTTCAGTAGAAAATTCTGATTTCATACAGAGCAGAATATTGATAACTCTTCAGAAGGTCAAATGCTGGCCTCATATTAGAAGGCATGCCGTATAGAAAGAACTGGAGTGACAAGTCACCGCAGTCGCTATGACACAGACAGGATTAATTGTGGTGATGAATGTGAGTGTATAGTTCAGCAACGTAACCTTGCAAGTATAAGGTGTGTTTCCAGTGTGACTCCTGCAAAATATTTTCGTTTTCAGTGCTGCGCAGATATTTGTAAATACACACATCGATTTCAGGATTTTAAGGAAACAACATCCTTATTCTGCAGTTGAAGCCCTGCATTCAAGAATAGTTATGTCACTCTTTGGTGTCAAATTACAAGAAGGTCAGTGGCCCGACCACCATTTTCACTGCTGATTTAAATAATTACCAGTCCCAGGAATATGCGTAAACAATCATTTGTCCTAAAGATTGGTAACTTAAAAAGTTCTGAGTTGAAATGCTAAACTTCATTTTTATCAAAACGTGAAAACGTGACACAACTGGTTCTTACATGGAGGGCCTCAACTGTCATCTCAGTCAATGGCCGTACCACCAAACGCAGAAGCGCCAAAACATTAAAACCACAGATGAAGCAAATAACTTTGACTATCGCATAAGGATGGCACATGTCAAGGTCTGCTAACAGATCATAAATGGAAAGTGCACGGTTAGTTCTCGATGTCGATCTGTTGTATGTGGGCGCCATGGGAATTGAGCGACTTTGATTTGACCACGTTGTCGTGGCCAGATAAGTGGGTCAGAACATCTTCGATGTGGCAAAGCTTCTGTGGCGCTGCCAGTCAGCAGTGCTGAGTACCGACAGTGGGGACCAGCCACAAAGCCAGTCATGTCCGACCAACGAAAAGGCCACTGTGGTGTAATTTGCAGAGAATTTTAATGATACTTGCGAGGGGAATGTGTGACATCACACCAAAAAACAGTTTGTTATTTTGAGGAAAATCAGAGGGGGATTATCAGGCGGTGAAAATCGCTGCCTCTTTCCTCCTCAGCTCATGTGTAATGAGTGCGTGCACAAAGTAGCAGGGGTGCCAATAATTTTGATGTCTGCGGTTTTCATGAACATGAGTTACTTAAGTAGAACACTGGAACATGAGGATAAAGATATTTTAAAAATTGGTCAATTTGATGATGAACTAATTTATTACATGCAGCTTTTTTTCATTTTTATCAATAATTTAACCAATAATTCTGCACGGGTCTATATTTTGTACAGTGGTTATCCATGGGGCTTATTGGTTAATTTTGCCTTATAGTATCAACAAATGGGGAAAAAAAATCCAGTAACTTCACATCCTTTTAAAATGTGTCTGTCATGCTAAAACACTCATATGCAAAAGCTGAAAATAACAGTAGAGAGACCAGGGAAGAAACTATAGCGCTAGAGATCAGAACAGTACAGGCACATATTAAAACAGGAAGACAACAATTACACATTACACATCAGAACAGCACATAAAAATCTTAGCTTTTTACAATTTATTTTCAACAGACTATTATAATCTTTTTTTATTTGTTTTTTTTACAATATGTACACTAATTACATAAAATAATCCCGATAAATAACCAAAATCTCAGGTTCTCGGGCAGAGAAGTGACATGAAAAAATGCTTTGGACACTTGTGCATGAAATTCAAATGAACCGTAGGCCTTGTGTCAAAACTGTTTTTTTCATGAGTGGTGTAGTCAAGTGATGCAGTTAATTTGCAATTCCTGTTTATACTGTCCGGCTGAAATGGTGTTTTTTGTGCTGTGTCATTGCCATTACATTGTGTGTGTGTGTGTGTGTGTGAGTGTGTGTGTGACTTAGTATGTATGTGCGCTTGCGTCTGATTGCAAATTTAATTGAAAAGTGATTCGAGGACAGAACTCACACTGCAAGCTCAGACTAGAAAATCATAGATTAAATTTCCAACATAACGTGACACCTCTTCTGAGATCTTATTGGATTCCTGTCTTTAGACTGCCCGTGCAAAAATGCTCCACTTCCTGTTACATCGCTGCCAGCAGTGCCAGCAGTGTGAGGCAGGCAGGGAGAAACAGGGCGTGGCCAGGAATATGGGCTCGGCCTCGCAGGGATTCCTGATTGGTCTCCTCTTGGCTCGGTAGACTCTGCACAGTGGTGATTGGCTTGGCCCGGTTGGCGCACATGTTGTACAAGTTACCAGAAAACTGCATCTTCTCCGACTCCTTTCGCAAAGACTCCCACACAGCTGCCGCTTCTTCGGGGCATCCTGCCAAAACTGTACTCGCACAGGTATGGAAGTCATCCCACGACCTACAAGGGGGAACCAAAGTTCATCTTAAATGTGCATACTTTTTTAATTTAGACAAGGAATTACCCATTATCTCTCACCTTCCAGTATCTTCGAAAGGCTACTGCATGTGAAATTCAGAAAGGGAAGTATAGTGATGTTCACTGTTTAGAAACAATGACATAAAAGTTGCACATGCGCAGTTTGGCGGTTGGCAGAAAGCGTGATGAGGACATAAATATCATGGCAAGTAGCCTCTTTGGTTCTTCGCTTAAAATCCTCAAAAACGTGATTCCTGTGAACCCTTAGCGAAACTGTTGATGCAACCTATGGCACAACAACTGACTGGCATCGCTATTTTAAATGTTTTATTTAGCATGTGTAGAGACGGAGATCTACTAGTGTAAAATGAGCCTTTTTGCCAACCACATATCAAAACATTGACGTCATCGGGAACATCAATATATATATGTAAGAGTAAATGGACTGATCCAATCAAAAAGTGAGCTGATCAAAATAGCAATCTAACTCCCTCTTGTAAATGAACCTGTCCCATATGGTGTTATGATTGGTTAGTGAAGAGTGCAGAACAGCCAATCAGATTGACTGGGCGGTGTCAAGTCACAATCGGCAAGTGACTTTGTACAAAATGAGGGGTCAGTCTGGTCCTCTGCCACAAATGGTGAGTCCAGGGGCAGGCATGTGGACAACTGTCTTTATAACTTGAAGAGAAATGCATATGGATGTGGATCTGAATGTTCTTTGCTGTGTGGCAGGCTTCATGTGAAGATCTAAGAATTTCAAAACAGCTACACAACTAGCAAGAATTTGCCTTCAAGAAACTGTCAGTGTACCTCATGACTGACGGACCAGAATCAGTTGAAGTGTTTGTTTCCAAAATGCAATATATCAATTTTTCACTCATTTTGAGTAAATGAGCTTTTTATGTGCTGGTGCCTATTGCATTTTTATAGAAAAACACAAACTTTGATCATGAGCAAATACACCTTATAGTATGAATTTCTAAAAATGGACCATGTGTAAGAAGCACATGGCTATTGCTCTATGGCACATCACAATTCTTGTAATTTTGGCACTGATTGAATTTCGGAAACAAACTCTTGATTTCCACTCTCTCTTTACTTCGCTCAGGTTGGACTGAACACGCACCTTCGACTACTGGTCTTTGCAGTCCGGTTATGAGAGAGAATGTAAGCCTGAGTGCATGTGTGTGAATGTGCGTGCATGTGCATGGATGTGCGCGCCTGTGTGTGCGTGCACTTGCGTGTGTGTGTGTGTGTGCGCGTGTGCGCGCCAGTGTGTGTGTGTGTATGCGCGCTTGGGCCAATTTGAAGTAGTCTTCCCAACTGCCTCCATGGTGGTCTCTCCGCAATGAAACCATGAATCATTAAAGTTCAATTGTTCCAGTTAGATCACCGGCAGGCTGATAATGAATAACAGATATGTAGTGAATGGAGAAACATGGGGCTGCTTTCACAACCGCCAGGGAGAGAGAGAGAGAGAGAGAGAGAGGGTGGGGGACAATAGATAAGTGAGTGATCGAGGGACAAAGAGGAAAAAAGATAAAAAGACAAAGATGAGAAGTTTTAGAAAAGAGAGTGAGCTAATGCACAATGACTGCAGCATGTCAGAGTGATCAAACTTCCCCCCATCTGGCTTGTCACTATTAATTGAAGTTTTAAGCATCAAAAGGAAGAGGGAAGGAGAGAAGGAGACAGGAAGGGAGAGAGAGAGGGAGGGAGAGAGGGAGGGAGGGAGGCAGATGATGAAGTAAAGGGATCCGGGAGTCTCACAGAAGACACAAACGCCAGGGGGCTTGATGTGCTTCCTGAAGCTCATGGCACAGCACTCTCACCTCCGTGCTGCCTGAGTGTGTACTGACAGTGTTTGTGTGTGTGTGTGTGTGTGTGTGTGCGTGCGCGTGCGTATGTGTACAGCGAGTGCTCCCGTGTATGTAAGTGCACATGTATGCTTGCGTGTGTGCACGTGTGATTGTACATTAGCTTGTGCGCATGTAGTGCGAGTGCCCGTGCGTGAATGCACGAGCGTGCATGTGTGTGTGCACGTAAGCGTGTGTGCGTCTCTGTGCACTCACCTGCAGATGGAGTCTATCTCCTGTGAACTCTCCTCTTTCTGTAAACTGCTCGACATGCTGTCCCCCAGCTCCAGGAGGCACTGAGCAAATCCTCTGTAGATGGCGCCACACTTCCTGGTGCTGGCAGCCATGACAGGACCCAGGCCCAGCACTGCAACAAAACGCAGGGAGACTCACAGTCAGAGCTGCGGTGCATTATGTCCCTGACAGCTTCCGGTAGTCAAGTCAATTATAACACCCCATTGGGGTGCAAGACAAGCGATACTAAAAATGTACGAGCAGTTTTTATGGCTTCCAGACATGTCATCTCAAAGAGCTGGGAGTATAAATACACACGACACACGGACACATAGCTTCACACATCACAGATCAACCACTGGCTCCTTTATCACTGAAACTGCAGCCAAGTTTACCTTTAGCAAACATCCAATTTTGAACGCTAGTTCATTACAGAACTTAACCTAATACCAGCATAGTTGATTAATTGAAGCACTGATTACTAAAACCCCACAAGTCAAGTCAAGTGTGACTTATGGGGTTTTAGTAATAGGTGCTTCAATTGTTAATCCCTTTGACATATTTAAAGGCCTCAGTCAGATTACTCCTGCATCTCCCTTCAGAGGCTGAAGAGATTAAATTATAAAGCCTTCACTCACAGTTTTTATTCTCCACACCATGAGTTAAGTTGGTGGGTCCTCTTTGAACCTTTTCCAGAGCCTCCACTGTATGCATTTCTTGTAGTTTTGCACTCAGTTCTCAAAATGATGTCTGGCAAAGACATGCAATACTAGTAGGACTTCCTTTAATTTATACTCATTATACTCATTACTTCTGGCTATATACAGCATGACGTTGTTTTTACAGCTGCAGTACAGAGAGTAGAACCTGAAATTCTTTAGCCGGAAATTACCCCCAGGTCTCTTTTTCTAGCTGAGGACTGTTAGAATTCCTGTTGTCGTATTCTCTTGTGGTTATGGATCCGTGCTGCATGTGTGGTTATCTTGGGAGAATTCCGGTTTGTCTCTCATTGAATGTTTCCATTTCCAGGTACGGTGCTTTTAACGCCGCCGCATTACTACTCCTCGGGGAGAGTAGCTCTTCGACCTCGCATTCAGCATTTGTGGACTGAGGCCGTTTTGTTGCCTTTAAGTGTTTGACCACTTTTTCTTTGGATTTCGATTCTCACTTTGATTGGATTTTAGCGCTTGTCCGCTGCCTTGTCCCATTTTTGCCTCAGCCCTTTGATCTGGTTACCCCCTGATTTTAATTTTTTTTGGAGCATGAATCTAACATTGGCTCCATCTCGCCCCTCTGCACACTGTTTTGTGACTCTGGTTAGCCGGAGTGTTCTCTGCATTTTGCTCCATCTACTTTCCCTTCATTATTTTTGAAAGTGGCCCTGGATGGAAACTTTTGTCTCCACTGGGTGTACACTATTCTTTCACTCAAGTTTTCACGTGTGGATTCGGTGCTCTGGAGTTTAAAAGTTGTTGAAAGTCGCCCTGCGCCTGGCAAACTTTAGAAGACTAGCAGTAGGATTAGTTCAGTTTTGGTTAGAGAGTGCTAGAAACTGGAGCTGCTATTCCATGTGATTTATTGGCCCTATAGATTTTTCCCCGTTCTTCCCTCTGTCTTGGTGAACCCCATCCAGTCCCATTGTGGCCTGAAAGAGGCTGAGTTGTTACAAGGGTGATTCAACTTTAAACATCACACAAAGTGATCTGATTTGTTGTGTTTATTTCTCACACATAGAACACTACCTTTGATTGTATTTCATTTGCAGGTATCTACCCACTTCTGGATTCTATCCTAATAATACTGAATCACCTTAGTTGACGTCAAACTGTTAGCTAAACCTTTTAATTTTGTGTCGTCTCGAGATTTAATCAATATATGTTCCTGTCAAGCTCACTGATGATTTTTAGAAAATCCAAACATACGATATCATAAGCCCTCCTCTGGTTTTAGCGGCCTCGCCAAAGAATTCAACAAGATTGGTCTTCCCTTATGGAAACCATGGCTATCCCTCAGGATGTTGTTATCCTCAAAAAATAATCCTAACTTGTCTCAAACTGTAGACTCCAGTATTTTATATATGAAACTGACAAGCTTGTAGTCAGGACTGGGTCAGTACTATCCCTCATCAAACATATCATATTACCTTGCTCATGTGACATTTGAAGAGTCCTGTCACTGGAAATGTCTCCTAATAAGTACGCGCCTTGCCAAGGAGCCTGGCTCTTTGGCGATGTGGTCAGCGCGTTTGACTATTACCTGGGAGTCAGGAGGTTCAAGTCCTTGCCCGGGCCCTCCTACGGCCTGCTACACTTATAATCATCTGGTATATCTCAGGCTCTTTAAAAATGCTGAAAAAAGGTCATGGTTAATTATCTCCCCGACAACTACTTGATTAAGTACCCTGGGAGAATATGTGTGTTTGAGTTTATATCTAGGTCTGTGTCAATGTATGTGTATGATTATGTGAATTGAGCCATGTGTGGGGGTGTGTATGTTGAACAAGGTACATTGTCCAATACTTGGTATGCATCGCATGGATATCCAGGCTGCCTCAGTCCTCGGGATTCCGCTGGGCAGGCAGGCTTTGCATAGGCAAGACAGTCATCCCATCGACACACAAAAAAAAAAAAAAAACAAAACCCTAAACTGGAGGGATCTGCCCTTGTCCCAGCATGGGACAAGCTTCGCTCTCTTCCCTGCACGGAAGGTGACATCATACCTCTCCCCCTTTCCCCCCTGAGTACCAAACAAGTGTAATTAGCCCTCCCGTAATGGGGCCTTGGGGCACACCACACAGGGCAGCCCTCTCCACCTCAAGTGCCCACATGGATGCTGAGAGCAGCTTTTTAAAAAATCCCTAGTGCCACCCCCCCCCACCCAATCCATCCCTGCTATTATGCAACACTGGTCGCAAAACGTCACCTTCAGAAGTTAGGCAGGCTAATGCATGGTGCTCCCAACTCCAAGCGCAATGCCCGATTACTTCAATACAGAGAGCAGTGAAATGAAAGGGAAAGCGTGCCCTCTCCGCAAAATAATGATCACGCTTTCCCGTTAGCGGCAGGGAGAAAATGCATCAAACCAACAAAGCCGATTTACCATGACAGTTAGAGGA
Source organism: Gymnothorax reevesii (assembly GCA_029721435.1). NCBI lineage: Eukaryota > Metazoa > Chordata > Actinopteri > Anguilliformes > Muraenidae > Gymnothorax > Gymnothorax reevesii. The sequence continues at coordinate 50,571,502 of CM056589.1, read as the reverse complement.
AAATCAGGTAAGGGAAATACTTATTTGCGCAAATAATGACACAGTGATGGTGAAGTGGCAGTTAGTCTGATCTGAACAGTGCCTCTGAGAGCGTACCTGAGCGTGGGCTTGCTCGGACTCGTGGGTATTTTCAGGCATGTTGCTCACAAAGAAGAAACGACAATGAATAGAACAAGCATGTGACCAAACATGCTCACACATGCCCCTGACCCAACACCTACCGACAACTGTCCAGAGCCCTGTGCACCACAAAGACAACATTTTTTTTCCTGTGCATACCTACAGAAGCTACGAATGCTGCGCATTATATGAGATACGACTGCTTTACAATCCTCAGTGTAAAGCGCGACTCTCCTCGTGTAACAGGCCCCATCAAATAAACATTAAAAGCTCGCTCTCTCTTTACCTCCTGCTGTTTTTTATTTTATCAAACCCCTCTCAGACTCCATTGGCAGTCCTGATTAATCTAGCACAGGCTGGTAAAGAAGTGCAGATTTTTCTAAGCACGGGCTGCCTCGTAGCCAGCTTGGCAGGAGAGCGACAATTCAAGAGAGGAAAGCTGAGTATTTAGAGTCTGATAAGGACTAATAAAGTGGAAGAAGCGCGCGCAGTTTCCTGCCAGTAAACCGAAAGTAATACGAAAGCCGCACAGCTACATAAAAAAAAAATGCTCGAACTTTTCATTATTCCCCTGAGCCGGGAATCTTTTGAAGTTGGCAAATTTGGGAAAACACGGCTACTGCTTGTCTGCGCAGACATGCGCGAGAGTAACGAAGTCATGAACGCTCTTCATACCCGATTGCCCAGCCGCGGGTTATTTACTGAATGCAACAGGGGGAAAAAAAAGCGAATATCCAGCGGTGTTGACAACAAAGCCACAGAGGAGATGGGAGGGGAAGTAAATCCGAGGACACTAATTGGCCAAGACAGGGAACGGCTGCTGATAGTTCTGGCTGCTCGCAGACATGGGAGGGGGTGGGGGGGGGTAAGACTCGATTAATATTTGATAGCTTTCTTTCCCCCCGCTCATTTTATGCCGTGGATTATATTGATTTCCTGTGAAGTTTTTTAGCAAGGGTCACAGGATTATTGGTTTCATTCAACCCTATGAAGAATTAATGAAGACCCAGAGAGTGAAGATCTGAACGCGAATGTGTGGACAGGGAGTAGGGGAGAGAAATGCGCCTCCTTTATACACCTTTATTTTTTAATGACTTGCGTGCGCACTGGTCCGGCAAATTCGGTCAGTCAATCTATCACATGATTTGTTTCACTGTTTACGGCCGCGTCAGTTTCGTTACGTGCAGTTACGAGTTATAAAGTATTGCACAACTGAGAAACGCACTGTGCAGCGAGGGAAGGACAGATAGAGTTGGAGGGTGACAAAAAAAAAACCAGACGAGAAGAGGAGGAGAGACCGGGGTGAAACATAAGAGAGAAGGTCCTCCCAGTTAGACAGCTGGAAATAGAGACAAGTGCACATTGTGATGGCGCAGATATCTCTGTACTGCAGACCATAACGTAACAAACAACAATATAATTTCCCCTGGTTGGAGGAGAGGTGTAGGGGAAATGCACTGACTGTGCGATGGGGAGATGCAGGGAAAATAATAGGCCAGGGCTGGGCGAACCCCAGAAGCTTGGCCCTCCACTGATTACCAGAGGAAATGCAGGTTAATACACATTCCATTTAATACAATAATATAGTTTTCACAGTGCTTTTACATTCTAACCCTTCTTCATACTGAAATTATATACCTCCGTGGCCTTTTTTTGGATCTGAACAGAAGATCTCAAAAAAAGCCCCAATGCTAATGTCCAAATGACAAAAAAAAGTCCCATTGTGTGATATTGAAGTCTCCATGAACTGGATGTATGTGCTATTGAGCTTTGCCCATAGGAATCCATGGTTTTGGAAAGACAAAGCTGCCACCAGTTCTGATGCAGTCAGCTGCAGAAATATTGGAACCCTTGATAAACATATAAAGGCAAAATTCAAACAAAGTACATCACTTTATCCACATATTTCAATATTTCATGTTTAATACAATTGAGATATCTCATTCCTATTAAAGACCATTTAAAGATTATGGGCAGCTCTTTCTGCCAATACTCCTGAGAGAAATTGCAGCTTTTGCATCCTCTCCTTTCACCTGTTAAAAGGTCAGAGAACATTTTTTTTTCTTCATCTCAAGAACTTTCCTTTGAGCGACACTTCTGAAAATTTACTGCTTTAATATTATGATCATTCAATGAATCCAAAATAATCACCGTGATTATTGAGCCATCATTCTTAGGATCTTAATTGCCTGCCTAACCATGTTTCCCATCACCCAGGGGTCCAATATGCGTTAACTACATGTGCACATACTTTTCCCACAATTTAACATGACACATGGATTAACACCTACGTTGTCTTTTGTCTGCATTTTATCAAGAATGCCAATAATTCTGCACCTGGCTGTACATTTTGATGCATGAAAATTTTGCTCCTGAGCCATCTATCCGAGGAGGGCAGCGGCCATTTCGCCAGGGCATTCCAATCCCAGCATGCCGTGCGTGATCCAGCAATTCGGCTTTCTCTCCCAGTCCTTGTGCGGTCAAAAAGCAACCCCCCCCCCCCCCCCCCATCTCGTCCTTATGTGTTACACACGCAGCGCCCGAGAGAAGAGAAGCTTTGAATGAACCGTGTTTCGTACCAGGATGTAAATATTTAATCCTCAGAGTTAAAAGCCTCTTGGGGGGGAGTGGGGGGAGGACAGTGTCTTTAAATAGCTCCTACAGCTATGCCAGCGTTAAGCCAGGGTACAGGAGGGAAGGGGAAAATGAAGGGTTAATAATGAAATGCAGCTCGAGTCCAGCGGTGTGGAAACATCCCTGCCTGTCTGCTGTTCCAGAGCAGAACGGTATTCAGAGAATAAGTGGGAGAAGCAGCTGGGGAGAGAAAACTCTCCTCATCCAGCTGTCTTCGGAATTACAGTCGCCCAACCTGCAGGAAAACTGAACTTTGCTCTCGCAAACAAATCAAATTTAAAAAACTTGAATGTTTAACTCTTGATAATTACAGACGCATTACAGTTCCAATTAGTAAAATGAAGAGCAAAATCATTGGCACCTTTGATTAAAAAAAAAGTATGTAGTCAACAACTAAATGCAATCATTGAGCCGGAACACGAAGTACATACTTTTATTTGAACACGTTTTTGTGTTTTACTTTATGAGGTAATTGTTCAGTGAAAACTATGGATTTCAAATTCTTTGTCACCCCAAACTAATATCATAAATAAAATCAACCTCGCATCTGAGTGTAACAAATCAAGATATCTAAAGATTGGGAATAAATTTTCAGTAGTAAATCGTTGACATTACATGAACGCACACTCAATGCATGAGAGTTTAGAAGGTCACTCAGTCCATTTACTCCTTATCGTCTCTCGCACATTAGACAGGTTAGGGTCGCGAGAGTGAGACTGATGTGGTTGGTTGTTATGATGATGACTTTGGGGGGCCGAGGGGTGGGGGGTGTCAGGGGGATGTGGAGCGCATAGTCAGGGCCAGTTTTCATGCTAGTAATATGCACAGAGGCTTGTGGTTCTGAGGTACTATACGAGTACAGTACAACCCACTGATAGAAGAAGAGTTTTTGCCAACTTGGCAAACAGGATTTCTCCACCCAGATACAGTGTGTTTTAGGCTACAAAGAGCAAACATCCAGCAGAAAAAGATAGAGTTGGGAGATCCTGGGAAAGCGATATACCCTGAGCACCTATACTTGTTTGTGACTGACTGCATGTGTGTGTGTGTGTGTGTGTGTGTGTGAATGACTGACAGCAGTGTGACAAGAGTGGGTATGAATGAGTACAAAGAGCACACTGTGTAAGTCTGTGAATCACTGATGTGTGTGCAATCAGTGTGTGTGTGTGTGTGTGTGTGTGCGTGTGCCTGCCCACCCATGGGGAGTTGAAACCATTGAAATTATTCACCTCAACCCAGGCCTGCCCACCTCCATTACAAAAATGGAGGAATTCACAACCGTGATGAATGAGTGTAAAAAAAAAAAAAAAAAATCAAGCCCCGTGGAAACTGGGAGAAAAAACAGATTGAGAGGAGCAGTCAGGTCGGTGGGCAGCACTGAATTTTAATTCGTCCCTTGGCACTCATAGCAGGGCAGTTGTTAATGAGAGAGAACGAGAACAACACAAACAACTACAATTCCCATAGGCCCCTGCACCACTTGCCACGGAACAAGCCTTCATATTTCATTCATTTAATGCTGGTGTCCCCCCTCTCAGCATTGATAAAAAAATTGTTTCAACAATAAGGGAGAATTCACTTCACTTCTTCCTCAGAAGCAATGCATTCTGGGGATTTACCATTCATGTCACCTCTGTGTCCAGTGAAAAGCAGTGACTATAGACCCTGCACAACACCTGTTACGAAAACTGTGAGCAGAACTGTAACCAATCAAGGTCTATAGCTGTCAGATAAAAGATCACTGATCTCTAATCCGCAATTATGATTTAATAATTGAGCAGCCAGGCAGTGACATGTGGGGCCTCCAGCAAAGATGGAGTGCATAAGCACATCGGCTTTGACAGTTTTAACCTTTAACGTAATCAAATTCGTGATTCTTTTCCTGATGTGAGAATCGCGACTGGTTATGGACAGAAATCCAGCTCTGGAACACTGGCTCGGAATATTCCGAAAAAAATACTCTTTGCAGGACTAAAAAAAAAAAAAAAATGCTGATGATGGAAAAAAAATACAAATAAACGTACGTGAGCGTCGAGGGACAAAGAAGACCGATGTGTTTAATACAAACTTGGAGAAAGCACAGAGGGTGGGACTTGGTAAGAGCGCGTCGGGCCAGCAAACAGGGGAGCAATTTTCTGAAAACACAGGCCTCCTGAAGGCAAAAAATATGTAGGACGGGAATAGATGCACAAACATTATTCACCAAAATTAAACTAATACATTAGATCATCTCACTTTTCAATTTGTTCGGCCTCGGGACCCTTTGGAATGCGAGTACGGTCTTTTGCTCTGGGCCGCGGTTTTCTGCGCTGAGGTTTGATTCAGAAAGAGGATAAGGGAGAGGGAAGGGCATGTTGGGGGGGGGGGTTATTATGGTAACTGTGGACACTGTTTCTACGGTGATCCATTGTTAAGGAGGGCTGGATTAATGAAGTCTTTGGTGACACTGTTGCGTGCGAATGGCGATGGAGAGTGAATTCCCACAGCACTGTTCACACAGAGAGAGAGAGAGAGAGCAAAGAAACAAGGTGTTCTGTCAGAGTGCCTTTGGTGGGGGGAGGGGGGGTTTGCTGTGGTAAAAAAAAAAAAAAAAAAATACAAAACAACACCTCATAATTAGCTCCAGCAACCCTGACTCTGGTTCACAAATCATCATCCAGCCTCTCAGATCGTTGCAGTTTCACACCAGGGTTCCCTGGAAACTGCAGCCGAAATGGGGGAGCGGCACGGTGGATAAGTTGACGCACCCCCACGCTACAGATCTGAGAAAGGGCGAGACAGCAGATAACCAGCAAAATGTCCTCAGCCGTGCTCTGCAACTGAGGAGTCCCAACTGTAATCAGCAGTCTGGCCCACCTTCCGGTGTCAACACCTATCGTTCATATACTGACATCCTCTTCCCGACCTGCCATTTCATCGGGCTGGAGTGGGGAGTCGTTGGGGGGGTTGGAGTGTGCAGGCAAGAAGAGAACGGAGGACCAAATGCTGGTAATGCAGTTTGTGGGGTTCATTATCAGGACGATACGAGGGAGCACAAACTGCAGTTGAATTTTAGAAATAGTGCAAATGGCCCGGGAGGGATGGTGACAGGGGATAGGGAACAAAAGACAGACTTTTTAGAGAAATAGAGGAAGAGAACAAATGAAAGATCGAAATACAAGCGGAAGAAAGTGTGGTCCAGAGCCGAGGAAGGCAAGATGGAGGGCAACCTGCCTTTCCGTCATTTTGTGCCACAAGATTATCCATGCGGATGACAGCGTGTCACATAAATACATCATCTCATCTCCGGTCTTAGTCCTTTTTTTATACCCGCATTCATTGTACATTTAAAAAGAGGCCCAGTTGATTAAGAATGAGCTGCCTTGTTCTCATTACTAAGAGCAGTGGTGTGTTGTGAGAGCAAGCAGGTGTGAGAACATCACAGGTCCATAACGAGGCAACAAGAGAACCTGCTGCTCTCTCTCTCTCTCTCTCTCTCTCTCTCTCCCACCTTCTCCCTCATTCTTTTTTCCTCTTTCCTTCTTTCACTTTTTTCTCTCATCAGCTTAAAATATTCTGCCATTGTGAAGTACAGCGTATGGAAGAACTGAAAAAGCACAATGTTGCTCACTGTTTGCTAGCCGCTCGCTAGCTGTTGTACTGATCTCACTGCACTCAAAGTTCACCTCCTCTTCCATCTCTACAGATCAAACAGGAAGAATGAAATGAAAGACGAGGCCACAGCACTCTCCATCGAGCAGTGGATGAATAAGTAAATGAGCAACCAACCTCAACCAACTCGTCAGGCGGCTCTTTGAGCTAATGACGGAGGTTCTGCCCGCATTCGCTTCACTTATGCGAATACAAACATGTACACGCCTGCACACAAACATATAAACTACAACCTCAAACACAGAAGTATTGGGACACAACGCACTCTCATCCCAACTCGTCATACAGTGACCCTACCGGACTGAGCGTCGATATACGACGCAAAAAGAAGCTCGTGGTGTCCTCATTTGACGTTTACAGTTAGGGTTTGGGTCGAGGATTAGGGCGTTACGGGGTAGGGTTGGTTTTTAAACCAGCGTCAAATAAGGACGCCGAAAGCCTCCTTTTTTGTCAAATATCGACACTTGGTCGAGTAGTGTAGTGTCGCTGTGGGACGAGTCGGGATGAGGATGATTAGAAAATAAATGAATATCAACAACAAGCAGTAATTTGCAAATCATTTTTAACCCGCATTCAGTTAAAATCAAAGTACAAACCAAAAATAAGAATCGTTTTCACGCATCAACTTTATTGTTTTTTGATAAGCTATTTTGAAAATGTTATGTTTGCAACACGTTCCAATGAAGTTGGGACAGGTGCGTGTTCGCCACTGTGTGAGGCTAATAGATGGGAACAGGGGAAAGGAGGAAGGAGAGAGGATGGAGAGAGAGGGAGAGAGAGAGAGAGAGAGAGAGAGAGAGGAGAGAGAGAGGAGAGAGGCCCTCTTTCTGTGGGTCCAATTCACAGCCTTTGATAATGAGCGATCCTCTGGAGAACACACTCGCTCACATTGCACATTCCCTCTTACGAAAATTAACTTAAGGGTTATGAGAGTATATTATAAGAATTGTAGTATTTTGTAGTGTGGTTGTAGCATTCTTTAGTAATTTTTCACCAACTATGGTTTTACCATATTTTTTTACTTAGTTTAATTGTATTAGCTATGGGAGCTCTACAATATTTCATTAGTAACACTAAACTCTCAATCGAGACCATACGATCAGTACAGTAACACTGAGTTTTTGGGTGGTAATTTCTATGGTATTCAGCTTCCAGAGAAGAGAAGACAGGAAGAGAGTGGTGATGTAGGAAAGCAGGTTTGTCCCCTTGTGCCCAAATCCCCTCATCGCCACAAGAGTCTGGGGAGTCCTGGGGATTCAAGTCAGCTCTCACTCCTCCTGACATGCAGCAGAAACCCCTCAGGATAATTCACAATTAAAAAAAAAAAACGGTAACACTTTACTTGAAGGTATCGTCATACGAGTGACATAACAGTGTCATAACTGTTACATGACACAATCATGAACGTATCATGAACAGTATGCCAATGTCATAAACGTTTATGACTCAAGACAACCCGAACAATGTCAACTTCGTGTTACAAAATCCGAATGACACCTAATGACCACAATCATAAACGTTTTTGACATTGACATAATGTTTATGACACATTCATGACTGTGTCATGTAACAGTCATGACAGTGTCATGTCACTCACATGACAATACCTTCAAGTAAAGTGTAACCAAAAAGACAAAAACAAACCATGAAAACATTTAAAACATCAAACAGTCCAGGCCTCAGCTGTGAAGATGGGCCAAGAATCCATGTTTCACACAATCAAAAAAGAACATGAGAATATGCGGATTATTAGATAACGGCTGCCATTTTTGGACATGGTCTGAATGAGAAAGTGGTTTCGCTTGTGCAGTATCCGTCCAGGCTACGGAAGTTCAGTTTTTTCTCCATACACCGGTGGTAGAAATTCACTCATGGTAATGTTACACTTTTGGGCCACTCGTCTGCATCTCTCTCTCTCTCTCGTTCCCTCAACCTGAAAAGTCACACTTTCCAGAAACTTCGCTGGCATCTCCCCTTTTTTCCCTCGCTCCCCCTCTCCATCTCTCACACACTCAACACTTTTGGGTAAGTTTGCTGTGTTTCTCATTTTCTCTCTCTCTCCCCCTTTTTCTGACACTTTTTGGGAAATTTTTCACTTTTTTATTTCCAGTCCTTTACTCTCTCTCTCTCTCCCTTTCTCACATTTCCTCCGTCACTCCACTCCCCTGTCTGAAGGATGACAGAAGAAGTTTCCCCTGATGCCTCGTGTCTCATTTTAAAAAAAAAAAAAAAATCCTTTCTTGGTTCCTGTCGCACTTGAATCTCCTCTCCCAGTCATATACACAAGAGCAAGTCCTGATGAGAGAAAACAGTCGATCCCTCATTCAGAAGGATGTTGTTGTCACCAGGTGGCTCCGCTAGCTTCAACCTGGGCTTCAAACGTCTCCTTTTACTAATGAAAGAATCCAAAAATATCAAGTCAAAATATCACAAGGGAAAGCCTCTCGAGAACATAAATGTGGGAGGCCACTTTCGCTGCCAGAGAGAAGCGGAGATTAGCAGTCTGTCGAGCAAGCTTAGTTACATCACTTTGGCAGAAAATTTTCGTCTGATGCCAGGAAAATATATTACCAAACACCATGTAATATGGGCAAATGTTGTAGAAAATAATGTCGCTTTCAGATATTGCCATTATAGGTTTTTTTAAATTACATTATTGCCAAAAATACAAAGTCACCAACTAAACTCATTCTAATATCAAGGAAATTGGTATCATGGTTTTTTATTATTTTATTGTACAGTGTGCGATAGTTGTATTTGTTTGTCATCGTAATTATGTCATGCTGCCTTTTTGGCCAGGTGTCTCTTGAAAAAGAGATTTTAATCTGAATGAGACAGTACCTGGTTAAATAAAGGATAATAATAAATATAATATAAAGTGGAATTACAGTGTGTGGCAGGGCAGCCTGGTGGTAGTTTGCTTAATTGGTGTTTGAAAAGTTGCTGGTTCTGGCTCTGATTTCATCTAGAGAGAGCTGTGAAGAAGTCTACCGTTAGGCCCTTGAGCAAGGCCCTTAACTCCAAAGAATTACTCCAGAGGCTTTACCTCTTGTTTCTCCCTGTGCCTCTTTGCTGGCAATTGTTGTATCGGCCATTTCTCCGAGGGCATCCTCAAAAAAGAGAAACATGCTCAATGGAAATTCCCTAGTTAAATAAAGGTGAAAAAGTGAAATGATTGGAACAAGTGTCAGCTTGAATATTTAATGTCATACAATACAGCTCAAAACTGTAACGTCACTCAAAAACTCAGGAAATGTATTTGCATAATGGGAAATTATATGAAAGAAATACCAAAATATATTTTGAGATACAGCATATTTTATTATTTCAAGAAGTTGGGCACAACAAAAATTTTCAAGTCCTAATCTTTAAGATTTTCATTTGAATAAATGTTAGTCAATTCACCACTCTCATTTACGCTATGGTGTTGAGCTCACTTAATGAATCAAAGGAGGAGTCAGTTTGCCAACTTTCAAAAACATCAAGCTAAGAAACACGGAATATTTTCCAACTGTAATTCACCACGCTGGGGAAAAATAAAAATAAAAAATTGAGTACTGGTATACTACAGCAGTCTCAGTTTTGCAAAGTTCCTTTTATTCCAAATTAACAGGCTTGAGAGTAGCTAACAACAGAAAGCGGGGCTGCAATCTCTCCCAGCCCCACGAGCCTCGAAGGACAGCCCTGGTTACCCCTGATCCACTGAGCAAGTTTAATGAAAAACACTTTTTCAGTTTTTGTGCACATATCCTTTGGTATCTGGAGTGCCTACCAACTCATAAACTGTAAAAAAAGGCAACCCATTCAGTTTTTTTGTGGCCTGCCTTTTTCATTGAACATTGCATTCAGCATTTCATTCAGATTTGGCTCCCTTCAAACACCACATGCAGGCTGGTGAGAATTACTTCGCTCCTCATCAGAATATCGCCACAAATGGCTCTTTTTTTTTAATGGCAACATCCCAGAATCAATCAGCAAAAACCTATGGCTATCCATTTTTTTCTAACTGCTTTACACTACTAACCTGGGTTAGGAAAACGCAGGATTGACAAAAAAATGTACATTACTCGGGACTTTACAGGCCCCTTGCATGAAACTTCTCAACAGGCGGCATGAAACTCCTCAAAAGGCGCCACAAAACTCCCAGACAGGCTGCGCCAGCTATCCTCAATACACTGTGAGAGTTGACACTCGAGAGGCAGCACACTGTTCTCAACAGACTTTTGAATAGTTTGGCACCTCATACACCAGACAGGGTAGGTGGAACTAATGCAACAGACCAAACTATGCGAGTAATCTATGGCCGAAAGAACAAAGTTTCGTAACCATAGATGAGGAAAATTCAAAAATTGCATCCCCAAAGGAAAAGAAACAAATTCTTTGTTGATAGACGGGCTGCCAATGTAAAGAGGAAAACGACCGTCAACAAGGAAAAACCAGACTTACCATCGCTGTTGCCTTATGGAAGGCACTGAAAAAGGAAAAAGGCCTCAAGGAAGATAAAGACGTAGCTTACTTTCTCGCTGCCTGGTAGGTACCGCAAACATTTATGAATTTAAAATCTACTTCTCCTAAAGTGCGGACCATTGTTTTGTGTTACTAACATGGTGGGCCTTTATCCTCCGACCTAAAACAGGCACATTTTGCTCAAAGGTAATCACCCTAAATTCGAACACTTCTATATCACTTTTTGACTTAGGTGAATGCTGGTTTAATTAGCTACTGTACCTAGCATATGCTCCCGTTAGCATTGCTAGCACACCTGGGCATCTTGCTCCAAGGTTAACCTGTGGTTAATTCATTATCTGGCTCATTTCTGTGGCCCTGGTAAATCTGGATTCAAAAATATCTGTTTGAAGTTATGAATGTTAGGTGGATATTCACAAATGCTAATTAATTCACAGGTATGTTTCTACTTGTGAAATTTGTATATTTTCAGATTCATTATATGTTTGCAAAATATTTTTGAGAGTTCACAAATTTTTTTTTTATATTTAAAGATAAATTATTCACCTATGCACTGTCAATGTGTTCGCACAAACAATAGTGAGACAAATCTATCTCTGTTGCTCAATGGATTTTGTTTCTTTGGAGCTTAAGTGATGGTCTCTGAATGCGTGACTATTTTAGTTAAATATTTATATTTTAAAAAAGGAGATTTAAGATGTAGACAATTGTAGGCAAAATTAATTTTTCTCCGCAAAATGAAACCGGTATAATCGCAGGCTATGGCTATAAAAGCCGTATCTTTAGTTACGAGCGTGTGCATGGACCTAGTCAAAAATTCAATGACCAGTAGCTTAAAAGTAATTCAGTAAGTAATGAGCTAATTTAACCCTTAAGTGCCCAACTATAGTAAAAGTTGAAAGAAAAATCTGTGTATTCTGTTAATATGTCTTGGGGAGGGGCTAATAACAACCCAATAGCAATTTTTTATTTTTGGTGACCTTTGAACTCATTTTAGTTTTGTGACATATATGTCACAATGGGCATTTCAGGGACCTTATTGCTAAAATGCCTTGAATGATAAAACAGTTGACATATAGCTGAAGTATTAGGCATAGCTTATTTTTCATTAGCTTACCTGTTTGTCTACTTTATCCAGTGATGAATGGGTTCTGATCAATCGTGTGGATTCCACCACTGGGGCAGCCATATTGGAAAGGTTAGCTGGTGCAGCCAGTGTAGTGTCATTTCCACTTTTATGCATCAGATGGCAGCACTGATGGTCTAAATATGACACTATGGGCATTAGGTTGCAAAATTTATGTGGGGTCAGTGGTTTTGACAACCCCCAAAATCGTGTGACAAATTTGACTCAGGGAGCATTTAAAGGTTATTTGAAAGTATACATCCTACATAACCTATTGATGAAAGGTAATATGCAAAACGTAAATTATCACTTTTTAAAAGCAACTTCACCAACACTGTCCGATAGTGTCACTGAAAATATCATAACGCCCATGTTGAAAAGCTTAAAATATTTCAACATTTGACGTAAACATCCTCTTTTTATCTGCTGATGACCAGCCCTTCAGAAAGCCAACTTGAAACAGATGCATTTCTGTAGAGAGTTGTCTTCTAGCATATTTGCAAGGACTTAGGAAAATATCTTACTATTTAAAGAAAAAAAAATAAGGAAGAGCGCACAACAAAAATTGTGGAGGTGCTGACAACGGAATAACAAAAACTATTTCAAGAAAAGCAGTCGAACACTCAGGTTTTTTTTAAACCCTGAGGAAGACGGTTTGGTCAAAATGCTGGTTGTGCATAAAATGTATTGCTTTGTGGCTACGAGAGTGCGACTGCTTTTTTTTTTAAATATCTTACCATCCACATTTCACAAAGACATCAGCCTATAACTGCCACATTGTCAGGGGTTTTTCCTCTTTCTTATGGATCATTGGGATAAAAGTTTTTCTAATGCTTCTTAAGAGTGACCCTCTTTGAAATACATTGGGAGATACTGTAGTAACACGGAAGCAAATATGTAACTGAATTTTTTTCAAAGAAATCTGATGAGAAGTGACCATCCCCCTGGGCATGACCTGACCTGGGGCTTTTACCAGCTGTTGTACACCTCTGTGGAGTTAATGGCCTTTCAAAAAACATCTATTACTAGGGGACGGACAAGGCACCTCTCATGATGAGAAAAACTGCTCACACCAACTTTCAAATGATTTCTCTTTAGATATATAAAGCTTAAGATAAATGTCAGTAAAAACCTTGTATACTCTCTCCTTCCCTGTTACTGCTTAATTTTTTACATTAAATATGGATGGAATAATATTTTGTGCTCCAATTTGTTCAAGCCTGTGGGCAAGTAGTTTACCCGCTCTCTCGCTGTGCTCACTGTATTTTTGTTTACTACTAAAGAAAGCAAATTTCTATTCTTCATGAAGAATAGTATTAATGTCACATTTCTGGTTCTCCATGTCACTCTGAATAGCTGGGTTTAGGTGATTGTTGTGTCGCTTTTTTTTAGTTCTTAAAACTGTTTCTCTAATTAAATTAATCGATTTCTTTCAAGGTTCTACTTGGCTGGGCAATGTTTGATTAGGCGTCCCATTCAAACTGCTTGTAAAGCATACCAAGGAATGGGAAGGCTAGATACAGAGCTGTCATTAAGAGACCAGTATCCTCTATGGGTGATTTCATGAAGCTGTAGAACTGCTTATTTTGCAGCAGAGAATTATTTGAGCTCCGCTGAACATGTTGCATTGTGTCATCTCTGCAGGTCAGAACTACATTAACTGATGCATGGTCAGAAAGGTCTGTGTTTCCAATTGAGACACGCCGAGTTTGACTTACCAGACTCAGTAAATTTGGATAAAATCAATTCTGGAATAGGTGCCATGTGGATGAGAGGTGAAAGGAAAATCTCCCTCAGTAGGAGTATGGATCAGAAATCGATTCGATTCAACCCCTCTGATATGGTGTCAATAGCTGTATTTGTCAAAGAGGTGCCCTAGCCATTCCCAGATTTGACTAATCTAGAATCCCTGACCTGATTGAAATCACCACGTTGAATTGTATTATGATTACCAATAAACTTCTCAAAATATTACATACTTCAAAATAAAAATCCAGTGATTACTTTAGGAACATAAAAGTTGGCAAGTTGGGCATCAAGGACCACCCATCCACACTCTTGGTCAGAATAATGTCTAAAAAAATTGGTGGTCTTCCTTTTCCCATGAGTATGCCAACATCCTGACTTTGTGTATTTTTTAGAACAGCAAAATCCCTGTGTGGTCTGGTGTTTCCAATAATATATTAAGTAGGATTAAGCAGCAATATAGCAATTGTATAAAGCTGTGGCTTCCACTGGTGAATCAACAAGATCCCTCCATGAAATGTAATCCCGAGGAGAACTGCATACAGGAGGCGAGAACGAACTCCTTTCATTAAAAAGGCTGCTTTCACGGGACAAAACCTTGCTCGCTTCTTGGTGAGAGACATGCTTAGATCTGGATAATGGGGGGTGAATGGACTTTTAAAATCACTCCTTTTTCATTTTATTTGCATTAATCCATAATGAGCCGCCCATCTCGCTGGAAATCTAAGTACATCGATCTTAACAAGCCATGATTGGACCTCGCTTTGTGCATTTGATGTGAAGAGATGGCGGAATGAGGTACTGTGAACTGGATAGGCATATACTGTGACATCACTCTAAACCACTGTTCCAACTTATCGTATGATAAGTCCTGTATCAAATGTTCTTACCTTGAGAGGCTCAATACATACAGTGTACAGTTTTGTTGAATATATGTAATATACTGAGCTGGATGTCTTGAAGGAACAAATCAGATTAAGCATCCTGTTCCCAGGTATAAACGCAGCTCCCCACCTGACATTGATAGGCCTGGTTCCTTCACTGTTACTTTGCACTGCTTTCATGTGGCGTGAAAAAAACAAGAATTTTTTTCTCATTCAAGTAAGTCACTGAGTATCGGTAGACAGTGCGCACAACTCTTGCTGGTTTCAGAGTATTCTTCCCTCAAAAACATATCTTTTGAGAATGTTCCATTGTTTTTTAAAATTCTCCTCGTCTTGCATTACAGCCCTGTGTACACCACTACATATTCCACAGTGCGATACAAGCCCATTGCGATAATAGGCTGAGTAGAGGAGCGCGTCTCCATGCAATGTGATATATTGACACTGATGCTTAAAAGACACTGTCAGACTCTCGAGTTCTCACAGTAGAAACTTGTTTTCTGCTGCGGAGCCATGATTTCAATAAAGTGTTCCCAGTAAGTTTTGCGACGAGAGGTCTATTTACGTCTCAAAACACATTCTGCGAATTAGAGATGTGCATTTTCATGTTCCACATGTTACATCTGACCTCTTAAAGTGTCAAGGACGCCCAGACGGCCATCAATAAATAATGAATCACATTTCTGCAGAAATACTTAACGGCTCTGAAGCAGCTGCGGGCAAGGAGGCTGAATGCCAGATTGACACTTGTGCCTCATGGACCATAATTCAAACCTCTTCTTAAGCTCCTCTTCTTAATGCTGGACAAGAGCTTCTGTTCTCAAGCCTTTTCATAAAACGGCGACCTACACACCAACAATAATGTGTCGCAGTGTGCTACAAAAATAGGATCACTTATTTGGCTACTCTTGCGTAAATCATGACGTCTTTCCAGATAAAAATTTGCCTGTGCTGTAGTGACCACCTCTAAAGTATGATTTCCTCATAAATAATGCATGATGGTTGCACAAAATTATTCAGTCAAACGTATGTGCAATACCTCAGTACAAAATTGTGGCCATTAATATTTAAGATTCAGATTTTGTTGCCTCCCCCATGCCACAGTGACCTCTTTGCCAGGAAAGCCAGCCTAATTCTTGAGGCCAGAGGCAATAGTGCCCCCCACTCCTCTCTTAATAGAAAGGAACATAGCACAATATACTGAAATGAAATAAATTTTCTCATGTAGAGAAAAGTTATAGCAACACATAACATTATATGAGCCAATAGAGAAATTACTGCCACTTTCAGATATAGGCATGATGACTTTTTCAATACGATGAGATATTGAGATTTTTTTTTTTTTTGCTTCCATTCCACCTAGAAAGGCACTTGTGCAGTCAGTGAGTGATATTAGTTGATTAGTCCAGGCACAAAGTTGGCTTTCCAGTTGATTGAGCCCGGTCTCATCCTGAGACATCACAGTGACGCTACCTGACCGCGGGTCGATATACAACAAGAAAGGAAGCTTTAGGCATCCATATTTGAAGCAAGTTTAAAACAAACCCTAGACCTTTGACCCAAACCCTAACCCTAAGTGTCAAATATGGACACCAAATGCCTCCTTTTTCATTGTATATCGAACCTTGGTCAGGTAGCGTCATTATATGACGAGTCGACATGAGAATGTGTTGGTTGCTCTCAAAGGTGTGTGACTGGGTTGAGGTTGGGGCTCTGTTTAGGCCATGGAATTTGTTTCGATAGATCTTGACACACTATGCAAGAACCTTGCTCTCTGCATGGGAGTATTTTCATGTGATGAACAGGAAATGCCGTTCCCCAAACTGTTGGAGGCACAGAATCATCTGGAATGGAAATGTGTTGCACGTCCGAACGAACTCTGCCCAAGCACCAACCGAACCGCAAAAAACCATTTTTGGCCATGTAGTGTATTGTCATTTAACAGGGTTTTCGTGCATTAAGAAATTCTATTTTTGCACCAAATAAAAATTTGCAAGCACCAATGTGAAAAAGTTGAGAGAGGGAAAATGGCAGTTGGTTTACTGTGAACAATGAGAGAAGACCCTCTGTGTGAACAGCAGTGCTAGTCCAAGGACAGAAAAGAGTAAAGAGCTGGGTTTAAGACGTCAACTTTTTAGCAATTGTTGGTGTTGCGCAGTTAAAGCATTTGTCTCCAGGAGCAGGAAAGAGTAATGCTAAAGACACAGTGGGATCATGCCCAGTCTTAAGCCCAATGTACAACAGACACAACAGGCCTCAGGTATGGGAGATATGCATATGCCAGACCAGTTGCGCGACTGCGTTAAAGCAGCGCTGCAATGCCCACCAGGTGCAGCTGCGGATCAGTTTCCGCACGTAAGCCCTCCGAAACCTGAGCGGCTGTTTCTACCGTTCCATTATTTTTCCGAATCTTGTCTATTTTTTCCCAGATCCACTAGCACATGACAAACGTGTAATGAAATTTGTTGACTGGTGAAACAAATGTATATGTATGAATATCATAGCTTCATGTCAGTCAGGTCAAATAGTCAGAATTTTACCGAGCCGTGCTCAATGATTACTGCCTACCTATTTGGGTGCACTTGATTAGCAAAAACATTACATCACCATGAACAATAGCAGTTTGATTTATTTCATTTGTAAATGTTGTTTCACTAAATAGTGATGCTACTGTAAAAGTAATATAGCTACTAATATCAATTAAGTTTCTCTTTGTATTTCATATTTTGACTGCAGATATGACAAGATTCCCATTAAAACTGTCTATTGCATTTTGAAAAAGAGAAAAGTTTGGCCTGGTGCTTTTGCAACAGGGAAGGTCATAGGGCAATTAACATCACCTTGATACATCGTTAACAATCACTGAAAGCTTCTCATGATCCCCATCAAAACTATCGGAGTCATTGCACTTGGAGATGTGAAGATACTGCTGTCGATAGAATTCAAAGTTTGGCCTGGTGGTGGCGCCACAGCAGAAGTCATGGTGATTAACATCAATAATAGCCATTGTCAATGCTGCAGAAAGGATCAAAAGAAGTAGTAACGTGATTCCAATTAAAATGTTTTGAGTTATTGCAGATGAAAGTTTGACCTAATGGAGGAGCAAAAACAAAAGTCGTAGGGCCTCACGGAACAATACGATTCGTTCTCCATTGCAACAGCAACGAACACACAAAGTTTCGTGCGATTTTCAGAAAGACTTTTCTAATTATCACTTTGAAAGGAAGGAACTGCGGCAGCTGCAGCATCTAAGGCGAGACCATTACATCCCAGAAAACTCTGTTTCGGGGATATAAATAGCCATTTAAACCACCTGCTGTTTTTATGCGCTTGTAATCAGTTTATCCAGCTGGACGTGCATTTACACAAGCCAAGTCAAGCATATGATCAGGGCTCCAACAGCAGTGCCTGCCTGGGATACCATGACTCCTACATTGACAATGCCCGAATTATTACACTACGCTGCCATTCAGTAATGAACTGCAGGCGAAATCCAGTCGAGCATTGCATTCAACTGCCCGGGAGGCCATAAACTGCCCCTACTGGGCACAGCTAATGAGAAGGCAAGATTCTGCTTCTTACAACACCGCCAGCCAGACCAGATTAGGCTGTTTGAAAATGACCACCGAAGCAGTTTCCCCTCACATTGCGATCCCTTCCAGTTGCAGGAAGGGCCAGTTTTAATACAAAATACAATTTTTAAATTATAGTTTCATCTATTGAAAAAAAAAACAATTAAAAAGAACATAATTCGATGCCAACCAGCCCTGCGTGAAAAAAATTTCCCCCTCATCCACTAAGTGGCAGAGAAACCCAGAAGAATATTTTTAAGGAACTGCAGGCCTCACTTGTGTCACATGATTTCACCATTCAAAAGTGACAGTGGAAAATGGTATCCTGGGGAGATTTGCAAGAGCATTACTACTAACAGATAGAGGCTATACTCTTCCAAAAAAGAAACTAAACATTGTTTTTAGCATCAATTTATTATACATGAAATGTTTTGACAAATGTGGAAAACATATTGAATAGAAAGTGTAATCAATAATTCAATATTTGTATAGTTTCTTTATTGGAAGAGTATATTTCAATATGTTTTCCACATTTGTCAAAACATTTCATGTATAATAAATTGATGGTAAAAACAATGTATGGTTTCTTTTTTGGAAGAGTATATAAAGACTTGCCTAACTTTTGCCAAAAGAAAAAAAAACTCCTTGAAGATCCCCAAGCTCGATGCAGGACCGGAGCATTGACTTCTACCACTCTAGGCAAAAAAACAATGATGCCGCAAATCGATATGCTGTATGACCAGTGAAGTTCCATCGGTAGTTAGCCAGGGGATGCAGAATCCTCGCCTTTTAACACACAACTACCCTCAAAGTCACAACCTTCATGTGAATACATTTTGTATCTCATCTCATTTAGCAACTTGTGTGTCTATTAAAAGTGTGTCACTTTGATGATCTCCAAGCCTTATGGGATCATGTTCTGTGGGACGATGAGGCTAAAATACTTTTTTTTTTTTTGGAAAATATGGATTTTCTTACATCTGACATGAAACTAACACAGAATTCCACCATTAGAAGAAATCAATAGTCGAGTAAGATGGCGTGGGTTACTTTGCTGTTCCAGGGCGTGGGCAACTTGCCATGACGAAACCACGCTCTCCCAACAGAAAATGTTGAAGGAGATTGTCCAGTGATGAGTCCATCACCTAAAGCTCCACTGCAGTTGAGTAATGCAGCAATACAAGAGAAAAACCCTCCAACCCAGTGTATCTGCATTAAAGCCATTCTGCACAGAAGAGTGAGACAGAGTTCTTCCAGAGCAAAGTGAAAAAAAACTTCAGTTATCGGAAGTGTTCGGTTGGAGTTCACTGCTCAAGATGGTGCAACCAGGTGAGTTTGAAGGGGCAGTTAAGCTCAATCATGTGCTCCGTGTCTTAAATTATATTTTGTGTTAAGATCCGAAACCATTCTTTGAGGCATATATATGCAAAATTAGAGAAAATTAGTGGGCAGATAAATATCTTTCCATGGCACTGTCAGTATAACACAAGATCCACTATTTTAACTTAAAAAGAACTGGAACTGAAGTGTTCTTTCAGAAATAAAGACAGCTCCATCCTCTATTACAGTTTAACCGCGTTGTGCAGACTTAGATGCCGCCGTCCATAAATTCCAAAATTTAATTCCAATTGAATTTCCACATGTCTTGCATCATTGGAATAATTTCTGACAGTCTCTGTGACAAACGATGAGTTAAAAAGCCTCAATACACTCATGCACAACCGGGAAAATTTGGCATTATTTGTATTTTGCACGAAGTGGTTAAGGATGACAAGCTTTTTGAAAAAAAAAAGAGCTGGGTTCCGTGGTGTAGGAGGGGTGGGTGCGGCCATGAGGGGTGGAGGATCGAGCAGATGAGAGGGATTTACAGTATTTCCCAGGTAACTACAGTCTACTATGAGCTTGGAGGTTTGAGCAGTCCAAACCACACTGAGAGGAAAAAAGGAGGAAAAAAAAAAACACTAATTTCCCCAGTTGCCGACACAAAGCTCGTTATCTCACCTTTTTCTACTCTTTCCCCACCCCCCATATTTGTTTCTTCCTGGCAGAAACAACATTAGAAAACAGGGGACGGAAGATGACAAAACTCCTCCTGCCAATTCACTCGTTTGTCTCTCTCCCACGGGAGAAATTTGTGACGCTCAAGAATTATTAGGCAAAAGGCACGGTGCCCAGATTGCTGCAGCATTAGCAGCAACAGAGCAGAGGTAGGCCTCAGCCTGAAACGCTCCTTCACCGTAGTTCTCAAATAGTTTTGCCAGCTAACTACCAATACTCCGAGCCTCGTATTATTCAACAAGCACACCCTCCATATCCCCCGCCCCACCCCACCCCCTCCAGCCACCAAAACAAAACTCCCTCTGCTCATAATGATTCCCCTTGGGCAAAATACTGACTAAGATATAAACACCTCAGTAAAACTGTCCCCTTTGTTACCACCAATTCGGTCTCATGACCAAATTGGCACCACAGCAGGAGCACAGCACGACCCTACAGAACAACTGGACCTGGCACGGACCATCACAGAAAAACTAAAGGAGAAACCTGTGAAACTACAAAGAAATTTTTATGTACCCTGATGAAAATATCCTATAGTCATTTCGGTTACACTTTACTTGAAAGTATCGTCATAAGAGTGACATGACGCTGTCATAACTGTTACATGACACAGTCATGAATGTGTCATAAACATTATGTCAATGTAATTAACGTTTATGACTGTTGTCATTAGGTGTCATTCGGCTTTTGTAATGAAAAGTTGACATTGTTTGGGTTGTCTTGAGTCACAAACGTTTATGACATTGACAAATTGCTCATGATACATTCATGACTGTGTCATGTAACAGTTATGACAGTGTTATGTCACTCTTATGACGATACCTTCAAGGAAAGTGTTATCGCTATTTCTTAGTAATACTGTAGTATCATTGGCAAATAGTATTACTATAGTTTGCATAGTATAACTAGAGTGGTACTATTTCAATCCCATTATAACTGTAGTATTACCACAGTCAACAGTACCATGATATTACTATAGTCCACACAACTGTATTGCTGTAGGTATAGTAATGCTACACTATCTGGTGAAAATACCATCCATTTACTATTGGATATCTATAGCTTGGAACTTTAGTAATTTCTCATAAGGGTATTCAAGAGATCCAGAAAAAAATAAAAACTTTAAAATATCCCAAACCTCAGGTAATCTGGGGTAATCCGGTATAATGTGAGGTCAGAGCTTTTTTCGGAAACCGGGAGAAGGGATGAAAGCAGAAACTAATAACACAGATGGCTCTGTTTTCCTCCACAAAGACACAGCTGCAGGGAGGTTCTGAGAACTTACTGGAGCTCCAGGAGAGGAGAAAAGGCCAGAGAAATAGGTATTTCAGAAGGTGCGAATGAGGCCGGGAGAGGTGTTGTGCTCTCTGCGCCGCTGAAAGCTTTCTGGCGAAACCCTGTTTCTGAACTCTCTATTGCGCCCCGGGCTTTTACGTAAGACCCACCGCCGAACGCGTGCCCATGTGACCCGCTCGCCAATGTGGTTGTGTAACAGCAACTGTGAGAGGAGTGCTGTGTCCCCAGCTGCCACATCCATGAAAAAAATCCCAAAATAAATTGAAGGGTGATAAAAATGCGTCTTGTTAACGATGGTGGCAAAATCAATGGACGAACGACGGGTGATGGGACGGAGCACCAGGCGCGGAGAAACTGATGAAAAAAATATCTGACGATGCACCCTCTAACCCCCCACCCCCAACGTTCTGTGGAAAAGTATTTGTCCCCTTCTTGAGTTTCTCTATTTTTGCATACTCGTCACATGTAAAGCTTTCAGATCATAAAACTAAAAATATTATTACAGGAAGATAGCCCAAGTAAACACAAAATACAATCTTTAAATGATTATTTTATCAATTGAAGGATAAACGCTAATCTTCCTGACCTCGATGCCTCTGAAAAAGGAGCTGCCTCCTTAGTGACTAAATCAACCAATTAAACAAGTTAACACATTTGAACACATTTCATGGATAATTGGGTTCAATTCCACAAAACACAGCATGACATCATTACTACAAACCCAAATGAATCAAAAAAAATAATTTAAGTATAATCTGACTGGTGATGTGAAGTAGGCAAAAAGCAGCACATGATTCCGTGATTTAAAAATATTCTAAAAGCACATGAGAAACAAATTAGTTGACATCTACCAGTCTGAAAAGGTTTACAAACCATTTTTGAGGCTCTGGGACTCCAAAAAAAACCACAGTGAGAGCCATTCAAATGGCTACAAAATCTTGGCACAATGATTAACCTTACCAGGAGTGGCCGGTCAACCAAAATTCCTCCAATAGCATATCAACAACTCATCCTGGAGGTTACAAAAGAGCCCAGGCTAATATCAGAAGTGCAGGCCTTGCCTTAGTTAAGGTCAGTTTTTAGGATTCCACAATAATAAAGACAACAGGCAAAAATGGCATCCATTGGAGAGCAGCAAAGCAAAAACCACTGCAGACCAAAAAGAGCACAAAGGTAAATCTCATATTTTCCCAACATTACTTGATCACCCCCCAAAATTTGGAATAATATTCGGCAGAATGATGAGTCATAACTTTTTGGAAGACATAATACAGCATTCCTCAATAAGGAACATACCAACATTCAAACACGGTGGTGGTCATGTCATGGTCAGGGGCTGCTTTGCTTCAGGACTGGGGAAACTTGCCATGATTGAGGGAACCTGGAATTCTGCTCTCTACCAGAAAATTCTAAAGGATAATGTCCAGCCATCAGTTTGTGACCCAAAGCTCAAGCACAGTTGGGTTACTGCAGGACAATGATCCAAAGCAAACAAGAAAGTCCACCTCTAAATGGCTCAAAAGAAACAAAATGAGGATTTTTAGAGTGGCTCTATCAAAGTTTTGACGGGAATAGGATTTAGATGATGCGGCATGACATTAAACAAGAATGCTCACAAACCTTCCAAAAAGGCTGAATTAAAACAATTCTGGGGCCTAAATCCCTCCTCAATAAAGTAAAATTCTCATTGCCAGTTACCCCAAACATTTGAATGCACTTGTCCCCAGGGGTGGCAGAAGAAGTTTCTAGGTTTAGGGGGACAATTATTTTGTCATGTGGGTGATTCAGATTTTGGATAATTCTTTATCTTCAGTAAATGAAATGATCATTTAAAAGCTGGATTTTATATTAACTCACATCGTCTTTGTTTAGAAAGTAGTTAGACCTGAAACAATTAAATGACAAATACACAGAAATAGAGGAATTTGGGAAAGGGGAGAATACTCTTTGACAGCACTGTACACACAGTCACTCATACAGTATACAAGCACCGTCTTGCACTTGCACAGGCACTCACACATACTCCATCTCTCTCGCCCTCTCTTACACACACACACACACACACACACACACACAGGGCTCCTAACCACACCTGCCCCCCAGGAACGTTCTCATATAATGACGTGGTGGTGATGCGGGGCAGGGGCTGATACAGTGGAACTCTTGAGAGTTTCTCATCGACAGGATTTTAAAGATGACAGGGGGGCTACAGCGCATGAATATTCCACAGAGGTTTGAGGGGTGGGAGATAATTTTAGCCCTGGAAGATATGAGGGGGGTCCCATAGGAGAGAAGAAGAGGAAGTGCATGTCATCATCAATAGGGGATAGATCAAAACAGCACACGGTGGGAAATGTCCCAGCTCTGCCGTGCTGAAGGGGTATTATTGAATCAGCCAGGTTCCAAATATATGGTGGAAATGGGTTATTAGCAACGCAATTCTCGTCCCAATGTGCCAAAAAGTGACATTTTTCGCCCAAGTGTCAATATGAAACGAAAATAGAGTCTTTTGGCATCCTTATTTGATGCTATTGTTGGCCCGAACTCAATCCCCTTAACTCTAACTGTAAACATCAAACAGTGACGCCAAAAGGCTCTACTTTCATCGTATAACGATGTTTGGGCAGGAAGCGTCACTGTGCGATGAGTTGGGTTGAGAATGTGTTAGTAACACAGTCTGACTCTCTTTCTCTTGCAAACCCAATTCCAAAAAGGTAGGCAAATCATGTAAAATGCAGCAAAAAAAAAAAAAAATTATTCTGAGTCTTATTAGGAGTCTGTTGCAGTCATCAGATTTCAAGTAAGTGTTTATTATTGGTCAACAATTGAATTGACAAAATAAAGCAACAAATAATGTGTTATTGTAGTGTTTTTTTTTTTTCAATATTGTAGAGGGCGAATGGACTTCTCAAAGCTCTCCTCCTTGATTTTACTTTTGTTGAAATGCGATAACGTTTTTGGTACTGGGTCACCGGTAAGGGGTGCACAGAGCAGGCCTGGTTTCACTGAGGTTAAGTGCGAAAATGCCACCCAGAGAGAAGGGCTTCACCTGACTGTAGACACCCCTGAGGTATATTTAGTCTCTTCAGTCTGCACTCTTTGGCAGCTTGTCACGATGAGCGTACATCTCCACAAGTGCGCACTGCCGCAGAGAGAAGTGTTTGGCTAAATCCAAATGCCTAGTCTCCCCTGCACTTTTCAAACTGGTGGATTTAATGGGTGCATTTCCATGAAGTCCAGAGGCCAGAGATGTCTGCTGCAACAATTAATCAACTCTGCTCCAGCGTGTTTTCATGTCGGTTTCAAGAGAGTCCGCTTGACTTTAGACTTCTCCAGACCCAGATCACCCAGAGTAAAACATGCAATGGAAACAATTCCAGAAAAGAAAAATTTGATGTACAGTTTGTTGTATGTTGCACAACGAAAGGTCCCAAAATATATCTATTGTACAAAAAAAGAGTCTAAAAATGTGTGCTATTCGTTTAGCTGAAATGTAAAGCAGTCAGTGAAGTCTGAAGTCCCGTCCCATTAGCACCTTAACCCCTCGTTGCCCTGACCCAAGCAGACTTCACAAAATGGCGGGCAGCACTTCAAGCAACGTTGCTGCTCATGAATAAAGTGTCAGTGCGGGCCACCAGATTGTTTTTCATAACAGGTTGGGGGAAAACTCCAGTTACGTACAATCTGATTGGCTAACAATTGCAGTTAGGTACAATCTGATTGGCTGAAGTGTGGCGCAGAGTGGAAGTGGAACCACAACATGGTTAGGAAAAATAAGCTTGGTGCAGGCTGAGTCTGCAGTCAAGAGAGCAGACATTTGGATTTTGCTCCTGGTGACTGGAATTGGACAGGGGGAGATCTGCTTTCCGGAACTGAAAGAGGACGTTGTGGTAACGCAAATATATTTAGAAATTCCTTAAAATAAATTGCTGATGATGCACGGATATGAGCCGCTTCAGGAGCCGAGCGAGGACATTATAAGTCAGTGAAAATGAAACACAAAGTTATGGAAATAGAATGGGCCTCCTCTGCCATAGGGGTTGGTGACATGTTCAGAGTGAGGCAGCTCAAGGTTAGATTTACTGAAACAGATTTGTGAATAAAAAAATTCTGGAAACATTCAAATTCAATGCATTTCCTCCGGCTTACTAAACTTGAGTCTAAAACATAAATTGTCTGGTTTTGTGACCGTGAATGAAAAATTCACAATAAATAGAGGGTTACGTACAGGTCCTTCATCTACTCTTGGCATCGGTTGGTAAATATGCAAGCTTGGTTATTAATTTATGCCATTATTGTTTCCCCTTATGATATTTAGTTCAAAACATTCACAAAAATATAACCTTCAATTGAAGTACGATGATTAAAAGAAACAAACAAAAAAAAAAAAACAAACAAACAAAAAAAACACCACAATTACTGGATCCCTGTAATTTCATATTTTGTGGAATCTCTCTGATGGGACAGTAGCACTGAATCTTGTCCATTAGTAAGAAATGCAGTAGGCGAAGACATAGCAAGGGATCTGAGATCATTTTTGGGACTTCATACCACCATGGCTCAGTGAAAACTTTTTGCTGAAAGCAGCCAGGCTTTTATTTAATATCTGCAGGTCCATGATAGATTCATGGTATAATATCATCTGAGCAAGAGTGAAGCCACACAAACTTCAAAGATCTCCTCGGTAGAGATGAGGTTCTCCACAGAATGAATATTACTCGTAATATCGTACTGCGTACTCGAACCCCACCTCAGGGGTTCACCTGACCATACAACCCAGTCCCATTGGACGTTTTCTTAACTACATCTCCCTTCCTCCACACAGCATATACAATCAAAACAGGCACACATCCTCTTCCAGGCATATTTTTAACATTATCATATGTCTTAACCCTCTTCATTATTTCCCTTCTGTTAAAATTTGTTTTTAAGCTACTTTGGCTATTTTCCTACGGTCGTTTTCACATTTGTGACACAAAATAACTTTTGGTCGGACATTATTGGTGATGGAGACGGATACCTAAAGGAAACTGGCCTGAGTGTCACCTCATATTTAAGACATGAATTGGTGGATGACCATTTCAGAATTCATAAACTGTGTAGAAGACATGAAACAGGAAATATGAAAAGATTTTCTCAGGATGCTAATAAGTCCATCACACATACTTTTGGGGAAAAAATTTTTTGAAGGAAAAATATTTTTTCCTTCAATCATTTGCTTTAAATTCTCAGTAAGATGTATATCAACAGAATTAAAGACTGAGGATTAACAGCAACCTCATTTTTGAAATATGCTTTTTAGCTAAAGCTGGACTGCTTTCATTTCATTATTTTTACTCAACAGTTTCACTATGCTTATGTTCCCTTCTCATTAAGGGTAAAATCCTGACACACAGTATCCTCAGACTGATTAAGACACTTAAAAGATGGTTTTAGTGTCAGTCAGAACAGTGTGATCTCTGTGCCCCGGCAATTAAGCTGAATGGTGTTTGCAGAAGCATTTTATGATTAAGCACAAAAAAACACTGTTGTATAATAACCACACAGGGATTATGCAAATTCCAATGGGAGAGGACTTTTAGGGTAAACAGTAAGAGGCCCTGTGTTGACTCAATTCTTCACTTTCTGAGCTAATGCATTTTTTGATGAAGCTGTAAATTTAACTTCACTTTAAAAATATTTATGCAGTGCTGAGAAGTGTTTGCCCACATCCCAATTTCTTCCATTTTTGCTGAATTGTTATATTTAAATGTTTTTGATCATCCAAATAATATTAATGAGACAAATACGACATGAGTAAACACAAACGCAGCTTTTAAATGATCATTTATTGAAGGTAAATTGTTATTCGAAACCTACATCACCCATGTGAAAAAGCAGCACCTGCCCTAAACCTATTAACTGATTGTGCAACCCTTTGCAGCGACATCTGCAAACGTTTGCAGTAACTGGCATTGAGTCTTTCACATCAGTGAGGAGGAAATTTGGCCCTCTCTCCTTTATAGAATTATTTTAATACAACCACATTGGAGGGATTTTGATATCTAATGTCACGCCAAAGCATCTCAATCAAATTCAACTCAGGACTTTGACCAGGCCACTCCAAAACCATAATTGTGTGGTTTTTTTTGTTTTTTTTTAGCCATTCAAAGGTGGACTTACTTGCATGTTTCAAAGCGCTGTACTTAGCGGCATAATTCAACTACGCATGAGCTTTAGGTCATGAACTTATGGCTGGACATTATCCCGCAAGATTTTTGGGAGAGCAGTGGTTTTTGCCTTACAGCTCTCCCACGAATGCCATTTTTGCCCAGTTTTTAAAAAAATGTTTTTATTGTTTTATCATGAACACTGGCCTGAACTGACACGAATGAGGCCAGCAGTTCTTTAGATATTAGTCGGAGTCCTTTTGTGACCTCCTGGATGAGTCATCGATGCCCTCTTAGAGGAATTTGGTTGCCAGTCACTCATGCGAAGGTTCACCACTGTTCCAAGTTTTCTCCATTTGAAGATAATGGCTCTCACCATGGGTCGCTGGAGTCCCAGACCCTAAAAAATGGCTTTAGAACTTTCCAGACTGGTAGATAAATGACTTCATTTCTCATCTGTTCTTGAATTTCCTTAGATTGCAGCATCATGAGCTGCCTTTTGCCTTCTTCATAGTGCCAGACAGGCTCTATAAAAGAGATGCTTAGATTCAACAGGGCTGGCAGTAAACATGCCTGGGAGTCGGTAGTGACATTGAACCAAGTTATCAATTAAAAGTGCTGAATTGGATGATATGAGTCAGGGCATTTACGTTTTTCACATAGGCCGGGTAATGTTGGATTGCTTTTTTCTGTCAAAAAATTTAAATCATCATTTAAAAACTACATTTACTGTTTAGTTGGATGATCTTTGTCTAATATTAAAATTAGTTTGATGATCTGGAACATTTATTTGTGGCAAATACGCAAAAACAGAAAAAAAAGCCAGGAAGCAGACAAATTCTTTTTCACAGCCCTTTATGTTATACCCCTATGAGGCGGATCCAGGCCCGGGTACGTTAAACCCACCTAAAACCCCCTCCCGGCTTCTCCTTTGATGTTCTGCAACTGTGTGAAGCAACTTTGAATTCCTCAACACTTGCCCTTGAATACACAATTCTGGGTTAACTCATAGGTTAGATCAGAGTAAAAATTTCATTTTAGGATGTAAGGACACACCAAAAGGTTTGGCTAATTAAGTAGTTAAAGGCTAGGACTTGGCATAAAGCCCGGAAGCGAAACGTCCCATGCTGCCAACATAATTGGTATAGACCCCGAGGCTGTCTGTTACGCACACCATTCTGCTTCTGAGAGGCAAATGGGCAGCAAGTGAGTGGTGCAGTTCCAGCAGGAGGGCATTTTCCCTGCGCCGCTGCTTTTAAAGCGAGTTTACGTGAGAAAGAGACTGCAAACTCACCTAGCTAATCGAACAGTGCGTTTAATATTCTAGTGGAAGGTTTGATCCAGAAATAGTCTGCCCCCTCAAAACATAATAAATTATTGAATTAGCCTAGACTGAGAAACAGGGCCAGATGGCAGACTGACCAGAGATGCTTACAGTTCACTCACACCAAATGAGACTATTTATTCAGAGAGTGGCCACAGAGAGATTCAAACATGTTTAAGCTACTTGGAAGAAAACGGGAGAAAAAACCCACCAATTTTACAGGAATTGACAATAAAAAGTGTAACACTTAACACTTAATAAGGGTAGATTAGTTAAAGCAGTAACAAGAATTTACTACCAATTAATTAACAGTTAACTAATGCATCAGAGAGCTAAATAAGCTTTAGCTGACATTCACTTACCATTTATGAATGCTCTTTGATGTCCTTGATATAAAGTTGAAAACATCCCTTAAGCGTCCCTTTCGTTACACCTCAAACTATCAAACTATTCTATTATGTATAAATAAATACCTTAGTTAACATGAACACCATTAGTTAATGATTAGTAGACCCATTAGTTTACTTTTAACTGATAGTTAAAGCTCCTTACTGCATTAGCTAATATTAATTAATGTGCCGTTATTGTAAAGTATTACCATAAGAAGTCTACTCAGCATACAGTGACTATATCCAAAGAAAACTATTTCAGGACTAGAAATACAAAAATTGTAAATCAGATCCCAGTAATCAAATGAATGATGTGTTTTTGTGGGACTCTCTCACAGGCACTCAAAGCACATACCAGTTGTATGCGTGAATTTCACCTCACCACCACCAATGTGTCGCATCCACCTGGGAGATGCATGGCTGCCATTTTGCGCCAGAAGGCTCACCACACATCAGCTGAGGTCCAGAGGACAAATTTGCATGGCCAAATAAATCAGGGGATGTTAAGGAGGCAGGTTGAAAGAAGCTAGTTGAGAATTTGGTCTGTACACTGCAGATCCCTCTTACTCTAGTCAGATTGTCGTGAAATCTTTAATGACAAAGGTGAGTCAAGACCTCAGACTAACTTCTCACCCAGAAGATGGCGTCCTGAATGGCACAGTGTCCCAATCACTGCACTAGGGCCCTGGGGATTATTTGACCAAAGAGAGGACCGCAACCTATTAGCCAACCAACACCACATCCATCAAGGACTTACGGCCTTTTTCCATACGCATTCACTGGTCTGGCTTACCTCGGTTCGACTAGCCCAGCAAGCAATGCATGCAACCAATAATGCAATGCAACTAATAATCACCGCACTCCCAAAATAATGTTAATGTCCAAGCTATGCATTAATAGCTTGTTAAAATTCAGCGGTTGCCATTTCAATCGGGACAAAGGCCAGCATGCTCAGGGGTCCCCCAGGACCAACTTTAAGACCCAGTGCACTATTCTATAGATCCCAAAGTCCTGTATCCTACATTTCCCAGAATCCTGCACCTCATATCATCTTAAACGATTGAAAAGGGATTCCCACTCATTGTAAAAGTGAGAGGATGGCTTCAATTGCAGCGCTAAGAAGCCGGGAAGTAAAGCCGGAGAGAGAGAGAGAGAGAGAGACAATTAGAGCACGGGGAGGTGGAATCGGAAGCCCAGCAGTTTACATTATTCAAAATGAAAGCACTGCGGGGGAATTGACAGTGAAGCACAAAGGCATTAAAGATTGATGCTGCAAAAATTGTTAACTCATTGACTGTTATACAGCATGATTAAGAAAGTTGACACACAGAGAGATGTGGAAAGACAGGCAGACTGAGAGAGAGAGAGAGAGAAAACTTTTTTGTTTGACTTCATTCATTCATAGAGGCCCATGTAACCTCAGGTTTACACGAAGGCACAGCGCCCCACTGCAGCTGCTGTTTATGGGTAGATGGATGGTCAAGTGAGTCGAGTCAGTCAAAGCGACTGAGAGACATGGGGAGACGGGGAACAAGTAACGGACAAGTGGTGCACAGGGTCGCCTCAAGGTGCTGTCTGCTTATCTGAAGAAGACTAAACATACTGCGATTGCTCAGCCTTCAGTTCTAATGAAGAATGAGACCAAGCAGTTTCCCACTCATTCTCAATGCCTCCCCATTTTGCTCGCTCGGCTATTTTCAGTTGCGGACAACAATCCCCAGTTCTCCAGCATCCAAGGCCCCTTGAAAGTTGGAATAGCCTGCCTCGCTCTGCAAACCAGGAAAAAAAAAACCTCACAGAACAATGGAACAGAGCATTTTCTGAGAATCACCACTCAGACAGAGCTATTCATCAAAAGTACAAACACATGTGCAGGACTGTAACTGCCAATGAGGACACTGCGGCCACGTCCTCGGTTTCCCTTAATTTCCTCTTCCAAAACCAACATTTAACTTCTCTCGGCAGTGAGAACATCATTTGCAATTCATTTCAGTGGAGAATGAACCGTCTTTAATATTTTCTTACATCCAGGCCCAATATGACCTCAATCAAATGGCAAAATTAAACGTACCCCTGGCCCAGCAAAGCTCACTCAACCCCAGCAAAGGGAACTGATCTTGGGTTTTTTTTTTTGCTTTTTGATCCTCATAAATCCCTGCATATGCGTGAATGTTCTAGAAAGAAAAAACACATGCCTGTGCCTGTCAGTTCACCTTTTCAGCACTGGCTCATCCTCACTGAAAGCCTCGGTTACTTTTGAATTTCTTCATATTCATATTCTTTTGGATAGGCATCCTCAAATCTGGCCCTTAAATCTGCACCCGACCCGTCTTCCCGGGTAAATAACGAAGACAGAAGCATTGCTGATCAGTCAAAGTGGTCTCACATAGCATTCTCAGTTGTAGAGGGAGCAAAACCAATTTGTGATCCTCGAGAACTGAGATTTTTGGAAGGGTCTAGGGAGGGGGTGAGTATCATAGCCCCTTAAGACACATAGGCCTAGATGTACTCTGTTCTTTTCGCATTTGAATCAAATAATGCAGGCCTATGGCTCTTCAGCAGGGCTCCCTACCCCTGTTCCTCGATATTGCAGTTTGAGGGAGGAAATAATTATTTGAGATGAACTGCACCTCGCCGGGAAAGTGGTCAAGAGCATCTTGAGGTATTGACAAAAAGCTGCAGTGAAGTCATACAGTTTTCGGCAGCCTGTAAAGAATTGATAGGAAGTCACAGAAGTATTTATATCCTGTTGGAGCCATCAGTAGCTTACATGAGGCTTGCAGACCAAGTTCTTATAATAGCTTCAGCCACACAGGTCTATAAGTTCATCATTATCAATCACGCAAGCTTTGTAAGCACATTGAACATTCATTGCACAGTACAAGACTTACGGAGCGTTTTTTCCGAATGCGTAGCAAACTTTTTTATGCACGGACAGATTACATACAAAGTCAATGCAGACCAAGATAATTGACTTGGTATGTAATCTGGCTTGAAAAATTTGCTTTGCGTTTGGTGGAAACGCACCACTGAAAAGGCAGCTGCCCCGTTCCCATGCGGCAATCATTGCTCACCTGTGCATGAGGGCAAGTCGACGTGAAATCTGACCGGTGAGCATCGTGTGGTGGTTTCCAGTGATTGACTCTGAGCAGCCCTGGCTCACCTCAAACAAGTGTAAAGTTCACAGCCATCCCAGCAACACCGGCAGCCTCTCCCGTAAATCCTTCAGCTTCCTGCTCAAACATTTGGTCCAGCAAATCAATGTTATCGCATTCCCTCTTGTCTCATTGCGGGAGTTAAAGGGTTCAGGGCAACTTCCGAAGACGAGGAAGTACTGAGAACTGAATGAATATAAGAAGAGGCCATCTGGGCATTGCACCGAACATCTTTTTTAGCCATTTAATTATCCAGGTCGGTCAACCAAAAACTGAACTCTACTGTTCAGCAGAGACAACCAGGGGAGGGAAAATAATGATTTTACACTGCAACACCAGAGCACTTTTATCCTTTTCCTCTCCACACCCATTTTCTCGTCTATCCCTCTCTTTCCTGCCCTTCCATGAATGGAATTTGCCTCTTGCTTGAATGTCTTAAATATGTCACACACATCAGCATTAAGAGCTTTACAGTGTTGTTTCGTTCTACATGTGGAAAGAGGAAGAGGAACTGTTTAACCGCAGAATGTCCCGAACAATAAGTAGAAGTGCAACTGGCTCAAGAGACACGGTCAAGCAATGCTTAAGGAAGACAAGCGAAACCACTGGATGCCTGTTCAGCATAGTGTAGAAGTAGAGAGGAAACTGTTCTTTCTGTGTCCCGAGGTCATAAGATGTTTTCTGTTCAGAAATAGGTCTCGGGGGAAAGAAGTCGCACCCAGTTGTGCTTAGCATAGCGTACAAGCTGCTTGGCTGCTTGCGATAAAACGTTTAAAAAAAAACGCCGCCTAAAATTTATAAATGTGCTGTGATGATAATTCCTCTTCGGAGAACGCATCCTGTATTACTGCGGGGTGTACTGTTTTCCCTTCTTTAAGGAATAAAGGGCTGTTGCATTTGCAACTCGGAGAGACAACTTGTCTTCATTCCTCACCGTATATGCAACAAGTTTGCATTTCCAAGACACCCCTGTGTCTGAATTTAAATCACTGCATATTAATGACATTTGGTGGGCATGACATGCGCCAATTTTCCCTAACAGAGTCGTGGTACCGCTTCTGCTCTGACCCACACTTCAGCCGATCAGATTGTACCTAACTGGAATTGTAAGCCAATCAGATTGTACGCAACAGGAATCCTTCCCTAACTAAGTTATAAAAAAAAATAAATTATCCAGCGGGCACGAGATATGGTGCATGTGCACTGAGCACGCATGATAGGTAATGTAAAATATTTAACCGTGTTGTGTTTAGCGTGTGCAATTGAACAATACATGACAGCAACTCTCTCCTCTCTCCCTTTCCCATTTCTCTCTTCCTTTCCTCCATTCTCACTCACTCCCTTTCCTGCCCTCTTTCTCAGCTGTAGTCTCTCTCACTCCCTCCTTCTCTTGAACTCTGGCTCCGAACAGCACAGCCTCGGCAATTACATAGCCAGAGGACGGGGACGGCAATTCTCTCTCTGCACCAGCAAATATTACCTTCCCGCCCACGAATCCCCCCTCGGCCCTCGCACTTGATGCTCGCTGACTGAGAGGAACTCAGAGGCTCATTTAAGTAGACATCTGCCCACTGACCTGCGTTCAGAGAGCTAATGAGCCTTTATTGACTGGACACAGGAGTTGCCACTGGTAACGCATCAGCGTTAATGTGGGACACTATCAGATAGAGTGACAAAGTCTTACGGCAATTCGCCCTTACCAATTCAATCTGGTCCTCAACGCTTTCCTTTGTATCGGCTCTGATCAGAGAAAAAAAGAATTAATCTGATAATTTATCATCAGAACACTCAGAAATGATTTGAAGGGCTAATCCCTCAGCTAAATCTCTCCATGGGCCCAAAATCCCTGGTGCTCCCACGGTCTCGTTCTTCATACTTTTACTCTTGTTTCCTTCCCACTCCATGTTTCTCACGATTTTCACTCGAAAAATCAGAAACTTGGCTGATGGATTTAGGTCGGGGGGGCGGTTGTTTAGGGTACCAATGCATCAAAAACAAAAAAACAAGCATGGCAGTTCACAGTAACCTTAGGTGCAAGCGCTGAGTGACAGTCCACATCATTATGAAAAGTTATCTAATTGCCATTAGTATTCAGTTCGAAAAGCAAGACATTATGCGTGAACTGGAGCCTTGGAGAGTGAAAATAGTGGAAATGGAATCCTGATAGGAGTGAGCTAAATAGAGGTGTTAAAAGCATTAAAAGTAATAGCAAGCTAATTATATTGAACTGAAAGATGATTCTAAAGGCTTCCTCAGCCTAAAAGGGTAATAATGCCCTCCTGGCGGAGGAGAACACCGGCTAGCATAACATACTGACGGAACAAATATCTTGTTTATCCCCGAGATAATTATTTCAGGTGTCACGTGTTGGGTACAAACGAGACTGCTGAGCTATTTTCGTGAAAACACAAGCACAAATACAGACACAACAAGACCGCAGGGTCATCACTGTCCTCTGCCACAATCACAGGCTAAACCTCTAAAAAAATATGCCTCAGCATCCATTTTCAAACACAACATAGATCAGGGATGGGCAACTCCAGTCCTGGAGGGCCGGTGTGCATGCAGCAGGTTTTTGTTTCTATCAATTATCCTGACTAATTGAGTTCATTGGCTGCATACACAAATATAAATTTTTGCAAAGGTTTGATCAAAGAAAAATGTCTTATGCAGGGTGACAAGAAAAGTCTTTGGTGGTAATTCATGATAATTTAAAGAAATCTCAGATTTCATGAATAGTTTGTCTAATTTAGATAATTAACTAATTAAAGGCCAGAAGTTGGTGTGAAAACCAGGGACAGATATGGCCCTCGTTGCCCATCCCTGACACAGATCATAACTAGCTTAAGCCTACTAAATTTCATGCATCTAGGTAAAATAGTTTCAGAGAAATCTTGTCCCTATTGTGGCTTAGACAGACAGACAGCACAGACGGACGGACGGACCCCAATCCAATATTACCCCGTCCTGCTTCGTGGCTGGGATAATAAATATACACACACTTGTATACACACTTGAGAACAAACAGGACAACTGGCACCTCTGCTTTGTAATTATACACAACAAGCACACAGGACTACTGATGATAACCATACAACAGTGCATGTGAACCCAAGTACGGCGACGGCTACAGACACGATTCTTTCCGAGGTAACTGCAGAACAGGATTAAGCGAAAGTACAAGAAGAGATGGAACACATACAGCCTGTTCGCCCGGAGGCTTAAATAATCAACAGAACAGGAACACACTGACACCCTACAGCATGAAACTCTCCTGACAAGACGTCATAGTTGTTAAAATGCCAGACTTTTCCTCCTCGCTGAAGTGTTATTTCAGTAAATGAACACTCCTGCAGATAAGTGTCCTCAGAAGTGAACGTTGTACACACTACTCCTCTCTAATCTGTGGAAAGCTCTCAGTTACTGAAGACGAACACAAAATGGAGAGGATGACGCAGCCAAACATGCATTCTCTGGGTACAGTACACAGATACAGGGGAGGTTATACAATCAGACACTGCCACAAATACTGGCTTTGTGAAGCTTTTATCTGTCACAGGATTGGCTCTGGCATGGACAGATTCAACTCGGTGGTGATTTTTAGAGCTGTCGTACAGCAATTTTAGGCAACTATCCAACCAAGTGTCTGTCTTCCTAGTGGCCAGATTTTCAATTCATTCATTAATTTTTTTTAGCTGCTATTTGGCATATATTATTTCAATACATGACCCCTTATTACCATTTAAAAAAAAATATTTTTTTTTAAAATAACAATTTTGCTGCTTTTTGTGACATAAGCACCGGCAAGTTTGGGCACCAGCCTCCTGGACCCTTCGGAATGCCGTTGACATCCTCATCTCGCTTCAGACACTTACCACACAAGGTGCGTCTGGTTATGCCACCTCTGTACGGGGACTGCCTCCAATTTGAATTCAAAGTAATTGGAATCACCTGTGTTGATGGTTTTGTACCTGGTTCAGATACTTCATAGTTGAAGCCACTGATCAGGGGCGCGTGTAATATTTTGTCCGCACCCCTGCACAGTGAAACAACTGTGTAAAACCCAGATTTACAAGGCAGAAGTCCACCCCAGTACTTTGTTAGGATTGCCTGCATTTGCTGATTGGCTCATTTTCCCGCCAGGAGGTGTAAGTGATTGGCGCAATGAGCTGCCTAGGAGGAAGGAACACATGGCAGGGCTTGTAATTTCTGACCTCATAACCTCACACACCAGCTGACTCTCAGCCAACAGAGAGACTCCAAGATGATTTCCTGACACTGAAGTACAACACAGTCTGTTAGTGCAGCTCGAATTCGGATGAATTTTGGGCACTATGGAAAATGCATATAAAAACAGAAAGCACCGATTTCTAAATTGACTTGTATTTCTTTGCAGACACGATGAAGACAAGATTATTCAATGATTTGTCCAGTCAAATTCCGTTTATTTGTTAATATACACCCTATCCTGTCATTCAGGCCTGCAACACATTCCAATAAAGTTAGGACGGGGGCAATTTAGGACAAGTGATGAGGTTAAAAAAAATTGAATAATGATATGACTTGAAACAGCTGATGTCAGCAGGCGTCTGCAGTAGAGAACGTGTGGCGCATCTTGAAATGCAAAATGTGACAAAGACCCCGACCTGTTGCACACCAAAAAGCTTGTTTTGAAGAAGAATCTGAAAATATTACACCTGAAATACTTAATCACATGGTGTCTCCAGTCCCTAAACTGCAGAAAAGGACTTGCGACATCACAAAGGGGGTAAATACCAGAGGTGCAAAGTCCGGGTTCAGACAGTAAAAATCCTTAATTCCAACCACCTGGATTTACTTCTGACAGGAGACAGAGCCAAAATGAGTGATCAGCTCATTCTGTGGGAGGGAGAAAATCTGGGCAGGATTTTTACTTTCTGACCCCTGGAATTACTTGACTTTCCTTTTTTGAAATATGATGTATGAATCAAAATTAAAATAAGCGTCTTGAAAACCTCATGTGGAGAACCGTGAAACAATGAGCTGTAGTATCATTTTCAACATAATACAGGTCAAAGAAAACTTAAAGCTGTGATTAGTCAATTAATATCAATTAAGCATACTGTCTGAACTTTTTTCTGATTCGGGGTTGTATTTGGACAGCGACTGCTTAAAGAGGACAGACACTCCTGTATGATTCACTTAATACAGAAGTTCATACCCACAGATTAAACCAGCCCATCTGTATCCTTAACCTCAAACTCATCGTTTTGAAATCCTATGCGCTGAAGATCAGAGCCACAGTCACAGTAGGAATGGTAATAGACAGTGGTGAAGTATATGCGCTCAGCTCTCTCTGCGCTGCAGTATAGTAAAGTGCGGTGTGTGGAGCCGTTTGGCAGTAAATCTCAGTCGGGGCTTATATCTGCGGAAAGCCATCGCTGTGTAAATGAAGGCTATTACTCTCTGTGTTAGCGAAACCAGGCACTGCCCAGCTTCGGATTCTTTTCCCCGTGCATTCAAACGTGGCCCGTAATTGGGCGATCGCTCTTGCGCTCAGTTCGCCGCGGCATTTCGGGGTGACAGGGTCTTTGAGCCGGCTATCCCCCAATTACCGTACGTCTTCCGCCGCGATGTGGCGTTATGCCCAGAACTGCCTTAAAACTCTCCCCCTCTCTTTCCATCTGTTCCTCTGCTATACTTCCTTTTCCCCTCATTTTCGCTTCCCTCATTCCCCGTTATCCATTTCCTCTCTCCTCGCCCTTCTCCCTCTTTAACCCCCACTCCATTTCTTTCCCGCCCCCGCCACTATCTGTCCATCTTCCTTTCCACCCCTCAACCTCATTCCCTTCCCTCATTTTCTCTTTTTCAGGAGCATAGGGACCAGCTAGCGCCTCGTTCTCAGTGAACCCCAATTAAGCGAGTGTGTCCTTAGGTTCAGAATTTGCGAATGGGCGTTGCCATCAATTCACCTGACAGACCAGCAGTCATGTGGCCAATAGGGTGCAGATGAATACTGCTTGCCCACACCCCCAAAAGTCTGCGATTCTGAAAGATGTCACGTACCCTGAGCAGATGGTTGCGGTATAAATTCTCAGTGGTTGTGAGAGGCAGAAGAGGGCGGGTTTGTGTTAAAAGCAGCTCTATTCACGAAGAAGGAAAACAAATGGAGGTGAAATTAGATTTGTCTAAAACTTTGCAGAGGCAAGGCGTATGGAGCAATAAGCACCACAAGCAGTGGTTTCCTTCACATTTTAATTAAGTTGCGCAGACAAATCAGTAGAACAGGATTTTAATTATGAGCGCTACAATAGAAAAGAATAACACCACAGCCATTTAACTTGCTGTTTTGAGAGTGTGTACCAGCAGTTTGCCGGTCTCCCTTCAGGGCTGCGAGGCCTATAGATTTTTCTTTGTCATCACCTCATAATTAGCATCTTGGATCCACAGGACCAGGGTTGGAGACCCATGGTTTGAATAGACAAAGATCGACTGAAACATGATAACGGAGATCAGACCGTTAAGGTTCTGCCTTTTGGGGAAGTGCTTTATGTTTTCCGAGGCTCAGACTCAAATTCAGAAAAGAACGGGTTGTGCCCATTTTCATTTTTGTCAGCAGCCTAGCTCCTTCAGAAAAATATTGTTGGTTTGGTGCAGAGGTGGCTGTATGAGTACAGTTTACCAAAAGCAAAACTGACAAAATTATACCATGAATCAATCATTTTTGGAAGGGGGTACCCTTTGCTTGAACAGTCCAGCGGGGCACATAGTCTTGAGTTGTTTTGCATTGTAGTTCTCAAAAGTGGATGGGGTGTTGTGGACTCAAGAGTTAACCCATTCATATATTTG
Source organism: Gymnothorax reevesii (assembly GCA_029721435.1). Classification (NCBI taxonomy): domain Eukaryota; kingdom Metazoa; phylum Chordata; class Actinopteri; order Anguilliformes; family Muraenidae; genus Gymnothorax; species Gymnothorax reevesii. The sequence continues at coordinate 50,532,103 of CM056589.1, read as the reverse complement.
CACTGAATGTCAAAACCACCGGTGAAAGTGATAATGCCCTGGGTACACATAAATGCTCCTCCTCTCAACCTCAAAGAGTTCCTTCATAACTAGGCTTGTAGCTGTATACGACATAGTCAATAATATAACACATGCTCCCGGCAAATTTATTTGATATGAACAATGAAGATCAATGAAAATGACCCAAGTCTCGAATGAGTGAAAGAATAAGCCGGTGCTGTCAAGCACAGTTCCTGGAGATGCATCGTCAGGGGTGCCACCAGAGATTTTGGGCTCCATAAAGATATCATGTTGGGCCCCCACCGCCACAAGCCACGCCAACCCTGCTCAATTTCCGTAACCCTACCTCAAGAACCAAATCGACCCACTCAAAGCTTTAAATAACTACCTTCACAGGCTTGCTCCTCTCTTCCAGTTCAATTTTAAATGTATGATATTGACTCACAAGTGAAAATAAAATATATATATATCATCAATATACATGTTCTCCTTCAAAGAAAATAACCTAACTTGATCATTAATAGATAAAAATAGCCAATCACAAAAAAATAAATAAATAATCAAGAGGAGGATACTTGTTGATACTTGGTTTTGCTGCACTCTTCCTGTTTTTAATTTTGTTTCATCTTTAGTTATTTAATGTCCTGAGTTTAATAAATTAGTTTTTTTACTGTTACTCCCTTGTGTGATCTCCCCTTTTTGTGATGGCCTTTGAGCTGCCACTGCTCCTAAGTCATAATTCACTAACTGCTCACAAGTATCATTCCCGCTCGGTATGGTGGCAGGATAAAACGATTTCATGTTCGTGACGGGGAGGGGAGTTGGTCAAAACAGAGGCTCTCTGAGCATCAACTTTTTACCAAGAAACATAATAGGAAAATGTGTTAATTCGTACTTTATAAACAAAATATTCTTTTGATAAAGATGATAGTTGAATTATTTAATATTGAAAAAAGCACCTGATATTCTGTTTTTTAAAGACCCCCGTCAGGCACAGGCCCCTAGAATTCTCCCAACTACTCCCCACCCCCTCCAAAAAAATATGAAACCCATCACAGTCAACCAATTTAAGGTTTAAATGAGGACCAAGAGCAATGGTCACCAAACCTGTTCCTGGAGATCTAGCATCCTGTAGGTTCACACTCAAGCCATTACAAAGCTTACTTAACTAAACAATTCAATATCGCCTTGAAATGCTAATGAGTAGAGTCAGGTGTGCCTGATTAAGGTTGGAATGAAAACCTTAAGGATGGTAGATCTCCAGGAACAGGGTAGGTGAACCCTGATCTAGACCCTGTTTCTGAAATCAGTCCTCGATGTCCGATGCCACTACCTGAATCAGGTGTGAAGCCAGTCTGGTCAATCAGCTTGGCTCACGGGGGGGGGGACTGGACCTGACATGCAGATTTCAGGATCCCTTACCTAGAACAGGGCTTCCCAAATTGAGGTCCTCAAGGGGTGAGACCAGCCAATTTTTGTCAGTCTGGCCAATGAGTGGCAAATATTGTTCAATTAATTGCCTGGAAGAGCCACAGCTCGATTTGGATTTTTGGGCCAGTGTTGGGGAGCCCTGACCTAGAGGATGGTACACCTCCAGTGGCAGGGCTGGCTTGCCCTGAAACAAAACCTTCTAGTACAGCCCAGATTTTCCACAGGACCATTTGATTTCTGCAATTTAGCTGAAATTCACAATGGTGCCCGTCAGCCGCTAACAAATCCCAAAATTCATTCTATTAAGAGATACCAGACACGATCAGTTTAGCATACTGCAACGACCCAGAGTGGTGGCTGAGAAATGTCCATGGACTAAGCAACTAAACTGGAGATAGACTGCTGTTAATTTAATTGCTATTGCAGTTTCATTCCCCTGCTTTATGTACAATGTCCAGCCAAAAAAAGTTGCACACTCTAATATTTTGTTGTTCTGCCTTACGCTTTGATTCCAGTGCCCTTTCACTGAGGTATTGTTTTGAGAAAGCAAATGATGTCACAATATTTATTTCTGTCCAGATTTGCTGAAATTATTGGCTGAGATCTTGTTAAGAGGAAGGACCAGTCAATGCACTCTTAAGTCCTCTCGAGCATATCCCAAAGACATTCAACTGAGTAAATTTTGCGCTTGGAAGTTCTTCACACAATTCTAGTAGTTTCAGCAATCTGCTTAGTTGTTTTCCCTGGCTTGACGCGGGCCAATAATTTGCCCCTTCTGAAACGCAATAACATCATCTCCACAACCAAGGGAAACGATTGGTGACATGGTTGTTTCAGGAATGTGAAGCTACGCACTCCATCAGCTAGAGTTAAAGGAACTGTTTGCCAGTTGAAAAATATTAATCACTGCAATAACGATCCAATCACAGGCTCTTAATTATCTGCTTATTTAAATCCAAACAACCAGGCAGCGTATGCATAAATCTGAAGTGCCTCTTGGTTTGAAATGCCGAGGGAAATTTGCTAACCCAGAAGGAAAGTGCTGAATGAATACTATCAGCAGCCCATCATGATTTAATCTGCAAATGCAAATGCACATTGCTCCTATTCATTAAGTAAGTAAATAATGTGATTCAGAATTTCTGAAATGTAGGGTTTATGAGGGCGCTCAACAAGTATTTTGATGAACACGTAGTACTGCTCTCTATGGGTGGGAAGACTGAATTACAGCAGGCTGTATAAAATAAGTTGCATGCAATACTATTGGGAAAATTGCCTTTCTTCCCCAAATACCATCCCTCTGAAATCATCTGGAGTCCGTTTATTGCTCTCTCTGGATGTGTGCTCCGGTGTGACTGCAAAATACATAATGCACAGAATATTTTTTTAATGCACCAGTATTTTTGTGCAATAATGCCAATTCTAACACGATGGGGACCACCCACAGTGACATTGATGTCCTTATTAACATTCCCTCTGCTATCAAACGAACCAGGCCCAGGGGAGCTGCTGAAGAGTGGGGTGATGAGTAGCGGAGGGTATCTGGCTCCATTCGGGCTTGCGCTGGCTTTGGGCAACTTTTCTGATTAGGTAAAGCTCCTGAGTTTGGACTTAATTTGCTGCCATACCTTGAGCACAGGAAGAGGCGTTCTCATCACCCAGAGTTCAACACAGTCACAGACCATGTGACCAGGGAGGAAACTGAGGGCCTCCTCCTCTTCCTCTACTTTTGCACATGCAACAGTCGCTCTCTCTCTCTCTCACCTTCTCTCTCTCCCACTCTCGCGCGCACACGCACACGCACACGCACACGCACACGCACACGCCCCCGCCCACACGCACACGCACACGCACACGCACACACGCACACACACACGTTTGCGGGGACATTTCACAGACTTCCATTCATTCCCCAACCCCTTTCCTTGACCTTAACCCTCAACAGTACATACCAAACCCTAACCTTAACCCAAACCTGACCTTATCTCAACTCTAATCTTAACCCCTAACCCCAAAATAGCTCAATACTGTTGTGGGGACCTGATAATGTCCCCAAAGTACTAAGAATTATGGAATTTTGTGTCTTGTGGGGAAATTTGGTCCCAACAAGGATTCGTAAACACGTCAGACACACACACACACACACAGATAATCATAAATGAATGGAGAGTATGTGAATTCTTGTATGCGCCGATTTAGTTTGTGGAAGATTACTCATTCAGTCTGAAAAGCAGCTCTGATATTGGGAGGCACGTGAGGTTGTCTGGTGGCTCTTACTGCTGAGCAGTGCCACACTGCTGCACGTCGAACGCTCACACGTTCCCTAAATGCCAGTGAGTACAGAGACGATGCCTTTTCATGAGCCAAGCAAACAGAAGCGGGAGGTAGCAGCTGTACTAAAATTGGATCGGAATTTAGCTAATTGTTTAGTAATTAAGACCCTTCTAATGAGTCGACTGCAAGGCAAGTACCTTTCGCACTGTATCGAAGACCGGTGAGAATCCCTGGCACAGCGATTTATCCCCATTCCACGGTGATAAATGCTTAAAATGAATAATCAATGAGAGAGGGTTTGTGTGAGCGTGAGAGAGAGAGAGAGAGAGAGAGATTGCAGAAACTTTGCGTGTGCTTACACAAGCCGTTTGTGTAATTATAAATTACACTTGAAACGACAGGCTTCTAATGAACAGTCATGAATTAAATCTGACAATATGGGGAGAAGACAGAGGTGCAGGACACCCAGCAAGCTTTGGACCAATTTAAGTAAATGTTGGTGCTTCAAACCAGAGAAACGACAGCAGTTAAGCAAACTGAAGTGCTGATGGTGTACTCCACATCACAGGAAAAGATTTTCATGAAAGGGAGGGGGAATGACACTGACATACGGCTAAAGAGAACAATGAAAGAACACAGAGGAGTATGAGAAAAAGTAGTGAGGTGGTTAGGAAGGGGGAATGAGAAAGAGAGGGCTCCACAAATGCTCACAAAATATTACTGGAAAAACTTAGAACCGCGATTCGACGATACAAAACGATGTTTTAGCCTGTGTTAGCACGCGCTCAAAATGGATGTAAGACCAGCAATAAGTGAACCGCGCGTGTACGATGAAGTAGCTCTGATTACTGAACGCAGGCGCGCGTCCATGATCGCTAAACCAACGGAGAGAGAATATCCCGGAGGTCAGGTCAGAGCGCGCGCGCGCTCGCGCCCAGATTACAGATGTTCATCCTTGCTGTACGTCACCAAAGTTAATACTAGGATTAGACCGTCGCAAAAAATTGTAGCACAACCCTATTTTAAATGCACCAACGTCATAAACAACCAGCAGACTGAATGGCAAAAAACACACCCAATAATGCAGTAACAGCGACGCAGACTCCTAAAGACAGCAGGTTCATAATCTACAGAGTACAAGTAGCAGAATGAACACGGTAACACAAGTCATTCAATAGTCGTGTTTTGACACGGATTTTCTTTTCCCCTCAAAAGGCTACAGGAGCATCAGCATCATACGACGTCGAAATGCAGTCAAACGGGATGCACTGAGGTCGACAACCGATACTTCAATTACTTCAGTTAGTAGTGACAAATCATGAAATGTACTGGCAACTGTGCTCATGCAGTTCACCGTAGACGCATCATTAACTCTCATCACCTCACAATTCAGTGGCAGGGTTTGAAACCAACTGCGATTACACAGTACACCCGTTACCACTCAACCTCATTACACGGATGGACAGCTGAACTCGAATTTGAGCGCATAAAAATCAAACTAATATACCAATGCCCCAATAATCATACGATGCAGGGCTCTTCCCTCGGATCTGCGCAGGTCACTGCTACGGAATAAAATCTCGGGTTAAAAGGCGAAATGTCATCACTATTTAGCAACAGATATTTATTAGATTAAAAAAAAAAAAAAATCGAAGCCATTAGTCAACACAAATAGACGCTCTTCAGTCCCCAGTATTTCAAAAACTGCAACTGCAATTCAATTGATGAATTACCTGAATGCCATCCACTTAAAAAATACTTTAAAATAAGAAGCAACTGCAGAACAGCTATTAATCACCGCAATAAAGCGATCCCATATCGGCAAAGTGCATCAAACAGCAATCATAGCGGCACGTGTGCAAGCGAGACAAACACTTGATGTCCAGGCAAATCAGAGGCTGTCACGTACAAGATCATAAGCACTGGAAATTTTCATTAGCAACGGAGCGCCACGAAAAGTCAGTCTCCTGTGCTACGTCTCAAGGAGGTAGCGTTACGTTTTCTTCGGCGGACTTCTATGGGACATTCTCAGCTTGCTCACAAACTTTTGCCGTTTAGTTCAAGCAACTCTAGTTGCATTGAACTGCAGTCTCTTAAACACAGCAACTTCGAGGAGGAGAATTCCCCCAGCAGTGCTGTACGGATGGTGCCAAACGTTCGACCTCCTTGCGCAAAAAGAAAACTAACACACAAACTTAAACACAATAAAGATGTTTACTTACTGAACTGTAGAGCAACGGGCACGAGGCAGCAAGCATAATTTAAACGGGATCTCATACTTTTAAGACCGAAAATTAAATCTGAAAAAAAACCGAAGCAGAGGAAACAGGATCGGACAAATTCCGTAATCCACTCGGTATGGGGATGTAGAGTACAGAATAAAAATTCTTCAGGCACCTGAACCAGTTGCCCAAAATGAGAAAGGAAAGAAATGGATTCTTCAGGCACCCTCCCGTTTCATCTCATCATAAGAGTGAGGCGAACCCCGCACTGGCTCACTCCATAAGCGAGTAAGATTGCGCTGGGGATGAAGGGAAGGGGGGCGTGCGCGAGGTGGAGACACACATGCGAGCGCGCTTCTCCGCTAAGGGCAATGGGGATGGAAAATCGGATTAAATGTTCTAATATCCCGATGAAGTGCAAAAAGAGGATAGATTTTCCTATTAATTTGTCGAGAATACGTTTTTTTTCCCCCAAGCATGTTAATGGTAGACAACATTTTAGGAAAATCATTTCATATTAAGCCCCATGTTCATCAGTTTGTGTCTTGTGCTCAAAGTACCTTTCATTGAACTAGTTATGAATTAATCCCCGAGCGATAGTCATAATATGCAATAAGTACAATGCATTCCTGAAATTCCTGGATACCGCAGCAACTTTTTTTTCTGCCATCCTCCTCGGTATCTGCACCCCACCTAGCATCGTTAACATGACAGTGCATCTCTGAGGAGATCAATGAATCAATGCGTTTGAGCCGCAGGCCCCTCTCGCATCCATCATTCTTGACGCCAGCAGCACACCACCGCAATAATCGGAAAAGGATATTTAAAAGAAACACGCGAATCAAAACATCAAATTTTATTATTGAACAAGGTATTTCTTTTTATCGAAAAACGTCAAACCTAAGGTAAAAGAAACAAGTGTAAAATATACAACAAAATATTCCAAACACAATGAGCCTAATATCCTTCTCGACACAGCTGAAGAGTACAAATGTTCAAATTTCTTACACAAACAGAAGCTCAGTTTTATGAACCTGGAAAATATATTTATATATGTATACATACCACACATGTGCAAGCCTCCGGACATTCCATTCAGTGATTTCTTCACCCTGATAAGCATTAAGCGAAATGGAGATGTTCTGCATCTAAATTATCCTGATTAATTAAAGCAGTTATCTACCTCAACCGGCGCTTTTAGCAAGCAGAATATACAGTCTGAAAATGGGGTGGCCATTAATTCTACTCAATCTGATCGGGCAATACTGAGCACAGTGCAAATAAAGGAAGAGGCATATTATCCATTACAAACCACAATTATGCATCAGAGACCTGACAACTGCAGTATTTCGGACAGCCTGAAGTTTAGTCCTGACACGCAGACAGAAAGCCGGATGTGTCACTGAAAATATAAGTACACATCGGGGTCTTTGATTATGCAGGGCTCAACACGCAAAAACATGCTCCAACAAATTTGTAAACAGCCCTCGCGGCTGTCTTAGAAACCTCCCAAAGATTTCTTCGCGATTTATAGGAAAATCACAATGTGAAGGTAGCAGTGAGGTGAGGGAGAAGAGGTTTGGGATTTTATGGCCTGATACGACATTCTTAACATGAGCCAGCCATGCGAGTTGGTTTTAGCAGCCAGATATGACGATTCAATGATGAACACACACCTTAAACTTACGTCCGAGAAAAGCTTTGCCACTACAACACGAGCATTAAAGGTGGCACAGCGTCAGTCCTCCACTGGTTCAGCCAGTAATCATCCTCACCCCCCACTTATAAACATGAACCGTGCTAAAGGTCAGGTCAACGCAGGACAGTGCAGGACTCATGAGTTCACATTATCTCACTCTCAAAATGGCTTCTCTGCGTATAATAGAATCTCACATGCATTTTATCTTGCAATTATTGAGGCCTACCCAAACGCTTCCCTTCAGGAGACCCTGTAAATGAAAGCTTCACAGGAATTACAAATGGACGCAATACACAACTAGTAATTAAAAAAAAAAAAATCCAATGCACAGCCTATGTTGAAGCCAAAATACGTAAATGCAGTATGTAACAACTTCATTTTACATTCTCCCCAAAATCTTTGTAGATCTGAATTCAAATGTAATCCTTGGAAATTCCAGTCTCATGCAGAGGCAAAGTAAGATTTTCCCTGTGCAGCTGAATTAGACATTCGCAAGATCGGTTTCCTTGGACCTTCTTGCAGTTTTTGCGCCGCATAGGCCGGCCAAGAAATCCAACTGGTTTTGGAGGCCAACATGTGGATAGTTGAAATCCGTTAGCGTTCTCCACAGCACCGGAGAGCTGAGGTTCAGGACGCTCCCTGGAAACTGCCACCATTGTCCATTAAGATTAGCTTAGCTACACCTCCAGGCAACACCCAATCATCTCCAGCGGCTCTCCAGGGCTGTAATTTCAGGGCATATAGACCTCATAAGAGAACACACTACATTTTAAGGCACTTCTACACTTAGTAGTTAGGAAGAAAGCCATCTTGCTAATATCTGGAGACCGCTGAACACTGCCTCGTGCCTGGCAACTTCTCTCTCACTGGGAGGCACAAACATCTACTCGTCTTGAAATGTTGAGGCTGTAAAATTAACTTATAATTAAGTTTTGAGGCAGAAACCCGGCATCTATTAAGAATTAAAAAAAAAAAAAAAAAAAGAACAACACAGCCTTCATATTTCCCCAATATCCTGTGCAGAGAAAACAGAACCAGAAAAAGAAAGCTCAGTAACGTCACAGGAAAACCTGCGCAGGGCCCAACATGCGAAATCTCCAGGAGACACGGTTCACCCTCAGGAGAGGAGCACGTCAAGTGTAAGAGCATTTTACGGTCAGATCTCCAGATCACCCATATCGCCTCAATCAGGTTACCAACTACAGCCCGACACCGGACAGATACCCTGAACGACAGTAAAAAAAAAAAAAAGCAACATGGTTGTATTAATGGCAGGTGTTACAGAGCCCAGGGGAAGTAATCAAACATAAGGTCCTACAAGTTTTAAGAGCCAAGGCGGGGGGGCAAGAAAAGATGCTATGGTGGGGGGACGGCTCAATCTCCCCACAGAGTGAGCCATTTGTACCTTAGGATTCAAGTCCTGCTTTTTTTTTTCCCCCCCAAAAAAAAAAAAATCGAAAAAAGCAACAAAAAAATATGGCTGCTTATACGGCAATAAAATATTAAATGAAGAGATGGAGGGTAAAAGCGGTCTCCGTCATGACAGTCTCAGCAGCCCACTGAGGTGACAGGTGTCTGGATGCGGAGAGAGAGCGCCAGCAAACAAACATCTGCCATCAGGCTGCACCGTCATTTTCAGTTCGCACACTGTGCACAGTGTCCCCGTCGCGAAATAAAGAGAATAAGAAAAGTGTGTCAAAAAAATGCGAGTGACATTTCAGCATCCATTTCTTGCCAAGAAGACGTGAAGAGTGGCCAACGAAACTAAAAGAACTCTTCCCCTGGAGCGTTGGCAAGGGTGTCGGAGAAGTTAGGGAGGCTGCCATTTTTAGTTCTTTCTTTCGTGTGAGGATGAATCCGAATGGTGTGGCTTAGGGAGGGCGGGGGGGGCTGAGGGTTGAGAAGGAACTGCAGGGGATGCAGGACAACAAGCATCATATTAAGTTTTTAGGTTTTTTTTTTTAAAGGAGTTAAATAAAACTACTCCGTTCCTCTGGCTCTGGACTACAACTCCCATCAGCCCCCCTGGATCACAGGCAGGAGACTAGTGGGTGACCAGGCCCTGCAGCATCATCATTAGGCGCCGTGCTCGCTTGCTGAGGGGACCTTGCTGGTCCTGCTGCAGGAACTGATAGAGCTTCTGCCGCACCTGCGACAGCACCGAGCTCATGTGGTCTCGCGTGACCGGGTCACTGTGGTCCAGATTCATGACCGCATCCTCCAGGTAACTACAGGTGAGAAAGAGAGAGAGGGAGAGAGAGAGGGGAAGGGTGGAAGAAAGAGGGAGGAGGCAGTGAGAAGGAGAGATTGATACAGGATAAAGTGTGGGTGAGAAAGGGGGGGGGGGGGAGAGGTGAGAGGAGTTGGAGAGGGGGGAAGAAAAAAGGAATAGAGGGAGAGAGAGAAGACAACAGGAAATGGGGGGGAGAAGGAGAGAAGTTTCAGAAAATATGATTTTCTTGCAGATTCCTGACCCATATACCCAGAAAAACACAGGGGAAAGTGAATTATTAAAAAAAACAAAAACATCAAAAATAATTACTTGAGAGGAGCGGTACAGTAGAGATCGAGGGTCGAGTAATAACGAAGAAATGACACCGTAAAAAACCTGACCCCAATCACACACCCAACAAGAGTCCGACCTCTACTTCAGCTCTGCGAAGTCGTCGCTAATTACAGCCTACCTCGTCATCTACAGCGGCACATTCCCCCGGGCAAACTTATGATTAAAATCTCAGTGTTTCAGGCCAAAAGTGCTGCAGCCTCCATTGTGGCTCCAAGAACAGCTGCCCCTGTTCTGCTGCCAGGAAGGAAGCACTGCGCTGCACGTTCTCCTAGTTCGGGTTCAGCAATCTCGTTAAAAAAAAATATTAAGTGGCGACCATTTTGTATTGCTCTCTGCACCCTCGCAATAACTAAAAGTTAAGATAATCCTGTAGCCAATCCTGAGCCAGCCCGAATCCCGCTCAACAGCAGATGGTCCTGCACAGTGTACTGGGAGAGAAGACCCAGTTTCACATGTGTGGACCAAACCAATACAGCTAAATGAGCGGGTGGCGGTGGGGAGGAACAATGCAGAGTTATTCTGACTGTTAGCGAAAGCCATTAGCCTCTCTGTTCTGCGAGTGAACGGAGGTAAACACCAGGGGCTGCACTCTTCGGAGACCTCAGTGATGCTGGCATTCTGTGTGCTGCTGGGATTTGAGGGTCGCGGAGATGATATCGTTTCAGTGTGATTTCCCCTCAGAGCGTGGCACAGAGACAGCGCAGCTCTAAATGAGGAAGCGTGAGAAAGATGTTGACTTTGGCAGGATTCTGATTTAGGTTCATGGGTAAGTAGGTCTGTTGGGATTTATTTTTTTTTTTTACTAGGGGCTGACCACACACACACACACACACACACACACACACACATCCATATTTGTGCACTCAGCAGTCAAGTAGCAGGCATCTCCTCCATTTCAGACGCAGGGCTATTAACTAAGCGCCGATTTCAGATGCAAAAAGGAAAGGCAGGTCATGCATAAATAGCTCATTATTTGCATCAGAATTGAAAAGTCAGCTCACCCAAAAAAAAAAAAAAAAAAACCCTTTCCTCTTTCTTGTAGTGCCGTTGATCCGTCTAAATTGCTCTGCTGTGATATGGGCTGTGGAGATGCCCCTCAGATAAGAAGAAAATAGATGACATCTGGTTTTAGGCACTCAAAGCCCTAAAAATACATTTGAAAAATTGATAGCAATGACTCTCTCCATAAATCATGAACCGTTTACTCAAGATCATACAAAGACCTTGCTGTTTCATATAAGGAACATTCTCTTCCTGCCAAACTACACGCGCCATCCGAATCAAATCTTCGGACTTATTAAAAAAAATAAAAAATAAAAAAAACAAGATGGTAGGGGGGACATTTTCCTACACAGAATTGAGGCTCAAAAATCGTATGATAGTGCAATTTGTATTGTCACATTCATCCCTGTACAAAGGCAGAGAAAACTATTACGGTGTTGACGGATTCAACAATCCTGACAAATTCAGCAATGAACTTTTCACAAAAGGGCTGACTGCAGGCCTCTGAAATGAAAGATCTCATTTAACTTATGAAACGTCAACTGACGTTATCCTGAGAAATTATGTAACATTAAACGCAGAAAACTAGAAGCAAAAGATGATCTATCTTGGTTCATAGGTCACACGCGGCTTTCACCAGGCAGGAGTTTTCAGGAGGCTGAAAAGAAAATCAGAAATATAAAAAAATAAAACCGAAGAACGAATGTCAAAGGTCACTGCAAATATTTCCCTTCTGAACAAGAAAAGCAAAGCATTTATCTAAAAAAAATAAAATAAAATACAGCACTAATGTTCCCAGGCAGATCTACCTGGGAAAACTGAATTTAAAATAATGCTCCTGTGAAACGATTGAGCAGATAAAACTGCTGAAAATTAATTAAGGGAAATTCGTTCATGTAGCTTATCGTTTTCATTTCAGTTTCAAGTCGTCTTCGAAATCATACCGCGACAGTTATGAAATGTCAACACGGATGTTGCAAATTGCTATAAATTATCATTCAAAATGGAATGGTGTAGTGAGGGCGCTACATCCTTATAATCAGCCATTCACACTCCTGTTAGCATTTAGCAAAGTAATAAGGAACAACAGTTTACGATCAGGATGGGGCCGGACATCGGAGGACTTTGTCCTTCAACACTGAAGTTGCAAGTTGGAACAAAATTTCACTCAAAGGGGACTTATGCAGTGAGGGCATTACATCCTCATTAATATCAGCTATTCACGCCTCGCTTTCCATTTAACAAAGCGATCGGGGGCAACACCATTTCCGATCAGGGCGAGACAGGGTGCTTCAGAGAACTTCATACTATTCATTTTATGGTGCTAGCGAGCCAGAGTACATGCTTGTTGGTTACAGTATGCTGATTTTTGAAAAATGGTAGACAATGACTGTACCAAACTGCAGAGGTGGATTAATCGCAGCCCTACTGAAACTTTCATCAGAAGGAGGGACAAAACATATCCCCAACGCTGATCGCTGCGACAGCACATTTTCGGTTTATTTCAATTACTTCAAGCACTCGCTGCTGCCAAAAAAACCCTTCAAAATCCAGATGGTGAGCAAGGAGGCATAGGGTTGGATTGATATTCATTACCTCCGCCAAGGAGGTTATGTTTTTGCCTGCTTTGGTTTGTCTGTCTGTTTGGGAACAAGGTAACTCAAAAGTAATGAACAGATATCTCTGAAATTTTGTGGGTGGGTTGCTATTACATCACGGGTGGACCCTATTGATTTTGACCGCGATCAGTCAAACAATATACAAGTCATGTTAACTCAGCAAGATTTCGACTGTGCTGCCTTAGCAGGGGTTTGCACTTTTGGAGAGCCTCGAGTTAATTTTACTTTTGAACAGCGGTCTTAAAACTGAGGTCTGACTGTTTTATGGGAGGGTCGTTCATGTTACTGAAAACAAAAAAAATCTTTTGTTACGCCTTGTTAAAAAATTTCAGCCAAAGCAGAATTATGTACCCTGGGCATCACATCCTAATTAACAATCAGCCATTCACTCTATTTTACTAGGTGATCGACAGCAACAGCCTGCGATCACGTCGGGACGCGCTCAGACAGTTCAGTTTCGCTGTCTGCTTGCACCTCCGTCAGACAGGCTTCCAAAGGAAAAGGAAATGCCCCCTCGCTCTCATTTTCCAGATTTTTCAGTGCATTTTGCAACGCAACATATGCAGCTTTGTACTACCCTCCCAAGCAAGAGTGAGCGCTTGCCAGATAGTGTGCGAATACTTTTTTGAAAAAAGAAAAAAAAAAAAAAGAAAAAACTGTTGGTAACGACCGGGATAAACCATGGAAGTGGATTAATCGCAACCTGTTACTCATAGTAAGAGTCACTGCCGTCACTGAGGCTTGCAGTGACAGTTCGATAAAGGATTACATATAACCAATGACTCGCACCTCTTTGGGCGATCCGTAACATCATTCTATCATCATGAATCCTTGCAAGACCCAAGACCCAACATAGCTACCATCTACAGTGAAATGTATTTATTCAATGAAATACATGTATTGAATTCAGTTCTGGCAGAAGCCAAGATAAAACACAAAGAAATAGAAACTACAGGTTTTTCTTAAGGCAAAAAAAAAAAAAAAAAAAAAAAAAAAAAAAAAACACAAATTCCCCCCCCCAACACAGCCCCCTCTCACTGATGTTCACAGACAGTAAAAGGCACGTCGACATACAATGTTGAGTGTGCAGGGTTTGATGTAAATATCTTCATCGGTTTCCAAGATACAGCGTGGAAACAGTGGGAACGCAGACGCGGACGGGCAACCGTACAGAAACAATATGTCCCACCCGCCACTCCCTGAGGGGGGAGACATAATTAATGGCCAGAGGCGGGGATATCAAAATCAGATGGGGGAGGCCCCACCCACCCCATCTCCCCGGCAATTCGCACCCAGCCTATCACAGCGCAGGAGGACACATACATGAGGATACGCAGACTCCTTCTGCGTAGCTATACGGTTAGCAGTGGCAGTTCTGTAGAAAGACTACTGTTCCTTCGCATTCCTTACAACAAGGTCTGTGGAAAATCTTGAGTGACCGGGCCATGACTTCCAGAGAGACACTTGCTGCTCAGCTCTTTCAGATGCAGCTCCATGCCACTTTGAACACCAACAGTTCACAGCGCTCTTTCCTTTAGATTCGAGAGAAGGCAGATGTCTCCAGGGCCGCCGTCTCCAAAACTCAGCAACTCGCACCAAAATAAGCCAGATGGATAAATTGCACCGCAAGTGAAAGGAAAAATCATATATTTTCGATTTTGGGGTAAACTGTCCTTGTAGTTCAAGAGCTCCATTGCCTTGAGTAACCAACAGTGATCTTCACATCGAGATCAGAATGTTCAGCTCGCATTAAAATGCCTTTGAAGCCACTCACAGGAAAGATTGCAGAGATTTAAGCCAAAACAGTTTTGGAGACAGATTTGCTAACAGTGCTGATGTACACAAGACCTTCGAGGAGGGAGAATGTGGGCTGATTTTGAACTGCGGGTCCAAACAGAAGCTCTTGCCAGCAGATTTAAAAACGGCTCGGCGAACAGATGTACGCGATGGCACACAGAAACAGCGCAGAAGCCCTTTATGGCTTCAGTGCCGCTAAATAAATGAAATATTAATGCTCCTAATCAGCCAGACCGAAGCTACACTATGACGGTGCAGCTATGTTCATGGGACAAAAATACAACACTTATGCTCAGCTAAGGATAGACTGGGGTGTCGGCTGCTGCGCACTCTGTGTGAGCGTGTGTGCGCGCGCGCGCGTGTGTGCCCGAGCGCGAGGGATATGACGTCTGCATGACGCGCGTGAGGTCCTTGCGTCGGGGACGAGTGTTACGCACCTGATCTTGAGTTCCGTGCGGGTTGCCAGGTTGGTGGAGAGCTGCTGGATGAGGGAGAGGAGGACGGGCTGGATGAGGGGACAGGGGTGCTGGCTGAACACCTGCTGAGAGTCGATGGTCTCGCACACGTACAGCACCAGGTTCAGATCCGCTGCCGACAGAGCCTGTCCGGGGAGGACCGAAGCAATTATTCTGAACCCTACACCTTATCCCCGGTACCCTACACAGGCAGTGCGGTACATCCTGTAGATCTCGTAGGGCGGAAACTAACGATAAAGCGCGTCATAGCATATATCTCAGACATGACACAGGTTTGGTGCCTTAGAGACAGGTGTAGGACGTGTAAAATTTGAGCATGTGGCTGTGCGGCAGTAGATATCCGGGGCCACGACCTGTAAGAGTACCTGGTTGAGCTGATGTTAGAGTAAAGGCTACAGTGGGCAGGTTTGAGAAGACCTTATAGAGCTAGTGTTTGCGTATGGGCTACATTTGGTACCCGTTAGAAGGCCTGGTTGATCGGGTAAAGATGCGTGCGCGGGTGTACGGGTGTTTGATCATGTCCTGCAGTCCGTACCTGCTGGAAGGCCTGGTTGAGCTGGCCCTGCTGAAGCAGCTGCAAAATGCTGGCCTGCTGGGCCTGGTAGTCGAGGTGAGAGGTGGGGATGGGGGTGCCGGCCGCGGAGCGCATGGCCTGCATGATGCTGGAGGTCACCACCGCCTGCTGCTCCTTCATGGCCATGCTCACCTCCCCCTTCACGATGCGCTGCACCTGCGTCAGGATCGAGTCCTGCAGACTGGGAGGGGGCGGAACGGGAGGGGTGAGCGCCCTGCGACCAATCACGCGTCACTTACCCACGCGTCACTCACAGCTAGCCGGAACAGTCTGCACCCCCGTTTTGAAATAGCAGTTTTTTTAACATGCTAAGCAATAGACCGCAACAATATTTATGCCAGATTTTTTTTCCCCTTCTTCAATGTGACTTTAAAGGCCCATGGGGCTCGTATCACTCACCTGGTTTGAAATCGCAACAATTCTTTTAAATTACGCAGCATCACAAGGTAAGCTGCCGTGTCCCGGCCAGATGCCGACACAGTCAAGTTACCATCTACAGCGAGTGCTGAAGTAATGTTAAAACGCAAATAATCAGTGACGGCAATAAAAAAGAAGAACCATCTGGCGATGGCGTATCCCCCCAGCCCCACACATTCATGGATTAATTGCACAAGAAATTCCTTAATACCAAAAGGCACATCTACATATGACACCTGACCTACATGTCAAATTTCGTGCAGAAATACTGAACGGTTTTCAAGTAATGCTCCGGACAAAAGAATGTTTACAGACAAACAGACGGACGGACAGAGCGATAGCTATATCCCCCCACATTATACGCCGGGAGGATAAAAAGTGAGCGATTTAGCTGGTGCCCAATATAACGACACTTGGTCAGGACAAACGGGCACAGAGTCTGATCCAAATCTGACCAGGGGAGTCACAAAAACTGCGTCAGCCAATCAGAGGCCAGGGCGGCCAAACAGGATTCAGAATTGAGCCAGAAAAATAACAACACTTGGTCATGGGTCAGGTGAGGAACATTTGTCTGATCCAAATCTATCCAGAAGAACTTCAGAAGAAGTAGGTTGAGGGAAACATTAACTGACAGACCACAGACAAATGGACGACAGACGCCGCACCACAACAATAGCTGCTACGGGCAAGGGGAGCTAAAAAAATCCAAACATGCAGGTTACACAAGCCAGCACACCTCCACTCACTGATATTTTACACATCTAGATTTTAACGTGGCTTAATTTGTACACACACGTGTTTGCTTGCATTTTACGTGCATCGATGTATACGCCAGTGTGTGTATGTGCGCGGGTATGTGTGTATATACTGATCACTCACTTTCCCACGATCATGTGTAATTGGTGCTGGACCTCAGAGCGCACGTTCGCCGTCACGGCGTTCGCCAGCTGGTCAGTGGAGCTCTGGAAGGAGTCCACCAGCTGCTGCAGCTGGCCAATCAGAGGATCTCGCGCATCGTGCTCGCGCTGCTTCCTGTTCTTCAGGTGGCCCTCCAGCTGCTGAATATCTGCAGGAGAAAAGCGCAGCAGTCATTCACACCTGCGCGGACACGCGCACCTGCACCGTAAAAACCAGTCGATTTTTTTTTTGTCAAAACACTTTGAAGCCTTCTCGACGTGATATCATAACTACGTATCACCAATATTCTGAACATTCTGATGCAGATGCAAGAATTAATGCTGGAAACCGAAACCAGAGGAGTTCTAGAACACACTTTTGAGACTCCAGAATTCCGAAACGACCTTCTTTTCAATGGGATGCGTCCAAGCCGGGGGGCTGGGATGCTGCATATAATTTTCAACAGCTAAAACTACTGCGAAGATGAGACAGGACAAGCTCTGGCAGAAAACACTCTCACACAAGTCCCATTACTTTTCCACTCGGGGATTAAAAACAAAACGCGTTTCATTTCAGTTATTTCTGAACAGAGGCGTTACTTTTACATTCCCGTTCCAGAGTTCTGAAGCCTCCCCTCTAACTAATAACCGGTCAGAGCGTTAAATGAGAATGATTAATAACGCTCTTTTTTCTTTATGACATCACCTGAACATGATTTATAAATCAATAGGTTTTAACAAATAAGCATCAGAAAGAATAAACAATGAATATTTGCAGCTTTGTACGAGGCTGCATGAATAATGCACAAGATTTACCTCGACCACGCAGCCTGACAGCCCCTCCCCTGGATCCCCACTCACCACATTTCAAACAAATGAGGTGGAAAAAAATATATAAAACTGGTATTCATGCAAAGAAACTATTCAAACATGCTTGTGCTTAGGCTGCAATTAAGCAACACTAATTGGATAGAGGTGTAAATGCAATGCATCATTTTCCAGGTTTGGCAGCAGGGCTATTGGGTTAGCCTACGTTTTTGAAATGAAATTAAATGAAATATGAATAAAAATAAAAAAAATTCTATTTGTTTTCGTTCAAAAGTTTCCTTTCTGACAGTTGATGTCATTTTAAAATCAAAAACCATTTAAACACAAAAAAAAACCAAAACGAAAAACGACATGCCCCATGACGGCGGTTGGTCTTGTCACGCAGAGAAATATTGCCATTCTACATCGCCCATCACCCTTTTAGAAGCCTTGATGTTGACTGTATGAGCATATATTTGATAAAGTCGACCCCACACCATCACTTTAAAAAGGAAGGAATGCTCTCTTTAAAGAGGACGATTTCAACCAAAATTAACTTTCCATCTCAAAGTCAAAATAAAGTCAAAATATCAATCTAATTAAAAAAAAAAAAAAAAACTTCATTCTGCACAGATGTACCAGTGTTTACATGTGGTAAATGCTTCAAAGAGTCTGAGTACATTTTTATGTTTTTGTGATGAGCACTTTAGTAGAAGCGGTGTAATCCCTCATTGTCATGCAAAGAGAGAAAACTGAAGAGGCAGTTTGATAACAAAGACTGTCTGTAGGTGAGGTGCATGCTGGGCCAGGTGGAGGCCCAGGCAGTAGGGGAGACTCACACTCATGCGTGCCCTGCTTGAAGCTGTCGTTGATCTGATGGAACATGGACTGGCAGCCCTTCTCGAACACCGGAAGGACGATGCTCTGAAACGCCTCCTTATAGGCAGCCTGGATGGGCCCCTGGAGGGCGTCGGCTGCCGCTCGACCAATCGCATCCGTTGTGTTCTGGAGGGGTGGGGGGGGTTACAGATAGTGGAAGTGACTCCGCCTGCTTCATTTTGACAGGCCATCGAACAGAATCTGCTTTCAAAACACCACCGCGCCGTACACGCCTCAATTTCAGAAAGTATGCGCCCGGTGCAGTGGGGTGGGTTTCGGTTACTTTAAGCATTATAAAACATAAGTTCATAAAATTCATTAGTGGCCAGGCGCTTTTTCCACAGCAAGTAAACCAGCTAAACAGGCCGCGATCAACATCAGGCATCTAAACATCGATAACAAGCTTCTGAAGGGATGGCCCAGCTTCTTCACTTTAATTACTTTCTCAAAAGTAGTCTGAATCCCAGCAGTCAGTTTCTGAAAAGCGTTTGTTAACATTAGCATCTGCTTAAAATCCAGAATAGCGGGAAGCACTGGAGCAAAGAGACTGAGCTCTCCGCAATCTTCTTGATTGCTGACAAGAATGGATGGCACCAGTGCACCGCGAAGCAAACTGCAATGGGAAAGGACTTGGGGCACGACGGCTTACATTTCAGGAAGCCCTCGTGATTCATTTTTTTAGCTCTACATTTCTGTAAGACTCTTCTATCTGATACCATTAAGGCTTGTAAGAATTGAGAAATACAATCGTCTTCGGAACTAAAACCAGCACAAACTGGAGTCTCCCAGGACTGAGTTTCAGAACCACAGTTCAGAGTTACCGAAACTTTTGCAGCGGCTGATGACGTCGCGTGAAATGTAGTACGGATGAGAGGGTTTACAGTGGTTTCGCTACTTCGGCTTTTTCGCAACTGCACACTGCACTTTCGCAACTATGTTCACGTCCGTTCACTACTATAGATAAATGCAAGTTAAGAACATAAATATTACTGAAGCATCATCGGTAAAACTTATTAAGAACCATGTACATTACAGCTGAGAATATTTTTTTTCGAGTTCTGACCCAATATGGACAATCAAACAAAGATCCAGTCGGCAGAAAACACAAACAAACTTGGGCATCGTGGCGAAAGTACCGTGCGCAGCAGGGAAAGTGCGGTAGCGAAAAGCCAAAGTAGCAAAACAACCGTTTACCAATAAAAGCATCCAATCAAGGCCCATAACAGGATGTAAGGGACACTACCTTGGACTTGACCACCTTGGCGACATTTTCCTTGAGCGTTCCCTCCACAGAGGTCAGTTTGGCAGCGATTGTGTTGCTGAGTTGCCCCGTCACTGGCTCCAGGCTCTTGGAGATTGCTGTGAGCGCACAGTAAATATAATTATTAAGCACAGTCAACGATACATGTGCCTGCGGTAAACAAACCAAATAATACAGTTCATAATGATGTGCCTGAATTAGCAAACTGTCATGGCATATGTTCCACTAAATACTCAATTCCAAAGTCTGGAGAGCTTAGAAAAAGGTTCAACAACACCACAGTCATGTAATTAGATAAAGGCTCAAGTCAGCTGACACTGACCTAACAGGAAGTTAAGACAGGAGGTTGACCAAAATCATGGCTCAGTCCAACAGCAGTTGAATGAAACTACATTAGTTATAGGTTGGCTCGCTCGCAAGCTTAAGCGCCTGGGTGGCCGAAATCAAAATATCAACACTTTTCTGAGAACACAGCACCCATACCAGCTAATGAATCAACATTCATGGGATTACAGACTCCCGTCAATGAAAATCCTTCAAAATCTACACCAAAGTCTCATTAAATCTGGGTCTCAAAATCTTTTTCCCCCCCAAGGTAATAAACTAAATATTTTTTGCTGAGTTTTAAATGGAAAATATGCAGTCCTTGGAAAGACCGATTTGAAAAATAAACGATTTTGAGCACTGACCCAGACGAAAGGACTGACAAAGGACACAGGAAGTTACAACCAACTTCAATCCACATACTTGTGACAGATTTAATTAATGCTAAGCATTTAATTAGCACTGAGAACTAACAAGTGTGGGTCGGCAGCACAGATGCTGTCTGAGGAAGATCTCAGCGAAATTCACAGAGTCCATTCAGCTCCAGAAAGGGTCCATTAGGATTCCTGCAGTTAGCTCACAGAGCCCCTGTACCATCTCCCTTCCTTCTTTAGAGAGCTGGTTTACAGTAGAAGAAAGGCCCGGATAATAGACTATCCCCAGTTCCCCACAAAGCCTGGACAGACCCTTTGTTGTATGGAAGGAGAAGCCTTTCACAGGCAAAAGAACATCGGCCTCGTCTCAGGGAGACCATTGTCCAGCGCATAGAACCATCTCGACTACAGGCTCTGAGAGACGGTGAGAGCAGTGAACCTTCCTGTCAGTCTGAGGCCGATCACAATCCAAAAAAAAAAGCGGTGATCAGCACATTTCACACAAAAACACTGTCCATCAATAGATATTTGTTCTAAAAAAATGAAACACATATTCCCCTGAAAAAAACCAGCAGAACAATTACTCAGGATATTTGATGCACACGACTGAAACTGAAAATCACTTCAGAGAAACCAAACGAATATTTCCCTTTAACGAAAAAATATCATAAAAACACACAACTGTTCCATAAGTATTTGAACAGTGACACAGGAGGCCATCTTGGCCCCCGACACGACCACAGCAGATCTGAAATGTTACTAACGAGCTGTCTGTGTGCTCCTGAGATGGCAGCAGGAGTTGTGTACTGACATGCTTGTACACAGTTTGCCGATCATACCAACCAGATTTGGCAGGATTGGAGAAACCAAATTTATCAAAACCCAAAAAAAAAAAAAACTAACAGCACCAACCTGTATTAAAACATGAACCTGTGAGTAACAAGACTCAGAAACATATTTACAAAAGGCAATAATAATGCTGCATGTTCCTACAATAAGTAATATCAAGAGTTTGTAAATATAGGAATATAAAGAAAAGAAAAAGAGGCAGATGGTCACATGGGGGAAAAAAAACAAGCTGCAGCAATAATTATAAAGTGTACAGTAAAGGACAGCACAAATCCCACAGTGATGGGTGGATCCCTTCGGTGTTTCTGCAGCTGGGGTGACAGAGGTTGGGAAGTGGATACAGTGTAGAAATTAGGAGTTAGATTGGGTGTCATCGCATGCTGTGTAAACATGGGCCTGGTGGGCCTGTTTGTGAACACTCTTTAACAATTAGAAGCAGACGTGGCCAGAGATGGTATGCCATAATGCTTATGATATACTGCATGTAGGAGTTAGATGCCCTCGTTCTTTTATGTTCAAAGTGGATTCCCTGCCTCGGTTTGGGTGCCTCTCTCCTGCTCTCACTGTCTGCGTTTCCCTTTCTCAGAGAATCTGGGGGTCCGTGTGTCGGTGTCAGGCATTCATGCCATCCACTGAAGGCCCAGGAGAAAAGGAAGGCGCCCCCTCCGGCCACGACTGTTAAATAAAAAATATCTATGGCTCAATAATCTGCCGATGATGTGGGCTACAGGTACATTGTGACCTAATTTAGTGAAGTGTAGCCAATCATTGTGCTCCGTTTCTCCTCATTTGCGGATGGCCTCACCAATCAAACGTATTCTTTGTAACGTATGTCTTTAACCATGAAAAGGTGCGAACAGCCCAACGTTCTTTAGTCCAGGCTTTCCCATCATGCAATGTGGAGGTCAAGGATCACAAAATCTGGAGCTTGAATCCCAATCCGGCCCAAGTTTTATTTTCTACCACAAAATTAAAGGAACAATAAATGCTCCCAGCTAGACTCCAGGTTGAGGGAGGGTGGAAACCCTGAAATTCTCAGACCGTGATTTGATGGTCCCTGGTTAGGTGCTGAACTCTTTCAGCAGAAATAAACCTGATTCTTTTGGCTACACCTTGTCATGCCTGATTCTGAGAGGAGAGGAATTTCTCAGTTCAACGCTAGCTACAAGGAACCTACAACATTGGTGGAATCCACTAAAAACCACTAATCAGTAGACCGTGCTTTCACTGTGGGACTCTGTGATTGGTCGATCTCCTATCCATTTTGTTACACTAATAAGATATGACTATGACTGCCTTGCTGCCATATTTTCCTGGATAGGAAACAGTAAGGGGATTGAAGGTAGACAGGAAGTGCACTCACTCTGAGGGACAGTCTTCTTCATCTCGTCACGCAGAATCTTGTCCAGGCGATTGGACAGCGTGTTTGTGAGGGTTTGGGTGAGCTGCTGGGTGAGGTTCTCCTGAGCCTGTCGGTTGCGGTCCAGCCCCTCAAGAACGATGTGTTCCATCCTCCGCTCTGAGGTGCCCTTGGGGTCAAGGGCTCAAACATACTGAATAGAGCGAGGTGTAAAAATGTTACTGAGACATGAGCCTCAATAAAAAATAAAAAAAAATAAAAAATCAAAGTATGAGTAAAATTTTTTTTTTTCCCCCAAAGATAGTTTCAGTCATTTTAAGTATATCTTACCATGCAGATTTACACTCAAATGTTTATTTTTTCCAAAAATATTGGTTTTATTTATTAATAAAAAGGGGGTGTAAAGTTATGATTAACAGTTGTGACCAACAGCTGTTTTATTTTGGGGAATTGTACAAAGCTGGAGTACGACTGTTGAGAAGAGATATGACTTATTTGTTTGACATGCATAGATTGCTAGGTTTCAGGACATTGATTATAATCCAAAGAGATTTTAAAAATCTAATGAAACTCGACAGTAAAAAGGTATCTGCTCAGAACACAGCCTGGCGTACTGTTTGCAGCGATGAATCTTTGAAAAGTAAAACCAGTTAGCTAGCTCGGCAAAATTCCAAAACAGGCCACTGTCATTTGCAATGGAAATCAATGGTAAAAAGCCCTTTAAACTGAACACAGCATAATCTACTGTTAGCAGCAATGCTATTCTCAAAGAAAATAGTCTTCAACTATTGATTTTTGTTGGTCACAAAAGAGACCCATTTCCGAATCTTGCTAGTTCAAAACGGTTAAATAGCCGGCTAGCCAGTAAGTCCAGATTCAGTAAAAGTTCACCTTAGCTAGCGAGCAAGGAAGTTGAGCAAACTTTAAAACGAAAGATAGTGGGGAGTCCATTCACCCGTGGACTGCATTTGCCTTTTCGGGAGGGTGGGTTTGGATTTTTTGAAGTCAGGTTGTACATGTCTATGATCAGAATATTATCTACCGAGCTTGTAGATTGTAGTCGCCTTAGCTTGAGTGTTTAGGAGCAGGAAAGAGCACTGGACATTCGCATAAAAGCTTAGCAATGTACTGCAAGGACAGGGAAAATGGCAGACATATTTTGCATTGTACAACTCTACTTGGGGGCGGAATCAGCACTTGCTGTCCCTTAAACAAGCTTTCAGTGGTAGCAGAACCAGTCGCTACTCTGTGTTCAGAAAGAGGCTTTGACTGCCAACTCCACAACAGCAAGCCAGCTAGACAATTAAGAGCTAAGTTAATGTCATGTTACTACTTGGCTAACAACCAAAAAATGTCAAAAAACTAAAGAATGGGTGACGATATTGCTGAAGTTGTCGGACTGTTACTTGTGTTTTAAACTGCCGGTTCAAATGCATTAATTATCAGTGATCTAGCTAGCAACTAGCGCAAACCTACAATATTAAATAAGTCGGGCATTCAAGGGCTAGGGACGATGTTTATTGACTGGCCGTTCATAAGTATTAATTATGTTTAAGCAATTAGAAAAATCACTTTGCTTCATCATATACAGATCTGGTCCAAAACATTTCTACTTTATGACGCCTGCTGTGTGTAATTCCCAATTCGACACTCCCTGCCTTCCAACGGAGATTTGTGCATCTATCAGACTCACTTCTGTAAACAAGCTATTCAAAACAATTCCCTGGTGTCTTTAAAATACGGTTATGAAGCTTGTAGGAAAAATAAATAAATAATTAAAATGTGTGTTTTCAGCCAGACTGCAGTCTCCAAGTTGCTCCCCTCAGTAGCAATGCGGTACTTCCAAACAGGCAGCGAATCAGCAAAAATCAATCTCTGCTCTGATCGGCTGTCCCATCGCGGCGCAAAATGACAGGACCTACCAAAACCGAGATACATCTTTACAGGGCTGGACTATGTAAATGCCTTCCGTGAGATGACAAAGGGGCCACAAAATCAAAACAGGTTGTTCAAGATCACTATTACACATGGCGCGACAGTAACAGTGCAGAGACAATCCGGTTTCCTGTTTTTTTCAGATGTTAGGGGGAGGTAGGACCTAATTACACGTCCAAAAGCAAGGAAAAACATGATCTGTATCTGACTGAACTGCTGAGTGGCGCTCAAAGAAGTTGGGGAGGGAGGGGCGTTGCTAGCGGAGCGAAATGAGACATTTCTTGGGGCCCAAGCCAGAGGGGGCCCACAGAGACTCCAGCAGGATGGGAGGCCCGCAGTAATATCCTCTTAGAAGGACCTAGAAAGTTCCTATCGAGGGCACAGGAGGGGCGGAACAATCACGCACTTGTCCACATGTTCCGGAGAATGACTCACAAAGCCTGCTAATTACTCACTGGACCCAACTGCGACAAGGGGCTGAAGCATCACTTTCCACTGTTTTAGATCGAGTAGCCAGGAAACCAGTGTTCCAAGGACAAACGCAGCAGTATGTCAAGCACAAGAGTAAGTCACTGCGGATAGCAACACTGCTAACGCAATCACAGAGGGACACGCGTGCCTAAGCTTCTCGAGGATGGGCTCAAAAAGCGCCGTGACGACCAGAGAGGCAAAGCACCATGAGTGAGTCCAGTCACGCTTTTGTAAAATCTGGCCTGTCCAGAGGAGACCGTCAGTTCCCCAAGCAGACAGGACGTCAAACATCTCTGCCATCATCCGAACCCATCTTACTCCATTTAAATTGCCTCACAAGCATCTCCAGGCAAATTAAATCAAATTTAGCTGCGCAGCGCATTTCACGAAATGTTGCCACAACATGCATGACTGAGAACCCCAAACTAACCGCCATAAGAGCGAGCCTACGACATCGAGGGAAAAGAATCACGCTGCCCAGAGGCAGATAAGATGACACCTCGGGAATAAGCAGACTGAAGGAGAGGAAACCAGTCTCCCTACGGCTGACGCACGGCGCAGCACTGATCAGTACTGACAATCAGTCAATATTCATGGAGACAGAGACAAACCTAGCTGCAGTTAGGCGGCCGTTTCAAAGCAATGAGCAAAATTTACGCTCAGAAAAACGCGTCTCCCAGACATAACAAATATAAGTTTCTCTGAGCCTTTTATATATAGATTTATGTGTATTTATATTTATTTATTTTAACACCCAAAACCATCAGGAACAGACAGCAACTTGAAGAGTCCGTATGAACAGCAGCCCTGCAGCATGACCATCTTAAAAGCAGAGCGACAGTTAGGTTTCCGCCCTCATTGTGTTTGAAATAAAAAAGCATGACAATGGCGAAAGCCAAACCCAATCTGTGCCATTACAGTCATATTAACAAACCTCTACATGTTATTAACGATAGCGAAATGAAAATGTCTCGCAGTCTAATGGAGAGGCTGTTGCGTGGGCGTCTGCCCCCGTCCTTCAGCGACTCGGGATAACGAATAAAAGAATGATTACGTTAACGTTCTTCCAGGAAACAAGGCCCTCCAAACTAAGGCACAAAAAGCTTTCATATCAAAAGACAGTACAGCGGAGAGGATGAGAAAGGAGGCCGGCGGTTTATGAGATTTACACAAAAGGGCAGCGAAATAAATAAATAAATAACCCGAAAGGACGAGGAGAAAAGTGCGCGTCAGCGGGAGAGCCGATGCGAGTGCAGCTCGATTCTCCTGGCTTAAGCGGTTATGCAACTAGGTCGGGACAGGCCGGCGCAAATCCAGATTAAGATAATGGCAGCGGCTCTGAGTCGCCCGTAAAAATCGCAGAACCTGCGCTCCACAGCGCGCCCATTTGACTCCAGAAATGCAGTGTGCACCAACAGACAAATATAATTTAGGAGCCTTTCGCATCTGCTGCTTGGGGAGTATTGGTGAGCCCCTTAATTCATTCAGATAAGGAGCATATATGGTAGGAGGAGAGAGAGAGGAAAAAGGAAGAAAAAAAAAAAAAAAAAAAAAAGATTCTTGAGGTCCCAAACGGACCGTATCCTCCTTTACAGAGGACAGAGGACAGCAATAATGCCTTCAACATTTTCCCCACTTCACTCTCGGGTGAGAAAAGCAGCAGAGGTCGAATACACCGCTGGGATTACGGCCGACTGGTGTCAGTGCGACACCAGGCTACATGGGGCGGGGGGTGGATTCCTGAAATGGGTCAGAAGTCAGCCATTCAACTCACTGTGCCCCATGCCCACGCGGAGCTCCGCCTTAATCAGAGCACTTTCTAATTAAAAACACATAAGACAGCTGTGCTGCCCTTGGGCGACACATTCAAAATGCCCCCCAGAGATGAATGCATTTAAAATACATTTTAATTCCAAAATGCATGTAGTTTGAAATGAATTTGAGGTTTTTTTTAAATGTATGCAGAAAATATATGCATTTAAAATGTATTTGAAACCAATAAAATGCACCCATTTAAAACATATTGGCCCTAAATGCATGCAACACAAATGAGAAAGAAAAAAAAACTTTAAAATGCAATCATTGAAATGCACTTGAAGCCTTCGATAGGCATGTATTTTAAATACATTTGAAACTGCTGCAATGCACACATTGTATAACATGTTTGATGCCCCCGGCAAATGCATGTATTTGAAATCCCTCCCATTCCATAGTGCTGGCGCATCCAGTGGCGAGTTGGGAGCGTAAAGCGACAAGGCGAAAGGATACGGTCCTGTTCCCGCTGGTCGAGCAGGGCCTGCTCCACGTGGGCCATGATGGAGCTCTGCACGGAGTCCATGTGTCCTGTCAGCCTCTGCAGCAGCTCCAGCTGACTCTGCCGCAGCTCGGCGATCTCCCGCTCCTGACTGCGCAGCAGCATCAGCAGCTCCTCCTGGACCTCCGCGTTCATCTGCGCAAACCACACACACACAGCCTTTCTGAAGCCCGCCACAGGGGGGCAGCACTCAGAGCGAGGGCACTAGTCTGCTTCGAGCAGGCAAAAAAAAAGTATTGAATGATCCCTACGCTGCTCAAATGGGGAAAAGTAAGAAGTTGTTATGCAATCGACCAACTGCAGCTCCATACGCCGAATACGAAGATGAGGGCACATGTGTTTAAGATTGAAGGTGGACAAGCAAAGAATGCACACCTGCTCAAAGTCTGGTGAAAAGAGGATGGAACTAGGTATACACTTCAAAATCTCTGAGTCGACAACTTCAAAGGCACGGGTAATTCTCAGCTGCGCTCACTTAAACTCACCAGATTTGAGGAGGGAACATGAACGTAAAACGAGAAAGAAGAAATGACAATAAAGCTAAAAAGAAGAACTTCTTCCCCTTTGCATCGGGAGGGTGAAACAAGAGGTTTTGAGGTGGAAACCACCTTCGGTAATTAAGGTCTGCTCAAAAAGGACTTTCCAAGCTCTTCCCAAATGCACTGGTGCATTTTCACGGTACGGATTTCAGACCTGTGTTAATTCCTCGCAGTGTGAGCAATGGGAATTCCGGAACATACCTGGTGATCAGGGTGCCGAGACTGCGCCGAATCTCTGCAAGGCAACAAAACACAACAAACCCGGGGTCATTTTTCCACTGTGGAGATCTTCAGCTCACAGATCAAATTACATGCAAGAGGCACTATATCCATTCAGACTGTAATCCAAGTTACTGTCAACGAAACAAATCTGAGGTCATTACGAATCACAAAATACCTGTATGAGGAACACAGGATAATTATTTCACAACCCAGATCTACGACGCATGTCAAACTACTAATATCAGCAAATTTATGCTGGTGTAATTCGTAGTGCACAACTTCAAATCAGAAAAAATTTCTGATGAAAAATTTTAATCAAAACTGAAAGCAGTGATTTGTAAATTACCTTCTACCTTTATTGCATTGAAAAACGCCAATAAACAGTACCTTTCACCACACCAATTTCACTGATTTTTCAAAAAAAGAGAATCATTTCATTTTTGACTGTAGCAACATATTTCAAAAAACTGTTGGAACAGCAAAGTGTTTACCACACCGTAATACTGCCATTCCATTACACAACACTTGATAAATGTTTAGGCACTAAAGACGCAAAGATGAAGCCTTTCAGGGGCAAATTTGTCCCTTTTTTTCCTGCACGAGTCTTCAGGAGAGCACCTGTACAGATCTGCAGTGCCACAATTTGCATCTTAAAATTCAGCAAAAGGTCTTTATAGGGGACAAGTTGGGACAGCAGGTAGGCCAGTCCAGCACCTGCATCATCATCCGACACAGCCTGTCCCATGTAATGAGAGCCAAACGTGCCTTTTCATCATCTTGTGAAAACATGCACGGGCCTCCCTGAAAAGATGTTGTCCTAATGGGAGGATATGTTCCTCCAAAATCTAAGAGTACTTTTCATAATTAATGTTGCCCTGACAGAGGTACAGGTTACCCTTGCCAATGAACTGATACAACCCCACACCAAGAGAGTGCGTGGCTCTTAGTCTCGTGGCTGGTAACAGTCTAGATGGTATTTTTCTTCCTTGGTCCGGAGCACAGCGTGTATTTCACATAAAACAAGATGCGTTTGTGAAACACTGATGCCCCCGTACATAACATGCACATGCTAACCATTAAAGGCCTATCATGAGTCAATCAAAGGTTAGAGGTCAAGGTCACAAGGTCAACATTCATTACCTCATCAGAAAGGCCTTATCCTAAGGAATACATATGCCTGGTATCAAATGCCTATTACTAGCTAATGAAAAGTTATGGCCCATGTTCAAGTTGTCACCAAACGTCATGCCCCAAGGTCAAGGTCAGAAGGTCAAAAGTCCCCCATCTGAAATACCTTCTCATAAGCAATGCATATGCCAAGTATCAAATTCCTATCATGAGCCGATCAAAAGTTATAGCCATGGCAAAGTGCGGACAGACGGACAGGTGAAAAACTATATGCCCCTGAAACTTTGTTTACGGGGGCATAAAAAGATCTGAAATATTAATATGCTGTTTCAAAAGCGTAAAAGCACACTGCAGACGTCTCCGAGCCCAGAGAAGCCGACAGTGCTCCTAGACACCGTAAGCATAACACTTCTCTTTTCTGCAGTTGGGTAGAAGCTGGTATTTGTGGATATAACAGTATTATCGTACTTAACAGAAGTTTTCCTCAGTGAGCCTGAGCCCATGAGGTGACATCACTCACAGATAAATGACAGCTCTGGACACAGTGCCATCTGAGTGATTGGAGATTGCACGTATTCATCTAAGGCCTGTGCCTTTGCCGGTTATTGCACTGAAATTCCTCCTTATTCGGTGAATCTTGTAATTATTCTCTGCACTATAGAGGGTAAAATATCCTCATTCCATCCGATCCTTCAATGAGAGACATTATATTCAAACCTTTCACATATTTGGTGACGCTCCTGAGGGACGAGGCATTTGGATGCTGCTTTTATACCAAATCATAAGTACGATCAACTGCTGACATCAGCTATTCCAAATGGCAGGATTATACAATTTTTTAAATCTTCTTTCCAGTCCTAAACTGGTCTAGAAACTTTTTTTGGAATGTGTTGCAGGCCTAATTGGCAGGAATGATTGTACATTTGCAAATAAAATTAAGCTGACAAGACAAAACATTAAATCGCTTATCTGCATAATATTTGCAGTGAAATACCAGTCAAAGTAAGTTAAGTTAAAGTTAAAGATAAATAAAGACTTTTTTTATGAGCACTTTCCATTCCGTCTCCAACCTTTTCAGAGTTGGGGTTGAAAGTAAGCGCATTCATCTTAATCACAAAAGACGATCACCCTGAAAACGAGCAATTTTGGAGGACCCACCCATCGTCTTTTTTGCTCTTCCTCTTTAATTTGGGGGAGGCGCGGGGCGACACCTTCCAGTCCTTCACTGGTAGGCGGTGCGACGCCCTGGATCCGCAGTTTCCGGAGGACGACGCCAAACTCGCCACCTCATCATCATGATCACTAATGAGAGGGAAGAGATACGAGTGGTTTTACTTCAGCAAATCAGGCCAACTGAACTGAGCCTCACTCCTCCCCACTCACTCATCTTTAGTTGCATGTTGGATACCAACTGATTTGAGCGGGCAGACCTGTCAGTAGTAATCTGTTCTGACTGAGGCAATGGTTCTCTTTTTGACGGCTTACTTGATTAATTTAAAATATTCCCCAGTGAACGGGAACTTTTTTTTGGAGCAAAATGTTTATTTATTTCCCAAGGATCAATACGGGATATCTCTTTCGCAGTCAGAGCTAATACAGAACCCCCTCCCTCAGCATAATCAAATGATCGAAAATAATGTACCCATTTTAAAAACTATGAATGCAGTCAAAAAAAAAATCCCCGTACAATACACACATATCCCATAAATACATCATTCTCATTTGAGATATAACACAAGCACATTATATCTTGTCAAACTAGATTACAGTTTTGAGTTCCCTGTAAATGCCTGATGTCTAAGACAGAGTTTCCCACATACCGAATGCCCTCGCTTTGGCTTTATTGACTCGAGCCGTGGACAACTCCATTGTAACCATCTCTTGAAAGTAATTTAACCATTTTTTTATATGAAGCTTATGAGGAGGGATCCTCCATTGAACAACAAGTTTTTTTGCAGGCGTTGTACCTGCAAGCCAAATCCTTCTTTGTTTTTCGTTAAACTCAATCGTAGAGTCATCAGTGAGTCACAAAATTTTAAGATCTTGAGGAATAACTCTCCACCATTTCCGATAACTCATGGGCTACCTTTTGTCAAAATAATAAAACCGAACATACGCTTTTGTCTACGTGCTTGTTTACAACAGTTATCGTGTGGTCTGCATTCAGTCTGGCTATTATTTGTGATGTACGGTGCTTTATGCATAAGTACAGCGGTCTATAAGTACATCCGTTTGAGCAACAATACTGGGCATAGCTGTATGGCAGACTGCCAGTGCGTGTGTGTTTCTAACCTCTGCTCTGCGCTGGCGTCCTGGCTGTCGTTGTGGGGCAGGCTGTAGGGGTGTCTGTGGTAGACAGAGGGCTTGTGTTTCTCCTTCACGTCCTCTCTGCAGCTGAGTCACAATAAAACACACCGGTCAGACAAACACACACCATCCCCACTGCCCCCCCCTCACCCCACAGCCACATTCAAACCCAGAACACGACCCTCACCGCAGCCATCCCAGACTCACCATTCAAACCCAGTACACCGGCATCTCAGACTCACCTCCTGACCTGACCCACCTCAGAGAGGAGCTCACAAAAAATCTCACTCACAGAACAGCGCAGACAGCTGCACCCTGTACCTCCCTCAGAGTGCAGAGGGCAGCTTTCATCTATCAGGCCGACCAAAGAAAACGGCCAAGCTGTAACAAAGGTTTGTCAGATGTCTACTTTTTTTCAAATAACCGGCAACACAAAACTGAAAACATGCTACCTTCCCGCAAAACTTCGCCCCACGACACTTTGAAGTCGGTACATTTTCACCAGAACCAAACTCATATAAATCGCACGGCTTGTAACAAACAGAGAGACGAACCAACTGCGCATGCGCGCTGTCCCTGGGCTATTTTTTTCTCTGGCAAAACAACCGCAGGACAGTGCGCATGAGCAGTTGTTTTGTCTCTGGGTTTGTTACAGGCCGGGCGATTTATACGAGTTTGGTTCTGGTGAAAAGGTATCGACTTCAAAGTGTTGTGGTGCAAGGTTTAGCGAGATGTGGCATGTTTTCGATTTTGTGTTGCTGGTTGTTTGAAAAAGGTAGACATCTGACTTTTGTTACAGCTTGGCCGTTTTCTTTAGCAGGCGTGATCCGTGATAAGTCTTATTAGACTTCATTAACTTCACAATGAGCTTTATATTAGACTGTATAGATGCGTAGTTTGCTCTGACTATGCATGAGTGAGTGTGAATGCACACGTGCGTGCATTATATGTGTGTGCGTCTGCGTGTGTGTGTGTGTGTGTGTGTGTGTGTGTGTGTGTGTGTGTGTGTGGCGTGCGTGTTCCTCTTACCACTCCAGCAGGCTGTTCTCCCTCAGACTGCCGCGGGTTTCACGGGTGATGTCGGGGGCTGCAGGCCAGGGCTGGCTGACGGCCCCTTCAGCACAGGCGGCGGCGGCGGCGTTCTCCTGAGACAGCGCCGTCTCCAGGAGCGACGGTGTGGAGCTCAGCCTCTCCCCGTCGCCAGGGCTCCCGTCCAGCCCATTCCGGCTCCGCGGCGACGACAGCAGGTGCAGCGCCGAGGCCGCCGACGCCATGCTATCCTCCCGCGGCTCCGACCCAGACCCTCCTGGCCCCGTCCCCCGCTGCAGGGTCTCCGAGGCGATCTCTGGGATGTCCTGGGACATGGCGGTGGAGGCAGAGGAGATGACGTCCGGAGAGCGCTCCCTGGTGGGGGACGACTGCGGGACCAGCAGCGGCTCCATCACCTGCAGGTCTAGAGAGAGGGGAGGGGCCGGAGAGGGGAGGGACTGAGAGAGGGAGGGGCGGAGAGAAGGAGGAAGAGGCGGAGAGAGGGAGGGAGACAGATGTGTGAGCAGTGAGCGGGTTTCCAGACCAGGTGGCCAAGGCTACACACTTGATTACACAAATTATTCTACCCTGAAAATGCTGGAAAACTCATGTTCACAACTTGGGCGCACATAAAAATAGCCAAACAAAGCCCTAGACAGTTCGGTTGCTCCTGACCAATGCATGTATCCCTGGATGCTTGCATTACCCAGTCACCCATGCAATAGGGAGAGATCAACTTCTGAACCTGACTCTGAGGTCAAAGCTCCAAGGTCACAAAAACTCCAAGGTCACAAACTAATTGATAACATACACATTCTTATTAGCGCCAGATCCAAACCCATCTCTAAATGCACCAATATGTCCTGTTGTCTTTTACTTCTCGGGTTACTGGTGGCTGATTCATGCGTTTCACTGAAGAGGTCAGCTGGTGACCAAATCAGTCTAAGCGTCTGTCAGAATGAAATAATTTAGTAAGGATGATGTAGTTTATCTTGAGGGGACGTGGGTGCACAAGGGAACACTGAATGGTTTGTACAATCAGCAAGCTACAGGGCCTTTCCTGTTAGACCATGAACCCAAGGTCAAAGGTCAAATCCAAGATCATAAACTTGAGTGCAATACAAGGCCTTACATTAGTCCCAATACAATTCTACGCTCAAAATGCGACAGCAAGAGAGGTGGGGGTCATTTTGTATGGCATTGCGCCATTTAGACCCTTCATTTATTATTCGGTAATTTACAATCCGATCAAGACAAAAATCAATAGGTGTCGAGACCTCACCACTACTAATGCCTCCGTCAAATAGTAATCAAATTGATTGACAATGATGGCCTGCAGTTCGATCGCAAGAAACCTCCCCGGATGCGGCTGCAGTGGAACCCCATGCAAATCCGTAGAATCCCCGAATTTATCTGGGGATACAATTTCTAGTGGCGAACTGAAACTGATACTGTCGCTGTCGTGTTTTGCAGGAGTCTCCTCAAAGCACAATGAGTGAATGCACTACAGTTCACAGAAACATAAATGCATTGTTATATTCTGGTCAAAAAATTTTGTCGTCAATATTTGTTACGTTAGCATGAAATTATTAGTCTTCTGCACATACCCTACAGCAAACATAATTCCAATTTCTCTGAACATGGAAGTGCGGGCTACTGCCAAGCGCAAGTTGCAGGGGAGGGTGTAGATCAAGTCTGGGGTGTTGACTGCGTCCGTGGGAGGTAATGGTGTTGATTAGTAGGTCGAGTCTGTGGTCCGTGAATGCATTGGATTGTAGTTTGAATGGGCGTGTCAGTGGGAGGTGCAGGTGCTGGGATGTAGCTTGAGTGGGCGTGTCAGTGGGAGGTAAAGGTGCTGGGATGTAGCTTGAGTGGGCGTGTCAGTGGGAGGTACAGGTGCTGGGATGTAGCTTGAGTGGGCGTGTCAGTGGGAGGTGCCGGTGCTTGGATGTAGCTTGAGTGGGCGTGTCAGTGGGAGGTAAAGGTGCTGGGATGTAGCTTGAGTGGGCGTGTCAGTGGGAGGTACAGGTGCTGGGATGTAGCTTGAGTGGGCGTGTTAGTGGGAGTTCAGCTTGTTGGGTTGTAGCTTTAGTGGGCGTGTCAGTGGGAGTTAAACGTGTTGGGTTGTAGCTTGAGTGGGCATGTCAGTGGGAGGTAAAGGTGCTGGGTTGTAGCTTGAGTGGGCGTGTCTGTGGGAGGTAAAAGTACTGGGTTGTAGCTTGAGTGGGCGTGTCAGTGGGAGGTAAAGGTGTTGGGTTGTCAGTTGAGTGGGCGTGTCAGTGGGAGGTACCTGCAGGTTATTGACAGGCAGCTGATCTCCCAGGCCGGGGATGAGGATGGCGCTGTTGCGGGAGCTGCCAGAGGGGGTGGTGCTGAGCGTGATGGTGCTGCTGCTGCTGTCCAATGAGATCTTTGGGCTCTGGATAAGCTCCTCCCCACCCCTGCACAGGACACACCCTTGAAGCCTCAGCTGGACCCAAGCAAAACTCACAAGAACACATATCTCACCCATACCAATCCAAACCCCTCCTCCTGGTCACATGACCTACCTGGCTCCACCGCTGTCGGAGTTGCTGCTCATGGCCGTTACCACGGTGAGGCTGCTGACACTACTGCCCGGAGAGGCCGGGATCTGAGAGAGAGAGAGGTAATGAGAAAGATTTGACTGAGATTTGACAACAAGGAAATAAAGCAGGATATCGATTTGAAAAAAAACATGTACGGTACGAAATTATCAACAAATGAAAGAATAGCTATAATATCACCATTTGAGGCAGAGCTCACCACACCTAACTGAGGCCAAAAACTCTCCACCTCTCAAATCATGGAGCAGATTTATCAACCAGAGCTTAACCAGGGCTGACCAGTGCTGTTCCATGTTCCAACAAATGTACCATTTGTTGATCGTCACTCAAACCGTCAGAAAATAAACTCGACTCAATAGCTGGCTATCTCTGAGAACTGCTAATAAGATGTGCAGTAGGGAACTGACCTGAGCAGCCCTGCTTTAGGCTATAGTCACAGCGGAGTGTTTTTAGATGTAGTGAGAAGGCCTCAGGCAAGGCTCCCCAAATCTGGCTCCAGAATCCAAATCCAGCTCAGGTTTTCTTTCCTTCCAGGCAATTTACAGTACAAGTAGAGCTACTGATTGGCCAGACTGTTTTAAGACCGGATTCTCAAAGCAAGGTGGGAAACCAGAAGTTCTCGGGCCCGTGATTTAGGAAGCCCTGGCCTAAGCCTTCACTGATAGCAGCGTTAGTGCTGGATTGAAACTTGCTAACGAAGTGGGGTGTGCAAGACGGGTTCGCACCGAAGCACTGGGGGTCATGAAGGCATCGGGGGTCATGAGTTTGGGCTTGGACTCGCTGATTGGGGACAAGAAGTCCGTCGGTGCAGGGAGAGCCTGCATCCCCTGCAGGTCATTCTGAGAACTGCGGCCCGACTCTTTGTCCGAGCCCATGCCCTCCACACTCATGTCTGTCAGGTGATCAGAGAAGCCTGAGGCCACAAACGAACAAAATAAGCACACACATAGACACAATCGCACGCAAGCGCGCACGTGCAAATACACACAGAAACACGCACATGGATGATGCGACCGCTTAAAGAATGGCAGATCCTTATTTTGACTGTAACATAAAATAATAATCACATTAAGGTATAACGTTGACAATCTCTGACTTCGCACACCATTGCAAAGTTCAAGCTCCTTTACTTGCTTTTGATATGTCAAAACAAACTGAGAAAGTTTTTGCCCACGGCACAGTCTTCTATATTCGACGAGGTAGGCGCGGTAACATGGGCTGTTCTCGTATTTGCACACAGCTACAGTTACGGCCGTTGGGACGAAGAGAAAGCTAGCTACAGCCAACTATTAATGCAAATTCTCCAGCCTTGTTTCTAAATCTGACCTCACTGGGGACGCTATTAAAAAAATTGAGAAGAGAGAGAAATAGTGAAATGGATGTGAAATAAAATGGAGAAAAGTGGTCCTGGTTGAGGATGGCATCATTTATCCTGAACACAGGGCCACAACGAGTCCAAATAGCCCTGTGTAGTGAGCCTTTAAAGCTGCAAAGAATATAACGTTCTGCAGCTACATTTCTGGACTTTAAGTCTAATCACACACTTCTTCATTTTCCGTAATGTGCAATATGGCAAATTTCTTCAGAAGGAGGTGATATTTCTCAAACTGATGATATTCCGGGCAGGTGGAATCAGCGGGGTCCGAGCTGCGGAAAGAGCCGACATCTGCTTACCCAAACAGCCATTTGTTACAGCGGGACTACAGAGATGAACAAAATGGCAGGCGGCCAAATTTGCATTATGCTGCGAGTTCGAGGCGAAAAAGGAACAGGTTTCCAGCGACATTAATCGCCGGAGAAACTGGCGGCAGCACAAAACGCGGCGCCTCGATGGGTCACTCAGGACAAGCCTGTAAAACCCACAGGTTTAAATCAAACAGTATGAATCCTAACTAACCCGCAACGCCAGCCAACCGCGAAACTCTCTGGATCTCCGACCGGAACGCAAGGCATCCCAAGCCTTATGTGCTGACTGAAATTAAAATCCTGTGTTTAGCGGGGATAATTCGGTTTCTTCCAGAGTGGTACCGGGGTAATTCTGTTCAGCCTTAAATTGATTTCATTTGGCCCAACAAATCAGTTCTGGTATAATTCCACATACCCCTTACAAGCGTACTTGGGCAATTCTGCTTTGCCTTTCATTCGCGTTGGGGTAGTTCTGTTTTGCCACATATCAGCATTAGGCTACTTCAGTTTAGCCTCAACTCAAGATGGAGTAATTTTCTTTAGCCTTACATTAGTATTAGAGTAATTCTATTTAGTGTCATATCAGTACTGGAGTAATTCTGTTTACTCTTACTTTAGCATCTGAGTAATACCATTCAGACTCGCATCAAAATGAAATAATTCTGTTCAGAGTCACAACAGTATTTCAATAATTCTGTTTAGTCTTATAATTGAATTAGAGTAATTCTGTTTAGCCTCGTGTCAAAATGGAGCAATTCTGTTTAATCCAACATCAGAATTGGAGTACCTCGTTTTCGCCTCAAATCAAAATCAAGTAATTCCATTTACTGTAACATTAGAATTGGAGAAATCGTGTTGAGTCTCACATTGGTATTGGGGTAGATTTTGACCAGCAGTGGTACTGGGGTAATTCTGTACAGCCTCCCATTGGATCTAAATGGAATTTCACAAATATCAAAGTGGTACTGGTGTAACATAGACCCCAGTTTAGTATTTTAGCGATTTAGTATTGAGACCCACCATCAGTGCAAAATTAACTTCATTTCCGTGAGATTTCAGCAAAATTCCCCTCATTCGCATATTGTTTTTGGGGGAACTAAATCTGCCCCATGTCAGCATAGGGATAATTACTGTTCCCCCTACATTGTCACCAGGGTAAATCAATTTCCCCCACAATGATATAACAAATGTAGTATCTATCCATGTAGATATCAAAGCGATGCGGTTTCCCCTGGAGCAGAACTCAGGGCAGGAGTCCTCACCGAACTCGTCCTGGGGCGGGGCCTGTGCTGGAATAGGGGTGTTCCCAGCACCTGGCTGCGGCTGGAACCAGATCTGCACGTCCTGAAGAGACCTGCGGGAATGAGGCGATTAATGGGGCAGGTGAGCTCTTCATTGGAGAACTGTGCAGATGGCACAAACTGCAGCGCTCGCTATCCCAGCAGCACTGCAGAGCTGTTTAAACGCCATCATCGCCAAGACAGGAACTCAAAGACAGAGCCTCACTCACTGTCAGGTTGGGTCAGAGTTCATAACTCCTCCACTCTCAGCTCCTGACAACTAGGCCTACACAGTTGGCGGCTGACTGCAAGGAGTATATCCCTGAAATTCCCCAATTCCAATTCCCCAAGATCCGTAAATTAGATTCCCTTTGCTTGACCTACAATATGAGGCAAATTTGAGGTCTGCGCAAGTAATTGTTCCAGAGATATGGTGAAAAAACTGATTTTTTCAATATATAGCGCCACCTGGTGGCAAACCTAGGAGTGCATACCTGCCCAAAATCTAATCAGTTCATCCTCTCTACCATATCTACCCATATGCTAAAAATGAGAAGCCAATGTAAAGTATTTTGTGAGTTATTGCACAAACGGCTAAAATCTGCGGATGCGGCGGCAGACATGGTGGTAGCGGCAGGTGGGGCGAAACCACGATATGCCCGAAACTCGTATTTTGGGGATATAATAATAACAGTGTCAAAGGCAGATGAATCTGTATCGAACTAACCATCACTTGGACTATAAGCACCAAGCTTCCTTAACTTCAATTATTAAATACTCACACAAACAATGACTCAATTCCAAAGCTGCTCATTCCTGTCCAGCAGTGATTTCCACCCGTCCCTTGAGATCTAAAGCCATGTGGGCTTTTGACCCTTAACTTAAGTTGAGCACCACACTCAATGTCACTGGTCCGGGAATTGTCAGAAGTGGAAATGTTAGGTCAGAGTTAAAGAGTCACCCCACTATGAGAGGAACAGAGTCCAGACAAACTGCTGTATATACGGACCTGTCCCCTCCCCTCCCATCCAATCTACACACACAAAAATACTGAAACAAAGCTAAAAAAAAAATGGGGAACTAAACGTGTTCTTGACCACAAAAGATCCCGGATAATGACAGTAACAACAAAGCTGAGGACTCACTTGGTGTGGACGCAGTAGAGTTTGATTTGGACTCCCGCTTTCGACTCCACGGGCCCTTGACTTCCTTCTAAATTAAACAGAGAAAGGGAAGACAATTAAAGCACTCGGAGAACCTGCCCATCAGCTGTCAAATTCCATCGGTGAAGTTGTGCAATCGTGCAAAATTGTATCTGTATACACATGCGCCCGCGCAGACATAGACACAGACACACGAGTGGTCCTGTGTATTAGCATATACGTATACGAACAGTATGTTTCCGTGCGTTCGAGCGCTTGCGCCCTTTGAGTACACGCCTCTGTGGAGGTGAGTTGGTGCATTTGCGCGTGCATGCGTGTCTGAGATGATGCGCGCATGTTTTGTGCGTGTGCACGTGAATGCGAGACCCCATGGTGAATTTACGGTCAGTACTAACACACGACCCAGTATGGGGCTCCACGGGGGGTTAGGGCCAACCTGTGGTCATGCTCTCGCTCTCCTCCTCCGGGGGAAGCACTTCAGTGTGACGCAGCCGGCTGC
Source organism: Gymnothorax reevesii (assembly GCA_029721435.1). NCBI lineage: Eukaryota > Metazoa > Chordata > Actinopteri > Anguilliformes > Muraenidae > Gymnothorax > Gymnothorax reevesii. The sequence goes on along the minus strand of CM056589.1, from coordinate 50,492,118 downwards.
GACTCACGTCCTGGATCCCGAAGCTGAGCACGGGGTGCGTGAGCAGGAACTCGGAGACGGCGGTGAAACCGGCACGTCCCTTCTCCAGGTCCTGCCGAAGCTCCATCACGTACAGGACCTGTGCGAAGGGTCCCGCGCTGGGTCAGTACACACACCCCACCCCGAATCCACATACCAGCAACTGCCTGAGCACTGGGGACTGGGGGGGTCCCCCAAGAACCGAAACTGAAAGAACCTGCCCCCATTGGTCAACCCCGTACACAATACCACAGGGATGAGACCGCAATGATGTCATCTCACTGTGGGAACATGCAGGGGCTCTGAGGACAGAGCACATTGTTAAGTACTTAATTTCAAATCATTCCTGAGTGGCTTCCTTTAACAAACCTTAACCTTGATGTTGTTCTCAGTTTAAAAAGTAGTCATTTTGTACATAAATAGTAGAGATTTAAAATGTTGATCTTTTCAGCATGAAAAGCAATTTCTTTTCCAAATGTGACCTAACAATCAGTAAAAAAGTGAAATGGGTCTCATAACAATGGCACGACATTGGGCATAAAAATTGAATTTTGAGTGTTTGTTCATCATACAGTCATGCATATTGTTGTTTATCGAGATTAAGAATCTATTAAAGCAGAAAATTAATTAAATTGTGCACTTTGAAATAATGAGGAGCTGTTCCGCCATAAGAGACAGTCTCTCCTGACCTTGAATGAGGAATATAGACACTTACTGCTTGACTGACGAGAGAAAAGGTGTTTTTCTCCAGACTCAAGTAACTGCTTTTTGGTCAAAAATGCATGAAATTGCAAAAATGAGCCAGGACATAGCCATACTGTATCCACCAATCACATTCCACAATTATTCTTTTCATTATGATCATGTGACTCCTCAACCCCACTGGTTGCTGACAGTGATATCATGCTCGACTGAGCTCAATGTATTTCACAGATATCAGGGTTTCTTCCAGGATTTTTTGAAACTGTGGCAGAGAGCTTCAGTGTCAGGTCAAAACTCAGCATTATCAGGTGTGGCCAGTTTTCATTAATCAGCACGTAGGCGATGTAATAATTGAAGTCTATGTGCACGGAGGTTTATCAGTTTCACGTGCATGACGGTGGCCTTCACTTACGATATGAAAACCTATTATGACTCCAGACTCCGGAGTTGGAATTAAATAATCATGAAGATACAATTAGGTAGAGCAGGATGTGCTCACAGCAAACACAGAAGTTAACATCGTGGTTTATAGTTTTGCAAAGTGAACAAAATATTTTTCTCTAACCGTTGCACACATTGCATTAAGAAGGAAGCAGCGCGTTTTACTGCAGATGGCTAATTTTTATTCATTGGAAAACATATTCATCAAGCAAAATGATTGACGACAGGTCAAGAATTATTAGCGCTCATTTTAACTTAACAAGGAGAACTGGCGACACCTGATTGTCCTGAAGATTTTTGGAGTTTATGTAAAGTAATTTTACACAGGCGTGGCGGCTTTTATTTTGCGGTGGTGGTGCGCCACGATCAATTATATGCAGCTGAAACCCTGGATATTCAGTCAGAGAAGCATTAACAGGAACGGGCACAGAAAAAGTGATGTCGTAACAGCATTCAACAGCTCTAGAGAAGGTGGAACCCCAGTTATGGTCCTCTGTTGCTCATCACTGCAGTGCCAACAGCGGATTGCGTCAGAAAAGAGTTGAGCTCTGCAGCATTATTACCCATGATGCACTCACAACAATACAGTGACTGGAATCTTCACCAACAGCGGCCACCATTCATTTCTATTAGCATTCCAGCTAATGCTAGCAACTAACGCGTCTGTCTCCGAGGTGGATCAGCGCCCCTGGACTGAGAGCTGCGGCCAGACAACACCGTGACCTTAGAACCCTCACCTTTCTCTGTACGTCACTGAGAATGAGGTAATCTGCCGACAGGTCCAAGCTAGCCTTCAGACTGGGCAACACAGAGGAGTTGAAGGGATCCGGTGAGAATCTGGGGAAACAGAGGCAGTAATTACCTCAACTGTATTAGTATGGTGCATTTTACATAACAGTCACAAAAACCCCATACAGAGTAACAGAGGGATAAATGAGGCAAAAAAATTGGCCTAATCCCAATGTAGGAAGCATTTGAGTAGATAAGAAAAAACTCTGTGGCTCGCCTTGACATTTGATAAGTTTTGCCAAAGGTAGATAATGGTTTGCAGGACCCTGCAAGAACTGTGAGACATTCCAGAAAGGACTTAAAAGAATGCATATATTCTGCCGTATAATAATGTGAGGATAATGATAATAATGATAGGCCGTCTTGAAAAATAATGACAACTTTCTTAATGGAGTTCACAGTGGTGGGAAGACCACAACACAGTTTAGGTTTCCGGGGACAATAAGTTATGAAGAAGATTTATGACAGATTTATGGCATTTATAAAATTTGGGGGCCTGGTCTGATGTTAGAGATCAAATCAAGGTCAAAACTGCACTGGTCAAAGGTCAAAACCTAGAATGTGTGTCAAGTCATGATTCTACATACGTACAGACCCAGTTTCTGCTGAATGACTGCAGAAATTATTGATCAATGGGTTAATATGACATTTTGGATGGTGGCCGTAGCGGCCATTTTTCGGGACAGATTGCAACAATGTCCAAGTGTTGATTTCCTCATTGTTGGGAAGATGGGTGCAAAGTTTCCAGTTCATCGGTATTGTCGCAGAGCATTTTTGAGTCCGCTGATGAAATTGACGGGCGTGGTCTGACAGAGGTCAAATGAAGGACGAAGTGCAATGAAGAGAAAAACAGAATGTGTGTGTCCAGTCATGCAGCAGAAATTACTGACGAAGACAAAATAGGATTTGGAGAACGCATCGCACATATTTATGCAAACATTGGTGTCCTCACTCGTAGGAAGATGGCCGTAAAGTCTCAGCTCCATTGGCCAAACAGTTTAGCAGATGTTTACAGTCACCGTTGAGGACGACTGACGAACAGGAAGGACCGAATGACACAGAGCCAGAAGCCCAGGGGAGCAAAGAAGTCATCAGAGGAGAGAAAAACTTCACCGGTTGGCTTTAGAAAACTAACAGGGAGAAGCCAGCACAGTGAGAGGTTAAGAAAAATAGTGGCAAAGCCACTGTGCCCTCTTGGCCAACATGGCCAAAATGGAACGCCCCCTATTGGCCAAAGTATTGGCCCGATTCGGCTCAAAAATCGAATTTGGTCTAGACCTTTTGACCATATTTACACATATGAAATATGAAAAGGATCGGTGAAGAACTGAAGACGCTAGAGCGCAGACAAGCCAAAAGTTTACGGATGCACAACAGACCACCACTAAAGACCCAGAGCATAGCATAAGCTCCTTCGGCCTTTCGGCCAAGCAGGCAAAAGATTATACAAAATGGCGTAATGTTTAACAGAGAATCAAACCGGCTACAACGCCGGTAATATAACCAGCTAGTTGTAGATGCAGAGAGTCACAATGAGGGGGAAGTTACTGTGTGCAGTTGAGAGGAGCTGTACGCCAATTACACCATAACAACTCAACACCGGAAGCCACGAAACAGCTGGTGTCCCATTACGAGAGCTGATTGTTCGGAATAAGCCCGTGGAATACCACCCTGTCCTTCAAAAACGGCAGACAAGTATTTGAGAAGCAGTCAGTGATTCTCTTCTTTTCAGCCAGCTGAGGCTCTCTGAACCTCTTAAATTAACAGTCTTCTGACCAATACCTCTTTAACCGAAACCCATATTGTTTTCATTAAAGTGTTTTGACTGGCACCAAACCAACTTCTCCAGTTATCTCGCGCGCAGCATCATTACACGCATTTTTCAGCGTAATAGTCAGTGTTGTGGAACAGACGACACCGCGGAGACGGAGCAGCCATTATTCGGAGCGATTCTGCAGTTTCTCCGTGTTCTCGGAAAGGTTAAAGACGGAGCACGAACAGCAGGGCGGGGAAAAGAGTTCATTCACATCACGTTTCCGCAAAGCTGTCCATCTGCCGCTCCGCTGCGGCGGTAATGTTAGTTTTATTCTCCCCCTTTCCCCGTCTCCCACATAAAACATGAAGAACTGCCTATCCGGGAGAATGGGCTTCTCCGGAATATTCTGTCAAACACTTTTCTTAACCCTTAGAGCGCTAAATGCCGCTACTGTAGCTCCAATGATGCAAGATGTCAAAATCAAAGCAGTTGAAAACCTATCATGTGGCGGCTCGTTTAAAAGAGCTCCCAAACGGGTGACCGCACGACAGGTTTTCAACAGCACAAGAGCATTACATTTTTATTTTCTAAAAATGTGTTTCTATGCCATAACTGCTAAAGGGGTAAAGATGGAGTGAGAGAATCGCGTGTGAGAGGGAGAGGGGGATGGATGAAGAAAAAAAAAGAGGGGGGGAAGGGGAGGGAGGACAAAAAAAAATGAGGGATTGAGGGGGAACGGAAAGAAAAAGAGGGGGAGGGAGAGAGGGAGGGGAGATGAAGAGAGAGATGAACACAGGAAGGTAAAGACAAGAATGAAGAGAGAATAGAAGAAAGAGAGGAACAGAGAGGGTGCGAAAAGAGCAGGAGAGGAAGAAGTTTCCGGATGCGAGACTCAAACTCCTGACCTCACAGTCTGCAGGCAGGTCCACGACACCGTGCACCACATCTTCAGCTCACGGTTCTGATCGGCCCCGGAGATCAGAAAACGCCAGAAAGGAACCCTGAATGAGAGCAGCAGGGCGCATTTTAAATCAGAACACAGCCTCTTTGAGTGAAAACTCCTCTGCCCAGGAGCTGCAGCGCTGCCTGATTAAAATTAATGACAAAAAAAAACCTCCAGAAACGAATGCAACATGAAATAATACAATCGCGCAGAAGGGGAATTCCTGCAATTAAGAGCATCACAAGTGCACTGATCACAGGGGAGGTTTTTCCCTGAATTTATAATGCTGCCTCTTCTGTTTTTAGGGAGGCAGCGATCTCAGCAGTAACCTTGAGGCCCGTTCCCCAGTTCGCGCGCGCTCTGTCGAGCGAGTCTGCAGAAAGGCATTGTGGGTACTCACTCCGGGTCCTGCTTCTTGTGGTTGTCGCAGAACAGAAGGCAGGACAATGGCTTGCCGTCGTGGGGCCTCCACTCGTGCAGACACCTGTAGTGGGACGGGAGGGAGGGGGAGGCAGGCCCCATTTTAATTACATCTCTGTCCCCGCGGATACGAGCCGATGGCGCTTTCATTATTCACGGCAGAGGAGCTGTACGCTCGACACCCTCGTGCGCCCCTGACGAAGCACTCGCTGAAACAGCGACTGCAAACTCTGCCGCAGACAAGAGCAGTATAAAGGGTCCATTTTTGCCTTGTCGGTGTACGGGGACGGGTGAACGCGAGGCGTATGCCCGGAGGTGAGAAGCAGAGTTGACAAACGCTGCGCGCACGGCGCGCTTCCCTCTTATCGTGCACATGCCTGCCTGTGAAGACGTGTGAGGATGCACGAGGGCTTTGAGTGAGCGACGAACTGAGTGCGAGGATAAGGAGGCACGCCATCTTATGTGCGTGCATGAGTACGCCTGTACATGATTTCCGTCGCGGGGCACGCCTGGGCTGTGTGTGACAAGTGTTTTAGCACTGGCCCGTACCTGGGCTGGTCCTGCCCTTCGATGTAGATCTGCCAGAATTTGATGTACCCGTCATGACTGGCTGTGGCCAGGACCGAGCCGTCAGGCGACAGGGCACCTTCACTTATGCGCTGCAGGAGGAGAGAACAAGAGTTTCACCAAAACGAAACACTAATATCGACACTGAGCTTGAAAACAGGGCTTCTCTACGAAACTCATCCTGCACAAAGCCAAGAGAATTACGACAGTCTCTCTCAGCATTTGCATCAAAATTCATGTGCGAGTCCACACATCTGTATTCACACACAAGCATACATGAGCAGACCAATACACAGCCACCATCCCTCCTCTCTCACACACGTGCCCAAGTGCTCGCACATAGACACAGACGGACGGACGGACGGACAGACATACTCACAGGGGCGCATTAGAGTAGCAGGCCATACCGCAGAATGACACAGACAGATGCACGGCGCAAACAGACAGACTGACTGACAGAAACACAGACACACATAACAAGAGCAACAGCCGTACCGCAGAATGTCCCCTGACGGTGATGAAGCCCTCCTTCACCTCGGTGGCCTCCACAGGCCAGGAGCTGTTGTTGGCTCTGAGGATGTCCAAATCCCACACCTCCGCCTGCAGGAGGGACAAGTCGCCATCACTCAGGGACACTTACTCAAAAAGAGCTCCCTCTGGTGTACTGGAGTACTCAACTGATATTCTTACTGACTGCCACGGTTCAAGCAAGCGAGTACTTCTTCCAATCACAACTGCAATCCCATAATTTTTATAAACTGTAACTTTGTCTTGCATATAGTTAACTAATGTTTTCAAGCTACACTATGGAATACTAGTGCATGCCACGAAGAACACGTTGCCATATCCACAGATTAAACTGAAAACTTACGCCAGTCAAAAGCCCAAAACATCGGGGATGTGTGGACTTTGGTCATTAGAATTAGCAAACTGGTTGGCAGTGAAGAATTCAAGACAAAAGTGAAAAGCTCTACAGCATTAGCATTCAGCAGGTTTGGCTAGTTATCGTCAGCACAGCAATAGCAGGAATCCATTAATTCATCAGACTAATTTGATCAGTCAAAAAATACCCATCCAGAGCAGACAACCCCAATTTTAAAAAGTGACAGGATGATGAATAAAAATTCTAACTAAAAACAGGGATTTGTAAAGCATCTTTGATCTGAATAACATTGAAACAAAACAACAACAAATTTTGTTTCACCACATTATAGAGTTTTCAAAATCAACTCTTTTTGCCAATTTGTAATGTTGCCATAGTGGCACTTTTTCATATAATAAACGTGCAGCCCAAGCACATGACATCCATTTATCACAAAAAAAAAAAAACAGATAAAAATTCATCATCACAATTCGAGTTTCCACTGTGCGATGGTCCATCGCAGATGCCTCAGAGCCCAGAGAAGTCGACGGCATTTCTGAACACTGTCACCATAAAACCTCTTTGGCACGTTCATGTTTTAACTGGTGTTTGTAGACTGCGGTACCTGACCTGGGTGAGCCAAAATGATCTAAAGCCAAGGTGGTCATATCACTGGCAGATAAATGAGGATTCTTGATGCAGAGCAGGCCGAGTGATCGGAGATCACAAGTACTCAGCTTATGCTGGCGCTGGTGCCCTTTATGACGAGAAATTCCTCCAGATTCCTTGAGTCTTCACATTACATGTTGCACCACAGAAGGCGCAATATCCAAATACCTTCCCATCCATTCCAAGGAAATTTTCTCATGCATTTTTAGCAAATTAGTGATCCTAGGCTCGTTTGCTCCAGAAGGACTAGGCCTTTCCTGGATGCTACTTTTGAACCAAATCATGATTACAATCACCTGCTAATATCAGCTGCTTCATATCACATACATTTTTTTAATCCATTTGCTTGTCCCAAATTGCCGCCGTCCCAATTTTTTTTTGTAGTGTGCAGCAGGCTTGAATGGCAGGAACAGATGTCATATGTTTACAAAAAAAAAAAAAACGAAAGTTTATCAGCCAAGACATTTGACACCATTGCCTTCATATTGCCTACAGTGAAATACCAGTCAAAATAAATTCAGAATTCACCGCTTACTGTTGTTACGTGCATTTTCCACACGTTCCCTACTTTGTGGGGGCTGTAAAACCAAGTAAATATCCGAGTTTTACAATAAAAAAAAAAATGCATAGCTTGTGCAAACGAGGTAGAAGACACAATGTCCCCCAAAAAAGCAAGACTAAACTGTATTGCAGAACTGCCTGGACCATTTCACCGGGACGAGCCCAAAAACAGGTGATCTGGAGCCGCTTTCTTGGACGAGCTCCAGTGAAATGGTCCAAGTAAGGAGTTCTGCCACAGTCTTATTGTTCTCGCAGTGGAGCATCTTCCCGTCTTCTCTTATTTCTCGTTTGCTTACGGCTTGTCTGGTGCCCTTTTTCACCAAAAGAACAGATTACCTGTCCGTGGAAACAATGGGACTGCAGTTATGGTTGGAATAAGAGCCAGAATTAAGAAGCTCACACTGAAAACCAGAATATGAGAGAGCAGCGATACCAGCGTACCCGATCCTCATGAAGGAGGGCCAGAGTCTGGCAGCCGTCCTCAGGGTTCTCCTCGTTCTCCTCCGGGATGAAGGGAGACCACATCAGCCTCCGGTTGCAGTTCAGAGGCGTCTCCTCCGGCCTCCGGATGTGTACAATGACCTCGTCACTGAGCAGGACTCGTTAAGGACTTAAGCACTTCACATCGCCATGATTACCAAGCCTCTCCCTGGGGCACACAAACCCAGGCATCTGTTGTTTTCCACCATGAGGACAACCTGATGTCACTAATCATGGACTTGACTGATTGCATCAAGCGCGCTGACCACGGAGCACAACAAATACCTGAATCTGGCAGGTGTGGACCGAGGAGATGGTTACGAACCGCCGTTCCATTGTTTCTACACCAGTGGTAACCAACCCTGTTCCTCTAGAACTACCATCCTGTAGGCCTTCACTCCAACCCCATAAAGCACAGCAAAAAGCACACTTCACTGAACCAAAGAGATCTCAGTGAGCTGCTTATAAGTAGTATCTAACAAGTGCACCAAATTTGGGATGGAATGAAGACCTGCAGGATGGTAGATGTTCAGGAACAAAGGTGGTGACCACTGCTCAACAAATGGTGCATGGACATCCTTTCCTGAAGCTACTCTCCATAGAAGAGCTAATGATGGCAGAGAATGATCATGTCTGAATTATAGGCTTCATAAAATGATGGACGAAGCGACCGTGACGTCACCCATTGGTTTCAGTATACCATTTAGGAAGCCTCAATTTTGGCAATTGGAACAGCACAATTTTGTCATTTTTAAACCGGATGCGATTCCTATTGGACGAGAGCATGAACTGAAGCTCCAGAGAGGAGCGATGGGTGGATCTACAGGTGAATCTGACCGTATCTGCCGAGGACCAGAGGATAGCCACGCCCCTAAAGCACACTCTGGCTTTATCCTTTATTCTAGTCTATCTGGGACCATAATTTACAACAATGAACATCATGATATATCGAAGGAGACTTGAAACATGAGATAGATACCATAGAATCACTATCGAAATAATAAATCAGGTGCCAAAGTAGGGTCAATTTCTCAGACTGCTACAGCATTGAACTTCTTCCTGCAATCACCAATGTCGCCATCTGCTGGCCATTAAATAGAATGCAATTTTTTGAGATTTCCGCATAGGCCTCACTTTTCAGACTCGCGAGCTGCGTCAATCTTTTTATACAGTCTATGGTCTGAATACACCCTGCATTCGCCAAACCACAGGAAAGACATACAACTCATCTAATCGCGAATGCACCATCCATCACCTCTTCTGGAGGACACGTACCTTCTCTGCGGAGCCATGGGGAAGGGGAGGAGTCATGACAGCTTGGGAAACAAGTGACACAAAGTCAAAAGGACACATTGTAGCGTCTCAGGACACTCATCTAATCGGGTTGGGCATCATTATGACTTTTATGCGCAGTAATTATGCAAGGCGCAAAACAATGCCTTGGCTGGCTGTGCCACAAGAATCCCAGGAGAGAGACATTTCAAACGGGAATGATGTGTTTGCCCGAGCTCCCTGCCACTCGGCATCCCACTCCCTCCGTCGCCTAATTAATCAAGCAACAGATGACCCGATTCAGTCCGTACCTGTAACCACACCTGTAATACTTCATGCACTGTTAATTAAAAAATAATGAGGACATGAATAAATCAGTTTCTAAAAGGCAGGCAGCATATATGAAGTTCATTTATCAAGCTCGCTGGATAAATTCTCAGAAAAACACCCAGAAAGGAACAGCCGTTTTGGGTTGTATTCGGTGAACGCACCTAGTTAGCATTGATCCGGCCTCGTGACGCACCGCAGTGGCGATGCTCTCCTCCGTACAGCTGCTGTTTTCTCCTCCACCAGATGAAAACTAAACAGTCATTTCAGCAGGGGCGAGCGGATAAAAGCGGCTGTTTACAAATGGGGAGTTAAGATCGAGGAGGGGGGGTGTTAAAATTCGGCTGCGCGGCCCAATGGCGGGCCCCTCTCTGCAGGCTGAGAGGTGAATGGTTTTAATTGGGCCGCGGAGGGCCAGCGGAGGAGACCGTGGAGGGCGCGCCGGCTGTCGAGCAGCAGTGTACAGACGCCCTCGTAAACAGACAATGCGAATGAAATGGGGGCCGCCGAGGGAGAGGCGCCGAGCGGAATCGCACAGGTGAAATGGGGTGGGGGGGGCACAGAAGCGATACAGCTCACGCACAGCGACGGGCACGTAAACCACTTTCAGGAGCGCAACATGCAGGATAACTGGCAGGGGCTCGATCGCTAACCCTCCAGAGAAGGCTACTGCCCTTTCACCCTGGAACACAAAAATAATCTGACCCAAGACACCATCTCAGGTGAGTTAACGGGGTCATCAGCAGTTTTAATTGACCAGTTATGTTCCAGAGGACCCAACGGCTCTCTTGGACCTGGGGCTCATACCGACGGCTTATTTTTCACTCCTCCATTTCTTTCCGCTGGCCAGACAGAAATCGATAACACCAGAACCGTTTGAAACGGTTAACTGGAGAGGAAGAAGGAACAGAGGATCATCTGCATCGCCTGCGCAGAGTGAGAACATCCAGCTGCCCGTAACTGTGGATGTGCAGCCTGTGCAGAAGAATTTTCTCACGACGCTTCAACAGCTGCGCAGACATTCAGAACTCCAAACTTCGTCTTCGGTCTATGCACCTGTACATTTACTAAAACATACACGTACAGCCTTTTCTGTGTTAATACATTATTAAATAAAACTAGTACTAAATATACCATTTTTCACTGGGTCTTGCCTTTCCATTAAATCAAAAGAACACACACCCAATGTGAAAACAATCGGCAAAAAACTGTGACCTCTCTGGCCGTCGCAAGGAAATCTCTGCAGAACAGCCACAGATCCACATTATCCCTCCATACCGTCGTACAGGGGACGGTCATGAGGCAATCTTTTGCAGGAGTATTTTTCATTCCTCGAACGGAGGGACGTACAACCTGTGAATCAAACTCTCCCCTTTTGCCACGGCAAGTGATGTCACCTCGCAAGGGTGTTTGAAGGAGCAGGGATGTTCCATTTAGCCGATTCATGTTTCTGAAACCCCCCCCGATCACATCCCCCCACCCCACCCCCGCAGCCCCCCTGCCTCCGCACTTTTTCTCCAGAGACAGACAGAAAGAAAAAAAAAAGCAAATAAAATGGGCCACGGGGCCACAGGCCCTAGATCTTTAGCATGCAGAATCAGACGTGGATGCGCAGTATCATGCTGCGTGCATCAAACAAATCTGTTCCGATTTGATAAACTTACAAAACTTCTCGCGCTAACCAGAAACAGGTTTGGCTCGGCATCGCAAGTCCACCCATTCTTATGGCAAACTATTCATACATTCGGTACCACAAACTTCAGCTGTTGCAGCTGCGGATCCATCGGTTGATGAAGACCAAATGTAACCCCTCAGAAATAATTGACAAAGCATGTTACACAAATTAAAGGCATTTGCTGACTGAGGACAAATCTGACAGACTGAGCTCCTAAAACGTTATAAGGGACCACATTTTTCTCAAATTAATATCTTGCTTCTGACAGCATGACATCAGCAAGATAAATCACCCCGCAGTGGATATTAAAAGCATCTAATTAAAAAGACTGAGCAGCTCTTTACACGAAAGGACACGCATCTCAGGTTGTAATGAAAAGCAGAACTCAGAGGAGCGCTCCAGTGCTGTGTACTCGCGCAGCCAGGAGAGCTAAAGCAGGAGACGTACAGGAGCATCGAGCAGATTTATACGCGCAATACAGCCAGACCTGGCCAGACGCGCACGATATTCCCAGAGCACCGAGCAAATGCGCTTATCTGTAAAGTGCTGAAGTAAATTCACTGCGCAAGGGAGGAGGCAAAATGCCAAGCCAGGGAGGGCCGTAAGTATAAGGACGGTGATACAAATTTTAAAGGGCCATAATCCCCAAAGTACTCACTGAATGTGGAGCGTGTATATAGGAGACAGATTTTGCTGAAACGTACCAGGCCTGGCAATCAGCATTCACAGAATCTGCGGCTGTAAACGTGTATATGTATGACACATAAAAATGTCCACTATATGACCCCTTAAAGTACCACCATGGCAAAAGTACCATCACCGTGCTCTTGATTATTTGGTTTTAGACATCCCGAGGGTTCATACTGAACTGGGTCAAACTGCTTTCAGGTATTACGCCCCAAAGAAACGGAATAGCCTTCAACAATTGCAAAAATTGGAAAGACTTATTTCATTTGATTGTTAAATGTCTGTTATTGGATGCTGTGAAGCTGGAATGTACAAGTGTACTATAGTTCCTTTGTTTTGTTTTTTAGTTGTACAACATGTTTTACTATGGTTCTCAATCGGGCTCCCTTGAAAAAGAGAGCTTGTTCTCAATCGCACTTCCAGTATACATAAATAAAATAAATTTAAAAAATAATTAAACCCATTGAAAAGCAAATTCTCATCAACATATTTTCAGTATTTCCAAGAAAATATTATTGACTTTTTCACCAGCAGTGACTGTGACATCAGCATTGAGATGTTTCATCAAGGAGTTTCTGTTCACAATATTTGTCTTTAATTGAAAAACTGCTTTTGATGAGACAAATTGCAAATTCTGCACTTGTAAGGGATCCTAATAATGTGCGCATTATCACCACCAGGAGGCAGAGCAGATCACCAGTACTGAAGAGGATACAGGATCTTGCCATCGCGATCGGTTAGCTGCCAGACGAAGAGGTTTCCGGCCTCGTCCATGCAGGCCAGCTGGGTGGAGTTGAGATGGGCGAAGGCCAGGTCTGTGACTCGGCCCACGAAGCCCTTGAGGAGCGAGCGCTCAGACGAGCAGCGGCTCAGGACGCGGATCATGGCGTAGCTGTTTGCACCTGCACACGGGGAAAGCACCCAGTCACACGCCAACAGAAGGAAACAAGGACATTCCCACGATGTTGCAGTAACCTCGTGGCAATGTGTTATAACACTGACAAAACGTTTCAGTAGCATTGTGAGGATATTTTGTTCAGTGGAACAATCCACCCAGGCCACACTACTCCACTGGAAAAGACCAGAGCCCTTAGGGTCATTCCTTCCCAAACCAACCAGAGGTCCCCTGGTCACGGTCTCAGTAAAACTGAAGTACTACCTAAGGAATGAATGTTTGCAAAATTTCAGGTCTGTAAGTGCTGTAGTTGCTGAGATATAAAAGCCTAAAAATATAAATGGCCATTTTTTTAACAAAATGCATTTTTCACCAAATTTGAATGCTTATTTACAGCAAAGTTATGATGCTGCAGGGTTGTAATCTTGCATAGAGGACAAATTTTTCCTGAATTTTTCATTTTTGGCTTTATGAAAGGTGCATCTTCAGTGTCTGATCATCTACTAACCCCCTAAAAAAGAGAAAGCTGATTTCACGAAATTATGGTGTACCTTTGCAGTACTGCTGAGGGAGAACGGCTCATTATCTAGACCTGAAATTTTTCATGATGTCTAAACTGATGTTCATGCATGTGTGCAAGCAGTCAGAAGTTTGGAATAAGCATTACTTCCAGCTCCAGTGGCCTATTTATATTAGAACATTTTATGTTTTTCACCATCAAAAATAACTCGATGACAGTGAATGACAGCCTTGAATTTTTTTCCTTGTGTTGGAACATATTGAAGGATGACACATACCAAGTTTCATCCATAGTATCAGATTGGTTCCATTTTTAAAGCTAGAATGTATTTGACAATTTTTACACTAAACGCATCCGTTGAAGTCGAAATCCGTGAGCGCTCTGGCCTTTGAAACCAGAAAAACAAATAAAGAAATGGCGGTAAACTTTGAAAACCATTTGGGGATCAGCCGTTCAGTTTCTGTGTTCTCGTTTCTTCTTTATTTAGAGCAATTTATTTCCTGGCGTGAGACCCTGCAAATCCAACATAAGAACACTGTGTGTTGCCGCAGCAAAGTGAGATAAATAGTTTATTGATGTCTTGCGCTGTCGGTAAGATGAACAGAATGCGTTATGACTAGCCGGCAACAATGTACCGTCTTGGCCACCTGCATCAAGGAAGGATGAGTGTTGGGTCCCCTTCCCACACATCATATGTCTCGTTGATGCGCCACACGTTCAAGGCAGAGGTGCTCGTCACCATGTCTTGAGTCAAGAAGATAAAAACAATGTATTGGTGTTGCTGCCAGAGTTTTTAAATGCTCCTGAATAAATTTAGTAAGGTACAGATGGTTCAGTATTTGCAAGCATGTCCAGTCAATATTTTCTCTCGATGAGCATTTTTATGATTTATCATTGCATTATTCCAGAAATATTTGCTCTTCTAAATCCCTGACTCTGATAAGGTACTTCAAAATAAAAAAAAATTTCATTTTGATTTGATTTGCTTGAATAAACATTTATGTCCTTCATGATGGTTGTTCTCCACAATGCTAAACTCATCATACAAACTGGGGATGTTTAGAAAAATATTGTTTTTTGCTGTGACTTGTGCAAATACTCTCTTCAAGTATACATGTATTGTCAATTAATTTGAATGTCTTATTTATGCATTTCATAATAAATGGATGTGTTAAGTGGAAAAATTGTCAAATATTTTATAGCTTTAAAGATATAACCAATCTGATACTACGGATGAAACTCGGTATGTGTTACCCTTAAATATGTGCCAAAACATGGTAAAAATTAAGGCTGTCATTCACTGTCATCCAGAAGTTTTTTGGTGAAATACGGGCTGGTTTTTGGAAAAACGTAAAATGTTCTAATATAAATAGACTGCTGGAGCTGGAAGAAATGGTTATTTTAAACTTCTGACTGCTGCACACATGCATAAACATCAGTTTAGACATCATGAAAAATTTCAGAACCAGAAAATGAGCCATTCTCCCTCAGCAGTACTGCTAAGGTACAGCATAATTTTGCAAAATCCGCTTTCTCTCGATTTTGGGTAGTCAGAAGATGACCCGGGACTGAAGATACAAAATAAAAAATTCAGGAAAAATTAGTCCAATATGCAGGATTACAACCATGCAGCATCATGACTTTGCTGTAAATAAACATTCAAATTTGGTAAAAAAATAAATAAATAAAAAAAAAATAAATGCGTTTTGCTAAAATAATTTTAAAAAAGACTTAAAATTTAAACGCCCATATCTCAGCAACTACTGCACTTACAGACCTGAAATTTTGCAAACATTCATTCCTTGGGTAGTGCTTCAACTGTGAATTTTTTTCAGAATTTTTGGCGACAGTGACCTGGGGCACTTCTCACATTCTTGTTGATTTGGGATGGAATGACCCATTATTATGGCAAGCAGTGCATCAGCTCTAAAAAGACTACAGGATCATTCATCTTTTCCACCCATTTACAGAGAATGCATTACCGTAATGACTGACCAACTGATAAATCCATGCTCTCAAATAAAATCAAACGCACACACACACCCCTCACAACTTTGGTAATTCCCCATATCACTGAGCAATGGAATGCCGGAGTTGACCCATCTACGGAAAACTGAAGAATTATGATTCCACATACCAGTTAGACCAAACCATATCACCATGAATGTCCTCCAATTCTGACCTCATGATCCAAGCAACAAACACCTCAACGAAAATCCTGGTCAACTACCAATAACGCCATTAAAAGAGCATGAAACTAGGCATTGACCAGTCGTGTGCCATCAAAGGTATGAAAGGCAAGACTGGTCACGTCGCCTTTTGAACAATTCATTATGCTCGACTGTTTCCCTTTTGTTGCCCTGATTAAAAATCAAACAACTTACTGAATAATCAATACCAGTGAATCAATTTCTTGAATGATTAAGAAAAGTTAATTACAAAATAATTGGCTCGTTAAAAGTGACTTTTGCTTTACTTCTGAAATTTGAGCGTGTGCACATACATAGATATTTATTTGGAAGAACAATGGTTTGATAATTTGAGTTCATTTCAGACGGGCTCATACTGGCATTCCGATAGCAAATATGGTTAGTAGCTCATTTCGTAATGTGTGAGTATCGACAGTCAAAAGTAACCTTAGCTTTACTTCGGTGAAACTCAAGCAAGTGAATCTGTACATATTTCTGTGTCATGATGAGCAATGGCTTTATTATTCGAATTTGCATTAGCATGACCCAAGTCAACTCTGGCCGTCTCAGGCTAGCCTAGCTTGTAATCCCATAATGCAGCTGCTCTTTTCAAACCTGCGGACCTTCAGGCCTATTTTAAGTTCCAATGGAGATCCCAAGGTTTCCAATGATCCCAAATATGACCTGCAGAATTACAGGGAAATGCATATAAAATGATGAACAAGCCCTGAACATTTTCTATTGGATGTAATGCTATGGCCATAAAAGCATGGCATTCTGGGTTTGAATATTTCTCTTTCTTCTTTGAATATGTGTGATGTAGCTTCAGTGAAGCGCTGCAACCAGCAGATACAGGATATGAATGAAACACTGTCCTACAATATAACAAAAATGGGTTTTCTAACCTTGACTCTAATTAAAGGGAAAACTTAAGAGGAAAAATTTGAGTTTAAGGGGTTAATGAGCCAGTCCAAAAAGAAGTCCTATTATAAAGCCATTGTTCATCTGTACATAACAATATAGACACGGACACATGCCCAAGCATCATACACACAGAGCCAAGTTTACATTGGACTGCAAATACCACTCTTTAAATTAAATCATTCACATGGCTTTTTTTCCCTGAAAGACTGGCACAAAAAAATCGGACATGAAAAAAGAACAATCAAGCAAGGGCTCAGCACTGTAAAGAGATGAAAAATTTAATTTCAACATCCAAACTTGGTCTAACAGGAGCTGCGATCAAGTCTCGCGGGTGCCCTTCCTCAGCGGCAGCTTTACAGGATACGCAGCAGAACGACAAAACAACAGAGCGCGCTCCCATCAGGGCCATCTTCACCGCAGTAAAAACATAACACGCACGTTATACATTAGCGGTGTTTATTCTAAACGGTGACCCAGGCAACAAGTTAAACGTATCCCACTGAAATCCGCGGGGAGAAGGTTGTGTGGTTTCTTTAACACGGCATCACAGCGCCCTCTGTGTGGTGACAGAGTGCAAGTGCAACGAAGGACATAAAAAACTACATGCTAACAGCCATCACTGCATATGCATTTTCGAGAGACTGTTAAAGTTCAGCTCTTTCACCAAGAGACAGGTTGCATTTAATTATTAATGACACGCAGAAAAACATCATAATGCAAATAAAAAGGACATAAAAAGCAGCTAGCTGTTAGCATTATTTTTTTTGTACAACATCCACCCATTCAGTAAGTTTCCCCTCCACCATAACAAAGCTCAACTCATGTTAGCTCAGCTGCTACTTAGTTGAATCAGCTGTGTCAAATAACGGATGAAATTAACACCAGAAGCAGTGGTTCTTCACTGCATCTAGAATGGGCCACTGTGGGTTCAGTGGCCATTCTTGGCAGTTACAAACCTGATTCGAGCACTGAGCAAAGACTCTTGCAGTCAGTGAGCAGAACCAGAGGTGTAGCTGCTAAGCAGGAATGAACGCCAGCACCCACACTGGCCCTTTCCGAAAAGATTGCGAACTTCTGAACTAAAGGGTGGCAGACAATCAGAAACATGGCTGAGGCAGCTCTGATAACCAGCACAGCTGGGGTTATCAATCCCAATCTCATCTGCAGAAGGACGGTGTGGGTGCAGTCTTCCATTCAAGACACTTCGTAACACACACAATTCTACCAATCAGCCTTCAACAAGGGCTGTGATCAAACTGAGAAAGGCTGGCAGATTCTCATCAGCCTCCTGATTTAATGGGAAAACTCTCCAGATCCAAATTACTCGACTGTAATCACCCTACTCACAATCAACCACCAGAGGAAGATTCTCACCTGCTGAAGAAAATGGCAGATGAAGACGGAGCACTCCGGACCTGAAGAGACCCATTTCATGACCCAAAAATGCAAATTATTGGTTCCACGCTCACCTTTAAAGTCATCAATATCCAGAATTTAAACACAATCATCCCACAAACATCAAGACTAAACCATAGGGACCACGAACTTGCATGTGAAGTTCTGCTAAACGTCTCCTATCGGCCCATTCAAATCCAACTCGAATCACGCGTGTGCGGCCTCTGGTACAGAAAAGATGTAAAAGACCTCTTGCGTTGGGTCACGTGTGGGGGCAGGTCAACAGGGTGAGGAGATGGTATAAAATTTTCATAACTGTCAAAAGATACTCGTGCGATTCAGCGGATGGCGATCGATCCACAAGACCTCTGAAGTGGGAACACAATACAAGACGTAACAAGTTGACAAGCAGAATCAGGTTTGCAGCTGCTTGGATCCAAAGAAAAACTGCACCTACGCTGGTTTATTACAGATAGAACCAATGCTATATACAACAGTGTACAAAATATTGGCTTCATGTAGTATGTAAAATAGCCTCAACTTCGAAGTGTCTTAACCACATTTGTAAAAGCATCAACACAGGTCACACCCATCAATCTGAATGCTAATCAGAAGCACAAATCCGCTTTAGCAAAATTATTTTAAGTGGCACGGCCTCGTGAGGAACTCTGAAAGAAATTGAGTCCACATATGCAAAATACCAGAAAAAACAATAGAGAACCGTGGCAACCAATCGGGTTTCAGACAGCTGCAAAGAAGCACACAACTACAGCTCTAAAAATCACCAGAGAACTGAATGAATCCAAACCTGAGCCCGTCTCAAATACGTGCACCCAGGGCTTCACAAAGCAAGCGCTCATGAGATTGTTCCCAAGGATTTATTTCAGTCAGCGAATCAGAACGAACCAGCAAGACTAGATGAAGCACACAGGGGTGTGGCAGGGCCTGGGTTAATATGAGGTCACGACTGAAGAACTGGCTTGGCATTGATATGCGGACAGGCTGTGTGCAATTTTAATTTATATCTACTGTTATGAATGCCCAGCAGTTCTACAAATCTGACCAAAGCATTTCTGTGTGACCAGCTGAGGATAAGCATCTGCTAAATGTCAGAGCATTAACCTCATACTTCAGCCAAGAGGACCTCATTAAAAGAAAAATAACTGATTAGAACTGCTTTGAATAGAACTTCGCATCTTTTGTACATCGCTCAGAAGCACTGATCGTATCAGGCATGATCGTTTCATGTGAACAGTCCTTTACTGGTTCCCTCCCAGTCAGCAGCTGCATGAGAGCCACGAGGTTGACTGGTTTCCAGTAAAAGAGAAGCTGAAATCAAAATGAACCCTGAGAGTATCAAATGCAGCTGCTGTAGCTCAATGACTCATGATATCAAAATCAAAGCTGTTGAAAACCTTTCATGAAGTGACTTGTTGAAAAACAAGTTGCCACATGATAGGTTTTAAACTCCACAAGACAAATTAAAAAAATATATATCTATAAATGTAATTATTTCCAAGCTCTACTGGTTAACTTTTGATTTTACTTTAAATGGGACACCCCTATGCTGGTGGGCACAAATCTAAATGGAACATTTGTCAATTACCTGCCCCCGTCCAACCAGCTTCCTTTCAGACTTGTTCTAACCCATCAGGGATGGTCCATAATTGACAACAAACTTCAGCTTCATGGCATTTTATGGCAGCACTAAACAAAGCCCTAAAATAATCAACCACCTGGAAAACTTGCATCTCTTGGTGTCCATGATTGTTTCTGGGTTTACAGTGGAGACACCAAGACCATGAAGCTCTGATAGCTGCAGGCCTCCCTTTTCCCCAGCAGGCACACAAACGCAGTCGTTACCAGCTGAGATTCGACCAAACGCTCACCTCTGATGGCGTAGGCGACGTAAGCGTTGGACACGGCGATCAGGTTGCCATAGTAGTACTTGTGTTCCCAGTCGTATTTTGCCACGGGCTGGATTTTGACCTGTGGAAGGCGGGTAGAAATGTGAAAAATCTCGACTGACGCTCCGAGAAAGCAAACCGGGCCCTGAGGCCGGTCATAAATTCCTCAATTGGCCCCCCACACATCCCCTTCTCATCTGTGGTAGTTGACAGCTACACACCTCTAAGGACTGGTCAAATACAACTAAATCCAGCCAGAAGCAGCTGGATAGACAGACTTAACATAATTTCTCAGAAGGGATATTTCCCCAATAACAGAAGGAGCAAAATGGATCCAGAACTCATTCTACTTTTATCCTTGTGAGGATATTACACTGACTTTCATTCATTCTTTTTGAGTCTCTACAGCCTTTCCTTAATCTTAAAAATGAGCAACACGTGCCAAGCCCAAACCCTTACCCTAACCTAAACCAAATTCTAATGTTACCCCTGAACTAAACTAATGAGTCACAATTTGCCTTTGTAGTTGTGAGGACACATGAAAATGTCCTCACTTCCCAAAGACGTCCTCAGTCTGAAAGTAAAAAACATTTTTTGGTTCTCACTTTGTGGCAAGTACAAGAACACACACACACACACACACCTTGTTGCTACCCCTGGCCTTGCTGTTAATGCTGGAGTCGTGACTGGCCACGATCTCCACATCGCTGGACGAGATGGTGACGGAGGTGGAGCTGTCGTCTCCGGACAGAAGACTGAAGGATGCACATCACACAGTGGGAGGGTTACAACGACTTCCTTTGTCACCTTATACGGTTTCCGTGTACATTTGCAAAACAAATGCACTCCAACACAGTCTGCATGCTCAACATCACACACAAATGCAGGCTCCTCTGCAATTCTGATGATTATTTAAGTTTAAACAGTCATGCTATCCATCTTCAGGCCAAGGTAATGTATTAATCAATATTAAAAGCCAAAAAGAGGTCTAGTTTGAGGTGGTGTTTTTTGGCAGCCATAGAACAGAGTGCCTGAACGCAGTGGATTTGGAAGGGTTCCAACCAGACCATGTGTGGTCAGGCATCCTACAGTGCAGTTTATTAACTAGTCCAAACCTTCTCAGTGTGGGTGTAGCCCAGTGGGAACCCGGCCAACCCTTAACCCTGCTCACGAAAGAGCACCTTTCCTGCAATGTCTGGGGACCATTGAATGTTTCAGCCCCAAGTTTTGGCAATCACACCAGTGAATTGGACCAACTGCTTTTTGTCTCAGGTTAGATCCCAAATTTCCATTTCAAATTTCACATGCTACTGTAGTAATATCGTTCCGCATCAGGTATTGCAATGAACCAGAATGAGCTATGCTTCCGTTTAATGGGCTCAGTGTATTTGCATTACATGGCAAATAATATGGCAACCGGTCCATTTTTAATTGAACCCATAACAATCAGATGAGAGAAATCAATCAGGCCAAATTTGCTGAGTGTGGGTGAACGGTGACCAATTTTGTAACGTGAATAGCTTACCAAAACCTAATGGGGGAAAAAAATTGCACTGTATTAAAATATATCATAATAGTATATGCTGTATTGACCCCCCCAATGAATCAAAACACTGATCAGCAGAAATACCAGAAAATGCAGCAAATCCACCAAACTTACCGATTCAACAGAATAAAAACAAACAAACACAAATATTCAGTCATAGAAAGACAGGCATCAGCGGAATCTGCTCACATGGTCTGTCGTTCCTGTGCGTCCGCGGGATCCGGTTTGTGAAATTCAGCCGAGGACATGCGGTCCCCCGCGCCAAGGAGATCTGCTCCAAAAAGCCCATTGAGTTCGCCGTTGAACGACGGCCTCTTCTGACCTTCTACCGGAGGCGCATCTGGCCCAGGGGGGGGAAGAGATGTTTATTTTCACGGGACAGTCGCAAAAACACACCAGCTGACAATAACTACGCGGCAGTATTTTAATGTAGCTCAAATGATTTTTCTACCTTTTTACCACCGCATTAAATTTTCATCAATACACAAAAAACTGACATTCCATCTTTTAAACAGCAATATAATTACTGCATTAGGGTTTCATATTGCAAAATAAGCCATGCTGTCTCGCAGATAGTGCATACATTAGCAATATAACCTTACCGGTGTTACTGCCCAACGGGTGACATTTTAACTGATGACTTTCGTGCAGTGCGTCAATAGTTGCTTGCAGTGTCAAGAGATGTTAAAGCACATAAGTGTAGCCATCTTTGCGAATGTCTTTTTAATTAAAATTTGATAAAATATGAATTCATACCCCAGCAGCTTGTTTCACAGTGTTTAACAGACGGGGGGGGGTGTCTGTGGCAAAGTTCGAACACTGGGTCGACGAAAGGCAAAAAGTACTGGTGCACACTGCACTCCCCTCTAGCCACAGCTACAGGTAAAGCAAAAGGTGTAAGAGCTTACCAGCTCCATAACTCCCACCCAAACGCTTGCTTTTAATTACATTGTTTTTTTTTTTTTTGCATCCATACAGTATGTATTCAAGCATATTTTCCTCTGTGTACCATGTGCTGGTGAGACCCAAGAGCACCAGCGATATAGGAAAATCAGGGGCCTTGATTGACAGAGTTCAAATAAAAAAGCATGTTCACCACCAATACCCACTCTCTCAGGATGCCAAGTTTCATTACGATACATGGAGTGCCTTACAAGACACCCCCTCAAATTTGGATCAGAAATTACATTTTTTTTCTTCTGGATCCAACTTTGATCATCCATAAATTCCTAATTTATGCATTAAGGGACATGTTATTTGGGTGTATGAATAGAAAGTTGCTGACAACTAGCACAGCAAATTGCTGAGGTTTATCTCTCCTTTAGCAATGAGCAACAAGTAAACTTTCAAAAAAAAAAAAAAAAAACCAGCAGCTTGTGTGATTTTGCACATTTTAGGGCCCCAGTGCATAAAAATTATTACACCCAACTTCAAGATGACAAGTGAGGCTTGACAGCGTACTGGTGTCTGCTCACACAGTACATTTCATTAGCCTAGACCCATTAGAACTTCGTTTTCTGAAGCTTCAAATATTCTCAGAAAATCGGAGGGACTTTCAGTAACCCCCCCCCCCCCCCCCGACTTTGTAAAAAAGTCGATTCTTTTTTTACAGTCCCGCCCACTGCAGATTACATTAGTCATCATCATGTCCTTTTAATAAAGTCATTCGACCGAAACATTGAAGTGAGCCAAACTATTTCGATATCATCGCACAACATTCCTCTGCACTAAGTTGTCTGACAGAAATAAGTAGCACATGAATAATAATAATCATGCTGGCTTGTCTGCTTTTCAGCTGAGCAGGTCACTGCAGGCTGCATTACATTGACGAAAACACCGGCTTTACAGTAACGCTGCTTTCACACCGGACGCGAAACGAATTGTTGACACGACAGACTACATTCAAAGTCAATGCAAATTTCACCTTGAATGTGATCTGTCGTGCGAAAAATTCGTTTCGCGTCTAGTGTGAAAGCGGCTTTATTCGAACCATCTGTAAAGTTATCATCACGCCTTGAATGGTGCTAGTTAAGCCGCTTTCACACTGGAGGCGAAAGGAATTTTTCGCACGACAGATTATATTCAAATGACTTTGAATGTAATCTGTCGTGCGAAAAATTCCTTTCGCGTCCGGTATGAAAGCAGCTTTGCTCGTTAAGAGAGAAGTTACCGAGCTAAACGCGCAACGTCTCAACTCCTCAACATCAATTCCTCCATCGCGGCCTACAGCGAGCGAGCTACACCGACTCCAATCCCGGCAACTCACCGCCACTACTCCCGGGTCGGTCCAACTTCAGGATGTCCCGCAGGTGCTGGGTCGCGTCCTCTATATCGATGTTTGAGTTCGTAGCCATTGGGGGAGGGCGGGGGGGCCGGGTCGTGAGAGGGGAAAATTGTTTCTGTTTATTTTGTATTTTAGCTATGTCGCTGGCTATCAGTGTTCACTCGCCGCTAACGTCGTTGCTGGATACGCTAGAAAACCGGAAATATAGGTCTGGAAACTTCCGGTATTGTCGCCAACCATCGAACTGAAAAACACCATAGATATGCCGGGAGATTAGAATCTTCCTTGAAAATACATTCGACTGCTTATGATGACAAATGCCGAAAATGTCAACATCTGATTTTCAAATATTGAATTCCTGGACCAAGGTTAAATTTACAACGTGTCACTTAACCACGAAACATTTGCTACTGAATATGTTATTAAATGGCCAGAGGCTCCTATATTTTGCAAAGTTACCTGAAATTCAGTCGATACATTTTTAAATGAGTAATTTGGTAGAATCAATCTCACACCAGACTTTTTTTTGTGTGCAAAGAATCACTACAATATTGACATAAATTTGAAAGTACTCTGACATTAAAATATTTCACAAACGTTGATGACTGTGACTAACCAATATTGAAAGTCTAATGGTTTTAGCCTTGTGTTGGGAAAACAAAAATAGCCTGCACCCTGTCTGAATTCATACATTGGACATTGGTCTCCTGTATTTGGTAGCAACTTCAAACTAGTGACCCCATTCTGTGTTTCTCTGAGTGTAGTATGTGATGCTTTAGATGCTCCTCCACGTGCTCTAGGGGTCATTGGTGGTGAGGTGACCCTTGATTTGAGGGTGTACATAGATTTGGCCCTTTATATATCCACAATGAGGTTTGTCCATGCTGTTCTGAGTGCTGGAACATCTCCAGACCTAAATGTAATGTCACAGGATACTAGCAACGAGCAGACCTCCACATTCAGCCAGGGTTTCTGGTTGGCGTGGATCAAAATCGTTCCATCACCAGCCTCACCCTTGCTGACTACGACACATATTGCTCCAGGTTCACAGTGCTTGTTGCTGCCTCTCTAAACATCTGCCAATCAATGCATGCAAAACAGCACTGTAGCATGGAGGCTGCCTCACTAGGCCACACAGTTAGTGTTTATGTCGGATTACTGGACTTTGGTTAGCAAAGGGCAGTAGGCAGGGACCAGCATGATGGAGATGTGGTCAGACAGGCCGAGGAAGAGGTGAAAGAAAGCTCTGTATGTCCCCCATTTGTTTGTGTATAAACGATCAAGCTTGTTCGTACCCTGGGTTGCAATATTGACATGCTGGTGAAACTTGGGTAAAAAGTCTGTTAGGTTGACATGGTTTTAATGGTTTTATGGTCACTTGCAATCCCATGGACTGCCTCCAAATGCTTGTTTAGAAGTGAGCAGATGTTATCGTGAAGCTCGCTCAGCACGTCCTCAGCATTTGCTCTCAAGGGGATTAAACAACTACAATCAACACCACTGTGAATTTCCTAAACAAAAAAATGTGGCTGACATTTCACTGTTAGGTATTCTACTGCCTCAGAGCAATGGCTGTTAACCAGCAAATGGTTTGTAAATCAACCTTTTTTCATGGATGTGCGGAGACCACCACTGCAAGTTTTTCCGGCGGACGAAAAGCCGTGTCCAGCAATGTTGCTATTTAGCCAAGTTTCAGTAAAAAGGAGAACACAGCAGTCCTTCGTCTCCCGAGTAACACTCAGTCGCAGTCAAATAAAGTCCATTTTGTAATTCAGTGAGCAGACTTTGGCTAGAAAACATGATGGAATAGTCAGCCTGCTCAAGCTAGCTTTTAGTTTGGCTAACAGGTTAGCCCGCTTGCCCGTTTTCTGCTTCAATGTGCATCACTTCCTCTTGCCACTGGGGTGGCACAGCCTGCTATGCTTGTTCGCTGCTGCAGAGCATTGAGTCCCCAGGAGCTGCAGTCTGCTGAGCATCGCTTTGAATTTTCATGAAAAGGAGGCAAGCGTGTAGATGTAAATATCCAGAAGTTTGGTTGGGCTTCACCTTCTTGGTGCAGTTACAGGGGTTATAGTATTTTGGCGCTTACTCACGTTAAAAAAATAAAAATTGTGCCACGGGCACTGTTGCTCACCTGGATTGTTTATACTTGTACAGGCTGTTAAATAACGGCATGAACAAACTTTGGTGTCGTTATGGGTAGGGTAATATATGGCAAGTTTCACCTTTATAGGTCCAGTCGTTTCAGAGAAGCAGGAGTTTAAAGTAAACACCCCTTAAAGTGGGTGTGGCCAAATTGCTGAGGTCAAATCAAGGTCAAATTTCAAAATTTCTCGAAACCCGTCAAAAATGTTTTAGGACTTGCTTCCATCTACCCATATGCCAAATATCAGCTTTATACCACATTGCAAAATTAGTCTGTCCCAGTTCTGCCCCACATAGTGCACTGTCACGGGCCAGTTCTGGCCCAAATACAGCAAAGAATGATGGCTCTCTTGTGGCTCAAATTTGGTTTTTGCCAGAGCTGGCCCATGCGGGGGCCAGCACAGGGCCAGCTGCAGACACGATCGGCCCACAGGGGGCATGCCATCGCATAAACGGTGCAATCATTGCAAGACCTGGCCCACATCTGGTCAACATACCACTTTCCATGCCAGCAGTCGCCCAGCAGTGCTGGTTTGAAGCCATATCTGGGCCAGACCCGACTGCTATGTGGGAATGCTTCAAAAACTGCTTCACTATGGCTCCATGTAGTATTTTAAATATGGCAGTCATGGAAGCCATATTTGAAATCGGATCCGAATGCCATGAACAAACTCTGGTGTCCTCATTGGTAGGAACATATCTGCCAAGTTTCAGCCTTCTCAGTCCAGCAGTTTCGGAGAAGATCTTTATAGATGACGCCGATGGCAACGATAACGGACAGACGGCTCATGTGATAAGCCCACCAGACCTTTGGTGCAGGTGAGCTAAAACATGCCCCTAACACTGAGCTTTACACTTTAAAGGGGAGACAGAGTAGCCGCTGCACTGCTGTCTGCCCCCATGATGGATATGACGACCTCTATTTTGGAAATTCACTCCACTTCTGATCCGCCTGTCATGAATTTTTGTTTAAAACTTGAATTTGTCTCTTCATTGTGCATTTAGGATTTCCTTTTCGCAGCATTTTTCTATAGGGAGGTTCATCAACATGCCCTTAAAACCTTTGTTTTGTGTGCATTTTGTATGTGTATTTATTATTTTCCATGTCTCATTGTTTATTTTAGCAATTCTGGGTAATAGTCTTGTGTTTCCCCTGCTGCCTTGTGCTTTCCATTTCACACCCTCACTGGCACCACCCCTCCTTTATTGTTTGTTAGATTGTCTCCCTTTTTGTCACCACACCTCCCTGCATGCTTCCTAGATTCCCACACCTGTTCCCCATGTAATTAGCCTCCATGCTTCCCTTCATATTACCCTTCCCTTCCTTATCCAAATTGTGAGTTTGTAAGTCCTTTTTGGAGTGTCTTTGCTACAAAAATTTCCTTGATTTCTGAGTTCCCTATGGTTACAGTTTGTTTTGTCCCTTGTTTAAGATTTCTGTCCTGTTCCTAGTGATTTCCTGATTACCAGTGATTGATTTCTGATTGGGTTTGGTTTGGTTGCTCTCTTTGTGATTTGGTCTACCGACTTCCAAGTTTTGACTATTGGACTGAACTTTGGAACGATTCTGGATTTGCCCTTGATTACTGAACTCTGTCTGCCTGTGAATGAACCGGATTGACGTATGACCAGGAGTTTCAATAAAACCTGTGAACTGGATTCTCATCTGAACATGAGTTCTGATTCCTCTGCATGTCACACATCATCTCCAGTTTTGGTACACTCCAATATTGACCTACTCCTTACAGCAGTGGTTGACACCTCAGACAAAGTAGTGGGGGCTGTTTGATCAGAACAAGCCCTACATGACAATAAGTCCCACCGTCTTGTGGTCCTTCCCCTGCAAAAAGGAATAAAGACATCAGCAAAAGAGATCTACTAGCAATCAAACTAACTTAGGAGGGGTGGAGTAATTGGCTTAAGGGAACTAAGTTCATTTGCATTGCCTAGACATGTCATAAAAACCTTACTATAGAGCAAAATAGCTGAACTCTCATAATTTTTGGGGGCTTCTCTTCAGCATTTGCTTTGAGTTTAACAGATGCACTCTGCAGTCCGATTGATCCTTGATCCTTGTGGCCCAGAAGCAGTTTCCCAGCCCATCTTGCCAAGTGCCAGGATTGTGGAACATGGGTGCTAAGTTATTGAAACCATTACCAGCAACAGAATCTGTACCTGGGTAATGATCCAGCTGGCTGCCTTTTTAGGCTGAGCCGCGAATAGCGGCCAGGTCCCTATAGACGCGAATGTCACTGAGTATCTGAGTCACTGACTGACTGAGAGATCAAGTTCAAGGATTGGCTGGTCTACAGGGAAGAAGTTCAGCAATTGGTCGGCCGGCGGGGAAGAACTTCAAAGATTAGTTGGCCGACGACTGACTTCAGCTATTGGTTAGCCAGTGGGCAAGAACTTCAACGATTTGTGGGCTGACGATTAGCAGGCTGGCTGGCTGGCCGGGCATTTGTCACGCGTATCTCCTGGGGGGTAGCCTATACTATGAAGTAAGTTCAACATAGACAGGCTATATTCGAATGAGCCGGCTCAACAAACCCTGAATTCGGAATCAGAGATAGTTGGTACCACAATGGTGGTTGTAATCTTTCTTTGTTAATCTCTTTTTTGTGCATTCAATGCTGTACGCGCTTTAAACAAAATAACGTTTCATGCATCAATTGTCCCTATATCCGTTCACAAAATGACCAATTGTGTGCTAAATGTTCCGTGAGAACGTTATCCCTGATCCAGAATCAGTAACACTGCGGATTATCTCCCCCCCGAGGCACCAGGGGACGGCGGCTTAATGGGAGACACACATAGATAAACTATGTTTGAGTGAGCTGACTCAACAAACCCTGAACTCGCAATCAGAGATAATTGGTACCACAGCGGTGGTCGTAATCTTTCTTTGTTAATGGCAGTTTTGTGCGTTCAACATTGGACCTGCTCTCAACAAGAATGTTTCATGCGGCTATTTTCCCCTTTTCCGTTCATAAAATGACTGATCACGTTCTGTATGTTTTTCAAGCTATCCCTGATCCAGGATCAGTAACACTGCGAGTTATCTCCCCCCGAGCCGCAGAGACCCATATGAAGTTTTACACTCGTTTGGACACTTGAAAGACTGCATTATTATACATACACATACTCAGGTGGACACTTAGGAAATTATAATTGAGAGTTATGTTAGTGCATTCATGGTGGTTGATGTATGCACTTGTTCCTCGGATGTAATGTAAGTGGTTGCTGGGTGATTAATAAAATCTTTAAAAAAAATAAAGAAAATCTCCTAGGAGGAGTGGGTCGTCATTATGGACAGTTACGAAGAATGAAAATATATAAAATATTCTCATACAGCACTTGGCGGCCCAGCCATTTGGTTGCACCTAGTCTTGTTGAACCCAACTTTGTCTGTTCCAATGCAGTACTGTGGGTACTGATCAACCACTCACAGGGCGTCCAGGGGCTGCTAGGACTTTGACCTTGATCAGTAGGTGATTCTATTTGCCTAACATGGTCAGGCAGGTGCAGTCTTTTTTTTGACAGTGTAATGACCAGTGCCCAAGGAAGGGGTGGAAGGACACCGGGAGAGTGAGAGAAGTGGAGGACCCCATACAGAAGATGTGTTTATGAAATAAACAAGATGCCAAGAACAGAAAAGACAGAAATTATAAACTACATAAATTCACGAGAAAAGGAACAAGAAACAAAACTGAGTACTCTTCACAAAGGTCTTCCAATATAAGGCTTCCTGCCTGGGAGTGTGAGAGAGAGCTTTAGACTGAAACAAAAGGGTGTGATAGTTAACAAGAATCAGGTGCTTACACTTGACAAGTGGCAGGAGAATTGCATGAGATGTTGTTCCAAAGGTCTACAGGAATGAGATCTTAACAATGGCTCATAGTTTGCCTTTAGGAGGTCATGTTGGTGTTAACAAGACTGTTGAAAAGATCATGAAACACTTCTTCTGGCCTGGACTTCGGAAAGATGTTTCCAACTTTTACAAAACCTGTCACACTTGTCAGGTAGTTGGAAAACACCAGTTAGACCCACCTGTACGTCCATTGCAGCCTATCTCTGCATTTGGGGAGCCCTTCTCCAAGGTCATCTTTGATTGTGTTCGTCCATTACCCAAGACTAGATCTGGAAATCAGTACTTGTTGACAATCATGTGTGCATCTACCAGATTCCCTGAAGCCATACCTCTACGTAACATCAAGGCAACTGCAATCTCGAAGGCTTTGATAAAATTCTTCACATTGTTTGGCCTTCCCAGGGAAATTCAGTCTGACCAAGGTAGCAATTTTACTTCCGGATTGTTTCAGCAGGTTGTGTATGAACTAGGAGTGAAGCAGATTCTTTCCAGTGCCTATCATCCAGAGAGTCAGGGTGCCTTAGAGTGGTGTCATTCCACTCTCAAGACAATGATGAGGACTTATTGTTATGACCATGAGAGAGACTGGGATGAAGGTGTTAATTTGCTGTTGTTTGCAGCTAGAGCAGCAGTGCAGGAGTCTACTGGATTCAGTTCGTTTGAGGTAGTGTTTAGCCATGAAGTGAGAGGACCTTTGCTATTGTTGAGTGAACAATGGCAAGAGAAAGAGCCGCATATCAGTCAGTTAGACTATGTTAGCAAGTTCAAGGAAGGACTGCATGCAGCTTGTG